>BSBN01000141.1:0-1250000 GCA_027924645.1 Cunninghamia lanceolata | reverse complement strand
ACAAGTCTTGCCACATCTTTAATCTTATCTATTTCCCCTAGGAGGATGGTTAAGTAAGAAAGGGTGGATTATTATGATCAATCTCACATAGGGTAGGTGACTCTCAAGAGGATGAAATATTACCGGGTGTGTAACGAAGTCCCTTGAGCCAAGTGGTGAAGTATTGCCAGGTGTCCAATGAAGTGCTTGGGCCTATACCTATGAAGATGACTTACACGGTAGGTGACTCTCAAGAGGATGAAGTATTATCAGGTGTGTGATGAAATCACTTGAGCCAAGTGGTGAAGTATTGTCGGGTGTGCAATGAAGCCCTTGGGCCTATGATAGTGGGGCAATGATCCTCAAGTAGTGAAGTATTGCTAGGTGTGCAATGAAGCTCTTGAGCCAAGAGGTGAAGTATTTCCAGGTGTACAAGGGCTATTTCCAGGTGTGCAATGAAGCCCTTGGATATTATTATCCCGCACCTTAATAACATACACCTATCCTCCATTAGGGCTAGATTAGATTAGTGACTAGGCACTATCATTCCCGAAGTACACTATGAGGCTCCATATGAATAAGTAAGAGGAAATGAGTACGAATTATATATAATTTTTCATTAATGTTCATGTTATTACTAATCCAAATTAATGTTTGGATTTTATTATTAATTTACTAATTACTAATGTTCCTTTTAAGAGGCTATATTTGTGTGCAAGGTAAAAAAATAAGAATACCCAAAAGGGGACATTACATATATGGTAGAAGTGGTGAAAGACGATTTAGAGAAACTTGTTTTAAATGTAAAGTAGGAGGATATAAAGCATTTAAATGTTCCTAAATTCAAGGAAGCAATATCAAGAAGACAAGAGGAAGCACAAGAGTTGTACATGTTAATGAAGAATAAAGTGGATCACAAAGCCTAATAGATAAACTAGATAGATGTGAGTCATTTATCATGAAAATAGTTATGTTGAAACCCAATGGTGTAGATAGAGAAGAACTATTGCAAAGGAGAAATCTATTTAGAACTAACTATATGCAAGATTGAAGCCATGTGATGTAAAGTTATGATAGATAGTGGAAGTAAAATAATCTAGTATCAATCGAAATAGTTAATAAGTTGAAATTGAAGAAGTTGGAACATCCAAGTCCACATAGAATTTCATGGTTGCAAAAAGAACATAAGGTGTTGGTAAGTTATCAATGTTTTGTTAAATTTAAGATAGGTGCACATCATGATAAAACATTGTGATATGTTATACCATTGGATATATTCCATTTATTATTGGGAAGACTATGGTAGTGTGACAAACAAACTATATATGATGGAAGAGAGAATACTTACATTATGATGAAGAATATTAAGAAACATACTTTGACTCCTTTAAAGGAGAGAGTCTAAGAAAGTATGTGGTAACACCAAAATTTGTTTTGTGGATGGTAGGAATTTTTTAGATGGCTCGAAACATGAAAAGTTGTGTTTTGCTATGATTCCTAGAGTATGTAGTAGCACAAAAGAAGAAAAGGAACTACAAGTAGAAATTTCTAAGTTGTTAAACAAAATATAGTGATATAATTTTAGACAGTATGCTAAATGGCTTACCACCAGTAAGAAGTGTGATTGATAATTTGAAACTATTGTAAGAACCTACTAAGATACCACAATTACCCTAGAATTCCTACTCAAATTCAATACATCAATGAAACTAAGAAAGATGCAAAAAACATAAGTTATACCTTGCAAACTGATTTATCCCATGAGTTCCATTGTCTCCTATCTTCTCAATGATCTTGTTGATAAATGATGTTGCTCTCAGAATTGTACTTCTTTGCTTTCCAAGATGACAATGAGATGAATGGAATCGTGGATGCAAATATGCAATGTGAAGGATTTCTACAATGCAAAGCTAATGATAATGATATGAATCCATTGATATTGAAAATGAGGATAATGATATGCAACCATTAAGCTAAATGATAATGCAAATGGGGGGCCAAAGGCATGCTTGATTGCTTGATGGAAATTTCTGCAGCATGTAAGTACTATAGCTCTTGTGATGCAAAATGAAGGTGAGGAACTTTCTTTTATAGGCCAAGGAGGCTCAAATCCAAGTTTCAAAAGATCCACGGTGGAGGAATAAGTCTTGTCACATGTATGGTCAAGATCAAATTGGTTGGGATGAGGGAGAAAATAATGGGAGATGTTCCTACTATGATGACAAGGTGGAGGAATACATGGAACCATAAGCCACATGTCATGATGCTCACAAGGACCATTGAGACAAAGGTGGAAGACTAAGAGAAGAACATGGAAAAAGGAGTCCTTGGTTGTTGGAATGTGAGAGGGAATATAGGATTTAGAAGACAAGTGTCTTTGACCATGTTTGATGGTTGAGAAGATATAGGGCACATGTTTGAGAGGATAAATGACTAATTAAATATTAAGAATATTTAATTATTGGAGCAACATGATGAGGTGTCTAATGATGTGGAAATGACAAGGATGAGTGACATGGAATTTAGACATAGGACTTTGACTTAGAGGAAATAATTAAATAATTTAGGATTATTTAATTAGATATGACCTTAGAGTAATTTAAGATATTTAATTATTAGAGGAATATGATGAACGTGAATCACATAAATAAATTAGTATATTTATTTATTGATAGAGGAATAAGAATAAAATAAATATAAAATATTTATTTAATTCAACTTGAGCCATTTTTAGGTGCATACATTTTGCCCCTCTTTGAGACAATATGTTTTATCACATTGTTTCAAAGAATAAAATTTTTCTGAGTATGATACATGCCCCATTTTGCCCCTGGTATAGGTTTGATAATGATAGGATGCCCCCTCAGGAGATTGGTCAGGTTGGATTTGACAAAAGGATGACGAATGATCTCACGATGGAGAAGAATGAACGAAATGATCCACATGTGAAAAATTTGGGTGATGAAGAATGAAAAATGGTGAAAAACATACTGCATGCATGTACAAGGTCGAACACCTCCAGTTAGTGTTCATTTGGCTATAAATAAGGATGTGGGGTCTCCTTTCTATTCATTTGCACACTTGTCATTTGAAGAGAGATTATAGGAATCCCTAGTGCATAGCAGAGTAGAACAGTCAGCGAAGATGTAGCAGATTTCGATAAAGAACCATAGGTTTGAGAGGATCCGACGATTCAGGCGCTTAGCAGAGTATGGACGCCCGGTATGTATGCATTTAATTTTTATTGAAGTGCATTTATTGTGGTCAAAATTTAGGGTCAAAGGTCACATTTTTGAATGCACCATTTTGTTATTTCTGCGCTTTCAAATAAATATGTCTACGCATATGTTCCGATTCCGTGCATTTGATAGAGGAATCTGTGCATATGCAATTTTTTTGCATTCAGTAAGAAGTCTTGCGAATATAGGTTAAAGTCACACATACAGTTAGGGTTTCCACGCATATGATTGATTCGACGCATTTAATCAACAATCTCACACATGTGAATTAATCACGCGCATGCAATAAGGGGTTCGATGCATGCATTATGGTTCTACGCATCTGGTTTAAACCTACACTTTTGAAGCTGGATTCCATGCATATGGCTGAATGTGCACAAATGATAGGGGATTCTACGCATGCAACACAAAGCTGCACTTTTGATAAACATAGTTGTGCATATGATTAAAATGGTCAATTACTTAGCTGATTTGATTAAGTCAGTATCTTGATCGATGTTGGCCAACTAATAGGTCATCTTCGAGATTGATAGAATCTCAGAAGAGATGATAGGATAGGTTTTAATGATAATATAGCTAGGTAATTGTTTTGATAGATTTGATAGATATGTAGCTTAGTTGATTGTTAACGCACCTGTATTATTGATTGCAAGAGGAGCTAGATGGTGTTTTGATGTTGCGGGAGAGATTTCCCATTACTTAGTTGTTATGACCATATTTGACAGAGACTGATCAGTTGGTTCTTGGATCAGTTGGACTGTGGTATGTTTGCTTTATGCCCAAGATTCAGGTGAATCTAGGGTTACTAACTACAGTGGGGGAGAGATATCATAGTGAGCACGACACATTTCACTTGCCGACCAGAGATATTGCAATGACATTAGAGGATGTGCATCAGATTCTGTGAATTTTGATACAGGGAGAGATAATAGAGTATGAGCCATGCACAGGAGCAGGATTGGTGGAGTGCTAATGAGTGTTTGATGATGTAGACATTGAGGGCACAAAGATTAGCTGGGTAGACATGGTCGACTACTACGAGCCCTTGCCAACTATATTAACTGGGTTGATAGGAGGTGTGTTTGCCCAGACAGGAGATCACGTGGATTTCTAGTTGGATGGGGGAGGACTCTAGAGAGGATGATATTTGAGGGGACACGCTTTTCCTAGGGTGTTTTCCTTCTTGCACACTTATACCATGATCTTCATCAATTTGTATATGACGAAGCTGCTAGTCTGTCTGCTGGAGTGTCTTTGTTATAGATTTGGGCATGGTGCCATATAGCCATTACACGACCGATAGGGATGGGAGTTAGAGGTAGAGATAGACTGTATTCCTACATGTTTCAGGAGAGTCTTTCTCAGCCCAAGTTGGGAAAGATTAAGTATTGGTGGCATACATTGGATAATGTGGACACAGTTGAGTGGCGGCCATACCTGGACTACGAGGCGTGGGATGAGGATGCTACAAAGTTACCATATTGTTTTCAGACATGATGGTTGATAGGGAGGACTCCCTATATTCTAGAGTGACATATCGTTTCTCGTGTGTACTGATAGTTTAGCAGGGTCCAGGGGATGCCCCAGGGTATTGCCATATTTGCTCAGACGCACAAGGAGCATCCATTGTGGGGTCCTATTGCCTTGTATGAGTAGGTGAGAGTAGACTTCTTACAGATTCCATATCAGGCATGGGGTCTATGGCGACAGATTGTGGATGTGGGTATGATGGCTGATTATGTAGTATACTTCACAGCTCATCCTTTTCTGAGATACTTTGGCCCTAGGGAGTAGGCTCCTAGACTAGAGGATGGAGATGAGGATGATGATGATGCTCCACGTCAGAGGAGGAGGCGATGGTGAGGTGGGAGAGGTGGTTGAGGTGGAGGGGATGATGGTGGTGGAGGTGGTGGGGGTGATGATGGAGATGATGGCAAAGATGATAGGGGACAGAGGAGAGTGAGACAGAGAGTGGAGGGGGTGCCTCAAATATAGGCTTAGCATTAGGTGCAGGTGCAAGCATAGGTACAGGCCCAAGGTCAGGATGATGGGGCGATAGCAACATTGTGAGCCCAGGTGGCTCAGCTTTAGGGGCAGATTGGGAAGATGCACCAGTAGATTACCTAGTTGTAGGGAGATGTGAGGACAACCATACGAGAGAGGGACACTACTATATAGAGATGTACTAGGGCATAGGCCCTACTGCAACATGTATAGTAGACCGCAACACAGGGTCCCACTAGGCAAACTATTGCAGAGATGGTTTGAGCTGGTCAGGAGATTTTCTACTAGAGATCCCTATATGAGCAGGTAGTGCCCCTAGAGTAGAGAGCAAGTAGCTTCCATCCAATCTCACGCAGTAGATCCAGGCGGACACTGTCTGAGAGTGGAGGAGTTATGGGGCCACTACCTCCTCAAGAGTCACCAGGAACAAGTCCTACAAGTCCTCAGCCACATCAGCTAGCACCTTCTGGAGGTAGTACCTCCAGACACTTTTGAAACATGTATCATGTTATATCATTTTTGTATACATACTATTTTTTTGATAGCTCGAGATACATATTTATGATATCATTGTATACTTGGACATTATTATTATTTTGATGATGATCTATATGAGTTCGATGGACTACATGCATGTGCACTGATGGATGGATGTTATCTATTTTGATGGATGTTATGTTTATGCTTATGTTTAATGATTCTAACATGTGGATTCTATGATGCATATGATACTTATGATATGATGCTCTTATGGTTCACACTATGACTTCTATCTATGTGTAATGTTTATGAGTAATGATCCTATATGCTTATAGTTTATGATGACCTAATGCATATGTTGATGATTCTTTAAAATTCAATACATGATGTCTACTTTTCTATGTATGATGATCTATTATGCAAATTATATGACAAATGATATCTATGTTTTTTATTTTTGATGATAAATGTTATGTATGCAATCTATGTGGATAAATGACATCACTATCATGATCTAAATGCTTAATGTAACTAATGCACTATAAATGATATGAACTTATGATTTGATGTGCCTATGATATACACAATGATTTGATGATTTATTTTTGTTATGCCAAGTATACTCAATCATGAATGAAAGATTACTTAGAAGAATTAGATTAATAAGTTGGATATGGTAAATAACTTAGAAGAAAAAATTAGAAAAATGAAAGAAAATGATTTGGATAAACGGATAATGTGGATGGAATGAAAGAAAGGACTCGGATCTTATGTCACTTGGTAAATGATGATTATGTAATGCTTATAAATGAAATGAAATGTAAACCTAACATGCACAAATGAGATTTAGTCATCTTGTATATAAATATTTGAAGTACTTTTTTTCATCATTGAGCTTTTAAAATGTTGTAAGGAAATACAAGCATCAAGGTATAATTAAACCATGTTGACCTCAGTATCTCTTACATGGATTTTGACTTAGCAAGTTAATACAAGCATTTAGGCAAACTTGAACCGAGATGACTTGAGTATTGCTTGCATGTATCAACAGACAAGGATTGCACTCTTTCATGCTTAGACCCATAATGTCCTCAATGATCTTTTATTGATCATGTCATTAGACGAGTTGTCACATTACTAAAAATTAATACACAAACAACAAACAAATGAAAATAATCATGCGCCATCATAGTGCCTCTAGTCTTGGACATCCTTGAGTAGCATAGGAAACATGATAACAAAAATCAAGACCTAAGACTTAAACTTATAACAAGCATCAAATCTTCTTGCCATAGATATGTTTTCTTGCCATGATAATAGATATAATCATATTGATAGTTTAGGCTCATTGTTGTCTGATATAGGTTAATGTCTTGCATCAAGTTTTTATTGAAAAAGGTTTGTTTATAGTGCTACACGTTGTCTAGAGATAGTATTGCAATCCTGATTGTTATCCTCTGAGATTGTGACATTTAAGAATCCAATTCTATAACTAGGTCGAGGATTTTTGCCCCCAATCAAGTAAAGGATCTACTTATTATGGATAAAACATATGGACTGAACATATGGTAAACTTGATGTGACAGGCCCTAAGGGACTGACCTAGTGCCTCGGGGGCTCATCGATGATGGCCTTGCCTACGTGGCACTGCAGAGGCAACGTAGTTCAACAATGTGGACCATGTTGACCTAAGACTTAGGGGGTGGGAAGCTTCAAGGGCTCATCAATGATGGCCTTGCCTACATGACAACGTAGAGGCAACGTAGTTTGACTATGGAGACTGACATTGGTTATGGAATGAATAGATGGGGTGCGATTATTATGGTAAGACGAGACATATGGATGGATGGGAAGCCATGGGGGCTCATCAATGATGGCATTGCCTATGTGACAATGCAGAGGCAACGTAGTTTGACAATGATACTAGCGATGGGGTCATGATAGATGACAAGATGGGTGAAGGATTGGATGGATATCCTAAGGTGATAAGGCGATAAGGGTGAGCGAACAACAAGCCATGACAAGCATCGTTATGTGTTCGTTATGGATGTGGAAGGAAATATGAGTAAAAACTAAAATCCTACAAGATGGAGGAAGCAATTTATCACAAATAGCACCTATTTTCAGGTTTTCACCACTTTCTTTTATTTGCACAATTTTTTTTATTCCCTTGCATTGGGGTTTTTAGGTATAAAACTTGCAAAGATGCATACTGTTGATGGGATCATCAAACAACTCACCTTCTGATGTTGCTCATTGATAGGTTCCTAATCCGTAAGTAGCAATGATTACATATGGACCAAGCCAGTTGGGTTCAAATTTGCCTTTCTTTTCCCTGTCCTACTAATTTATGGGGTTTTCCTTGAGAACTAGGTAACCAACTTGAAAGACTTTGGGTTTTACTCTATGGTTGTAGCTTCTTGACATCTTTTGTTGATAGGCTTTGAGATGATTAAAGGCATTTTGTCTTCTTTCCTCCAACAGCTCTAACTCCTTCTTCATCAGTTATTAGACCTTTTAATGATACTCGTAAGGATGGTAACTCGACATCTATGGGCAAGATTGCTTTGGAGCCATAGACTAGGGTGTATGGTGTTGCACCTGTGGGTGTGCGGATACTTGTACGATAGGCCAACAGAGCAGGATTTAGTTGGATATGCCAATCACGATCGGCATCATTGATAGTATTCTTCAAGATTTTTAAGATGGTTTTATTAGACGCCTCCACTTGACCATTTCCTTCGGGGTAGTACGGGGTGGAAAAATAGTGTTGTATATGGAATTTGTCACATAGTTCTTTGACATCATAATTTTTAAAGGGTCTGGCATTATCAATGATAATAGATAAAGGAATGCCATAGCAGCAAATGATATAATTTAGGATGAATGAGGTAATTTGCTTGCATGTGACATTGGTTAAGGGTACGGCTTCGATCCACTTAGTAAAGTACTCAGTGGTGATTATTATGAATTTATGGCTATTGGATGATGGGGGGTGAATCTTGCCCACAAGGTTGAGTCCCCACTGACAAAAGGGCCAAGGAATCGTTAAAGGTTGCAGCTCTTGTGCCGGTGCATATATTAGATTTCCATGAATTTGGCATTTCTTGTACCTTTTCACAAAATAATAAGAGTCTGTTTCCATAGTTGGCCAATAGTATCCCATACGCATGAGTTTCTTAGCCAAAATAGGACCACTAGAGTTGGTTTCGCAAATACCTTCATGAACTTCCCTTAAGGCGGTTTGATATTCTTCACTTTCTAGGCACCTAAGGAGGGTACCATCAAGACCTCATCGGTAAAGGGTATCAACAATTATGGTATAGAGAGCAACTTGACGGATGAAGGTTTGTCATTGATTATTGGATAAACCAGGTGGTAAAGTATTCTCTTTTAGATAGGTATAGATATTTTTGTACAAGGGGGAATCAGATCCTACTACGTGGCATATGATTCTTGTTTCAGGGATATCATAAGTTGGATTAGACACTGGCTCCACTAAGAACTCATAATGTGACTGATTTTTTAGTATATCCAGTAGTGATGCAATGGTTGACATGGCATCGACAACTTTGTTCTCCAGTTTGGGTATCTGTTCAAAGGAAATCATAACAAAATATTCTTTCAAGTCATCTACCATATGCTTATACAGTATTAAATTCTCATCCTTGGTTTGATAGTCATCATTTGCCCGATTTATGACTAGTTGTGAATCTCTATACACATGAAGCTCTCAGACTTTCCATTCTACAACCATTTTAAGGCCAATGACCAATGCCTCATATTCTGCCACATTATTGGTACAAGGGAAAATTAGTCTATATGATTTCAGGATTGTATCCTCTTGAGGTGTGACCAACAAAATGCCTGCTCTTGACCCATGCTGAGTATAGGATCCATCAAAATAGAGTTTCCATGCTTCGGTTGTTATGTTGAAGATGGCTTCATCTGGGAACTCAAAGCTTAATGGATTGTCATCATGCAATGGTGTATCCACTAATTGATCCGCAATCACTTGGCCTTTTATAGCTCTTCTGTCCACATATTCAATGTCAAACTCACTGAGAATCGTTACCCACTTTAATAGTCTGCCTATCAAAGTAGATTCATTGAGAAAATACTTCAATGGATCTATCTTTGCTACCAACTTGAGTGAATGTGTGAGCATATAATGTCATAATTTTTGGGATGCAAAAACTATGACAAGGCACGCTCATTTGATAGGCATGTATGGTAGCTCATAGCCTACCAATGTTCAACTGATGTAGTAAATAGCCTGTTCCTTTCCTTCATAGTCTTGTTGTGCCAATAAAGCCCATAGAGCAGTTGGTGTAGCTGAAATATAAAGAAAAAGAGGTTTGCCTTGTATTGGTGGCATCAAGATTGGAGGATTCATTAGATACTCTTTTAGGAGTTGAAAGGATTGCTCACACCCTTCATCCCATTTGAAAGGAATGTTTTTATGAAGGAGATGGGTAAATGGATGACATTTGTCGACTAATTATGAGATAAACCAATGGATAGATTGTAACTTTCCTTGCAATGACCTTAGTTGATTGATATTTCTAGGTGGTGGCATGTCCATTATTGCTTTCACTTTGGCCGGATCCATCTCAATTCCTTTGGCTGAAACTATATATCCTAAAAGTTTACCAAATGTGACTTCGAACACACACTTTTTTGGATTCAAGCGGACATTGAATTGCTCAAGTCTCTAAAATATTTAATATAATATTTGTATGTGTCCTTCTCTTGTGAGTGATTTGGCTAGAATATCATCCACATAATCTTCCATAATGGTGTGCATCATATCATGGAAAATTGTTGTCATTGCTCTTTGGTATGTTGCTCCTGCATTTTTCAGTCCAAATGGCATCACACACTAGCAATATGTACCCCATGGACATGTAAAAGCGGTCTTGTATTGGTCTTCTGGTGCTATTTTGATCTAATTGTAGCCAGAAAACCCATCCATGAGAGATAGCATAGTATGCCTCACTATAAGGTCCACAATGATGTCGATATTAGGCAAAGGAAAGTCATCCTTGGGGAAACCCTTATTCAAATCCCTGAAATCATTGCAAAGTCTGATCCTTCCATTTGGTTTTGAGACAGGAACAATATTAGAAATCCATTCTGGATAGTCAATTGGTCTGATAAACCCAACATCTAATAGCTTCTTCAATTCTTCTTTCACTAACAGTGCTATATGCGGATGCATCTTCCTTAGTTTTTGTTTTATTGGTTTACCTCCTGGAGCTAGTGGTAAATGATGCATTATGAGCTCTAGATCAAGTCTAGGCATTTCCGCATAGGACCAAGCAAAATTAATCTCTCTGTTTGAAGAATTTGATGAATTCTAGCTTTTCTTGCTTAGATAAAGATTCTTCCATATGGATTATCTTTGGATTGTCTTATGTGCCAATGCTGACAAGTTTTGCTGGTTCTATCAAAATTGAGGACCTCTCTTAATGTGTAAGGTTGGGGAGAGTGTCAATCCTTTCATCCTTTGGCGCCTCAGAGAGGTTTTCACCATTGGATTCGTCCTTTATTTTTTTACTTTTTTCGTGATCTAACACTGCTGCAGAGTAGTTTTCACCATTAGATCTATTTTTTATTTTTACATTTTTGTGACTAAAAGGCTTGGCACTCTCCAAAATAAACCCCGTCATTGAGTTCTATAGCAAAGCCAGCTTTATGATCTCCTGATGGTAAGTGATCCCTTAGTTCTAGATAGTCAACGATAGTATTGTCATTTTGAAAGGTATCTAGTTCGAGGGCCTCTTGTAGATCCCAATCTATAAGTTTGGGATGTACTAATGGTAGAGGATCATCAGGTTGGTTTGACTCAAGGGAAATGATGGTTAGGATGGAGGAGTTGTCTAGGTTTGAGGGGGTATTTACAAGGTCTAAAAAAATACTCTCCTCAGTATTATCTATCAAGTGTGACATTTGACCTTCCTCTTGAGACTCACTCTCAGCATTGTGCGAATCGAACTCTAGCAGTCTAGATCCTGAGCTTTGACCCTCATGGTATGCATTTGTTGAGCTATATGTTTGAACTACATCAATGCCCTTGTCTTCACAAGATAGTTCAGAAAGACTATCCCATTCCCATTGGTTAGAGTCTATTTCACTCTCTTCTTGCAATTTGTGAATTTGCTCAACTAGGTTAGTGGTAACCTTTTCCTTTTCTTTTCCTTTATACCCTAGCCCTGTAGTGTCTTAGGCTGATAAGGAAGAAGGTTGTATGGGTTCCATGATACCTTCTTTTCTCAAGTCTATGGGACTATGACCATCATATCCCATTCTCTGTAAGATAGAAAAACATGGGCCATATTGATCAGTTTGTAGTTGGGGTTGTTGATCTTGTGGCTTGGATTCCGTATCTTCTTCTTTGTAAATCCATTAAAGGATATCTCTCTCATCACTTTCATTTGATAGAGTACCCCATTTTATAAAAGGACCATTAGGATTTTTTAATGACTATGTTTTGTCCATAGATGGTTTTCCATAAGACTTGTGTGATAGGGGTAGTTTTGCAAGACAAAAGGTTTGCTCAATGGAATATTCTCCTATCCCTTTATCTTTGAGCTTGATTTTTAGTTCGGTGGTTTTGGATGTAGAAGGTATTGAACTTGGGTCAACAAGGGCTGTAGAGGATGAGCTTGCTCAATTGGTAGGTATGACAACTTCAAGCTTTGGTTTGATCGTGTTGCAGTATTGAAATGGATCAAGATCACCTTGGATAGTAATCTCTTGGCCGTTGTAGGGAAACTTTATACATTGATGATAGGTGGATGGTACAGCCTTCATCGCATGTATCCAAGGTCAGTTGAGGAGAATATTGTAGGCTAGTTCCATGTCAAGGACCTGGCAAACCACATCTTTCTGTACGTGTCCAAATCATATTAGAAAAACAACAGTGCCTTTAGATGTCCTTTCTTCTTCATCATATGCCTTGATTGTGATCTTCTTCTTTGGATCAACAGTATGCTCAAAGAACACCAATGCAAGGATTAATTTTAGTGTGCATATATTTAAACCTGCCCCTCCATCTATAAGGACTCGTTTTATGCTGTGTTTATGAATGAGGGCTTCGATGTGAAGGGATGCATTATGAGGTTGAGTAATGGACATGTCATCTTTTTCGGTAAAAGATAAGAAGTGAGGGATAGTAAGATGTCCTACCATGGCTTGGAATTACTTTTGGGCTAGATTTGTTGGCACAATGGTTTCCAATAGACCTTTTTCTAGGATAGCCTTATGGGATGGTGAAAAATGCAAAATCTCCAATATAGATATATGTGAGGGTATCTTTTGGAGTTGGTCTAGGACATTATACTGATTGGATACGGAAGATGGTTTAGGTGGATCCCCTTGGAGAGTAATCTTTCCACGATGAGTGGTTCTTAAAATTGGGCTTGTTATTTATAGTAATCACATTTACATGTGAATCACTTTCAGAGATGTGGTTAAAAGTGTATTCATATGATACATTTGTGTAATTGGTATTGTTACCACCATTATCATTTTGCTTAGAGGGACCTCCCTTCTCATAGTTAGGGAGCGGATTCCTAAATTCCAAATGGTCATCATTGGATGCATGTCCATCAATTGATATATCTCCTTGATCTATCAAGTCTTGGATGGTGTTTTTTAGTTGTTGGCAATCATTGGTTTTATGACCTTTGCTTCTATGGAATTCACAAAAGTCAGAATCTTTCCACCAAGAGGGTTTGAACTTTGGCTCATATTCTCTTACCGTAGGAAGTGTTATGAGGTTGTTTGCTATGAGATTCCTTAGGACAAATTCAATTAATTCCCCAAATGGTGTAAATTTTCTGTGAGGAGGAAAGTTTGTTGGTCTTGGTTCATTGTTTGTGGGTTTGTTTGGAGTTGTCTTGTTGTGTGGACTTGATAGATTTAGAATTGGTTGTTTTGGTGTCACACATTTTGCATCTACAAATCCATCATTTACAATGTTCTTGTTCTTATTCTGAAACCTTGATTTATCCGTGTTGTTGCTTGAACTAGGGACATCCTTATATATTTTTATTTGTCCTTTAGCTATCAAAGCATTCTCTATAAGTAATCCCATTTCAATGACCTTGCTAAAAGGACATTAGATTTGTATTTGATAGCTTAATTCGATGTTTAAGTTATGGATAGACATTTCAATCATTTGCTTCTTGGGAATATGATAAGGACATTTGCTAGCAAGTTGTCTCCATCTTTGTAAGAAAGTGGTGAAGAATTCTCCACTATTTTGTTTGTTATTGCATAGATCTAACATTGAAATCTCATGTTCAATGTTGTATGAAAAGTGAGTGACAAACTTGTCCACTAGTTCATTGAAGGTTCGGATTTCGGGAGCTAGATGAGAGAACCA
Organism: Cunninghamia lanceolata; assembly: GCA_027924645.1. Lineage (NCBI taxonomy): Eukaryota > Viridiplantae > Streptophyta > Pinopsida > Cupressales > Cupressaceae > Cunninghamia > Cunninghamia lanceolata. The sequence continues at coordinate 1,235,906 of BSBN01000141.1, read as the reverse complement.
GTCCATAGATTGACCTCATAGACTGCATGGAAAGAGTCACATAAGATATGTCTCATTATGGGCGACTTCTAAGCATGCAATACTGAATTCTCTAATGTGGTCACATGGATCACCATTCCCCCTATATTTGTCAAATTTAGGGACTTCGAATCTTGAAGGGAAAGGTACCATGACCAAGATTTTGTCAAAAGGATATGGAGATATATCCTCTAATGAGTAATGTTTTGTGGAAGTTCCTATTTGTAGGTCCACAAATTGTTGTTGTAAGGCTTGGATTTGTTGTGTGAATGTATCTAAAGGATTTGAAATATCCTTAGCCTTTTCATTCTTGGGAGTTTCTGTTTCATTTGATGGGATGGTTGATCTCAATTTTGAAATGTCAAAATCAGCAGGTAGCTTGGCTCCTTGTTGTGCAAGTAAGAGGAAGTATTTGTGAGGATCCATTGTTATGACCTTATCCATCAATTTTTGAAATCTTGGATCTTGTAAGAATTTATCAGGTTCTTCTTGGTTGATTTCTTTCTCTCCATCACTAGAAGAGTGTACACTACTATTTGTGTAATCCATTTCTTTTCTTCTTTTGGCTTGAGACCTAGTTTCAACCATACAAAATTTTGATATGAATGAAGTTGGACGAGAGACTTGTGGATGTAAATGAATGTTTGTGATGGGGTATTGGTTGTGTGAAAGATTGGGTTGATTGTGTTGGTGATAAGATTTTCTAAAGGTGGAGTTTTGATCTTTGTTCAAACAAATGGTCCTGATCTATGATTGTATTAGCTATCAAAATGTTGATCCAAAGTAAGCCAAATAGGGATGATCTGAAATCACTATTGTTGTAGACTAACCTTGTCAAGATGTTTAGTGTAGTTTATTGATAGAAGATGATTGATCCTGATAGGGAAACTAACCAAATTGTTTGTTTGAATAGGAAGATCTCAATGGCACCCTTGGGAAAATTTTGAAATCTTTTGTTTGATTTTGAAAGGGCTAAGTATGATATGTGAGTGAAATGTTTTAAAATGGGTATGGGATGAATTTTTATGGTTAAAATGACTTCACCAATAGATTCTAGGTAGAAATGGGTATCCAAAACTGATTTTGTTATTTTTTGAAAATCTCAGGAATAGCTCATTGTTATGAATGTGCAGGTTTATATGTGCAGAAACAAAGAATGTATGCGCAACTCTATTGATTATATGCATACTTCTGTATGTGCAACTCTATTGTTTATATGCACAACATAATGTGTATGTGCAACAAAAGGTGTCAGATGTGTAGTAGGATTTATATGTGCATCAAAAGGTATCAAATGCATATCTCTATGTATTGGTAGTGTTTGATCAATTTTGATTGTTCTAGGCATGCTTTTCTATGCAACCTAAATGTTTTTGTTGATGATTTGTCTATTTTAGGCAAGAAAACACAACAAACAGTACAATTTGATGTTTGTTTGTGACATTTAGTGTGTAACAAAAATTTGAAGACAAGTATAATCCTAGGCGAGAAATGATACTACTTGTTGAATCCCAACTTGGATTTATCTAACCACTTAAACAAGGCAGACATCTAGAAACTTGGTGGCACTGGCTTCCCCTTACATGGCACACACTTCTCGGGCACACCAAGTTTCATTCCCCAAAAGAGGAATTTCTGTCTCTACACATGATTAGTGAAAATGTTGGACAACTTCAGAGGTCTGACCTCCTGTGTCAACAAGTAAGAGGATTTTGGTTTCTAAAACAATGGTTCTTAGTAACTTTGAGGGACCAACGCCTTGCAAGCATGCAGTAAGCTACCAAAAGCTTTGACCAATCCTACTAACAATATCAAATTGATGTAGAAGCATCCAGTGGTGTAAGGGCAATCTTGCATCACCCAAAAAGATGTTGCTTCAAAATCATTATAGTTGTTTTCATTTCTTTACATAATTAGTATTTTTGGTTCCATAATCTCTTGAATAATGATGTAGGACTTTTAGTTTTTCCAAATCTACTAAAAATAGCAAACTGCCAGTTTTAGAAAGTTTACCTGCCATTTTAGGAAAGTTTGCATTTGGGCATAGATTGAAGTGAAAACTTACAAAAAGCTTCATAACAGAAATATAAGACCTTTGGCGAAGGAATCAGGCAAAGATCATTTGTGAGCTGAAAGATATTAAAGTTTTTATTTTCCAAAAAGCCCCTGAAAATTTTTGAAACGAGATGTGAGGCACTAAAACATCCCATAATGTCCCAAAAAGTTGATGCAAATTCATTTACAAATTTTTGGCATGATATTTCACATCGTGAGCTTTTCGACGCTTAAAATGGTTTGTCAATCAGACACCCGGATCAAAAGTTATGCTTCCCGAAAGTTGACCTACTTTTAGAGAGAGTTAACAAATTTTGAAATTTAGATGGAGGCCACCAAAAAGTGCTATTTATGACTATTTTGGGAACCCTAGGTGGTAGTAGAGTTAAGGTGAAAACTGTAGAGTCAAGAATAAGTGGGGAAAATAGAAACCCTAGCTGGTTTGGGGTTATAGAAGGCAGAAGATTCCAGAGCCTGGTGATGAGTAGTTGTAGTGTGTTGTAGTCCTCTGATTGTAATTGAGCTTCTGTAATGTAATAAGTGTCCAAATCAATAAAGAAATATTCTATTTTCCTATGTACCATTTCTATTGTTGTGTGTTTTATGATTTACCCCCTTTATCAAGTGGTATTAAAGTAAGGGTTCCTAAGTGTGTAGACAGATCGCCGACCGTGAGGCAGTTTGCACCAGGACCTGAGGTTGTGGGTTTGCTGCGGAGATCAAGATGCCTCCATGAAGAAATCATATTGGGAGGAATGATTTGATGGAAGAGGGTTTTAGAGCCCTACAAAGGCAAATCAATGCATTGCAAGAGGAGCTATGAAGAGGGTTTGAGTCGAGAACAAGAGAAGAAAGCGAAGATAAAGCTAAAGAAGAGCTATCTGAGGAAGAACAAGAAGCTGTAGGAGATTTTATAGAAGTTAGGTTGTTGAGGGCCATTTCAAAGATTAGAAAGAGGCCCAGGATTGAAGTTTCTACGTATTCTAGAGATTTGAATCCAAAACAGCTTATTGATTGGATCAATGACATGGAGGAATATTTTGAGTATGAGGATGTGGAAGACCTAGATCGGGTCAAGTTTGCAAAAACAAAGTTGAAAGGCTATGCTAGTATTTGGTGGAAGGAGGTCTAGTTAGAGAGGAATAGAAGAGGAAAATGAAAAATTACCAGATGGGATCAAATGGTGGAGAAATTGAAGAAGCAGTTCATTCCTGTGGACTATGAGATGAAGTTGCTGAAAAAGCTGCAAGGATTGAAGCAAGGTAACAAGTCTGCCAAGGAGTATACAGGAGAGTTTTATAAGATTACTATCAGGACAAGCCATGCAGAGCCCAATAAAGAGAAGGTAGCTCATTACATTAATGGGTTAAGACTAAGTATTCAAGAGGAGCTGAGCCTGGTTAGAATGACAACCATAGAAGATGCATACCAGTTTTCCCTGAAGGTGGAAGAGAATCTAAATAAAAGATTTGACAGCAAGCAAAGGGGAAGAGGTCAAGGCAGAAAGACTGGTGGAAGACCCTATGGAGGCTGTAATGAAGATCCAAATAAAAATGAAGAAGCTGGCATCAGTCAAAATCAGAGCGGAGATAATACCTACCGACCTCATGACCAGAACAATGGTGAACAAAGAGGAAGGGGAAGATGAAGACCTGGGTAAGGACTTGGAAGAGGAGCTTTCAGAGGAACTTGTTTCCAATGTGGAGAAGAAGGGCATCGAGCATATGAGTGTCTGAAACATCAAGGAAGGAAAAATAGAAGACCTGAAGGTAATGAATGAGTTGTACATGTAGATAAAGATGCACAGTTTGAGCATTCTAAAGATGCTAAAAGGGGAGAAACCTTAGTTGTCAGAAGAACTTTGTTGAATGAGGGGAAATAACCTAATCAGAGGAAGAGTTTATTCTGCACAAGGTGTAAATGTGAAGGTAAGTGTTGTGATATTATTATTGACAGTGGAAGTACTGACAATCTTGTTTCAGAGGAGATGGTTGATAAGTTGAAGTTGACAAGAAGAAAGCATCCACATCCATATTAGATTGCATGGTTGTAGAAGGACCACAAAGCTTTGGTCAATGAGTAGTATCTAGTGAAGTTCAAGATTGGGGACTACCATGATGAGGTGCTGTGTGATATCATACTGATCGATGCATGTCATATGCTGTTTGGGAGGCTGTGGCAGTATGATAGGAGCGTTGTCCATGATGGCTATGCAAACACATATTCCCTAACAAAGGATGGAGTTCATCATAAGTTGAAGCCATTGAAGGAGGTGGAAGAAAAGGTATGTAGTAGATGGTAGAAAATTTTTGGAGGGTATGAAGCATGAGCGTCATTGCTTTGCATTGATTCCTAAGATTAGTCAACAGAAATGTGAAGATGTACCAGCAAAAGTCTCATAAATGTTGGAAGAATTTCAAGATATTATCTCTGATAATGTACTAGAAGGTTTACCACCAGCGAAGAAGATAAGTCATCAAATGGATTTGATACGAGAAGCTAGTTTGCTAAATAAGGCAGCCCATAGAATGACTCCAACAAAGATTGAAGAGTTGAACAGACAATTTCAGGAGTTGTTGAGGAAGGGATTGATAAGAGAGAGCCTAAGTCCATGTGTGGTACCTGCAGTACTAGTACCAAAGAAAGATGGAGAGTGAAGAATGTGTATAGACTCTCAAGCCATCAATAAGATCACGATCAAGTACAGATTTCCATTGCCCAGAATGGATGACATAATGGATTGTTTGAGTGGAGCCAAGTACTTCACAAAGGTTGACCTGAAAAGTGGGTATCACCAGATCCATTCCTTTGAAACAAGTTCTTCTAAAACCTCCTCTTCCAGGTCCTTGCCTAGGTCTACCTCTTCCTCTTCCTCTTTGCTCACCATTATTCTGGTCACGAGGGTGGTAGGTATTATCTCCTATCTATTTCAACTAGTTCCAACTTCTTCATTTTTCTTTGGATCTTCATTTCAGCCTCTATAGGGTCTTCCACCAGTCCTTTCGCCTTGACCTCTTCCTCTTTTCTTGCTTTCAAATCTCTTATTCAGCTTCTCTTCAACCTTCAGGGAAAACTGGTACACATCTTCTATGGTGGTCATTCTGACTAGGCTCAACTCTTCTTGAATACTTGGCCTCAACCCATTAATGTAACGGGCTACCTTCTCTTTGTTGGCCTCTCCATGGCCTATCCTGATAGTGATCTTATAAAAATCTTCTATATACTCCTTAACAGATTTGTTACCTTGCTTCAATCCTTGTAGCTTCTTCAGCAACTCCATCTCATAGTCCACAGGAATGAACTGCTTCTTCAATTTCTCCACCATCTGATCCCATCTAGTAATCTTTGTTTTACCTCTTCTATTTCTCTCTAACTAGACCTCCTTCCACCAAATACTGGAATGGCCCTTCAACTTTGTCTTTGCAAAATTGACCCGTTCTAGGTCTTCCACATCCTCATACTCGAAATAATCCTCCATATCATTGATCCAATCAATAAGTTGTTCTGGGTTCAAATCTCCATAATAGGTAGAAAGTTCGATCTTGGACCTCCTTCCGATCTTTAAAATGGCCCTCAACAACCTAATTTCTACAGGATCTCCTGCAGCTTCTTGTTCTTCCTCAGATAGCTCTTCTTCAGCTTCATCCTCACTTTCCTCTCTCCTTCTCGGCTTGAACCCTCTTCACAGATCCTCTTGCAACGCATCGATTTGTCTTTGCAGGGCTCTAAAACCCTCTTCCGTCAAGATATTCCTCCCACCATGGTTTCTTCATGGAGGCATCTTGATCTTTACTGTAAACCCACAACCTCAGGTCTTGGTGCAAATGGCCTCATAGTCGGCGATCTATCTACACACTCAGGAACCCTTGCTCTAATACCACTTGATGAAGGGGGTAAATCATAAAACACACAATAACATAAATTGCACACAGAAAATAGAATGATATTTTATTAATATGGACAAAACATTACATTACAGAAGCTCAAATACAATTAGAGGATGAATCCCCTATAGGCTACAACACATTACAACTCCCTCTCTCAAGGCTCTGGAATCTTCAGCCTTCTGTAACCCCAAATCAATTAGGATTTCTATTTTCTTGTCTTTTCTTGACTCTACACCTTCTCCCTTAACTTTATCACCCCAAGGGTTCCAAAAAATGGTCATATATAGCCCTTTTTTGCAGCCACCAACTTAATTTTGAAATTTGCATCTTGTCTCAAAAATAGGTCAACTTTGCGGGGCCATAACTTTCGATCTGACTGTTGAATTTTCAATTATAATACCTTTTCGGAAAGCTCTCGAAAATAAGGTTGTGCACAAACAATATTTAAAGGTAGATTGCTTGGGTTTCCCACTAAATTTTGGGCCCCTCCGGAGCCTCTAAGTGCCTCAAATTTGACTTTGAATATTTCAATAGAATTTTTAGAATTTGAAATTTTAATATCTCACAAATGACAAATGATATTGAAGTGATTTCTTCACCATTAGCTTCAATTTACCATTCTGGAGGTTCGTGTAAGATTTTGTATCCAAGTGCACAAATGCAAACTTACTAAAAATAATAACCTTGCCAAATTTAGCCCTTAGTGAAAAGAAACAAATTTTTTTTTGGTTGATGCAAGATTGCTCTTACACCCTAGATGCTCCTGCATCAGACACCCGGGGTAATTTGAAAAGTGACTCTGTCACTTCTCATGAGTTAGAGGGAAACCAAAACGGTTAACCTCAGTCTCAGATAACCATGATGAATCTTCAACAGGCCTTCCTTTCCATTTCACGAAGTATTCTGTATACTACCTGTTTCTTGTACTCTTACCCACACGACTATCTAGAATACCCTCTATCTCCTCCTCTGAAGTAGGTGTTGGAATGTCCCACTGTGTTCCTTTATCAAGTCCATCATCATGATACTCTATCAAATCTAAAATGTTGAACACTGGTGAAATATTGATGTCATCAGGCAACTCTACCTCAAATGCATTTCCTAAATCATACTTCTTCAGGATTCTACATGGTCCAAATTTCCTCATCTTCAGCTTATTATATGTACCAACTGGAAATCTTTCTTTTCTCAAGTGAACCATGACTTCATCACCCTCTTGAAACTCCTTATGTCTCTTCTTCTGATTTGCTTTAGACTTATACTGAGAATTCATCTTATGGATATGCTTTCTTACCTCTTCGTGCAAATTCATGTACTTAGCAAAATTTTCAGCTTCGACACTACTCTTCTCCCCCTTATCCATCCTCCTCAATTCGGAAGCATTTCTTGGGCTACTCCCATACACAACCTGGAATGGAGATTTACCTGTGCTCCTATTGACAAAATTGTTGTAAGCAAATTTTGCCTGTGGTAAAATCAAATCCTATCCCTTGGGCTTATCTCCTACTAAGCATCGTAGCAGGTTACCCAAACTCCTATTCACCACTTTTGTCTGTCCATCAGTTTGTGGATCGTGTGTAGAACTGAACTTCAAATCTGTCTTCAACTTCTTCCACAATGTCCTCCAGAAATAACCAACAAACTTGGTATCTCAATCTGAAACTATGCTCTTTGGTAGATTGTGTAATCTCACCACCTCTCTGAAAAATAATTTAGCAATATGAACATCATTAGTCTTCTTGTAAGGAATGAAATGTGCCATCTTCAAGAGTTTGTCCACCACCACAAAAATGGAATCATGTCCTCTCTGTCTTTGGTAAACCAAGAACAAAATCCATACTGATATCATCCCATGGCTTCTCTGGTATAGGTACTGGCTGATATAGCCCTGTATTCTGACTTGTTCCTTTTGCCATCTGACACACTTTGCAACTCTATACAAATTTTCTCACATCCTGTTGCAATTGTGGCCAGTAATAATTTTCACCAACAATAGCAATGATCTTATCTCGACCAAAGTGTCCAGCTAATCCTCCACTATGCTTCTCCTTAATCAGGTTCTCTCTCATGGAACTCCTCGGAATGCACAACTAACTTCCTCTAAACAACATGCCATCTTGGATTATGTAATCCAACCATTTTGTCCTATCTATAGTAACAGGTTCCAAACAAGCTTTCCAAGCCTCTACAAAATCTGGTTCTTCAGGATACAAACTTTTGAGCTCATAGTACCCAACGACCTCTATCTTCATTTCTGTCAACAATTTTTGTCTTCTACTCAAGGCATTTGCAACTATGTTGGACTTCCTACTCCTGTGTTTCAAAACAAAAGTATAACTCTAAAAAAACTCAACCCATTTTAAGTGCCTTTGATTTAACTTTCCTTGACTATTAAGATACTACAAAGCCTAATGATCAGTATATAAAACAAACTCTTTTAGAAACAAATAATGTCTCCATTTCTTCAAATCCTGAACTATTGCATAAAACTCCTAATCATAAACAAAATACTTTTTCTTGGCATAAATAAGATTCTCACTAAAATAGGCAATGAGCTTACCTTCTTGACTCAAAACATCTCCTATAGCACTACCACTTGCATCACAATCTACCTGAAATACCTTATTGAAATCTAGAAGTGCCAAAATAGGTTGCTCTGTGACTTTCTGCTTCAATGTATCAAAGCTTTTATTTGCTCTTTTAGTCCATCTAAACTCTTTTCTATCCCCTCTCATTGTCTCAGTTAGGGGTGCATAAATGCTACTAAAATTCTTGATAAAATTTCTGTAAAAACTTGTCAAACCATGAAAAGATCTTACTTTGGAAGCACTCCTTGGCGTAGGCCATTCAATGATAGCCCTCACTTTCTCTGGGTCAATCTTAAGACCTTCCTTTGAGACAACAAATCTTAGGTATACCAACCCCTTCTTTGTAAAACTACATTTCTTCAGATTGATCAACAACTTCTCCTCCCTTAGCTTCTCAAAAACCCTTCTAATATGCATCATATGCTCATCCCAAGTCTTACTGAAAATCAAAATATCATCTAAATAAACAATAACAAAACTTTCCAAAAATTCTTTCAATACTTTGTTCATGAGCCGCATGAATGTGCTCGGTGCGTTGGTTAGCTCAAATGGCATGACTAACGACTCATTCAAACCCTCCTTTGTCTTGAAGGTTGTCTTCCATTTATCTCCTTCTTTGATTCAGATTTGGTGATACCCACTCTTCAGGTCAATCTTCGTGAAGTACATGGCTCTACTCAAACAATCCATTATGTCATTCATTCTTGGCAATAGAAATTTGAACTTGATCATGATCTTATTTATGGCTCAAGAATTTGTACACATTCTCTACTCTCCATCTTTCTTTGGTGCTAGTATTGTAGGTACCGCACATGGACTTAGCCTCTCTCTTATCAGTCCCTTCCTTAACAACTCATGGGCTTGTCTATTCAACTCTTCATTCTTTGCTGGAGTCATTATGTGGGCTGCCTTATTTGGCAAACTAGCTCCAGGTGTCAAATCCATTTGATGACTTATCTTCCTCTACTAATGGTAAACCTTCTGGTACATTATCAAAGACTATCTTAAAATTCTTCCAACATTTCTGAGACTTCTGCTAGTACATCTTCACATTTCTCTTGACTAATCTTAGGAATCAATGCAAAGCAATGACACTCATGCTTCATATCCTCCAAAAATTTTCTACCATATACTAAGCAAATTCTGGCAGTACTACATACCTTTTCTTCCACCTCCTTCAAGGGCTTCAACTTATGACAAACTCTATTTTTTGTTAGGGAATATGTGTTTGCACGACCATCATGGACAGTGCTCCTATCATACTGCCACGTCCTCCCCAACAGCATATGACATGCGTCCATTGGTATGATATCACACAACACCTCATCATGGTAGTCTCTAATCTTAAACTTCATTAACACTGCTCATTGACCAAAGCTCTGTGGTCCTTCTGCAACCATGCAATCTGATATGGATGTGGATGCTTTCTTCTTGTCAACCATCTCCTCTAAAACAAGATTGTCAGTACTTCCACTATCAATAATAATATCACAACACTTACCTTCACATTTACACCTTGTGTGGAATAAACTCTTCCTCTGATTGGGTTCTTTCTCTTCATTCAACAAAGTTCTTTTGACAACTAGGGTTTCTCCCCTTTCAGTATCTTTGGAACGCTTAGACTATGCATCTTCATCTACATGTGCAACTCATGCATTACCTTCAGGTCTTTTATTTGTCCTTCCTTGATATTGCGGACACTCGTATGCTCGATGCCTTTCTTCTCCACATTGGAACTAGGTTCCTCTTGAACCTCCTCTTCTGGGTCCTTGTCCAGGTCTACCTCTACCTCTTCCTCTTTGCTCACCATTATTCTGGTCATGAGGGTGGTAGGTATTATCTCCTCTCTAATTTCGACTGGTTCCAACTTCTTCACTTTTCTTTGGATCTTCATTTTGGCCTCCATAGGGTCTTCCACCAATCCTTCTGTCTTGATCTCTTCCCCTTTGCTTGCTTTGAAATCTCTTATTCAGCTTCTCTTCCACCTTCAGGGAAAACTAGTATGCATCTTCTATGGTGGTCATTTTGACCAAGCTCAACTCTTCTTGAATACTTGGCCTCAACCCATGAATGTAATGGGCCACCTTCTCCTTGTTGGCCTCTCCATGGCCTGTTCTGATAGTGATCTTATAAAAATCTTCTGTATACTTCTTAACAAACTTGTTACCTTGCTTCAATCCTTGCAGCTTCTTCAGCAACTCCATCTCATAGTCCATAGGAATGAATTGCTTCAATTTTTCCACCATCCGATCCCATCTGGTAATCTTTGCTTTTCCTCTTCTATTTCTCTCTAACTGGACCTCCTTCCACCAAATACTGGCATGGCCCTTCAACTTTGTCTTTGCAAAATTGACTTATTTTGGGTCTTCCACATCTTCATACTTGAAATAGTCCTCCATATCATTGATCCAATCAATAAGTTGTTATGGATTCAAATCTCCAGAATAGGTAGAAACTTTGATCCTGGGCCTCTTTCTGATCTTTGAAATGGCCCTCAACAACCTAACTTCTACAGGATCTCCCACAGCTTCTTGTTCTTCCTCAGATAGCTCTTCTTCAGCTTCATCTTCGCTTTCCTCTCTCCTTAGTTTAAACCCTCTTCGCAACTCCTCTTGCAACGCATCGATTTGTCTTTGCAGGGCTTGTAACGTGCCGTACCTGTTTGTATTTTTTAAAATCTTTTTGTGTGATTTTTATTATTTTATTGTGTGATCTTTTAGACTAGACAGAAGAATGCAGAAGGGGTTTTAAGTTTTCCTGTAGATGTGTTGCCGAAGCATACAATATAGAGCATAGAGAGAAAACCCAGAAAAAATATAATAGATATAAAAAAAATAACAAAGACCCAGATAGCAGAATAGCCAAATATGAATTACTGTGACATACCCATATTCATAAATGCAACTTGGTACATGTGCTGAGAGTGCACCAATAACTAAGTATAGCCAGAATCACTCCAAACTCCAGAAAATATGAGATTGAGCTTACAAATGATATCAACAATATAAATTGGTTCTAAACACCTCACACAATGTAAAATATGTGACACCCACAAGAGGAAATGATACTCTAAGACTCCCATGTTACTCATTGAGCAGTAGGGCCATGGCTGGAAATGCAAACAACAGCTATGAACAATGCCCACACAATAAACTACCTTCAAACCCTCTGAAATCTGCACTCAACAATAATGGAGAAATGCTATATATCAAATCATCTCAAAACTCCTCCGAATGACTTCATTGCAAGCACAATATGAATGCTGAATACATCTACCGTCAATGGCACTGTTGGGTGGTCTCTCACACTTGTAGAATGCTATTACCTATAGAGGTTTCTGTCTCCACAAACCTTTAGTTCGAATCCTCAAACTCTCACAATAGCAAACTCTAGCAAAGCTTACAAGAAAAAAATATCATAAAGTAAGCATAAACCCAAATGAGCCCTTCAACACCTTTTTATAAACTCTCCAAACCCAACACCCCTTTTTGGAGGGAATTTGCATTTGTTTTATTATTTAATTTTCATCCTCTTATGACTCCCATGGGTTCCCACCTCCTAGAGGATCACAAATAAGTTATAACTTATTTTTATAAAGTGACCATTTAATATTTATTTGTAAAGTCCCAATAAATTATTATATAGAACTTCGGACTTTAAAATAAATATGAAGACGGTGTCGGAATGCCACATTCTTTAGCTTGTCAGAAAGGTTTCGACAAAATGTTTCTGACCCAACTCTGAAAATCCTGAACCGACACTGAACCTGGACTTACTAAAAATAGTAAGTAATGCTCAAGATCAATTGGGTCAACTCTAAAGGTGCCAACTGGATCCTCTAAACTTGAACCATATTTCCCTCCACCAACACAACCTCCAATGCCAACAAACCCCAGTTCCCTAACCAAACTACTAGTCCACGAGAACTCTATGTTGGACTAACTATGAGTCTAGAAGGGGACATTACAGGGCTCTAAAACCCTCTTCCATCAAGGCATTCCTCCCACCACGATTTCTTTGTGGAGGCATCTTGATCTCTGCAGCAAACCCACAACCTCAGGTCCTAGTGTAAACGGCCTCATAGTCGGCGATCTATCTACACACTTAGGGACCCCTGCTTTGATACCACTTGATGAAGGGAGTAAATCATAAAACACACAATAACAGAAATTGCACACAAAAAATAGAATGATATTTTATTAATATGGGTAAAACATTACATTATAGAAGCTCAAATACAATCAAAGGATGAATCCCCTACAGGCTGCAACACATTACAACTCCCTCTCTCAAGGCTTTGGAATCTTCAGCCTTTTGTAACCCCAAATCAACTAGGGTTTATATTTTCTCGCCTTTTTTTGACTCTGTCAGTGTAGGTTTTTATTTCCTAGTGGGTTATTTATTTTTTCCCTATATTCTTAGGTTTTTCCTACACTTCTATTAATCTCGCTTAGTTTAATAAAACATATCTTGTTAAGTGAGTGGTTGCGAGGTGTCACCTTCCTACATGTGAGCATCCATTAGCTATCTTGGGAAGATACTTTGCTATCTTTAGTCCAATAGATGGTTGCTCCTCATTGGTCGGTGTTGCCACCTCCTCCCTCTTCCTAGTCTATATAAGCATGCTACTTGACTTGTATTTTAGTATCTTTTGCTTTTGCATCCTCTTAATGCTATTTTGCTTTTAGCATTTGCATTAATCTCTTGGAGTCTAACTCTATGTTGCTATTTTGATTTCATATCATTTGCATTCATAGTTTAGATATTTATTCTTTGCACTAGTTTTCTGGGTTAATAATCTTTTTAGATTTTAACATGGTATCAGAGCCTTGCTATGTGCAATAATAGATTTTAGTTTCTTTATTTGAGAGATTCAGGGGGGCTAATAAATATTATTATAGTTTTTTGAAAAACCTAGTATGCTTTTCTCTTGCATCTTCGGATGATCTTGAGAATCAGAAAAGTTTGATGAAAATTTTTTAAATCTTTGGGGTTTGCACATGTGTTTTATGAAATCTGGGTGATTGCAGTGTTTCTGGTTATACTGGCAGTATTTTTGACTGTTTCAACGCATCCAGGAGGCTTGAGAAAGTCAGATTTGGCTTTTATTTCACCAAATCAGAGATCGTCATACACAGTTGCGGAACTGGGGTTTCAAGCTCAAATTAGACAACCAACTTGCATATTTGGTGTTTTCAATCAATATTGCAGGTTCTAGCATGATTTTCTTGTCTTACGTAGCTGATTCAACCTTTGCATGCCATTTTTTAGTTGCTGGGGTCATTTTTTGTTTCTAAAGGCATCCTATTTACATTAGAACTACATCTTCTATACATCAGCAAGAAAAACACTTTCTGGGTGTTGTTCGTAGCACAGAAAAACTATTTGGGTATCTTTTAATTTTTGCATGTAGTCTATGTATTTTGTAGAATCAAACTCAAAAAGCTATAACAATACCCCTCTCCATTGACAGTTGTAGTTCTGAAGGTAGTTTTCAAATGCTCCTTTCTTGTTGATACGGACTCCGTTTCCCATGATTTTTTTTATTTATTTTAGCTATTTTTTCATGCTCTATGCTCTAGTGTAGACATTTTTTGATTTTGATTCAAATATTTTTCAGAAATTGTAGATTCTTAGTCGTGACACTGCATAGTTCTCATTTTGGAAACTTCAGAGGATCATAACTTTCACATGAGAGCTCGTATCGAGGTGATTCTTTTTTTGAAAGTGCATGATTTTTTGAGTAGATCACAGTGGTACTGTTTATTTCCTTAGGTATTGTACCAAAATTATATTTTCAGCATATGCTCTTCATGAGGGTTTTGTAATGCATTGAAATCAAGAAACACACTAATATAAAGTGCCAAATCATATTTTCTTTGGGGGGTTCTTTGATTGAGTGAAAAAGGTGGGTTGTCTTGGTTGGGTTCTCTTCTTTTCGGCATTTCTTCTCTGCATTTCTTCATCATGGATCAAACAAATGTGCCCATCCTAACTCCATACAATTACTTTGAGTGGAAATCATGCATGACAATTCACTTAAGGAAAGTTGGATTAAATAGGATAACTATGGGACTTGAAACTGAACCTACTAAATATGAAGATAAGCCTAAGTAGTTTAACAAATGTGATAAGGCATATGGAACATTGTGTTTCTCTGTTTCTCCTAATTTGCTCTTTCACATTGAGTCTTTGAATACACCAAATCAAATCTGGACAAAGCTAGAAACATTATTTGGCACACAAGATTCAATGAGGGGTCATATGTTAGAAAATAAACTAATTAGTTTAAGTCAAGGCATTTTCAACATAATCCAGAATTTTTTTACTAAATTAAAATCACTAAGGCTGCAGTTAAAACAATGTGGAATTGAAAAGAAAGATGAACAACTGATTCTTAGTATTCTCTCTAAGCTAAGTTCAGAATATTCTGTGTTTGTTTCTACTTTTTATGCTACTAAGGGTGCACTTGGTACTAAATTCACCATGCCATCTTTAGATGATTTTGCTGTCAATCTCACTCGGGAATAGGACAAGCTAATCCAGATGGGCACTTTTAAGTCCTTTAAGTCACATGCCTTGGCTGCCAACCGAGGCACAAAAGAATAGAAAGGACAAAGTAGTAACTGTTGGATCTAGGGCATACAACTGAGAGGGGGGGGTGAATCAGTTGTATAAAACTTCTTCTTCTTTCAAACACTTAATTCTCTGTTGTTAGTTAGCAGCATATCAAATAATCATCCATGGAAGCATAATACATAAACACAAGAGCAGATAAGCATCAACACAATGAACACCAAGATTTTGACGTGGAAAACCCGGTTAAGGGAAAAACCACGGGGTGATTAACCCAAGAATTATTCTCTGTTAGAAGAATAAAGAAAAATGAATGGCACATGCCAATAAGGGCTCACTGCCCGAGCACACTGCTCACAAAGAGGCCCACTGCCTACAAGGAGACACACTGTCTACAAAGTGATAAAAATCACAGTCTTGAACTGGAGAATGACATCTCTACCATGTCCGGATCAGTTCCAATTAAGCCCAAAATCTCTGCTTTGCCTTTCGCACGTTTCTTCGCTATGCCACACTCATCCACACACCACACACTGAAATGAACTCACAAACTGTTATTTATACAAGACATCGACTTAGGAACAAGCATCTAAGTCGGCAAACAACCATAGGAGTATCCGCAAGATAAATAACACATCCGGTCGGCCATCACAAGAACATTCGTAGGATGAACAACTCATCCGGTCGGCTAAACAGAGCAAGAACTTCATCCGGAAGAATAACTTCAATTCCGGGCACTACCATCAATGCGGACCAACAACACAACCTAAACATGATCCAAGAACCTTCACAATCCTGTCTGAATGTTCGGATACATCCGCACTTCCTCTACTTACTGGGATCTCTTGTCTTCCTCATTCGGAACTTCAAGAACACAGTCTG
Source organism: Cunninghamia lanceolata (assembly GCA_027924645.1). Lineage (NCBI taxonomy): Eukaryota > Viridiplantae > Streptophyta > Pinopsida > Cupressales > Cupressaceae > Cunninghamia > Cunninghamia lanceolata. The sequence continues at coordinate 1,219,900 of BSBN01000141.1, read as the reverse complement.
TCGCCACTGTCATAATGCAAGAGGTACTTCCGGACCTCCAAATCATACACAAATCCGGATGACACATCACAAGGACATCCCAAACACTCCGTCCAATCCGCAGATTAGGATAATGCAATTCCGGACCTCACCGGACCTTTTGTGATCCTCTGTCACCTCTGGATACTTGCCGGAACCGGTTCTATACCGACAGCCACAACTCCTTCAGATCTTCATGCGGACCTCTGAAATCTTAACTGAAGCATCTCAAGACTCATAGCTACTAACCCTTTAATCCGCATCCTCCGGTTCTCATCCTATACAGTACATTTGCCTTCTTCTCATCACTGTTCTTCACTGTTCCTGACTGAGGCTAATTTTCTCAATATCCTCAGCACACAGCTCATCAAATCCTTCTTGTCAATGCAATATGAGTATGTTGACATCAATGACAACACTGGCTCACCTCATACTTGCAACAATCTCCCCCTTTGTCATTGATGGCAACATATGATGTGAAAAACCATTAAGACAAGAACTTCAACTTTTCATATATCTTCTCTTCCTTTACTGCTCCCCCTTTGATCAATGTCTTCTCTTCCTTTACTGCTCCCCCTTTGATCATCAACCACTTGTTTTTCACATGTCTTCTCTCCCGCTTTGACATCAATGGCAAAGGGCTCATACTTGCAATTCTCATACATCAGAATCATACCAGCTGCTCCCCCTTAGTTGCAGCTCCCCATTAGTCCGGATCACAAGATATGACTGTGATAACCACCAGACTGATGCACATCAGTGCATCTTAGTTCATCACCGGAGGGGTCATGACCCCTAACTTCTCCCGGAGATATTCAAAAGAGTCCTTGGGAAGAGGTTTTGTAAAGATATCTGCAATCTGATCCTTGGAGGGAACATACTCCAATCTGACTTCTTCCTTGTTTACTTGTTCTCTCAAAAAGTGAAATTTGATAGATATGTGCTTAGTCTTAGAATGCAATACCGGATTCTTGGAAATATTAATTGCACTTGAATTATCACAGAAAATTGTGATAGGCTCCTCATATTCAACTTTGATGTCTCTTAGCATTTGCTTCATCCATAAGATTTGAGTGCAACTACCTGCTGCTGCAATGTATTCTGCTTCAGTTGTAGACAGAGATATTGCATCTTGTTTCTTGCTTAGCCAAGAAACCAATCTCTTCCCCAAAAAGAATGCTCCACCACTAGTGCTCTTCCGGTCATCCACATCTCCTGCCCAATCTGCATCTGTGTAAGCATGAAGAGAGAAGTCTGGATCTCTAGGGTACCATAGACCATACTCAACTGTTCCTTTCAAGTACCTAAAAATTCTTTTGATTGCCATAACATGAGATTCTCTAGGATCAGCCTGGAATCTTGCCACAAGACCAACAGCCTGCATTATATCTGGTCTAGTTTGAGTGAGATACAACAGTCCACCAATCATTGATCTATACTTTGTCTGATCTGCCTTTGGAGAATCATCATCTTTGCTTAACTTACATCCGGTTGCCATAGGAGTGTTCATAGGCTTTGAGTCTTCCATACCAAATTTCTTTAACAATTCTTTCACATATTTGGTCTGAGAAATGAAGATCCCTTCTTTTGTTTGAGTAATTTGCAGACCCAAGAAGAAATTCATTTCACCAAGCATAGACATTTCAAACTCACTTTTCATCTGATTTGCAAAAGTTTTGCACATACTATCTCTTCCTCCAAAAATGATATCATCCACAAACACTTCAACGATTAAAATATTTTCATGATCAATTTTGAAATATAAGTTACTGTCAGCAGTACCTTTGTTGAATCCAATCTACACAAGATGCTTATCCAACCTTTCATACCATGCTCTTGGGGCTTGCTTCAATCCATACAAAGCTTTCTTCAACTTGCAGACCATATCATCATTATCAGACAATTGAAATCCATCCGGTTGTTCAATGTAGACTTCTTCTTCCAGATCACCATTTAGGAAGGCAGACTTGACATCCATCTGATATACCTTGAAGTCTTTGAAGGCAGCAAATGCAAGAAGTAATCTGACTGCTTCAATTCTTGCCACCGGAGCAAAAGCCTCTTCAAAGTCAATTCCTTCTATCTGAGAGTAGCCTTTGCAGACCAATCTAGCTTTGTTTCTGATTACTTCACCAGCTTCATTTAGTTTGTTCCAGAAGACCCACTTGGTTCCAATTACATTCCTGTCTCTAGGTCTGGGAACAAGATCCCAAGTATGATTTTTCTCAATTTGCATCAATTCATCTTCCATTGCTTTGGTCTAGTTTTCATCATTGCAGGCTTCATTTATTGTTTTAGGTTCAATTTTTGAAATCAGACAGCATTCATCTTGATTTTGAGCAATATTCCTTCTAGTTTGTACACCTTTGCTTCTGTCACCTATGATCTGATCTTCAGAGTGGTTCAGTCTTACATACCTTGGAATTTTGGGAGTATCCTGCACTGCTGCTTCTTGATCAGGCTCATTCGGACCTATCTCTTCTTCCTGATTTACCGGATCAGGCTGACTCTGTCTCACCGGAGAGGATTGAGGTCCTTGAGCACTGTCTTGGTCATCTTCATCAAACTCATAAAATCTTGAAGGCTTCTCAATTCCTTCATCAACCTTTACATTGGTGCTTTCTATCATCTTCCTCAATCTCTTATTGTAACACCGGTATGCTTTGCTTTGAGTGGAGTAACCCAAGAAAATTCCTTCATCACTTCTAGCATCAAACTTTCCTAGATCTTCATCTCTTTTAATATAACACTTGCTACCAAATACTCTGAAATATTTCACAGTAGGAGTGATGCCAAACCAGAGTTCATAGGGGGTCTTACCGGTGTTGTTTCTGATTTGAACTCGATTGAGAGTGTAGACTGCGGTGCTGATAGCTTCTTTCCAAAACATTTGAGGAACATTTGCTTCCAGCATCATTGTCCTAGCAGCTTCCTGGATGGTCCGGTTCTTTCTCTCAACTACTCCATTCTGCTGTGGAGTCTTAGGAGCAGACAACTGTCTCCTTATACCCTGTTTCTCACAAAAGTCAATGAATTCACCAGATGTAAATTCACCATCTCTATCAGACCTTAGACACTTTAGTTTCAATCCGGTTTGATTCTCCACCATAGCTTTGAAGATTTTGAACTTCTCAAAAGCTTCTGATTTTTCTTTTAGAAAGGTAACCCACATCATCCGGGAATGATCATCAATTAACAACATGAAATATCTATCACCTTGCAGACTCTTGATTCTTGTCGGACCACATAGATCAGTATGTACTAATTCCAACAATCCGGTAGAAGACTGATCTTTGCTTTTGAAAGAGACTCTGCTTTGTTTACCTAACTGACATTCTTTACACACACTATTTGTAGGTTTCATCAATTTTGGAAGATCTCTCACAGCCTGAGTATTGCTTATCTTGATGATGTTATCAAAATTTACATGACACATTCTTCTATGCCATAACCAACTCTGATCAATTTGAACAAACAAACAACTTTTATTTGAACCAACCAGATGAAAGATGTTACCTTTTGTCTGAGTACCGGATGCAATTTCAGTTCCGGAACTTGTAAAGATTCTGTATTTTCCATTCTTGAACCGGAGATCATAGCCTTTGTCCACTAACTGACCAACACTGAGAAGATTGTGCTTCAATCCTTCAACATACAGTACATTACCTGTTTTGCTCTTACCATCAAAGGAAATAGTTCCCCTACCTCTGATTCTGCCAGCAGAATTGTCACCAAACTTTACCATTCCTCCTTCATATCTTTCCAAGTCTAAGAACTTATTCTTGTCACCAGTCATATGGTGAGAACATCCACTGTCAATGACCCAATCATCCTTTTCTTCCACTTGAGCAGCCAAGGCTTTTTCAACAACTTTGTGATTGACAGATTCAGAGAGTATTGAATCTTCTTCCTTGATGGCTATAAACACCCACTCATTTCCGGATTTGCTTCCTAGTTCTGATTCATCATCTGTTACTCCTTCATTGTTATCTTCTTCATGAACATAATAGCAATTCTTTTGAAACCTTTGTCTGTGAGTATTAGATCTTGCAGATCTCTCCGGACATCTTGAGGCAAAATGACCAATCTTATTGCAGTTGAAACACTTAAAGGGTAGTTTTCCTTCATACTTACCGGATCCTCTTGGCAGTCTCTTTGCAATGAGGGCTTCAAGTTGAGCTGTTTCTGCTTCTTCTTCTTCCATGTCTCTTCTTGCTTGATCATACCATGACATTTTCCTTGATGAGTTTTCACCCGGATCAAATCTCTGTTTGCCTTTCACATAGGCACTGGCTTTGAAAGCAGATTCAGTCTTGGGAGGGTCATCTCCAAACTCGGTCATTTCAAATGCAGCTAGTTTGCCAGCCAGTTGTTCTCTTGTGACAGTTGTGTGGGCTCTGAATTCATCAATGGCAGCAACTTTGATTTTGTAGGCAGCAGGAAGGGATCTTAGGATTTTGCAGACAATCTCATTTTCATCTAAAGTTCCACCAGCATTTCTGATTCCACATACCAGCTCATTTACTCTTGGCATAAAGGTAGTGATGTTTTCATCATCTCTCATTTTCAATCTTTCAAATTTCCCTTTCAGACTCTGCAACCTTGCACTTTTGACAAACTCATCTCCTTCATACAGAAGTTCCAGTTTAGTTAGGATCTCATATGCAGTTGGTAGGTCAATGACATTCGAGAGATCTGAATCATTCAATGCGCTTAGAAGAGCTTCCTTGGTCCGCAGATTGTTTTCAGCTTCTGTGATTTCATTCAGAGTTGTCGGACCACCTTGTGGAGGTACATATGGTTTTGAAATCATAGCCAAGTATGCTTTTCCCATACATTCCAAGTGACACTTCATGCGACCTTTCCAGAGAGTGAAGTTGGTTCCATCGAACTTCGGACTATCCTTCTTGTATGACGACATCCTGGATCTCCTCAAGCGGTTAAGCTCCTATCAGAGGAACTTGGCTCTGATACCAATTGTTGGATCTAGGGCATACAACTGAGAGGGGGGGGTGAATCAGTTGTATAAAACTTCTTCTTCTTTCAAACACTTAATTCTCTGTTGTTAGTTAGCAGCATATCAAATAATCATCCATGGAAGCATAATACATAAACACAAGAGCAGATAAGCATCAACACAGTGAACACCAAGATTTTGACGTGGAAAACTCGGTTAAGGGAAAAACCATGGGGTGATTAACCCAAGAATTATTCTCTGTTAGAAGAATAAAGAAAAATGAATGGCACATGCCAATAAGGGCTCACTGCCCGAGCACACTGCTCACAAAGAGGCCCACTGCCTACAAGGAGACACACTGTCTACAAAGTGATAAAAATCACAGTCTTGAACTGGAGAATGACATCTCTACCATGTCCGGATCAGTTCCAATTAAGCCCAAAATCTCTGCTCTGCCTTTCGCACGTTTCTTCGCTATGCCACACTCATCCACACACCACACACTGAAATGAACTCACAAACCGTTATTTATACAAGACATCGACTTAGGAACAAGCATCTAAGTCGGCAAACAACCATAGGAGTATCCGCAAGATAAATAACACATCCGGTCGGCCATCACAAGAACATTCGTAGGATGAACAACTCATCCGGTCGGCTAAACAGAGCAAGAACTTCATCTGGAAGAATAACTTCAATTCCGGGCTCTACCATCAATGCGGACCAACAACACAACCTAAACATGATCCAAGAACCTTCACAATCCTGTCTGAATGTCCGGATACATCCGCACTTCCTCTACTTACTGGGATCTCTTGTCTTCCTCATCCGGAACTTCAAGAACACAGTCTGTCGCCACTGTCATAATGCAAGAGGTACTTCCGGACCTCCAAATCATACAGAAATCTGGATGACACATCACAAGGACATCCCAAACACTCCGTCCAATCCGCAGATTAGGATAATGCAATTCTGGACCTCACCGGACCTTTTTGTGATCCTCTGTCACCTCTGGATACTTGCCGGAACCGGTTCTATACCGACAGCCACAACTCCTTCAGATCTTCATGCGGACCTCTGAAATCTTAACTGAAGCATCTCAAGACTCATATCTACTAACCCTTTAATCCGCATCCTTCGGTTCTCATCCTATACAGTACATTTGCCTTCTTCTCATCACTGTTCTTCACTGTTCCTGACTGAGGCTAATTTTCTCAATATCCTCAGCACACAGCTCATCAAATCCTTCTTGTCAATGCAATATGAGTATGTTGACATCAATGACAACACTAGCTCACCTCATACTTGCAACAGTAACAACAATAATAAGGATAAGAAATAGAAGAATAGCAAGGAGAAGAAGGATAAGATATCGGTTGCTTCAAAAGTAACTAATGAGACCCAATCTTCCAAGGGCGACAAGCCTAAGAAAGAGAGGATCCAATGTACCTATTGTAAAAGACTCGGTCATGATGAACATAAATGTTTGAACAAACAAATTGATCACTTGACACACATTCTTGAGAAGAATAATATTAGTGTTCCTGAGTCTATCAAACAGAGTTCTAATGAGGGTCTAATAAGGCAAAAGAAAACAACAAGAGGAAAGGAAAGGGCAAGGCCCTTGTTGCAGTTGCTTCTTCATCATCCACTTAGGTTCTTGATTCAGGTGCATCGCACCACATGGCTTCATCTAAGGAAGAACTTGCATCTTTGGAGCCGTGTACTATGCCTTCTATTTTGATGGGTGATGACACTTCTGTTGAGGTGTGTGGGAGAGGGTCTGTTGATGTGGGGGATGGCACATTCCATGATGTTATTTGTGTGCCCTCATTATCAACTAATCTCCTATTGGTATACCAGATCACTCACACAGGTTTAGGCAAGCGGGTTGAGTTCACTCTTGATTCAGTGGAGATTCGTGAGTTGCACAGTGGTTCTACAGTTGTAGTTGGGAGAGAAGATCATTAGTCATGGCTCTATCTATTTTCTCACTTTGTTCCTGATCCTCCTTCGACTATTTTTCTCACTCATTCTGATGATGTGAGTAGATTATGGCATGAGCGGTTTGGCCATCTTAACTTCCGCTACTTGCAACAGCTCAACCAGCTGAGCATGGTTACAAGGTTGCCTTCAGTTTAGTTTTCAAGTGGTGTTTGCCAAGGTTGCATTCTTGGTAAGCATCCTAAGGAAAATTTTGACAAAGGTAAGGCATGGAGAGCTTTATAGATACTGGAGTTAGTTCACAGTGATTTGGTTGGTCCATTTTAGCATTCTTCTTTTAGCAAGGCCTGATATGTCCTCACATTCATTGATGACTTTTCTTGATATACTTGGGTGTACTTTCTCAAACAGAAGTCTGAGGTATTTGATCACTTTCAAGACTTCAAGACTTTTGTAGAGAAGCAATCCAGGAAAACCATCAAAGTTTTGTGCACTGACAATGGTGGTGAGTATGTCAACCATCGATTTGAGAGGTTTTGCAGTTCAGAAGGGATTGATTTGCAGCATTTAGTTCCATACAATCCTTAACAGAATGATGTTGTAGAACGGAAGAATAGGTCCTTGAAGGAAATGGCAAACTTCATGATTCACTCCAGATCTCTTGCACCACAATATTGGGTAGAGGCCATTAACTGTGCTTGTTATATCCAGAATCGTGTTCCTCACTGAGCCTTGAAGGGAGTCACCCCTTTTGAAGCTTGGAGCGGTTGGAAACCATCAGTTAAGCACTTTTGAGTTTTTGGTTCTCTTGCATGGGCCCACATTCCTGTAGAGAAATGCAAGGCCTTGGATCCGTAGAGCAGACCTTGCATATTTGTAGGTTATCCTGATGGTGTGAAGGGTTATCGGTTGCTCCACCCTACTACACATGAGTTGTTCATTGAGAGGAGTGTTTAGTTTCAGGAGGGCTCTTCGAGCTCACTTTCTATCACTTCTCCAACTCCTTCTACTTTGACATTGGAGTCACTTGGGATACATGACAGATCTTCTGATGAGTCAGATTCCCCTGAGTAGTCTTCTACCTCCACTTCTAATGTAAAGAATGATTCAGAGGACTCACCTCCTTCCTCCCCTAGTCATCATTCAGAGGTTGATGATTCTCCTCCAGATTCTCCATCTTCCGATCCACTTTGGGCTAGACAGACCTTGTAGTCTGCAAGTGATTAGGTTGGGCATCCATCAGACACCAGGTGGACTCATTCATAGTTCCAGGATGCTCCACATGTCTTCATTGCTACTGCCTCAGATCCACAGTCTTTTCATGAGGCTTCTGGTATTCCTAAGTGGGATACAACTATGCAGGAGGAGTATAGTTTCTTGATGAGGAACCACACTTGGGATCTTGTCCCTCTTCCTAAGGGAAGAAAACTTGTTCGATGTAAGTGGATCAATTAGACAAAATTTGTAGTAGATGGTCAAGTGACAAGCATAAGGCTCGCTTGGTCACCAAAGGATTCTCCCAGGTTCTTGGGATTGACTACTCTGAGACTTTTGCGCCAGTTGCCTGAATGAATTCCATCTGACTTGTTCTTACCATTGCTGCAGCTAATCGTTGGGAAGTACACTAGATGGATGTGAAGAGTGCTTTTCTTCACATTGACCTTCAAGAGGAGATCTACATGGAGTAGCCACAGGGATTCATTCAGGATTCTTCACTTGTGTACTATCTTCAGAAGTCTCTCTATGGCCTCAAACAAGCTCCTCGGGCCTGGTATGCCAAGATGGACTCCTTCCTTCTATCAGTTGGGTTCACTCGGTGCCATTCTGATCCCAATGTCTACATTCTGCAGCAGGATGATTCACTCCTATTTTTGGTTCTATATGTTGATGACTTGCTGATCACATAGAGTTCTTCATCCACCATTGAGGCTGTCAAAACTGCCCTTCATGATAGGTTTTTGATGACTGACTTGGGCTTGCTGCATTACTTTCTCAGGATTGAGATCTACCAGTGTACTTTCGGGATCACCATCAACTAGTCCAAGTATGCTCTAGATTTGCTCTTGAGGTTTCATATGGCTGACTGCAAGCCTGCTCTAACTCCCTTTCTTTTTGGAGTCAAACTTGAGGCTCAGTGTTCTTCTCCACTTGTTGATGGCACTTTGTACCGACAGCTTGTTGGGAGTCTCATTTATCTGACTCATACAAGACCCAACATTTCATATGCTATAGGCATGGTCTCTCGATTCATGCAGGAGCCTCATGAGCTGCACTAGAAAGAAGCCAAGCGGATCCTTCACTACATTCAGGGTTCTCACAGTTTTGGGATTCATTACGCAGCGGGTATTGAGCTTGACTTGGTGGGCTACGCAGATTCAGTTTGGGCAAGCAATTCTCAGGATCACAATTCTACTTCAGGTTACAGCTTCTCACTTGGTTCAAGTCCTGTTTGTTGGTCGAGCAAGAAGCAGTCTACTATTACTCTATCTTCTAGTGAGGCCGAGTATCAGGGGCCTGTGAATGCCACAACTAAGGCCATTTGGCTTCAAAATCTTCTCTTGGTATCCAGATCAGATGGCCATCAGTCATATTTTGTGACAACCAGGGTGCCATTCAGATCTCACGGAAACCGGTCCATCATCAGTGGACCAAACACATAGAGGTCCACATGCACTACATTCGGGAGCTCATCCATGACCATGTCATCGACCTTCACTACTGTCTAACTTCTGAGAAGGTTGCTGATATCTTCACCAAACCCTTCACTGAGAGCAAGTTCCTTCATTTGTAAGCTTTGCTGGGGGTGTGGGATACTTCATCTTCTGGGGGGCTTCTTCCTCTCATTCGGAGTCCTGACTCTCTCTACTTTTGGGGGGTCCCTTCTCTCTCTCTTTGGGGGGGAATTTTATGTACATGGGTACCTCATCAGGCTTGATTTGTCGGGACCCATTTCTACATCCACCTAAGCTTCGCTTATGGGGGGTGTTAGTGTAGGTTTTTATTTCCCAGTGGGTTATTTATTTTTTCCCTATATTCCTAGGTTTTTCCTACACTTCTACTAATCTCGCTTAGGTTAATAAAGCATGTCTTATTAGGTGAGTGGTTCCGAGGTGTCACCTTCCTACATGTGAGCATCCCTTAGCTCTCTTGGGAAGATACTTTTCTATCTTTAGTCCGATAGATGGTTGCTCCTCATTGGTTAGTGTTGCCACCTCCTCCCTCTTCCTAGTCTATATAAGCATGCTACCTAGCTTGTATTTTAGTATCTTTTGCTTTTGCATCCTTTTAATGCTATTTTGCTTCTACCATTTGCATTACTCTCTTGGAGACTAACTCTATGTTGCTATTTTGATTTCGTATCATTTGCATTCATAGTTTAGATATCTATTCTTTGCACTAGTTTTCTGGGTTAATAATCTTTTCAGATTCTAACAGAATCTACACCTTCCCCCTTAACTCTACCACCCCAAGGGTTCCCAAAAATGGTCATATATAGCCCTTTTTGGCGGCCACCAGCTTAATTTCAAAATTTACATCTCCCCCAAAAAATAGGTCAACTTTGTGGGTCCATAACTTTCGATCTGACTGTTGGATTTTCAATTATAATACCTTTTTAGAACTCTCTTGAAAAGACGGTTGTGCACAAGCAATAATTTAAAGTAGATTGCTTGGGTTTCCCACCAAATTTCGGGCCCATCTGGAGCCTCTAATTGCCTCAAATTTGGCTTTGAATATTTCAATAGGATTTTTGGAATTTAAAATTTTAATATCTCACAAATGACAAATGATATTGAAGTGATTTCTTCACCATTAGCTTCAATTCACCATTCTGAAGGTCCGTGTAAGATTTTGTATCCAACTGTGCACAAATGCAAACTTACTAAAAATAGTAACCCTGCCAAATTTAGCCCTTATTGAAAAGAAACAACATTTTTTTTGGTTAATGCAAGATTGCTCTTACACCTTGGATGCTCCTGTATCAATATCATGAGGGTGGCACAGAGGATGGACCAACAGAAGAACAATGGAGTATTCCAGCATCTATTTCAACATAAGAGATAAAAGAGATCTTGGATAGCCATGTGGGAAGAAGTACTCGGAACAGACAATATGAAGAATATCTGGTGAAATGGAAAGGAAGGCCTGTTGAAGATTCTTCTTGGTTGTCTAAGGCAGAGGTTGATCATTTGGGTTTTCCTCAAACAAACACCCGAGACGTGACAAGGTCACTTCTCAAATTACCCTAGGTGTCTGATGTAGGAGCATCCAGTGGTGTAAGGGAAATCTTGCATCACCCAAAAAGATGTTTCAAAATCATTACAGTTGTTTTCATTTCTTTCCATAATTAGTATTTCTGGTTCCATAATCTCTTGAATAATGATGTAGGACTTTCAGTTTTTCCAAAACTGCTAAAAATAGCAAACTACCAGTTTTGGAAAGTTTACCTGCCATTTTAGAAAAGTTTGCATTTGGGCATGGATTGAAGTGAAAACTTACAGAAAGCTTCATAACGGAAATATAAGACTGTTGGCGAAGGAATCAGGCAAAAATTATTTGTGAGTTGAAAGATATTAAAGTTTTTGTTTTCCAAAAAGCCCTTGAATTTTTTTGAAATGAGATATGAGGCACTAAAACATCCCATGGCATCCCAAAAAGTTGACAGAAATCCATTTACAAATTTTTGGCATGATAGTTCACATTGCGAGCTTTCTGGCGCTTAAAACAGTTCGTCAATCGGACACCTGGATCAAAAGTTATACTTCTCGGAAGTTGACCTACTTTTGGAGGGAGTTACAAATTTTGAAATTTTGCTGGAGGCCACCAAAAAGTACTATTTATGACTATTTTGGGAACCCTGGGCAGTAGTATAGTTAAGGGGGAAAGTGTAGAGTCAAGAATAGGTGGAGAAAATAGAAACCCTAGCTGATTTGGGGTTATAGAAGGCAGAAGATTCTAGAGCCTGGTGATAGGTAACTGTAGTGTGTTGCAGCCTGTGGAGGTTTGATTTCTCTGATTGTAATTGAGCTTCTGTATTATAATAAGTTGTCCAAATCAATAAATAAATATTCTATTTTCCTATGTTCCATTTCTATTGTTGTGTGTTTTATGATTTACCCCCTTCATCACAAATACTTCACACAATGCAAAAATTGTTTCCACAAAGTGTTAGTACACGTCTTTTCCATTTGGCACTGAAAGGCAAGGCTGGCATTGGTTAGGACTTGACTTTCGCCTTATCCCATTTATATAGCGGGTCAAAGGAAAGTTCCGCTTATGGTCATCCCTTTTGGATGAAGCGTAATCCAAAAGTAGACCTTGCTAAGGGTAAACAAGAAAAGGGGAGATGAGTCTGGCTTTTTGATCACCCAAGATGTTGCAAGGGGAGAGCATATGCCTATCACCTTTTGCAAGCACAACAAACACTCATTTATTATCCACCTAGATTAAGCTAAGTGTGACTAATCTAACAACCAAAAAATGTCATATTTGCATGATAACAACAAAAGAAAGATAATCAAATTACTTCCCCTATTTATGCTAAATTTGGATTGTATGCAAGTTTGTTATGCAAGATTTGTCCAATTTAAACCTCCTAACTTAGACTATGTGAAGATTGTATACAAAATAGAATGCAAGATTAGCCATTTATCCTCCTAGTTTAGACTATGTGAAGATTGTATGCAAAATTTGTCCAATTTAACCTTCTAATTTAGACTATGTGGAGATTGTATGCAAGATATAATTACTCCTTCCTAATTAAAACTAAGTTATGATTGTATGCAAGATTGTAATGCAAAATTGTATGATTACTCTTCCTATTTTAGACTAGGTGCCACTAGATTAACAAAGTATGAGTAAATGATGTCTAAACCAAGCCCTAAACCTGTAAAACCAATTTGTCAGTAGTTTGAATACACTTCTTCGACAATCGATGATAGCTGCAACCAAGTTAGTATCAAAGATTTGTAAAAACCTATACTAAAATTTGATAGAAATTAGATGTGCAAAAACAAGCAACAGATGCGCAGTAGAAAGAGTTGTATGCACAACAAAATGTACCATATGCACAGCAGGATTACTTAAATGCGTCGGAAGAATAGATGCCTAACAAAATTTATTAAATGCGTAGCAGAAAGTGTTGTATGTGCAGGACTGATATTTTCTTCACAGATGCTCAGAACTGGAACTCGAATGCGCATAATCGATCTGTTACGACTGTAAGTAAACTAAAAACTTAAATTTGGAAGTTAAAAATGGGGCAAGGCTCCATGTTGGGCACCAAAATGTGATTGATAATTTGAAACTATTGTAAGGACCTACTAAGATACCACAATTACCCTAAAATTCCTACTCAAATTCAATACATCAATGAAACTAAGAAAAATGTAGAAAATATAAGTTATACCTTGCAAATTGATTTATCTCGTGAGTTCCATTTTCTCGTATCCTCTCAATGATCTTGTTGATAAATGATGTTGCTCTCAGAATTGTACTTCTTTGCTTTCCAAGATGACAATGAGATGAATGGAATTTTTGATGCAAATATGCAATGTGAAGGGTTTCTACAATGCAAATATAATGATATGATATGAAGCCATTGATATTGAAATTGAGGATAATGATATGAAACTATGAAGCTAAATGATAATGCAAATGGGGGACCAAATGTACGCTTGATTGCTTGATGGAAATTTCTGCAGCAAGTACTATAGCTCTTGTGATGCAAAATGAAGGTGAGGAACTTGCTTTTATAGGCCAAGGAGGCTCAAATCCAAGTGTCAAAAGATCCACGGTGGAGGAATAAGTCTTGTCACATGTATGGTCAAGATCAAATTGGTTGGGATGAGGGAGAAAATAGTGGGAGATGTTCCTACTATGATGACAAGGTGGAGCAATATGTGGAACCATAAGCTACATGTCATGATGCTCACAAGGACCATTGAGACAAAGGTGGAAGACCAAGAGAAGAACATGGAGGAAGGAGTCCTTGGTTGTTGGAATGTGAGAGGGAATATAGGATTTAAAAGACAAGTGTCTTTGACCATGTTTGATGATTGAGAAGATATAGGGCACATGTTTAAAAGGATAAATGACTAATTAAATATTAAGAATATTTAATTATTGGAGCAACATGATGAGGTGTCTAATGATGTAGAAATGACAAGGATGAGTGACATGGAATTTAGACATAGGACTTTGACTTAGAGCAAATAATTAAATAATTTAAGATTATTTAATTAGATATGACCTTAGAGGAATTTAAGATATTTAATTATTAGAGGAATATGATGAACATGAACATAAATAAATTAGTATATTTATTTATTGATAGAGGAATAAGAATAAAATAAATATAAAATATTTATTTAATTCGACTCGAGCCATTTTTAGGTGTATACAAGAAGTAATAGTCATCATCTAAATTTGATCTCAAGAGCAAGTTTAACAAATAAAGTTGCACATGGAATGATACAAAAAAAAGAGAAGTTGAACAAACAAATAAAGGAGTTATTGAAGAAAGGTTTGATAAGAGAGATTTTAAGTCCATGTGTGGTATCTGTAGTACTAGCACCAAAGAAAGGAGGTGTGTGAAGAATGTGTAAAAACTTAAGAACAATAAATAAAATCACAATTAACTATATATTCCAATTATCAAGGATGGATGATTTGATGGATTTTCTAAGTGATGCAAAGTACATCACCAAAACAGACTTGAAGAATGGTTATCACCATATTATAAACAAATAAATAGATGAATGGAAGATTTCATTTAAGACAAAGGAAGGATTGTATGAGTGGTTGTTTACACCTTTTGGGTTGACCAACATGCCAAATACATTTATGAGATTTACGAATGAAGTATTGAAGTTATATTTGGGTAAGTTTGTGATTGTTTATTTGGATGATATTTTTATTTCGGTAAGACTAGAAAAGAATATCTATAGTATATCAAATTAATACTATAGAGACTAAGAGAAAAATATTGATCAATGTCAAGAAGTGTAATTTTATGAAAACATAAATAGTATATTTGAGATTTATAATCCCAACAGATGGTTTGAAAATGCATCTAGAGAAATAAAAGCAATTGTTGAATGGCCTACACTAGTGAATGTTGTGGAAGTAAGAAGTTTCCATGGGTTAGCTAGTTTCTATATAAAGTTCATTAGAAATTTTAATGGTATTTGTGCACCAATAATAGAGACTATGAGAGGATATAAGAAATAGTTTAAGTGGACATGAGGAGAAAATAAAAGCTTTAAATTAGTCAAAAAGAAAGCTATAGAATAACCAATGTTAGCATTGTCAAATTTTGATAATGTATTTCAAGTTGATTACAATGCAATTGGAGCCGTACTAAGTTAGGAAGGTAGACTAGCAGCATATTTTAGTAAGAAATTAAATGATGCAATGAGGAGATATTCAATGTGTGATTAAGAATTTTATGATATAATTCAAACATTGAAGAAGTGGATACATGACTTGTGACCAAAGAAATTTGTGTTATATACAAATTATCAAGAGACATGTGAGATGGGTCTAGTTTATGCAAAGTTATTCTTTTGCATTCAAATGTAGGAGTAAAAAGTCAAATAGAGTTGTAGATGCGTTGAGTGAAATAAAAAAATTGCTCACTAAGATGAGAGTTGAAGTAGTTAGATTTGAGGAGATGAAGCATTTGTATGAAGTTGATATTTATTTTGAAAAAACATGGAAAGCATGTAAAAAACCTATAAGCATGGACAAAAGTAAGTGGTTAGATTATTTGATTTAGAATGACACATTCAAGGGTAGTCAAATGTGTGTTCCTAGAAGCTCAATGAGGAAGAACTTGATGAAGGAGAAGGATAATAGTGGTTTAACATGACATTTTGGAGTAGATAAGACAATGACATTAGCAAGTGAAAGTAACTTTTGATCATAGAGGTACAAGGATGTAAAGAAGTATATTCAGGGTTGTAGAATTTGTCAAGATGCAAAGAGTAAGAGGCCATGATTGAATTTTCCAAGAACACAAAGATGCCATGATTCTATATTTGTGGTGGTTGACAATTTTTTAAGATGACACATTTGTTGGGAATTAAGGTGTCTCAACCTTTACAAATTCCTAATGTTGTATTTATTTATCCCATGTTGAGTTGGCATAGTCAGCACCTTGTGTATATGCAGGAGGATAAATTTTGGTGACTTTGGCAGCCGCGTTTTCTCCCTTGGATATTTAACGGGGGTTTGGGGCAGCGCCCCCAAGATGGGGTCAAGGGGCATAGCCCCTTGCGGGGTCCAGGGGTAGCGCTCCTGGTGCGCTCCTTGTTGCGGTACATGGCAGGGTCGAGGGGCAACGCCCTCGTGGGGGCTCGGGGGCAACACCTTCAAAACCTCAAACGAATTTTAATTAATGACAAGTGTCGATGAGTATCTTTGCACGAGAGAAAGGCATCTTTAAGCAGTCAAGGGAGGTTATGACATGTAAGAGGAATATGATATTTTTAGTCAGTGTATGACAATTTCTCTTACAGCTGTAAGGTGCATAAGAGCATCTGTCGTAACCTATCTTGCGACCAGGCACCCACTTTGGGATGGGATGTTGGACAAGTGTCCTTAGGCATGGGTTTTGGGGCATGAGTCCAAGATGGACGCCCATCTCTAGAAGGTTCCATATTTGTCTTGTAAACTCTATATAAACAGGTGCTTGGATGGGAGATAGATAACTTTGGTACAAGTACTGTTATGCTACCGGAATATCTCTAGATTCGATATTCGAAGACTCCTGAAAGAGCATTGGCTCTGAAACTATATTGTAATATGTTATTGTTTACTGTAATACATTTGAGCTGTGTTTTGGAGTGTGGGGTTTTTCACCAGTAAGGGTTTTCCCCACGTATATCTTGTCTCTCTTCTTCTGTCTTCTTTCCGGTTCTTGTGTTTTGCTGCAATATCTCATGTTAATGGTTTAACATTGTTGTAATAGTTAGGATAAAGTTGAATTTGCATAGCCCTCTCCTCATTAGATTAGTGTAGGAAGCGTTTTCCGCACACCTAGCTTCCTTTCAACATTTTATAGCATGTAAGAAGACAAGTGATGCAATAAATATAATTGATCTATTTTTCAAGGAAGTTGTGTGATTGCATGGATTGCCAAGGAATATAGTATCAAACAAAGACACAGTTTGTTGGTTACTTTTGGAAGACATTATGGAAGAAGATGAAGACAAAGTTGGAGTTTAGTTCAACATATCACCCACAAACAAATGGCCAGACAAAATTAGTAAACATGAGTCTAGATAATTTGTTGACATGTCTAGCATGAGAGAAGATAAGAAATTGGGCTATGAATTTAGGGCAATCTAAGTTTGCATATAATAATTCAATACATAGGAGTACAAAGAGAACACCATTTGAGATAGTATATGGTAGTAATCCAAGGAATGTGTCAAAGTTAAAAAATATCAATAATGGAGAGAAGAGAAGTGCAAAAGTAGAAGAATTTACAAATCACATGAAGTTAGTGCATTAAGAGGTGAGAGATTAGTTCTAGAGAAGAATTCCTAGTATAAAGAGAAGGTTGATGAAAAGACAAGACATAACGAGTTTGTGATAAGAGATAAAGTGATGGTATATCTTAGAAAAATGAGATTCCCACAAGAAATAAATAATAAGTTGGGGATGAAGAAGTTTGGTCTTTGCAATTTTTTTTTTTTAATAAAAAAAGGGTGTAAGCACCCAGACCAAATATATTAAATAAGCATGAAAAGTACAAATGGGGCCAGATCAGGCAATAAAGGTCACCATGAGCACCAAAAACCAAAGGGTCATACACAAATATCTAGCCATGACCATCAAAACCCAAAAAGGTCATAATCAAGACACCCCAGCCAGTTGTCCTACAGCTGGCATCTCCCGTTCACTAACCATCTTAAGAGCAGAAACTCTCCCCTAGGAGGATCACCAAATCAAACAAAAAGGAAGATGGAAAAAAATGTCGGCAGCCTAATCAAATTACTAGCTCCATTGTCAAAAAGTTTGATTTTAAAAATGCATGTGAAGTGGAATTACTAGAAGATTTTGGTATATCACCAATGTTTAACATTGTAGATTTTTATAAATATCATGGAGAATTGGAAGGAGACAAAACAAAGGTGGATTGAAGAAAATAAATACCAAAACAATGAAAAGAAGAAATTGAGAAGATACCTGACATCGAAGTTGAAAAGAGTACCAGAAGCAAGAAGTATGAAGAATGTTTAGTGAAATGGAAATGAAGGCTGATTGAAAATTCAACATGGATATCTATAACTGAGGCAAACCATTTTGATTTCCATCCTAACCATTCCAAAGTGAGGGACTCATTTTTTTAATTACCTTGAGTGTTTGATGCAAGAGCATCCAAGGTGTAAGAGCAATCTTGCATCAACCAAAAATATTTTTCTTTCACGTTTGTTTTATTTTATAAGTTTCCTAATAATGTTCCAATCACCATACTCTTATTGCAAAAAACTATTCATATTGTAAAAGCATATTTTATTTGTCATTATTTCAACACATCAAAGTTCTATACATAAAATCTTATTGTGTAACAACCATGCCACACCTTCTAATGATCCTACAACTTCTAATTGATGCTAGAATTCATAATGATTTGACTCTACACTAATGCTAAGTTATTTCTCAAAACTAACCATTAGACAACAATGTGACTTATCAATTTTCTTATCAAAGAAATCATGATAGAACTATGTGACTAACATAAAGACTTCACACCAACATTTGAATACATATCCAAACTTATTGGTCCCAGGAAGGTTCGATATTACAACCACATAGAGTTTCATTGCACCTATCTCGCTACACATTGCATCGCCCAAACGGGCCTCATAGAGTTTCATTGCAAACAATACTTATCTATAAATAAAAAAATCAATAAAACAGACTGACATTGGGAAGAACAACTAGCAACGACAATTTGGCGCACCCCTACGAATGCCACAACAGTCATGTTGAGAATTCGCTTCCTGCGCTATCTTTGCAATCATTTCTGCAATTACTAACGCTTTATATAAGCAAATCTAGCCGCCAACCATCCAACATTAATACCTCATAAACTATTCATAAAGCACTCCTAAGTTTTCGTAACCACCAAGCTGACCACCTCTCTGCAATTCCATGTGGTTGCACTTACCTGAGTTGTGTATGCTTCATGCACTAATGCATTTCTGTTATTGTAATCTTCCACTAAATAGGTGAGTATTACATTTTACACAATCTGTATGTCTATCACAGCTATTCTTAAATATCATCCATTTCAATGGTCAAAAGTCAATTTTGGTCAATAAATATAGGACAAATATTTACCATTTTTTGTTGTGGATGAAGTGTAAAATTCCTATTGACTATTTGACCATTGAAATGGATGATGTTTAAATAGAGTGGTCTATCACTATTTCATTTCGCAGATTATATCTCAACTTTAAATACAATTTAAAACACTAATTCACCAATTAAATATTGAATTTGGTCTCTCAAATATTTTGTCTTTTGCTAATATCTTGTTAAGAGATATAGGCATATGTCAGCTCTACTTAAACATCATCCACTTCAGTGGTCAAACAATCAATAGCAATTTTACACCTCATTCACAACAAAAAGTGGTAAATATTTGTCCTATTTTTATTGGCCAAAATTGACTTTTAACTGTTGAAGTGGATGATGTTTAAAAATAGCCGGTATATGTCAGATAAAGGTTACTTCCAAGTAAAACACAAACTTGGTGTATGCAACCACCTTGTGGAAGCCCTTAAAGGGATTGTTTATTCCATTTATCTTATATATTTTTCAACACATGGTGCACAACATTACCCCACTATGAAGGTGTGGCATCCTCTATAGAGTATAGATACTTTCAAAATGATGCTACTATAGAGTATACATACTTTCAAAATGATGTTACTCCAAGTTGTACAATTTTTTATAGTGAGACAAAGTGTACAAATATAGCTCACAAGAGCAATTGGAATACAAACGCTAACAAAACATAACTCCCCAATAGCTTAATTTCAAAACACATACAAAACTACTCTCTAAGAGCTCATCAAAACACAATATATAAAAGAAACCACAACTACTAATTTGAATTCTAGGAGTACATTATATCAATTATAGATAAAACCAAAATTACAAAATTTCTCATTTGAAGAACAACGTAACAAAAGATATCAATAGCTAATGAAAATAGATCCCAATATAAAAACACATCCTAAAATAGAAGCCCCACACAAGACTTCACTTCTTGCAACAACTTTCTTGTCTAAGGTGTTAAATGACCTAGACCACCTTATCTTCAGTACATATGATTCAGTGTTCAAAACACTCTCGCAAGAACCACTTAGGGTCAACACCAATAGGAATCAAGTTATGGTTGGGAACAACACCCTCTATAGAATCAGATATCACATCACTACCACCAACAATAGGAGCAAACACCTCAACATTGTATCTTCAATAGGCTAGCCCTCAACATCATTCTTTACTTCTTTATAGCAAAATTTTGGAGATCAACTAGGAGAGGTCTCCATAGAAGGAGCATAAACTTCGATAGTCTTCTTCTCATCTAGAATGGATTACTATCTACAACAAAGTTTCTCACTTCTTTAGGGCTCTTATCAACTGGAAAACTTACCTACAAGGAAATAAGAGAAATAGTGACTTCTCTAGAGAAGCTAGTAAGATTCCTTTGGTCACCTTGGAACATATCATGTTTCTATAAATCTA
Source organism: Cunninghamia lanceolata (assembly GCA_027924645.1). NCBI lineage: Eukaryota > Viridiplantae > Streptophyta > Pinopsida > Cupressales > Cupressaceae > Cunninghamia > Cunninghamia lanceolata. Next base: position 1,199,214 of record BSBN01000141.1, on the reverse strand, counting down.
TATGAACTAGAGAAATTTAGAAGAAAAAAAAAACCACAATTTAGAAATATAATTGCAAAACTTGACTTCACAAGAAACAAACCTAGACAAAATATCCCACTAGTTAATACATTCTTTGACAACAAAAGTGACCAAAGTAGGAAAAAAACAATCCCAAACCAACTTGGCATAAGGACAATCATAAAATAAATGCATAACAAACTCCACACACCACAAACAAGACACATTCTACTATTAGAAATGAAACAATTAGACCCAAAACTAAGTTTTGAAGAATTGAGAGCCATCTAAAAAAGGACTTCTTAGGCTCAAGACATGAAGACCAAATCCAACTTAACCTTTTAGACCAACACCCACAAGAATCAAACAATCCCCACAAAGAGTTGAGTTTATAGAGGATACCATTTGAAAAATAAATCAAGGAATAAATCAACCTTGAAGATGAGAACACCAACTTACTACCCCTACCATTCCACTTCTTGCTAAAAAGAATCATTAAAGATAACACTATTCATAGTAGAAAAAGAACTCGCAACCTTCGTAATCATTAAATATGTCTTTTTTGGGGATTTAGATAGACAATACCTTTCCTTGAGGTACTCCCAAGAAAGCAACCTTTCTTTGTCAATCACATGATCAAAGTTTTGAATGTCTTTAGAGCACCACTTCCTAGAAAAATAACATGTTATCATAACATGAGGCTTATCTTTCAATTTGATATTCTACTAGACTGATCTAAATGCTTGAAAAGGACCACCTCCATCAAACCAAGACTCATGCCCTTTGGTAAATTGTTTAGCATGTTCCCAAGCCTTCCAAAATGAACCAAAAATGGGAGAGCCACCTAGTCTCACTTTAAAGGAAACAAATAGTAGGTCAACCAAGTGCAACCCTTGCCAACATGCCTTTCCTTTGGGAATTCCACACATAATTTAGTACTGTAATTAGCACCTTCCATGGTCCATCACCATCTAAAGACCTAATTACGCATTTAACAACCAAAGATACACCTTGCATAAACAAATCATTAAGACCTATTCCTCCAATCTCTCTTCACTTACAACTAACTCTCTAGGCAATGCCATGTTTTCTTTTACCCTTTACCATCAAAATAGAAGAAACCTCTCACAATTTTATTCATTTGATCTATGAACAAAGCATGCTAACTAATAAGATGAATAGTACATTGTATAGGAGTCTAATTTTTTTTTACAAACTTGAAATCTACCAACAGAGAGAGAAAGTTACCTTAACATTTAGAAACTTTATTGCTAACTTTGGTCATCACCCACCCCCACATCTCCTTAAAAGAAGGCTCCAGAGAAAAATGATCCCCATGTATCTGACCAATCTAGAGAGACTCCCCCACTCCCACCCTTTATCAACTAGCTAATCCAAAGGGAACTCTAACCAACTCAAAACATCTGACTTATGAACATCAAATTTTGAACCATAGGGAACATAGTAAATATCCATTCTATTCTCAAGAACCTCAAAATTCTCTCTCCAATATTGGAAACAAAGAAGTGTCATGAGAAAATTGCATTCCAATAATGGTTCCTGGTTAGGCAACACTAAACCTCTAATTTGAGGGCCTTAGTGGTCACTAAGCAATAAATGTAGAGCTTCAACAATAATAAGAAAAAGTGGAAGGGAAATCAGACACCCTTGTCTAATGGACATTAACAATGGAAACAAAGGGGAAAGTTCTCCATTACCATTGACCTAGGAAGATGTAGCCTTGAAAAGAATTTCAACATATTTTAAAAAGGTATCTCTAAAACACAAATCTCTCATAACTAACAAAGCAAAGGACCATTCAATTATGTCATAGGCCTTTTCAAAATTAATGAGTGTTAGATACACATTATGGTTAGACTCTTTTTCCCAATGCATACCGTCTCGATTGATGAGTAGGTTGTCAAGAATATACCTTCCTTCCACAAAACCAATTTTAGGAGAGATAATTAAGGGGAGAACCTTCTTGAGTCTAGAGGCCAACACCTTGGTAAAATAAATGTATGAAACCTTAAGGATGGTAATGCCGTCTAGTTCTTAATCTAAGTTGTGTCTCCTTTTAGAATAATCTTAATGACTCCTTTGTTGGTATCAACACTAAAAGAACTAGCAAAATTAATTTTATTATAAACATTTAAGAGGAAAGGGATAACTCAATCAATGTTAGTCTTGTGAAATTGAGTTGAAAAACCATCATATCCTAAGGATTTTTCACTACTTATAGAATTGATAAACTCAAGAACCTCATTAAGAGAAACCTTCTCATCAATTTTCCTTGTAAGGATACAACTTAATTTATAGGGCATACTTTATTAACGAGAATCATGGCCTTGTCAACATTATCCCCTAAGCCTCCAAATGTCAACAAAAAATCACTAGAGAAAGAGAAAAGGAGCGTCCTTATTTGAGGCTCCACCTCAACTAACTCACCTCCAACATCAACTAAAAATATACCCTCTCTAGATTTCTTTCATTTTTGACACTTCAAAGATAATTTAGATCCTTTATCCCCCAATTTTGACCAATCTTGTCTTGACCTAATCTTAGCATCTTTACATTTATAGTTCTAATCACATCTTATATAATATTTTAGGTTCATAGCATGATTATGCACATTAACATCCTAGGGGTTATCCTAAAGTTGACTCTCCTTCTCAGTAAGTCTCTTCCAAACCTTTCTATTCTTAATAAGTATTTGACTAGCAATATCTCCCAAAAATTCTAAAAAAATTATGAGTGGTCTTTATAGCAGCTGGCCGTTTAATAATTTTAGAATTAGACTAGGTAAGACAAGAATATATATATATATATATTAAATGCGTCTGGTAAACTTTTTAACGTGACCGGTGATGCTGGTGCGACACGCCCTCCGGCTCCACGATAATGCTTTTTCCCAAAGCTTTGAATCAGTGAGGCCACAACATGGGGGACCTTATCCCCTAGTAAGAACACTTCAAACCCGCGAGCACATTGACCCAGTGAAGGCGTAAAGCCTGCGAGCTTGTTGGCCCAATGGGGGTTTAAACTCTGGTGGTCGCCACTACAACCTGAGCGACTTAACCACTGAACCACGCCCTTATCAGAAAGACAATAATTAATATTACAAACATTAACTAACACATTTAGATAGGATTGATCCTTAAGATGGGAGACATTCATCTTAAACAATATTTTTATGGTGATTAGAAAGAGGATATGGAAAAACTTGGATAACATTATTAACCCTTAAAGGGAGAAATTCAAAGAAGCCTCTATCAATGTAGAATTGATCAAGCCTAGAGAAAAGCCTCTTAGAACCCTTCTAGAAATTTAGTATCTATTTTACAACCAAGAAGGGGATCTACAACATTCCCTTTCCTTTTAAAATTTAACCAAAATAATAGCTTATTACCCTTCTAAACAAATTTACTTCCCCCAATTTATCGTCTCTATTCTCAATCATCTTGAAATCACCCCCCACTATCCAAGGAAAATCCTTGATGTTAGAAGAAATATAATTTGATAAACCAATGTGCTCTCTATAGTTGTTAGTAGCATGTGCAAAAAAAATGTACCATGTCATACCACACACAAAAATAACCACCCAAGTAGCCCTATTACAAGGAGAACAACAACTCTCTAGACTACAATCCACCCAAGAAGGATTGAGCAAGATGGAAGCATCCCCTTCCCCTGCCATGTTAGTAAAATACACAAGGAACCTAACCAAATATATACTTAATGACACAAGTAAGATTGAAACCAACACACTTGAATTCTTTAAGAAAAAGGATATCCAATCTAGTTCTAGCCTTGTAAAAGGATTTGACCACAAACCTCCTATCTTGGGCCTTAAGAACCCTCATACTCCAAGTGATAACTCTCATAATACAAATCAAAAGAAATTTAGAATGGGGAGGGTGAAACCCCTCATTTTTTATACAACCTTTCAAAGTAGAGGGACAATTTAGGATCGTTGCTCTTACTTTTCACAATCCCACCACTTTGTCTTTCACTCTAATTATAGGAGTATTCCAACTCCTCGCCATTCTAAACATTATTACAAGCCACGAAAGTAGACCCAACAAACCACAATAATGATCTAAAAGTGGATCTATTTTTTTTACTTGGCATATTTGGGGATAGTGGACTACATCTTTGATGCTAAAGAATGTTTAGGTAGAATAGGAAATCTATGTGTAGACTTTGGTTGAAAAGAAGGCATGAACAAATTATAGAGTATTTTTCCCATTTTGGTGAAATTACCAATTTGCATAGGCAACAAAATTATAAATACCATAATGAATTTTATATATACCATGGTGATTGCATAAGATACTCTAAATATCTCTCTTCTACAATAAAAAATGTCGTAAGACTATAGAAAACACATGATCACCCTAGCGAAAGCATAAAAAAATCATACATAGTCGCACACATCTAGTGATGTTCCAAATTTCTCATTTTTGACTTTCTCTTCTGCATGGCAAGTTGTTTTGGCGTCTAGATGATGTATATTTCTATAAAAGCATGTAGAGAAAATTAAGAGGGATTCTTCTAAGTGATCTTTGGGAGTTGTATTTGATGTTTTGTGTAGGAAACTTCATCATTCTATGACTATTGTAAGTTGCTAAGATAGGGAAGTGCATTGTGGAGAGAATTGGATTGGTGTTTGGATATTTTTTAGTGTATGTGAGCTCTATAATCAACTTAGGGTTGTAGAATCACTATTGTAGCTATTGGAGTACTTCTAAGTGGACTATTAGCCACATTTTAGCTAGAATTTTTACCCCTCAAGGATTTCTCCAAGGAATCTTTGGTTTTTATGGTGCCTTTACTCTTTATTTGGCTTTCCTTGTTCATTTGAATATCTTACATGTTTGGTCATATTACATAGTTGTATAAGACTTAAAATCCTTGAGTTGGTGACTAACTTGAGTATCCTTGGTAGTTTATGGATCAAGTGATATCAAAGCAAGTTCATTCTTTTGGGAGTGGTTTGTTGTGAGTGTTTTCAGGTTCACACCCACAATTAGATTGAGTGGAAAGATGATTGTACCTTTTCAAAGATAAATTGAATCCCACAAGTGGAGAAAGAAGTTAAGAAGCATGTTAAAAGGAGAGTATGAATGTTCTTAAGCAAGGCTCTCTAAAATGGAGGATGACATAGCAAGCCTATCTCAATCCATGTTGTGTATGAGGATCTTTATGGAGCCACTTATGGAGAGGTTGGATAAAGGAAAGGATTCAACCAATTCCAATTAAGGAGAGTCTTCAAAGATTGAGAAGAGTTTTCCAAACAAGCCCTTGTTTAAAGTAGAGGCCAATATTGAGATACCATGATTCGAAGGGGATGTAGATATGGAGAAGCTTGACAATTGGATCACTTAGCTTAAGTTATATTTTAGTATACACACTCTCACCTTGGATAAAAATATCTCATTTGCTAGACTAAGGTTGGAAAAACATACATTGACTTGGTTTGAGAGTTTTTTTTTTTTCCATGGTTATTAAAAAGACTTCTATAAGTTTTTAGGAGCATTTTAAGTAATTAATTAGGAAGAAATTCTATCCAATTTTTCATAAGGAAGACAAGAGTATGTAATGATAATTTCTTAAGCAAAAAGAAGGCCAAAGTGTATAGGAATACACTATTGGATTTTATTGGAAGGATATATACAAATGTGTAAACATGTGTTAGAAGTACTAATGAAGTATATACACTAGTACAAAAACAACAATATACTACTAAAAAACTACTAAAAACTGCTTATAAATGACCAAACATGGTCACGTGACCATTAGTAGTTTATTGCCAGTCATTTATAACGCGACCAAATTGATGACTAAACCATTTTTAGTCATTTATTGGTTGTTTTGATTGATCGATTTGGTAGTATATTTAGTCGTTGATTTAGTCACTGATTGCTGTAATCTGGTCACTTATTTAGTCATTTTTTATTCACTGATATATCTAGTTGTTAATTTAGTCATTGATTGTTGTTAACTAGTCACTTATTTAGTCATTTTTATTCACTGATTTCCTTCCATTGGTAGTTTATTTAGTCATTAATTTTAATCATTATTTTGATCAATTTGGTAGTTTATTTAAATGTTTTTGTTCACTAATTTCTGTCAACTAGTAGTATATTAATACATTGTTTATTAAACATCATATCACTAGTTGCAAGGAGAAACACAAGTCTTGAAAAAGGAATACTATTGTTTTTATTAATTTGAAAAGAGTTGTTGTTACATAAAATCTCTTGAAAAAGAGTTACAACACAACTATTGTAGTTGCAAAAGAAGAAAGAACTAAAGAATAAAAGTCCTCTGAGAAGCCCTTAAATAGAGAAGCCTTCAAATAGAAAACTTTCCATGAAGAGAAGGCTGCAATTCCTTGTAATTTGCTACAAACACCTTGTAATCCTTGACAACATATCATAACAAGTCCATATTCTGCCTTCTGCAATTTACAGTCAAAACTACTTCCCTCAAAACCCTATGTCACCATGGTTTAAACCTCAATGAAGCCTTAATTGCAATCTTGACTATGCAGGGTTTGGATTTCACTGCCTTACTATTTGCTGCCATCTTTATACATTGCAAACTTTACCTTGAAAGCATTTGAAACCTCCAATGTATACCTCAGTTCAAAAATCCCATAATGAGACTAATACACAGCAAGAAGTCACTGTCTCAAAACCTTTAAGATTGCAAACTATCAAGTGAAACAAGGAACACACTAGGCACATCCAACATTCCTCTCAAGGTCCAACAAAATAGATGAAAAGCCAAGAAACAAAACACAATTACTAAGAATATATTGTGCATTTGAGACTTTACTGCCACCTATGCAAAAATTGCACTTGAGACTGTCCTCCTTGATCACTGTCTTTACAACCTTGTTGCTTCTGTGCTCTTTATTGTCATTGATAATTAGCATTGTGTTTCCCTGCCACCATATTTCTTGCATTTAATACCTCTGCCTCCCTATGCATAAGATCATGTTTGCATTGAGTTTCACAGTAACCACCGTGACTGCCTATTCATCCATGTATTCTGCTATCTCCAAGTCTTTGCACATAGAAGTGCCTAAATGCATTGTCACAGTTTCCTCTTTTTGTATACTGTCACTCTTTGAAAACACCATCTTATATTCATATGCACTCTAATATTGAAGCATTTACAAAAGATAGAACCTTTAGCTTCTACTCCATACAAATATTAACTGCTTCATATTCAAATGAGCCAAAATACTGAAACATCCACTTAATAACTCAAGGACCACTGGCACAACATTCAGGTGTGTTGGGAACTTCTCCAAAACTCCTCTAGCTACCTCATTTGGATCGTTCACTTTAGGCATAGGTGTAATGCATCGTTCCATTTTCTTAGATTTGTAGGTAAATAGTAATTATTCATGGTATTTCTTATAAGGATAAAATTAGTATCATATAATAGGAAAATAAAAACTGACAAAGCACTTTGGAAAAAAAGTAGTTCTTTTGTTCTGTACTGCAATGCAACATAGATGCAATAATAGAAACTTCATCCAAAGTTTGCTATGACTACCAAGAAAATGGTCTGCAAAAAAGATCAATATTCATTGAAATGGAATACAGACAGGAAATAACCGAAGCTGATATGCAAATTAATTGTAATGTATCCAAAAGTTTTCAGTAAATTGGTTGGGGATATCCTTATAAATATCACAAATGCAAGTACTAGCCATTATATTACTTTTTTAGAAAATAATCCTCCAAATGTCTAAATCAACTCAAAGCTGGAATTAATTTAGACAACATGACTTTGAGTTGTTTAGTTGCCATTGGCAAAAAGGCAAGCAATCCATACCAGGGCAGTTGCAACTACAACAAATGACAAAATTCCTCTATCCTTCATGCTTTGATGGATGTCCATACCCTGTTCCAAAGCTCCCATTTTGGCACAGGCAGGGAGTATGCTGGCAAAGGTTGTCGAATTTGGCTTTACACCTGCTAATTGCATTTGCTTGAAAGTTTCTAAATCCTTTTCAACAAATCCATTTTTTGCATATCCCGCAACCATTGCATTCCATGAGATGACATCTCTTTAAGGCATTCTACCAAATAGTTCACATGCCTTGTCAATGCTTCCACATTTTGCATACATGTCTACCAGGGCAGTTGCAACTACAACAAATGACAAAATTCCTCTATCCTTCATGCTTTTATGGATGTCCATACCCTTTTCCAAAGTTCCCATTTTGGCACAGGCAGGGAGTATGCTAGCAAAGGTTGTTGAATTTGGCTTTACATCTACTAATTGCATTTGCTTGAAAGTTTCTAAAGCCTTTTCAACAAATCCATTTTGTGCACATCCCGCAACCATTGCATTCCATGAGATGACATCTCTTTGAGGCTGTTGGCCTCGTTTTCAAACTCGTCTTCACCTCCGATCAAATGAGACTTTCTACCATGCGTTATCATTTAAACATAGGCATTATTTCCTATCGGTAGATATTGTTAGTTTCTTAAATGACAATGAAAACCGAAAAGGCTTTAAAAGAAGACACCTCAGCATCAATCAATGGAGCACAACTCAAACGTTATGCTAAGTAACCATTGAGCATCCAATCTCTCCCATGAGGCATGATAATCGACATGCCAAGGATAGCAACACCATAAAGAAAGTAATAACAGTTAATTTCAAACATAACACTTCAAGGTAGAGTGCGAGTTTCCTGATTTATGAAGCCTTCTCAGTATTCATCTATTTCATTTCACTAGCTTTTCTGAGTACAAAGAATGCATGATTGTTCTGACGCTCCAACACTCATTGCTTTCGATACCAGTGATATTCCCATCTCAAAGGAGTCATTTAGAAAGTCTGCAATTTAGACCGACTACCTCCACGAATGGAGATTCTAGTCATCTAGATATAAGAAGTTCTATTGACTAAACCACAAAAACTTGAAGCAAGAATGAGAGACATGAAAGGTAAATGAGCTCCTCGGCCTCGCGAAGAAAGATTACAACTTGTAAATAGATATTGCTCTACATGACAAATGAACAGAAACAAATTGTTAAGTCACTACAAACACAGATGTTTTGACAGAGAGGATCAAGGAAGTGGGGTATGTTCCAGAGACAAACTTTGTGCTTCATGACATTGAAGGAGAGCAGATGGAACACGTACCCTACTATCATAGTGAGAATCTAGATATTGCTTTTGGAATTATCAATATTCCCCTTGGTGCAACCATTTGAGTTATCAAAAATCTTCGTATGTGTGGTGATTGCCACACTGTCACAAAATTCATTTCTAAGACTATTGGTCGAGAAATTGTTGTGAGAAATACTAGCCGCTTCCACCATTTCATGAATGGGTTTTGTTCTTGCAAGGACTATTGGTGATTTTGGGTTTATTCCATTGATAAGAAAAAGGTCATCTAATTTTGTTCTCTGCTTCATCTCTGCAAGCCATTTCTATCTATGGGAACATGTTGTTTGGGTATCATTACACTTTTAAATGTTATGGCTGCAATGCAAACTGTAATTACATAGCATGAAGCGCGAATATGGAAGCATAGACAAGCTCCATGAACTGTTTGACATAATGCCACCTCAAAGAAATGTCATCTCATGGAATGCTAAGATTGTAGGGTATGGTATCCCATCAAAGCATTGTCATATACTTGGTTGAAAATGCTCTTATACACATGAGATGCACCAAATGAAATCTTTGAAATGGTTTATGTTATTTTGGAGAGAGCATCCCATTCAGTTGAAAGAAATTGTGTGACATGGAGATTTTATACGGGTGCTATTCATCTGAAGACTGGTGACACTTATTCAAAGTTGCAAAACATTCGATAGATTGAGCATTTTTGGAATAAGGAGTTTGCATCTCAAAATTGTATTCCATAGATATTATGATTAAAACAAGTTTCAATGCAACACTTGGAACTCCGTATCTTTGTAATGGAAAGGCTGAATTTAGCAATCACAATTAGTAGATCAGTGAAGTTTCAGTCATTAATTGAGTTGGGCATCTTTGAAGGCCATATTGTTGTTGATAGATCTCAGTTCCAACAAGTGACTCATGGATTGAAAGGAGACATGGTGACTAAATCAGAAAACCAATGATTTGGCTTTTCTTTCAAGTTATAGGTTTTTAGTTACCTTTTTGTAAAAGTGGCTTATACATCACACGTTGTAACTGAAAGTTAGAAAATGAACTTCAAAGCTTATTTTTAAAAAAATCATCGTATTTCAAAAAGGTAGTTATTTTAAGTGCCTAAGTTAGATAGTTACTCTAAGTAACTATCTTTACAAAAGAAAGTTAGTTATTCAAAATTAGGGCACTTATGAAGGTAGTTACGTCAAGTAGTTATAAAAAGTGGTTGAGGTAGTTACCCTAAGTGGTTACTAACCTCACCTATAAATATATCATTGTGATTCAATCAAGGGGGTTCCACTTTTTCACGTGACAGTGTATGAAAGACTCAAATAGTGTTATTCAAGTTTGAAAGCAATAAAGAAATGTTTGAATGTGTGTTCAACTCGATTTCATGTGTTGTTATTGGTATTCGTATGTTTCATCAATTATGATCATGTGCTTTCCTTTCAAAGTTGCATTGTGAGAAAGATATTTCGCATCAAGTTTTGGTATCTCTACTTGGATGCATGGAACTTAAGTTCATAAGTTTAACTCTTATTTCATCATTAGTGTTTGTTATTTCTTTGTTTTTGTTCTTATAATTCTAGAAAATCCTAATACCCCTATCATATGAGGGAGCTGCCCCTCTCAAACACAGAGAGGAATTGACATAGTCCTGCGATTCTTCAATTGTTGTAAGCAGGTTGCTGTTGATCCAAGGATGAAATGAAGTTATTCACAAAGGTTATTTAAAAGAAACAAATCTATTTACCAACAGATTTTTGGTGACTCTACTGGGAACAAATGAGCTGAAGTGTTGGTGCCATTGATTACTCAAGAATATACAAGTATCTCCCTAGAAAAGAAGTTGGCGACTCTATCTGAAAGAAGAATCCTGAAAGATGGTTTGGTATCGAAGAATCTAGATGCATAACTTACAGCTTCCTAAATCAGATAGTGACAGTGATGATGAAGATTATCCTTTTTTTGCATCCTCTACTCAGCAAAATCAAGTTCTTGATGATCCTAAGCAAGTAGAGTTTTTGAAGAGTTTCTATGGTTGCATGCAACTTGTTACTAATCAGGTTCATCCTTCTTTGCTTCAAACATTGCAGAAGATTGAAGAACAAGATGGGAATGAGACTCATTTTCTTGTTCATGATCATAAGCCCCTATCAAAGGAAATTCATACACCAGAAGAGAAAAGAAACTATGCTAAGATATATCATTCGCATGATGAGGACATCAATGAAGAGGAAGACCAAGAAGAAGAAGTGATGGAGATAGAAGAAGAAGATTGCATGAAAGCATGCAATAATGAAGTAGAAATATTTCCAGATGATGACATGTTCTCAGTTTCTTTGAAGAATATCACTCCTTTTGTGACAACTTGCTCCAGTTTGACAACTATATCTTCCAAGGAAGGTTCCCATGACATGGTTAATGTTCAAGGGAATGTAGAAGAAATTTTGGACCAAAGTGTAAACAAAGAAGATGAAGATGAGTTGCAAAGTGTTTTTCTAACATGCATGCAACCTGAGCAAGAGGAGAATGATGATGAAATAATATCGCAAGATCGTGTCAAGACTTTTAAAGGAGAAGTAAATAATTTCAAGACTTCCATGTAGCCCAAGCTTTAAGAAAATGATGAAGAAGAGAAGAATAAAGATGAATCTCATATAGTTTTTGTCCCAAACTGGTGTCTCAATACTTCTAATGATGACTTTCTATATGGAAATGATATTCCTACATCACCAATTGTTGAGGTAGAAAGACCCGTTGATGAAATTAGAGATATAACGTCTATTGGACAATTTTGTACTATTATAATCAATGGAGAAGCAACCATAAATGAGCTCTTGGAAATATCTTCCTTAACTTCATAAATGGAGACCTTTACTTTTGAAGATATTGATAGAGTTTCAATTAGTGGTACAGTTAATACAAAAGTCAAAGATCAACTTCAAAATGAAGATAAATCATCAAGCATTCACTCTTTATCATACATGCAATTGGAATATGAAGTTTTCAGATTTCATGAAGAGTTCCATAGAGAAGAATCACTGAGTCCAGAGAATATTGAGTAGGTTAAAATTGAAAGCTATGTAGATACATTAACAAATGTCCATGTCTCGTTGGAAGTACAATCTGTCTTATGGAGTATTGAAGGTTCAAAGCAATCCTCTTTTCAAATCTTTAGATCAAGAAGACATCCCTATTTTAGAGGATAGTTGTGGGAATTGTGCCAACAATGAAGCAAGGAATGAGGTAATGGATGATCTAATGGAGTAGTTTAATAAAGTTAACTCTCATGATGTTTGTGTCCCAAGTTGGTGCTTGAAAGATTTAGACAATGATTCCCTCTATAGCTGATTTGTCTACCTTAATCCTTTATTTGTGAACGAGTGCATTTCCACAAATGTTTCTCAAGTTGATATTCAAAAGCATGATTCAGTGGGTGTGTCTACATGGATTTCTTCACATCGCAAATTGTATGAAGGTTGTCCAATTCATGGGATAATTTGTTGCAAACCAAAATATTAGAAAGATCTTCAAATAGAAGATATTGGTGTGCTTGGCATGATGCTGGAAGATATGTCTGAAGCTACACAGAGCAACACCAGTTCAATTTGGAAGGATTCAGATGCTTATAACAAGAAATAGTTGTTTGGCGTACAATTCAAGGAGTCCTCATATTTCTCATATTTCATTTTTCTCATCATCCTGAAATGTCTACTGAGTCAACAGGTGCCTCATCTATGCACATCTTTTTTTCATACAGGTGCCTATTTTTCTCAACTTGTCAATGGTTTTACATGATCATCCTGAAGCAATTCTGAGGTAGGAATCACCTACCATGTATATAGGTTAATTAGGTGTTTTGGTTGTGTTTGCCTTGTTTCAATTCCCATTGGTTTTTGTTGTTTGTCTCATCTTTGTTGTTTCTCTTGTTCTGTCTTGCTTGAGTCTCCATGTTCCCCTTGTACATCACGTTACCTCCTCACTCTATAACCCAATGGATTTAAGGCACTGTTCATTTCTAGAGATTCTAGGTTCATACTACGTCCTTTACAGGTCCTTGTCCCTAGTTAGAGCCAACTGTTGGCCTCATTTTCAAACTCATCTTCACCCTCGATCAAATGAGACTTTCTACCATGCGTTATCATTTAAACATAGGTGTTATTTCCTATCAGTCGATATTTTTAGTTTCTTAAATGATAATGAGACCTGAAAAGGCTTTAAAAGAAGACACCTCAGCATCATTCAACGAAGCACAACTCAGACATTATGCTAAGTAACCGCTGAGCATCCAATCTCTCCCACGAGGCGCGATAATCGGCATGCCAAGGATAGCAACACCATAAAGAAAGTAATAACAATTAATTTCAAATGTAACACTTCAAGGCAGAGTGCAAGTTTCCTAATTTATGAAGCCTTCTCAGTATTCATCTATTTCATTTCGCCAGCTTTTCTGAGTGTAAAGAATGCATGATTGTTCTGATGCTCTAACACTCATTGCTTCTGATACCAGTGATATTCCCATCTCGAAGGAGTCATTTAGAAAGTCTGCAATTTAGACCGACTACCTCCACGAATGGAGATTCTAGTCATCTAGTTATAAGCAGTTCTGTTGACTAAACCACGAAAACTTGAAGCAAGAATGAGAGACATGAAAGGTAAATGAGCTCCTCAGCCTCGCAAAGAAAGATTACAACCTGCAAATAGATATTGCTCTACATGACAAATGAACACAAACAAATTGTTAAGTCACTACAAACACAGATGTTTTGACAGAGAGGATCAAGGAAACGGGGTATGTACCAGAGACAAACTTTGTGCTTCGTGACATTGAAGGAGAGAAGAAGGAACACGTGCCCTTCTATCATAGTGAGAAGCTATCTATTGCTTTTGGAATTATCAATATTCCCCTTGGTGCAACTATTTGAGTTATAAAAAATCTTCGTATGTGTGGTGACTGCCACACTGTCACAAAATTCATTTCTAAGACTGTTAGTCGAGAAATTGTTGTGAGAAATGCTATCCGCTTCCACCATTTCATGAATGGGTTTTGTTCTTGCAAGGACTATTGGTGATTTTGGGTTTAATCCATCGATAAGAAAAAGCTCGTCTAATTTTGTTCTCTGCTTCATCTTTGTAAGCCATTTTTGTTTGTGGGAACGTGTTGTTTGGGTATCATTACACTTTTAAATGTTATGGCTGCAATGCAAATTGTAATTACATAGCATGAAGCGTGAATATGGAAGCATAGACAAGGTCCATGAACTGTTTGACAGAATGCCACCTCAAAGAAATGTCATCTCATGGAATGCTAAGATTGTAGGGTATGGTATCCCACCAAAGCATTGTCATATACTTGGTTGAAATGCTCTTATACACATGAGATGCACCAAATGAAATCTTTGAAATGGTTTATGTTATTTTGGAGAGAGCATCCCATTCAGTTGAAAGAAATTGTGTGACATGGAGATTTTATATGGGTGCTATTCATCTAAAGACTGTTGACACTTATTCAAAGTTGTAAAACATTCAATAGATTGAGCATTTTTGGAATAAGGAGTTTACATCTCAAAATTATATTCCATAGATATTATGATTAAAACAAGTTTCAATGCAACACTTGGAACTCCGTATCTTCATAATGGAAAGGCTGAATTTAGCAATCACAATTAGTAGATCGGTGAAGTTTCAGTCATTAATTGAGTTGGGCATCTTCGAAGGCCATATTATTGTTGATAGATCTCAGTTCCAACAAGTGACTCATGGATTGAAAGGAGACATGGTGACTACCTCGGCAAACCAATGATTTGGATTTTCTTTCAGTTATAGGTTTTTAGTTACCTTTTTGTAAAAGTGGCTTATAGATCACACATTGTAACTGAAAGTTAGAAAATGAACTTCAAAGCTTATTTTTTAAAAAATCATCGTATTTCAAAAAGGTAGTTATTTTAAGTGCCTAAGTTAGGTAGTTACTCTAAGTAACTATCTTTACAAAAGAAAGTTATTCAAAATTAGGGCACTTATGAAGGTAGTTACGTCAAGTAGTTATAAAAAGTGGTTGAGGTAGTTACCCTAAGTGGTTACTAACCTCACCTATAAATATATCATTGTGATTCAATCAAGGGGGTTCCACTTTTTCACATGACAGTGTATGAAAGACTCGAATAGTGTTATTCAAGTTTGAAAGCAATAAAGAAATGTTTGAATGTGTGTTCAACTCGATTTCATGTGTTGTTATTGGTATTCATGTTTTTCATCAGTAATGATCATGTGCTTTCCTTTCAAAGTTGCATTGTGAGAAAGATATTTCGCATCAAGTTTTGGTATCTCTACTTGGATGCATGGAACTTAAATTCATAAGTTTAACTCTTATTTCATCATTAGTGTTTGTTATTTCTTTGTTTTTGTTCTTATAATTCCAAAAAATCCATATACCCCTATCATACGAGGGAGCTGCCCCTCTCAGACACAGAGAGGAATCAACATAGTCCTACGATTCTTCAACTATTGTAAGCAGGTTGTTGCTGATCCAAGGGCGAAATGGAGTTATTCACGAAGGTTATTTAAAAGCAACAAATCTGTTTACCAACAGAGGCATTCTGCCAAATAGTTCACATGTATTGTCAATGCTTCCACATTTTGCATACATGTCCACCACGGCAGTTGTGCAGAAGAGCACCGTAACACCTCAAGGTGGTTGTTGGGCCTTCGCGATGATGTGAGGAACTCCCTGCATCATCGCGAAGGCCCAACAACCACCTTGAGGTGTTACGGTGCTCTTCTGCACAACTGCCCTAGTAGACATGTATGCAAAATGTGGAAGCATTGACAAGGTATTCTCCCCGCATCACCGTGAAGGCCCAACAACCACCTTGCGGTGTTGTCGTTTCTTAAAGCATGTGTGCCCTCTGTAATGGATTAAGAAATTTACCATTGGCGGGTGTAAATTCACACTCCACAATCAACACCAATGTGTCCCAACCTGCATCAAAATGAGAATTTTAAAACATATTTATCATTCATTTGAACATAAAGAAATGTGGTTTCTTCCCCACATCACTGCGAAGGCCCAACAACCACCTTGTGGTGTTGCGGTGGTCTTTTGCATAACTAACCTGGTAGACATGTATGCAAAATGTGGAAGCATTGACAAGGCATGTGAACTGTTTGACATAATGCCTCAAAGAGATATCATCTCATGGAATGCAATGGTTGCGAGATATGCACAAAATGGATTTGTTGAAAAGGCCAAATTGTAGTCTAAAGGCTATTTTGAGTTCTAGTATTGTATATGCTCATGGGCCTATTGCCATTATCAGATAATGGCTATAGGTTCTAAAAGTTATTGGTACTATGAAGCACCAGAGGTGTACACCTAAAGTTTGAAATCATTTTTGATTTTGAGTTGCCGAGGCTCAGTAATTAAATGGTAAAACATAATTATTAGAATGCCTCCCCTTCTTTAAATTTCAAGGCTCAGTTGTGGACAAATTCTATGCCAAGTATAGCCTTTAGTCCCTAGAGGTAGGGGAAATTATATCTAATCTCAGGAGGAATCAACCCATCCTCGCAAATTGTCAAAATCTCAGTGGTATCACTTGTGTGTACTTGGCATAAGGGTTTGCCCTATCTATTTGGGCATTGGATCCAACAAATGTACTCATGATCCATATTCATAGTCAAGGATGTAATAGGTTTGAGGTTCGGTCCAACTGTTAGTGGATTGCATTTAGAAATTAGTATTATGCAGTTTTGACAGACCCATCGACACACACACACACACTATGGACCCCTGGTGTTCATAATGAAAATTGTCTTTGGCTGTATTGACTGGAGTTCGCTAAATTTTTTATCTCTTTAAACCTTTAGTAAGAAGTGCATTGACTGGAGCTTATTATGCACAAACTATTAGCGTGTAAAGCTAGTGATGCTCTTTACTCTTGAATGCATTTACAATCAAATCAATCCTTGACTAGAGATGATGGATGCCTGCAATGTTTTGCATTATGTAGATCATCTACCAAAGACCTCACTGTAACCCAATATATACACCCCCTATATCATTTCTAGACAGATTACTAGTTTGATACCACCCTTGAGGCTCAAAACAAAAAGGAAAAAACATTAAAGTATTCTCATAAAAAAAAGGGAGAAAATTTTTGCTGGAATTTCTTCTCAAGAAATTACTTTTGGCTTGACTTTGTCTTTTTTTGTGCAGGATCGACATTTTCTGTCTAGAGAGATGTTCCTTTGTGAACAACTTCAACCTTCTATAAATGGAGTAGGAACAAATTAGCCTCATGTACCTATATGGAACACTTCTTGGAAGCATTTGTTTGAGAGTAGGACCATGGAAAAATGTAGAGATAGAAATAGATCAAGCAATCTAATGCAACCCTACTTGAATTGGAACATATGACCCTTAAGTGGTGCATTTGGATCCCTTCTCCAACCCATACAATTGGAGAAAGAAAAATTGCCATACTGAATGTTCACTAAGAGACTCACTTCTTTGGTTGATGAAATTTACATTCCTTACCACTTGGTTCTAATAGTAGCTTCTTTGTGGTCCTACTTCTATGGTCATTGTAGTTTACATGAGGTTTGCATGATATGATTGTCTCATTCTTAATAGAGACCTGCCCTAGAAAGTTGCAAACAATAATATGGACTATCACAAAGTTGGCATACATGAGAAGACACTGAGATTTGAGTATGGGACAATCAACATGATCTCATAAAGGTTGTGAAGATAGTGTGCATAAACCCACTTGTTGGGATCTCTTCACCAAGCCCTGCACAAACATTATGAAGTCTGTATGATAAGGCAATCCCATGCACCTTATAGGAACATGTGAGATCTACATGTTCATTATGAACACCTTGCAAAAGAAGGCCTGCTAAACTAGTATAAGGTCAATACAGTCATTGTAAAGGGTCTAGCATAACCTTGCATCTCCAGTGTCTGGTATGCATATGTTAAAGGAGGGCTTGATTACAGTCATTTAAAGGAACTCATGAGATGCCTACACTCAATATTGAAAGCAAGGGATTGGTAATAGGGCATCAAGGAAATAAATACAATGACCTTTTGAAGATATACAATGTAAAGATACCATTGACAGACCTACACTAAAGGTAGCAAAGGGATCTAGAATAATATAGAAGTCAATCCAAGAGGAGAAAGGTCTAAAGAACAACTATGCAAAGAAGATATGTACTAGGAGTGTAATGAGAAGAGATAAGGCATATCAAATAAAGATCCAGATGGACCCTGTATTAGTCTCACATAGTAGAGGTAGTTTATGAAGACTCTTGAGTAGTTCTATCTTATAGTGCTAAATACTATTACAGACTTGGGTTGAACTTTTACAAAGGTATGTCAAAATTGTAGAAACATGGGAAGTTCCATGGAATAGGAGATTTGAGAATATCAAGAGTAGTGTTATTTTGAACTAGTAAATTTATTAAATCATTAAACCCTACCAAATGATGAACAAGTTTGTATAGAAGATTAGGGTCTCTCAAACCTATACAAAGGAGATTTATGAGTCAAAATCGTATCATGATAGGGATTGTGAAGTTCTTCTAGACTAAAGAATCCTTTGAAACATTTTGTGCAAGAGTCTTGAGAGAGTCCTAGAGGTCTCACAAGGTTTAGAGATTCATCAACAATTATACAACTTTGTCTAAGTTTTTAGGATTCACGTGAGCCTAGAAAGGTTATACAATCTGCCTAAAATATAGAACATTGTCAATACAAGAAGATAAAAGAAAAAGTCTTCATCTTCTCTTCCCTACTTCCTGATATTAAAGTATGAATGTTTCCCTGGAAAAATTAAAACATACTAGTGACTCACATAGAGCTTAATGGAACTCAAAATTACATGCAGTTGTATTATCATGGAAATAACCTTATAAGATTACTATATTACTAAAGCAGAAGGAATACAATAAAAGGCAGGTGTAAGAATTCACAGGCTAAGCAAAACATGTGCACCATAAAAAGTTGCATTGCAGGATTTATTGGCAGTCAGCTATTCTTAAATATCATCCACTTCAACAGTCAAAGGTCAATTTTTACTAGTAAATATAGGACAAATATTTACATTTTTTTGTTGTGAATGAGGTGTAAAATTTCTATTGATTGTTTGACCATTGAAGTGGATGATACTTAAGTGGAGTGATTGGGAGTAGGTTATTCTTAAATATCACCCACTTTAATAGTTAAAGGTCAATTTTTGCCAATAAAAATAGGACAAATATTTACATCAGCCTTGAAATTGCTTTATCATTTTAGTTTTTTAAATAGGCATGAGAGGCTCCTACCCTTGTGGATGAAGGAAGCAAGTTTTTCATGATGAAGATGCAAGGAGCTATAAATGTTGCAGGGCCCATTTCACATTCACCTTCAAAACCTGATTTGTCCAGATTACTTACATGAAAATCCAATGGCTTGCTTGCTCTCCGGGGCATCTAATATGTCATTAAAAGAATACAATAACTTAGTTAAACCACCAAACTTATTTTTATATAATCTCAAGACAATATCACATTCACAATGTTACTGGCTTTTACGATTTTGAACAGCTCTTCCTAAGGTTTCTATTTTGAAAAATTTTGATTTTAAAGAATTTGAAACAAACTTACACAAGATAATCTAAGAACTTACATTGTTGTTGAAACCAATGGGTCTAAATGTCTGAGCAAGAAGTCCATGATGTGAATATGGAATATGGGAAGGGTCCATCAAATTTTTAGTAAGTACTTCATACCTGCAAAGTATCAGCCAAGGTATTTGTTTAATTTGCATGTAGAAATAAACATTATATATAATCTTATCAATTTGAAGGAAGAACACTAAAATAATTTAAGAACAAAAAAACAAGA
Source organism: Cunninghamia lanceolata (assembly GCA_027924645.1). Taxonomy (NCBI): domain Eukaryota; kingdom Viridiplantae; phylum Streptophyta; class Pinopsida; order Cupressales; family Cupressaceae; genus Cunninghamia; species Cunninghamia lanceolata. Next base: position 1,179,165 of record BSBN01000141.1, on the reverse strand, counting down.
AAGATGAACAATAAAAACCATTAATATCTTGTGTCTATGGAGTATAATACCACTCAATAAATATTTTATTTTGCTTGAAAAAGAGTTACCCATAAGGAAAATCTCTCATTGTTAGAACAGATCGGATTGATGGATCACTTAGCATTGGAATCAATGGCGGAGTTTTGTTGAGAGCAATATCTGTGTAAAGAGGATCAGTGTTTGGCCAAAACTAGATGATGCCTTGCTATAGTAGACTTGGATAAACACTTGCATGTGTCCTCTTGGAGGTGTGGACCTACATTTAAGGTAGAATCACTTCATTAAAAGTTATATATTTAATGCACACAACCACTACAAAATCACTAACCCTCACACTGACTTGATTCCCATTCCTTGTCAAAGAGACTAGATCCTCATTTTGATGCACAGTTAGATTGATCTCCATTTTTGATGACTACTGCCTCCTTAATGAACCTAACATAATGGATTTAATGGCAATGCAACAAGCCAATATCCCTAAAACAAAACCATTGTCTCTTTGTTGCACTCTTGAAACCCTAGATCCCAAAGCATAATGATTTGAAACACTGTCCAAAGGCTAGATTGCAAGGGTTTTGAATCTAAAAACTTCTATTGCATAATGCTGCCTCCATAATACATAAAACAGAGCTCTACAAAGCAACATTTCAAACTGAAAATACATATCAAACACAAAAGAAAACCCTAACCCATGGGAATAAGGGAAAGAGCCTTCAAATGGACGAAGAAGACATTGATATGTAAGAACATGAAGAAAGAACACTCCCTTATTTGCCTTTTGAAACTCATAAATGAAATAAAGAAACCCCAGGAAGATGGAAAAATGTAGAAAAGAGGCAAAGGAAACAACCAACTGTGCAAATGAAGATTGAAAATGCTCAGAAACGTTGCCAGGAAGCTGCCCCATGATCTTAGCTGAATGAAACTTAGACAATTGCCCAGAAACACTGCAACCTTCCTCTTCAAAGAAAAAAACATTAGAGAAGGCATCCATCTTGGAAGAGCCCATGTTGTTTCAGTCCTTTTGCCTGAAAAAAAAAAAAAAGAGAGAGAATGAAATCTGACAAGTTTCCCTCCTTGCAAAAATAAAAAATTGAATTTATCACTTGCTCAACTTCACGTTTCCCTCTTTTTTTTTAATTACCCACTTTAATATCATATGTGACTACTTATTTAGTTGTGTTTTTTACCCGATGATCAAATTAGTCATTTATTTAGACATTTATAGCTGTGTTGCAAAAAATTAGTAGAATTTAGTCATTTTTAGTTGTTGTGACTAAAAGTTTTAGTCACGCAGTCATTTATTTGCCAAAATTTTACTAGTGATAGGAGGTTTTTGTAATCATATCTATTGGCCTATATTGCTTCCTAAACCTATTGACATGGATGAAGCATGCTCACATGCTCATTATCTAGAGACAAATGGTAACACTTCCTCTCCCAAGTCTAACAAATGTAAGGATGCTAAAAAGGATAAAAAGGTGAATTCCATTAGCACTAAAAATAAATATGCACATTGTGATCATTATGGAAAGGATGGTCATGTGAATTCTTCATGTTGGAAACAACATCTAGAAAAGAAGCCCACAATTAAGAAGAAGGGTAAGAATAACTATGTGCCCTCTATGAATGAATCTAATGAATTCATTAAGAAATGTAAAGAAATTGATGGGGATTTTGATTCAAGGATTGTAAGTTTAGAAATTGATGGGGATTCTAATGAGGATTATAAGTTGAGAAATTAATGGGGATTCTAATGAGGATTATAAGTTTTCTTTCACTACTAAAAGGATTGATAAGTTATAAAAATAAACATTGTTTAACATCAAGGTTATGTAAATGGTGTTAAGGTTGATGATTTGTTTGATTTGTGCTCTCAATATGACTTGGTTTCACAATATTTGGTGGATAAATTAGGCTTTAAAACTATACAACACCTAAAACCTTATGGGTTGGGTTGGGTCAAAGAAGGTGATGGTATGCTAATTAATACTTGCAATGTAAGTTAAGATTTTTAGTTGGAACTAACTTTGTTGATGAAATAGTATTTGATTTTTCTCCTAACATCATTGCAACTACTCAATGGCAATCATTGTCAATGGGAAACCTATAAATGGTATTAAAGCCTCAACCCAGGTTTAATTCCCCCAAGTTGCATCGGAGGGGGGTGTTGGACTAACCGCCACACCTCGGGAATTGATCTCGTGGGCTAACCGCCACCTTGTGTCTAGGTGAAGGTGCATGTTTGGAAAGTTCACTAACACTTGCAGGTTTTGGTGTAATGACAAACCTATAACTATTTATCCTATTTTAAGAAGTATAGAAGTTCCAAATTAAGTGTATAAGCCGATTTAGTAATATCTTCAGTACTTCTTAGCTGGGGCTAATAAAAATAATAGAAAATGCCTGATTCAATGCTAGTCTAACTCATAAGAGTTATTTCTACAAAAGAACATATAACCATAATTCCATGTAAGTATGACTAGAGTATAGAACTAAATGACCCTGAGGACCAAGGTGAAGCTAAAAAAAATCCCTCACCAAAGAAAGATCTAATGCTTGCAAGAAATCTCACGTATACGAACTGCACACACACCTAAAAAATCATACAAAGCCAAAGTTAGTCATGATACTAGGTCCCCATAAAGCCCTTCCAATATACTTTGACATTAAGTAATTAATACTAGTTTCAGTAGAAACCCTTAATCCTTGAAGAGGATGTGAAGTTTCTCATAAGTAAAAAAGGAAAATAGAGAACATATTTAGGTAATCTCATGAAATCAAGAATTCATATATACACACATCTGAGTGCACCATTACATGGGCACTGCTAATCTAGCTAAAGGAATCAACAAACTTGTTGAACAAGATGGTGAGCACTGGAAAAGAAATCCCATTTACAATTGCACCCACAGTGCCACAAATCATCAACGCCATTTCAAATGTGTCTGAAAACACAAATAATTTGTAGAATGGGACACTTATACTCCTACTCTATTTTTTATCATCCTCCAAGTTTATATTCTTCTTTTTAGTGCCACCACCAATTTCAGTACCCACATTGACATTTTCTGACACACCATGATCATGTTAGAGCTAATTATGGCCAACACTGCACTGTTGCAAATCTCCCATTTATAGTATTTTTTTTGTAGATGAAATCAAACTGCTCAGTCTCCTATCAATCTCTTATATTATGTTTACAACTAGTTGGACCTTTCTTGGGTCAAAATATAAAACATGCCAACCAAGGTCTACAATCATATGTCTATCTTTGATGAGTATGATATTTAGGAAGGGGACACACATGATGATAATTATTTATATTTAATGGAAGAGTTTCAATTTGAAGATGGAGACATGTGGATGCGATTTTTTGTTAGGTCCTTACATGGAAAGGCAAGGAATTGGATTCAAAGTTTTCTAGGGCAATCCTTTGCCTCTTGGAATGAACATGTGGTTGCATTTAAAAAAGACTTTACAAGAGGTGTTGACCCTATTGATCTTGTCCAGGAACTAGTAGATATTAGAAGACAAGAGGGAGAGTCTAGCATGGACTTTAGTCACAGGTTTGCAGTTGCCCTTTCCAAAATTCCAAATGATTTTAGGCCTAACACACTTGCCAATATTGACATGTTCCTTGAAGCATATGAGGTTGGTTTGAGTTTAGTGCGGGAGGATTTGAGAATAACAAGCATGGAACATGCCTATACATGCCTAGACTATATGGAAAAGGTGAGGACTAATTACATTACAGATTTTTGTCCTCACATGCAACTTCTATCAGTAATAAACAAGTTGTTGTTGGTACCAACCAAGTGGATGCAACTAATCAGATGGATACAACATCAAATCATGATGATTGTGTAGTGAGAAGGGTAGAAGATGAAGGTGGTGCATTATATGACAAAGATGTAGATGATGAGGACAATGTGTGCACCTATCTTCAGTTGGATAGGTCATCAATTGAAGATGATAATTATGAAATCCATGATGACTTTCAACTTGAGATTGAGGTATCTGGCCTAGTAGACAAAGAGGAAGATGTGTACACCAATGAGCATCTAGTTGAATCAGCTTGTGAGGTTGATCATGAGGGATGTGCACATACATGTGATACCAAAGGTGAGCAAGAAACTAGTTTATTATTTGATATGTTTCCCTTCTTTGTTCCATTAGAGGATGATGAAGTAGTTAGTGTTTGTTTGCATGAGGATGACATGGGTGTGCCTACATTTAGTGATAACTGATCAAAGACAAATGCTAGTGCAAACATGGATTTTCAGTTTGAAGAACTTTGTAACATCACATTCCATAATACTCAATTATTAACATAAATATTCATCTTAATCAAGAATTAGATTTCAACATGACTATCCAAATCAGAGTTAAACAAGAATGATTCATTATCATTTCAACAATTAAACATGTTATTCTAAATTGAAATATAACAAAGCTTCAATTACAATATCCAATTACATATCATTAGTGAATAACTTTCACTTTGAATGTACAAGTTATGCTCAAGGCATCAAATATCAAATTATACATAATAGTTGACCATCAAGTCATAAAATAAAAAACACTGTATCTGGAGCATATGACATCTATCTTTATAAGCCTCGGCTTGTCTTATGCTTGGGAAGGAGAGCATCATCCTGGTACTTTTCCTCCAACCACAGACCAATGGTCCCCCACACAACTTCCTACCTGGAAGCGACCCTACCCTTCACGGAAGGGATAGATATAAGGAACCATTAGGTTAGCCATCTGAGTATCTGGTGTTGTGTCCTTCATAATGCCTCTCGGTCACACAACTATAGATCCACTCTAACTATGTATGACACTACTGGAGACATTATGCCATTTGGAGCACTGTGGACCGATAATGCATGTAGAGATGGATGCATTACTTTGGCCAAAGATTTACATACATAATGTTATGCAATGAACATTGTCATATGTCCACCACCTCGATCGACTTATAAGCTATCATGTCCTACAGTAAACATAATCTGACCCTTTTCAGTCTAGAGCAGTTAAGTTCAAATTGTCTTATCCGTTTCTTGGACATTCGACTTCTGTCTTGTTAACCCATTCTTAATGTTCTAGATGCTTAAGTAACCGGGAACTAGTGACTCCACATCACTTTGTCCCGCACTTGTTTGCAGAAATAAAGTCCATTCATATTCTCCACACTTAACCATACTGGTTTGGAGTTTACCTTATTTATCTCAATTCATGGTTTACATTCAACTCATAAAGTTAATGGGTGAACTTGTAGTGAAGTCCTCATAGAGTCAATTCCCTTTAACAAGGTTCAATCTTAAGAGACCTTCTTGAATACAATTCGTTAAGATGTAACTTAGCCTTTTGAAAATAAGGCATGCATATGCTATTATACAATGTGATATAAGGCGGCATGGTTCTATTCTTATAAAAGAACGTTCAAAGAATATCTTTCCATTAAGGAAATATGGCTCAAACCATGGGAGACAAAAGACAATAATATGTCCACAAGAACCTTCTCATTACCATGAGAACTCATTATAGTATTAAAATATATCGTAGGCACAAAGGAAATCATTACCTACCATTGAAAGTTTACTTCTTTCACTTTGAGGTAATAGGTTAATGGTTAAAACAATGGTTCAATACAGTGTTTACCACTAAGACTGGTACAGTCTTCATTGTAAAATAGTTCGGTCTTAGTTAATATCATAACTTTATCAAATGTATATGCCAATACTCTCAGCTATCACAGTCGATACACTACAGTCACCCTACTTGGGTTTACACATAAGACATACTATAAGCCTTCGCAACTGCTAATCAACATTATGAGACATCATAATATGTTCCATGGCTCGAAAGCCATTATCAAAAGATGATAACCCTATATGGGTTTCAACAAAAATACTCAATGATAACATTAATCCCATTAGATGCAGTCATCATACGATGACATGACAAAATAAAAAGTTTAAAAAAAGTTTATTTCTCTGCCTTACGGCGCACATAGAGCTGACGTATGCATATCACATATATTATATGCACAAAGTTTGATGTAGGAGAATTCCTGGTTCAAGAGCAATCTTGCATCAACCAAAAACATTTGCATTTCAGTTTGTTTGCAGTTCAGTTTTTCATTTTCCAATTTAGTTCAGGTAGTTCAGTCAGTAGTAGTTTCTGTATTTTTGTTTCCATTCTACCACAGTCACATTTTAGATCTTGCAGAGCTGGACTTAGCATCTAGATTCATTCACATACATCATATCCAAAATTCAGAGCATTTGAATTAAGTACCAAAAAGTTATCACTATCAGAAGATCAACTATTTTCTCAGAACAGAGCATCTTGATAGTCTTAGACAATCAGCTAAGGGAGAAGACTTGCAGAGTATTTCCTGACTTGCGAAGCCTAATGACACATTGTTCGATGATCTATGGTTTGTGGCTGACCTTCCCCAAGATCCACACAGCATTCCATTGCGGAGGAGTTCCATCCATTTAGGTCTGACCTATCCGTGTACACACATTATAGCTCTTCATTGGAGTTTGTGACCCTTCTTGCCTAACACGGAGGAATCTATTATTTCAAAGATGATATATAAATATGTAATAGATCCTTAGGAAAGCAACATTTGGATAATTAGCGATTGATTCATAATTCTTAGTTGAGTTCTTGGCAAAGGAGCTTCAAAGCTATATCTTGTGCATATTTTGATATTCTATGATTAGGCCCGTGAGCCCTAATTTGTAAGCCTGCATGTTGCCAGCCGATCTGTATTTGAATTCTATGATATACTGAATGACTGAATCTGCATTTGTTTCATATCTTTGAGTTGTTTCCGTTGTGTTTACTCTTGTTGCACGGCCTGGACAGTTCATTTTGTGAACCTTCCTACCATGACTGCACCAAAGTTGGTTGAGGGTTTAATGTATACATAGTAGTGTATACACGGCCATAACAATGATAAAAGAATAATAGTTAATCACCTTACTAATATACAGAATACAACTATGTGACCATTACGGCTTTGTAAGCCATGGTACAGGAATAAATGCATGCACATGTTGACACTGTCGACTCTCTCATATGAATGATAGAAAACTCACATTATTATATATGGCTATCAAGTATAACATGTTGAGCTATAGCTCATACCTGAGACTAAGCTTGTTTGAAGGTGTAGCTAGCTCTAAGCACAAATGGTTTCCAAGATCGACTGCACCGAGCTCTCCCTATAACAACGATATCTATGTATACTTCTCTCTATATCTTGTTCGAGAGTCATATTCTGTAGCACCAAAAACATAACACATAATAATGCTTTTCCCAAAAACAAGAGCCAAGTCTCTTTCTTCCCAATCGGTAATAACTGATTCTTTTTGCATGCATGCAACTTCAAAAATAGTTTTTGGTTGATCTTGTAGCTTGCCACCTATTCACTCAACGATAGGTTGGCAAGGATAATGGCATGGAAATAGGGTATGCTCAGCTGCCACCCTCCTTCCCACTCCTCGTGGGTGGTGACTAGCCGAGTACCCCTATCAACTTAAAAACAACATTAGAATAAAAGGATAATATAATTATTAATCATATGTGGCCTTTTAAAAAGTTTAAACCAAACAAATCATAGATATAAATATACTTACACTTCTTATATAAGGGTTAAGGATATAGATATCTAAGTGTCAATAATATCAATACTATTAGATAAGGACACATACTTACGATGCGACTACAGGGTCGAGCACTACTCCCCTAGAAAGCATCGTTCACCGAAAGACATAAGTAATCAGATAAAATAGTCACAATACATAATGCAAGATAATAAACATGGAACAAAAGAGTTCTCAACAACTTGCCGGAATCGGCAACGACTCGAAAAGACGTTCTTGTGAACATCGACATTTCGATGAATCAACATTAAGATGTCAAGAAGAGTCCAGATGACCTGTCGATAAGAGAAAATAAACAACTAACACGGGATACGTAACTCACCCTATAGCAAGGATTCAAAGGACAAAGTCTGATACTCAGATGGTTGTTTAACCCCTTTTCCTGACATCTACCTCTTCCTCCAGGATGATACCCTCCTTCCATCTTCGAAGGATGATTACTTTCCCGATCAAACTCACCACCAGAAAATCATGATTAGTGTATCATCATATGATCGATAAATCATAATAATTAAATAATCATTTCAACTTGAAATCTCATATCTAACTAGCATTAGTTAGTTTCCTCACAAACAATGATTAATCTAATATTTTCCATAAACATCTAATCATTCAACTCTAGTTAATCATCCTGATTACCATGCAAAAGTAAGATTAAGCTAAATCATAATTTGGGGATGTAACAAACTTTCCCTTAATGAATGTGAAGGTGGAGATCATGTGGACACACATGCAAACTTGTTTCTTTGGTGCAAGACTTGTTGTCTTCCCCATGTTGAGTATGCTTCATGTGGGCTACAAATAAATGTTATTGTTGGACAGTTTGAGGAAGAAGAATTGTGTCATCGGTCTTATTGTAGTAGTGTATATGAAATTGCCAATTTCTTGAATGAACTCCAAATAGTGGGACAATTGGAAGAACTTGGTTCTTCATATGAGGTGCTCCATAGTGGTGGCAGTTGTGTTGATAGTTTGGATTGTAGCCTGGATCATGCTTATGATTCAAATATTAATGGTTGTATCAACACAAGTGAAATTTGTGTATGTTGGCCACTTATTTCCCAAGGGCTTGATAAGGACATGGTTGATTATAAAACTTTCCTTTTTTAGGGTCATGTTTCTAGTGCTTTAGATGATAGTATTTTACCTAAATTTGAGTCATTTGTGTGGCTTCAACATACAAGAGATGATGAAATTGAGTTGTAGCACCTTAATGAAGATGAAAATCAGTATGTTGCAACCCAGCTTGAAGGTATGCTAGAGCTAGATTTTTTTAGTTTGATTTGCAAGGAGAATCATCTCTTTTTGTAGATCAGTAGCATAGTCAGGCATGCATTTCTTTGTCATGTAAATTGGAGGTGTTCTCATTTTCCCTCAATTTACAAGAGGTCAACAGGTGCAACAGTTTGCATCTTTTGATGATTGATGTTTGTCTTTATCCATGTGTTTTGATGTTGACTTGGTTCTTAGTGTTTCACCTTCTACTACTATGAAAGTGTATGGTATGGTATGGAATAGGTCAAGCACCTATTATTTGTGGTTGCCTTTCATAAAAGTATTTTTCAAAATTAATGGAGAAATACAATTGATTTTGAGGCTTGAGATGGATATTTTATATGTTTTTAATCAAATATATATTTTAAATTAATAATTTAATAGGATTAAGGTATAATTCTCAAATCTCTCATGCATATTGACCTTAATTTGACCTAAAATAATTGTAACATGGATTTTTTTTTTTAATATGTAGAGCATGATGTCTAGCTTGGCCTCATAATTTTTTTTTAAAAAAATCAAAATAAAAAGTTATTAAAAATAAAATCAAGTATATTTTTTCAATTTTTTAAAAATTGTGTTTAGAAAATAATAAAAAAGTTATAAATTAGGTTTGATGTTTCAAAATTTTCTATTTTTGAAGTATACATTTTAGTTTAGAAAACCCATTAATTTCATTAAAAAATTAGCAACATAAAGTTGCTAACCATATCAATAAAAGTGAAGTTTTTAGTATCAACCATATATCTAATACATTATGACTAGATATCTAGTTTGTTGAGACTAGATTTTGAGTTTATTTGGAGATTTAGTGCTACCAAATATTTGGCAAGGCTTGCTTGTCAATCTTGAACAAATATATCTTCCTTGGGCATTGAGGCTTGGCTGTCAAACATTTTTAGCATAAAATCACTTCCTCTTTTTTGACCCTCATATTTTTGTATCCACCCTAAACCTTCTAGGTTAACACTAAATTTAGGTGTATGTTTAATTACAACATTTGTAGATGGCCAATGGTAGGCATAACACTATCATTGATAGTCTTAATTAAATAAATATAGTAGATCCATTTAATGATAATTTGGATTGTGATCTTGGTGTAGGAAATAATGCACGTAATAGTTGTCAAGGAAATTTAGACACCATCATGGCTATGGTTACTAAGTAAAGAGATAGGTTAACTAATATTGAGAAAAATATGAATGGTCTTCAAGGTTAGCCTAAGGAGCATCTTTACTTTGATCCATGAGATGACCTATTTGAGATCAATCTATATGAGATTAGGCTCAATTTCTAGTGGATGCAGATGATTAGAGACTAATAGTTAATGATTTTATTTTCCTTGTAAGAATATCATTTAAATAAATTCCTAATTTACTAAATAGAACAAGTACGAATTTCTAAATTCTTACCCATGTCAATTTTGATTTAGTTTTTTGTATACCCATGTCAATTACCATTTAGTTTTCTACCCATTTTGAGTTCAAATAGATGAAATTTACATGTCTGTGTCAATTCCCATTTCATTTTACACCCATTTTGATATCCAAGGGATGAAATTTGTACACTCATGTTAATTCTCATTTATTATTCTTCCTCTTTTGAGACAATGATGAAATTTGCATACCCATGCCAATTCCCATTTGGTTTTCTACCCATTTGAGATCAAGTAGATGAATTTTACATGTACTCATGTCAATTCCCATTTAATTTGAATACTTGTGTAAATTCCCATTTAGTTTTCTACCCATTTTGAGCTCTAATAAATGAAATTTGCATATCCATGTCAATTCTCATTTAGTTGTCTTCCCATTTTGAGTTCCAATTCATGAAATTTGCATATCCATGTCAATTCCTATTTAATTTTCTACCTATTTCAAAGGCATAGTCTAGGGTTTCCTCAACGTCGCATGTTTACGCTTTGTTCACTATATGCAATAATTCATAAACGTCAAAATGGAAATTTGCTTTTCTATTAATAAACTATATAAAAAAAACACCTTTGTTCAAAGGTATCTTCAAACAAAGGTGTTCTTTATTGATAAAAAAAGAATTTAAAAATGCCTTTGTTTGAAGGTTTTGGTGACACAATCTTTAAACAAAGACATCTTAATTCAAAGGTGTTTGTTAATTTTTCTTTCATGGGGGTCAATTTTTTTCCTTGCACCACAAGTGGAAACACTATTGTGGGATGACCCCATTAGTGAAACATGGATTTATGCTTCCACCCAATTACAAGTATGTGGGCATAGGTTTTCTTCAATTCTTAACATTATTAGATACATGTAGTAGATTAAGATAACTATGGTGACTAGTGCTAAAGCATTTTTTGATGAGGGCATGCACTCAATATTTAGGTACTTGAGTTCTTTCTAAGTATGGTGGAGTTAGAAGCAAAAATGTAAATTTACCTAAGATGGACACCCATTTTGCAAGGATTGCATGTTAATTTTATCAACCTCCATTGCAAATCAAGCATTTTATTTTAAACATTCAAGAAAAGAAGTACAAAGATAAAGGAATATGACATAAAATATAACATAGCCTCATTGACATTCTGCAACTCCACCAATGAGGAATAGGAAAATTAGAAGACATTTTGAGGTAGCGAAAGAATTCTAACTAACAATGCAAAGTAATAGGGATAATTGTGCCTAATTTTAATTACATGCATCTTCCACATTGTAGATAACCAAGAAATATATTAGATGAACTAAGAAGAAAATTGTTCCATAAAAATCCATTTATGTCAAACAAAATCACTCATACCAAAGACAAATATGATGAACTTAACATTGTTAAAATGATTATATTTACTCACTCATAGAACAAGGTGTTTAGTTAACTTGGATGAGAACAATGTAAATTTGGATTGGATTTATTAGTTTCACATGAGAACTTGAGCCATGTTAATGTAGAGATTAAATCTAATAAACTTAAAAATAACAACAAAGTGTTTATAAATATATATGGCAACATGAAGTAATGAAGTTTACTCTAGTATTCTCTTCAACATAGTTCATTGTGAAGGAATGAACATCTTAAGGAATTAACATAAATCTCAATTGGGTGGGCCAAAGCCTCTTGCCAATTACATAGAGGTGAAACTATTGGGCTTTAATTATTTGTAGGGTTGGAGTTATTCCTCCAAAAATTAAATTTAATCTCCTTATTATCACTGGGGTGTTTTCTTAGAGTCTATATCCTTTGCTAGGCAATTGGAATCAAATAGTCTAATAAGTATGGATTAGCATTTGAGTCATGAGCTACACCAACTCAAAAAATTATGAAGTAGCAATGACTTCAAGCTGGAATTACAATAATTAATATGTTTAGTTTATTAGACCTATTGTAAAACAATGACCTTATATTATTTAAAAAGGCATTTTATTGTAGCTGGGGATTGCTATAATAAAACTTCCTCCAAAAAATATTAGTTGAGTCTCTAATTTTCTAATAGTTTTTTTGATATTTAATTACTTTATAGTGATTTGAATAATGAGGAAATTTAAGGAGGACTAATTTAAGACATAAATTCTCTAGTTGCATAACTTTAGTCCTTTTAAAATTGGCATATGTTTTTAGACAACTTAGAACCCATTAAAACATTCATTTGATGGGATGGGGAAATTATTAACTTGGTAGATAAATCTAATATAAAAACTAAGCACATGACAATGTCAATATTAGTTTTGATATTAAGGTTGTACTATGTACACATTTGTCCCATGCAGGGGGCTTTAAGATCTATTTTATGCAGCAAGAGATCTCATGAGATGAAGAAAAAGTGTTAAGGGTAAATTGGGATCTTATCCTAGAAAATAGGAGACCCTACTTTTAAATTCTTACATTTTCAATAGCTACCTTAGGTGTGGGGGTTGCTAAAACTTTCCCCTAGTAGCTTAAGTGTTTTTTCCTCTTATGGCTACATCATTTAGAAGTCATTTGCAATTTTTGTATTAGTTATTGCAAAGAGATTCATGATATCACTAACTTCTTTTCTAAACTAAAATTTTTAGCATCGCATGTTGCTATAAAATTCATGGGACCACTTGATTGTCAAAGGATCCTAAAAGTTCCTAGAAAACACTTGTTGATAAATTTTAGGTAGCCTCCATGGCCAATTACCTAATAAACTATATAGAGCCATTTATAAAGCCTTGTGTTTTCTCTCATTGTAATGGGAAGCCAAAGTAAAATATCAAATAGCATATAAAACAAACTAGAGAACAAATCAAATTTAAAATACAAACACATTATATATTGCTTGTTGGTAGTAAAAGACTAAGTTGTGCTTCAAATTTTATCTCTACCTTAGCTCTACTATTACATAGCTTTGAGGTCTTGCCTTGTTGAGACATTTGAATGGCAAGTAGTGTATCATATTTAGTTGGGATAATGGAAATGCCAATGTTATGGTAACTACACCACCAAAACATAACACAATCCACTTAAGGTTGAGGAGCATCACCACATATGTTGTAGTATGGAAAGCCAAAATAAAGCACAATGTTGTCACCTATAGAGTGATGTGGCTACCAATCCACTTGTCACTTCATTCATGCAAAAAAGTGGTAAATAGTTGTCCTATTTATATTGAAAAAAAAAAACCTTTGACTAGTGCACATTAAGAAGGGATGGTGTCTATAGAAAATGTTTGAGACCTTGCTAGGCAAGGATTTAATCTTTTTTTATGAAGCCCCTAGGAGACTAATTTAATGGCTTTGGAACAATGGTTAAAGATATGCAAGTATGCAAGGATGTCTAAGATTATGTATGTTAGTGTATGCTTTAATTATGCTATTATGGACGTATCATGAATGGTGGAGCTTCTTTTCCTAATCCTTGATGATTTCAAATTGAATGATAAATGTTCATAAATACAACAAGATACATAAATATAAACAGATACGTAAGTCAACTCTTAACAAACCAAAAAAAAATGATAATAATTTATTTTTGAATTTGAATTTTTAGAAGTTTGATGTTCAAATTCATGTGCCTAAGTTAATTTTACACCCACATTTTTTAAGCCTTGATCTTGTTTGTAATGGAAAGCGGTGTCATATCGCTTAAAGTTGTTCATTTTCTGTCGTGCTCCTTCCATAATCTCTGTCTGTAGATTTGTCAATTTTATTGGCTGGGTTCCCAAGGCTTCAGAATAAGCTTGGAGTATCAGCAAATTTGAACAATGGAAAGATTTTCCAAATTCTCAAATTCTTTTTGTAAGGACAACCATTTAGCAGGAGTTTCCAAACATTTTCTACCTGCTGCACGGTGGTGCTCGGAAGAGTCTTTAATAATTCAATGAATTGCTGGCATCTACCACATTTAGAGGTAGAATTTCTCGTAGTTGGTTATGTATAGACTTGTTTGATATGATTGGGTACGAATATTCTCAAAGCCTTTGGAGATATTATATAGAGGCGTAATCAGAATGCAACTGATTGTTACAAATTAGACCATATTACTCTGAATTCGCGTCGCCTGTTAAATTTACATTTCCGTGATACGCAACAGGACGCAGTATTTGAATCTTGTCAAACACTTTAATCGATGTAATTTATGCCTGCCCTTATCCACCTCTACTCGCCCAAGAATTTAACTCTTGATGGCTCTCACTCCGCATGAAAGAAATTCTGTACATAGATTTAACTTTGCGTTCATTGCAGTTTTCGATCTGTCTTAAACGCTTTTTGGTTCGACAGCTAAACGATCGTCAAATTTATCCAGTAAAATGGTTCGTGACGTTCAAACGATCGTCAAATTTACCACACCTAATGCAACTTGACGGTCAAGTGCACGTCACATTAATCATCCTAAACGAGAAGTGTCGGTCAACTGCACGTCAAATTTATTCCAATAAAATCGTCCGTGACGGTCCACTATACGTCAAATTTATTCCAGTGAAATCATCGGTGATGGTCAACTGCACGTCAAATTTATTTTAGTGAAAGTATCTGTGATGGTCATCTGCACGTCAAATTTATTCCAGCGAAATCATTCGTGACGGTCAACTGCACGTCAAATTTATTCCAAGGAAATCTTCCGTGACGGTCAACTGCACGTCAAATTTATTCCAAGGAAATCGTCAGTGACGGTCAACTGCACGTCAATTTGATTCCAATGTAGTCGTCAGTGAGAGTCAACTGCACGTCAAATTGATTCCAGCAAAATCGTCCGTGACGGTCAACTGCACGTCAACTTTATTCCAATGAAATCGCCTGTGACGGTCAACTACACGTCAAATTTATCCCAATGAAATGGTAGTGACAGTCAAATGCACGTCACATTTAACCTTAAAAATGGTAGGCGACGGTCCACTGCACGTCAAATTTATCCCATAGACAGGGTACATGACGGTCAAATACACGTCAAATTGATTCCTGCGAAATGGTAGCGACGGTCAAATGCACGTCAAATTTATGCCAAAGAAGTGAATATAACGGTCAAATACACGTCAATTTTTTCGCTACGAAATGGTTCATGACGGTCAAATGCACGTCAAATTGATTTGAATAGAATTGTACATGACGGTCAAATACACGTCAAATTTGCCCTTCAAAACGGGACATGACGTTGAAATGCACGTCGCATATATGCTAGTAAAACTTGTAATGACGGTCAAATGCGCGTCAAATTTATGCTATTAACACTGCTAATGACGGTCAAATGCACGTCAAATTGACCATCGGAAATAATTTGTGATGGTCAAATGCACGTCAAAATTATTTCCAGAAAAGGGTGCATGACGGTGAAATGCACGTCAAATTACGGCCTAAAGGCTGTCACAGTCCAATGGAGTACATAAAATTTGACGTCCAATTGAACGTCATGGCACCTTTTTGTGAATGAAATTTGACTCCCATTTGGCCGTCGCAGAAGAAATACATATTGATTATGTTAAAACGATCATTCTACTGATTCAATCATCCATTGTCGCAGCAATAGTTTTCGGCAAAGTCGCATATTAATCCATTGACTTCACCATTGATTAGAATGCCCACATTACTTCCAAACAGTAGGCTTCACACACCCGGCTATGTGGATCGCATTGCTTGTGATTGTTGAGGATGTAATGCCGGTTTAGTTTTTACACTTGCAAGAATGAGAATAGCTGACAAACCTTAGAGCAGGAGAGATGATATTAAGCTACTTTCATAACAGTGAGGTGGAGACAGTATCCTGCAAAAGCTTTAGAGACAATGTTACGAACCAGTTTCATTGAACAATCTAACAATACAAAGAAATCCACAGCCCAGCACAAATATAATTTGATAAAATAGCAAGAGTGCATTCTTGAAAACAACAAGCATTGGCAAAAGATAATTCACTCATTCCCCTTTTGATCTCTGTATTTATAAAAGTGTGATTACTAAATGAATGCCCACATTACTTCCAAACACTACGCTTGACACAGTGTACAGCGCTGCTGCTTGTATGTGATTGACAATTTAATTGCATTTAAGAAATATCACGTGGATGAACTGTATTAAGTTGTAGGGCTTAGGACTCAATTGTTGAGCGTGTTCCAATAAGTGTGATAGTATTTGCGTATTTCAAGGTACAATATTTTAAAAAGTTTAATACTAGTAGTTGTGATTTTAAGGTTGTTAGTGTTATTATAAGTACTTATAATTGAATGAATTGTGCTCATTAGACTTGAAAATAACCAATCATGTGATGCCACATCAAGGCACCAACAAAATATGACTTAATACACACCTATCGGTCCACCTTTTTTTGGGGAACTAATTGACACCTCAACAAAAAGTGTGCTGATGTGTCATCATATTTGATGATGTGGCCCTGAAACCTTAGTTATAAAGCAGGGGCCTTGCAAAATAAACTGCTATAAATTTTTGGAGTGATTCAAAATTACCATGGATGAAAGTTGGGATGCTCAACTATTGAGTCCTCTCCCCTAATTCGCCTTTCCTTTCCAGACAAAATACATTACAAGCTACTCAATGCTTATCTTCTTAGTTTAATAGTCCCAGCTCTTTAATGCTTCTGTGTTTGTATTTATTATCTTTATTGTCCCATCGAATTAATCCTGTGGCCCTTGTCTTCATTGCTCCCACTTGATTTGGATACAATCTCTCAACATAATTTAATTTGAAAGCACATTGTCAACGTGAAACTCTAATATGATGGGGACCGAAGTGGCACATAGTGAATGCTGTAGAAAATCTAATACACATTATTCTCTACATTAATCATAATTATTGTTTTCCATGGCTTTTAATGTAATTGGAAGCTATGATTTTATTATATATATATATATATATATATATATATATATATATATAGAGAGAGAGAGAGAGAGAGAGAGAGAGAGAGGCGCCAGTAAATGGATTATCTTACATTGAGAGATTTGTTAATGGAGTTTTAGCTGTTTAAATCCCTCATCTTTTTTTTGTATATTTATATTCTTTAGATTTAGAATTTGGGTTTATCTTGTCTAACAAACCATTTGCAGCAAACAATAATATTAAATTAAACGTGTAATTTATGTGAAAGCAATGAAAGCAAGATATATATAAAGTTGGAATGTTAATTATTTTGACTTTTATAATAAAATCTTGTATTTTATATTTAAAATGAATGTGACAAAAATAGATACCCTTAAATTATGATATTTGATATAAATTCTAATACTTCGTAAATATATATATATATATATATATATATATATATATATAAAGAAGAGGTTGATGATTAAAATAATTATTTATTTTTATTTGTTATTCGGCCTCTGCAATAGAAAAATGCAAAAATCTGTTGTATGCATGTGTCTTTGTATATACAAGGGTGTTTGTATATACATGTAGGTCAAATGTGCACATTGGCGGGTTAGAAATCTCAATCGGCCTTCAAAAATGATGAAAACATTAGTTATGTGCATTTTATATGCATATCGGGCTTTGAAATGATGCATATACATTGGAAGAATCTTTTGCAAGATTCTTGGAATATTCTACATTGGTATGTCGGGTTTGCTTGTATATCGGGTTTGTATGCAAAGGTGCAAGATAATATACAAGGGAAACAGATGCAAATTTGAATGTATGTTCGACATACATTGGAGACATGCAAGGGAGGAATATGCGTTGCATATTCCTGGAATATTCGACGGATGTATCAAAAGTTTGCATGTATATTTGTGTTGTATGTCTAAACATGTAACGGTTAGATACAAGGGCCGATATACAAATGATGGGGCCTGCAAACATGCAAAGGTTTTTGTATCTTCAACATACAAGTCGCAATGTATATGCGACATGCAATTAGCAAGCGAAAGGGGAGATACATTTGGTGGGGCCCACGAATATACAAGTGAGATTGTATGTTCGACATACAAAGGAATATGCATTCCAAAGATGCATTGGCCGGGCCCGAACAGGTTTGCAATTCGGTTGATAAAGGATAAATTCTGCAGCATGTATATTTGGTGCTTGTATATGCTGATATGCAAGCCAATATACAAGAAAATAAGATACATGGCCCGGATCTGAAAATTGTTCCTATCTAGTTGATAAAATGTCTGGGGTCCGTAGTATGTATGTTGCATTCGTATAATGCAATATGCAAGGAAATATACAAAGAAGATATATAAGGGAAATGAGGTACAAGCCGGATTTCAAGGCGGATGCAACGTGTTTCATAATTTTTGAAGTCTGTGCCTTGTATGTATGAGTTGTATGTATATGCACATATACAAAGCGATAGATGCAAAAAAGAGATGCAAGCAGGACCCGAGTTGAATTTTATTTTGTTCTATAATATTTTGGGGTCCGCCTTGTATATTAAATAGTTGTATGTATATGCTCTCGCATATACAAAGGTTTTAAAGGCAAGAAGCAGGCGGTTGTATATGCATTTGAACATGCATATACAAGGGCGAAAAAGGCAAAATAGGTACAGGAAAAGTCAGCGATAGAGGAGCAGAGTGCCTATGTGGCACGTTCTGATTGATTGGCGATTTTTCAACGTATTTTTAGGCCGCAGATCTCAGCGAAGGAATGGAAATCGACGGCTAGTTTCAAATGCTCCATAGGGGCGATTTCTTTGCTCCATAGGGGCGATTTCTTTGTATTTGCAGTTGTTTTCAGGCGGGAAAATCTCTTATGCATTCATTGCTGCATTTCCAAGAAGGCCGCGAGCAGGTTGGCATTAATGGTGAAATTACAAAGGTATGGGTCTGATTGACTAGCCAGCTACCAGATTTGTAAGGAAAATCTTCAGTCAGCTGCACGAATCCCAATTCTACCTTCTCCTTCCCTTTCGTCTCTCTGTTGCATTGATGATTTTGGGCGCCATTCTTGGTGCAATGTATCTGGCAGAAATTTTGAAATGCCATAAAATTATTGTTGAGTATACAGTCTTGCTATAAAATGTAAACTGTGTTTACTCATTTGAGGTTGTTGAAGACTTGGACATTTTTGTGTGAATAGCAAAAAACAGAGCATTTTCTTGGCTGTTCTATCTCATTTTAGAGTTTATGAGTTGCATCATGAATGTATTTTGCACATATGTTCAGTTGCACTGTTGTCTTATATGAAAAATGCTCTTATGCATGTGTTTGGTTGCTTGTCTCCATTTGTTGTATACATCTCTTCTTTTGAGTCTGGTTGCTAAGGGTTTCTTAGATTCTAGGGTATAGACTTCTATACTGCATGCTTGATCTGTAACTTCCATTCAAGGAGTGGATTAAACTATTTTAGGTTAAAGTGTGGAGAGGAATGTATGTCAGTTGGGATATCTATAAGTAAAGGCAGCTAAATACCCATTCCTGGGTGGTATTTGTAAGGCAAATACCAATCCTAACCCCTTGAAACTTGAATGCTAGTTGTAAACAATTCTCTTGTATATGTCTAGTTGACTCTTTGCCCTAAGATAGGCACCAATCTACTCCTGGGTTAGTAGTTGTGATCCAAAACCCCTTGTCTTGCATCCAAAACATCACTTTCAATCATTCCATGTCCCAACTTGTTAGTTTGTAGGAGTAGGATTAGGACCCCTGCATACTCTCATCCATAACCAGTCAGATATGTCTAAGAAAGTTGCCAAACTTGTGATCTATCATTCAAATTTTGGTCCACACGTGAGAGTATTTTGCCTGTTGTTGTAAAGCTAAATCTTTCTGTCATTGGGCGAGTAAATGTCAAATCTTTAGCTATAGGGATACCCCCCTTGGTGCGGCAAAACCAGAAGTGAAGGGGAGGCAGCTCACGCAACCTTCTGTATCTGTTGGTTGAATTTGCCTGTGCATTGGAGTTGGCAAACCCTCTACCAATTTGGGCACCAACAAGACCAAGAGGGAATAAGTTGCTAGTTGTTTCTTCTAACATTGCAATTTTATACTTTCATTTTACTAACATGCATAAGTAAGTATTTTTAAGGAAGCTAAGGTAGCGAGACAACTTCCTACACTAATCTTGAGAGGAGGATTATGCAAAACTTTTCAGTTCTTGAGAGGAGTTTATTTATTTTACAACTGAAAAATCACACTTTTTGTAATTGCAAGGTTGAGACAACTTACCTTACATTCTTCCACTTGTCAAACACCTTGTAAGAGCAAATGGAGTATCAACACCATGATTTAATTACTAGGGACCGAGAGACCCATAGACTAACACCATTTGAACTTCTTTATGCTCACATGTTTAGTTAGTGAATCTTCAACATTCATCAAAGTCTCTACCTTAACTAGCTTCACCCTACCATCCTCAACCATATCTCTGACAAAATGATATTGTACATCAAAGTGATTGGTCCTAGCATGAAATGTCAAGTTCTTAGCTAGGCATATCACACTTTGATTGTCACAATAAAATATCACTGCACCCTATTTTATTCTATATTTGAATACAATCTCTTAAGCCAAATGACTTCTTTACAAGTATGAGTAGATGCCATATACTCAACCTCAGTAGTAGACAAAACAACCACAACTGCGTCACTTAGTTATCCAACTAATTGCATCACCAAATAAAGTAAATACATAAGCACTGGTGGATCTTCTACTATCAACATCACTTGCCCAGTCTAAATCCACATAACCACCAATATCAAGGGAATGCATGTCTCCTAGGATCAAATTACCATGATAACATGTATAATGAATACTTTGAGGTATCTCACAAATATCTAAAGACTCTTTTAACTACATCCCAATGAACTCTACCAATATTAGACATATAGCTGGAAAGAACTCCCACTGCTTGGGAAATGTCTAGTCTAGTACAGACCATAACATATATCAAACTTTTGACTACACTCTGGTAAAGTACTCTTCTCATGTCTTCCATCTCTTATGGGGATGTTGGACATTATGAAGTAGATAACTTCATTCCAACTATAAAAGGAACACCCAACAGTCTACAATCCTACATGTTAAACCTATGTAAAATTAAACTGACATAATTACTCTGGCCAAGCCATAGTTTTTTGTTCACTCCATCTCTTATAATTTCTATCCCAAGAATATGTTTAGCTTCACCAAGAACTTTAATTTTAAATTTGGCTGCAAGTTAAGACTTTAGTTCTAAAATCATTCATTTCCCTTACAAATAAATAACATATCATCAATATATAATGTTGTTACACATATGGTTCCTAAGTTTGTCATTGATGTGAACACTGTCATGGATGTGTGATGGTGTTAATGGTTGGATGTCATCTCCTATCCAGCAGAGAAGATACAGTTCATGGTTGGATGTCATGCCTCGATCAATGCAGAGTTGAGCATGAAGCTATATTAATATGGGAATTATAAGCACTAAGATGGTCAGTGAGTTGCTAATGTTGAGAAGATGTTATTGATGGCTTGATCCAAGTTTCATGATGATTGGATTACCAGAAGAGTGTTTTTCTATTGACAGTTTGAAGATAATATTATTTCTATGAAGGAATTCTGAGTAGGGCAATGGAATGCTCCACATTCCTCCACATTAGCAGTTATGGCTGTGCGGTTCTGGAACTGTGTTCAGGGTGCAGTGAAGGTGATAATTCCAAAGTTTTAGATCAATTGTCCTTTTGTTGTGAAAGTTATGTATGACAGAGTACCAACATGTGTTCTGGTAGAGTAAAGTGGTGTTGAAGGCCTGTTGGAATGCTTTGCATTCCTCCAGATGTAAATGTTTGCCTTTACAGTTTTGTGGACATGATTATGGATGTGCATTACATACTTCCTTGCAGTTTCAAGTTTCTTGGTGGTCTGCAAGCTTAGTTTTTCAATGACGATATGTTGTAGTGTGTTTTGGTTGACTTGTTGCTCTCAGAGTTCATGATTGAAGATGTGCGGCACAAAATCTTTGATGTGCGGAGCTAAAGGAGTGTTTGGAGATGTTGTATGAGTCTTGTAGACTCGTCTATAAAAGTTTCATGAAGATCTTTCTTGTTTCCAGTACCGCACAAGGTTTTCAAGTTGTTGTGGCCGTTATGTTTCAAGTTTCACATGTCTGTTGCTTAAGTTTGTCTTATTTTCAAATGAGCAGAGTGTACGGATGTAATTCCTTGATGTTTGATGCTATGAAGGATGTTTTGGACCTGATTAAGAAA
The DNA here is from genome assembly GCA_027924645.1 of Cunninghamia lanceolata. Classification (NCBI taxonomy): domain Eukaryota; kingdom Viridiplantae; phylum Streptophyta; class Pinopsida; order Cupressales; family Cupressaceae; genus Cunninghamia; species Cunninghamia lanceolata. Next base: position 1,156,618 of record BSBN01000141.1, on the reverse strand, counting down.
GTGTTTATGTCCGCAAGGCATTGGTCTTCTGCTGGTGTAGCATGTAGTCTTGTTTAGGACTTGTTCTCTACATGTTTCATATTGTGTGTTGTCTGGTCGACTTGTAAATGTATTTTTCATATAATCAATGTAATATCGCGTATAAATTATAAATCAAATTGAGTTAGGTGAAGTGTGATTGCAAGTTGATTGATAAGGTTCGCAAGAAAGATAAGGAGCAAAATGAATGCATTATGATGTGCGACTGAAGGAGAAAGAGCAAAAGTTGTAGATACTATCTTAAATCATCTTGAAGACATATTTGTGACAGTGATCAAGTATAGAGTGTGCCTAACTAATCCAATCATCAGAAGGAAGTGTGAAGAGGTAGAATTGCAATCATCAAAGGTATGAATTTCAATATCAATTTTCAAACAGTAGAAGGTCTGTCATACTATAATCTTTTGTGAGTGTGTTCACAATTCAGGGAGTAGTAGTTTCCTTGGGAGTGACCTTAAAACAAAGTCTTCAGGGAGTTGTATCTTTCTTAGGAGTAACCCTAAAGCAAGGTTTTTAGGGAGTAGTAGTTTTCTTGGGTTGAAGCCCTAAAATAAAGTCAGTCGGGAGTAGTAGCTTCCTTGGGTTGTAGCTCTAAAACAAAGTTGTAATTTTGAGCTTCATATATTGTGAGTTAATCCTCATCGTGGTTTTTCCCTTCTTGGGTTTTCCACGTATATCTAGTGTTATGTGTTGATGTGCATTGTGTTAATCTTTCATGCTTATGCTAATGTTGTAATGTTTAAGTTTTAATCTGCTCTAGAGAAGTTGAAGTTTGTTTAGATAATGATTCACCCCCCCTCTCAGTATCCTAGTGTGTTCAACAATTGGCATTAGAGCCAAGTTGCTCTGAAGGAAGCTTAACCGCTTGAGGAAGCTTCGTGATGGCACATAATGGATCCAACAAGATGCTTAGGTTTGATGGAACAAATTATACTTTTTGGAAGCTAAGGATGGAAGCCTATATCAATTCTCTCGGGTGCGATGTTTGGGAATCTGTCAAGTTTGGATACACTATTCCTGCTACTATTCCTATAGACTCAGATGAAGTTAAGAAGTATGATAACAATGCCAAGGCAAAGTTTGCTATCATGAGTGGGTTAGCTGATTCAAAACTTTCAAAGGTAATGAGTTGCAGTTCTGCTCAAGAAGTTTGGAATAAACTTGAAGCCATTTATGAAGGAAATAAGAAAGTAAAGCAAGAAAAGATGCAAATCTTCAAAAGAATATTTAAGACCTTAAAGATGAAAGAGGATGAAGACATTACTGGATATATGCTCCAGGTGAATGAAGTGGTCATTGGCATCACAGGTCTTGGTGGAGAAGTGAAAGAAGATGAGATTGTGAAGAAGGTTCTAAGATCTCTTCCCAAATCTTACAGTCATAAGGTATCTTCTATTGAGGAGATTGCGGACTTGGATACATACACTATAGACAAATTTTTTGGTACCCTTACTGCTTTTGAAATGAAAGAGTTTGGTAGTGATGCTCCAAAGAAAGAAGCAACTTTCAAAGCCAGTATGAAGACAAAGGATTAAATTATTGATGAAGATGAGAGTTTTGATGAAGCTGAAGCAAATTTTGTGAGAAGACTAAAGAAAGGCACTGGCAAATACAAAGGTAAGTTACCCTTAAAATGTTTCAATTGTGGAAAGGTTGGTCATTTTGCTTCTAAATGTTCTTAATCAAGGGGTAGCAATAAGAGAGACAAGTTCAAAAGAAGTCTATATTCCATAGAAAGCAGTTGTTCTTCAGAAGATGAGGATCATGATTATTCAAATGATGAAACACTTTTCATGGCCTTGAGCATTGGTGACAAAAAGGGTGATGGTGGAAAATGTGAGAAGACTAATGTCTTGGAAACATGCCAAAACAATGATAGATCAATGGTTGTATGGATTGCCTTTAATGCAAGAGAAGAAGCCAAGGCTTAGGTAATTGATAGTGGTTGCTCAAACCATATGACTGGTGACAAGGAGAAGTTTATCAGCCTTGAGAAGTGGGATGGTGGAGCTGTTAAGTTTGGTGGTGGTGAGTTAGCATAAATCTGTGGAAAAGGTGCTATAACTATTGATGGGAACAATAGGACTGAGGATCTCCTCTATGTCAAAGGGATAAAGCACAATCTTCTCAGTGTTAGACAAATCTACAACAAAGGTTACAATCTCACTTTTCATTCCATAGGTTGTGAAATCAGGAAGGTAGGGTCTAAAAAACTAGTTGCAAAAGGTATCAAGTCATATGGTGATATCTATCATCTGAAGGAGGTAAATGGAAGAACATGTTTGTTGGCTCAATCCAGTGAGTTTTGGCTGTGGCACAAAAGAATGGGACACAACAATTTTGATAATATGGCTGTGGCACAAAAGAATGGGACACAACAATTTTGATAATATGATAAGGATCAACTCTATTCATGTAGTGAGAGACATTCCCAAAATAATCAAGCCTACAAACATAGTATGCAAGGAATGTCAAAAGGGAAAGTAGACAAAGACAATTTTCAAAAGCAAGGTTGGTATGTAAGGGCTACTCTCAAGTTGAAGGAATTGATTTTGAGGAGACTTTTGCTCCAGTAGCCAGGATGAATGAAATCATAATGTTCCTTTCTCTTGTTGCTCATAAGAACTTCAAGGTATATCAGATGGATGTTAAGTCAACATTTCTAAATGGTGATCTAGAGGAAGAGGTGCATATTGAGCAACCAGATGGTTTCCATATATCATAAGATTCGGACATGGTGTGCACTCAAGAAGGCTCTATATGGTCTCAAGAAAGTACCTAGGGCTTGGTATGCTAGGTTGGATAAGTACTTACTTTAGCAAGGCTTCAAGAAAGGTACTACTAATAGCAATCTTTACATCAAGGAAGAAGGAGACATGATATTGATAGTTGCAGTATATGTTGATGACATCATCTTTGGTGGAGAAGATGATATGTGTAAGAGGTTTGCAAAGGAGATGCAAAAAGAGTTTGAAATGTCTATGATTGATGAGATGTCTTTCTTCCTTGGACTTCAAATTGCTCAAATAGATGATGGTATCTTTATTTCTCAAGCTAAGAATGTCAAAGAGTTGTTGAAGAAGTTTGGTATGGAGGATTCAAACTAGTGAGTACTTCCATGGTCACTGGATGTCAATTGAGCAAGAATGATAGGTCTCTGGAGGTGGATCAGACTTCCTATATATCTATGATTGGAGGATTGTTGTACCTAACTACTTCTAGACCTGATATTATGCATATAGTATGTGGTTGCTAGATATCAAGCCAACTCGAAGCAAACACATGAGAAGGAAGTGAAAATAATATTTAGATATTTGAAAGGAACTCTAGATTATGGTTTATGGTATCAAAAAGGTAATGACTTTGATTTGAGTGATTACACTGATGTTGATTGGGTTGGTTGTGTTGATGATAGAAGAAGTACAAGTTGTGGTGCTTTCTTCATAGGAAGCAAATTGGTTTCTTGGCAGAGAAGAAGCAAGATTCTGTATCCTTATCAATTGAAGAGGCATAGTACATTGTAGCAGCATCCTGTTGTACACAACTGTTATGGATGAAGCAAACCCTAAAGGATATCAAGGTATTGTATGACGAGCCTATTCCTATTTTGTGTGACAATACAAGTGCTATCAATATTTCCAAGAATCTAGTGATGCATTCTAGAACCAAGCATATAACAATCAGGTATCACTTTTTGAGAGAGAAGGTTACATATAAGGAACTAAAGTTGGAATATGTTCCAACAAAAGATTAGATTACAGATATTTTCATAAAGGTTCTTGCAAAGGACACTTTTGAGGATCTCTGACAGAGGTTAGGGGTAATCCCCCCTCCTTCTTGCTAGATGCATAGTGGTGCATCTGTCCAGGGGGAGTTCATGTTATATCTTTTTCCTAGATTGATGGTGGCTACCTCTCAGGGGGAGCAAGTAGTGGTTGTTGATGATAGGGGGAGTCTATTGTCTACAAGAAGTCATGCTCTAAGAAAGAATGTGCAGGTATATGGTCACTAATGAGTAGGTAGTGGTTGCCCTTTGTCCTTGATGTCAAAGGGGGAGAATGTGCAGGTATGTGTTTCCATCAATGCTAAAGGAGGAGATTGTTACACATAGCTCCTAAGGTTGTCATTGATGTCAACATTGTCACAAGGTTGTCATTGATGTCAACACTGTCATGGATGTGTGATGGTGTTCATGGTTGGATGTCATGTCCTATCCAGCAGAGAAGATATAGTTCATGGTTGGATGTCATGCCTTGATCAATGCAGAGTTGAGCATGAAGCTATATTAATATGGGAATTAGAAGCACTAAGATGATTAGGTGAGTTGCTAATGTTGAGAAGATGTTATTGATGGCTTGATCCAAGTTTAATGATGATTGGATTACCAGAAGAGTGTTTTTCTGTTGATAATCTGAAGACAGTATTGTTTCTATGAAGGAATTGTAAGTAGGGCAATGGAATGCTTTGCATTCCTCTACATTAGTAGTTATGGCTATGTGGTTCTGGAACTATGTTCAAGGTGCATTGAAGGTGATAATTCCAAAGTTTCAGATCATTTATTCTTCCGCTATGAAAGTTATGTATGATAGAGTATCGACATGTGTTCTAGCAGAGTAAAGTGGTGTTGAAGGCCTATTGGAATGCTCCGCATTCCTCTGGATGTGAATGTTTGCCTTTGCAGTTTTGTGGACATGATTATGGATGTGCATTACATGCTTCCTTGCAGTTTCAAGTTTCTTGGTGGTTTGCAAGCTTAATTTTTCAATGATAGTATGTTACAGTGTGTTCCAGTTGACTTGTTGCTCTTAGAGTTCATGATTGAAGATGTGTGGAGGTAAAGGAGTGTTTGGAGATGTTGTATGAGTCCTGTAGACTCATCTGGAAAATTTTCCTAAAGATATTTCTTTTTTCCAATACCACACAAGGTTTTCAAGTTGTTGTGATCGTTATGCTTCAAGTTTCATATGTCTGTTGCTTAAGGCTATCGTATTTTCAAATGAGCAGAGTGTGTGGATGTAATTCCTTGATGTTTGATGTTGTGAAGGATGTTTTAGACCTGATTAAGCAAGTGTTGATGTTCACAAGGCATGGGTCTTCTGTTGGTGTAGCGTGTAGTCTTATTTAAGACTTGTTCTGTACACGTTTCATGGTGTGTGTTTTTTGACCAACTTGTAAATATATTTTTTATGTTGTCTCTAGCCGACAAGAAATATAATCAATGTAATATCATGTATAGATTGTAAATCAAATTGAGTTAGGTGAAGTGTGATTGCAAGTTGATTAATAAGGTTTGCAAGCAAGATAAGGAGCAAAATGAATGCATTATGATGTGCAACTAAAGGAGAAAGAGCAAAAGTTGTAGATACTATCCTGATTCATCTTGAAGATATATCTATGATAGTGATCAAGTATAGAGTGTGCCTAAATAATCCAATCATCAGAAGGAAGTGTGAAGAGGCAGAATTGCAATCATCAAAGGTGTGAATTTCAATATCAATTTTCAGACAGTAGAAGGACTGTCATATTGTAACTTTTTGTGAGTGTGTTCTCAATTCAGGGAGTAGTAGCTTCCTTGGGAGTGACTCTAAAACAAAGTCTTTAGGGAGTTGTAGCTTCCTTGGGAGTGACCCTCAAACAAAGTTTCAAGGAGTAGTAGTTTCCTTGGGTTGAAGCCCTAAAACAAAGTTAGCAGGGAGTAGTAGCTTCCTTGAGTTGTAGCCCTAAAACAAAGTTGTAATTTTGAGCTTCATATATTGTGACTTAATACTCACTGTGGTTTTTCCCTTCTTGGGTTTTCCACGTATATTTGGTGTTATGTGTTGATGTGCATTGTGTTAATCTTTCATACTTATGCTAATGTTGTAATGCTTAAATTTTAATCTACTCTGGAGAAGTTGAAGTTTGTTTAGATATTGATTCACCCCCCCTCTTAGTATCTTGGTGTGTTCAACAAATGCAATAAACAAGAAATGATCACCATTAGATTTATAAAAAAACACAATTATCTGATTTAGAATGCCCAAATCCTAAACTTAACACATATTTATCAAATTTTTGGGATCACATCATAGGGCTCTATTTGAGGCCATACAAAGATTTCGTCAATTTTCAAACTAAATTACTTTTACGTTTCACCATCTAGTGCTCTGGCTGTGTCATATAAATATCCTCATCCAAATCACCATGAAAGAATATCATTTTCAAATCCATTTTCTCAACCTATGGATCATAAGCTACAACAATAGAAAAATAATAGTCTAATAGATGTCATTTTTGTAACAGGAGAAAATATCTCACCATAATCAACACCCTTAATCTGAGAGGAACCTTTCACAACCAACCATGCTTTGTACTTCTCAAAACCTGCATCTAAACCAATCTTTTTTGAACATCCATTTGTAACCAATAGGTTTTTGTCCTTCGGGTAATGGTACTAGATCCCATGTAGCATTATTTTTCAAAGTTGTCAATTCTTCATCCATGGCAATCTTATAGGATTCTGCATCATTCATACTTGATGCCTCTTCTATAGATCTTGGTTCATCCGTGTTAGTATTTAAAGTAAAAATACATCTCCGGTCATCAGGTGATTACCTTTCACATGGTTGTTTATGCCTTGTAGACCTTAGAACAAGTTGAGTTGGAGGTGCTTCCTCCTCTTCTGAAGATTTAGAGATAGACGAGCTCTCCTCAACTTCTTGTCTATCTAGGGGGCTCGATTAAAATTTCTTAGGCATAGAAGCAAGTGTTGTTTTGGCTATAATGTAACCTAAGAAGACTTAGTTTCTTTAAAAATCACACTTCTACATATATTACCTTCTATGCAATAGGATCCTAAATCTTGTATCCTTTCACACCATAATTATACCTGATGAAAATACATTTTATAGCCTTATTTTCCAACTTTGTTTGCTTCTCCTTTGGCACATGTGCATATGCCTCACAATAAAAAACTCTAAGATGCCTCAATGAAGGCTTGTGACCTGCCTCCATAGGCATTTTATCAACAAGAGATGATGTAGAAGACCTATTAATTAGGTAGCAAGCAGTGACAAGAACTTCAACCCAAAACCTTTCTTCTAGACTAACACCACTAAGCATACTCCTAGCCTTCTCCATTAGTGTCCTATTTATTCTTTTTGTAACTCTAATTTTTTGTGGATAATATAGAGTTGTGTTTTGTTTTGAATGCCACAATCTTTACAAAATCTATCAAAATCATTAGAGAAAACTTCACCACTAATGTCAATCCTCAAACATTTTATTTTCTTTCTAGTTTACAACTCAACCATTGCTTTAAATTCTTTAAATTGGCTGAAAACCTCATATTTACTCTTTAGAAAATATACCTATGTCCTTCTGCTATAATCATCAATAATTAAAACATAATATGTGGATTTTCTAATGGAAGGAACATCTACAGGACTAAACACACCAAAATGAATAAGATCTAATACACCACAAGATTTATGAGAACTTAAGTAAAACTAAATGCAATTTTGTTTACCATAAATACAATGCTCACAAAAATCAAAATCAAGATTACAATCAATCAACCCTTCAATAAATTTTTTATTTTTCAAGGTCCTTAGACCTTTTTCTCCTATGTGGCCTAATCTCTAGTGCTATAACATAGTTTTCTCTATAGGCAATTTTTATTTAGGTGAAAGAGCACCCTTAGGTACCCAAAAGACATGACCATCTATTGAAGAGGCAACCCTCACATTTCTAATGTAGTAGTCACATACTTTATTTTCATAGAAGTACTATTACACTCAACATTGTATGCATCAAGATTATACAATGTGCCAAATTTGACACCTCTAGTGATCACCATAGCACCTCTAACCATTTTGCATCTTGCATTAGAAAAGACTACCTGCACAACCACATCTATTAGTTTTCTCACAGATAATAAATTTCATGTTAATCTAGGGATATGCAACACATCATTAATTATTTTTACTCTACCATCAAGAAATCTAATTTTAACTTTACCATAGCCAACATGATTTAAATAAGAATCATCACTCAAGTATACATTATCTCCATCAAATTCTTCATATTCAAAAAACCAATCTCTATCAGGGGTCATATGGAAAGATGTACCCGAGTCAACTAATAATGCATCGTTACCTGCATGAGTGGCCAAAATTGCAATGAACACATCACCATCTTCCTTCTCAGACTCAAAATCAAAATTAAATTTCTTCTTTTTCTTCTTCTTTTCTTCTTTGCACTCCTTATAGAAATGTCCAGGCTTACGACGATTCCAACAAATAACTTTGGACTTTTAAAGATATTTAGATCTCTCCTTGGACTTGGGTTTGTCACACTTCTTGATCTTCTTTCCTTTTTCTTTAGATCTTCCATGAACATTCAAGGCCTCTTTGGCATTGATGGATACTATTGGGAATTAAGGTCTCTCAACCTTTGCAAGTTCCTAATGTTTGTATTTATTTATTTATGTAATTTTTGCCTACTATTATAAAATTCTATGTAAATCTTATTTTGTCACTTTGTGGGAGTTGGCACGGTGATTTGTCATCCTACATGGAAGGTGACTAGATGTATTTTTTGTCCTCATATGAGGAGGTAGGTGTCCCATTTTGAGTTGGCATAGTTTTGCCATGTGTCGGCACCTAGAGGTCATGCGTTAGGATGTATGACAGATTCTATGACACGTAAGATATGATAGATTCTATGATAGTGCAAGAGCCAGAAATAGAAGGGATGAAGATAAGTGTCATTTGCATGTATGACACTGTAAGAGGCATCTTTGACTTAGCCATTTTGGAGCGCCCAAGTTGGCCTATGACAAGTTGTAAGAGAATGTTCCAGAAATAGTCAGTTATGACAGATTCTCTTACATTTGTAAGTTTTATCATATATGACAGATTCTATGACAACTTTAAGATGTGTAAGAGCATATGTCATAAGCCAGAAATAGTAAATTTGGGGTGCCCATGTAGAGGAGATTCCTATGACAGGATTGGACAAGTGTCAGTGGCAGTTAGAAAGTGTTGAACAAGTGTCACATGTAGAAGGAGGGTGTGGGAAAGTGTGCCATGTGGATTTGGATGCCCCACCTCCTAGAAGATTCCTCTCATGGCTTTTAAAGTCTATATAAGGTGCTACTTGGATCTAGTTTTGTATGTTGATTTGCATGTATTGTTAATTGCTACCGAAATTGCTCTAGAAACAGAGTGTCGTGAACTCCTGCAAGAGTATAGCTCTGCAAGTGTATTGTAACCACATATTGTTTACCGAATAATACATTGAATTGTGCTTTGGAGTGTGGGGTTTTTTACACAAAAGTGTTTTCCCCACATATATCTATGTTATGGTTTATGTTATGTTGTTGATTTATGTTTTATGATACATATATTCTTCTCTGTTACTGTAAGGATTAAAAATTTGCATAACTCTCCCCTCATTAGTTTGGTGTAGGAAGCTATTTCACGTACCTTGATTCCTTTCAGATACCTTCTTCCCAATAGTAGAAAAACAACAATAAATGACTAAAAAACTACTAAAAATTGCATATAAATGACTAAGCTTGGTCACATGACCATTAGTAGTTTATTGCCAGTCATTTATAACGTGACCAAATTTATGACTAAACCATTTTTAGTCATTTATTGGTTGTTTTGGTTGATCAATTTGGTAGTATATTTAGTCGTTAATTTAGTCATTGATTTAGTCATATATTTAGTCATATTTATTCACTGATTTCTGTCAATTGGTCATATATTTAGTCAATTTAATTGATGTCAATTAGTACTATATTTAGTCATTTTAATTAACTGATTTCCATGAATTGGTAGTATATTTAGTCATTTTAATTTTTAATTGCTGTCATTTGGTAGTTTATTTAATTGTTTTTGTTCACAGATTTTTGCCTAAAAGTGCTGGAAATGAGACAATGCTTTTGAGGTTTAAACATAAAACACAGAAAAAAAATCAATCATTTATTTGCACATAATGAAATAGCTATTAAGAAGGCAAAATACTAAAATTTTATTGAGAAAAGGTGTTCTTATGTAGCAGATACAAGACTTAAATATGTGTCTTTTCTTTGAAAAATGTGTTACAAAGTGTGTTGTGCTATGACTGAGAAAACTGAGTTACAATGCTCTATTTTTTGCTTATACATCTCCAAAACTGAATTACAAGGCTAAATTAGTAGCTTTACAAAGCAACATACATAAGGAATGAATGAATTCATTGCAAGAGTTCAGCCTTCACACTATGAGGAACTGAGGCTGCAAACACACATTTTAAATTATATTAATCATCTTTCAAATTCGAGAGAAATACTTAACAAAAGACATAATGTATCAGAAACCAACTAAAAGCAGGTTAAAAATAAAATAATAGACCAACAGTTTGCAATAGTAAAATGACATACATCCAAGGATTCCATATCCAATTGTTTTTCAATAACACCTTGATTTTGTTAGAAGTGTTACAATAATATTTCTAATGTACAAGGAGCAATCAATCTAACAAAATATCATGCAAAATTAATGGCTCTTGGTTTATGTAACTATAAAAGTATAACTCTACACAAGTATTAATTTCCCATAGCTACATTAGAATCCTATACAACTAAAAGGGCTAAACTCCAATTTCTATTGATGTCTTAAAGCCCAATTGAGAAACGCCACCATCGATCTTCATTTATAAATCTACCATTATTTTTGAATGATCAAACAAGCTTATAGTGTCTGGAAGAAACTCTAAAGGGGTTACTAATTTAAAAATCATTTCTAACTATAAACATTAGTTATGTTCTCGGATTATAATAGGTCTTCAGAGCCTAGCTACCACAAGTTTAATAATAACAATAATGATTATGCTTAAGTTGGCCACATTATTGTTATTATCATCATATATGGTCAGTCAACCATTGTAGTTCTTATTATAATGATTAATATACACCATATTGCATATGTGACCCATCCATATAAAACAAAGCATTTGAATAAGACATAAACAATAAACGATATCAAGCAACATGAGAGCATAACACACTCCTACAAGAAAGCTCTTGAATATCTACATAAAACTATGTACCAAAAAAAATTGAACTCAAAAAATACTAAGTTGATACATGTAGTATATGGCCACATATACAACAATCCACACTACAAAAGACAATAAAATTGAAGCCTTTCAATAATCTCATTGTCTTGAGTAAGGGATGGGGTAAACAGAGCCATCGACCACTATGAAATCACCAATACATAGTCAAATAATGTCCTTTGAAGAGAGGTGAGGCTGAAAGAAGCAAATTGAGTTGTTCTAAAAGGCAACAAAAAGAGAGGAAGAAAGAAATTATATTAATGTCTACAAGTGACCGAAATAGGTCAATGGGACTCAGAAATACAACTTGAGACAATAGCAATAGGGAGCCAACACTAGCCACATGGGTATAGACAACAATGCTAGACCAAGCATGTGGAGTTAAACTATCTCCCTATCAGATGGATAGATTTAACGATGTGCCAGTTGGTCTTCTATCATCCATGTTGATGCCAATGGATGTTGCAAGATGTTTCATGCAGATAATGTTATGTAAACAATATGACAACTTAGTTGGGAAAATACAATAGCAATATGATAGCAGAATTGAAGAACAAAATACAACAATGCACAATCAGTTGTAGCATGCACACAAAATGGTACCTATTAAGGGATTGTAATTGATTTATTTTTAGTAAAGAGAAGGACAACCTCTAATCCATATCTTTGGAATCACTCGAATCATATAGAACAGATAATAGTACCTTTGTTTTCTCTCAGTATGAAGCTTCTACATTGGTAATAATATTATTAAAAGAAAATAAAAAATGAATAGATAAAGAGTTCATAAAAATTCTCCTAATTTTCTAATAACTAATTGTGATTAAGCTTATAAAACCTTCATTAAATATGCAAAACAAGAACTATTTTGAATAAAGGTGTGTATATGGTTTGTGGCTTGTGTTTACCTATGAGTATTCCAAGAAGCCTTAGTGCCAAGAGAATTGTTGGATTGACAATTTGTTCACTGCACAAGCCCATAGAAAAGTGAATAAAGACTTTAGATGTTCCTAGTGCATATATTTTGTTAAGAGCTTCCAAATTATTCTCAGTAATAACTTTCACTCACAAGTAAAGCATTACAATTGGTAGGTGTGAAGCCAAATTCCATAACCTTTGCCAGCATTCTCCCTACCTGTGCAAAAATGGACGCTTTGGAACAGGGTATGGACATCGATCAAAGCATAATGGAGGGGGGTTTTTGTCGGATATTATAGTTGGGAATACACTATCACATATCAAAGATTAAGAGGAACCAAGTTGTAGATTATTTAGCAAATAGTGGGATCAAGTTATCATCCTCAGTTGGATCTTATACTATTACTTAAATCGAAATCATCTCTAAAATAACTTTACAATTTAATGATAGCAATATTCTCTGGGAAACGAGAAACTTTGGAGATTGTTGGAATCCTTGGCTATTTATAAAAAGGTGAAATTTTAGTTACATTGCACAATCTGAGCTAAAACTAGATATTTTGGTATATGATTATTTGCTAAACTCTTGTCTCAGTAACCATGAAAATGTACCTAACACTATTCTAGTGGAAGCACCAAGGAAGATTGATATGATAGCCATGCTACACCTTTTTCCTTGAGTAGGTTTTATTATTACTTCCAAGTACTTGTATCCTTAGCTAAAAGATTAAATCCAATTTTCTTATGTCTTGTGCTATTGTGGCTTTGTACCAATGTTTCCAGCTCCTGTTCTTTGTTTGCAGATGCTTTTAGCATGGGTATCGCCAGAATCTACAATTTTTTTTTGTGGAGTAGCTTAGTAGGGTTTGCATCGAAATTCAATCTGATTCACTGATAGCATGATTCTTAGGCCTAATCTATTCCTCCACTATGAACCATTAAAAGAATACCTACTTTCTCATATACCAGCTGACTTCTATAGAATTTTTGTCACAAAGTGATAGGAACTGGGCAATAACACTAAGATTGAACAACACGAATATAGATAAGTAGTTCATACATTCAGACTCAGTTTTCATAAGGGTGATAGGAACATACATCCAACAAGATAGCTATAGGAACATCTTAGTTTCAGACATCAATAGGAACAAGTATTCTCTACAATCTTAACAATCAATGCCCAGAATGACAGGAAATATGAATAAGTATATTTTATTAATATATGACACAGCTCTGGTACAAAATTTCCTTCATCTATGTTACTACCCAACCAGGCATTACAATCATATGGGCCTACAACTAGTGGCCTCTTCTAATCTACTAAGAACAAATTCTTTTCCAACCTTGTCTCCTTCTATTTTCAATGCCTCTGTTGGCCTTTTCCTTTCCTCTCACGTACCCTCGACCATCCTCTAGCCTCAAACTGACTACGAACTTAATGTTCGACCTTCTTCTTCTTTCTGCACAACTTCCTTATTAACCTGATGAATCGGCCTTCTCTTTATCATCTACCTCTTACCATATGTTCGGCCTCTTTAACTGGCTTGCGGCCTGTCTACTCGTCCTTCCATCTATTCTTCTTGGCCTCTCTCTATTATTGGCCTCTTAAACAAAATCAGCCTTCCTTCTTTCTATCTTGGCCTCCTCTAGATTTGTTTGACTGTTTTGGCCTCGATATTGGGCCTTTGACCTTCTTAGTCTCACAGACTTTCCTATCTGCTTGCCGCCCTTGACTCCCCACTCTTTATATACTTTCAGGTTGCCACCAAACTGCCTTTCAACAGTTCCAAACTAACGATGAAGAAACTGACTTGGTTAACCATTAATGAGCAGCTGCAAAATGACTATCCATGATTCAACCGTTGTAATCTCCTTCCTAAACGATTCCAGTTGACTACACAGAACCATCAAATAATGCTGCCAGGATTGGAAGATAACAGTCAATCGTTACAAAACTCCTTTTAAATAAGTTCCTGCCGCTAGGTGCATTATTGCTACTTTCAGTTACATGGTGACAGAAGCCTTTTTTAACATCTTCGGTTACCCGGACAGGGATTAATTGGTGATAGGAGCTGGTCTCTGCCTGTAAGCATCAGGAGAATAAAATGCAGTGCGATAGGAGGCTACACCAAGCCACCCCAAAACAACACAGAAACCCAAAATTGAAACGAAAAAAATTCAAACCAAAATTGGACGGAGTGTGATGCCCCTGCATCATTCACCCTATACTATGGCTGTTGTTGGGCTTTGTTGGATGTGGCAACTCCAGTTTGGTAGCTTTCTGTTGACTGGAGACTCTAGTTTTGCCATGTAAAAGGAATTCTATTAATGGAAGTCCAGCCAATATTATTTGGCTGAATTCATAATTGAAAAGCAAATTATCTGACTTCATGTTGTAATCTTTCAATATTGGGTTTATTTTAAACATCCTCTTTAATAAGAAACCACATTGTATTTACTAAAAAGGAAGTCTTTGACAGCTTTTTATTTCTATTACAACTCTTTCAAATTATGATAGGGACGCTATTGTCTTTTTTTAAATCTACCTACCAGAAAAATATGAGCCACCTCCCAGATTGTGAACTAGACTTGCAGCTCAAATTTCTACCTTACAAAATATTGAATGAGGATGAACTACACCTATAACAATAGTTCACTGAGATTGAACTAAGGATACCCTAAAAAATTAAGTTAATGGTGCAAGCATGAGGCAATCATAATTGTCCTTATAAAAAACCATTGACTAACATAAAACACAACTGAGATTATGTAAATTATCAGTACCAATGTTCTAATGGCACTATAAATGTAATCATTAATGAATGTCAATTTAAGTCCTAAATAATCCTAGTGTTTTAATTAAATAAGGGCTAGCCAATAATGAAATAGGATGAATGATGTCTGTACTCTGGAGAAATCTATAAAATGGTTGCTTCTCTAGATCAGAAACATTGTTTTGTTTCCCGGTCTACATTTTGGGATGACAATTTCAAACCATGTAGGTGTGAGTGTGAAATAATGCTTGAAAATAGATTGTGACAAGCCGCATGATTTTACCACAATAATACTATCCAATAAGCAAAGGACTTCAATAATTTCACCTCATTTTTTTCAAGCTATGGTTTATAGAGGCATAAAGGATTTGAAGATTTAAGTGTTACTAATTTGTATAGAGTTTACTCATGTGGTAATGAATTCTGTATATGGCAACTTGTAGTGCTTTTTACAACAGTATTGAGTTCTTAAAAAAATCTCAGTTCTGTTGCCGACTTGGATTATTTTTCTTTCTTTTGATCTAAACGATAGTTTTTCCCAGGATATGTTTTCTTAGTAAGACATGAACTTTTCTTCTCAAAGCCATTTTACTAAGGGTCTCATTCAGGAAGGCTTCTAGCTTTTTATTGGGAATAAGATGTGAAAATGTAATTATGGGTCCTTGCTATCTCTAAGACAAATGGTGTAGAAAATTTTGCAGAAATACAACCCACCAAAATTTGAAACAACATACAACAAATTGAATCCATGTGTCCAAAACTACGATCTGATTATCCACATGATGTTGATCATGGAGAAGTCTACACTAGCACTGAGACGTAAAAGAAAGCATGAAATATTCTACTCCAGAAGTGAAGTCTACTGCTACAATGAGTTTTAAGAAGGGTAATTTGAAAACTTACAGTGCAGAAAGTCTGAACTCCATGCAAGCCAGAGCTATTAGTTCTCCTAGTACTGGTATCGAAGAGATTATAACATATTGAGAGAAGATGTTCTAAGGTCCCTTTGATGAAAGGAAATGCATTCAAGAACATAAAGTGTATTAAAGAGATTATACCATATAAACGGAAGGTACTTTAAAGTCCCTCCAATGAAAACACTTTGCATGAAAGAATGTAAACATTATCGAGCAGACGACAATATATCGGGAGGACATGTTTTGAAGTCCCTTTGATGAGATGATCAGCATTAAAGGACACAAAAGATTATCCCAGTGTACAATCCCTTGAATTAAGCTTTCTGGTTCACGAAGTCCCTTGTTCGATTCTCCTGGTTTGTCATTTGCGGCTAACGATAGAAAAATTTGCAAGGAAAGTTTTTTAAATCGGTCAAATTTTGGTGAATACAGATCTGTTGGCTTTGTTGATTGATTTTTCAGGTTGCTTTTCTGGTCAGGTACTACAGTTGTAATGTTGGTCTGGTTTAGTTCAGTGGCGGAGAAATCAAGATAAGACAAGCACTTATAATTTTTTGGTGGGTGCAATCTACCTCATTCAACACTCCAAATTTCTTTGTCTTATTGTTTTTTCTCGTCAATTCCTCAGCTCAACAAAATGAATGATCTTCTCACAAGGTCATTCACCAACTACCATGACCTTAAACATGAGGCCTTGAAGGACCTCGAGGCTGGTCCAGACATGGAGATGGCTGACTTGGGAAGTGAACAGAACCTTGGTCACTTTTTTGATGAAGTTGGTGATATAAAAGCTGACATGAAACTATTAAGGCACTTTTTGAGAAACTTTGAAAAGCCAATGAAGAGACAAAATCTGTTCACAAAGCCTAAGCCATGAAATCTTTGAGGGACCGTATGGATGGTGATGTTGTCACAGTCCTAAAAAACTAAAGCTATTAAGGGCAAGCTTAAAGCACTTGACAAAGCTAATGTTGCCAATAGGAAAATACTAGGATTTGAAGAAGGAACGCCTACAGATAGAACCCGAACATCTATTACTAATGGTCTGTGAAAAAAAATGGACTTGTTGGGAGAGTTTCAGAGCCTAAGGGAAAGGGTTGTTAGGGAGTACCGAGAGACCATTGAGAGAAGATACTTTACCATCACAGGTGAAAAGGCAAATGAGGAGGTAATAGAAAAATTCATCTCCACAGGGGAGAGTGAAACTTTCCTACGGAAGGCTATTTAGGAGCAGGGGAGAGGCTAGATTCTGGATACCGTCCATGAAATACAAGAAAGACATGACGCTGCCAAGGAGATTGAAACAAGTTTGCTTGAGCTACACCAGATCTTTCTTGATATTGTTGTGCTTGTTGAGGCACAAGGAGAGCATCTTAATGACATTGAACACAACGTTTTTCATGCTACTGATTTTAATTCTGATTATAATTAGTAGACCCACATGACGTTGATAATGGAGAAGTCTACACTAGCATAGAGACGTGCCCCATAATTGAAAACAATAAAATCCTACGCCCTTTGTTCAGCTCCCTTAGGCTCTTCGAGTTCCTCAAATATTTTTGCTTTCATGGCTATGGCATTTTTTGCACCCTCTTAGCCCTTGCTCCTATTGTTATGGCCTTTTATCTCATCAGATCACTTTATTTTGGCCCTAGGTTCCTCCATAACAATGGGAGCACTTCCCCCTTCACTGATTATAAACAGGCCTATAGATCAAATCATTCAACTTTATGAACTAGGTGGAGAGATGAAAAACTCTGGACCATTTGGGCCTACATATCTTACCTGTAAAAAGATTCATGAAAAAATAGGAAAATAAAAATTTCACTTCTACTGCAGGTTATCTTCGTGCTTTCTTTTAATAGGTTCAAAGATGCAAGGTATATCGTTTAATTTGAAAATTCAGGGTTTCTAGTTTTAGATTATCTTTCAAATTTACTGGAAATTCTTCTCCTAAACATCCTCCATATCAAAAGTATTCTATTCTATTTCAGGATGCTTTGGAGCCCAGAAGTAGAGCACCCACAAGAAAATACTAAAAAATAACCATTTATGCAAACCTTAGCAGATACCAAAAATAGGACACATGGAACATGTAATTGCAATGACAGATTGACTGGCTAGTTTAAGGACTGGAATAAGGTAGCTCATATCCCCAACGAACATGTGGTGAGGTTGTGTTGTAATGATTATGTGAATTGGTTGTATTGTAATCCCAACAGGGGAGCTAGCAAGAGTGACAAGGCTCAAACATTCCTCCCCGCAGTAAGGCAGCTCACAACCACAAGTTTCAACTACATGTGGTGAGCTTCTAGTGTTACGATTATGAGGAACATTCAAATGTGACTTGTGTTTAGTAGTTTACAGAACCTAAGAATGTGGTCTGAGCTTACCCGCGCAGCATTAAAGGCACGCCATAATCTCACCCATACCAGAATATATTGAGTAGTTTTTGGATCACATACCATCATCTCCAAAAAGCTAAAAACTGGGTTCCTCAAAGAGGTGGAAGAAATAGAGAAAAGAAATACACCTGCAGAGGGTGGGAAAAAAAGACAAAATAAAAGTGTGCATGATTCAGAAAAGAAAATAGCATGCACCCATTACAACACAAGAATGCATATAGCATTGTAGTGGGGCCATGCATAAATTGGAAACATCTTAACATTATGTAAATAAGATAACAACAGATTCGCCAAACCTGAATATAAAAGAGAGAGAAAATCAAACCACCTACAAACTTTCAAGAAAATGTAATTGGCGGGTGTCAAGCCAAATTCCTCAACTTTTTGCCAGCATTCTACTTGCCCATGCCATTTAAATCAATGCCTATAATTTGAGAAGCCCCAGCAATTCTTTCTCCTTCGACAACCTGAAGAAAAAAAAACAGCACTTAATAATTGAAAATGGAAGTTTGTAAGGAAATTTTTAAAGATCCAAACACACCCCTGATGGTTAAAAATATCTACACAGTTTTTATCAGAATTTCTATTTTCAGTCATTCACATTGCAAGTAATAATCATTCACATTGCAAAGATTAATTACAGTGTGCAAATAGATGTTATGCTTACCGCAAGCCCAAACCTCCAAATCCACCATGAGGATTGTGAGGAGAGGGACACAGAGATGCCTATCCACAAACCTTCATCAAAGAGTGGTAGAACAGACCATGATTGATCGATGATAACAGAACATAATGGATAGATAGACAAGATAGTGTGTTGCTTTGCAAAAGGCCACACGAGAGCCTACAATACACCTGTCTGCACACATTGCATTTGTAAAATCAAACCTGAACATAACATTTTAGCCCACAACAGGCCGTTTCAAATAATCCATCCATAATTATTTATAATAAGAAATAATAGTTGTAAATGCAGTGTTTAAGGAAGTGTGACATTGTGAGAAATCGCTTAGCATAGCTGGGATTCACCAAACTATTGTAGCATCTTTTACTGTCAAAGTAAACTCTTGACTAAGTACAATCAGACAATCATTTATTTGATCTTATTGCACAAGAATTTAAGGCAGCATGGTTCACATCCGACTGTCATGTCTTGAACTCATAAATGAAATCAAAATTGCACATATAAATGTGCCTAACCATGGCAGCAATTTGTAATATTGTCTTCTTTTTTTGACAAGTAGATTTTATGTGAAGTTTCTTGTATAGTCTATTGACAGTACATATTAATGCACAATATGTCCAGAGCAAGAACGCAATGCATAGACTGACCTATACAGTATTTGATCACTTCATACTTGTCAGCTTCTAGTTGTGTCTTTTAAGGCATGAATCTCTTGTTGACAAATAACTTGACAGAAGGCATATTAGAAAGATTAATTGACCTGTGAAAACTTGATCTAGATAATAGTTTACGCATAATCCTGAGTACATGGAAAGACAGACCTACCCTAATAAACTTATTTGTAAGAACTGGAGTTTCTGAGTTTTGCTTGGATAGTTCTTCTCGTATGTGACTGAAAATAGAAGCAACATCTTAGTATAAATTTTCAACAAGAATAGTAAGAAGAGTTAATTGATTCATCAAGAAAAAGAGTTAATAACCAAAACTCTATCAAATTCAAAATATTGGAGTAGAAACATAAGATGTGTTAAACAAAAATAGAAAAGCACTCCTTCATTAAGGGTCCATAGTCATTCACATTCCAGAAACTGAGAATAACTTGATCTCATAAATCAAGGTCTTTCATACATACCATACCAGCACATATCAAAAGCTTACACTTCTGCCAACAATAATCATTAGATGTGCAACACGACCGTTCAAGTTGTAACACTACTCAAATTTCATAGTAACGTTAAATACTCTATTGCATGAGATCATCATAAAAGTAGATGCTTTGGCCAACATTCTCTGCTAAATAGATTAAAGAATTGATGTCTAAACTTGCTTTGCAGACACTATGTGTCATTCCCTCAAGCGAGATTGAAAGTAGCAAGAAAAATATAGTTCATGATATCATCATATCAAACAGGTCAATACAAGTCAAAAGTAAAAAAAAAAAAAAAAGATAATCTGTGGTATCTCGGTCAGAAGCACTGATATCTTCATTTTTAGACTAACTGCTATGCATTCAAACAAAAATATTGTTTGGTTCCAGGAATGGCAAACTATGAGACATCCCTTTGAAATGCCAACAACATATTTAAATGGCAATCCACGTGGAACCGGAACACAATCCAAGTACAATGAAGAATCCAATATGTAACCCATGAAACAATCCCCAAATGAAAGAAAACCCACAAGGTTCAAGCTTGACTCTGGTGCAGGAGCACCAAGCCTGAATTTTGCAAAGAAGGTCAAATGTTAGGTTTTAGGTGGTTTTGTGTCATTTTGGGTTCAATAAGGTCTAAATAGACCATTCACAATGTAATAAGGTCTAAAATGGACCAATTTCTATGTCTTGTGTCATGTTTTGCCAAATGTGGTCAAATAATGTAAGAATTTGTCAAGGTTGTTTTGAAAACTCAATTGCTAATGCCTTTGGAGAGGGTGTAAATGGCCTTTCAATTGAAATGGTGGTTGGAGACCATTGAGAACTATTTGTAACATGCTTAAATACCTTCCAAAGCCCAAGGACAGGGGTTGTTGAAGGTTTTGAAGGACAAATTTACAATAAAACTCTGTTTTCTCTGCTATTTTCCTAAAAATTTGTTGTTCCAAGCCGTACTTCTACTCTATACGGTACTGTCATGCCTTGAAAATCATTGGATGTGATTGAGCCCTAAGTTAACTGCATTTTGCATTTAGTTTGAGTCAGATCCATTGAGTTTGGAGGGAGAAATCATGATTTTTTTGAAACTGCCTCAAAACCCTGATCTAGGGTTTGAGAGTCTAGTTTAATGGGTTTTCATGCCATTCCATCAGTCTAGTCACTTCAAAATTGGTGGAATCGGGCCATCTAGGGTATTTTTTATGTTCTTGGTGATTGTAGGGTTGGAGAACAAAGTTTGTACAGAGTTTTGCAGAGATCAAGCCTAATATGCCCATGTATTAGGCCTAGTAAGGGTGCAGTGAATGAAAAAGCATATTAGAAGTTGTTCCCATGGAAAAAACCCATGAAATTAGTCATTTTTCCATATGAACAAAGGTCTAAAATAGTTTTGGTGAGTCTGGAGTGGTGTTATAAAGTGGTTGCTTTGTAAAATAGGCCTAATTGGCCTAGTTGCAAATAGGTCTATCATAGATTTTGAGGCCTTTGTTCTTAAACAAGCCATACCCATTTTGGGATATGTTAACTATGAGCCAAAAGGGTACTCCAAACTGCTTGTGTTTCCTTGAGATTGTGTCATATGTGAAAGATATGCCCTGACAGGTCATTTTAGAGGGCTACAAGGCTAGAGGCCTAATTATGAAGGAAGTACTAGCAGTTCTAGGTTTTTAGTGAAGGGTGAGTGTTGGTTTATGTTAGTTTGGGGTGTCTAGTCATCACCACTACATTAAAGTGGTATCACATGTGTTAGTTTGTAGAGATTGAGATTTTGAGACAAATTTTGGGTTTGTAGTCTTGAAGAGTCCATGTCAAGTTGAAGAGGAGTTTAATATCATAGCCCATTGTTGTGAAATATGGTTTCAATGATCTAACTACCTCATAGCACTACATCAAAGTGGTATCAGAGCTTAGGTTCTAATTTGTATGGAAAGAAGTTGAAACTTGTTGCAGGTTGAAGGTGATTGGTTGAAGTTTGTTGGAATTTGAGAGGACAAGATGCCTCCCAAGAGTAATGCCACTGCTAGGGAATTACAAGAAGTGAAAGAGAGACATGCTAGATTGCAAGAGTCTTATAATACTATGTTGGCTAGACTTGAAGCCCTTGAAGCCAATCAGAAAATAGGAATGGTGGTAGAAGATACAAGTGATGGGGAGGAAGAAGAAGAGTTCCTAGAAGTAGGGGGTGAGGAAGAACTAGACCCTGAGGAAAAGAGGATAACCAGGCTGATAAGAGCAGTCAAGGATGACAAACATAAGGTGAAGATTGAGTTACCCATGTATGGAGGGAGTTTGGATGATGAGGAGCTTATAGATTGGATTTCAGCTTTGGATAACTACTTTGAATGTGAAAATGTTCCGGAAGACTAGAGGGAGAAGATAGCAAGGACCAAGCTTAAAGGACATGCACTTTTATGGTGGGACTATGAGAAATTAGAGAGGAGGAAGAAAGGCAAGGCAAGAATAGTTTCATGGGACAGGATGGTAGCAAGGACAAAAGGTAAATTTCTTCCTAAAGATTATGTTGTTCAATTGTATAAAAAACTTCAAGTATTGAAGCAAAATGATTTAGATGTTAAGACATATACTGATGAATTCTATAAGCTAAGCATAAGAGCAGGTATGATGGAAGATGAGGTTGAAAAGGTTGCTAGATACCTTGGTGGTTTAAGATTCAATATTTAAGATGAATTGGTTGTGGCAAACCCAAAGACGGTTGAAGAATGTTTTCAAATGGCCATTAGAGTGGAAGAGAAGTTAAAAAGAAGGCAAGATAAGAGTGTTAGAGGAAGCAACAACAATACAAGGGGAAGATGATCTTTTCATACACCAAAACAGTCCTTTGAAGGACAAGAAGACAAACAAAAACAAGGAACAAGTGGTAGATCAAAGAGGAGGTTAAGAGGTCCAAGAGGTAGATTTGGTGGAGGAAGAAGTTCCAACATGTTTTTAGGTATATGCTACAATTGTAATCAGTTTGGACACCCATCTTTCAAGTGCCCTAATAAAAAAGCCTCTAGTTCAAACATTGGTGAAAGAAGGAGTCAACTAGTGCAAGAAGATGAATGTGAAAGTGCTGGTTCATCTAGTGTTCATGCAGCTCCTGAAGTTGGTGATGCACTCATGGTGAGAAGGACCCTACTTAAGACCTCTAAAGAGAAGGAACCATTGCAAAGGGGAGCCCTATTTAGAACCTCATGCAAATGCAAGGATAAGGTATGCAATATAGTCATAGATTCAGGATCTACTAATAATATGGTGTCATGTGAAATGGTAGACAAACTAAAGCTAGTAAAAGTCCCTCATGAAACTCTAGATAGGGTATCTTGGTTGAATAATGATCAGTCTCTTTTGGTAAATGAACAAGCATTGGTTGAATTCAAAATTGGTGGCTATAAAGATCAAGTGCTTTGTGATGTTGTACCTATGGAGTGTTGTCATGTTTTTCTTGGGAGATCATGGCAATTTGACAAGCATGCAATATATTATGGAAGGGCTAACACTTACACCATAGAAAAGGATGGGCATACATTTACTTTGACACCATTGGTGGAAGAAGATAAAGGGAAGAGTAAAGAGGCTAAGGTGGCCATGTTTGGGAAGAAGGAATTTACAAAAGTTGAGAAAGAAGATCAAAATGTTGTGGCAACAGGTGTGAAGATTGAATCAGGATCAAAGGATGAGTTAGCAGTGAATTGGCATACTAATATCATGGTGGGAACAATGATGTGTCCATTGGTGGAGAATAAGGCTAATGGGTGGTTTGGTCCAGTCAAAATAGTGGTTCAAGGACGTGTCATGACAGCAATTCATTAGTCTGATAGCACAGGGAGTTGGAGGATAGAGCTAAAGGTAAAGGATGAACAAGTCCATGATGATTGGCAAGGTCAGTTTGTGAGGAGCGACCAATATCAAGGTGCAAGCAATGACAAAGTTGTAAGGCATGATGTAAGATCACGATATTTGATTCCATGGAGGAGATCTCCAGACCAAAGAGCCTTTGGAAAGCAAGAAGCTGAGAAGAAGCATGGAACAAGGCAGCATGAGATCTCATGGGACATGATTCTTTTTCTAGGCTGAGTGTATGGTGCAGGAGCACCAAGCCTAAATTCTGCTCATATTTCACTTTTACATAAGTTAATTAGGGAGATTCTTTTTAGGACAATGTTTCATTTCTCATACTGGAGAGATTTATGGTGAGTGACATAAGCTTTCCTTTCCCACTTTGTCCCTATTTGGCAAGTGGTTATCTTTTAGGAAGGTTAGTTGTCTTTCTTTTTAGTGCTTGAGACATTTATGGCATGTATCATCATCTGTCATTTTTGTCTCTCTTCCACTTTAGCAGGTGGTTGCTTATTTATGTAACTCCAGTATTGTGAATGTGAAGCACACATATTTGAATGCATTTAGCTTGTGCATTATAATCTTGCAGTTCTCTCTTGTAGAAGTTTTCCTGCAAATGATCCTGGCTCCTGTGAGTCCTTGTGTGACTCTAACATAGTATCAGAGCTCCAAATCTGTCAGTTTCTTCTCAAATCGGAGAGGGTTTCGGCCATGAACAGATAATCTATGCATCTTGGAGAAAAACACACCTCATAGTTGCACTCAGAAGGTGTCAAAACCTTTATTTTCATATAAGGCACTCTATATTTTGGTGACATAAATTTTTTTGGGCATTTTTTTGGGGTTGATTTTTTGTGTGCAGAAAAAATCCATATGACCACCTCGATTTCTGTGCCAAAATTCTATACAGATGCCTCGATGTCTGTGCCTGAATTTTTGTACAACTACCTCAATTTCTGTGCCAAATTTTTCTGAGCATATTTTTATTTTCGATCTGCCTTGATTTGTGTGCCAAAAATTTTCAAATTTGCCTCGATTTTCATGCTAGATTTTATGTATTGTTGCCTTGATTTCCATGCCAGATTTTCTATACAATCACCTCAATTTTCATGCCAAAATTATTTTGAGCTTATTTTGATTTTCGTGCCGCCTCAATCTATGAATCTGCCTCAATTTCTATGTCGCGCTCATGTGTAGGCCTAATAAGGTAGTTTTCTTCCAGAGGCCATAACTTGAGCATACGGACTTAAAAATTGGAAAACAAAAAAGCGTTGGAAAGGTATCAGCAAGATCTACACAACCATCTATATATTTTTTCTAGATTCAGCCCCAGGTATCTTTTATTCAATTTTTAAATTTCATACATACTGTGTGTATATCCTAAACATGTTGGCTTCTGGGGAAGTTATGTTTGCTTCTAAGGGCTTCTGTTATCAGCATAAATCTCTTTGCATGTTTTGATCTCTATAATTTTGAGGAGGTATCATGGGTTTTTCCTCTCATCCTTCTGTGGTCAATCTAACTAAGGACAATTATGAGTCCTGGCAAAGAGGCATCCTGACACATCTCAGGTGGCTGTAGCTTTTGCCTCATCTTTATGGGCTTATACCTGAACCCAAGACACCTATGAAGAAATCTGTTTGGGGTAACAATCAAGATCATGTTGTAGGTTTAATTTGTACTATTGTTGATTATGATATTGCGTGTGATCTTCCCATCTATGAGAGCCCACGCACACTTTGGACAAAAATTTGGGAGTTGTATGGAGACCCTCATGTCTCACCATTTCCAAATGATCCTACAGTAGATTGCCTCATTCCACTTGATGATGCAGATAATATACCTTATGATGATGATACTTTAGAGGAGCTTGAGTATATGGCATGTCTTGAATGTTCAAAGATAGAGACCTCTCTTGCTCCCTCTTCTCCTCCTATTGAGATCACATCTTCTTCATCACCTGTTGCTACTTTAGAATTCAGTGTTGCATCATCATTGGCTCCTAGTAATTATGTGTAGTAGGTCAATATCAGTCTTTCAAATCCACCTCATTGGGACTTTTATCTTGCATACATATCATTCTTGTTTGTGAAGTCTCACATTGCTAATTTGGAGGACACATTTGAGGGTTTATCTCTCTTGTTTGATGCTATCTCAGTTGACTTTGCATCAACACCTTCATCTTCTGTGTTTTCAGATGCAATTCAGATCATATCCTGTCCTGGTTCTTCTCTAATTGGGCAAATAGTTTCTGTTTTGGAGAAGACATATTTTCTCAATATGACGTCACTTGAGTTGCATTCAGAGGCACACATTTCGATATGGGTTCCCTATTCATCCAAGATGTGGGAATGGCTTCTACATTCACCAGTGGATTTGTTTCTTTTGAAAGGGAGAAATGTTGTTTGTAGGCAGTGGATTGGATTCTATCTTCAAGATCTCTTCATTGGTTCTGGAGCTTCTTCTTGGAGGGGATTCATATTCTCTATTCACTCTCTCTTATGGGGGGCACTCATGATTGTACTCTTGTGATGGATTCATTCCATGGGCGGTCTTAGTGACCTTCTTCCATCACATGTTCTTGTACTTTCTTTTTTGTTTTTTCTCTCTTTTGGAGAGGAGTTTTCTCCCATTGGGTTTTTCAACTTTTCTCCACTTTATGAGAGAATCCTTGTTTGTAAATGGGTACCTAACATGACTTTGTTGCCAGGACCCATCTTTCTTTCTTTCTTTTTAGCTTGTCTAATCTCCCTAAGTTGTACTTATGGGGGGGTGTTGGTGAAAAATCATATTTCACTTTTACATAAGTTAATTAGGGAGATTCTTTTTAGGCTAATGTTTCCTTTCTCATACTAGAGAGAATTATGGTGAGTGGTCCCTAAGCTTTCCTTTCCCACTTTGTCCCTATTTGGCAAGTGGTTATGTTTTAGGAAGGCTAGTTGTCTTTCTTTTTAGTGCTTGAGACATTTATGGCATGTATCATCATCTGCCATTTTTGTCTCTCTGCCACTTTAGCAAGTGGTTGCTTATTTATGTAACTCCAGTATTGTGAATGTGAAGCACACATATTTGAATGCATTTGGATTGTGAATTATCCTCTTGCAGTTATCTCTTGTAGAAGTTTTCCTACAGATGATCCTGGCTCCTGTGAGTCCTTGTGTGACTAACAAAATAGGCCTAATTGGCCTAGTTGCAAATACGTCTGTCATAGATTTTGAGGACTTTGTTCTTAAACAAGCCATGCCCATTTTAGGATATGTTAACTATGAGCCAAAACAGTACTCTAAACTGCTTGTGTTTCACTGAGATTGTGTCATATGTGAAAGATTTGCCCACACAGGTCATTTTAGAGGGCTACAAGGCTAGAGGCCTAATTATGAAGGAAGTACTAGCAGTTCTAGGGTTTTAGTGAAGGGTGAGTGTTGGTTTATGTTAGTTTGGGGTGTCTAATCATCACCACTGCATTAAAGTGGTATCACATGTGTTAGTTTGTAGAGATTGAGATTTTGAGACAAATTTTGGGTTTGTAGTCTTGAAGAGTCCATGTCAAGTTGAAGAGGAGTTTAATATCATAGCCCATTGTTGTGAAATATGGTATCAATGGTCTGACTACCTCCTAGCACTACATCAAAGTGGTATCAGATCTTAGGTTCTAATTTGTTTGGAAAGAAGTTGAAACTTGTTGTAGGTTGAAGGTGATTGGTTGAAGTTTGTTGAAATTTGAGAGGACAAGATGTCTCCCAAGAGTAATGCCACTGCAAGGGAGTTACAAGAAGTGAAAAAGAGACATGCTAGATTGCAGGAGTCTTATAATGCTGTGTTGGCTAGACTTGAAGCCCTTGAAACTAATCAAAAAAGAGGAATGGTGGTAGAAGATACAAGTGATGAGGAGGAAGAAGAAGAGTTCCTAGAAGCAGGGGGTGAGGAGGAACTAGACCCTGAGGAGTAGAGGATAACCAGACTGATAAGAGCAGTCAATGATGACAAACATAAGGTGAAGATTGAGTTACCCATGTATGGAGGGAGTTTGGATGATGAGTAGCTTATAGATTGGATTTCAGCTTTGGATAACTACTTTGAATGTGAAAATGTTCCGGAAGACCAGAAGGAGAAGATAGCAAGGACCAAGCTTAAAGGACATGCACTTTTATGGTGGGACTATGAGCAATCAGAGAGGAGGAAGAAAGGCAAGGCAAGAATAGTTTCATGGGACAGGATGGTAGCAAAGATAAAAGGTAATTTTTTTCCTAAAGATTATGTTGTTCAATTGTATAAAAAACTTCAAGTATTGAAGAAAAAAGAGTTAGATGTTAAGACATTTATTGATGAATTCTATAAGCTAAGCATAAGAGCAGGTAGGATGGAAGATGAGGTTGAAAAGGTTGCTAGATACCTTGGTGGTTTAAGATTCAATATTCAAGATGAATTGGTTGTGGCAAACCTAAAGACGGTTGAAGAATGTTTTCAAATGACCATTTGAGTGGAAGAGAAGTTAAAAAGAAGGCAAGATAAGAGTGTTATAGGTAGCAGCATAAATACAAGGGGTAGAGGATCTTTTCATACACCAAAACAGTCCTTTGAAGGACAAGAAGACACAAACAAAAACAAGGAACAAGTGGCAGATCAAAAAGGAGGTTTCAGAGGTCTAAGAGGCAGATTTGGTGGAGGAAGAAGTTCCAACATGTTTTTAGGTAGATGCTACAATTGTAATCAGTTTGGACACCCAACTTTCAAGTGCCCTGATAAAAAAGCCTCTAGTTCAAACATTGGTGAAAGGAGTCAACTAGTGCAAGAAGATGAATGTGAAATTGTTGGTTCATCTAGTGTTCATGCAACTCCTAAAGTTGGTGATGCACTCATGGTGAGAAGGACTCTACTTTAGACCTCTAAAGAGAATGAACCATTGCAAAGGAGAGACCTATTCAGAACCTCATGCAAGTGCAAGGTTAATGTATGCAATGTAGTCATAGATTCAAGATCTACTGATAATATGGTATCATGTGAAATGGTAGACAAACTGAAGCTAGTAAAAGTCCCTCATGAAACTCCATATAGGGTATCTTGGTTGAATAATGATCAATCTCTTTTGGTAAATGAACAAGCATTGGTTGAATTCAAAATTGGTGGCTATAAAGATCAAGTGCTTTGTGATGTTGTACCTATGGAGTGTTGTCATGTTTTTCTTGGGAGACCATGACAATTTGACAAGCATGCAATATATGATGGAAGGGCTAGCACTTACACCATAGAAAAGGATGGGCATACATTTACTTTGACACCACTGGTGGAAGAAGACAAAGGTAAGAGTAAAGAGGCTAAGGTGGTCGTGTTTGGGAAGAAGGAATTTACAAAAGTTGAGAAAGAAGATCAAAATGCTGTGGCAGCAGGTGTGAAGATTAAATCAAGATCAAAGGATGAGTTGGCAATGAATTGGCATACTAATATCATGGTGGGAACAATGATGTGTCCATTGGTGGAGAACAAGGCTAATGGGCAGTTTGGTCCAGTCAAAATAGTGGCTCAAGGACCTATCATGATAGCAATTCATCAGTCTAATAGCACATGGAGTTGGAGGACAGAGGTGAAGTTAAAGGATGGACAAGTTGATGATGATTGGCAAGGTCAGTTTGTGAGGAGCGACCAATATCAAGGTGCAAGCAATGACAAAGTTGTAATGCATGATGTAAGATCACAATATTTGATTCCATGGAGGAGATCTCCAAACCAAAGAGCCTTTGGAAAGAAAGGAGAAGATAAGAAGAAGCATGGAGCAGGGCAGCATAAGATCTCATGGGACATGAGTCTTTTTCTAGGCTAGGTGTATGGTGCAGGAGCACCAAGCCTGAATTTTGCAAAGAAGGTCAAATGTTAGGTTTTAGGTGGTTTTGTGTCATTTTGGGTTCAATAAGGTCTAAATAGACCATTCACAATGTAATAAGGTCTAAAATGGACCAATTTCTATGTCTTGTGTCATGTTTTGTCAAATGTGGTCAAATAATGTAAGAATTTGTCAAGGTTGTTTTGAAAACTCAATTTATAATGCCTTTGGAGAGGGTGTAAACAGCCTTTCAGTTGAAATGGTGGTTGGAGGCCATTGAGAACTATTTGTAACATG
Source organism: Cunninghamia lanceolata (assembly GCA_027924645.1). Lineage (NCBI taxonomy): Eukaryota > Viridiplantae > Streptophyta > Pinopsida > Cupressales > Cupressaceae > Cunninghamia > Cunninghamia lanceolata. The sequence continues at coordinate 1,126,687 of BSBN01000141.1, read as the reverse complement.
CTTAAATACCTTCCAAAGCCTGAGGACAAGGGTTGTTGAAGGTTTTGAAGGACAAATTTGCAATAAAACTCTGTTTTCTCTGCTATTTTCCTAAAAATTTGTTGTTCTAGGCCTTACTTCTACTATGTACGGTACTGTCATGCCTTGAAAATTGTTGGATGTGATTGAGGCCTAGTTAACTATATTTTGCATTTGGTTTGAGTTAGATCCATCGAGTTTGGAGGGAGAAATCACAATTTTTTTGAAATTGCCTCAAAACCTTGATCTAGGGTTTAAGAGTCTAGTTTAATGGGTTTTCATGCCATTCCATCCCTCTAATCACTTCAAAATCAATGGAATGGGGCCTTGTAGGGTAGTTTTTATGTTCTTGGTGATTGTAGGGTTGGAGAATGAAGTTTGTGCAGAGTTTTGTAGAGATCAAGCCTAATATGCCCATGTATTAGGCCTAGTAAGGGTGTAGTGAATGAAAAAGCATATTAGAAGTTGTTCCCATGGAAAAAACCCATGAAATTGGTCATTTTGCCATATGAACAAAGGTCTGAAATAGGTTTGGTGAGTTTGGAGTGGTGTTATAAAGTGGCTGCTTTGTTAAATAGGCCTAATTGGCCTAGTTACAAATAGGCCTAATTGGCCTAGTTGCAAATAGGTCTATCATAGATTTTGAGGCCTTTGTTCTTAAACAAGCCATACCCATTTTGGGATATGTTAACTATGAGCCAAAAGGGTCCTCCAAACTGCTTGTGTTTCCCTGAGATTGTGTCATATGTGAAAGATATGCCCTGACATGTCATTTTAGAGGGCTACAAGGCTAGAGGCCTAATTATGAAGTACTAGCAATTCTAGGGTTTTAGTGAAGGGTGAGTGTTGGTGTATGTTAGTTTGGGGTGTCTAATCATCATCACTACATTAAAGTGGTATCACATGTGTTAGTTTGCAGAGATTGAGATTTTGAGACAAATTTTGGGTTTGTAGTCTTGAAGAGTCCATGTGAAGTTGAAGAGGAGTTTAATATCATAGCCCATTTTTGTGAAATATGGTATCAATGGTCTGACTGCCTCCTAGCACTGCATCAAACTCAATGGTCCTTCTCAACAACAATAATTGGATAGAAATAGTTTTGCAATACTTGATACAATTGGATCAGATTCAAATTCTATTACTGGGTGCACCAGTTTTCATGACTTGTCCTCTGTGGAATGTGAAACAAAGATTTGTGAGAGCTCTTTGTTTGAGTATTATGAACTCACAACACTTAAAAAGTAACTTGAGCTTGTGTGTTGGGGAAATGCTAGTCTAGCTTATAGAAAAGAACTCCCCATGAGCAGGACATCATGGATGGATCGTGTCATTTGTCTTGACCTCTACATAAAGAATCCAAAGGCTAGGTTACCAAGGAATTTTTCTCAAGTGATGATTCCTGGATACATTAATGGCAGGGAAAGTTTGGAGTCTAAGAAGAAGCATCACCACTAGAGGTTCTGTCATTTGGAGTTTCCTCAACTCATATGTAGAATTGAGCTCAATTTGGTGTGGATTTACATTTACAAGAAAATAGTTCCAGCTCTTTTGTGGATTTAGGCTCCAACCTCCTTGAAGTCCTTGTTGTAGTGTCTTTACAATGCTAGGTAAACTTGGTGGTAATCACTCGATTCAAAGGAATCTCCTATTAAACAATCCACTATAACTTCTTGAAAAGACCTCATCAAATTATCAACCAGGGCTTGTAGACTTGTGATGGCACTTGCACTATATGTGCTTTCAGGAATCAGACTATATAACTTATCTACTAAATCAAGCTACTTATTAACAAGGGAAAGTAATGTTGTTACAACTCCTATAGATACTTTGTAATGTAAAACTGTAACAACATATTAAAGAATGAAATTCTTATTTGTTAATGACAATTGTTCCTATCCTTTGGAGTATCACAAACTAATTAGACTAAGAAACTCTAAGAATCTAATGGATCTTGTATTCATAAATTAACTGCTACAAAAATTAAAATATACAAGAAATAAAGTGAAGGTTAGTTATCCTGAGTGGCCCTTGCTCAGATGACTGCCTCACTATTTAAACTCAAATCTAACTCTTTCAAATAAACACAATCATATTGATCCTAACATACTTTTGCACAATCTTTTCAAAATCACACAGAATCTGGCTCAATTGTAATATTCATAACTCATGATCAAATGACAATGTATGCATAATCTAGAAAAGATTCAGATAGCTAGATCTATGGTAGAGCAAAAACTATTCAAAACTGAACTTACCAACTTCTATCTCAACCATCGAACCATAATATAGGTACAAGGGAGTTATTCAAATAGGTTTCTTAACTGACAACATAAAAACACCACTCTACATGAACTGGAGTGTAATGAATGCTAACAATAATGACAGGAAAAGGAAGGAAGTGTTCTAACAAAACTAGAACTCTCTGCTGAAATAGGGGAACATGGGTCAATTGAATCGGTCCCATTAGTCTTCTAATTATAACATAGTCCTCCAAGCTTCCAATAACCTTTATTGATCACCTATCATGATGTGTGATTCTCTCCATTGAGTTTTCTTGGTCATGGTTACTACACTTAGTCAATACTAGAATCTCCCTGCTCTGCACCTGGAAATGTTGTGGTTGCGGGCTGCACCCTGTAGTTGTTGCAGGTGACGGACCTCTCTCTTTTAGTAGCAAGGTTAGTCCATGAACATGTACAAAATACTAACAACCAAAATCAACACAAACATTCTCAATAATCCATGCATTCCCACATATAACATACAATTTCATCATATCATAATCATATCTCCATATACTTAATTAACCAAGTTCAAGTCTGCATAATGATCATAAAGGATAACATAACATAGAGATATACTTAAAACAGTGTCTAGGAATGCCTTTCAACTTGCATAAAACTAGAAGAAAATAGGCTAATAATTAGGCTCATCACACCCCCCAACTATCCTTTTGCTTGACCTCAAGAAAACCACTAAGGATGTAGGTTGTAATACAGGGTGATCTTCCTGAGATCTGCAATAGTGCCTACTCCTTGAGCCTGCTCCAAATAGAAGCCATTACTGTGTGCCAACCTGTTCATCCTAGAGACCTCTACTTTCTCACTCTCTGTACTCCTCCTCCCAGTCCAATGTGGCATTGGATATAGTCGCATAGGGGGCTGAAAAGTAAGTGGTATTCAGCTTAGTGCTTGTCCCTTGGCAATGTCCATATATTTCTTGACCCTTTCAAACATGGCCATGAAGTTGTGGACAGAATGGGGTTCCTTCTTTTGTAACTCTATAGTCAAGCTATTCCACCGGTCTTGTACATGCTAGTGAGAATGATGGATGAGCCCTACTATCAAGTGTTGAATCCTATCATAGTCTTGTAGCCTCAAATTCATAATTTTTCTCCCCACACCCTTGTGCTCTAATAGCTACTTCCATTCTGCAATAATAAACTCAGGGATTTCAGATTCCTTTCTGACTGGAAAGGCAATGGATTTCTCTCTTAATTCTATGTAAGCTTGCATAATGCCCCCTCTCAATTTCTCATTTCTAAAGAGGTCAATGCTCTTACTTGCAAATCCCCTACATAGATTAATGGATTCTATTCAATATCTCCTGACACAATATAATTATGTAAATAAAATTCACATAGCTGATCTTGTTCATCAAGTGTGGAAGTAGCAAAAACTTTGAGGAAAGCCATTTTCTTTTGATGGGGGTTTGTATATTCTCATTCACATTATCCTCTAGTTCATGGTCACTCTCTATTGTTACCACATCCTCCTTCTCTTTTCCATTCTTCTTAACAACACTCCTCATAACACCTCTCTCTCTCTCTAAGGCAATGTGAACGCCTTACTGGTGTGGATTTCCCTTTTGACCTCTTTGTAGGCTTAGAAGAGGAACCACTGTTCTTTTTCTTAGTTCTTGGTGTTTTGGTGCTAGGTGTCTTACTAGAGGATGGAGCTTGATTGGTATCTTCTTCTGGGGTTTGATTCTCTTCTTCCAATATGGGTTGATCAGATACTACATTTGGCATAATTGGCACATCCTGTTCTCCTATCTCCTCTATGTTGTGGGTAGATGATGTAGTAGGTGAAACAGGGTTTTCTCTCAAGGATGCAGTAGGGGAATTTTCTGGTGATGCTGGCTCATTAAGGATATCATTGATATTTCTGCATTTCAAGAAATGTTTCTAGGGCACATTTGGATACTGCATCCTAAGACTTCTCTTGACTAATAGAGTAACCAGGCAATCATGGGATAATGATGATCTTTTTGATTTCCTTTGATATTCATAGCTCATCATTTTTAAGAAATTGTATAGGAAATTAGGCACATTAACTACCCTATTATGACGAAGATGGCTTAACAATTTGAAATGGACAGTGTATAACATAGATTGCCTACCATCACAGGTGAGGAATTTGATAATGTGCACAGTGCAAGTAGCCCACAGTTCTAGAAGTGATAGCCTTTTAGTTCCTTGAGATGTAGATTCCAGTTGCTCCCCTTCTTCACTGAATTCATCTCTTGCAGCTATTGCATCTACTTTGATGGGGAACTCTTCACCATTTCTAGGTAAACCCGATACCTCAGCAACTGCTACTTCTAAAGCATCCTCTATCAATCCTTTTATAGTGGCTTCATCATGGTAAAGTGAGGCTGTAAACTGCCTCGTTATACCTTCATCAAATTCTGTGAGTTTTAGGAAATAATCAATCCATCCTGCCTGTGTCAAGATTAGCAGAGTTAATTGATCTTCCAGTACTATATCATGCACTATAGGTTCTTGTCTGATGATTTCTCCTCCCATATTACCAATTCTGAATTCAAATTCACCACAACCCCTTCTACAACCATTCTATATATCTTCTTACTTTGTAGTTTCAATAACCCACGCTTCCAATAACCCCCTTGTATATTCCCTTGCTGTATAATACAAGACTGAACTATCAAACCAGCTTAAATCAACTCAGAACTATGGGAAATTGGGAATTTTAGCATAGGAAGCATAGTAGATAATTTAGCAGACAAATTGGCAGAGTAGTCATAAAAATGAAACAAAATTGAAAAAGAGGTTGTATGTTGTGTGTCTAACTGACAATGGTGAACAATCATTATTTTGAACAAAAACACTATCCCCCCAACTAAATTCTTGAAGTGACCTCAATTCAAGTCTATGTATGGCAAGAAGAAGGATGAAAGTATATGGATACAAGATTACAAATGATAATTTCATATTATTAAATGTGAGCTTATAAGGAACGATTGAAATATCTGCGTCAAATAATGACAAGTTAATATTGTACCTACTGGAATGAGATGAACTAGACTTCACATGAGCTAGGCATTGAAAAATGTGTTTGTAGCTAAAGTTCGATAAGACATAACTTATTATTATGAAGAATAGTGGAATGACACTCCGATACATGTGAACAAACTAATGTAAGTTGCATGTGGTGTGATGATGAACAATGGATGCATGCACTCAAAAAGTGGAGTGCATGGTGCGAAATTTGAATTGATGGATGGATAGTTGCTGCATGTGAGTGGATGGGCAGTTGCTTCATGTTTGCCTCCAACAGGTTCCAATATAATATGATGGCAACATGGAGTTGTGGTCTTCAACAGGTCCCTATAGTTATTGACTTGGTCTTCATGAAGATATCAACATCGATGTTGTGTGTGTATGTGAGGAAAGGAAATAAATTATACTTGAGTGACCTCAGGAGGTGAGCTATATAGCTCACCTGCTGAGTCACTATTATCAACATGGTGATGATATAGCAGTATCTGACTCATGGTTAGGAATAGAACATTGATTTAGAAAATCATCCCTGTTTGCTGGCCTAGTATAGAGCTTTAATCGATGTCCACTAACAAATAATGAAAATATGACCTCATCTATTGTCTGAAGTTTGACAGCTCCATTAGAAAACTCTTGGTGAACTTCATAAGGTCCTAACCATCTAGATTGCATTTTGCCTTTATGATCTTTGTACTTTGAATCATATAACAAAGCCCAGTCACCTACATGAAATTCTTTCCTTTTAATATACTGATCATGTCATTTGGCTCTCTTCTTTTGGACAATCTTTGTGTGATGCATAGCTACCATTCTGATCTCATCTAATCCATTAAGAATATGGAGTTTTTCTCTTTGTGTTGTTGTCAGATCCATGTCAAGTTCTAGGATAGTCCTTAGTGTCTTATACTCAAATTCAATTGGTAAAACTGTTCTTTTACCATACACTAACTCATAAGGTGTGAAACCAGTTGTTGTTTTCCATGTAGTTTTGTATGCCCATACTACCTTTGGTAGTCTGGCTGCTCAGTCCTTCCTATGAATGTTCACTATCTTGGTCAAGATATTCTCAATTTCTTTGTTTGTAACTTCCACTTTCCCATTGGCCTGAGGGTGATAGGGTGTGGAATTCCTATGCCTAACTTCATAATCTTTGACCAGTGTTGAAATGAATTAAGAAGTAAACTGCGGACCTTGGTCAGTGATAATTTCTCTTGGTACTCCATATCTAGTGAAAATTTCTTCATATAAGAATTTGGCTACATTCCCATCTCTGGAAAATTGGAAAGCCTTGACTTCAACCCACTTTGTCAGGTAATCAGTGCAAACTAAAATGTACTCATTATTATTAGAAGCTGGTGAGATTGGCCCAATGAAATCTAGCCCCCACTTGTCAAATGCTATCTAGGGTTGTAAAGGCATCTCATCTGATCTTGTTGGTCTGCCCATTCTTTGACATTAGTCACAACTCCTTGTATACGTGATTGCATCCTTATGAAGAGTTGGCCAATAATAGCCTATGGTTAGTATCTTAAATGTTGTCCTCTTGGCTGCAAAGTGACCCCCACAGGGCTCATCATGACAAGCTTTTAGAATGTCAAAGACCTCATCTTCTCTTATGCACCTCCTTATAATATGGTCTGGACCAGTGTGAAACAAATAACCAGCAATCCAAGAATATGGAAATCTTTTATGCACTAATTGTCTTTTTTCTCTTGGTGTGAAGTGTGATGGAATCTGCCTTGCTACCAAATAGTTAGCAATATCAGCAAACCATGGTGTATGTAAAGTAAGAGAAAATAAGTGTTCATCTGGGAAAGAGTCATCCACAACATCTTCTTCCATTTGTGTAGGTAGTCTAGACAAAAAATTTGCCACCACATTAGCTTTTCCTAGTTTATCCACTATTGTGATATCAAACTCCTATAGCAAGAGCAACCATCTGACTAGTCTACCCCCCACCACAGGCTTATTCATTAAATATCTGATTGCAGTATGATATGTGTGGATAAATACCTGGTAACTAGCTATATAATGTCTAAACTTGTTGATAGCATAGACAACAACCAACATCTCTTTTTCTATGATAGTGTAATTGAGCTTTGCTCCTTGTAAGTTTTTACTGATGTAATAAATAGCATAATATTTAGTACCTTCTTTCTGTCTGAATACTACCCCTATAGCAAAATCAGAAGCATTAGTGTGTATGTGGAAGGGCAATGTCTAATTGGGTCCTCTCAAGACAGGTGCTTTTGTCAGAGCTGCCTTCAGTGTGTCAAAAGAGTGTTGACATTATGTGGTCTAGTCAAATTCCATGTCCTTTGTGAGCAGAGAAAATAAAGGTGCTGCTAGTTTACTGAACTGAAGTCCTGTATAAACCTTCTATAATATCCTACATGTCCAAGAAAGCTTCAGACATCTTTTGGCTTCTATGGTACATGAAGTGTAGAAATTATCTCAATCTTATTAGGATCCACCTCAAGACCATCACTGGATATGAAGTGTCCTAGAACAACTCCTTGAGTCATCATCATAAAGCATTTTTCATGACTCAATGACAAATTATGCTCTTGACATCTTTTCAAGACCTTCTCCAGATTACTAAGTGCTGTCTCAAATGTGTCTCCATAAGTGGTGGAATCATCCATATAGATCTCCATAGAATCATGAGCATAGTCTAAAAAGATACTTAGTACTGCCCTTTGGAAAGTGGTTGGGGCATTGCATAACCCAAAAGGGAGGACATAATAAGCATATGTACCCCAAGGACAAGTAAATGTGGTCTTATCTTGGTCATCTGGAACTATTTTTATCTGATTATAGCCACTAAATCCATCTAAGAAGGAGAAGTGCTTTTTACCTGCTAGGGAATCAAGTACTTGGTCAATGAAGGGTAGTGGAAAATGGTCTTTCCTAGTGGTTGTGTTAAGTTCCCTGTAATCTATACACACCCTCCACTTGCCTCCTTTCTTAGGGACAATAACTAAAGGTGACACCCATTCACTATCAGAAATAGGGTAAATAAAACCAGCGTCAAGGAGTTTCTAGATCTCATTTTTAACTATGTCTCTTAAGGTAGGATTCATTCTTCTTTGTGGTTGTCTTATGGACTTGAAACCATCATTGATGTAGATCCTATGCATGCACAAATCTGGATCTATTCCTTTCATGTCATTATAATCCCATGCAAAAGCTGATGCATGTGTCTGCAATACAATGTACAAGGAAGTCTATTGTTCTTCAATCAAGGAATTATTAATATTCAGCATTTTGCCTAGCATAATGTCCAATGTTTTAGAGGCTAGACAGACAGATGAAAGGTCACATCCACTAATATTGGGAACACATTCCTAAGGTAGTAGAGAATGGAAGAGTTGGGACAATTCCTCTAAGGAATGTGTAGGTATGATATTCTATAATGGATCTTGCAGACATGATAGACAATTCTATTGTTGTGGGTGCCTACCATAATGGTTCTGTATAATATGGTCAATCAAGTCATCCTCATCTTGGGTTGCTAACAAAGGGTTGCATTCTTTCATCATGAGAGTTTGTAGGGAATAGTGGTCTTCTTCTTCTTCTAAGGTAGGCCATATGGTTTGTTCCAAATTATCATGAGGTTGAGCCAAGGGATAAAGCACCAATTTCTTTGTGATAGTCCCATTTGAGATTATCATGTTCCCAAACCTGCAACCTATAAATGCATCTATTGTTGCTAACCATGGTCTGCCTAAGATAAGTGGATAACCTACAAGATTAACTTTTGGTTGCAAAACTATGAAGTCCACAAAATATTCCCATGAGTCTAATGCTATGACTATGTCTTCAATAATCCCCTCAGGTTTCACCATTGACCTATCTGCCAATTGTAAAATAGTTGGTGTAGGCCTTAGGTTTGGTAGTTGAAGGAGTTGCATTGTTTCTTTAGTCATTACATTGATAGTTTCCCCTAAGTCAATCAAGGTGTTTTTTATGAGAGTTCCATTAATCTTAACATCTACTACTGGACTGCCAAGGTCTATGTATTTAGGGATAGTTATGTTCCCTAGCATGATATCAGCAAGGTTCCCTAAGACATGAACTGTCTGAGGATCCTTCTTCTTTCTCCCTGGTTTCTTAAGACAAAGGTCTCTCATGATCTTGGTGTAAATTGGAATGTCCTTGATAGTTTGGATGAGGGGTATATTAATACTGACATTCTTAAGTTGACTCAATAAGTCTGTTTCTGTTTGGGTTGGATGTTTTGAAATGGCTAGTCATTCAGGGAAAGGAGGCTCTAGATTTGAGATGGTCTAACTTACCTGATTTGAATCAGGTTCCAGAGGTGAATTGTCTAATGCCTCCTTCATGGGTTGTTCATCCACTACCTCAGTGATTTGGGGAGATGAAGGTCCAACTAATGTTTTCCTTGACCTCAGGTGGACATCACTCACCTCTACCCCATAAGTGGGGTATTGTATAACCTCGTTAGTGTATGCCTATTGAACAGGCTTATTATTGGGGTTAGGTGCAGGTTGGGCAGGTATTTGTGGTGCTCTTGGTGGATGTGTTGTAGGACTAGATGAATTTGGCATAATGGCTTGTGGTTGAGGCTAAGGAGGCAATAAGGGTTGTGAGTAATTCATGTTTTGGTTTTTCCACTGTTGTCCTTTGTTCCATTATGGTTGCCATTGGTTTTGTTGTATTGGCCATTAGGGGTTGTAGTTAGATCCTTGGAAGTTTTTTTGGGGCCATACAATGGGTTGCTGTTGATTCTAGTTTGGCTAAGGATTTTGACATTACTAACGGTTTTGCCATTGGTTTTGATTAGTTGGCCAAGGCCAAGAGTTCCAACCAGAGAAATTTTGATGACCTACTAGAAATGATGTATTAAAAGTTAAAGGATCTTTGTGGCATACCTTGTCTTTGCTGACATGGTTTCCTTGGTACAACATAGTATATCTAGCCATCTTTGCCTGCAATAGGTTGAAAGTGAGGTTTCTCTGGCTTATCTTCTACAATACTGGCCACTCTTCTACGTTTGCAACTAGCTTTTCTTTGTTGACAATTTGGATAGTATTCAGTGAGTATTGAATCAGCCTCCTCCTGCTTCTTCTTCAAGTGTAGAGTATCCAGTTGAGTGGCTAGATGATTGATGATATCTTCTTTCATGTTGGTCAATAGGTTTCTCAGTTCCACTCTTGAAATTGAATTGGATGCCTTACCAATGGTGGATACTCTCTCAACCCTTGTTCTCCTAGAAGAGTAGTTTTTGCAAACTTTACAGACCTCTTCAAAGGGTAATTGAGATATATCTCCTACCCCAATAAGATTAAGGGCATCCATGCAGTCATCATTAACTCCTCTCAAGAAGACAAGCTTCAGAGATTCTTCTAATAATCTATTCTGTGGATTTTTCTTGAGGCAAAACTGGAACCTCTCCACATAGTCCTCTAATGGCTCATCTTCTTTCTAAGTCATCCTAAAGATATCATCTCTTCTTCTGTCAACTCCTCTGCAATAGTCTTGGTATTTCTCCAAGAACTTTGTCTTTATTGTATCCCAATCTGGAATAGCATCCTTTTCTAATCCCATAAACCATCTTAAAGCAGCATTCTTCAATGTGGTAGGGAATAACTTGAGCCTATGAGGATTAGTAGTGTAATCATAACTCCTACACATGACGTCAAACTCAAATAGGCATGTGTTTGGATCTTCAGTCACCAAGCCATAGAAGACAGGCAATGCTGAAGGAGGTATATTCTTTAGAGCAGCAGCCCCTTCCTAGTTGGTGATAGGAAATTCAAACGTCACCTGTCCTAGTGGATCATCCACTGCATCAACCATGGTAAGGAAAGTTCTTTTTGTATTATCAGTAGATGTTGATGAGAGGGAAGATTCTTCTTTAGTAATACCCTCTCTCTGATCACTGAAGCCACCAATATCTATTGTAGCTTGTTGGGTTGATGGAAGGAACCTTCCCAAAGTGTCTCTCTACCTCCACATACAATGTATATAACTTTATATGGATCCTGCACAATGTTAGTAACCTTTCTGGTAGTTGGTGAAGTAGAACCTAAGTACCCTATCCTTTGGAAAGCAGAATGTAACTAAGAAAGCTGAAAACTAATAGGGACTAATCTCTAAAACTAGCACCATCCCTGGCAACGACACCAAAAATGTAGTGTCTTTACAATGCTAGGTAAACTTGGTGGTAATCACTCGATTCAAAGGAATCTCCTACTGAACAGTCCACTATAACTTCTTGAAAAGACCTCATCAAATTATCAACTAGGGCTTGTAGACTTGTGATGGCACTTGCACTATATGTGCTTTCAGCGATCAAACTATATAACTTATCTACTAATTCAAGCTACTTATTAACAAGGGAAAGTAATACTGCTACAACTGTTACAGATACTTTGTAATGTAAAACTGTAACAACAGATTAAAGAATGAAATTCTTATTTGTTAATGACAATTGTTCCTATCCTTTGGAGTATCACAAACTAATTAGACTAAGCAACTCTAAGAATCTAATGGATCTTGTATTCATAAATTAATCGCTACAAAAATTAAAACATACAAGAAAAAAAGTGAAGGTCAGTTATCTTGAGTAGCCCTTGCTGAAGTGACTGCCTCACTGTTTAAACTCAAATCTAACTCTTTCTAATAAACACAATCATATTGATCCTAACATACTTTTACACAATCTTTTCAAAATCACACAGAATCTGGCTCAACTGTAATATTCATAACTCATGATCAAATGACATTGTATGCATAATCCATAAAAGATTTAGATATCTAGATCTGTGGCAAAGAAAAAACTATTCAAAACTAAACTTAACTAACTTCTATCTCAACCACCGAACCATAATATAGGTACGGGGGAGTTATTCAAATAGGTTTCTTAACTGAAAACATAAAAACACCACTCTAGATGAACTAGAGTGTAATGAATGCTAACAACAATGATGGGAAAAGGAAGGAAGTGTTCTAACAAAATTAGAACTCTCTGTTGAAACAAGGGGAACATGGGTCAATTAAATCAATCCCATTAGTCTTCTAATTGTAACATAGTCCTCCAAGCTTCCAATAACCTTTATTGATCACCTATCATGATGCGTGATTCTCTCCATTGAGTGTCCTTGGCCGTGGTTACTGCACTTAGTCAATACTAGAATCTCCCCTGCTCTGCACCTAGAAATGTTGTGGTTACGAGTTGTACCTTGTAGTTACTGCGGGTGACAGACCTCTCTTTTTAGTTGCAAGGTTAGTACATGAACATGTATAAAATACTAACAACCAAAATCAACACAAACATTCTCAATAATCCATACATTCCCACATATAACATACAATTTCATCATATCATAATCATATCTCCATATACTTAATTAACCAAGTTCAAGTCTGCATATTGATCATAAAGGATAACATAATATAGAGATATACTTAAAATAGTGTCTGGGAATGTCTTTCAACTTGCATAAAACTAGAATAAAACAGGCTAATAATTAGGCTCATCACATGCCATGTTTGAAAATGTGAGACAATTGGACATTTGCAGGGATAGTTGACCCTTTCTAGTATTATATCTAATGATAGGGGCCTAGATCATGAAGATGGCGTGTGTATCCTCTGCTAGAGATTTGCTTTTCTACAGAGCTTTGAACTTGAGGTTGTTCTTATAAATGTGGGTTGTCCCTAAAACTAAAAGAAACATTGCTTATCCTTACACTCTACATTAAAAAAGAGTTCTCCACATTTGAGAGACCATCCATGTAGAGTAGATGTATCCATATATTAATTGAGATTCTCTTGTTTTTAATGACATCATGCTTCTCTTTATGATGGTTTGAGAATAGAATTCCTAGCTACATTCTATAACTGAAAATACTTGAAGCCAAGCCTAGAATAGTATCATTGCCAACATATACTTCCCAGATATGTTCTAGGAAAACCAACATATACTTCCCAAGCCTAGAATAGTATCATTGCCTCAAATGATACATAACTATTTTTTCACAAGTGCTAGCACAAGCCATCTGCCCATAGGGTCAATTAAAATTATCCGAATAGAGTTTATCTCCAAGCTAATACATCTAAAAATTACCTGCATCTTTTGAAAGATTTCCTTGGTATTCGGTGTAAAGAAGCATACAACACATGGTGGAGGAAAAACATTTATTATTCACCAAAATTGTTTAAAAAGTTGTAATATTTATCTCTGATAATTCTTCCCTAGCTTTCCAAAATCGTCTATTTCTTCATGTTCCCTATGTTATACCTTGTATATGTTAGAATAAAGTGCTACACTCTCATCAAAGATGCCTTTTACACTCTCAATGTCATCCCTGATAACAAAGTATGTAGAAAGCATTGTTATTACTTTTCATCTTCAATAGGCATAAATACAGACTTACAATCCAACTATCTTTAATCTATTCCCCAATTAACCGAAAGGCCTATCATTCCACTCCTGTGAATGGTAGTTGATTCCCACAACAACAATCCACTTTTTCAAGACCTAATGAGCAGTTTATATATAGACTCGAGTACACAAAACCCACTTTCAAGTACGCAAGAGCAAGATTATTTGGCTCCTACTATTGGAAGAAATAGAGTAATTCTTAGGTCAATGGAATTCCCTGCTCTCTGGTAATTGGTTTGTGCTCCCTGCTAGAATTTTTTTCGCAGCCTAGGTTTATGCATGAGTGCCCTAGTAATTTTAATTTAAGGTTCAAAACTTAAAAAAATAACCTGTCCCCAATTGAAAATCAATCATGGTATCAATTTCACAACCTAGCCTACATGACAGTATATGCCATCTCAAGACATGTTTTTATTTTTCTAAAAGTGTAAAACAAACAAGACCTTAAAAAATAATGAAAAGAAGTCCTTTACATACAGAATAAAAAGGGTATAAACAAAACCCACACCATGCATACAAGCAAGAATCTTTCCAAAATCAATTGTGGGTGTCACCAATACACGAACATTCTTCCCAGCCAAAGTCATTATGCCCATTGTGTTCTCAGGATTTGACTGTACAAATAAACCAACATATGCCGATCCAAATTTTATTTCCATAAATCAATTTATAACAGAGCCCAAATGATGAACCAAAAATATAAACAGATGGGGTAATAAAAATAACCAAACCTAGATTTTTGCCCCACTTATAAGATTGACTGTATTTACCTGTGCTTGAAATCTAGAGGGGTTGTAATCCCCATTTCTCATCCACTCTAAATTGTCTATGCATATCATAGTAGCCTAACAGAACACACATGATATATATTACTTAATAGATTTGAATTAACTACCTAGGGCAAGGATTGAATGGTTTAATATAAAACTAAAATTATGAAAATGATGTATACCTAAAGAACCATGGTGCAGAATGAATTCAAGTAGCAATGGAGATGAAAAGAATAAAAAATCTGTTTGAGAAATCTGCCTTGGCCTTGCTATATTTTTATGAGCTTTTATCTTTTGTCTACAACCCCACTCTCTTTTTAGCTTTTGATCTATACTTTCCTGCCTCCACAAACTAAACCTATTTTAAAGTAATTATAGCTGCAGGGCCTAAATTTGATGGTCGTATGACTGTATTTAAACATTTTTTTCGTAAAATACAATCAAAATTGTTAAAAGATTGTAGCACATGAAAGGGGAGATTTTGGATAGACCATCAAAATTTATAAGGAATTATAATGATATATATATATATGGTTTATATATAAATTTTACTTATACTAAAATATATCATAGTATTTTAAGGTCGTCTTTGAATAGATAACCATCATTAAAAATTGCTTGACAGGCAAAGTCGACCATCAACTTCAATCCTCGATTATAGGGTGTTCTTCAAGTTTATAATAAAGCAAAATGAAATGATTGCACTTGCCCCTTTTAAGAGTTTCTATATTAAGTACTATGTGGGATGTAATTATTATAAAATTATATTGGGATGCTATTAACCCTGTGCGCAATATAACCCACTCCCGCCAATAATTTCCCAATTCAAAGTATTTTTTTAATTACCCACTTTAATATCATATTGTCTAATTTTTATTTGTGTGACTAATTATTTAGTCATTTTTTTGTGTGACTAATTATTTAGTTGTGTTTTTAACTCAACGATCAAATTAGTTATTTATTTAGTCTTTTATAGCTGTGTTGCAAAAAATTAGTAGAATGACTAAAAGTTTTAGTCACATAGTCATTTATTTGCCAAATTCTACTAGTGTCCTCATCTCTTCAGAAAGTAACGAACCCACAACATCTTAAACTTTCAAGACAACATATGTACTCCCAATAGCCATAACGAGAGAATCCTATGAATCAAGAAAAGAACAAAGTAGGATTTGATCTCTCCTATTCATCCATTTTTACACCAATTGATGCCAATTGATCCACCAACATATTGAATGCTTCAAGGTGGTTTGTAATTTGTCCATCCTCTTCCATTCTCAAGGAATACAACTTCTTTCTCAAGAAAATCTTGTTCACTAAAGATTTGTCTTGATATATCTTACCAAATTCCTTCCATAGGTTCTTCATAGAGGACTCTTCATGGACATTAATTAAAATAGATCTACTAGACACAATATGATTAGACCCTTTGCTTTATAGTCCATAACATCATAGTGAGTAGATAAAGTAGCATTTGTAGGCCTTGAAACATGCTCATCAACAACATACCACAAATCTTGATCAATTAAAAGATATTATACCTTTATCTTCCACAGATCTCAAAATTGTTACCAAAAAATTTATCTACCTCTCTATTCTCCTCAATGTGCTCACCATTTGAAAATTCTTGCAGCAAGATCATAAAGTATCTTTTGCACATGCCCCCACTTAAAACTGGATTAGTTCAAAAAACCCATCAACCCACAACTAAAACCAGATGCGATCAATCTCTGATACCACTTAGCCTAAGGATGGTGTTATGCCTATATTTGATATCTAGTATAGTGAGCAGGGTGCTAAAGCACACACTTTATCAAAATTTTCAACCATTTAAGGGTTTGTCTAGTAGTATATGTTATCTATCTGTTCTTGTCTAATATTTTTGAGTTTGTCTAGTTTCTTATTTGTAGCCAATGAGGGATAGGAGGATGCTATATCTATTGAAAAATTATGTTTTGGGGGTTGAATCTTCATATAAACTTTAATGATGCTCATTTTTGTATGATCTATTAGATAGAGATAGAGTTTGCATAGTTGCAAATGGAACTTGTACGGCTAAAGGGGCTATTTTCAAGTGTTATAAAGGCTCCAATTAGACTAAGGGTGGTGTTATAGTTGTATTTCATACATGGTTTAGTGATTAAGGTGCTAAAGCACACACTTCATCAAGTTTTCCAACTATTCAAGGGTTTTGTCTAGTTGCATATGTTGTTTATCTATTCTTGGAATGCAAGTGTTACTTTGCTTTAATGTTTCCATGATGTTTTGATGATTTTGAGCATGATGTACTATTTTTCCATTTGTTCTTATGTATTAGATAGTTCTTAGAGTGTTTGGACCTGAGGAATTCTTTTGTTGGTGTTCACTAAGGTTTTAGAACTAGTGTTTATGGATCACATGATGACCACATGGTGATACTGAGAGGGGGGTGAATCAATATCTAACAATCTTTTACTTTTCAAACTCAATTAATTACATTACCTACACATATGCAAGATCTAGCAATTAAGTACACAATGAGAACACACAATTTATGTGGAAACCCTTTCGGGAAAAAACTACAACACAATATTGCATATATATATATATATATATATATATATATATATATATATATATATATATATATATATATATATATATATATATATATATATATATATATATATATCTTGTAGGCTCCAACCTACTAGAGACTCCAAACTCCACTTGACAGAATTATAGGCTCCAACCTATTGGAGGCTTCAACCCCCACACAAACTAAGCTCCAACTCAGCAAGAGGCTCCAACCTATTAATCCTGCAATGGCTGATATAGTATGCTTCTTTACAGGATCTTCCTCTCACACATCTTATTACATATCACACAATATCCTTCTTCCAACTCTGATCACTATCCACACAATAACCTTCTCTCACAAATCTAATCACACACTTCCTTCCCTCACAAATCTGATCACAACTATTCACACAATCCTTTCACAAAGCTGATCCATATTTTCACCTTAAAATCTGCACTCTCTCCCTTAACATTTACCTCTCAATCTTCACATATGTTTATCATTTATATATTTTCACTTATCCTTCTCATACCGAAGCACATACTCTTCAGAAGATATCTAATTTACACTTCATTTATGCCTTTATTCTTTTTCTCAAATCTGCTTTAATACTCAGAAATAAATCATTAAATTCTTGTCTAAAACTCAACCTTTCAATCTCCTTTTATATCCTCCCAAGAGAGGCTTCCCTTTTGAATGAATGTGTCTTTTTCCAATTAACACAACCCTTCATAAAATCACACCTCTTCCAATCATATCCTTCATAAATCTGCTATAAATCATGCACACTTCTCTTTCATAAATCTGGTCCAATCATGCACAACTTATTTATATAAAACTGGTCAAAATCATGGCATTCTCTTCTCATAAATTTATGCTCATATCAACATACTATCACATACACACTTCCTCTCAAAACAAATCAGATGTTCTCTTCATAATTCTGCCCCTCTTCTTTCTTTGAACTCTACTCTAAACTCAAAAACATTTCATTGAATTGCTTATTTCAAAATGAATCTTTCAACTCCCTTTTATACTTTCCAATGGATGTATCCTTGATGAATAGATATGTCCTTTTGTAATATTTTGTCTTATTGACTTTCAGCTTCTTCTCCAATTCATCCTCTAGTGATTTTGTCTTCTTCACTTTTGTCTTCTTCTCCAATTCGTCCTCTAGTGATTTTGTCTTCTTCCTTAAACTGATTTGTCTTTATTTGCTAACACAATTTGTCTTCTTGTTGCCTTCATAAAATCACATCATATATACTAATGATTCATGTTCCTCTTTGCAAAATATAACAATTGAAAATCTCTAGTATCCACAAAGTACTTCCACCATACAAAAACTGATCATTGCATGTGTATATCAAAGTATGGTTGTTTGAAAATGACTTCAAAAACTTCTTTTATATCATCCTTGTCTCTTTCCTTCAAAGGAGTCAGCCTCATATGGATTTGAATCTTTAATTTAAATTCGTATCTTTCACAAGTTGGCCACCTTGGATGTATAATTAAATTTGAACTCCATTCTATTTTGACCCAAAACACTTATATCTCAAATGTTTAAATCTTTAACTTAAACATGTAATCTCCCAATAGTAATGTGTAACAAATGTATTCTTTGCTCTCCAACAAACAATTATTATTATATCAGGCCACTCTTATTTGCCTTGACATCAATGATCCTATTTATGACCCTGTGCCTTTGACATCACTCTTTTATACATCTTAATCCAACAATCTCCACAATGATCTCTTAGACATCAATCTCACCAACAATCTCAGGCTTTGACATTAGGGATAACAATTGTGTTCATGCACCTTCTTGACATCAATGACCACATGTGTATGCACCTTTGACATCAATGACAAACATTCCAACAATCTCCCCCTTTGTCATTGATGGCAACACAAACATAATTCTTTCATTTTTCATTGCTCCCCCTTACTCTATCTCTCCCCCTTTGACATCAATGGCAAAGGGATGTAACATATTTCTATTCTTTATAATATGATTCTCTTTCTTATGATGCTCCCCCTGTCTGTAAGGCTCCCCCTTTCTCAGGATTCCCTTACTCTAATCTATCTTTGTCTCTTTGTCACTTGCGTGATATACTTCCTCTATAGCTATCCAAATAATTTGGATGATCTTCTCAAGTTTAACACATCAGAAATTTGTTTTTCTATCCATCATTCACTATGCATCTTACAAAATGGAAAATGCTTTCAACTCTTCATAAAGAATCTACTCATGTCTATCATGCTTCCACTTGACATTAATGGCATCATTCTTCCATTCTATAATTCTCTCTTTATAAACTTTCCTTTTGACATCAATGGTAAGAAATCTTCATCTATCTCTAATTTTTCTCTTCCATGGGGTTGTAGCTTTCAACCTTTTTATAATTCTTCCCCCTTTTCATTAATGGTAAAGGGATATTAATTGTACCTCTATCCATTGTCTTCTATGGCATCATTACTATTAAGAGGTAAAAAGAGAGATGATGGATATATGGATTCACTAGATCAAACCCTCCTTTCACTCTAACATTCAAGGACAAAGATCGAGTCAAGCCACTACAAGATGGAAGAGGGCTCAACTACAGATCTTTGTGCTCTTATTTATCAAGGAAAGATAAGATTCAACCAAGATTTTATCAAACCCTAGGCCAAGTATGAAGAAAACCCTAGTTCTAAGATAATTAGCTTGAAACAGATGATTGACATTAGAAATATAGAAACCAAAAATACATAGAGGATCAGTAAGATGTCAAAACCTGTCTCCTGAAAGCAAAGGTGTCGGAGGAAAAATTTGGCAACCGCCCAAGTCCAGATGTTGGAATCTTCCAAATGTCAAAACTGATGAAATGCTATAGATGATGCCTAAAACTCAGATCCAGAAGCTTGAGGCCCTATAGACTAGGGAAGCAACTGCCCAAGTCTAGTTAGAGGGATATTTTGACACTATTTTTGGATCCCAAAACTCAGTTTCTTGCACTTCTTCCTTGTAGCTCCACTTTTCTTGAAACCTGTACCTATAACCTGCACACAAGATAACAAGAAAGGGGTTTGGGGGTTGTGGTGTTAGGAGATTGCCTTAGTCAAGCCACAAGTTAGCATTCAAGATTTCCCAACACTGTTGTTAATGAGAGGGTGTGCTCTTGCAAAGTAGAGGCCAAAGATAATCGAAATGATGAAATGATTCAAATTATTCAAATAGAAATGATGTCACCTTGGAGGTGAAGCCCTTGGGAGGATGAAAGATCTTCAACTCACAAGGAGATGGATGCTGAAGCCATATCTGCAACAAACATACAAATACTAACACAAATCTGTAACAAATACACAATGAATGCCTTGAATACTCTTTGTTCCAATATCATAAGTTCATGTTATCCATCTAGGTGTAAAATGAAGTCATAAACTCACTTATATATGCTTTCCCCCTAACATTTACAAATTCAAATCACAAGAGCTAACAAGGAGGAACATTTTTTAAGGTCCCAGATCGACATCCCAAAAGTTAGTCCCAACCAATTAGGAGAGACTTGGATGGTTGGCACCCAAGTCTAGAGGCTTAAATTAGGTCAGGGATAAGTTAAGATAGGTCCCAAGGGTCCCAAAATGTCCTGGGTGTCAAGAAGTTTCTTTCAGGATGATCAATTATAATGTAAAATTAAGTATAGGAAGCAAATAGGACCTAGGAGCTAAACTAGGAGTTAAAAAGGCATGTGGCCACTTTTTACTTCATATCATTTAGCCCCCACTTTAATGTATGTATGACCTTGCAAGCCATACATGAATTAAAGTATGGTCAAAGTACATCAGACACACCAAACACATCCTAAGTTTGAAGACTATCGCTAGCCCCCAAGCTTAGGCAAACATAAGAAAACACTTAGCAGTCACATAAGACACAATGAATACAATAAGGAAGCACACAATACATGGTGAATACAACGAAAGCATGTAATACACGGAGAAGACATGAATACAATCATGCAATACACAAAGAAGACATGATTAAGAAATTATATATCTATATATATGAAATACTAATTAAAGTAAACAAACACAGCGTGGGGAGGGACTCATCACCACACAACTTTAGACCACACGAAAACATGCAAAACACATAGAGCGTAGGGAGGGACTCATCACTGCACAACTTTAGACAACGCCGGAAACATGCAAGACATGCAGAGAAGACACATAAAACACATGGCAGACATGTGGAATACATGAGTGTTGCATAGTATGCCATAGACACACTATACATCTTATACATGGAAAACATGAGCGATAGGGAGGAGCTCATTACTACTCCACTATCTAAAACATGCCAAACACACCTGACAGTTGAGCTACACTACCACAACCACCAAAGACACACTTAAGGGTGAATAGCTCAAGATCTAGCCTTGCCTCACAATGAGGACTTTGAATAAAAGGATGTGCACTCGCTCAAGAGATACACCATCTCGCCTCACGATGAGGGCTTTATAAAATGTAACCCCACTTGCATCACGGAGACGCCTTACAGTGAAAAGGAAGGATGTACTCAAGGTATACAACCCCACCTGCATCATAGAGATGCCTTATAGTGAAAAGGATGTATACACAATAGATAAAATACACAACCCCACTTGCATCATGAAGATGCCTTATGGTGAAAAGGAAGTGTATGCAAACATACTTTGTCAATGTAAAAGATAATCAAGAAGATGCCATTATATATGTCCCCACCTTAAGGTGGTTGATACCACTTGCCAGTATCAAGAACATTAAGGTAGAGTGAAAACACGCAAGGGAACAAGAGCTTTAACAAAGCCCATGCCCCCAAGGGTGACATGTGCCACGATTGCCAAATGTTCCCAGAAACACATCAAGATTAGTTGATAAGATAATGAACATGATATAAACTTTGGTTAGAAAATCTTACTCTAAGATAACAACCAAATCAATTCATAGAAGCTATGCATGAAATTATGTCACATGAGAGACCAAGGCTACACTTGCGAGTTCGGTACCAAGTATAGCCATTGGGCTTATACTACATGTATCTTGAAACTGAGTGTAACAACAAGGTGAGATACAAAACAATCCAAAGTGTGTTGAAGTAGATTTAGAGTATTGTAAAAGTTTGTTACAAGAGATTTCACAGCATGATTCACAACACAGAGTGATTCTACTAGCCAAGTGTTGGATATATAGATAAACCCCATCTTCATATATGGACTAGGTCCATTTTTTCTTTCTTGCTGGAGGGACACACAGTCCTTATCAATATTTGTTTATTTTCGTCATCCGCTGGCTAGTAGAGCCACTAAAGAATGTAAACAATAAAATGAGAGAGTAGACAAGAGTGACTCAGGTTTATAACATGGGGAGATGCCCTCAAGACATCCTCCATGATGTTATCCCCCCAAGGCACAACACACAACAATAAAATAGAGGAGAGGAAAGATAGAAGAATGTAGAGACAAATAGAAGTGCACAATAGAGGCATTCTCCTTAGATCCTTGGCCTTACAAGAGTATCAAGGGTCATCCAAAGAGACCTAAACAACATTTAACACAACACGAGGGAACACAACACAATACTAACAACATATATATCTAGGAGGCCACCCTTGAGAGCAACTAGAATAGGTGCTACAACAAGTGCAACTAAATGAGGGAGAAATACTTACCTGAGTCAATGGGATATTTCCTAGTAGACAATTCATGTCTATCATCTCAGGATATATCATATTTAGTCTTAAACTTGTTGATATTGTATTAGAATTAGTACACTTATTCACTATCCCCTTAGTGGGTGGAATAGGTCAATTGTTTTGAGTGATCTCGACATCCATCCATAAGGGATTTAATGTGAGAGACGTTTCCTCATCCACTAGTGCTTCATCTTTTGAAAGGAGAGCATAGGAACGAAGGGGAGGTAAAGTGTTGTTAGGAGAATTGTTGGTGATTGCATCTTTAGTGATGTCCAAAGGGTTTGAACATGCAACCAAAGGAGAATTATCCAAGGCCTTTGCATCCTTAGTGATAACCAAGGTACTTGAACATTCAACTAAAGGGGAAAGATCAAAGGTCTTTACTTCCTTAGTGATATCCAAGGTACTTGAACATTCAACTAAAGGGGAAAGATCGAGGGTCTTCGAATGCCTATAAAAGACAATAAACTATTATATTCTAGGTAGTCTATCACAGGACACCTTCTAGTCAAAATATGAAAAGTAACACTCAACTTAATAGTTTTTGCCATTTGTATTGCTCCCATCACCTTTCCAAATTGAGCTTCAATTGTACATCCACATGCAGCAAGCTTCACTTTATTTTTAATATACTTATCATATTCCATGGCATGCCTAACATGAAGGCATTCTTCCTTTATTTTCCATCTTATCACTAATTTTTCCTTTCTGTCTATGATTTGTTTTCATAAACTTTACTAACATGTTTTTCTATGGTGTCAACTTTTAGTTGCAACTTCATCTTACACCTACATTATATGAGAGGTTCATATTTTGTTTTTATTCTCCACCAGTTCAATGAATGGATACTTTGACACCCAATCCATCTAAAATTCCTTGACATATCCTACTCATGCCCCATTTTTTATTTGGCTTTTCTTTTCCCTTCTTTGCAGGATCTACATTTTCATCGTCACTTACTCATCTAGAACATTATCTATGGCATTTTCTTGCAATTCATTACAATCTTCCTATGAGGTATTCCCTTGTTTGTTAATAGATGGCACAAGTCCTGATGTTGTAGGTTGATATGGCAGATCACAAACATAACCAGAGTATGAGATTATTTTTCTACATTTTGATTAGCACCCTTTACCAATTTCAAGAAATTGGCTCCTGATCAAAATATCTCACGAACTGGAAATTACAAAAAAAAATCTTGTGTTTAAGGTCATGACTTACCATCAAAGACTCAACACTAAAATTTTTTAGTATCATCTATATTATGCGACAATGAAACTAAACAAATAAAATCTATAAAAGAAATCATAAAATATAGATCCCTAGGGCTAGATGTCTCACTACCGAATATCATCTATAACAATGAAACCAAATTGGAAAATAGATAAATAAACAAGAGGAATGTAATCCCCACTCAGATTAAAAGCATTTAATTCACAAATTATTGAGAAATAAAGAAAATACATTTTAAATGTAGGAGAAAATTTTCTTAATTTAAATAATTACATCCAAAATACATTATATGTTACAACTGCTTCATATTCAAATATACACATTTGCAATATTAATTGTAAAATCATCCTTTCGGAAGGAGATTACTTCCTTCACTCTGGTATACTACACAATAGCCATATCTGAATCTACACACTAAAAGAAAACATTAATTCTGCATATACATTGGACTCACAATAAACAAATATCTATAACATTAAATAACAAGCCTAAGGCCCTAAGGGGTTGACCTAATGTCTCGGGGGCTCATTCAAAATGGCCTTGCCTACATACGCGTAGTGTAGAGACTTCGTAGTTCAGAGGACTGGAACTTTCAACTACAAGATGATAACATTCCAATCTATACTTCTTAGATGCTATTCACATGATATCGACAACCATATATGAGGACAGAAGAATATTAAGGTTTACATTCATTAAACTTCCCAATATAAATGATTATTTTCAAATTGATAGACAAATTACTATTATGCTTACTAAACATACAAGTATAAAGTTACATTAGATAATGAAAGCAAGAAACATTCAACATAAATACTCTCAATTGGATAATCGAGTCATGAATAGACAATCTAAGTCCAAAAATGGACAGTCTTTTTAAACTCATCGATTCATATGGAAAGTCTCAATTGGATGATGCAATAATATTTAAAACCTTGCTCCTTTTTTATAATTCTAAGTTTACCTCTACCATCCCATTGTCCACTTATAATTTAGAATCAAGACCATATAATAAAGAAATAATTAAATTGGCTTATAAAACATGAAAGGTTAATCAATCAATACAATAATGTTTCCAGATAAATTAATGATAAATTATGATTATTTATTTACACATAAACTAGAGTAAAGCTTAGATATTTAATCTAACTCTTGACAATTCCCACATTCACTATCTTTGTATGAAAATAGATAGAGGAAACAATTCTTACCTTAAACTTATAAGCTATGTTAATAAGGAAAAATTACATAATCAAGATCACTAATTATTTTACTTACCCTTAATTACAACCAACAATTATCAAATACCAACTTTCCTAAAGAAATTAATATTATGTTTCCTGCATACTAGACGAGATGTGACCCAAATATAAGATTGTCTTAAAGCTAAAAGGTAACCGATATCCTATAAAGATTTCCATTTGATTCAAAATGATTTACAAAAAGATTCCTTCCTAGGAATAAGTTAGGGACCACCTTTATTTAGGATGAGGAAACACATTACATTGGATCGCAATACTATCAAGACCTAATTCTCTTAATTCTATATTAATTTTCAGTATAAAGACAATAATAAGTAGAGACTATTTATGTGCATATAACGTGCCAAGAAGAATATAATACATCCACTAATTTTAGTTCATAGGATAAAGTTGTATGACTTAATGCATGGTCAAACAAAACTTAACACTATTCAAGTGTTTACTGAAGTGTAATGCCATAAGACATTTTTACAAGAATGAAGAGTCCGCAATTTACACACACATTCTCGTTGCCTACATAAGCTAGGGGGAAATTAAAACGACAATGTATTATATATGTTTCCTGAATAATGAAGCATGACTTAGGTTCTCTTCTCATACATCTATACAAAAGTGGTCAGGGGCAGTGAGGTACAGAGGGAAAGAAACAAAATCATTGAGAGAGATGTGAACCATTTCCATCATTATGAACATCAACTATGTTATTTTACGATTGGCGATGATTAATGAATCAATCTCGAAATAAACCTTGGTCTATAATATTGCGCACAGTAAAAGGACATTTATCAAGAACATTGAAAGGTGGATAAAGTATTTGTTGGCAAGAGACACTGTGTGGCTTCATGAGTGTTGTCATTGATGGCAACAAAGTCCATCTCACACATCCGCAGGACATGGTATGTCTATACCGGAAGTCAGA
This sequence comes from Cunninghamia lanceolata, assembly GCA_027924645.1. Lineage (NCBI taxonomy): Eukaryota > Viridiplantae > Streptophyta > Pinopsida > Cupressales > Cupressaceae > Cunninghamia > Cunninghamia lanceolata. The sequence continues at coordinate 1,100,497 of BSBN01000141.1, read as the reverse complement.
TTGAAGAGTATTTTGGTCTGGTGACCAAGAATAGAGCATGCAGCAAGGTCCGACAATCAGGTCCGATCTCTCAGAGGAAGTATCTCAGCAAAGTGCGGACTTGGGGAAGTCAAGAGGAGTACCATGACTAATACATTCCAGAGATTGAGCCTCTAGTGATGAAAGAGTGAAGAGATATGAGCACCTAAGTGTTGGGTTCCTGTGTGGCAGAGTAGACTGAGGAAGACCTGACCGACAAGGCATCAGATCTTAATCCGGATGAGATATTGATGGTGATCAAGTTTCTTGAGGTATCATTCATGACTGGCCAACATGATTGATGACTTTTATAAGCATCTCTTTGATACACATCACTTGGTAAGCAAGGATTCAATCGACAGACCAGAGTTTGGGAAAATATTGAGTATTACGGATGCCGACTAAAAAGATGTTGAAATCCTTTGTGCGGATATATATACCAGATGGATTTCGATATGAAGGTGTGTGTGGTGTGTTGAGTAGTGTGAAGAAAAGCAGAAAGCAGTGTGGAAGCAGTAATACAGGTCCGGTATGTGATAGGACAGCAGCACCAAAGAAGAAGAATGAAGTGCAGTAGATCAGTGTATTGGGCCTAACCGGAAATGAGCCTCAGCATATGTGGATGCTTCTCATCAGTTCAAGTATCTTGTTACTTTCTTTGTACCTTGTAGACAGTGAGTCTCTTATAGGCAGTGAGCCTCTTGTGAGCAGTGTGCTCAGGCAGTGAGCCCTAATTGGCAAGTGCCATTTTGTACTTCTATTCTTTTAACAGAGAATACAATCTTGGGTTAGTCACCCCGTGGTTTTTCCCTTAACAAGGTTTTCCACGTCAAAATCATTGTGTTATGTGTATTGATTTTGTTTTTGCTTTCATGGTTATGGATGCTTATTTGTTTTGATGTTGCACTAGTTATTAAAGAAGAACAAAAAGTTAAATTAATTAAGATAACTGATTCACCCCCCCTCTCAGTTATCAACAATATTCTAACTCGGTCAATGCCAACGAAGGTGGATTTAAGCATGGTAAACTCTACCGCAGATTAACATTATAATCTTCAAAAAAAACTTAATCAATACTTTCTTAAAATAATTCCTTCATAATTCAATAAGGAAATCTTATCAAAGATATATCAAAATCCTAAAAAAAAGAACCCCGACATCTACCCTAATTTACTTCAGTTCATAATAGAATAAGATCATGATCAAGCTGAGACATAACTAAGTATAAAATAACGCCTTCTTTAAACATGTGTAATTTTTAATGGTTTTCTAAATTGAGTATGATCCAGAGGATTCCATATATATTTTGTCTTCCTAGGGAATGAAAAAGGTGGTAGGTTTTGCAATATATAGATTGTGTATCATTAGATTCCAGATACAATGAAAGGGGCATCCATCAAAGCATAATGGAAGAGGAGATTGTCAGAAGAAATTGCAAATGCCATGGTAAACATACATAAGCATTGTGAAATTGAGACAATGCAATAACTAACTCCACATAGACTAAAGCGATTGCAGAAAATACCCAAAATGGAATAATGAAAGATCTTTAAAAGTCCAAATCCTCAACCTTTACTAGCAAATGAGATGCATAGAAAAAGTACACAATTTGTTTGACATAATGCCTCAAAAAGACAACATCTGATGATCGTAGGATATGCACAAAATGGATTTCTTAAAACGATTATGACATTATTAAGAAAAAGTGATAGGTAAGAGGAAAAACCTCAAGAGAGGTCACCTAAATATGCAATGATTACAGGATAAGTACATACATAGAAATGTTTGAAAAAGGCAAGAGAAAAATTTAAGGCATATGCAGATTTATAGGCATACCATAAGGCACTGCAAGGCTCAAATGGATCTGCAAGGATAATAAATGAATCAAAGATGTTTGAAACTTTTAAGATAATGCAATTGGTAGGTGTTAAGCCAAATTCCTTATCCTTTATATGCACCACGATGGAAGCTTAGTTAGATAGATAAAATGGTTGGAAATGCTCTGGTAGACATGAATGCAAAATGTGGAAGCAGAGACAAGGTGTTGGCAAGAGACACTATGTGGCTTCATAAGTGTTGTCATTGATGACAACAAAGTTCATCCCACACATCCGCAAGACATGGTGTGTCTATTCCGGAAGTTAGATTGAAGAGTATTTTGGTCCGGTGACCAAGAACAGAGCATGCAGCAAGGTCTGACAATTAGGTCCAGATCTCTCAGGGGAAGTATCTCAGTAAAGTGCTAACTTGCGGAAGTCAAGAGGAGTACCTTGACTGATAGATTCCAAGGATTGAGCCTCTGGTGAAGAAAGAGTGAAGAGATATGAGCAACTAAGTATTGGGTTCCTGTTTAGCAGAGTAGACTGAGGAAGAACTGATCAACAGAGCATCAAACCTTAATCCGGATGAGATATTGATGGTGATCAAGGTTATTAAGGTATTATTCATGACTGTTGACATGATTGATGACTTCTATGAGCATCTCTTTGATACGCATCACTTGGTAAGCAAGGATTCAGCCGACAGACTAGAGTTTGGAAATATCCTGAGTTTTTCAGATGTCGACTAGAAAGATGATTGAAATCATTGATGCGGATATATATACCAAATTGATTTTGGTATGAAGATGTGTGCAGTGTATTGTGAAGTGTGAAGAAAAGTAGAAAGCAGTGTGGAAGTAGTAATACAGGTCTGATATGTGACAGGACAGTAGCACCAAAGAAGAGGAAGATTGAAGTGTAGTAGATCAGTGTACTGAGCCTAACTGGAACTGAACTTCAGCATATGTGGATGTTTCTCATCAGTTCAAGTATCTTGTTACTCTTTTTATAACTTGTAGACAGTGAGTCTCTTGTAGGCAGTGAGCCTCTTGTGAGCAGTGTGCTCGGGCAGTGAGCCCTAATTGGCAAGTGTAATTTGTACTACCTTATTCTTTTAACAGAGAATACAATCTTGGGTTAATCACCCCGTGGTTTTTCCCTTAATAGGGTTTTCCACGTCAAAATCATTATGTTATGTGTATTGAGTTTATTTATGCTTTCATGGTTATGCATGCTTATTTAATTTAATGCTGCATTATTTGTTAAAAAAGAACATAAAGTTAAAATAATCAAGATAAATGATTCACCCCCCCTCTCAGTTATCAACAATTGGTATCAGAGCTAAGTTCCTCCAAACAGAGCCTAATAGCTTAAGGAAGATCTGGGAATTCAAATGGACATGTATGGTATGAGGGAACAACTTCAGTCTGCCTTTGATGATCTTGAGCAATCTCACTCTGAAGTCACTAACTTGAGAGAAAGACTCAAACAAGCTGAAGATTTCATAAATGAACTAAAGGAGAAACTTAGTATCTCTATGAAAAAGAGAAAGGAACTTCTTCAGCAATTAGCAAGTCAAAATGAAGCTAATGATACTAATGAAGATCTGACTGAGAAGAGAAAATTATGTGAGAAGCTATCAAAAGAGGTCATTATGGTAAGACATGAAATGGAATAAGGAGTTATGAAATTCACCCAAGAAATTGAAGAGAAAAGAAGGACTAAAGATAATCTAAAACAATCTCTCAAGGAGAAGTTAGAAGACTGCCACAAAATGGATAGAATAATCAGGCATTTGGAATCTGATCTTGAAGAAGCCAGAGATAATGAAGAACAACTTGAGAATCAAATTGTCACTCTAAAAGGGGATCTTCAAACAACAAACGAATACAAAGAGAAATTCAAGATAAGCTCTGCTCAGTTTGAAGTTCTTCTTGAAAGTCAAAAAAGAGTAGATGACAAGCAAGGCTTGGGGTATGAGAAAGGTGAAAGCTCCGGATCTGGTCAGAAGAACTCTGGATCAGGAAATCCAAGGAACATGCCTAGAAGACCTCCAGTAAGGCAACCAAATGCTCAAAGATATCCATCCTTCAATGGATACAGCCACAATTGCAATAACTTTGGTCATAAAGCAAATCAGTGTAGAAGAAGAATGAATCAAACTAATTCATCCTTCTCCAGACAGTGCTTTAATTGCAAAAGGTATGGTCGCAAAACTCATGAATGCATAAATATGCAAATGAACAATTCATTCAATGGTAGATGTTTTGCATGCAATAGAATGGGACATATGGATAATTAGTGTAGATCAAGAGGATATCAGTCATATATGCAAAGAAATGTTGTTTGCTACAATTGCAATAGTTCTGGTCATATTGCCAAATTTTGCAGAAGTAAGAATCAGGACAAAAAGGGTTCGGTGCATCATAATCAAAACCAAGACAAAGGAAAAGGAAAAGTGAATGCGGATGAAATTCAAAGGGAGACGAACAAGATATGGGTGAAGAGAAGTATAGAAAATGATGGGGATGGATCCACACCAGAATCTGGTGCTGATATTCCTTCTGGAAACTAAATAGATGAGCGCTGGCTCAGGGGGAGTAACAAAAGAAAAATATTTTCCCCCAGCGAGTCAATAAGTGCTTGAAATTGGCACATGAAAGGTTACGGATTAAAGGGTTCTTAGAGAAACATCTAAATAAGCCATGGTAAAGATATGGAAGATCTGCAAGAAGTTTTGAAAAGGTTATTATTCCAAGATTGATCAGGTTCAATAGTCATCCGGTAAGAACAAGATTTTCACAGTTAGATCTGGTATGATTCAAATTTGAGGTATCTTGATCTACAGATAAATGGAATGATTGTGAAAGGTAGATAGATTGCTAATATCCACTGAGAATAACTTTAAGTGCATCTTAGTGATCCAGAAAAATTTCTTAGGACAAGGAGAACAGAGCAACTGGAATAACTTAAGGTATGCATTTATTTGAAATGAAATTAGGGTTTACGCAGAAATAAAAGGGTTCTTTTGTTCATCATTTGTACATTTGTATTCGAGAAGAAGAGAAAAGAAAATCTGCAAACAAATTGTCTCAAGCCTCTCAAAGATCAACCGCAGAAGTCAATTCTTCCAGCAATCTGTTCCATCTCATTCCGTGAAACCTAGAAGCGTAAAAGGTATTTTCCATTCTTGAAAACCTTTCTTTGAATCTTTTGAAAGATGGCTACTTTGAATGTTGTGAAGATCACTGATAGGCCATGTCCTAAATTCAAGAAACATCCCTACAAATCCCTGGAAGTTGATCCCCTAGGTGCCTTTTCAAGCATTCCACATGGGGTTTTACATGTGGAAGATGTTAGGGCATATATTCACTCAAACATTGAGGAATTTGGGGAATCCAAACTAATGGATATTTATCACAATCAGTTAATAGATGACTCTTTTAAACTCAAATCTCAGTACAAGGCTATCCGGGACAAACAGTTTGGACATTGCATCTATTTCCCCTATTTTGCAGAAGATGAGTGGGTCCGGTATGTTTTAAGCAGAGTGCATGACAACTTCATGTGGTTAAATAGACCATTTAAGATCACAAAAGATGCTATTAAAGCGGTAATTGATTTGCACTCATCTGGAGGGTTACCTGTTCTCAAATCGATCAAAAAACAAACTATGAATGAGGCTACCGGATCAAAATTTGACAAAAGAGCCATGACAATAGAAGATATCACTAATCCGGATATCAAGTTTGCCTCCATGATAATTAGTTACAAGATATATCACTCCAGTAAGGAAAATTCAGTACCTGGAACTACAATTTACACTGCTTATCAGATGCTGAGAGAAAATGCTGACTATGATCTTTGTGATCTTCTCCTAAACCAACTGTTGGAGAATTTGTAGAAAATAAAGAAAGATAAAAAGAATTCTTTCAAATATAGTGGCTTGATACTTTGCCTATTTTTCTACTATATGAATGAGCTACCCGAAACTAGTAGTTGAATGTGGCAAAATGACAGACTGGTAGCCATACAAATTAGAGATTATTTGCATGGAATTGGTGATGCCAAGGCACATAATACAACACTCTGGGGCTACTTCAAGAATTTTCAAAATATGATGCAAACCAGAGAAAGAATTCCCCAATCAATGGTTGAGAAGTACAAAGATACAGTGTGCTTCATGGTAGACACTGATCAATGCCTAATGGAGGCAGTGGAGCCAAGGTCAGTCTGGATCATGCCAATGGGGTATGAAGTAGATGAGAAAATTGTAGAGCTACATGTTCAACACATGCTAAGTTAGCCCAAGGATCCTAAGGCAAAAAGGTTTGGAACCTACCAAGAGCTAAGTGTAAAAGTTCATGTTGAACTTAGACAGCCTGAGATCAAGAGAAAAGTAAGAAGGGAAGTAGAAGAATTTGCCAAAAGGCATGGAATATCAAAGGAGGCAGCTAATGCCAACAGAGAGAAGATGGAAAGGGCAGAGAAAGAAAAGGAAGAAGTAGAAAAAGAAAGTGCTCTGGTAGAAGCCCCCGGACCAGATCCTCTAAGAGCTCAAAGGCATCAAAACTGGAAGCAAAATCATCTGGTAAAGGAGAAAAGAGAACAAAGACAAAGGCTACAAGATCATACACAAGCCTCAAGGATGATGAAGAGACAGAGACAGATGAGGAAGTAAAGAAAATAAAGAAGAAGAAGAAAACATCTGATAAATCCTCTACTAGTCAAGACAAGCAAGAAAAGACAGAAGAATTTGTTGAAAAACCTACTCTCCGCATTAATGATATCATCAAACCAATCACTGTGGATGGCAACCTAAAACCAATGACTGAGTTCTATGATGAATATAATGAAGTTGACCAGAAGATCCTGCAAGAAGCTACAGTCAGGTATCTGAATATCTATAATAAGGCATTTATTGAAATCATATCTCTAATTCCCAAAAGCTTAGAGAAGGAACTAGAAATAAGGAAGAACAATGCCAAGGCAAAGGACCTTGAGATCCGAGAATAGATAGCTATTCAGCTCTATCCTTCAATCACTTAGAAACAAATGAATATGATCTTCAAAGATTGCAAGGATGAGTTCCAGAGCAAAGCTAGAGAATTAACTTATGCTTGGAGAGACTGACAAAGTGGCAAAAGAAACAGAAGACATCCTTCAAAATGCATACAAAAGATTCAATATTCCTATTATAGAGGAATTAGGTGATGAACCCTCTACCATGGATAACAATGGAGAATCTATTGAGACAGTTGTAGAAGAGACAAAGGAAGGTGAGGAGAAAACTAAGAATCTAGATCCCTCTGCTCTAGAAGAGGAAGTTCATAAAGAAGCAGACATCTCTCCTCCGGTTTCCCCAGCAGACTCTGGATCTAAAGGAGAAGAAAGAACAAAAGAGAAAATTAGTCAAGAAGAAGAGGTGAAGGGAAGAGAAGAAGGTCAAATAGAGAAGACCACAAGTGACAGTACTGAGGCTGCAGAAGGGAAGAAAACTCTGTCTCTGGCAAGAGACACTGCAGAAGCAGTCAAAGACTTTTTGACAAAAGAAATGATGGAATTAGATGAACCAGAGCTACTTCAAGGGCCATTCAATTTTGATTCCCTCTCTCCGGTCCAGATAATGAAGGTGGCATCTTTTGCTCAAGCCAAAGCAAAAGAAAAGCTTCTAAAATCTCACATGGAAGATTGTGAGCTAATAGAGATTACATTCGGTGTGCTAGAGAAAATCATGCCATCCTTCCAAAAGGATTCTTCAACCTCCACATCTGGTAATCTAAAGTCTCTTGTAAACTCTGTTAATAAATATTTTGATTCCTTAGAGAAGTCAACTAAAGAAAAGGTCTGGAAGGAGTTTTTGGGAAAAAGATTCTCTGAGATACAAGGATTTATAACCAATGATAGGAGAAATATTGATATTGGGATAAAGAGCTTAGAAAATGCTCTTAAAGATGGCAGAGAAGTATATAAATTTTGTTTATCCTGGTCTAAAGTGACAAAGGATATTGAGAAGAAAGTGAAAGAACAAGAGGATAAACTGTCAAGCCTCTCTCAGAATTTTGATCCTCTCACCACATCCATAATAAACCAAGAATGTTAGACTATTACAGTCATAAATGAGATAAAGAAGCTTGAGAAGGAAAGGAAGAACATAATAAGTAGGATGGGTGAACTTAGAGGGATGATTATCCCTAAATTAGAGGCCATGCATGAGGCTCTAACTAATGCCTAGACCACAGCCCAGACCAGTGATCTGACATATCTAAAGAGGGAAGAAGCTTTTGCATTCCTGTTGAGTGGTCACATCTCAATTTTGGATAGAATGAAGCAGAGTTGGGCAACAAAATTTGTCTAGTTGAAGACAACTTTTGCAGATATACTTCAATATATGTAAGTATAACATGTATATACACTTATGCAGCTAAGTATAGTTGGATTTTTGGGATTTTTGGTGTGCGGATCCTACCCTTTGCCATTGATGTCAAAGGGGGAGTGAGGAGCAGTGAAAAATGTGGAATCTAGCTAAGGGGGAGCTCCGAAAAAGTGTACATTAGAACAGAGCATTAACCAAGGGGGAGTGTAGTGTGACAGTCATTTTTCACTAAGTGTTGCCATCAATGCCAAAGGGGGAGATTGTTGGCAAGAGACATTGTGTGGCTTCATAAGTGTTGTCACTGATGGCAACAAAGTCATCCCACACATCTGCAGGACATGGTGTGTCTATTTCGAAAGTCAGATTGAAGAGTATTTTGGTCCGGTGACCAAGAACAGAGCATGCAGCAAGGTCCAACAATCAGGTCCAGATCTCTCAGGGGAAGTATCTCAGTAAAGTGCAGACTTGGGGAAGTCAAGAGGAGTACCTTGACTGATAGATTCCATGGATTGAGCCTCCAGTGAAGCAAGAGTGAAGAGATATGAGCACCTAAGTATTGGGTTCCTGTTTGGCAGAGTAGACTGAGGAAGAACTGACCGACAGAGCATCAGACCTTAATCCAGATGAGATATTGATGGTGATCAAGGTTATTAAGGTATCATTCATGACTGGCTGACATGATTGATGACTTCTATGAGCATCTCTTTGATACGCATCACTTGGTAAGCAAGGATTCAGCTAACAGACTAGAGTTTGGAAATATCCTGAGTTTTCCAGATGCTGACTAGAAAGATGATTGAAATCATTGATGCGGATATATATACCAGATTGATTTCGGTATGAAGGTGTGTACAGTGTATTGTGAAGTGCGAAGAAAAGCATAAAGCAGTGTGGAAGCAGTAATATAGGTTCGGTATGTGACAGGACAACAGCACCAAAGAAGAGGAAGAATGAAGTGCAGTAGATCAGTGTACTGAGCCTAACCAGAACTAAACTTCAGCATATGTGGATGCTTCTCATCAATTCAAGTATCTTGTTACTCTCTTTATAACTTGTAGACAGTGAGTCTCTTGTAGGCAGTGAGCCCTAATTGGCAAGTGCCATTTGTACTACCTTATTCTTTTAATAAAGAATACAATCTTGGGTTAATCAACCCGTGGTTTTTCCCTTAAAAGGGTTTTCCATGTCAAAATCATTGTGTTGTGTATTGAGTTTATTTCTGCTTTCATGGTTATGCATGCTTATTTAATTTGATGCTGCATTAGTTGTTAAAGAAGAACATAAAGTTAAAATAATCAAGATAACTGATTCACCCCCCCTCTCAGTTATCAACACAAGGCACGTCAACTGTTTGACCGAATGCCTCAAAGAGATGTTATCTCATGGAATGTAATGATTGCAATATATACACATAATAGATTTGTTGAGCAGGCCTTGGAAACTTTCTAGCAATTAAAATTGGCCAGTGGTAGGATTGGACCGAGATAAAAGATGAAACCTACTTTGGATGACATGCATGCATTATAAGGCATACAAACTGAGACTTAATTTCAAAAGGTAAATCTTGCATGCAGATCCGACACTAAACACTGTAAAAGATAGATTGAGTAGTGAAAAGATATTAATTCAATGAGATAATGAGACATAAATTGATGCACAAATCAATCTATTTAGAAGTGTATCAGTTTAATATCAGAATGCCACAAAATATACTCTGAAACAAAATCTCTAAAATTCCACAAAGGTTTTCAAATTCAAAAGATAAATAGCTACTTCAGAAGCATACCCAAAGTTCATTTCCAATCAGTCACAGACTCTTCCTAGCCTTAATGCTTTAATCATTCCTGGCGGACTATTCCAAAGCAACATATTGATGAATTACCTGTGTTTCCCAAAACCTTGAGCGACCGCCTTATTCACTCATTACTTCCTCTTTAAAATTGAATCACATGACTTTTCATATGCTCAGAAACGTCCACCTCTTAAAAATGGAATTTAAATTAAACTTAATAAAACATGTAAATAAGAAAGCACATACATAATTTCTTTTCTATTAAATTATCCAGATAATTATTTTGAAATGAAACATCACAATTAATAATTAGGGTTAGGTGCCCTTACATTCTTTCCCCCTAAAAATAGACTTCCTCTTGGAAGTCATCAAGAAGAATAAATATCACCTAATTGCACAATATCATTGTTCTGTTCCAACTTTTTACATCAACCCAAATTATCTCACTTGATCTGTAACCACAAAATTAGTAACAATCTAGATTTTCTCACCACCCAACCATAGGATTCGACCAATCGAATCCACCCCCAAGCAAATAAATAGAAACCATTTCCTTGATATTCATCATAATAGACAGATTACAATATCATTTTCAAGAATATAATTCACAAATTTAACTCATTTTCTTTGACAATATAAGCATCAAACTCCCATTAAACATTTACTCTATTAATCACAACTCCCAAAATCAACTTCTAGAAATAATAATCTCCCAACTTCCATAAAACATTTTTTTTTCAAAACACCTTTAAACAACAATCACCAGAATACTCCCAAGGGCAATCAACTCCCTGAAACATTGTCATTCCTTATAACAACTTCCAACAATACTCCCATCTCAACACCAATTAATCAATAAAATGAAAATCATGAAAGAATTCATCATTCTTTATCAAATACCAACAACAGATTCTTTTTTTTCTAGATTCAATAGCTACATACATTTTAGTCAAGAACATAAAATTAAATTATTTCTTTCTTACCTTGGCTGCACAAATCTGGTTTGACCTTTAGAACCAACACCGATCTCCCTTCTTCCTTGCATAGAAACACATAGTAATACAAATCTTTTTACATTGCAAGCACCCATTCTTATCATAGAGTTCATATAAAATAGAAATAGATTTTTCTTACCTTCGTTATCCAAATTAGACTCAGTCCATAAAACTTTTCTCAAGCAACTCATAACAATCAGAAATACCATTCTTTCTATTGGAATTTTGTAAGATCATCCTTACTTATCCTAGAAGTATATTTATATAATCTAAAAATCAAATTCATTTAAGTATCACAAATATCAGCTCCATACGCCATGTATACTTTTAATAGGATTGGGATGATTAGTATCAAATAAAACTATAATGCCATAGATTAAACCTTACACAATTTCACAATATACATTCCTCAGGCCATCTACTCCCCTATACATTATGCTAGGACAAACTATTCGATTCACTTTACTTCACTTAAGCCAGCAACAATAAACAATGAATAAGCCTCAAAATACAAAAAATTCCAATGAGTAAAGATTTCAAATAGAATTCAATAAATAAAACTTCATATAAAAACAAATTGATTAACAGAAAAACATCAGTTCAAATTAAAACCAAAAATATTAATAGAATAGTCCCTGAGGCAAAAAGGACAATAAGCAATCAAATATCTTAAAGAAATCTTCAATTTGCTAGCTTACTAAAACAAAAGAGAAAATAAAAAAATAAAATTTTCAAATATTCTTCACAAAACTGAACATCTCAATCACTACGTGACTTCAGACGAGTCACCTAAGGGGAGGAGGGGAATGTGGTGGTCTCAAACCACATGGAGCTCCAACATATACCACAAAAGTAGTTAATCATGAAATTTATACAATTATGAGAATTCAACAGTTATGAATAATCAAGGTTTAGAAAACTCCCTTTTTTCACAATGTAGCTCCCTTAACACAACAGTAGCTCCCAATCACATTTAACTCCCTTTATTTCTCTGTAGCTCCCAATAGCTCACACAGAGCAACATCAACTCCCAATAGCTCACACAGAGCAACATCAACTCCCAATAGCTCACACAGAGCAACAACAACTCCCAATAGCTCACATAGAGCAACATCAACTCCCAATAGCTCACACGGAGCAACAACAACTCCCACACACTAGTAGCTCCCATAAAGCACATGTAGCTCCCACAACACACATCTCCCAAAACACCACATAACTCCCTTTATATCATTGCAACTTACACAATTTCTCTCATAAACAATTATCTAAACAAGATTCATTTCAGAAGTATTAATAGTATCTAACAGTACATATCTATTCAAAATTATTTTCCACAGCATTTAATATCCAAATAAAATATTTTCTTGCTCAATATCAATAACAGTATACAATCATTAAAAAAATATTTTATTTCACAAATCTTCCAATAAGAAAATAAGAGAAAGAGATCCTCTCATGGGGTTTAAGATTTACGTAACTCCCTTACATATACTCCCATACTATACCAGTAAACTTCCTTGAAAGAAAAACTCCAATAATTCATAACTCCCAAAATTCATAATATCAATACCCTATTTCTCCCACACCCATTCAACTATATGACCATCATCATCATTCACAATATTATCACTAAAATATATTCAATTAACCAAAGAGACAAACACAATTCATTTCCTCAATCAAACTATTACCCATTTATACAACAAATCTTTCCTTAATGATCATGTCATAACAAAAATATTATCATACCTTGATTGTTCATGCCTGGTTCAGCTCATTAACCTTTCAACCTTCCACTCTTCAAACAATCCAGTAAACTCACATCAACCTCAACTCCAAAAAGATTCAGTTAGAGAAAATGACTCACTTTTCCCTTTTATTAAAACTCTTATAAAACAATTAATTGAGCCACTCTTCCTACAATACATCTTAATAAAACATTAGTGCTTTTGAAATATCTTATAACCAAAGCCATCTATTTCATTAATCTACAATCGTATTCTTTTACGAAATCCATACTTAAATCATCCATGTTTCACACTAATACTTTTACCCCAAAGATCCCAAGTGTTGCAACTTGGTGCTCTAATACCTATGTAATGCCCACTCAGATTAAAAGCATTTAATTCACAAATTATTCAGAAATAAAGAAAATACATTTTAAATATAGGAGAATTTTTTCTTAATTTAAATAATTACATCCAAAATACATTATATGTTACAATTGCTTCGTATTCAAATTTACACATTTGTAATATTAATCTTAAAATCATCCTTTCAGAAGGAGATTACTTCCTTCACTCCGGTATACTGCACAATAACTAGATCTGAATCTACACACTAAAAGAAAACATTAATTATGCATATACATTGGACTCACAATAAACAAATATCTATAGCATTAAATAACAAGCCTAAGGCCCTAAGGGGCCAACCTAATGTCTCAGGGGCTCATTCAAGATGGCCTTATCTACATACGCATAGCGTAGAGACTTCGTAGTTCAGAGGACTGGAACTTTCAACTACAAGATGATAACATTCCAATCTATACTTCTTAGATGATATTCACATGATATCGACAACCATATATGAGGATAGAAGAATATTAAGGTTTAAATTCATTAAACTTCCCAACATAAATGATTCTTTTCAAATTGATAGACAAATTACTATTATGCTTACTAAATGTACAAGTAAAAAGTTACATTAGATAATGAAAGCAAGAAACATTCAACATAAATACTCTCAATTGGATAATCGAGTCATCAATAGACAATCTAAGTCCAAAAATGGACAATCTTTTTAAACTCATCGATTCATATGGAAAGTCCCAATTGGATGATGCAATAATATTTAAAACCTTGATCCTTTTTTTATAATTCTAAGTTTACCTCTGCCATCCCATTGTCCACTTATAATTTAGAATCAAGACCATATAATAAAGAAATAATTAAATTAGCTTATAAAACATGCAAGGTTAATCAATCAATACAATAATGTTTCCAGATAAATTAATGATAAATTATGATTATTTCTTTACACATAAACTAGAGTAAAAGCTCAGATATTTAATCTAACTCTTGACAATTCCCACATTCACTATTTTTGTATGAAAATAGATAGAGGAAACAATTCTTACCTTAAACTGATAAGCTATGTTAATAATGAAAAATTACATAATCAAGATCACTAATTATTTTACTTACACTTAATTGCAGCCAACAATTATCAAATACCAACTTTACTAAAGAAATTAATATTATATTTCATGCATACTAGATGAGATGTGACCCAAATATAAGATTGTCTTAGCTAAAAGGTAACCGATATCCTATAAAGATTTCCATTCGGTTCAAAATGATTTACAAAAAGATTCCTTCCTAGGAATAAGTTAGGGACCACCTTTATTTAGGATGAGGAAACACATTACATTGGTTCGCAATGCTATCAAGACCTAATTCTCTTAATTCTATATTAATTTTCAATATAAAGACAAGAATAAGTAGAGTCTATTTATGTGCATATAACGTGCCAAGAAGAATATAATACATCCACTAATTTTAGTTCGTAGGATAAAGTTGTATGACTTAATGCATGGTTAAACAAAACTTAAAACTATTCAAGTGTTTACTGAAGTGTAATGCCATAAGATGTTTTTACAAGAATGAAGAGTCCGCAGTTTACACACACATTCTTGTCGCCTACACAAGCTAGGAGGAAATTAAAACGACAATGTATTATATATGTATCCTGAAGAACGAAGCATGAATTAGGTTCTCTTGTCATACATCTATACAAAAGTGGTCAAGGGCAGTGAGGTACAAAAGGAAAGAAACAAAATCATTGAGAGAGATGTGAACCATTTCCATCATTATGAACATCGACTATGTTATTTTATGATTGGCAATGATTGATGAAGCAATCTCGAAATAAAGCTTGGTCTATAATATTGCACACAGTGAAAGGACATTTATCAAGAACATTGAAAGGTGGATAAAGTATTCTAACTCGGTCGATGCCAACCAAGGTGGATTTAAGCATGGTAAACTCTACCGCAGATTAACATTATAATGTTAAAAAAAAAAACTTAATCAATATTTTCTTAAAATAATTCCTTCATAATTCAATAAGGAAATCTTATCAAAGATATATTGAAATCCTAAAAAAAAGAACCCTGGCGTCTACCCTAATTTACTTCAGTTCATAATGGAATAAGATCATGATCAAGCTGAGACATAACTAAGCATAAAATAACGCCTTCTTTAAACATGTGTAATCTTTAATGGTTTTCTAAATTGAGTATGATCTAAAGGATTCCATAAATATTTTGTGTCTTCCTAGGGAATGAAAAAGGTGGCAGGTTTTGCAATATATAGATTGCGCATCATTAGATTCCAGATACGATGAAAGGGGCATCCATAAAAGCATAACAGAAGAGGAGGTTGTGAGAAGAAATTGCAAACGCCATGGTAAACATACATAAGCATTGTGAAATCGGGACAATGCAATAACTAACTCCACATAGACTGAAGTGATTGCAGAAAATACCCAAAATGGAATAATGAAAGATCTTTAAAAGTCCAAATCCTCGGCCTTTACTAGCAAATTAGATGTATAGACAAAGTACACAATTTGTTTTACATAATGCCTCAAAAAGACAACATCTAATGATCGTAGGATATGCACAAAATGGATTTCTTAAAATGACTATGACATTATTTAGAAAAAGTGATAGGTAAGAGGAAAAACCTCAAGAGAGGTCGCCTCAATACGCAATGATTACAGGATAAGTACATACATAGAAATGTTTGAAAAAGGCAAAGAGGAACTTTAAGGCATATGCAGATTTACAGGCATACCATAAGGCGCTGCAAGGCTCAGATGGATCTGCAAGGATAATAAATGAATCAAAGATGTTTGAAACATTTAAGCTAATGCAATTGGTAGGTGTTAAGCCAAATTCCTTATCCTTTATATGCACCACAATGGAAGCTTAGTTAGACAGATAAGAAGGCCGGAAATGTTCTGGTAGACATGTATCCAAAATGTGGATGCAGAGATAAGGCACGTCAACTGTTTGACCGAATGCCTCGAAGAGATGTTATCTCATGGAATGCAATGATTGCAATATATACACAGAATAGATTTGTTGAGCAAGCCTTGGAACTTTCTAGAAATTAAAATTGGCCAGTGGTAGGATTAGACCGAGATAAAAGACGAAACCTACTTCGGACGACATGCATGCATTATAAGGCATACAAACTGAGACTTAATTTCAAAAGGTAAATCTTGCATGCAGATTCGACACTAAACACTGCAAAAGATAGATTGAGTAGTGAAAAGATATTAATTCAATGAGATAATGAGACATATAAATCGATGCACAAATCAATCTATTTAGAAGTGTATCAGTTTAATATCAAAATGCCACAAAATATGCTCTGAAACAAATCTCTAAAATTCCACAAAGGTTTTCAAATTCAAAAGATAAATAGCTACTTCAGAATCATACCCAAAGTTCGTTTCCAGTCAGTCACATGCTCCTCCTTGCCTTAATGCTTTAATGATACCTGACGGACTATTCCAAAGCAACATATTGATGAATTACCTGTGTTTCCCAAAACCTTGAGTGACCCCCTTATTCACTCATTTCCTCCTCTTTAAAACTGAATCACATGACTTTTCATATGCTCAGAAACGTCCACCTCTTAAAAATGGAATTTAAAGAAAACTTAATAAAACATGTAAATAAGAAAGCACATACATAATTTCTTTTCTATTTAAATTATCCAGATAATTATTTTGAAATGAAACATCACAATTAATAATTAGGGTTAGGTGCCCTTACAAGGAATCTTATATTATAAAACAATAAAAAAAATTATCACTCGCCTTTCACTGACTCCCTAATGCTTTTAGTTGTCTATGGCTCACTACAAATAGAATTCTAGGTAACAAGTAGGCATTGGGCATAGAAGAAACCAAAGAAAGGATTCCAAAGAAGAATTCTCCAAAGGATGTAAAGATTCAAGAATCAAGTCAATCCAAATTGAGAGTAGAAAAAATGTGTAAAAGATTGATTCCAAGTTTTAATTATATTTATATGAATTCAAATTTGGTGAAACCTGACAAATTGTAAAATCATGGAGTAAAAATGTGACGAATCCTGTGTGATTGTAAAATGATCGATATAAATGTTAGGTGATTTTGACCACAATCCAAAATATATGTTTTGATTTTGAAGGTGATTATGGCTCTACGATTAGCATGACATTATAATGGTAGTGGAGAAATTCGTCCTCATACATGATGAAATTTTAAAGGTATTTGTGAATATGTCAGTTAATTAAAACATGCCTTTGAAATTCTAGGCAATTCCCCATTACAAATGTGTAGATTGTAGTGGAGGAAATATTACTTATAAATGCCTCATAAATAATTGGTAGTGATTTAACATGCATTTGACCAATAAATAATAAAATCTGGGAGATTTGGGCCCCTCGAAGGTTTCGTCATATTCACCAAAATTGAATTGGTCGATACGAACTATTCACCAATTGGGAAAGATTCACCACTAAAAAACCACTAACTTGATATATATTTTACGATGAACAATTCTCTTGGTTTTCTAGTTTAGGTATGCAAAGCAAGGTTTCTCTTAGTGTTTCACCTCAAGTGATTATATAACTTGTGGTTGATAATCTAAACCAAAGACCTAGGGTTCTAAAATGCCAGGGATTTTTTCCAGTAGAGTCACCATTTTGTTGTACCAACTAGCCCTAAATCATTTTAGAAATCAAAAAACCCCTATTTCATTTCTAAATTTTTTTCTATGGGTATTTGTTTTTTGATAGGTAAACACTTTTGACTATATTTATGCACCATTGAGGCCACAACATGGGGGACCTCGTCCCCTAGCATGAACACTTAGCATGACCATGTTGTAATAAAAATAGTGGTTCAAACTCATGAGCACAATCGCCTAATGAGGGCACACGAGACCCATGAGTGTACTGGCCCAACAAGGATTTGAACCCCGGCAACAACAACCACTCTAGGCCTCAAGTAGAAAAAATCACTTTGAGGATTCGAACCTGTGAACATGATGGCCCAGTGAGGATCAAGTGGGGGTCCAAAGCATGTAGGCATAGTGGCCCAACAGGGGTTTGAATCTTGATGGAAACAACCACAATGCCACAATTTAACCAATGCACTATGCCATGAAAAGTTTTCTACAGGCATTTGGTGCTACCACAACATGGCCCAATTTACTTTGAACCAATGACCCACTTTTACACTTTCTCTATTTATTTTGAGTTCTTTTTGGTTTTAGTTTTTTTATATCCAAGTTTACCATAGTATATTTCCAAGATTGATTTGTTAATATCCCATGTTTATTATGGTGTTAGTCAATTTTATCATGATC
The DNA here is from genome assembly GCA_027924645.1 of Cunninghamia lanceolata. Taxonomy (NCBI): domain Eukaryota; kingdom Viridiplantae; phylum Streptophyta; class Pinopsida; order Cupressales; family Cupressaceae; genus Cunninghamia; species Cunninghamia lanceolata. The sequence goes on along the minus strand of BSBN01000141.1, from coordinate 1,082,067 downwards.
TCCCTTTTTCCATGTGTCCTAATTTATGTTTCAACTTCCTTTTGTGTCCCCTAAGAAATACCATGCTCAAATCCCTAGTTTTGTTTCCCTAATTTTATTTCTTTGTTCTATCATTTCCTAGGTTTGGTTTTGATTCCCAGAATTCACCTATTGTTGAAATTGTTTTCTAGTCACTAAGTCTATTTTTAAAACTTTTCTCCCATATATTTTCAATCTTCAATTCCTCGAATTTCCCAGACTTGAAATGAATACATGTTTTTAATATTTTTAGAGTTTTTCTAGAGTGATTTTCTATTTTGTTCTTAGGTTTATTTGTCTTCGTTTATATTCCAAACTTGGGAAAATTATTTATTAAGTTTAATAATCAAGTAAGTCCATGGTCCAGAAGGTTAATGAATTTGTTTGTCAATTTTGTTTTTTCCAAGTTCTCTTGCATCTAAAACTTCCATAAATCTTCATTTATTAATTCCTAATGCAAAAGGATAAAACTTGGATTTAAACAAGTTTCTATGTTAGTTTTAACATCTTAATAGGTTTGATCTTTCGAAGGTTTTTTTTTAATTTCTTTCATTTACCCATTTTTGGAACAATTAGTTTTTATAATCCAGAAGTTCTACTTTTTGGAAGACTCTAAATGTAATTTGTGTAAGTTTTGGTTACTAACACTAACCCAAAACTAAAAATATTATCAAATTAGCTTCTATCTTTTTTATTATAAAATGAAAAGGCCAAATTTGAAACAAGCATAAATTAGATTTAAAGTTTTTTGTATATCTCAATTTTCAAAGTCTTAGCATTTGAAATTTGATACTTCTTTTCTCTAAAACCCATACTTGTCAAAGTATTTCAATCAAGTTAACTTGATGTTTTAAGTCCATTATTTATGAGTTACTGAAGGTGAATTGAGTACTGCATAGACTGAACACCTAGCATACTCCAGAGGAAACTTATGATAATATTAAATGCTAACATGTGTTTGTTGCAAGTATGTGCATAACCGGTGTTGTCATTGATGTCAACATATCTGTGTTGTCATTGGTGTCAAGTATGCTCTTGTTTTGATGCTTTCTTGTAATAAGTTAGATGTTGAAGATAATGAATAACTACTCCTGATACTAAATTTCCAAGTGCTTTTGAGAAAATTTGCCCCTCCAGTGGAAACAGTGTATTGACGAGTATCTTTGTTTACAGCAGAACAATCCAGTAGATTGCTCCGCATTTCTTATAGAACAAATATCATTGTCTACAGATTGGAAGTTAGTTAGAGACATGTCTGAAGTTGCTATGTTCTAAATTTGATCCTCCAGTATGAAGATTTGAGTGAGTTATGTTTACCAAAGTGAAAACTACTTTTTCTGTATGTTTGGTGATGACAGAGAGAATGTATTATGCTCCGCATTCCTCTGCATTTAAGTATTTTAGTTTGCGGTTCTGGAATCTAGTTTGTAATGTTGTCATGTGCCTTCAACTCTAATGGTTCATGATTTGGTGGTCCGCCAGTGATCTTTTTCTTATGACAATGGCTGACAGTTATGTTAATGTGCTCTGATTTAAAGAATCTTATGAATAAAGTGATTAGAGGTGGTGCGGAAGTTCCTAATGATTATAATGTGCTTGTGGATGTCTCTTGATCATGTTCCTATCCTTTGATAGGTCCGTGCAGAGTAATTTGGATCGTGGAGGAAGACTGTTCCTAGAAGACTCAGTGCTAACACCAGTCTTAGCCAACTTGGTTGTTTTCACTACTTGCGGAGATGCATTGAAGATTGAAGAAGCGTGTTGTGGAATGGAAGATTACATTTGAGTCCTAGCTAAGGCATAACGTGATCCACATACATCTTTTCTTTAGCTAATTTTGTTTAGGTCCAAACCTATTTCTATGTATGTTTGTAATGTTAACCTTGGAGATTGTTCCAATGGTTGATGAATGTAATGCTGACCTTGATGTACATTCCAAGGTTGATGAATTGTATAAAAACATGTAATGAAGTTGCGAAAAAGATGTCCTTGTGTGAAAATGCGAAGATAAGTGAAAAAGTGTAAGAAGAGCAGAGCAAACGAGTTATATTGTGCTTCAATGAAACTGAACCCATGCATGGAGTAGATGCTATCAAATCAGTTCACCATCCCTTAGTAGTGAGCCAATCTTGGCAGTGAGCCCTAACTTTTGTAGTGAGAATTTTGGGTAGTGAGCCCTAAGGTAGTGAGCCTATATTTTTCAGTATTGCTATAACTTATTTATTTTTGTGGGCTAACACCCACCGTGGTTTTTCCCTTATAGGGTTTTCCACATAAAAAATCTAGTGTCTCATGTGTTGATTATGTTATTGTGTTGAGTTTCTTATTTCATGCCTTCATGATTAAATCTGAATAACAGTGAACAAGTGTTTGATATGTTAATGTTCATAAGTGGTCAAAGTTTTGGAGACAGCTGATTCACCCCCCTCTCAATTGTCTGGTGCATTTCAACAGTGTCCTTGGTATTTTAAAACTTGACATTTATTTGTTGTTGTGGGAATTGTCTTTGGTGAGGTGGTTAAACCTAGGAACCCATAAATGTATTATATATTGACATATATTGTCATGTTGTTAAACAAGTTGGATCGCACTAACTTTTAATTTGACAACTATTTTTCATAAGAAAATCACATATAATTCCTAACAATACAAGAAAATCCTCTAAAAACAAATTAAAACTTATATTTTTATTATGTTCACCAAATCAAGAAAGTAATCAATGTCATATGGTATATTTATTTAATGACTACTAATCAAGTTATAAGTGAAATTAATTAGATAAACTACTAATGAAAATAAGAGAAATATGAAAAAGCACCACCCCTTTCAGATTCTAGGAGTAGTGTTGGAAGATCAAATGGGCTACATAAGTTGAAATAGATACTCAAAGGAAAGCTAAGAGAGAAATCGTATAGAGAAATCAAAGTAGAAGTTGTTTTCTTTTCTTCTTTAGAAGACAAATCATGTGACTCCTAGTTGTTGGAATTCTAATCAATTGTAAATGAAAATGGGAAATCTATTTATGGCCATATTTTATTTTGTACAAGGGTTGGAAAGTTTGTATTTAAAATCTCTATTAGTTTTAAAAAATCTCTCTTCTTTCATTTATCTTCTTTCTATTTTGAGTCTTAGTACTAGTAGCCATTGTAGAATTTTTTAGGGTTTGGTCAAATTTTATTGGATTGTCTGCAAAGGTTTCTAGGGTTTGTTATTTTTGTCAAGCTTGTTTTGTGCCTTAGAGTTGTAACCCTAAGACCTTTGATTGCTTGCTCATTTTATTTTATGTTTCATCATTGACTCCTTAGTCCTGATTGTTGGTCAGTCAAGTTATAAATTGAGCATTTTAAGTCATTGTTCTTATCAGCCCCTTTGGTCTAGGTAACCGATCAGAATGATTTGTGAAATATTTGAATAAATTTGTGCCTAAGTTTAAAGTATGTGCGGTGCTATGCGATGATGACATTTGGTGGCTTAGTGTGCACCCATGAGTTCCAAAGATCTGTACTCTGTCAGAGTTGTATTGTTGCGCTATACTACCACCTATCTAATGGGCTTGAGTCTTCACTGAAGTCAATTTGAAGGACATCTAGTTGAGCAATTCCTAATTGATCGTGCACTACCGTGGAAGATAACTTGTCAAATCCTAGTAGGCATTGCACTATTATGATCTAGCACCATGTATCTTGGAACCACTAATATTTGTAGAAGTAGAAGGATAGTGTGATTCACTTGGCGAACAAGCACAAGTTTGTGGTGTCAGAAATGAGGGGTTCAACAGGGAGTGTGAGCACACAATATGGTGACACATGTCAAAGACCAAAGCTGATGTATGTGGTCAATATGATTAAGTAGATAGTTTTCATTCTCGTGGCATAAGATGATTGGTTGAGACTTTTCAATGCACAGAGTGGAGTTTTTAAATCCTCTTGGTGTTGGCATTATTGTCATTGATGTCAATGGATGATGTATATGTATGTCTTTGTGAAAGTTATTGATGTGATTGCTTTGAGATTAGGAGATTGTTGGATTGGAGTGGTTTTGTTTTATAATTGATGTGATTATGAGGACACCATATTGTTAAAGACCCAATTGGGTATTCCCAGTTTCATTTTGGTGAAGTTTGGGTGAAAAATGGCTAAGTTATAGCCAATCAACAATTTCTTCAGTTCGTGAACTAACTAGTTCACCGACAGCTTGTTTGTGTTGGGAATTAAGGTGTCTCAACCTTGGTAATTCCTTGTATTTTTACATTGTATTTATTTATTTAATGCCTATTGTATTATTTGGATGCAAATCCTATGTTGTCATATTGTAGAAATTGGCACGGTGATGTGTCATCCTACATGGCATATGACCACATGTAATTTTGTCCTCACATGAGGAGATAGGCATCCCACTTAGTGGTAGGAATATTTTTCCATATGTCAGCATCTTAGATGTTGTGTAAAGGAATATTGACCAAAACGGTCATGACAGATTCCTATGACAAAGTTATGACATGTAAGAGTCAAAAATAGGAGATTCTATGACAGGTGAAGACATGTGTCGAAGAACATCTTTGAAAAAGGCATCTTTGGGTGCCCCAAGGTGGACTATGACATGTTGTAAGATAATTTGTTATTTATAGCATGTGTATGACAAATTCTCTATAGCTATAAGTTATGATAGCTATGACAGATTCTATGATGGTTGTAAGAGTCGTAAGAGCATCTATCATAGCCCATTTTGGAAATAGGTGACCTCCTTGGGATGGGGTGACTTGACAAGTGTCAGGTACATCCTACAGTGTTGGACAAGTGTCCATAGGCATGGGATTTGGGCCATGAGGCCATGTTGGACACCCATCCTAATGTGGAGCCATTTTTGCCTTGTATTTGTTATATAAATAGGTGCTTTTGAGAGGAGATGTATTATAGGTTTTGACAGGTACTATTATGCTATCAGTTTGTCTCTAGATACAAGTGTCGAAGATTCCTAAGAGATTGCATTGCAAGTGTATTGTAAACCATTTTAGTTTTGATAATACATTGTGCGGGTTTTGGAGTGTGGGGTTTTTCACCCAATAAGGGTTTTCCCCACGTATATCTTGTGTCTCTCTCTTCTGTCTCATTTCTATGTGTATGTGTATTGCTACAATATCTCCATAGTTGTTGTTAACATTCTATAATTGTAAGGATTAAATTGAATTTACACTCTCCTCCACTCATTAGATTAGTGTAGGAAGTGATTTCTGCACACCTAGCTTCCTTTCAGTTGGTATCAGAGCCTGGCCAGTTTTGGTTCTAGCTGCTAGGTAGGGGTTTTTTGAGCTTATCTTAGGTTGAGTGAGAGTTTGTGTAGACTATTCTATATCTTGTTGCAGGAAGGAGATGGTAACCACATTTGGAAGAGTAGAGGTGGAGAAGTTCAATGGCACAAATTTTGAGTTGTGGAAACTCAAGATGGAAGACCTACTTGTTGATCGTGACCTATGGGAAACCATTGATGGAACAAAACTTACGACAATGTCACAAGACGATTGGGACCTCAAAGATTGGAAGGCTAAGGGTCTCATAAGACTCTGTCTAGCTGACTCTGTCTTGTTGAATGTCCATGAGAAGACTGCTAAAGAACTTTGGAAGAAGCTGGGATCTATTTATCAAACCAAGTCCTTGGTGAACAAGCTCTTTCTGAAAAAGAAGTTGTTTGCTCTAAAGATGGAAGACAGAGGATCTGTTGCAGACCATTTGAATGCTTTTAACATGATTGTTGTACATTTGATATCCGTGGGTGTGAAAATGGAGGAGGAGGATCAATGTATGACCCTACTTTGTTCTTTTCCAGATTCGTGGGATCATCTTGTCATGGCTATCGGAAGCACTACCACCACCTTCATGATGGATGAAGTGGCATCTTTGTCGTTATCTGAAGAAATGCAAAGAAAGACATCTAAGTCAGCCAAAGAAGCTCTTGCGGTTCATGGAAGACCCAGAGAGAAAGGGAAGAAGAAGGACAAGAAAGGTGGAAAGGGCATATCCAAATCCCATGGGAGATCCAAATCTACTAGAAAGTCCAAGGCTATATGTTGGAATTGCAAAAAAACTAGGCATTTCCAAAAGGAATGCAAAGAGGAGAAGAAAAAGAAGAAGAAGAACGCTCCTAATTTAGATTCTGACAAGTCACAAGATGATGGTGATGCCTTCATCGCATCCCTGGCCACCCATGCATCTGATGATGTGTGGTTGATTGATTCTGGTGCATCATTCCACATGACCTCGCATCGAGACTGGTTTACAAAATATGAAGGGTTCGATGGTGGAAGAGTGTCCCTAGGTGATGATTCTCATCTGAAGATTGTTGGTCATGGAAGAGTCTCAATCTGATTCCCTGATGGATGAGTGAAGGGGATCACTGGGGTTATGCACATCCCAGGCCTAGCAAGGAACCTACTTTCTGTAAGTATGTTGAATGATGCAAGTGTGCAGGTTGTCTTTTTGAAGGATAGATGCAAGATGACTAGAGGATCTATGGTGCTCGTGAAGGGTACTCAGAGAGGTACTCTATTTCAGCTAGAGGCATGCACTTCTTAGTGCAATAGTTCTTTTGACTCAAAGAAAAGAGCTGCAGTCACTTCATCCCAACCATCTGAACAAGTAGTGAAGAAATTTGTTGTAACTAGTTTTGATGGTAGTGCACATGCTATGGAAGCTAAGATTCCTACTGAAAAGACTATGTTATGGCATTTGAGATATGGCCACATTGGTGAGAAGGGTCTACGAACCATGAAAAATAAAAGCATCGTTGAGGGGTTAAATGATTGTAATCTTGAGTTTGACTTTTACAAATATTGTGTATATGGAAAACAAAACCATGCTCAGTTTTACTCTAGTTCTCACAAGTCTTCTGGTGTGTTGGATCTTATTCATTCTAATGTGTTTGGTCCAGTTAATGTTCCTTCAATTTACAAATCTGTATATTTTGTATCTTTCATAGATGATTACAGTAGAAGGACATGGGTTTATTTTATTAGAAGAAAGACTGAAGTCTTTAGTCAGTTTAAGGAGTTTAAAGCCTTTGCTGAAAATTAGACTAGTAAAAAGATTAAGTGTTTGAGAACTGATAATAGTGGTGAGTTTTGTTCGGCAGAGTTTGATAAGTTCTGTAAAGAGAAAGGGATTGAAAGACATAAGACAACTCCATACACCCTGCAACAAAATGGAGTTGCAGAGAGGATGAACAAGACACTGATGAAGAAGGCCAGGAGTATGCTTAGTGGAACAAGCCTCGAACAAAAGTTTCAGGCTGAAGCTGTTGCCACTGCTTTCTATCTGGTAAATAGATCTCCTACATCAACTCTTGTTGGTAAGACACCTATGGATGTGTGGTCTAGTAAGAAGCCTTCAATTAGACGTCTTCATATTTTTGGTTGTGAGGCATATGCACATGTGCCTAGGGAGAAATGGTCTAAATTAGAGAACAAGGCTGTTAAGCGTATTTTCATTGGCTATGGTGTCAGTGTGAAAGGATACAAGCTTTGGGATCCTGTGGTTGAAAAAGTATTGTATAGCATAAGTGTTACCGTTAGAGAGCTAACACCTTCTTCCGTTGTTCTACAGCCAGAACAAATAGTAAAGAAAGAGGATACGATTTAGTTTTATTCTACCCCTGAGAAGACTGAACAGACAGACCCTGTGAGACCTGATGATGAGGAGAGCTCTAGCAGCTCTGAAAGCTCAGAAGAAGTAGAACCTCAACCTCAGCCATTGAGGAAGTCTACATGAACAATAAAGCAACCTGATAGGTTTGGTTATTCATTACTTGATTCTAGTTGTACTTTCTCTTTACTTACTAACATTGATGAGCCTAGAACTGTGAAAGAGGCTATGGGCATGAAAGATGTAGGTTCCTAGAAGGAGGCCATGGAGGATGAGATGACTTCTCTGGAAAAGAATAAAATATGGGACTTGGTGCCTTTACCTGATGAATGAAAACCTGTTGGATGCAAATGGGTGTTCAAGAAGAAATTTGGTGCATATGACAATGTTGAAAAGTACAAGGCTAGATTGGTTGCGAAGGGGTATTCACAAGTGGAGGGAATTGATTATGGTGAAATTTTCTCTCCCGTTGCAAAGCTGACATCCATTTGTTTTCTGTTATCTCTTGCAACTGCTTATGACTTAGAGGTAGAACAAATAGATGTGAAGACAACTTTCCTTCATGGTGATTTGGAGGAAGAGATTTGCATGTCACAGCCAGAGCATTACATAGAGAAAGGTAAAGAAAATTTGGTTTGCAAGTTAAAGAAGTTTTTGTATGGTTTGAAGCAGTCTCCTAGGATGTCGTACTTGAAGTTTGATGCCTTTGTGTTGTTGATTGCATATCTGAGATCAAAATTAGATCATTGTGTGTCTTACAAATTTGGCAATGATCGCATTCTCATTATTGCATTGTATGTTGATGATATGTTGTTGATTGGGAATGGTAAGAATATGATTTCTAATTTGAATTCTCAGTTGTCAGCACAGTTTGAGATGAAAAATCTTGGGGCAGCCAGGTACATTCTGGGAATGGAAATCAGAAGAGACAGAGCTAATAGAAAACTTTGGTTAAGCCATAGTAAGTATGTGAAGACCATTTTGGATAGGTTCAGTATGGCAGATTGTAGACCATTGTGTGTTCCTGTTTCAAGGAGGACAAAGTTGTCTATTAATGATTGTCTAAAATCTCCTAGTGAGGTGGAGGACATGAGCAGAGTACCTTATGCTAGTGTTGTTGGCAGTTTGATGTATGCTATGGTCTACACAAGACCAAACAATGCCCAAGTAGTCGGAGTCCTTAGTTGATTTATGGCTAATCCTAGAGGGGTACATTGGGATGTAGTTAAGTGAGTGTTCTAATATTTGAGGGGTACTTCTGAGTATTCCATATGCTATCATGGTAATGATACAGGACCTCCGCATTCAGTTTGTATTCATGGATTTGTGGATTCTGATTGGGCAGGTGACATTGACAGTAGGAGATCCACCAGTGTGTATGTGTTCATTATGTTTGGTGGTGCAATTAGTTGGATGAGTAAGAGACAACCTGTGGTTGCTTTGTCCACAATAGAAGCTCCGTACATAGAAGCAACTCATGCTTGTAAGGAAGCCATTTGGCTTAAGAGATTGTGTTCATATATTGGTGTTGATGTAAGATAGATTACAATTTGTTGTGACAGTCAAAGTGTGATTTTCCTTACGAAGAATCCAACTTTCCATGCTAAAACAAAGCATATTGATGTATAGTTTCACTTCGTGCGAGACATGGTAGAGGATGGGAAGGTAAATTTGGAAAAGGTAGATACTTTGAAGTATGTTGCAGATGCATTGATGAAGCTAGTGGGCACAGAGAAGTTCAGATGGTGTTCGGAGTCTATCGGCCTCTCGGCCTATAGCAGTTAAATCCTATTAATTCTATTGGCTCTTACAAGGTGTTCAACAAGTGGGAGAATGTTGGGAATTAAGGTGTCTCAACCTTGGTAATTCCTTGTATTTTTACATTGTATTTATTTATTTATTTCCTATTGTATTAATTGGATGCAAATCCTATGTTGTCATATTGTGGGAACTGGCATGGTGATGTGTCATCCTACATGGCATATGACCACATGTAATTTTGTCCTCACATGAGGAGATAGGCATCCCACTTAGTGGTAGGAATATTTTGCCATGTGTTAGCATCTTGGATGTTGTGTAAGGGAATATTGACTGAAACGGTCATGACAGATTCCTATGTCAAAGTTATGACATGTAAGAGTCAGAAATAGGAGATTCTATGATAGGTGAAGAAGTGTCAAAGAGCATCTTTGAAAAAGGCATCTTTAGGTGCCCCAAGGTGGACTATGACATCTTGTAAGAGAATATTCTATTTATAGCCTGTGTATGACAGATTCTCTTATAGTTGTAAGTTATGATAGCTATGACAGATTCTATGATGGTTCAAAGAGTCATAAGAGCATCTGTCATAGCCCATTTTAGAAATAGGTGACCTCCTTGGGATGGGGTGACTTGAAAAGTGTCAGGGACATCCTACAGTGTTGAACAAGTGTCTATAGGCAAGGAGGCCATGTTGGATGCCCATCCCAATGTGGAGCCATTTTTGCCTTGTATTTGTTATATAAACAGGTGCTTTTTAGAGGAGATGTACTACAGGTTTTGACAGGTACTATTATGTTGTCGGTTTGTCTCCAGATATGAGTGTTGAAGACTCCTGAGAGCTTGCATTGCAAGTGTATTATAAACCATTTTAGTTTTGATAATACATTGTGTAGGTTTTGGAGTGTGGGGTTTTTCACCCGATAAGGGTTTTCCCCACGTATACCTTGTGTCTCTCTTCTTTCTCATTTCTGTGTGTATGTGTATTTCTACAATATCTTCATTAGATTAGTGTAGGAAGAGATTTCCACACACCTAGCTTCCTTTCAATTTGCCAATGGGTGTTTTCCCCAACTCAGCTTAAGGAAAAGTTTGCAAGTGCTTATTGAAAAGGAGTCTTTAGTCAGCAAAAGTTTGAAGTTCCAAACTTAGTCAGCAAAGTCACCATTTTTTGAACCCTAAGGTTAACTGATGACTCAATTCGTTGATAAAGGCTTTCAAGTTGAAGTCAAAGTTTCTTTGGTTAGCAGAATTAGAATTTCACTGATATAAGAACCAGTTAGTTTTTGATCTCCAAAAATTGTCGATTCATTGACAAGCATATCAAATTGAGAGTTTGAGAACTCTGTCAACAAAATCTCCATTTTTCAAATCATTAGGTTCACTGGTAAGTAACTTCGTCAACAAAGGCATAAAGAAGAAAGGGTGAATTGCAAATTTGTGTTATTGACAAATTTGTGTTATTGGCAAAGTTTTTGTTTTGCGAACTAGTTCAAGAGTTTGTCATTTTGCTGATTCGCTGACTAGGTGACAAAGGGCAAAAAGGAAAGTTAGTTTGTGGTTTGGTGTTTTTGCCGATAAAAGGGAAGTTGGCATGTGGCCCAAGGAAAAGGTGTTTCATGTCATGGTTTGTGAGAACGATAAATTGTCGATAGTATAGGCAATGTGCTCAAGGTTCTTAAAAGGGAAATTTTTCCAATAAAGGTGACAAAGGCCTAAGTTCATGAAAGAGACATTTTGTCGATAAAGGGACTTGGTGACTAAAGGTATTAAACTAGAAAACTTTTTAGTTTGCAAAGTGATAAATTTCCGGATAGCTTGTGACGACGAAGAGCTACATTTGCTGATAACTAGTTTCTAATGGGTGTGTAGTTCGCAAGGAACATATTTTTTTATGGACTGGTTTTGAAGCTCATATGTCCCAAATGTAGAATACATATTGGTGATTATTTTGGCAACTGTTTAATTGATTGGTGGTTGTTATGTAACAATTTTGAAACTAATGACTTTCAGTTTTCTTGTTAGTTGGTGGTGGTTCAACTGTTGAGACATGTATAGGGGATATATAAACAATGAGTTCATTTGAAAAAGAGTTACTCAACTAAACTTTTTTTACACAAGCAAAGTGTGAAGGGTCTACATGACATGTTGAGTAAAAGGGAGACTGTGTTAATGAGAACATAGATTGTAGGGTGAAGTTGAGAGAGAGGAGAAGATTGTGTTTATGAAAACACAAGGAAGAAAAGGAGAGCATAGTATATGAATTGAAAAGGTGCATTTCAGGTTAGTGAAGAACCATTGCTTGCATACCAAAATTTGTAAGGATTTAGGGGTTGGTGCCTCATTGGGGTTGGTGTCTCATTGTATTGAGTTAATGCTTAATTAAGGCGTATGATGTACTTGTAGGTTGGTGCCACAAAACATTATCTTAGGCGTATAATGTACCTGAAGATTGGTGCCTCAAAACATTATCTTGGGTGTCAATGTACCTATAAGTTGATGCTTACAAAATATTTGCAAAAACTTTGTTTGTGGGGTTGGATTTGAGAAGGAGAGTCAGACAACATTCTCACTATGGTTTTTCCCTTTTAGGGTTTTCCATGTACAACCAGTGTTATGTGATTTATGTGTGCTCTTGATTCTTGTCTCTTGGTTTAAACTGTTAAAAAAATTAACATACACTAGTTCACCCCCCCTCTCAGTGTATTGGTGTTCTTTCATCAATTGGTATCTGAGCCTAGGGTTCCTTGAAGAAAGTTTAATCACTTAAGGAAGATCTGGTCACAAGAACACTATGTCAGGACAAGAGGGTTCTTCTTCACATAAAGCACCATTATTTGATGGAGCCAATTATGCTTTTTGGAGCATCAGAATGGAGACTTACCTGACCTCTCTTAGATTTGATGTATGGAAATCTGTTGTAGAAGGCTACACAACACCAACAACTCCTCCCACTGATCAAGCTAGAAATAAATATTGTGAAAATAATTCCAAAGAAAAGAATGTTGTACTCTATGGTTTAACCAATACAGAATTTGTGATAGTCGTGCATTGTAAATCTACCAAAGGCATATGGGAGAAGTTGCACAATATCTATGAGGGTGATGTTAAAGTGAAGAAAGCAAAATTGCAAACTCATAGAGGAAAATTTAAGACCCTAAAGATGAAAGATAAAGAGAATATTGTAGCCTACATGCTCAGAGTAGATGAGGTAGTGAAGGCCATCAGATGTCTCGGAGAGGATGTAGAAGATAAGGTGGTTGTAAAGAAGGTTTTGAGGGCTCTCCCACAGAGGTATGATTCTAAAGTCTCTACAATCGAGGAAGTGAAAGATCTGGATAAGTTTTCCATGGATGAATTATTTGGATCTCTAACATCATATGAAATGAGAAGTGAAAGTACAGGCTCAAAAATGAAAGAAGCGGCATTCAAGACTTCCAAAGTCAAGAAGATTGAAGAAGATTCTGAATCAAGTATTAGTTTGAGTGAAGAAGCAAATTTTGTTAGAAAACTGAAGAAAGGCTATAGAAAATACAAAGGTAAACTACCTTTCAAATGTTTCAATTATGGAAAGATTGGTCATTTTCCAACTAAATATCCTTTAAGTGATAATAAAAAAGGGAATAGTTCTAGGCAACAAGTTTCCAAGTATAAGAAAAGGAACTTTAGCAAAAAGAAGAGTCTTTATGTAGATAAAGAAATTAATTCTTCTGATGACTACTTATCAATGAGTGAAAGAGATGAAACTGTATTGATGACTGTTGAAATCAAAGAAAATGAAAATACTCCTATAGAAGATTGTTGTGAAGACTCTAATGAGGAAGAAGAGGGTGAAGTTGATTTGGAAGGTGAATTGATCTCTGCTCTATCTGATCTAAAGTATGAAAGAAAACAAAATGAAAAATACAAGTTAGGGATTGAAGAATTTGAGAAATTTGTTGGAGACCTAAAACTGCAGTTAGCAGAGTCTAAAAGAATATAAGAGGTAACTAGTTTGGATTTGAAGAAAAAACGAGAAAAGTGTCAAAAACTAGAGGCTGAAATTGTCTCTCTAAGGAAGGAGTTAGAAAAGGTAAATATACAATTAAACAAAAGCCTTAAGCTTGCAAAGAGCTCTAAAATTCTTGATGAAATAATTGGTTGTCAAAGGTCATGCTCCAACATGTTTGGGTTAGGATATGTGGAAGACAAGAGTTTCAAGGATGTTGTCTCTAAGAAGAATGCTAAAGAAAATACTATCAAAGCTACTACTCTTTTTCAAAAATCAGTTGAAGAAAAAGGTGAGTCAGGTTCTATTATGCCTAAGAACACAAAAGATCCTAAAAAGTGTGTTGTTGCTTCTAGGAAGCCTGAAGAGTCCAGAAAGAATAAGAGAACTGAAGATCTTATAAAGGAAGATGATGGATTCATCAAAGTTCACAATTCAAAGAGGAAATTCAAGGACCAACCTGCAAGACAAGCCAGGTTTAATTATGCTTTTTATGGTTACTATTTTTCATGTAATCAATTTGGACATAAAGAAATAAATTGCAAAATTAGACCTAGGAGAATGGATAGGCATGATTTTATAAACAAAGATCCTTTTGCCCTTTTAGTTGATATGAATTATGTTTTCTATAATTTTATAACAACTATGGGCATATTGCCAAGTTTTGTAGAAGTGTATTTATACATCCTCCTAGACAAGAGAAAAGGAGATTTAATCCTCCAAGGCAAGATAGACCTGCACATGCTCTTGCAAGAAATTTGAAAAGACCTACACAATCCTCTACAAGTCAAAAGAAAGAATCTGCATCCCCTACTCAGAAGAAAGAACTTGCAAAGCCTTCTATGGAAAAGAAGAAAAGTTTTAAAAAGGCATTGGATAGAAAAGAAGAATGAGTAGTGCATGATAGTCCAAACAAATTTTCATGCCAATGGACAAGGCAATCTCTGGGTAATAGACAGTGGATGCTCTAGTCATATGACTGGAGATAAGAGTAAGTTCACCATTTTGGAGAAATGGAATGGTGGTTCTGTCAAATTTGGTGATAACACCACTGCTAAGATAGCTAGAAAAGGCACATTATGCATAGATGGTAAAACTAATGCTTAGGATGTGTTTTATGTAGATGGATTGCAACACAACTTGCTTAGTGTTAGCTAGTTGTGTGACAAGGGATATAACTTGTTATTTCATGCTAGTGGATGTGAGATAAGAAAAGCTATCTCTAGTAGACTTGTTGTTGAGGCAAATAGAACAAACAACAATCTATACCATCTAAAGGAGATGAAAAGTGGAAGATGTTGTTGGTGTAATTAAATATTTAATTACACTTTAATAAGTTTACTTAGGGCTTATTTTTAGTCTTAGGTTATTATTAAGTCATATTAGGGTTTTATTTAACTTGTAAATATAAAAGCAAGTTGTCACATGTAATTCTTAATCCATTTCATTAATTCATCCAAAATTGTGCAAATTATTTCTCTTTACTTTTTTCTCTTATGGAAGGTAAATCTTAGGTTTTGCAGGTGATATTTGTGGCTTGAGTTAATTATCAACTTCAACATGGTATCAGAGTGGATCTGCAAGTCCCTTCTCAAATTTAGAAAAAAGTTCAAGCAAGAGTCATTTGCTAGGTGTGTTTCTGTGTAAAATGGAGTATTCCATTGGATTCAGAGCAACGGGAAAAGGTAGATTTGTCTTTTATTCACCTGAATTTGGTCTGGGGAAGCCAGATTTGTGAAGGTTTCAAGAGTGTTTTTTTAGGGATCTAACCTGAGAGCTTTTTTGGAGTAGTTTCACGAAATCAGGCATAACTTTCTCATCTAAACTCCATTTTTCAAAAATAAGATATTTATGGAAAGAGGAATCAGAAACCCTATCTAGGTATCTCTTAGTTTTTACAAAAATTTCACAGATTTGAAGAAAAATAGATCACAATATGCATCTCTATTTTTAGCACTCCTTGCTTTTTTATTTTATTTTTAGAGTAGTTTCACAAAATTGGCCATAACTTTATCATATGAACTCTGTTTTTAAAAAATGAGATATTTTTTGAAAGAGGACTAAGAAACCCTAAATGGGTATCTCTTAGTTTTTGTAGAAATGGTATGGATTTTAAGAAAAATAGATCGCAATCTACATCTCTATTTTTAGCCTCTGCTTATTTTTTTTGCCCTTTCAAAGCAGTTTTGCAAAATCGACTATAACTTGGGCATACGATGTCCAAATTTTGAAAACAAATAGGTGTCAAAAAGATGTTTCCGAGAAAAATCTAGTGGTATAGGTATTTTTTGTAGGATTTTCTACTGGTGATATATTTTTTTGTTTGAAGTCAAAGCTTCTTTTTTGGCTTTTGAGCTCCGTTCTTCCGCCCAGAATCTCTGTTTTTAAAAAATGAATAGGAGTTGGAAAGGTACCAACAAGATCTACATAGCCACCTATATAATTTTTTTAGATTTAGCCCCAGGTATATTTTAATCAGTTTGTCAATTTTATGGCTTATGTTGAATATCCTAGACATGCTGCCTCCTAGAAAGGTTATGTTTTCTTTGATAGGCTTCTATTATTAGCATAAATCTATTTGCATGTTTTGATATCTAATCATCTAAGAAGATGGGATTCTACCATCAACATAAATCTAATTGCAGATATTGTGGAAGTAATCAATATGAGAAAGAGATGAGTCCTCATTTCTCACATCATCTTTTTGAAATGCTTGCTTCGATCACTTCTCCTCCTGATGAGATCATTGATCCACCATCACCTATTGCTACTTCATAGTTTAGTTTTGCATCATCATTGGCTTCTAGTGATTCTGTGCAAGAGGTCAATATTAGTCTTTTAGATCAACCTCATTGGGATTTCTATCTTGCAGACATATCATCTCTGTTTGTGGAGTCTCACATATCTGATTTGGAGGACACATTTGAGGGTTTATCTCTCTTGTTTTATGCTATCTCAGGTGGATTTGCATCACCACCTTCATCTTCTATGTTTCTAGATGTAGTTCATATCTATCCTCTCTTGGTTCTTCTTCTCTGATTGGGTGGACAGTTTCCATTTTGGAGAAGACATATTCTCCCAGTATGAGGTCACTTGAGTTACAATCAGAGGCACACATTTTGATATGGATTCCATATTCATCCAAGGTGTGGGAATGGCTTCTACATTCACTAGTAGATCTATTTCTTCTGAAAGGGAGAAATGTTGTTTGCAGGCAGTGGATGGGATTTTGTCTTCAAGATCTCTTCATTAGTTCCAGAGCTTCTTCTTGGAGGGGATTCATATTCTCTTTTCACTCTCTTATGGAGGGGCATTCATGATTGTACTTTTGTAATGGATTCAGTTCTTAGGGGGTCTTAGTGTTAGTCCTTCTTCCATCACATGTTTATGTACTACTTGTATTTTCTCTCTTTTAGAGAGGAGTTTTCTCCCACTCAGTTTTTCTCCTTTCTCTCCACCTTATGAGAGATTCTTTGTTGTTCATGGGAACCTAACATGGCCTTGTAGCCGAGACCCATCATTCTTGCATTACTTGCATGGTTTTCATTTCTCCCTAAGTTGCACTTATGGAGGGGTGTTGGTCTAATTAAATATTTAATTACACTTTAACAAGTTTACTTAGGGCTTATTTTTAGTCTTAGGTTATTATTAAGTCATATTAGGGTTTTATTTAACTTGCAAATATAAAAAAAAGTTGTCACATGTAATTCTCAATCCATTTCATTAATTCATCCAATATTGTGCAAATTATTTCTCTTTGCTTTTTTCTCTTGTGGAAGGTAAATCTTAGGTTTTGCAGGTGATATTTGTGGCTTGAGTTAATTATCAACTTCAACAGATGTCTATTAGGACAAACTAATGAAAGTTGGTTATGGCACAAAAGGATGGGTCACATCAACTTTGATCATCTGGTGAAGATCGGAAAGAAGCATGCAATGAGACATATGCCTAGTATTGGAAAACCTACAAGTACCTTCTGTAAAGAATTCCAAGAAGGGAAGATAACAAGGGTCAGTTTCAAGACAAAGGAACTTTCAACTTCAAAACCCTTGGAGTTGATTCATACAGATCTATGTGGACCAATCAAAAGAAAAAGCGTAAATGGAGAAAGGTATTTCATGTTACTGATAGACAATTATTCAAGAATGACATGGGTAACATTTCTTAAAGATAAATCTCAAGCCTTAGAAAGATTCAAAATCTTTAGATCTATGGTTGAGAATGAGATTGGTGTAAGGATATAAAGATGCTTAAGGTCTAACAGAGGTGGAGAATTTACTTCTAATGATTTTAATGAGTATTGTGAAAAACATGGTATTAGAAGACAAATCTCTACAACCAGGACAACTCAAAAAAATGGAGTTATTGAGAGGAAAAATAGAATGGTACAGGACATGGCCAAAACCATGTTGAATGAGACCAAGTTACCTGATAGATTTTGGAAGGAGGCAATTCATACTACAATTTACATTATTAATAGGGGGTAGTTAAGAGTGAATCATGATAAAACTCCATATGAACTATGGAAAGGTATATCTGCTTATGTGAAGTATTTCAAGATATTTGGCAGCAGATGTTCAATAAAGAGAGATGAAGATAATTTAAGCAAGTTTTTTTTGTTGTATATACACCTAGTTTTGTAGGACCAGGAACCCCAAAAAATAGGCCGGAGCCACGGCAAAAAGCCACAAGATATGCTCAAAGCACAATGAATACAAACCAAACAAAAGAAGTTGCCAGCAAAGGCAGGGACCAAGAGCCACAAAAGGCATCAAAACAAAGCTAGAACATCAATCACCAATAGAGTGCAACGTCCAGGCGTCAGGAGGGTACGCCTTAATATCATCCTGCATCAATTTGATCACCTCATATGGGAAGTTGGCCCACCAGATACATTCAGCTCTACCTGAATGGGGATGAAGGTTGACACCATAATTAGCTGCCCAATTTGCAACAAAGTTGCCCTGTCTCTTGATGTGAGAAAACCTTATAGATTCGAAACTAGACAATCAAGTCTAGATATTATCCATTAACACCCCCAGCCTCCAGTTCTTGACCTCCCTACCCTGCAATGTGTTGATCAGCAATTAAGAGTCTCCCTCAATCCATAGTCATTGCCACCCTTTGTGATTAGCAAGAAGAACACCCTTATGTAATGCAATGGCTTCAGCCATATTATTTGATGAAATAATACAATCTAACATGAAGAGCCCCAGTGGCTAACCACACTTGTTTCTGAAGACACCCCCACTACCCATCAACCCAGGATTCCCTTTCACAGTGCCATCAAAGTTTAACGTAATCCATTCCCCAGTCAGTGCCCTCCAAGTCACCCTAAGAATAGACATATGCAAAGGGGGGACCTCACTACCAAGCCATCTATATCTAGGCCAAGCATCAGCCCAACGAAACTCACTGCCCAAAGCACCTTTGTTTTTTCTACTATAAACCTCCCTAAGCTGCGCAACCACACACTTCAGTTGAGCCTGAAAGTTGCGTATGTTGCGTTCAAGCTAAATGTTCCAAATAATTAGAGCCAAGGCAGTGGCCCAAATAAACTTCAAACCTAGATGCTTAATTTTTAGATGCCAGTTATGGAGAAGTGACGGAACATCCTTGGGCAAAACCCAAGAGACCCCCCACCGAAGCAAAAAAATAAGACCACAGCTAGCAAGCAAAGGGGTGGTGAAGAAACAGGTGTTCATTACATTCTTCTACCTACTAGCACATAACGTATCTAGAAGGTCCAACTCTCCCCAAATGATGCAACTGCTCCCATGTGAGGGCTCTCTTCTTTTAAGCAATCCATAAAAATGCATTAGCCTTAGGGAGGCCATGTTTGAACCACAAGCAGTGTGGAATAGTCTACACCTCACCATCACTAATTAAGGCATGGTAAGCATCACTCACTAACACCTTGCCACTACCTTTGGACATCCACATCATCTTATCCTTCTTGCCAACAACCAGGGTAGGCCACCACCTAAGCATGTGTTGCATAGATTCACAGGCATCCGAGAGCTCCATCATCGGGTCCTAAAGGGGCTTCCAATGAAACTGATCCCCACAAGAAACTGTATAGTTGCTCACCCACATACCGTATAGATCTTCAAAATGTAGAGCAAGAGGACAGAGGTAGGGATGGGAGAAGATAATTTAAGCAAGTTGATACAAAAGCAGATGAAGGTATTTTTCTTGGTTATTCAACCACAAGCAAAGCCTATGAGTTCTAAAATAAAATCTTGCAGAAGATTGTTGAAAGTGTTAATGTTAGAGTGGATGAAGACTACTCTTAGTTGTCACATAGAAATGACATGTATTCAAAAGTCCCTGCTTATGAAGAAGAAGAAGAAGAAGAAGAAGTTACAAAAGAAGAGTCACAAGAGAAGAATGATGTTGATGAAGAAGAACAACCAAAATCTACTCCAAAGGTTCCACCCAAGTATGTCAAAAGTGTTGCTATATGGCGACTGATCATGCAAGTATTGTACACAAGTTATGTATCCTTGCCGAAAAAAATTTCCCCTCTTTTTGCACGATCTGAGTCAATTGTTAATTTTTGTTAACTGACAAAAGAAAAATGACATTGCAAAACCCTAATTCTAGAAGCTTCCAAAAAGCTTGTTATAAGTGGCTGGGATGTATGTTACGGTGATGTATTCGTGAGATTGTAATCTATTTTTCACTGGATAATAAAATCATTAGATGGCTGAGTTTCTGTGGATGTAGCCCATATTGGGTGAACCACGTTAAATTTTTGTGTTGTTCTCTTTTGTGTTATTCCTCATTGTTATATTTGGGTTATTTAATCTACATATAATTGTTAGTGTTTATTTCTTTGATCTGCCCTAACCCTAACAAAAAGAGATCATTCTGATATTCAAATTCTTGGAAACAAAATTGATGGTGTCATGACAAGGAAAAAGCTTGAAGAACAAGAACAGGTAAACTATTCTTTACTGTCTGAAATAGAACCTAAATCTTATGAAGAAGTCAGTAAGGAACAATATGACCTGTACAAAGATATAAGGTGCCTACTTTCACACCTTTTGCTACTATTAAGGTACATTTTGAAACCTTCTAATTTTTATCAGTAAATGTAACAATGCAACCTTCATTAGCTAGTTGCCCTGTTGAAATTAAATTCCTACTTAGCCTTGGAACGTGCCTTACCTCTTGTAGTAGCCAATGATTCCCATTTTGCAATTTAATCTTGATTCTTGCCTTTCCAACAATCTAACAGGGTTCGTTATCTCCCAAATAAACCAGCCCAAAATCCTCTTGGACATAATCAAGAAAATAACTTCTATGGTGTGTAGCATGAAATGAGGCCCCTGAATCTAAAACCCATGAATCATCAACATTATCTAGGAAAAGAATCAAAGCATTATCTTCAGATTTATTACTTACCACATTTACCTCCTTATTGCTTTCTTGTTTGTCTCCTTCTGTATTCTTCTGAGACCAACAATCTTTCTTCAGATGACCTAGTTTCCCACAGTACTAGCAATCCTTCTATCCTCTGGATTGGGACCTCTTGTCCTTTGATTTTCCCCATGACTTCCCATGACCTCCAGAACCATTTCCTCTCTCTTTTGATCTACCCCTACTTTCTGCATTCAAAACACTACCTGATGTGGACCCTCCTGAGCTTTTCTGTCGCATTTCCTCACTAAGGATAACACCAACAACATCATCAAATTTCAAAGTGTTTGAACCAGAGATAGAGTTACTGACAGCTATTCCAGCTTTCTGGCAAAGAACATAAAACCAAGAGAGCCCTCACCTCTTCATCAAATTTCACTTTTATAGAAGTTAACTAACTGGTAATCATATTAAACTCATTTAAATGATCTATCACAGATCCACCTTCAATCATTTTTAGATTAAACAAATACTTCATGAGAAATACCTTATTTGAGGCTGAGGGTTTTTTATACAATTTAGCCAAAGCTTTCATCAGTTCACTTGTTGTCATCGCTTTTGTTATACTGAATGCCACAGATGGTGCTAGGCACAACCAAATGGTTCCTAGTGCCTTTCTATCTAGAAGATTCCAATCCTCATCAGTCATTGCTACTAGTTTCTTGGCTATTCCTTCCAACAACCTCCATAAATCCTTCTGATAGAGATAATCCTCCATCTGCATCTTCCATAATTGATAGTTCTTCCCATTGAATTTATCTACCTTTAATTTACCCTTGTCCGCCATTGCTCCCACTCAACCGTGAGACTCCCACTCAACCATGAGACCTTCTTGCAGATGATAATCAAACACAAACCACTTTGATACCATTTGTTACAGTTAGCCAGCAGAAGATATCAATTAAATGCAAATAACGAGTAAACAGAGGAATGAAAATACACAGAAATAATAATAGTGAGAGACAATTTTTAATGTGGTTCACAAAAACTCGAGCTACATTCACCAATAGAGAGTCCACTATTATTATCTAGTAAATCAAACTGATTACAACCAACAATCCTTGGAACTCAATACCACTGCAAAATGCTACAATACAATGTCAAAATCCCCACCTGCAACATACATCCTAGCCACTTATAACAAGCTTTTTGGAAGCTTCTAGAATTAGGTTTTTACAATGTCATTTTTCTTTTTGTCGGTTAACAAAAATTAACAACCAACTCCAAATGGGCAAAAAAGAGGAAAAAAATTTGGGGGCTACCGGCCCGGCCTCGAACCATGGCGAGGATACATGACGAGTGTACAATAGTTGCATGATCAGTCGCCACATACCAAAAATCATTAGGTTTCTTCTCTTTTAGAATAGCCAGCCATTGGTTTCTTTCTTCTAGCAAATCCTCCATTTTCATCTTCCATAGCTTATACCCTATACCGTTGAACTTCTCAATGTCCAGACAAGAGGTTGAAGCAATGGTGGATGCATCCATAATAACAACTCAAGATCTGCAAAACAAATACAACCAAATCTCCCACTATAGCTACATAGCCTTCACACTACCACCGAAGAGTCAAAGTTGGCCAAGCTTTGATACCAAATGTTAGAAATGAAGACAACAACTACTCAATAGAAATTTGATTCAAATATGTTTAATGATCTTCTAACAGTGTATTATTTAATGGAGATTGCAACATGATATAAATAATACAACATAGAAGCAACAAATCTAAAAACTGATCACAAAATGACACAGTGTTTATGTGGAGAAAACCCTTTCAGGTAAAAAACTCCACCAGGAAAAAGGCACAAGTTTGTATTAATCTACAAAAGTGATACAATACATCAACTACACAACTCTCTCCTTTAGTCTTCAATCCAACAGCATTCCAACAACACCTGAATACCTATAAATCTATTATATTACAACAAATACATGGTAATGGATATATAGAAGTGTTGTCACACCAAACTAAGTGTCCACTTTCTCTCTCCTAAGAATCTCCAACATGCAAATATTAAATGTGTCCTTACAAGCTCCAGCCACTTGTCTAAAGTTAACCATGCAAATTTGGGTGCCCAAGGCTAAATAAGGTCTCTTGTAGCATCTTATGACACATCATAACCGTCGTAAATTCTACCAAAGAGTATCTTCCCAAGATGGGTGTCTAGGGCTAAACATAGCAACTTACACAGTAATATTTGTCATATGTCATCATAGTATCATAGAATCTTATGACAACTTATAGTTGTCATAGATTCTCTTGCATGCACTTACAAAACATCATGACATGTGTCATACATGCTAAAAATAGCATATTCTCCCAAGGTCATGCCTACACTCATTTACTCATGAGTTTTACAATTGTCAACCGTAAATGTCACTCTATAATTAGCCCAGGTGAATCTAGAATTACCACTACTAGTGAAACTACCTCATTCCCTTATGGGTAATTACAAATTACAAATAATAAAATGGAATAAATACAATATTGGGATTTACAAGGTTAATGGTACCTTACCCCAACAACTGGAGTGATAATGACATTCTGGTTCTGGATCACAAGGGGATGCATATTCAGGTGTTGCAATCAATGACAAAGGGGGAGATTGTTAGCATTATTGTCATTGATGTCAAGTCTCGATGATGTCTCTATTTTTCTCTATGAATGTTATTCATGTGATTGCTTTGAGATTAGGACATTGTTGGATTGGAGTGGTTGTGTTTTATCATTGATGTGATTCTGAGGACACCATCTTGTTAAAGACCCAATTGGGTATTCCTAGTTTCATTTTGGTGAAGTTTGGGCAAAAAATGGCTAAGTTATAGCCAATCGGCAATTTTTTCAGTTTGCAAACTGACTAGTTTGCTGATAGCTTTGTTTTCTGATGGGTGTTTTCCCAAACTCAGCTTAAGGACAAGTTTGCAAGTGTTTATTGAAAAGGAGCCTTCAGGCAGCAAAAGTTTGAAGTTCCAAACTTAGTCAGCAAAGTCATTAGTTTGCGAACCTTGAGGTTCACCGATGACTCAATTCACCGATAAAGGCTTTCAAGTTGAAGTCAAAGTTTCTTTGTTTAGTGGAATTAGAATTTCACCGATATAAAAAAAGTATAAGTTTCAGCTAGTTTTTTATCTCCAAAAATTGTCAATTTGTTGACAAGCATATGAAATGGAGAGTTTGAGAACTCTGTCAGCAAAATCTCCAATTTGCAAATCATTAGGTTCACCGATAAGTAACTTTGCCAACAAAGGTGTAAAGAAGAAAGGGTGAAGTGCAAATTTGTGTTATCGACAAAGTTTTTGTTTTACGAACTAGTTTGAGAGTTTGTCATTTCACTGATTCACCGACTAGGCGACAAAGGGCACAAAGGAAAGTTAGTTCATGGTTTGGTATTTTTGCTGATAAAATGGAAGTTGCTAAAGGAAAAGGTGTTTCAAGTCATGGTTCGTGAGAACGATAACTTGCCGATAGTAAAGACAATGTGCTCAAGGTTCTTAAAAGGGAAATTTTGCCAATAAAGGCGACAAAGGCCTAAGTTTGTGAAAGAGACATTTTGCCAATAAAGGGACTTGGTGACCAAAGGTGTTAAACCTTAAAACTTTTTAGTTTACAAAGTGATAAATTTCCTGATATCTTGTGACAACAAGATTTTAGGTTCACGAAGAGCTACATTCATTGATAAATGGTTGCTAATGGGTGTGTAGTTCATGGGGAACATATTTTTCCAATGGACTAGTTCTAGAGCTTGTATGTCTCAAATGTTGAATACATATTGGTGATTATTCTAGAGATTGTTTAACTGATTGGTGGTTGTTATGTAATGATTTCAAAATTAATGACTTTTAGTTTTCTTAGTATTTGGTGGCAATTCAACGATTGAGACATGTATAGGGGATATATACACAATGAGTTCCTTGAAAAAGAGTTACTTAACTAAACATTTTTTTACACAGGCAGAGTGGGAAGGATCTACACGACATATTATTAAGTAAAAGGGAGACTGTGTTAATGAGGACATAGATTGCAGGGTGAATTTGAGAAAGACGAGAAGATTGTGTTCATGAAAACACAAGGCAGAAAAGGAGAGCATAGTATATGAATTGAAAAGGTGCATTTCAGGTTAGTGAAGAACCATTGCTTGCATATCAAAATCGCTAAGGATTCAAGGGTTGGTGCCTCATTGGGGTTGGTGTTTCATTGTATTGAGTTGGTTCTCTATTAAGGTGTATGATGTACCTGTAGGTTGGTACCACAAAACATTATCTTAGGCGTACGGTGTACTTGAAGGTTGGTGCCTCAAAACATTGTCTTCGGTGTCAATGTACCTATAAGTTGATGCTTACAAAACATTTGTAAATTCTTTTTTTGTGGGGTTGGATTTGAGCAGAAGACTCAAGCAACATTTTCACTATGGTTTTTCCCTTTAAGGGTTTTCCACATACATCTAGTATTATGTGACTTATGTGTGCTCTTGTTTCTTGTCTCTTGGTTTAAACTATTAAAAAAATTAACATACACTAATTCACCCCCTGTATTGGTGTTCTTTCATCACTTGGGACATTTAAAACCATCGATCTTGCCGTGATATGCCCAAAATTAATGGTGTGTATTCAAAATTTGAAATGGTTTGTTGTAGACACCTTGTTCGAGCACACAAGCGGTAATGGCAGAAGTGACTATTACCAATCTAATTCTAGGTAGTTTGAAGTGAATAAATAGTGTGTTTGGGTCACTGACCCAGTTACTTTTTTCTACACCAAGATTATTCAAGAAATTCAAGCTCTCTATTGTGTTCTAGTGAAAATTAGGGTTTACAAGAGAAACTCAATTAAGTGGTCTTTCTAAGTTGAAATTTGTCAAATTATTCTTTATTTTTTGTCCTTGAGTTTCTCTATTCTCACATTAGTTTGAATTGTGAAGGAAAAGGCATTGTATTCAAGGAATTTCATAAACCATTGGATTTAATGAAAGCCCTAAAATCAACTGATCAACCTTCCACCTCAATGTTTGTCATGTTGGTGTGAATAGGGCTTTTTTCCTAACTAGTTTAGTATTTCCTAGTTAATTTCTCCTTGTGTGAATAATTCATATTATTTAACTATTTATTAGTTAAATAACACACATCACAGATAATTCACATGTTAATTTAACTTAGTGAGTCTACTAGATGTTTCTAGTTGTGTCTAGCTGTTGATAGTTGGCATCTTATCCTATAGTTGTCACATGTCATAGGATTAAGACACTTGTCACATGACAACATCCTAAATTCCATCCTTGTCTTTATAAGCAAAGCATATCATGTACATTGTAACAATCTTTTTGCATTCATTAATAGAATAGAATTATTTTCTCATTTGATCTCTCTTGTGCTTTCATGAAGTCCTAGATCTTCAATGGGTCCAATCCTAGCCAACTCTAACATGGTATCAAAGCTCTAGGAAGAATAACTTTGTGTTAGTTATTTTTTTAGAGATCTTGAGTGTAAATCATGGTGAATCTTGATAGTTGAGTCTTCTCTTGCATCAAATGATGAACTAGAGAATCAAAAAGACTTGATAGAAAAACTAGATTTGGAGGGTTTTCCTCTTGTAGCCTTGTATTGCAAGTTCATTTTGGAGCATGCTACTACAAATTTGAGTTCATCATTGTGTTAGGAGGTTCGCGATAGTCAAGATCACCTTTTGTTTTGTACAGATCAAACATCAAAGGCCAAATCTGAGGGTTTGAAGCTGGGAGGTGCATGCAAGATCCAATAGGTACCTAATTTTTTGAAGCATTTTGGGCCAAATCTGACCTTGCCATTGTGTCTAGGAGGCATCAAAACCTATAGATCGATTGTCAAATCATTGAAATCAGACAAATTTGTCTGGGGCCATCAGGGAAAAAATCGCCTTCCTTCGTTGTATGGACGGAATATTCCCTGCAGAGGAACAATCTGCCCAAGTACCTACAAAAATCAAAAATAAAAAAAATTATATAGTTTTCAAAAAAAAATAGCAATTTTTTTGTATTAAAAAAATTGAAAGAAAAATTTTTTGGCAAACCTAGTAGGCATGCACAGGGCTGATAGGCCCGTACCGAGCCACAGGCGAGGGTCTTGGGCCCCCTGCCTAGCGTAGGCCCTAGGCCGCATGGCAGGGACCAGTCTCCTCGTAGACCCAAGGGTTTGTAGACCCATAAAGGGTCGTGACCCGTTAAAGGGGCTCAACCCCTTGGGCATAAAGGCTACATCCTATTTTATTTTATTTTAATTTTTCAAATAAAAAAAATCTCTACAAAAAAATGTCAATCCATACACAGGCACCCCAGCAGCGAATAGGCCATTTGGCCTAAAAATATTTTTATAATATTTTTTATCAGTCTTCCCAGATCCACCATTTTTGGCGGCATTTTTAGCGATTTTGCCATATTTGGTGAAATATTTGGCAGTCCCCAGATTTGGCATCCAAGCTAGATTTAGCGAAGGGGTTGACACAACTTCCAAATTTGGCATCCAGGCCAGGTTTAGCAAAGATCTAAATTTATTTGGCAACCCCCTACAGTTAGCAGACCTTTAGATTTGGTGATAGTTCTGCCAAATTTGGTGACAAAAAAAATTTATTTTCAGCCCCCTCTCCAATGGAGTTTTTAGTTTGACAACTGATCTTCAAAGGCTCATATCTTGCTCATTTTAACTTTGTTTTTTGAGGGATGTTTTTTATTTGGGCTAGAATTTTCTAGGCTTCACAGTGGTGGGATTAGATTTTGATTTTAGTACCTGGTTTGTCTATAAATTATAGTTTCTCTCACCTGTACCTCAGCAATTCCTATTTTCAGAACTTCAAAGGCTTCGTTCAGACTCTTACGATAACATTTTTTGGTGAAATTATTTAAACGTGAATAATTTTTTGATTACTTTCTAGATTTGTAATCAGTGTGATCTAGGTTTGCACAAAAATAGTACTTTTAGTTTTAACCTAATCTTGGCTTCTGCATTGTACCAAAATCAAAGACCACTTTGTTGTTTTGGCTTGTGTAAATTATAATTGGAATGAATATAAAGTCCCACTATCATTTTTTTCTGGGGGTTGATCTCATTGATTGAGTAAAAGGGGGGTTGTACTTCTATTCTTTTTTGTACTCTTGTATCATGGATCAAAACAAACTTCCTCTACTCACACCATATAACTATCACGAGTGGAAAAATAAAATGGAGATTCATTTAAGAAGTTTGAAAAATCATAGAGTAATAATGGATGCAAAAATTAAACCAATAGCAACCACAAAAAAGAGAAAGTGGTACAATAGATGTGATCAAGCCTATGGAACACTATGCTTGTCTATTTCTCTTGATCTCCTTTTTCAAATTGAGTCTTGTAATACACCTAATGAAGTGTGGATTACCTTAGAGAATCTCTTTGGTAAGCAAGATACTATGAGATGTTTCAAATTGGAGAATGAACTAATTGGTTTGAATCCAACTGACTTTTCAAGCATCCAAGATTTCTTCACAAAGCTCAAGTCACTTAGATTGTAGCTCAAACAATATGGAATTGAGAAAGAGGACACTCAATTGATTCTTTCAATCCTTTCCAAGATTAATGGTCTTGACTATTCAATTTTTGTTTCTACCTTTTATGCTTCTATGGATGCTCTTGGGAAAGCTTTCACAATGCCTTCACTTGATGAGTTTGCCACATCACTCACAAGGGAGCAAGCTAAGTTAGTACACATGGGCACATTGAAGTCTCCTAGACCTCAAGCTCTTCTTGCTAATGAAGGTACAAAATATCAAAAGGCTACACCTACCAAAGGCAAGAAACATAAAAGATAAGGTTTTCAAGAATAATGAACAAGCAAAAGAGTCAACCAATTTATGTAAATCCTCATCCTCTCCCAAGGAGGAGTCATCTAAGGAGAGACCAAAGTGTGCATATTGCAAGAAACTAGGACATGATAAGCATAAGTATTATGAGAAAAAAATTGATGAGTTGACTCACATTATTCAAAAGCACAATATCAAATTGCCATCATCCATGTCACCTAGTACATCCTCTTCTTCGACACTATTATCATCTACACAGATAGGGACAACATGCATTGCTAATGGGATAAACAAGGGAAAAGTGTTAGACACACAAGAATACTAAGAGGGAGGGTCAATCAATATTTAAACAATTTTCAATTTGAACAACTTCAACTTATCTAGAGAAGATTAAACCTTAAGCATCACAATATCAACATGAAATAATAACACAATGCACATCAACACATAACACCAGATATATGTGGAAAACCCTAGAAGGGCAAAACCATGGTGAGGATTAACTCACAATATATGAAGTTCAAATAATAACTTTGTTTTAGGGGCTATAACCCAAGAAAGCTACTACTCCCTAAGTAACTTTGATTTAGGGTCACTCCCAAGGAAGCTTCTACTTCCTAATGATTTTGTTTTAGGGTCACTCCCAAGGAAGCTACTACTCCTTGAAATGAGAACACACTTACAAAAGATTACAGTATGACAGTCATTCTACTGTCTGAAAACTGACATTGAAACTCACACTTTTTATGATTGCACTTCTACCTCTTCACACTTTCTTCTGAAGATCTAATTAGTTAGGCACACTCTATACTTGATCATTATCACAAATATGTCTTCAATATGAATCCAAACAGCATCAACAACTTTTACTCTTTCACCTTCAGTCGCACATCAATAATGCTTTTATTCTGCTTTTTATCTACTTGCAAACATTTTCAATCAACTTGCAATCACACTTTCCTCACTCAATTTGATTCACTATTTATACATGATAATTGATTACATAGCTTGTTGTCTAGATACAACATAAAAAATATATTTACAAGTTTGCCAGATAACACACAATATGAAACATGTAGAAGATAGGTCCTAAGTGAAACCACACATTACACCAGTAGAAGATCCAAGCCTTGCAAACCACAACACTTGTTTAACCAAGTACAAAACATCCTTCACAACTTCAAACACTAAGGAATTACATCCACACACTCCACTCATTTGGAAATAGGACAACTTTAAGGAAAACACATGAAGACTTGAAGTATAACAGCCACATCAACTTGAAAAACTTGTGTGGCACTGGAAACAAGAAAGATCTTCGTGAAACTTTTCCAGATGAGTCTACATGACTCATAAAACATCCCTAAACACTCCTTTTCCATCGCACATCAAATAATGCTGCACAACTTTAATCATTAACTCTGAGAACACTCTATCATCTCGAACACACTCAACATGTCATTTGAAAAACTAAGCTACAGACCACCAAGAACCTTGAAACTGAAACGAAGCATATGATACACATCTAGAAACATGTCTTCAAAACCACAAGGGAAATCATTCATTTGTGGAGGAATGCAGAGCATTCCAACAAACCTTCAGTAGTGTCTTACTCTGCCAGAACATATGTCAGTACTCTATCATGTACAATTTTCATAGCGAAAGGGTAAATGATCTGAATTTATGGAATTATCATCTTCACTAGAATCTTAATATACCTTCAAAACTACATAGCCAAATCTACAAATGTGGAGGAATGTGGAGGAATGTGGAGCATTCTTCTTCCATGTAGTGAATATCTTCATAGAACCAACATTGTCTTCCCTCTATCTTTTGTAAAACATACTTCCAACAGTCCACACATCATAAAACTTGGAATATGAAAGATTTGTCATTACATTAATCTATATTCCAATTCCCAAAGGCCCAAAACCAAATTTATGGAAATGTTGAACACTTTCCAAGACAATCTTCAAAGGTGGTCATTCTAAAACAGAGACTATCACCAACTTCCAGAGGCTAAATCTTTTTTGCATTAACACATGCATTCTTAGGGACAGTAGAAGAGAGCATACAAAATATTGTAGTCCATCAGTACCATATCTTAGTGCTTCTAATTCTCATATTAATGTGTCTTCTTGATGCTTCTAATTCCCATATAAACATAACTTCATACTCAATTCTGCAATGAATAAGGCATGATGTGAACTTCTAATTCCCATCTCAATGTATATCCTTTAGGAGCATGACATCTAATTCCCATTTCAATATGTCTTCTTTAGGAGCATTACATCCAACTATGAATACTATTACACATTCATAATAGTGTTGATACCAATGACAACCTTGTGATAGTGTTGACATCAATGACAAACAATACAACCATAGGAACCATATGTGTAACAATCTCCCCCTTTGGCATGTATGGCAACACATACTTGCACATTTCCCCCCTTTCACATCAAGGACAACGGGAAACTACCATCAGCTTATCAACAACCATACATCTGCACATTTTTATTTAGGTTATAACTTCTTGCAACAAACAAACTCCCCCTATCATCAACAACCACTACTTTCTCCCCCTGAGAGGTAGCCATCATCAGTCTAGGAAATAAGAATATAGCATTTCCCTTGGATAAATGCATCACTATGCATCTTTAGCAATAAGGAAGGGCAATTACCCTTAACTTCTGTTAGAGATCCTCAAAGGTGTCCTTTGCAAGAGCCTTTGTAAAGATATCTGCAATTTGATCCTTTGTTGGAACATATTCCAACTGCACTTCCTTATATGCAACCTTCTCTCTCAAAAAATGATACTTGATTGCTATATGCTTGGTTCTAGAATTCCTCACTAGATTCTTGGAAATATTGATAGCACTTGTATTGTCACACAAAATAGGAATAGGCTCATCATACAATACCTTGATATCCTTCAGAGTTTGTTTCATCCACAACACTTGTCTATAGTAGGAGGCTACTGTAATATACTCTGCCTCTATAGTTTATAAGGACATTGAATCTTGCTCTTCCATGAAACCAATCTACTTCCTAGAAAGAAAGCACCACCACTTGTACTTCTATCATCAACACAACTAGCCTAGTCAGCATTAGTGTATGCAATCAAATCAAAGTCATTACCTTTTGGATACCATAGACCATAGTCTAGAGTTCCTTTCAAGTATCTAAATATCCTTTTCACTACCTTCTCATGTGTCTACTTAGGATTGGCTTGATATTTGGCAACCCCACATACTGCATGCATAATGTTAGGTCTAGAAGAAGTCAAGTACAACAATGCTCCAATCATAGGCCTATCAATAGTCTGATCCACCTATGGAGACTTATCATCTTTGCTTAAGTGACATCCAGTGACCATGGGAGTACTCATTGGTTTTGAATCCTCCATACCAAACTTCTTCACCAATTCTTTGACATACTTAGCTTGAGAAATAAAGATACCACCATCTAATTGGGAAATTTGAAGTCCAATGAAGAAAGACATTTCACCAATCATGGACATCTCAAACTCTTTTTGCATCTCCTCTACAAACCTTTTACACATATCATCATCTCCACCAAAAATGATGTCATCAACATATATTGCAACTATCAAAATCATGTCTCTTTATTCCTTTATATAAAGATTACTATTTGTAGTACCTTTATTGAATCCCTGTTGAAGTAAGTACTTCTCTACTCTTGCATACCAAGCCCTAGGTGCTTGCTTGAGACTATACAAAGCCTTTTTGAGTCTTCATACCATGCCTGGATCTTCTGATATTCTAGAAACCATCTAGTTGTTCAGTGTAAACTTCTTCTAGGTCACCATTCAGAAATACTTACTTAACATCCATTTGATATACTTTGAAGTTCTTATGAGCAGAAAGAGCAAGGAACATTCGGATTGCCTTCATCCTTGCTACTAGAGAAAAAGTCTCCTCAAAATCAATGCTTTCTACTTGAGTGTATCCTTTGCATACCGGTCTTGCTTTGTTCGTTACAACTTCACCTTCTTCATTCAGTTTGTTTCAGAACACCCATTGTGTTCCTATAATATCCTTATTTGTGGTCTAGGAACCAATTCCCATGTTTGATTCTTCTCAATCTAATCCAATTCTTCTTCCATGGATTTTATCCATCCATCATCCTTGTTAGCTTCAGCAAAGGTCTTAGGTTCTACTTTTGATAACAAACACAAGTTTACTTTCTCATGTGTCTTGGAAAACCTTCTCCTTGTCTACACACCTTCATTCTTGTCTCCAATGATCTAGTCTTCTGAGTGATTCTTCTTAACATACTTTGTTGGAGTCTTAGGCATCTGCTCTGATTCTTGTTCATTTTCTTCTTTCACTTCTTCATCTTCAATGCAAGGAAAGATATTAGATCCGGTATCTTCTAAATCTTGTGAGATCTAATACAAGTCTTCATCCACTTTGACATTTGTGCTTTTAATCATCTTTCCCAACCTTTTTCTTGTAGCATCTATAGACCTTATTTCTAGTTGAGTAACCAAGAAAGATTCCTTTATCACTTCTTGAATCAAACTTTCCTAGGTCTTCTTCATCTCTTCTAATATAGCATTTGCTACCAAAGATCCTAAAGTATCTAACAGTGGGAGGTCATCCATACCACAACTCATAAGAGGTCTTAGTATTGTTGACCCTTAACTGCACTCTGTTAGTTAGATAGACAACAATGTGAATTGCTTCCTTCTAGTATATATCAGGCAGATCTACATCTTTCAACATTTCCCTAGACATTTCTTGCATAGTCCTATTCTTCCTTTCCACTACCCCATTTTGTTGAGGGGTTCTAGGAGTAGACAAATGCCTCCTAATACCATGATCTTCACAAAACATTTCAAATTCATTTGAAGTAAATTCACCTCCTCTATCTGACCTTAAACATTTGATCTTAGTATCCATGTCATTTTCAACCAAAGATTTGAAAACTTTAAACTTATCAAGGGCATCAAATTTTTCTCTCAAGAAGGTAACCCAAGTCATTCTAGAATAATCATCAATGAGAAACATAAAATACCTTTCACCTTGTTGGCTCTTTACTCTTGTAGGTCCATATGGTATGTGTGAATCAACTCCAATGGCTTTGAAGAAGAATACTCTTTGCTTTTAAAACTTGTCTTTGTCTACTTTCCCATTTGACATTCCTTGCATACAGTGTTTGCAAGCTTGATTATCTTAGGCATATCTCTCACTGCATGAGTAGAGATGATTCTTACCATATTATCAAAATTGTTGTCCCATTCTTTTTTGCCACAACCAACACTCATTGGATTGAGCCAACAGAAATGTTCTTCCATTTACCTTTTTCAAGTGATAAATATCACCACATGTCTTGAAACCTTCTACAACTAGCTTTCTAGATCCTGCCTTTCTAATTTCACAACCATTGGCATGTAAAGTAAGATTGTAACCTTTGCTACACATCTAACTAACATTAAGAAGATTGTGTTGTAATCCGTTGACATAGAGGACATCCTCAGTCTTGTTCTTTCCATCAATAGTTATGACACCTTTTCCACATATTTGAGCTAACTCATCACCTCCAAACTTGAAATCTCCACCACTTCTCAAGGCTGATAAACTTTTCTTTGTCACCATTCATATGATTTGAACAACCACTACCAATAACCCAATCTTTGGTTTCTTCTTTTGCATGGAAGCCATTCCATACAACCATTGATCTTTCATTGTTTTGGATTGTTTGCAAGGTATCAATTTTTCCATATTTTCCAATATCATCCTTTTTGTCACCAACACTCAAGGTCATGAAAAGTATTTCATCATTTGAATCATGATCCTCATCTTCTGAAGAACAACTGTCTTCTATGGAAAACAGACTCCTTTTGAATTTATCATTTATGTTACTTCTCCTAACTTCTTTAAAAGGACATTTAGAAGCAAAGTGACCAACCTTTCCATAATTGAAACTTTTGAAGGGTAACTTACCTTTATATTTTCCAGAGCCTTTCTTCAGTCTTCTTACAAAATTTTCTTCAACATCATCAAGGCTTTCATCTTCATCAGCAGTTTCATCCTTTGTCTTTTTATTGACTTTGAAAGCAGCTTCTTTCTTTGGAACATCACTGTCAAACTCTCTCATTTTAAAAGTAGTAAAGGTACCAAACATTTGGTCTAAAGTGTATGTATCCAAGTTTGCAGTCTTCTCAATAGCAGATACCTTATGACTGTAAGATTTGGGAAGAGATCTCAAAACCTTCTTCACAATTTCATCCTCTTTTATTGTACCACCAAGGCCTGTGATACCATTGACCACTTCATTCACCTAGAGTATAAATCTAGCAATGCTTTCATCCCTTGTCATATTTAGGGTTTCAAATCTGCTTTTGAATATTTGCATCTTTGCTTGCTTTACTTTCTTATCTCCTTCATAAATAGTTTCAAGTTTATCCCAAACATCTTGAGCAGAACTACAACTCATCACCTTTGAAAGTTCTAAATTAGTTAATCCACTCATGATAGAAAACTTTGCCTTGGCATTATTATCATACTTCTTGATTTCATCTGCATTTGTAGGAATAGTAGCAAGAATAGTGTAACCTTTCTTGACAAAATCCCAAACTCGACACCCTAGAGAATTGATGTAGGCTTCCATCCTTAGCTTCCAAAGAGCATAATTTGTTCCATCAAACCTAGGTATCTTACTGGATCCACTTTGTGCCATCCCAGACCTTCCTCAAGTGGTTAAGCTTCCCTTAGAGGAACTTGTCTCTGATACCAATTGTTAGACACACAAGAATACTGAGAGGGGGGATGAATCAATATTTAAACAATTTTAAATTTCAACAACTTCAACTTATCCAAAGCAGATTAAACCTTAAGCATCACTATATCAACATGAAATAATAACACAATGCACATCAACACATAACGCCAAATATATGTGAAAAACCCTAGAAAGGAAAAAACACGGTGAGGATTAACTCACAATATATGAAGCTCAAATAATAATTTTATTTTAGGGGCTATAACCCAAGGAAGTTGCTACTCCCTAAATAACTTTGATTTTGGGTCACTCCCAAGGAAGCTTTTACTTCCTAATGATTTTGTTTTAGGGTCACTCCCAAGGAAGCTACTACTCTCTGAAATGAGAACACACTTACAAAATATTACAATATGCCAGTCTTTCTATTGTCTGAAAGTTGACATGAAAATGCCACTTTTTATGATTACACTTCTACCTCTTCACACCTTCTTTTGAAGATCTGATTAGTTAGGCACACTCTATACTTGATCACTATCACAAATATGTCTTCAAGATGAATCTAGAAAGCATCAACAACTTCTTCTCTTTCTCCTTCAGTTGCACATCAATAATGCTTTTATTTTTCTTTTTATCTACTTGCAAACCTTTTCAATCAAATTGTAATCACACTTTCCTCACTCAATTTGATTCACTATTTATACATGATATTACATTGATTACATAGCTTGTTAGCCAAATACAACATGAAAAATACATTTACAAGCCAACCAGATAACACACAATATGAAACGTGTAGAAGATAGGTCCTAAGTGAAACCACACGTTACACCAATAGAAGATCCAAGCCTTGCGGACCCCAATACTTGCTTAACCAAGTCCAAAACATTCGTCACAGCTTCAAACACCAATAAATTACATCCACACACTCCTCTCATTTGGAAATAGGATAGCTTTAAGGAAAACACATGAAGATTTGATGTATAACGACCACATCAACTTGAAAAACCTTGTACGATACTAGAAAAAAGAAAGATCTTCGTGAAACTTTTCCAGATGAGTCCACATGACTCATAAAACATTCCCAAACACTCCTTTACCACCACACATCAAATAATTGTGTCGCACATCTTCAATCATTAACTCTGAGAACACTCTGTCATCTGGAACACACTTCAACATGTTGTCATTTGAAAAATTGAGTTGTGGACCACCAAGAACCTTGAAACTAAAAAGAAGCTTATGATACAAATCTATAAACATGTCCTCAAAACTACAAGGGAAACCATTCATTTGTGGAGGAATGTATAGCATTCCAATAAATCTTCAGCATTAGCTTACACTGCCAGAACATATGGCAGTACTCTATCATGCACAACTTTCACAGCAAAAGGGTAAATGATCTGAATTTCTAAAATTATCATCTACACTAGAATCTTAACATACATTTAGAATTGTATAGCCAAATCTATAAATGAAGAGGAATGTGGAGCATCCTGCTTCCATGTAGTGATTCTCATCACAGAACCAACACTGTCTTCACTCTATCTTTTGCAAAACATACTTCCAGTAGTCCACACATCATAAAACTTGGAATATGAAAGATTTGTCTTTACATTAAGCTATATTCCAATCCACAAAGGCCCAAAACCAAATTGATGGAAATGCTGAACAATTTCCCAAACAGTCTTCAAAGGTGGTCATTCTAAAACAAAGACTATCACCAACTTCTAGAGGCTAAATCTTCTTTGCATTAACACATGCATTCTTAGGGATAGTAGAAGAAAGCATACAATATATCTTAGTCCATCAATACCATATCTTAGTGCTTCTAATTCCCATATTAATGTGTCTTCTTGATGCTTCTAATTCCCACTTGAATATAACTTCATACTCAATTATGCAATGAACAAGGCATGATGTGAACTTCTAATTCCCATCTCAATGTATCTTATTCAGGAGAATGACATGTAATTCACATCTTAATATATCTTCTTTAGGAGCATTACATCCAACTATGAACACTATTACACATTCATAATAGTGTTGAAACCAATGACAACCTTGTGACAATGTTGACATCAATGACAAACAATACAACCATAGGAACCATACGTATAACAAAAAGAACAAGCACTCTTTGCTTCTACAAGTCTTTAGCCAGAGAGATGGCTTCTTGATTCTGGAGCTTCTCATCATATGGCATCTTCACAAGGGATGTTCTCTTCATTTGAGTCCTGTACTTTGCCACCTATTTTGATGGGTAACAATACATACATGCATGCAACTAGAAAAGGGACTATGATTTTGGTGAGGGTAATTTCAATAATGTATTGTGTGTACCTTCCTTATCAACCAATCTCCTTTCCATCTACCAGATGGTATTGTAGATAGGTTACATGATAATGTCCAAGAGTGCAGATATGTTGCCATTCCTATAACTGGGTAGCCCTATCTGAACATTTGTATAGAAAATGACAATCTAGGGCTCTACTATCAAATTCTTGGAATCTTAATTTGGCAAAGATCATGGTGCCAAATGTCTTTGTGAATTTTGACTTCATCAGATTTGTAGCCAGGAGGTATGATGCAAGAAGAAAATGGTTTTGGTAGCTGATGGTAGAGAAATTATTAGTTTGACAAAGAAATATGTTTCTAAGGTCTTTGAATTAAATCTAGCTATCAATAAGGTCATTAATTTTGAAGCCTTCAAGGATAAATATTAGTGAAATAGGAGTAGTTATAGAACAGTGCTCCTTTCTAAGCACAGGTTGAGAGGATTGGATAATAGGCCAATTAAGATTCCTCAAACTAAAAGGGAGCCTCTAACCATTGACCCTTTCTATGACTATTTTATAAATACTTAGTCAAGTCTTGGGGAGGATGCAAAAGAAAAATGTCTATTCCTATCATGTTTATGATAGTGGATGTCCCAGACCTAATGGTGAATAGTGAGTATGATTATGCTAATTTTATTGTAGAGAAAATGCATGAGCAATTTGTGGCCATCATGACAAATGGGGAAAAGGTTGTTTTTAGTTTGTAGTCCATGTTGTATCATATGTTTCTGTATGCAGGAAGAGGATTATGGCATAGGTCTCTTCAGGTGAAGGATGTTGATCATGTGGGTTTTCCTCTCCTTGTCTAGCATTTGACTTATGTATGGGAAAAGCATTGTGAGAAAGCTATTTTTGCAATTTTTGAAAAATGTTTCATTAGAAGGATCCTAAATTTCTTTGGAACATAACAAAGCAGACTGCTAAAACAAATCATGGATTTCATGAGACCTAAGGATAGAACCTCAGTCTTAGGAATCCAACATAATTGGGGAGATTGGTTTTTGCACACTAATACCACTACCATAAGGGTGTATGGATGTAGGGTAAGTCCTCATGTATTGTCAAAATATGTTCCTAAAAGGTTAGCCTTTTTAGATGTAATTTGGGAGCTAAATGAATTAGATAAAGCTCATTTGAGGGGGCAAAAGAAGGGATCTTTCTTCCCTTCTTCCACAAAATTCTTTAACTTATAGGCCACAAACAAGGAGGGATTGGATCAAATTTATTTAATTCTGCAATTATATAGAATGGGCTTGGAATCTACAAGGATATTTGATCCTGAAGGATTCATAAATCAAGTCAGGATGAGCACCAAAAGGCCTATATTTATGCATGAGTTTTATATGAGGAGGATGTACCAAGAAATTGCTTCACAATTGAAGAGATGAATGAGAAAAGGACTAAATAGAATGGCATCATGAAGGGGGAAGAACAAAGGAGTAAGATGCATGCAAACTACCCTGGTACCTTTGTAGAAGAAAGAGATCCTATACTTAGGATGCATAGAATGTTGACAAATGCAGAGACATTGATTGGAAAGGCTCCTGTAGTTGAGGAGAGGCCAACATATCAAAGAGGTCCCAATGTTCCTACTCCACATTATGTTTCTACATCAATTGAATCTACTGCTCATTAGTAGTCTCAAGCCATTGGTGTCGCTCATAGTCACTTGCAAAGAAAAGGAAAATTATTGATCTAGAGGGAGGAGAGACAAAAGTTGAGGTAGTCGAGGTAGATGACACTATAGAGAATGTGCTTGGAGAGGAACCTGAGGTAAAGCAACCAATGTCTTCACGTCCAAGGATCGTGTTCACCGCTACACCAAGGAGTAGGAGGGAAATAAATCTCAAATACAATGATGATGATACTAATGAAATAAAAGCTCAGGCTTGTGTACATTTTATGATTGATGATTAATTTATCAAATCCCAGGACTTCAAGGGTTTTGTATTGAGATTGAAAAGTGAAGAATTTTAGAATAAGGTTGATGAAGCAAAAAATAAAGCAAACCCTAAGCAATATGAAGAGGTTACTTAGAAAGTATTATGCAAGGTTAATCTTGACATCAACAAGATTACCCCAGAAGAAGGAAGGAAATTGGTGGAGAACAATGGTTTGTTGTTGCTTCCTGATTGGGACATATCTACTACACTTTCTCTTGATACAATAAGAAGGCAAGATAAAGAAGTATTTGTAACAAAAGAGCAAGTTGAGCAAGATTTCTTCAAGTCAAGATTTAGTCCTAAGTTTGAGACCATGGCAATATCAGCAATGGCTCCAAACACTAATAAGCCAAGGGTGGTAAATAGTGTTCATGATCTAATAGGAAATGTGATCATCAAAAGATTATTTGATACACCTATCCCACAAGCTACATCTTTGAATGTGAATACAACTCTTTTCACTAAGGCAACATTTACAAAGTTGCTCATATTATGATAGGTTGAATGAGAAGTACATGAAGTCTATGGTTGAGTTAAACCATCTTAGGTCTCTTCAACTTTCATCTCCAAGCACATCAATACCAATCATTTCCACACCTTCTAGTTTTGTAGAACCATTTCCATCAGATAGGGAAGCTTTATTAGTAGAAATCAAGGAACTAAAAGAATAGGTAAAAGGAGCCAATGAAAATAATTGGCAAATTGGTTGTTGATTTGATCAATAATAGGATAACCAAAATAATGAATAAAGTTGATGACACTTGGAAAGCCTATTCAGATTTAAAAGTAATTTTTGTCAAGCATATGCAGGATAGGGATAATTTGAAAGGAATACTTGATAGATGGATACCAAAGACTGCAGTCATAAGGCATGTATACAAGTGTGCCAGATTTGACCCAGAAGCCCCTACAAAGATTGTAGCAACTAATGAAATGATTATGATGCTAAAATAAGCTGTTGCACATATCATGAAACTTGATAGGCAAGTAAATGATAAATTAAATTTATTGGAAATAGTTGATAAAATGATTATGCCAAGTATTTTGGATGATGATAAACAAGTTAAGCCTTTGGATCAGTGGAAGGAATAGTTCAATACATTGGCATCAAATCTCTTAACTTCTATATGTGCAAATTATGAGCTTGATATGAAACTATTAAATACTACATTAGGTGAATTATTTACCCTAGAAGTGAATTTTGATAGTTTTAGCAAAGAAACTAGGGTAATTTTGGATGTAAAATATGTTATAAACAATGACAAAGTGGATAAGATACTCCATTTCCAGTGGCCTTCAAAGAAAATGTGTACATCATGGATAGAGAAATATATTGATTAGCACATATTTGCATTACAATCGATCCTAGTTCCTTGACAGTTGGAATCCAAGTCAGCAGGTGATCTAATTTTGGCAGTGATAGTTTTAAGAGGTGGTGTCAACATTAGGATTGACCTTCTTCAATGGTTACAAGTAGCATGACAAGCTTGTTTTTAGTAGCTATCATGTATTGTAATGGGTGCAAGTCCATGTGCCATAAATATTAAATGAAATGTTAGAATGTAACTGAAGGTTGTCACTAGTTCATAGGCCAACATGTTCCTATTTTCATTTATAAGGAACTTATAGTATTATTGTAAAGGGTTCTAGAATCCTTATTTTTTGGGTGGATGTTTTTGTTGAAAGAAGAATATTTTGGGTTACAGATATAATCTTGTCTGTAAGTGAAAATCTATGATTGGGATAATTTCAATTCAGGTCGAGCTCTATGAAAAATTATTAAAACATGTGTCCTTTACAATTGTCTCCTTGAATGTATTCATTACTCATATAAATAAAGAATCAAGGGTTTCTGAGTTTATCTATGCACATTTTCTGCACTGTGTATCTTTTTTGTTGCTTCTATTCAAGTAATGGATTAAAATGCTTGGAATGAGATATAGAGAGTTATGTATTGCATTAAAGATTTGTAAGAAGAATTATGGAAGATACTCTTTCTTGGATGTGTTATTGTAAGGCAATGATACAATTTATCTTCAAAGTTAGAAGTTTGGATGTCAGAAAGAGGAATTTGTAGGGAAGAATTTGACTCTATGCCCCAAATAGGCAACGATCATAAGTTCATTTTGTCCAAAATCATAACCACAACCTTAAAAGATAAGTCATCTAAATCATTTTGTTTTATTTTTCTTTGCATGTTGTTTTATTTATTTTGATATATGTTCTCACAGCTAGCAATGAGTTAATCTCCAAGAAACTAGCTAGTGTTGAATTTATCTTATAGCCTCGGTGCATATTTATGAGAACATCTCTGCTTTTACAATATCCTATTGTGATTAGAAGTAAATCAGTTGATATTGTTGTAAGGGAATACCCCCTAGGTCTAGTAGAGCCTAAAGCGTAGAGGAGAACAAGTTTATTATCTCTTGTTCGTTGGCAATTGATTTGAGAATCTTGAGTATTAAAGTGGGCTATTTTATAGAGATAATTAGGCAATCAGTTAGAAACACCAACAGATTAGTGAATCTACTGGGGACTTCAAGATTGATTTATTAATAAGAACCCAGATCTAGTCATTTGATTACTTTTTGTTAGGCATTTTTATTACCAAATTTTCTGGGTGGTGACTCTAATATCTCTATTATCAACTAGGATTGCACCTGTGATGCAAAGCTCTAAGGCTCAGCAATCCTGTGTAAGATGGGAATACGTTCAGGTTGTGGGTGCCATATGGTGAAGGTAGACCTCTAGATTGTGGGTTGGTTCCCGTATGATTGATCTATTGTTTAACTAACTTTGCAGGAAAAAGGATAGAAAGAATTACAATGGAAAAATAAATTGAATTTGAGATTGTGGTGATGCATCTATATGATAGAAACATGCAGCCTTGATTCACAATGACTTTCAGAATATCTATCCACACAAATCAATTTGGCAATTTGACCACAAAAATGATTCTAAGGAAGGCTTGAATAAATTTTCTCTTGAAGGGAAACTAGGTTCTCACAACATTGAAGAAAAGATTATTCTAATACACAACCTAAGACCTGTGATTTTTCACTGCTTTGAATGCATGCAAGTATGAATGAGACAAAGATTTAAAGGTTCTAATATTAAAACACAAAAAAATTTCATCAAATCACTCATAAAACAGCACAATTGAGAAGGTA
This sequence comes from Cunninghamia lanceolata, assembly GCA_027924645.1. Lineage (NCBI taxonomy): Eukaryota > Viridiplantae > Streptophyta > Pinopsida > Cupressales > Cupressaceae > Cunninghamia > Cunninghamia lanceolata. Next base: position 1,039,243 of record BSBN01000141.1, on the reverse strand, counting down.
AATACTTGATGCTACTGAAAATGAAGGAAAATCTACATAAAGGTAAAAAGATAACTTGTAACATGTTGTACTGTATAAAATCTGTAAAATGAGTTACAAACTCTTCTTCTCTCTGTAATGCACAAGAGAGCAAAAAGGCAAGAACTGAGAAAAACCTAAGTTTTTCTCCCATATATCAAAAATGAACCCTCAAGTGCATGGAAAAAAGCACTGCAGTTCAACTTAGCATCAAAAATATCTCCACAAAACTCTCTCACAGGAAAAGTGAAAACCCTCAAAAAGAGGAGTCAAAACTGATGTGATTTGAGCTAAAATATCTTCAAACTTACCCTTACAACTAGTTTGACCAAGTGGAACTCCAAATTAATATAGTGTGGTTTGACCATAAATCAAGGAAAAGACACCAAATGTCTTAGTTAACTCCATCTCCTGATTTTGCATGATTTTGGGATGAGGAAAATAATGTGAACAAATAATAAAGTAATCAACATGATTTACTTTAATATTTATTATGAATTTGTCTATCTTTGACTTTTACAACTTTATGACAAATAATAAAGTAATAAATTATCTTTAGTATTTGTTTACATTTGTGAACAAATTTCTAAGTCATGCAAACTAAGGAGGATCAAACTATTTTCAAAAGGTTTAAAAAATAACTCTCCTTATAACTCCCCTTTTGACTTGCATAGTCACTTCATGCATCCTATGATGATGCCAATAAAAACACCTTCCTCACATGCAAAAGTCAAAAATACATTCTCATATGTGAGATATGATCAATAAAAAAATCATGATTTAATCCCTTATATCTCCATGTTATCATGCCATATCTTTCATGCATTAGTCATCTTCATTGACTTAACATTTCAAAAAAAAAACCTTAAGAAAATCAAAACAAATACTCATAGGCCCATGGGCTCCCTTTGCATCATTAGGTTTTATGAGTGCAAGTTTTGACCCCCATGGTGCCATTTGAGGTTAATGATTTTCATGCAAGATAAAACAAAAAGCTCACTCCCGACTAGGGCACTCAACCAGAAAGAACTGAACCCTAAAAAGTCTTCATTTTGTACTTTGCTTCTTCTTGTGAATTGTCCCACCGCCATGCTAGGGTTTCAACCTAGTTTTTTATGCATTCTAGTGCTATTCTAGAGACTCTTATGCAAATATGTGGTCTTCTTCATCTCTCTGCAATAGGTAACTTTACTTATCTAATGGTATTTGTTGCTTCTTTGTAGTTGTTTCCTTCAGATACTCTGTTGTTTCCTTCTTTTTCTGCATATTATGCTTGGAGATCTATTTTGAAAAGCTCTAGAATGAGTAAAATACTGCATATATTCATTGTATCTTTGTATATGAAGTTGCCTTACTCTATAGTAAAATGGTAGTTCCTGTAACAATACATTTCTAGTGAGGGCTTTTACTATTTTTTATATTCTATATATCCTTCATGATTTTACCCATGTGGGTATCTGCTCAAAGGTATATTTAAAGAATTTGGACTACTATTTGTATTTGTATCATGAACTGCCCCTGTTTTACTACATTCTCTTTTTACTATCTCTACTTACTAACCCTGTCACTATCCATTAGAATATATCTTCTTCATGCCTTTTATACATCTTGATTAATACAAGAACCTTTCATGAATTCTCTGAGATCCCTTTTGACACTATGAACAAGGTTTCACTATTTTACTCATGGAATGCCTTTTACTAGACCTATTTTGTTATTCTCTAGAGCTCTCAGCCCTTATACATATCCATTGTCCTTGCAGTCTTAACAGGGTCTTGTTTTGAATATTGACTCAAATATCTTCACTTGGCACTCACCCTCTGCACACTATCCATCGATGAAGCTCAAAACTTTTAAGAAGACACATTTACTTTTGTAAGTTTTGTGCCTTTATAATAGTCCTTTAGCATAGTATCTGAGATCTCTAGCAACTTTGCATTGGCTGGATTGTTCTTTACTCATGTTGGTATGTTGTTCATGCTCAAAGATAATTGGTTTTATGACTGCTTTTGTTGTTCCTATTCACTGTTCCTCTATCATTTCTTTATTTTGACTATTCCTTGTTTGCTTCTCATACTTGGATTTCATTATATCTACAACCTTTTAACAAAGTTCACAGGTGATAGCTCAGATATTTTTAAACCTTTGGCATAATGCTCCTGACAGGGATAGTCAAAAGAGATAGCCTTGAGATTCCTACATAATATAAGATCTTTCATGAACATTTAGAAGCTCTTAAGTGATTTGTATTCTTCAAACTATCCTCTTAGGTCTATTCACCTCTTATGGTTTGCATCCTATATCTCTATATGATGTGCAATCTGGTGTAAGTTTGTAGACATGTCTCTATCTTGACTTACAATGTCTCTTTTCTTCATTATATGACTATTCTTTACAAAATTTATTGACATATGATGTCTTCATGTACTCTCTTCATGGCTGCAAAACTTGATGTCTTTTTACCTTGAGACTCTTGTAGAATGTCTTTTGCTCACTACTGCCTTGTGTGGTGGTTCATAGTTTCCTATGTCATAGTGAGTAGAATCTGATGAGACCATCTGCATCTGTTTGGCTATAATAGCCTTGATCCTTACATCATGCATATGTATAATTCTTTTAGAAAGACTCAGGTTCTAAAAGAGATTTTAAACTATCATTTAGCTACTTATTCTCTACATATGCAATCTTGTTTATTGTTCTTATGCAAATATCATGTATTGTAGTTTACCTCATGACTGTAACATTATCCTTCTTCATTTGTTGTGGACTCATTGTTGTCCTATACACTGATGATGTCATGTTGACATGCTCTATCATGTCTTAGGACTATTCTCTTCTATTTGGCATGGACTCTTACATTCTATATGGCTGCTTCATGTATTCAACAGCAACATTCACTTCATTCACAACAAAAGGTGGTAAATACATGTTCTACTGCTGTCCATCTGTTGCTCCATGATGTGTCTTTGGTTGTCATGCTCTTGATGTGGTATTAAATGTTGTTCATAATGACAAAGTAGGCATTTGTTGTCAAGATGACTGTATCCAAGATGACTGTGGTATCCATTGTTTATATTCTTGTAGATCATATACATCCATTCCATGTGTGTTCACTTGATGGCATTAGTATGTCTTTGCATCATGTATGGACAGTAAAGAGACTTGCTCTTGTACTTTGTCATTATGAATGGTATTTATGACTGCTATACTTCATTAGTTGTCCATGATGTATTAGTGTTGTCATTGGCTTCAATCAAAATATACTTATCTTATATTCACCTTAAGATCAAGGGGCAGCATGTTGGGTTCAACCCTTATGGGAGCCCATTTTTACTACATGCTGAAATGTCCTACATAATGATGAATGTACCTGTACCTACACATTGTACAAACAAGTTAGATAAAACAATGAATTCAATGTTCATTTGATGATTTGATCTTTCTGGCTCTCTTTCTTATTGATCCAATGCATCATGACGTGTGCTATATTTTTGTTGGTAGGGCACATAGGGAGATTCATATCCAGAGCTCTAACCAATTGTTTACCATGATGTAGGTTCACTTGAAGATCAGGAGAGGAGGAGCAAAAGACAAAGAAGATTCACCCCAAAACTATATCAGGCAATGATGGATATGCATTTTCCTTTATGCTTCTCTTTCATTTATTTTATCCTCAGATGCATAGCATATTTCATGTTACATTGGTTCAGCTACTCCCATGGCTTGTGTGGGACATTTGATTACTCTTTTCTTTCCAATGAATACAAATGCAACATTTGTGCAATTATGTGTATACTTCATTTGCAACATGAATGAAACATTGTGAAATAAAAGAAACATTACTGACAAGAATGAAAGAAATGCCTTGTGTTCAATATGTACTTTCCTTTATGTTTCTTTACTCTGAACAACAAAAATGAAATCAATCTTTTCTTAAACACTTAAAATATGCCATGGTTAAGCATAGCAAGAATGTGTTAAAAAATTCTTCACCTCAAATGTAATGAATTGTTTTAGCTCTACCAATTTGAGCTGTAGGTGAAAAATTGGTAACATTTCTAGTGATTTCTACTGAATGCTTGCCTGCTAAGCATATAGACCAGTAGCCTTAGCAATCCATTGGGTATGGAGTCAACTTTTGTCCTCGATAATCTTGAAAACCCTTTGTAACTCAACTATTAGAAACATACAACAACAAAACTAAAATAGAAACAACTATCATGACACTGTTTAAGATAGGGCCCACAACTGTGCAACTACACTTCTTGGAAAAAAAAATTGAATTGAAATTTCTACTCTACTCTACACTAACTAGAAGTGGTTACTGTACTCTACACTAACTAGAAGTGGTTACTATCAAACAAAACCATTAACTAGTATTGGAAAAAACCTTCCCTTTCTTATTAAGAAAGGGTGTTTTGCAAGGTTATGATTTATTTCTGATAAGATATGACCCATAAGAACATACCTTATAGAATGTTGCAAAACTCTCTGAAGAACAAAAATAAACCCACTCACCATCTAAACCCGATCATAGATACTGTTGTTATGGGGTGAATAGATGATCTAGTTTTGCTATTCTAAGGGTGTAATCTCCTCTTTGGGTACAATAGTAACATGTGTCTCCTTATTTAGCTCTCTGACAGCTAAATCCCTTATTGGACACCCTCTTGCAATGATGAACCCTTGGCTAATACCCCTGGTTTCTTTATTGAGGTCTACTATCCTGTTGTCACTTGCAATCTCAACCTGATTTGAAAAAATTAGCCCACATGAATGAAATGAAGGAATGCTTGCCTCTTTGACCTAAAAGGCTGATCACATACTATTGGCTCATATGATACTAGCTTATTGTCAATGCTAGAGAAAAAATCTTCTATGATACTAGAGAAAATATTCTCATCAAACTCATAATCTTGTACTGAATCTAGATGAGTTTCCTCACTCTGCTCACGGAGGCTCTCATCAAACCTTCTCTCTTGTTGTTCATTACTTTCACCTTGCATGATAACCTGCCATGTCAATTCCTCCTCCATGGTTAATGAATCATCTTCTTCTATTATGACAACCAATAACTCATCAAAACTATCAGATCTTTGAAGGCTCTTAGGAATAGCAATCTCTTCATCTTCCAAAACAAGATTGTCCTCATTTTGTTCTCGGTAGGCCAGCACACTATCACAATCATTTACATCCTCCTATTGTCCCTTTGTTGTTGCCTTTGGTATGAGCATGCTTTACTCATCTGGCTCAACAAAATCAGGTAGCTGATCAAACAAAGAAACCAATTCTTCCTCCTCATGCTGTGCTTTCTCCAATGAAACTTGGCCATTCTGTCTTTGCAACTGAAGACTTTCGCCTTGTAACCTCTATACTCTGCTTTCATTCATCTTATAAATAGCATTAGAAAAATTTTCAAATGAATCAAAATGTAAAGGATTCAATGTCAAACATGATTCAAACCCCTCTACACATGCATTATGCTCATTTTCAATTGGGGACACAGTAAAAATAGTAGCAACCTCTTGCTCCACATCTAATTTTTCTGATTTGGTGGCACAAGAAGGATTGCAAGAACCTTCAGTTGTTGGAATGAAACTTGGAATTTTGATTGGCTCATATTTTACTACCATTTCCTTTTGTTCACCACACCAACTTGGAATCTTGATTGGTTCAGATTTTACTACCTTTTCCTCTTCCTAATTTTGGACTAGTATGGGAGGGGTAGCCTTAACAAGATTTTACATTTTAGAATCAGGATACTTAGTCCAAGAAGGTTGCCATGGTTGTTCAAAACTTTGATGACTGGGTTCAGGTACTTGATATGACTAATACTGAGGATTAATGGACTGGTCTTGAATGTAAAAGGGCTCCTGAGCAAAATCAAAGCTTCTAAAACTTGGAATTTAGAGACTTTGGGGAGTTTCTTGAGTTTTTTGGAGGAAAAACAGCTCCTCAAGTGGTTGGTTTTGAAGCATAACAAATTTATATTGTGCCAACTTAGGCTCATGCAATGGTAAAGGATCTCTAAAACTAGGAATCTTGACCTTCGGAGGGTTAGGAGACTCACTTTTCTTGAAACTTGGAATTTCATACCTACTAACCTCATCCTAAAAGGGCTAATTTAAAATGAAAGGAGCTATTTGGATCTCATGCCTTTGTGTTTGAGCAAACAAAAACTTCATCTGCTCCTCTTTTACAGCTAACTCCCTCTCAAGCTTTTCTTCAAATTGTATCCTTTGTGCCTCTAACTCTTGCTCATAGAGATAGGCCTGATAAGCCATCTCTTCCTATTGCTACTCATACTCTTGTTGCCTCCTAATATCTTCTATCTGCTTTGCGAAGTCTAACAATGTGTCCATATCATTCATGTTATTCTTTATATCCTTAACCTCCAAAACTTGGAGGTGATAAGGAGAGTGTTTGAACTAGTTTGACATCAGAGATATTTCTTGAGGCTGATTTTGGACATATGAATACTGATATGAAGGTTGAGCAAGGGTAGGTGGGAGGTAAGCATATTGAGCATGTTGGTTTCCTTGGAAAACCATAGAATTTGGGCTAAAACTAGCAGCATGGTTGATTTGATATGGCTGATAAGATGGTGGATTAGCAGCATTTTCATGATATGATGGATGATATGACATATTCCCATGAAACATAGACATGCTTATTCACTCAAAAGCTGAAAATAAGAAAAACTCAGAATTGCTTGAAATAAACCAGCACCTGATCATACTGAAACTAGAAAAATACTTCTCAGATTCACCAGATGTGTTCATTTCTTGCCTCCAAAGGCTGAGATTAATGGTGCACACACAAAAAATCAGTGATATATGAACATACTTTTGGACTAAAACAGTCCAATTTGTCCCACCGGGCGTGCCAAAAACTGTTATCAACTAGGATTGCACCTGTGATGCAAAGCTATGAGGCTCAGCAATCCTGTGTAACATGGGAATACCTTCAGGTTGTGGGTGCCCTATGGTGAAGGTAGACCTCCAGATTGTGGGTTGGTTCCCTTATGATTGATCTATTGTTTAATTGACTTTACAAGAAAAAGGATAGAAAGAATTACAATGGAACAATAAACTAAATTTGAAATTGTGGTGATGCATCTATATGATAGAAACATGTAGCCCTGATTCACGACTTTTAGAATATCTATCCACACAGATCAATTTGGCAATTTGACCACAAAAATGATTCTAAGGAAGGCTTGAATAAACTTTCCCTTGAAGGAGAAGTGGGTTCTCAAAACATGGAAGAAAAGATTATTCTAATACACAACCTAAGACCTGTGATTTTTCACTACTTTGAATGCATGCAAATATGAATGAGACAAAGATTTAAAGGTTCTAATATTAAAACACAATAAAATTTCATCCAATCACTCATAAAACAACACAATTGAGAAGGTAAATACTTGATGCTACTGAAAATGAAGGAAAATCTGCATAAAAGGTAAAAAAATAACTTATAACCTGCTATACTATATAAAATCTATAAAATGAGTTACAAACACTTCTCTCTGCAATGTACAAGAGAGCAAAAAGGCAAGAACTGAGAAAAACCTAAGTTTTTCTCCCATATATCAAAAATGAACCCTCAAGTGCATGGAAAAAAGCACTGCAGTTCAACTCAACATCAAAAATATCTCCACAAAACTCTCTCACGACAAAAGGTGAAAACCCTCAAAAAGAGGAGTCAAAACTGATGTGATTTGAGCTAAAATAGCTTCAAACTCACCCTTACAACTAGTTTGACCAAGTGGAACTCCAAATATAGTGTGGCTTGACCATAAATCAAGGGAAAGACACCAAATGTCTTAGTTAACTCCATCTCCTAATTTTGCATGATTTTGGGATGAGGTAAACAATGTGAACAAATAATAAAGTAATCAACATGATTTACTTTACTATTTGTTATGAATTTGTCTATCTTTGACTTTTACAACTTTATGACAGGATAAGTGCAAAAAGTTGGGGGGGCAAAAAGTGACCAACATTTTTTTTAAAAAAATTAAGACATAATGCGAGCGCGTTATAATGCGCTCGCGTTATGGTTTGGTAATGACGAGCCTAAGGCTAGGCAAAACTAAACCATAATGCACTCGCATTATAATGTGTGCGTTATGTTTAATTACATATAAAAAAGAGCATTTCTGGTCATTCATTTCTTTTATTCTCTCTACACCTATGGCCTACAAACCCTAAGGAGCACGCTCGTGTTTTTGAAGACCCAATTCAACACCAAAATCTCGTTGATTCATCACCAAAATGCCGCCACAATGTTGAGCAAGCCAAAGGAGTGAGTTGTATTTATTTTTTTTTCTAAATTTGTTTCTAAATAGGTAGGTTTGAGTTAATTTTTTATGTAAATTTCCTTAATTGTCAGGAAATGTTAATGTACCTCCTCCTCCTCCTCAAAATTTTGAATAGGAAATACTTGCCGAAGAACAACCCGAACAACAAACTCCTCCATCCATTCCTCGACATGCCCCGGGAACACAAGAAAATCTAATGGGGCAAATTGAAAATAATAAAAAAGAAATTGAAGACATAATTGCAAGGTTGAAAGATCCTTCAACTTCAACCTTGAATAGATCCACACTTGCTCAATCTCTTGAATCTATGATATCAAATGTAGATTCAATTAGCAAGAAAATATCTAGTTGGTTAGATAAGAGGAGTGAGTTTAGAGAGTATTATGCAGGCAAGCTATCATATGAAGAAGTAAAAAAGTTACAAATTACAAAGTTGGACTTGTGTTCCATTTTCACAAACTCACAAACAAATCAACCTCCACCCATTACATGCAAGAGGTTCCCTATCCATTGGTGCAACAACCAAGCGATAAGGGACAATTTTGGGCAAAGGTGGTGGATGGTTTTTAACCATCCTCCATGCAACAATAATGAGGTCCTGCAATACTTTTTGAGGAAACTCTATTGCGAGTTTGTCCTCAATAAAGTGCCAAACTATTTTGATATACAGGAGTTTCAGGGTAGAGGTGGGGGATGAGCACAAGATAGACCAGAGGCATGTGTTCACCCACAGTGGCTAGTGAGACAAGTAATCAGTAGACCAGCCCATGAGCATGTGTCTATCCCTTCCATTGTGAAGGAGAGTGTTGAGGTCAAGACACTTCAGTCCATTAGTGCCTTGACCCAGAGCATCATAGAGCATGCCAGTCCTGCAGTACAGTGTGGGTTGGGAGATAGTGCGAAGAGTAGGGTTCCACCCCATACTTGTCAGACTTGCGGGTCAGCCTGTGATTATGATCCCATGGATAGTCAAGACACAGGTGCGCAGGCTACATCTACAACTAAGCAAATGATGATGACAGATACCCTCCTGATTGAGACTTTCGGCCTTGATACTCAGGTAAATATTAGCAAGTTCATTGAATTTAATTTATTAAATTTTATTTTTGGAATGCAAGATTAAATAATTTAGTTTGATGATTTTGATGAAATTTCATGGTCATAGCATTGATGTAGTTCTTAGTAGAACTCCACCTGCATTTTACACTACGACATCTACTACCGAGGTATGTAACTAGTAAACAATTATAAATATTTGTTATATGAATGGTATTCTAATATCTGATTTTGGATGTTGAATATGTTAATCTTGGAGATTTCACGGCAACACCTGCCAATGGTGGTGTAGTTCAAAGCTTCACTGAGGTAATAAAATAAACAGTTTAAATAATGAATTGTACTTATTAGATTTTTGTATTTTATATTCATATCATTGATTACATTGCATTACATATCTTTCAAACTTAAAGCATTATTAGACATTGCATAACTAATAGCTAGATGTTGATAGATGACAAAATTTCAATTACAATATAGTTAAATTTGAAAAAATGCCTCAAAGAAATGTGCTCTCATGGAATGCCATGAGAAGCAGATGCATAGACAAGGACATCACCATGAGACCACTTTTCTTTGAGGCATCTTTTCAAACATCTCACTGCCTTGTCTATGCTACCACATTTTCCCTACATGTCTACCAAAGCTTGTTGATCCCCTCCACACTATTCTTCGACAAATTCTCTCTAATAATCTTATCTAATTACCACCAATTAGACCCCAGGACATGACACTAGAGAGGGGCATCATCCTATGACATCTTATATAGCATATGATTGACTCAAACATCATCTAGGTTTTAGGTATTAATTATGGGGGCAACAAGTCACCCCTAACCAAAATCTTCAAATCTACACTAACCCTTTCCCCTACAAACTTATGTCAATCCTGTTGGCTCAATGTATTCCATCCCTACATCTATAAGAAATAGCTATAGCATATAACCAAGAGAGAAAAATCTTCACTGTGATTATGTGTATTATGTGTCTAGTTGTATCATAGTGATGCATTGTTGATAATGAATATCATAGTGTGCTTTATTGTGTGTACTTCCATGTTTAGGTGAACGTGTATGTATGTTAGGAACCATGACTTGCATCACTATTCTAGTTTCATAATTGAATAATGTTGTTTTATTTTCAGATGATGCAGGCTACAGAGATACCTCCCAAAGTTCATAGGGCAATGGAGCATGGTGTGTCCACTGTAATTCATAGCTCCATGCCATTGACGGGGGCATGAGGTAGATTAGTAAATTTCAATTTACATTCATTGTTATAGTTGTTTATTTTTAAAAAATCAAATGATTATTGATTTAAAGTTTAATTTCTATCTAGATGGTTTCTATAGGACATGACATCACCATAGCCTAATCCTGCTACTAAGGCAAATGAGGAGGCAGATTATATGGTAGCAGTAAGTGATTATTTTGTTAAATGTTTCATTTTTTATAACATGTAATTTCTATATATTAATGTCTATACTTTTTATTGTAACATCTATAGATCCACAAAGAACTAAATAGGAGGAGCAGCCCTTGGGTTCGTAGTAGACCGCCCTCATACACATCTCCATCCTCCCAAAGATCAAAGGCTTCTCATGATCTATTCCCTTCATTGAACAAAGGGGAATGAATGATTATTGGGGTCCTTTGTTGTATGCCTATATGGCATTTGTGAATATATATTTTATATTGCATATAGGAGACATTGTATGCCTATATGGCTATTTTGTATATATGTTATACTTATATCGACAGATATTGATGTATGCCTATATGGATATTTGGTTAATATAAATCTTTTTTATTGATGGCGTCCATATTTCCATTATAAATCCACATTTCAATGGATATTTGTAGATGGTTACTTCAAATATTTAAAGTCCAAGTGTATTACATAGGATGTTTGTTGATCCAATAAGCCAACTATTGTTATTCAAGTATCACCTAAACCTAATTCTGGAACTAAAAGATAAAATTTGTATTTAAAATAAAAATGAATCATCATGTTGAATAGAAAATATTCATATTCTTTATGAGTTGCTCAATTGAAAATATTCAAATGAGTATGCTGATCCATATTCTTTATGAGTTGCTCAATTGAAAATATTTCTTAATTTCTTGTTATTATACCATATTGGGATGCAAAGAGTATGTTTGTTGTTTTGAATAAGATAGTCAAAATCATATGCTTATGAGCACCTGATAACCATTGTGGTTATTAAATGTAATTCCTCTTGTATATAAGGTGAGGTTATGAGATTACATTGATTCTTACCTAATTTTAGTATGCAACATAACATTGGGGCTATAGGCTTCCATAAGTCATCAAAAATCAAGGTTCAAGGTTGTCATTGAAGTCAAAGGGTCAAGGTTGTTTGTCATTGATGTCAAGATTGATGCCATGATGTTGATAAGGTGATATAGTTATTCAAGGTAGGTGACGGTCATGAGGTGCATGATGTTGTGAATATGGTTTTCATGATAAGGTCTCTCAATTCATGTTGATGCTGCACAAGACAAACATGGTTCATATGATGCAAGGTTCATGTTCATGGTGGATGTGGTTTTGTTCATGCAAGGTTTTGTTGTGAATATGGTTTTCATGATAAGGTCTATCTTGGAAGGTTGATATGATGCAAGGTTCAAGTTCATGGTGGATGTGGTTTTGCTCATGCAATAAGAAGTCAAAGAAGACACAAGCTTTCATAATCATAATGCAATGTCATTATCAAGGAGAGTTATATTTATCAAGGGGAGTCATGAGTTTGATTCGAATATGAAGCTGTTCATGTCTTAGAACCCTAAGCCTGTGATAAGTGTCATACTCTAATGTCTTTCTTCTGATGTCCCTGAGGTCTCTAAAATGTCCTAGATATCTCTTGATGAAAGTTAGAATGTTTAAGTCTTTCTTATTGATAGTTAGGGTTTGCATATTGGGCATTAAACCCTAAAAAAATCTACTTTTCTTAAAACTTTAAAACCCTCAATTGCCTGTCGTGTGTAAAGTGCACTTTTGTTTTAATTTAATATTGACTTATAATCAGAGATTACTATCATTTAAGTCAACCTACTAAAGGGTCTTTAAGTCATTAGTTCATTAGCCCTTCAACCTAACTCAATTGGCCTCTTCGGTAAACTCTCATAAGCCTGAGCGCCAAATCATAATCAAAGGTCATATTTAATTGATATGAGGGCAGAAAAAAGGATTGGAAGGTCAGTATTTAAAAGGAATTTGGAATACAAATAGTCATCTCTATGCAGTTGAATTTGATGGGCATGCCTTTATAAAAGGCTAAAAGATAGCTTTATGCAAGATATCATGGTATTTGTACTATTTGAAGATTGAAGACTAGTTAGTGTTTGTAGCTCAGACTATTTTGGCATGTTTGGGTATGAAACAGGACCATGCCTAGCCTAAACATACCCATCCAGACATTTTGGAACTATCATTTTGGCCGCACGAGGAGAAGAACAAAAGTTACACCCCTTTGCAACTTTACACTGCCTCCTTTTAACAATTTTGGGGTAGTAGAAAACCTTTCACCACAGGAAAAGGCCTTAGAGATATAAAAAAATGAGAGAGGTTATTGTAGAGAGACCCTACATGATCGCGTTGCTTTAGACAGAATGTCTCTAAGTGACACGGTTTTTGAGTAACATCTCGTCAAAGATTACTACCTTTTTGCACTTTGGACTCTTCAAGGATATCGCCAGTACAATGTAGCTCAGACTATTTCGGCATGTTTGGGTACAAAACAGGACCATGCCTAGCCTAAAGGTACCCATCCAGATGTGTTGGAACTATCATTTTGGCCACACGAGGATAAGAACAAAAGTTACACCCCTTTGTAACTTTACACTACCTCCTTCTGATGATTTTTAGGGTAGTAGAAAACCTTTCACCACGGGAAAATGCCTCAGAGATATAAAAACTAAGAGAGGTTATTGTAGAGGGACCCTACATGATCACATTTCCTCAAACAGAATGTCTCTAAGTGACATGATTTTCGGGTAACATCTCATCAAAGATTGCTGCATTTTTGCACTTTGGACTCTTCAGGGATATCGTCGGTACAATGTAGCTCAGACTGTTTCGGCATGTTTGGGTGAAAAAATGATCATGCCTAGCCTAAATGTACCCATCCAGACGCATTGGAGTAGTCAATTTGGTCGCATCAGGAGCAGGACGAAAGTTACACCCCTTTGTAACTTTACACTGCCTCCTGACAATTTTTGGGGCAGCAGAAAACCTTTCACCATGGGAAAACACCTCAAAGATATAAAAAACTAAGAGAGGTTATTGTAGAGGGACCCTACATGACCGTGATGCCTTAGACAGAATGTCTCTAAGTGACACAGTTTCTGAGTAACATCTTGTCAAAGATTGCTGCCTTTTTGCACTTTAGACTCTTCAGGGATATCATCAATACAATGTAGCTCAGACTATTTTGGCATGTTTGGGTGAAAAATAGGACCATGCCTAGCCTAAACATACCCATACAAACATGTTGGGACAATCAGTTTGGTCACATCAAGAGCAGGACGAAAGTTACACCCCTTTACAACTTTACACTACCTCCTTCTAACGATTTTTGGGGTAGCAGAAAACCTTTCACCACGGGCAAACGCATCAAAGATATAAAAAATTGAGAGAGGTTATTGTAGAGGAACCCTACATGATCACGTTGCCTTAGATGAAATGTTTCTAAGTGACACGGTTTCTAAGTAACATCTGGTCAAAGATTGCTGCCTTTTTGCACTTTGGTCTCTTCAAGGATATCGTCGGTACAATGTAGCTCAGACTGTTTTGGCATGTTTGGGTAAAAAATAGGACCATACCTAGACTAAACGTACCCATTTGGATGCGTTGGAATAGTCAGTTTGGTCGCATTAAGAGCAGGATGAAAGTTACACCCTTTTCCAACTTTACACTACCTCTTTCTGACGATTTTTGGGGCAACAGAAAACCTTTCACCACGGGAAAATGCCTTAGAGATATAAAAAATAAGAGAGGTTATTGTAGAGGAACCCTACATGATCACATTGCCTCAAATGAAATGTTTCTAAGTGACACAATTTCTGAGTAACAGCTCGTCAAAAATTGTTGTCTTTTTACACTTTGGACTCTTCAGGGATATCGTCGATACAATGTAGCTAGGATTGTTTCGGCATGTTTGGGTGAAAAACAGGACCATGCCTAGCCTAAACATACCCATCCAGATGCATTGGAACTATCAATTTGGTCACATCAAGCGCAGGACAACAAAAATGCAAAAATGCAAAAGTTGTTTTATGCAACTTGACAATATTGACACTTTTTTGCAACAAGACTCAAAGACTCAAACTGACTCAAAAACATATGAAATGGTATTAGAAGACCTTATTACATACAATTACCTCAATCAAAACAAAATTTCACTTTTTGACCCCTCTTGGAGGCATGACAACCTGGGTACCCCTATACCATTAGTGCAACTGAAGTCGATAAAGTTTTCCTATTAAGAAAAAGAGCTTCCCTTAGCTTCAAGAAATATAAATATTCTATACTGACAAGGCCAACCACATGAAAGTGGAAGCTCATGTGGCCTCACCTAAGACCTAAGACACATGTATTCTAGCAGATGTAGGACACCTAAGACACCTATTGTATAATATATACCTATTGTATAGTATATACCTTTTTTCTAGTCTCTATCTACCTAGTTGACATATTGTATATACCTAAGACACAATTAGAGACACCTATTATCTAGTTAGAAACCAAGACACCTAGAGACATCTATATTTTATACATTACCTAGATTTTATACATTA
This sequence comes from Cunninghamia lanceolata, assembly GCA_027924645.1. Lineage (NCBI taxonomy): Eukaryota > Viridiplantae > Streptophyta > Pinopsida > Cupressales > Cupressaceae > Cunninghamia > Cunninghamia lanceolata. The sequence continues at coordinate 1,024,025 of BSBN01000141.1, read as the reverse complement.
CTCTCAGGATCAACTTCATCCATCACTTAGGTCTAACCCCATGAAGCATAACATGATGATGTAAAAATGTGTATATGTGTAAAAATGCAGCAGTAAATAAAAAAAGACAAACCTATGTAAACTTACAAATTAATGTGCATACTTACAACTCAATGTAACATGACTTTACAAAATCAATGTGAATACTTACAAATTAATCCAATGAACCATCTAGGTCTTCTCTACTCTTTATTGTGTCAAATATTGCCTCATTGTCAGTCTCACACACCTTCCACAAGGTCTTGTTCAAAGGTCTACCCCAATATTGTATCAAATAAACATTGGATGCCATGACAAGGTTTGAGTAATGAAGAATCTTTCGATGCGTGTCAAAGTCCTGAAACAACCAAACATTAACACTCTTATGTGGGTACCTTCTAAGCCATGTTCCAGTAACAACCACTGAGCCTGTAGGGTATTCGATATTTTCTCCATCTGTAACTGGGGGCTCCGATTTCTCTTTGGCCTCAACACGACACAAGTAATAATTTGTTCTATCTTCATTATCTTCATCTGCAATAACTGTATATACATGCCCTACATTGATATGTGTAGAAAATTAGATGAAATTAGTCAACATTACAAAAACACTACAAAGTAAGATAACATTAGGAATTTCAAAAACTATGCAAATAGATATATTACCTGGTTGAACTAGATATGATATGTGGTCAAAGTCAACTGATGATTGCATCTATGTTAGTTCTAGTGCCGTCGGGGGTCGATACATGTCAAGTGGGCTAAGATAACTTAACTGCCATTCGTCAACCCACTCCTTTGACTCGCACTCATCCTAGGCTTGAATTGTAAAGGAATAACAAAAGCATGACATCTTTCACGTATGGATACTCCATGAACCTGCAATTGAGCTTCTGAAAGAATGCATCTCACTTGATCCTGTCAGTGTAGAACAAACCTCATATGTTGCAATGTTAGTATCATCTATCAACCAAAAAAATCTATGAATTAAAGACTTACTTTCATTACCTGGACCCATGGAAGCATTACACCACTCGACGATTGATTTTGCATCTATCAACTTTGCATTGTCTTTATAATTTAACTCTTCTCATGCTATGGCTCTTTTGATACATGCTCCTACACCATCATGCTCCCCCTTTCCATGCCTGGCCTCACAAAAGTTCCACATATGCTGAACACCTGTAAAATTATGCCTCCTTCTCAACCAATAGAAATTCCACGAGTTCTTGAATTGTGCACATTTTTATCTGACCATATGATATGTTGACTGAATAATATGCCCCTTCTAGCCAAATCATTGTAGAATACCTAAAAGCAACCTTACATGAACTCTGTAGAATGCGTGTGATCATCACTGATATAGAAATGATACTCCCTTATGATCTTTTTGTCATCCTTTGTACTATCATTCGCATGAATGAATGTGATGTGCACAAATATAGAAACCTGTGTGGAGTTGTAATATTGTGGTTGTACCTCGCATTGTGGCTGTAGACTATAGTTCTTTGCAAAGTCGACGATTGAAACAATGCTACCAACTAGAAATGTGTCCTTGCATAACTTGAATTTCAAGTCCAACCATCGAGCTCTATGGGCATGTCTTGCATACTTAGACACTATGTTGTCACAAAATATAGGCATAAACTGATACACTGGAATCTTTTCAATAACCAATTCACACCTCTTTGCTTCTTTACCATCTTTTGTATTGTATGCCACTGTTTTATACGTGTTAAACTCTACTAGTTTGTTTCCAACTGAATGTGTTCTTTCCATATGTTCACATATTGGCGTACATTGCAAGGCACCGCAATGGTACCATCCAAGCATAATTTCTTGTAGAATATTTGACCTTCCTCTCTTTCACATAAAATTCTTGATATGAAGTCTCTTGAAGATGTTGGTGGGGCACATATGCCACAACCTTACAAAACATTATTAGTATGCAAATCTAAACATACAGACTGATAAACATCAAAATGGTTAGAAAATTCAATATGTAATCTACAACAACAAGTAGTGCATGTGTGATTTATCTTGACATAGAAAGGTTTTAGCATTTCAAAATATCTTTGACAAATTTTAATTTGAGAATACTTCTCTAGAAATTTACAAAAAACTGTATTTGAGTCATATCCAAAAAATACTTTGGATGTGGCTCACAGTTTCGACTACCGATTCTCCTTCTTACCACATCCCTTTGATTCGGAAATACCCTTGTGTAATTCTTTCAAAAGTCTTCAATTAGTGATCTCAATGCTTCAACAATTGGTTTATCTTTTCGTGGTAGTCTCCCCAAGAATGCCCATAATTCATTGGCATTAGTGTCCTCAATTCTTTGGTGTCTTCTAGTGGCTCTTGATAAATTTTTCATATTAATTCTCAATGCTTGACTCATCTTTTTAATGAGACGAGCTTTCCTCATTTGACTACTTACTATAGTCGATGTAATCACACGTCGTGTTGCATTACTATCTTTTGTGCGTGAGGTGTTACCCACACTCTCATATGCACTCATTAGATTCTTGACAATAGATTTTTCACTTGAAGCCTCTGATGTTCTCAACCCAAGAATCTTCATCATGGACCTATACTTTATACTTCGCATCATTTCAATGAATAGTTGACATCTTGCAGTCTCATTTAACTTTTCAAAGAACAATCTCCAAATCTTATGAGCATATCTTCTACAAGTGCGTTTTGTAATCTTACCTTCCATTGGCTGCAAAATATTCTCATCAATATCAATCAAATACTTTGTCTTTCTATGCAAAATTCTAGGTGGTGTTAAGTTAGGTAAATTCATCTCAACATTAGGAATTTCATCAATATTTAAATGAGATGGGCTAGATGGCATACCTTTGAAGATGGAATAGATGACATCCCTTGAGGTTGAGGTGGGAATGATGGTGTACCTCCTTCATCACATGTGATTGATGATGTACTCTCAACTTGAGATGCGGTAGATGGTGTCCCTACATGTTGACTTACGGTAGAGGACATGTCTCCAACCATGGTATTCAAATCTCTCATAGCACGAAGTTTTTGCATTTGTTCTCTTTGTGCTACCAATACCATATCTCTTTGTGATGGTTGTAGTTCCTCTTCAATTGGCATGTCTTTATTATCATGTCCAATTTCCTCTTCTCAAGAAGTTCCCTCATAGTCATTGTTTTCTTTACATTCTTAGCTTCTATCTCTTCTTGTGTTGGTTTAATTCTTGATCATTTCCTCGGCATGACAGAGAATTTGTTTGTAGCATGATATAGAGACCAATATTAGTTCCTAAGAAATGAATCCATACAAATAACTAAAATATATGTCATTCAACCCTTCATAGTAAATGTACATACAATCATCATGTAGAAGAGTAAATGTTACTCAACCAAAATAGGTACAAAGCATTATTGCAGCCATGCAAAGCATTGTTGCACAATGTTATTGCAGCCATACAAAGCATTATGGGACAAAGTTCACTTCAGTCTTAGATGAGGATAAGGTCAAAGGAGATTCACCTATTGAGACTACAAGTGAAGAGTACATGGGACTTCATGTTGACTACTTGTTGATAACCATCTAGTCATGAAAGGATATGTGATTGAGATCGTGGGAGACATCACACTAGGGCATGGTTTGGATTAGTGTAGAGGGTGAAGAAGGGATATCGAGAGATAATTATTAAAGTCAAGGCTCATTAATATGGCAATGCTAAACTCAAGTAGATAATCATGTGCATTTTAGAGGCAAATTATTCCAGGCTGAAAACTCATGGTTTTAGGCAATTAAGTTGCATAAGGGTTAGGGTTTGTAGAGAAACTCTTTGGAAGGTGTTTGTAATGCTTAAAAAAGTTGAGGCAGACCCAATTTGATATGTTTGGTGTCTTGGTTTGAAGATTGGAAGCCTAGAGATCAAAAAACCTATAGTGACCTATTTGCAGAAGTCTAATTAGGCCTCTTGTCAAGTGGGATAGTCAATTATAGAATGATGAAAGCACTATGACATGATGAATTATATGATTCATGAAGAAAATGATGGAGATCCATGGAGAAACCAAGGAGGACAAGATAAGACACCAAATTTGTGAAGTTGCCAATGGCAATAAATTTCCCACCTAGCTGTCCTTAACTAATCCATGATTGCAAATGGATGTATTTTGGCTTCTATTCACTTAAAGTGACTTATTTATGATGAATATAGTGCTCAAAATTGTTAAATGTTAAATTCCTAAAATTCAATCACAATTAACATTGCAACACTACAATCTATAATTGTTAAATCACATGTCTTCTTTTGGTGAAAAGTGATGCTTTCAACTAGGGTTTTGATGAAAGAGCATTGTTAAAGTGTGGATGATGATTTAGGAAGCATAGGCAAACATATTATGATGTGTTGGAAGCATTGGTAAAGTAAAACAAAGCCTAAGGTATTGAGTTCCAATAAACCAACCTTAAGCATGCCTAGAATGGCCTAAATGAGGGTTTAATGAATTGGTGAATAGGCAAGTGATCTAGAAGATAAAAAATTTTGATTGTGGCTATTTGAGACTTGGTTGAGATCAAGAAGTTGAAATTTGGAATTTAGAAGGTGTTTTGTTGGTACTAGGGCTACTAGGATTTGGGTGGCTTGTGAAGGAATAGACAGCAATTGAAGAGTGTAGACTTGAGTAAGGGTTTAGAATGGTTCTGTCTGAGTTCTTGAGGGGTAAGAAGACCTCTAGTAACCTTGTTAGGTTTTGAAGTATTGAAGACCTTCTTTGTGCCTTTGTATAGGGAGATTGCTTAAGAGGAAAGCTTATGAAATTTGAAGAAACTATTGGTATGAGCCCATTGTTGTGAAATATGCCTCATTTGGATTGAGTTAAACCCTACCTTTACATCACATACCTAGGACTATCATAAAAATCATTACACTAATCTCTATAATTTAGGGTATTGAATGGTATATAGTCGATCAAGGTAACCACCATCATGTGCTAACAAAGGACAATTAGGAAATTTTGAAATATTATTGTGTCATGTGCATACAAATCATCATGAATAGGTGCATAAGGAATGTCCTAGCCCAAGATATGTGCATACAAATCATCATGTCATGTGCATACTTGTATGATCTTGGCAGCTATTCATTTGTATTTTAACTTGTTAATATGACAAGATAATAGTGGGATTATATTTTTATTATGTTGTAAGGATTTATTCTTGTATGGTTTGACATCATGGTATGTTAAGGTTTGTTTATTACACAATTATTAAAGAGCCCAAGTGTAGAAAATATACATGGCATCATGTGAGATTGTAGGCTACTTTCTTGATTGGGAATGTGTCTATTTTAATTAATGTTGACCTTTGAGATATCTTTTATTATGCATACCATGAAATAATTTAAAACATAGTCTATTATATAAACACAAGATATGTATACATAGTCTTTTATTAGTCTTTTATTATGCATACTGGATACAAGTGATATAAACATGTATGATAAAGCATGATAAAGCAATTCAAATAGAATTAAGGAAAATGTAAAGAACATGCATGTAAAGACTTGACATACCTAAAAAACTGAGATTTGAATGGAGAGAGTACCCAATTATGTAGTGTTTTTTTCTCCTTGCATCAAACTCCTCAACAATTTGAGTTTTTCACCACTTGCTTCCTTTTCAATGTTAAATTGAATAACACTCAAATATAATTAGTTATAACAATACTATTAACCAATCTATAATGTTAAATTCCTAAAATTCAATCACAATTAACATTGCAACACTACAAAAATTGAAACTTGAATAGATATATATCAAATTTGATGTGAAAACTATGTTATTTCCTCCTCAAGTTGGCAAAGCAGAAAAGGTGGTGGAAAGATCATACAAAGGTGGTAGAATGTGTAAAATGTGCATGTGAACTTCCCAACAGCATGAAAACACTTTTTTTTGTCGAAACATGCACATAATCAGCATGAAAACAGAGCATGTGGGCCTAGATCACGGGGGTCCAGGCCTTTTTACCATTTCTATAGTAGGACAAAATGTGAGCATGTTATAACGCGCTCACATTTTGTCCTGCTATAGATTGATCCATAAATATTTGTGCCTATCTCACCTTTGATAGCACCTTTGCAATATCTCACCTCTAGCTCCATTAGCTCATATTCTATCTCTCACCTCTCTATATCTCACTTATCTCTCCCCCTCACCTCTCTACCTCTCCCCTCTCTATGTCTCTCAATCGCTCCTTGTCTACCTCTCCATCCATCCTTAGCCATCTAGGTCTCACTTAACCCTAAACCCTAAAGCCTCAACCCTTAAACCTTAAATCCTAAACCTTATCCCTAAACCCTCAACACTTTACCTTAAACACTATTCCCCCAACCATAAACCCTAATCCCTCAACCCTAAACCCTACACTCTATCACTAAACCCTACACCCTATCTCTAAACCCTAATCCCTTAACCCTTATCCCTAAAGCCTCAACCCTCAATCCTTAAACCTTCAACCCTAAACCTTATCCCTAATCCCTATACCCTCAACACTCTACTTTAACCCTAATCCCTTGACCCTCAACCCTATCCCTAAACCCTCAACCCTCAATGTCAAACCCTAATCCCTCAACCCTTAACCCCAATCCCTCAACCCTAAACCCTAAACCCTAAACCCTATCTGTAAACCCTAATCCCTCAACCCTCAACCCTATTCCCTTACACCCTAAACCCTAATACCTCGATACTATACCTTAAACCCTAATCCCTTATCCCTAAACCCACCAACCCTATCCCTAATCCCTATACCCTCGACACTCTACTTTAACCCTAATCCCTCAACCCTCAACCCTATCCCTAAACCCTCAACCCTTGAGCCTCAACCCTCAACCCTCAACGTCAAACCCTAATCCCTCAACCCTTAACCCTAATCCCTCAACCCTAAACCATATCCCTAAAGCCTCTCTCAATTTATTATATCTTTCCCCTCACCTCTCTATCTCTCACCTTTGTTTCCCCTCACCTCTCTACCTATTCATAAACCCTAAACCCTATCCATGAACCCTCTACCCTTGACACTATACGTTAAACCATAATCCCTTAACCCTTAGCCCTAAAGAATCAACCCTCAATCCTTAAGCCTTCAACCCTAAACCCTATCCCTAATGCCTCTACCCTAAACTCTATCCCTGTTCCTAACCCTCAACCCTCGACACTATACCTTAAACTCTAATCAATTATCCCTAAACCCTATCCCTAATCCCTCTACCCTCGACACTCTACTTTAACCCTAATCCCTCGACCCTCAACCCTCAATGTTAAACCCTAATCCCTCAACCCTTAACCCTAATCCCTCAACTCTAAACCCTATCCCTAAACCCTCAACCCTCAACACTATACCTTAAACCCTAATCCCTATCCCTTAACCCTTAACCCTTAAAACTTAAACCCTGAAACCTATCCCTACACCCTTAACACTTGACACTATATCTTAAGCCTTAAACCCTAAACCCTCATCCCTAAAGCCTCAATCCTCAATCCTTAAACCTTCAACCCTAAACCCTATCCCTAATCCCTATACCCTTGACACTCTACTTTAACCCTAATCCCTCAACCCTCAACTCTATCCCTAAACCCTCAACCCTCAACGTCAAACCCTAATCCCTCAACCCTTAACTCTAATCCCTCAACCCTAAACCCTATCCCTAAACCAAAAACACTATACCCTAATCCCTCAACCCTAAACCCTATCCCTAAAGCCTTTCATTTTATTATATCCTTTCCCTCACCTCTCTATCTCTCACCTTTGTTTCCCCTCACCTCTCTACCTATTTGTAAACCCTAAACCCTATCCATGAACCCTCTACCCTTGACACTATATGTTAAACCATAATCCCTTAACCCCCAGCCCTAAAGCCTCAACCCTCAATCCTTAAAACTTCAACCCTAAACCCTATCCCTAATGTCTCTACCCTAAAATTTATCCCTATTCCTATACCCTCGACACTATACCTTAAACCCTAATCCCTTATCCCTAAACCCTAAACCCTATCCCTCAACCCTTAACCCTTAAAAATTAAACCCTAAAACCAATCCCTAAACCCTCAATGTTCAACACTATATCTTAAACCCCAATCCCTTAACCCTCATCCCTAAAGCCTCAACCCTCAATCGTTAAACCTTCAACCCTAAACCCTATCCCTAATCTCTCTACCCTCGACACTCTACTTTAACCCTAATCCCTTGACCATCAACCCTATTCCTAAACCAACTCTACTTTAGATTTAATACTCTACTATTGCATTAATTTAATACTCTACTATTAAAGCTTAGCATTCACACAAATGCAGATGTTCATATTATAGAAGACTGCATTATATTAGACTATTAGAGATCCCTCAAAAAAATGTAATAACAAAACTGCTTTGCCTTATGTTAGCTTACAATTAAACCCATTCTTTTGACACTCTTCTCTTAATAAAGTAAGAGTAATAAGAATAGAAGGCAGAGAATTTGATCTTACTAGTATGCATGGTCAGTTTGCATTCCGTGACTTCATTTTCATTGAATAAAAAGGTTTATCTGATTTGAAAGGTGGGGCAGAGTTCACTGTCATGTGCTTTTCTAGATGATAGGATCCATAATGTCCAGGGTTCTTCAAAGAAAGGCCTGTAACAAAATTAAGTTTTTGTTATACCAATCCTCCTAGTAAAGCTACAATTCAAATGCCTGCTTTGAAAGTTTAAATAAATTAAATTAGACTTACAATTTTGATTTTCTTCCATTGCTTCAACATCATTGTTTTCTTCATCATAAACCAATTCAATTAGCAACTTGCTACCCATTGGTTGACTTGAACTGCATCCTCTGTTAGAAGAAGGGCATTTTTTATCTGTATCAATGTTGGCATTCATAAGTTGAAGAGTATTGATATTTTTCACACACCCTATTCTTTGAAATATCTTAACCATAAAACATGACTTGGAAAAGTACTTAAACATAGTGAAATATCCAATCTCTAGCCCATGATGATTCACAAAATTTTCCCAACCCTGCCTTAATTCCAATTTAATTATGGTACCCCCTAATTGTACATCCCACTCCTGCCCACTTGGACCTTGCAACACCGTATGTTTCTCTATGTTGTCTATAAACTGTGAAACAAATGCAGGAGGAATGTGCTGCCATAAACACATTACACGATTAGATTTTACAAGTTCTTAACATTGTACAGGAAATAAAAGGATGAAAAATAATGTATAGTGTTATCAGTTTTTGTGTAAAGTCTCCAAGCATAATTTTGAAGGAGGCACACCTATTAAACCAATTCATTTAGCAACTTGCTGCCCATTGGTTGACTTGAACTGCATACTCTGTTAGAAGAAGGGCATCTTTTATCTGTATCAATGTTGGTATTCGTAAGCTGAAGAGCATTGATATTTTTCACACACCCTGTTCTTTGAAATATCTTAACCTTAAAATATGACTTGGATATGTACTTGAACACAACAAAATCTCCAATCTCCAACCCATGATGATTCACAAAATTTTCCCAACCCTACCTAAATTCTAGTTTATTTATGGTACCCCCTAATTGCACATCCCACTCCTGCCCATTTGAGCCTTGCAACACCATATGTTCATCTGTGTTGTCTATAAACTGTGAAACAAATGTAGGAGGAATGCGCTACAATAAACACATTACACAATTAGATTTTACAAGTTCTTAACAGTGTACAGGAAATAAAAGAATGAAAAATAATGTAAAGAGTTACCAGTTTTTGTGTAAAGTCTCCAAGCATAACTTTGAAGTAAGAGGCATGCCCATTAAACCAATTCATTCAACAACTAGCTACCCATTGGTTAAATTGAACTGCATACTCTGTTAGAGAAAGGGCATCTTTTATCTGTATCAATGTTGGTATTCATAAGCTGAAGAGCATTGATGTTTTTCACACACCCTATTCTTTGAAATATCTTAACCTTAAAATATGACCTGGATATGTACTTGAACACAACAAAATCTCTAATCTCCAGCCCATGATGATTCACAAAATTTTCCCAACCCTACCTAAATTCTAGTTTATTTATGGCACCCCTTAATTGTACATCCCTAAACCCTAATCCCTTAACCCTTAACCCTAATCCCTAATTATAATTTATGGTACTCTAATCCCTAAACCCTAAACCCTAATCCCTTATCCCTAAACCATAAACCCTATCCCTAAATCCTCAACACTTAAACCTTAAATCCTAAACCCTATCCCTAATGTGTCCACCCTAATTGCTATCCCTATTACTAAACCCTCAACCCTCGACACTATACCTTAAACCATAATCCCTTATCCCTAAACTCTAATCCCTATCCCTCAACCCTTAACTCTTAAAACTTGAACCGTAAAACCTATCCCTACACCCTTGACACTCGACACTATATCTTAAACCCTCATCCCTAAAGCCTCAACCCTAAATTCTTAAACCTTCAACCCTAAACCCTATCCCTAATCCCTCTACCCTTGACACTCTTCTTTAACCCTAATCCCTTGACCATCAACCCTATACCTAAACCCTCAATCCTCAACTCTCAACATTAAGCCCTAATCTGTCAATCCTAAACCCTAATCCCTCAACCCTAAACCCTACCCCTCAACCCTCAACCCTCAACACTATACCTTAAACCCTAATCCTTATCCCTCAACCCTTAACCCTTAAAACTCAAACCGATCCCTACACCCTCAACACTCGACACTATATCTTAAGCCTTAAATCATCATCCCTAAAGCCTCAACCCTCAATCCTTAAACCTTCAATCCTAAACCCTATCCCTAATCCCTCTACCCTCGACACTCTAACCCTAATCCCTTGACCATCAACCCTATCCCTAAACCCTCAACCATCAACCCTCAACTCTCAACCCCAAATCCATCAACCCTAAACCCTAAACCCTCAACCCTAAACCCTATCTCTTAACCCTTAACACTATACCTTAAACCCCGATCCATCAACCCTAAAACCTAATCCCTCAACCCTCAACCCTAAACCCTATCACTAAACCCTCAACCCTTAACCCTTAAAACTTAAACCCTAAAACCTATCCCTAAACCCTCGACGCTCAACACTATATCTTAAACCCCAATCCTTTAACCCTTAGCCCTAAAGCCTCAATCCTCAATCATTAAACCTTCAACCCTAAACCCTATCCCTAATCCCTCTACCCTTGACACTCTACTTTAACCCTAATCCCTTGACCATCAACCCTATCCCTAAACTCTCAACCCTTAACTCTCAACATTAAACCCTAATCTGTCAACCCTAAACCCTAATCCCTCAACCCTAAACCCTATTCCTAAACCCTCAACACTCTTCCTTAAACCCTAATCCTTCAACCCTAATCCCTCAACCCTAAACCCTCAACCCTTAACACTATTCCTTAAACCCTAATCCCTCAACTCTAAAACCTAATCCCTCAACCCTAAACCCTAAACCCTATCCCTAAACACTCAACCCTCAGCACTATACCTTAAACCTTAATCCCACAACCCTCAACCCTAATCCCTCATCCCTAAACCCTAAATTCTATCCCTATTCCTAAACCCTCAACCCAAGACACTATACCTTAAACCCTAATCCCTTATCCCTAAACCTTAAACCCTATCCATCAACCCTTAACCCTTAAACCTTAAACCCTAAAACATATCCCTAAACCCTCAACCATATACTTAAGCCCTAATCCCTCAATCATCAACCTTATACCTTAAAACTTGAAGCCTACACCTACAAACCCTCATCCCTAGACCATATAACCTCACCCTTATATCCTAAACCCTGAATATTGTGCCTCAACCCTATACTTAAATTAAACCTAAACCATATGTGCTCTCAACCCAAGTCACCCTATGCCTTATATACCCTCAATCTATATCGTAAACCCTAAACCCAATATCCTAAACCCTAATCCCTGTGCCTTACACACTTAATCTTATACACTCAACAACCTGAATATTAACCCTCAACTATAACCCTCAACCCTCTACCATCTACCTATTACTTAAGCCCTAATCCCTCAACCCTCAACCCTCAAAACTATACAGGCTCAATTCTTTATATACCCTAAACCCAAAACACATACATGCATACATACAAACATACATACATACAAATAAACATGCATACATACATACAAGCATGCATACATGTATATGCATACATACCTACAAGCATACATATATACATACATGAAACATACTTATGAAACTTGAACATAAATCATTCAAAGGAAGAAATAACGTGAGCACATTATAACACGCTCGCGTTATATCGAACTGGGACAACATCGGCAAACATACAAAAAAGGAAAAAAGCACAATATAACATGAGCACATTATATTGTGCTTTGGGAATCCCAAGCCTTAGACTTGGGATTTGCTTTGGATTTCCAACCCAAAGGCTTGGAGTGCCTTCTCAACATCCACAGACATGTTTTTGCAAATTCTACAAGATTTCACATAATTTTGTTTGTGCTAACCCCCAGATTTGCATGTGTTTCAAGGTCGAACAAATCAAACACTTGGGTAATGTTAGGCTTTCTCTTAGCTAACGATGTAATTTTTTTCACATTTTGACAATGTTAAGCCTTTCATCTTTAATTTCTTTTGTTTGTGTGTCTGTTTTTTGGAAAAAACCATTGTTTGGTCTTTTTTTCATTGTAAATTAACCATTCATTGAAATTTCAAAAAAATTACATATTTAGAAATTAGACTCCATTCTACACATATTAAAAATATATATTTTCAAATAGTTTTCAAAATTTATAGGGGTAGCCTGGCCAAAATTCTATTTTTTAGGATGTGTCCACTTTGAAAATTAGTAAAAAATCAAATATTCATCAAAAAATTATCAAAAAAATCGGGCATAAACTACATTTTGTTAGCTAATTTCTCACTAAAGCGATTTTAAAAATACTAAAAAAAAAGTTAACCTTTTGAGGGAGCCACAAAATATGCTATGTTATATTTTTTTGATAGAAACGACACCAATTTCTGTCGCTCCCTCTTTTGAACGCCTTAATCTATACCATTTTCAAAAAAAAATTGTAGTTTAGAAAGTAGACTTCGAGCACTACGAACATTGTTTTGGTTGTATCTCCAAATTTTGAGTGTAACTATGCTCAATTTCTCATCCAAGGCCAGCATTTCCTGATTTTAGAAAAAAAGTGGCCACTTAAGACCCCTTTTTGGCCCCCCATCTTCTTGCACTTACCTGACAAATAATAAAGTAATTTATAATTTATTACTTTATTATTTGTTTACATTTGTGAACAAATTTCTAAGTCATGCAAACTGAGGAGAATCAAACTATTTCAAAAGTTTTAAAAAATAACTCCCCTTTTGACTTGCATAGTCACTTCATGCATCCTATGACGATGCCAATAAAAACACCTTTCTCACATACAAAAGTCAAAAATACATTCTCATATGTGAGATATGATCAATAAAAAAAATTACGATTTAATCCCTTATATCTCCATGTTATTATGCCATATCTTTCATGCATTAGTCATCTTCATTGACTTAACATTTCAAAAAACCCTTAAGAAAATTAAAACAAATACTTATAGCCCCACAGGCTCCCTTTGTATCATTAGGTTTTATGAGTGTAAGTTTTGACCCCCAAGGTGGTATTTGAGGTTAATGATTTTCATGCAAGATAAAACAAAAAGCTCACTCCCGGCTAGGGCACTCAACCAAAAAGAACTGAACCCTAAAATGTCTTCATTTTGCACTTTGCTTCTTCTTGTGAACTGTCCTGCCACCATGCTAGCATTTCAACCTAGTTTTTTATGCATTCTAGTGTTGTACTAGAGACTCTTATGCAAATATCTGGTCTTCTTCATCTCTCTGCAACAAGTAACTTTACTTATCTGATGGTATTTGTTGCTTCTCTATAGTTGTTTCCTTCAGATACTCTGTTGTTTCCTTCTTTTTCTGCATATTATGCTTGGAGGTATGTTTTGAAAAGCTCTGGAATGAGTAAAATACTGCATATCTTCATTGTATCTCTGTATATGAAGTTGCCTTCTTGGTGCAAGAGCACCTAATGGACTTTATGCCTCCATGAAGCCATTTTGTAAATTTTGTTTTTGTTGGGTGTTTTAACCATGTAATAAGGTCATTTAAACCATGATTGACTTGTATGAGTCTTGTAGATTAGGTAAACATTTGAGGTTGAAATACTAAACAAAATGCATAAAACACAAAAGTTATACCTCACATGCAAAACCCAATCTCATCAAGGGAAGTAGGAGCATGCACCCAAGAACTCCTAAGACAAAGATAATCCCTAGACAATAGATTTGAATGTGAAATGCTACTCTAATTTGTAACTCACTATTCTAGCTCAATGGAGATTTTGATATGGTAACTTTGCATGAAACTTGGATGATGAAAATGGATGGAGAGAGGTTCTATTTATAGATTTTTGGAAGGGATTTTGATCCAAGGGTGGAGATTGATTTGGAAGAGAGAATAAAAGTGATATGGAGGGCCTAGATTAAATCTTGAATGAATGGAGGGCTAGGAATAAAAGTGAATCTTTTATTCATTTTGGGAAAAGGAGTTATTAAATGAGCATAGGGGTGAAGGATTATTTTTGAATTAAAGATTCATATGGGGGAATGTAAATGAATTAAAAATTCATTTGGGGAGAAGTGGAAATAAATGAGTATGGGTTTGTAAGAAAAATTAAATGTGATGTGAGATGTTTTTAAATAAAAAATTGACTTATGTGGATTTATTTCAATTTTTTTATTTTGGAGGATGTGGGGAAGGGTGTTAAACTAGGTTTGACCACCCAAATGAAGGGGTTAGGATTAATTAATCATAGTTTTCATTTAATTAATCCTAGGGCTAGGATGAGGTAGGCTAGAGTAGGCAATTAAATAATACTTATTTAATTGTCTAGGGTAGGGATAGGTTAATTAATAGGCTGAATTAATTAGTTAACATGGTTTTAACTAATTAATTGGATTTAGTGAGAAAGGGGAAATTGATTTAATAAATATTGCATATTTATTAAATCAATTGGCTAAGATTTGGACTATTAAATTAATAAAATTAATTCAATTTTGGGGATAAAATGATGTGAATTTGGAAAATGAAAGGGGTAATTAATTAAATAAAAATTTAATTAATTGATTAGAAGGGAATTTGGTATGTTTAGGGATGTCAGGAGTCAGTTTGATGGTAAAAGATATTTTTAGGTGTCTACATTTGCCCCTCTTTGATGTGGCATCATGACCTAGGAGGGAAGTGGTGTCAGGTCAAAGAAAAAAAATATGCCCCAGCTGTCAGGAAGGAATAAGATGGATAAGGGATGCCCCCTCGAGAGCTCGGCAGGAAAATAAAAATTTTCCAAGTGAGTTCTCGAAAAGGATGCAACGAGAGTGGAAATCAGATAGGGGATGGGAAAAGAGGATGACGGGAAGAAAAATAGAGGAAAACGACTGAGATTTGCACCCTGGAGGGAAAAGAAGGGGGTGGAAGAATGACATGGCCCACTATATTAGGAAAAGTGGGCCCTAAGAGTGCCACATTTGCACACTTTGACTTTAGAGGAGTGAAGGAGAGATGGTTGACCACAACCCCCAGTTCCTGTGACTTCGACACATTTCAGAGCGGTTCTGAGAGTTTGGCCGAGCACCGGAGACTGGACCTCAGGTAGGGTCTAACCCTGACTTTGTAATTTTTTTGTTTTACGTGCATTTTTTGGGGTTTGGGATTTGGGATTGGAGCACGTAGCACCAGCGGTAAGGTGGATTAGTTCCATCCTATGGATTGGCGCTATCCTCTAGGGTAGGGTTAGGGCAGTTTGTCACCATTTGATAGGTATTTTGGCGCTATCGTCAGGATTAACGCCATTCTTAGAAGAATGGAATATATCATTTTTGGTGCTATATTGGGGTTAAAGTGGTGCTATACTCTGGCATAGCACCATATTGGGAAACAACGCTATTTTGTATTTTAGCATGATTTAGGGGATTAGCGTTATTGACTGAATTAGCGCTTTTGGGGTAATGGGCACTATTGCTTGAATGAGCGCCAAATTGTCGATTGACACCATTTTCTGAAATGGCGCTATGGATAGTGCGCATTAGCGCTATTGGTTGGATTAGTGCAAAGATATTTGCGATGTGGCGCTATTTTCTGAAATAGCGCTATTAAGAGGAAGTTGTAACGCCATTTTTAAAATGGCACAAGGGGTTGTCTGTTGTCTTTTTAGACATTAGAAGAAGAGGTTGGTTTAGAAAAAAGATAGGTTGATATCTAATCCAAAAGTTGTGGATGTAGGATACACATCGATTTATATTGCAGTCACGAGAGCGATGAGTTCCATCCATGATGTTGATGTTAGGCACACACAAGCACAACATGAAACAAAAGTTACACATCGACCCTTGTTTATCCTGAAAGATACAATGAATTCATAGAATTCAGGATCCCAAGTCCTCGGTGATTAGGTCATAATCTGCTAAGATCTCTCAGTGGTTGATGTGTGTTGCTATTTTCCATTTTGGGGTCTTATATGAATCAGTAGGTTCTGGTTCTACAACAATGCTTTCAGGGAAGTTACTCTACATAGCATATACCTCCAAATGATGTGCCTAAGGTGATATTTGCATAAGTTCTACCCCTATTAGTGGTTTCCTGCATGAAATTTTCAATGGTACATGCATCTGGTTCAAGAATATACTAATGATGTTCAGTGATCTACTGGATGTCAGCATATTCCCCTGTTCTACTTAATGTTTATCATGATGTGTAGTTATGAAAGTGACTTCTATAAAATTGAAATGAAAAAAAAAGGGTTAGAGAGAGAGATTCCTAAGATTTATTTGACTGAGATCACTGACCCACATACATGTTCCCATACAGTAATGAAGAGAAGAAAACTGAAATCATACTTCACCAGGATATTCCACAAATCAGCATGATCCAATGCAAATCTTCAAAGGTAGAGTTGACAACAACATGCAATGAAATGAAAGCGCTTCTAAAGAACACAGCATCCACCAGTACATATCCAGAAATCAACTTGAAGATTACTTAAGGTTTACAATCATGATGTAATCTGAAGCTTCATCTCCATACAGTATGTTCATAAAACATGCATATCTACAGTGATCATGAGGAAAGAACCTTGAATGTTTCAACAATTCAGTCCCCACTAGTCTCAGCAATCTGGTCTACTACTATGAAATTTCTACCAGTCTGATATTGTATCTTTTTTTTACCTCTTCCCCCCCAACATAATGCCCAAGAAAACCTAGCTGAATCAACGGTTAGCCTCCTCAGACGTCTCATCCAACGGTGGAGGATGGATCCCGCCACAAACCTCGAGTAGAGCACCTAGACAAGGCGCCGCTCGCTCAGTAACTTCCTCCATAGTGGGATGCCCACCTTCTCAAAAACAATAAAATATTCTGCATAGTGGGATGCCCACCTTCTCAAAATATTCCACCTCATATCTCCACCTGCATGCCGTCGGGTCAAATCTGCATATTGACCCTCCGTAGGCCTTGTGTGTACTTATTTTTCTATCCTCTACATGATTGCCGGTGAAACTTGCGCAGGAGGATCAAGCATTTAATTCTCTACCGAAGGCAGTCTGCAGAGTGGTAAATCTGTGTACTTGCAGTCTTCCCACCATTTTGCATTTTTTAATATCGGGCTGCATCTTGAGAATTCTTCGTGTTGATCTGGACATGACAATGATGTCATCATCATGTATAGAACGGGTTCAAAATCTTCCCACCTTGCTTGTTTTCTGCCTTTTACATCCCGAGCGTGCATCATCATGATCATCGGCAAGACATCGCTGATCGGGGCGAGCCCATAATGTCCTACTGATCTCATTCTCTGGCCGATGCACCTACGGTCAGCATATAGAAGTTAGGCATCATCATATTGAATAACTAGCAGGAGGATCAACATCATATTAAATCATGCTCCTAGAGTGCAAACATGTATATATCAGGTTAGGACAGATCAAAAGCAAATATCTGACATTACCTTACCATTTACCTTTAAATATCATGTCGTGCACATATCATGATCATGTAAACTGCAAGGCATACAGAGAATTAGCTATTTTGAATACCATTTCAAATCCGACTCTGCATATCAGGTAGTGCATTTCCTCTTTATATCGGGTCATGTATCAGCCAGACTTACCTCATCAGGATGACACCATTAAGCTTCGCCGATCGCACAAGTTATATCAATGCCTTTACATGCGAATATATCGGGTCATGTTTTAAGATCGGGTGATATTCAGAACACGACCCATGTGAAATATGATCCCCCCATGAAAGGTCCAGATGACGTCATTAGGATATATGACTTAGTTTATTACTGCAGCTATTATGATGTCATCGGCATGTATATCGAATGGAGTGATTGCTTGAAATATACCTGCGCAAGGCAAAAAAAAGGGTGACATCATCATCATATTGATTCCTTCATTTATCAGGTTTAGATGATGTCATCTTCATGTGATGTTTCTTTGTTTATCAGACTTGAATGACATCATCAGGATAATGGCTTAGGGTGATATTTCGCGATAGGAGGATATTCAAAAGATAGGATGATATTCGAAATATCGGGTGATATTCAGAATATCGAGTCATGTTTAAAATATCAGGTCATGTTTAAATATCCTCCTCCTCGGAAGATCAGGATGACGTCAGCAAATGGAAGACCTCATTTATCGCTATGTCATTATGACGTCGTCGTCATGTTAGCAGATCGGAGTGATCTTTCGAAATATACCCTACGAGGCAAAAAGATGATGATGTCATCCTCATATCCCTAGCTTCATTAAAATGCAGAAGATGACATCACCGTCATATTAATTCTTCGTAGCATGAGGATGAGTTGACGTCAACGCCATATTAGTGCTAGGGTGATACTCTGCAGCAGGGTGATATTTGGATATCGGGTGATGTTCAAATATGATGATCCCCTTGGTGTAATATGATCATCCGCCTCTGAGCGGGAAAACCTACATCGAAAGATCCGGTGATGTGGAAATGTCGGGCGATGTTTCAAGATGATGATCCCCTAGACTAAAATGACCCAGTGTCAAAATATCATGATGACGTCATCCGAATGATGATTTGGTTTAGTGCTGCGACACTATGATGTCATGGTCATGTTATGTGAGTAGGATCATGTTTAAAAAAATATGCCCCTACGAGGTAAAAGGATGATAACGTCAGCCTCATGTTCAGTTCCTTGTCTTTCGAGGTTACATGACGTCATCAGGATAATTGGTCAGGGTGATACTTCACATCAGGAGGATATTCAAAAGTCAGGGTGATATTCGAAACATCGGGTGATGTTTCGGAATATGACCCCAGCGAAATATATGATGCTGCTGACGAGCAAATATGGTCGTCACCTAAATTTGACATTCAGATGTTTGCGAGTGAGGTGAATATCAGGTGATAAACTGATATTGGGGTGATCTAAAAGATTGGGTGATGTTTGAAATATGATCCTCCCCCCCAAATATCAGGTTGGACTAGAACTTTGACCAGACATAACTTTCTTACTTGGCCAAATTTCAAGGTGATGCAAGAGGCAAACTTGCTTAGAATTTCACACTCTTTCACATGGCAAGCTTTTTTGAGGCAAGATTCAGACTTTGGATTCTTTTGGTTCAGACAGGAGGACATGATGCACTTAACATGATGCACATACAAACTGACATGATGCTGCTCTTACTATTACCACCAAAAGCACAAAATAAGGGGAGCAAGCCAGAAAAGTTGGGTCCCTATTTTGTCCAGTCAGAATGGGGCGTGTTGTGTAACCACACAACAGATATCTAATCCAAAAGTTGTGGATGCAAGATACATAGCGATTTATATTGCAGTCACGAGAGCGACAAGTTCCAATATTCGATGGTTTTGATGATGCTACACGGGCTCGACTGGTGAGATTGGGGCTTTTGATGGTGGTGTCGATGCCAGTTTTGCGAGCTCATAGAGCTCTGATGACAGCAGCTGTGGAGCAGTATCGCTCTGAGACCTGCAGCTTTCTGTTGCTGACTGGTGAGATTACCATTACACTTAAGGATGTTTATCGTATCCTCAAGCTACCTATTCGAGGTCAGTAGGTTCGATATGACACAAGGATGGGGCGAAGTGTCCTGATCAGAGTGTTTGGAGTGGACCACATTGTTCTCTCAACAGACGAGAGAGAGATGGACTATGAGGGGACACTGGCTGCGGGTGCAGATCCCTTTGCCTTATTCCTATGTGATTTGATTGGAGGTGTTGTGATGCTTGACAGGTGAGACAGGGGCTTTCCAGTTGGCTGGGGGATGATAGAGGGGATGGTGAGGCATGAGACTGACTATGCCTGGGGACCGGCGATGCTGGGACAGTTATACCATGAGATGCATACAGTCATCTATCTACATGATAGAGCATTGTCAACTGGAGTTACTCTGATTCATGTATGGATTTGGGAGCACATCATTGTTACCCAGCCGACATGCGAGTATTACCGGCGGCCTTTTGAGGCCTTTGTGTTTTTATATCAAGATGCAGAGTACACGTATACTGGATAGGTACGGTATTGGAGGAGGATGTTGGATGATGTGATTAGTGTGACTTGGCGACCATATATTAGCATAGAGCCATGGCTAAATGATAATATTCATCTACCATTTACGTTTCAGCAACGGTACCTAATGGGTCGAGGAGACCATGCTATAGAGATGTATCTACCCTCGTAGGTCATGCGGCAGTTTGGTTTGAGACAGGACACTCCTCAGTAGATGGCCATATTTGCACAAACTCCTTAAGATGCGCCCTTCTAGCCTGTTGCCATACAGCCACAGGTCGCCTTAGCTAATTTTGCAGCTCTACGGCCAGTGCGGTGGAATTGGGGGAGCACTGTTAGAGATGCAGGTACTATGCCTACATATGATATATGGTGGGAGATGCATTAGCCCACTTGGTTGAGGGATCCAGTGGAGGAGGTCGCAGGTTCAGGGGGGATGATTTAGATGGTAATGGAGATGACCCAGATGGGGATGACCGCATGGAGGAGGGGGAGGAGATCATTGAGGACTACCTCGTGGAGGTTGGAGATGATGGAGAGGAGAGATTGGTTGGTAGCGATGGCCAGCTGATAGATGTGCTGGCGGCGGTGGCAATAGGACAGGGGCAGGTGCAACAGCAGGTTCCTGTTGAGCAGGTGCAAGTTGGAGCAGGGTGACAGCCTAGCAGACCTTGGCAGCATGGGGGACAGCTGAGGGTGGATATGGGTGATCTGTCCCCACCACAAGTAGGGCAGCAGCAGGCTATTGGGGGAGGGTAGTAGGTAGTAGGGCAGCAGGTAGGTCCCTCAGGGATAGCTGGAGAGGCCAAGGTTGAGAGGCTCAAACCTCATCGGTGACCACGGGATGAGGAGGAGATGGAGCCCTTGAGAACACAGGTGGCGAGCTTGCAGGAGGCATTGGAGAGCCGTGAGGCAAAGTTGGAGCAGCTACAAGCTACAGTAGCATTGTTAGATGGATCAAATGGACAGGTGCCTACATTGCAGGCACAGCTAGCACAGGCTCAGGGTGACATAGTCACGTTGACAGGGGAGCGAGATGCAGCACTCGCCAGGGCTCAGCAGGCAGAGACTACAGTGGGTAGTCTATAGGCGTCAGGGGCTGGACTAGCCCTTGTTTTGACATTGATGCAGACACAGTTGTCCCAAGCTCAGGTTCAGATGTCTCAGGTACAGAGAGTTGACAAAGACCAGGGGGTGGATGGAGTATTACTGGGGGATGTACTATGCGGCCATGCCAGCAGAGCAACGAGCAGCGAGCTATAGCCAGGTCAGTGGATCGAGGGCATCGAGACCACATAGATCAAGATCTATTCAATCCGTTCAGTAGATGATGCCTCCTCCCTCACACGTGCCCCAGCAGGTTCGACAGGTGCAAGTACAGCCATAGCCACAGCCGCTAACAAGATCATAGCCTCGACCAGGGTTAGACTCTCCCACTCCCTCAGAGAGAGGATCCTCCATGTGATAGTTATATCATGTTAGCCCTTAGAGGCATTGTATCAGGACACTATTTTTTTTATGTATACATGAGCGATGTACATTTTTTGTAGTGATTTATGTATGATACAATGCTTTTTTGATGGTTTATGATGTCCTATTATGATGATACCTATGTGATGGATGCAATATTCTTTATGGATTTATGCAATTATGTTTTTAATTTTATGGATGCATTAATGATGGATTTACTGTGATATATGCATGGTGTTGTGATTTTATGGACTATATGATGTATAATGCAAATGAATGTTCAGACTAATAAACATTTATTATGGATGCAACAATGTGATGTAATGGAAATGTATGGAAATATGTATATGTCACTAGATGATTTAAATGTAGTTTCAATGATTATGATTGTGATGATGTAATATAACTAATTGTTTATGAGATGATATATATATGGAATGCAATGTGATGATACTAATTTTAATTTTAACATGCACCTATGTGATGACAAACATAAATGAGTATGATATGATTTGTAATGATGTATAATGTGCAACTAAATGATTCTAAAATGAACCTAATTATTATGCAAACTATCAGCTATTAATGGTGAACCTAATGATATGATATACAATTTAAACTTAAATGATTTAGAATGAACCTAAGTGATATGCATTTTAAACTAATTCTAAAATGAACCTAAGTGATATGCAAAAGGATTTAAAATGAACCTGAATGAAATGTTATGCAATTTAAACTGATTATAAAAATGAACCTAATGCTATGCAACTTAGATAATCAAAATGAACCTAAACGATATGCAAATTTTAGAATGAATCTAACTGACATGCAAATTAAATGGATTAAAATGAACCTAAATGATATGCAATTTTAGAATGAATCTAACTGACATGCAAATTAAATGGATTAAAATGAACCTAAATGACATGTAATTTAAGAGATTCTAAAAAATGAACCTAAATGACATGCAATTTAAGAGATTCTAAAAAATGAACCTAAATGACATGCAAGATGGAAGCGAGGTGATAGGTGGGATGCAAGCTAGATGATCAAGTCCTGATACACATGATGTTCTTTGTTTGACCCTGAGTGATGAGGCTGTGGGAAAGGGGATCAGTCGGGGAGAGGATAGGGGTGTTTGGATGGGGTATGGGTACGATAAGGGACGTCTAGAGAATTAGGGTGGGGGGGCCAAGATGATTGTTTAGGTCATAGGATGCCACGTCATTGAGGGGGGATTTGGTTTGGTTCAAGATGTGTTAGATAGAGATATGGTGGGGGAATGGGGTTAGTGAGGGAATTTTAGATGGGGGAGTGGGGATAGGATAGGTGATTATGAAATCTAGGCCTAGATGGTAATGTTGAATGAGTGATTAGGATGGTGATTTTGAGCTAGTAACAATAGTTGAAGAAGATTAATTGAGAGCATTTCTTAGTTTATTATAGCAATGTAGGATACAGTTCACAAAGGTATGAAATGACCTAGGTGATGATGTATATCCTATGGTTGCATGGACTAGACCCACAAACAATAGGTTGATTTCATGCATGCCCAAGGTAGTATAATCTTGCCTAGCCTAGGAAGGGGACACATAGTGATGAGTGTGAATAATACATATAAGGTTTTGATGCCTATATATGTAAATGGGACACATCGCGCTAGAACCGACCCAGACTTCAAGATATGAATACTATTCTTGGAGTAATGAAACCAACCCACAAGCATAGCATACAGAAATAATGACTATGTCTACTCCAGGTGCTATCTGCTACTTACCATGATATAATGAGATCAAGGTAGCTTTGGAAATGACTTAGAGCGACACAAAAAGATAAAAATCAATAATCTAAAAGACCAACGAAAAGATACAAATAGACTTTGTGTGCTCTTGCCAAGAGATGTGATGATAGAATGATAGATTTTTGTCCATTGTAGGAAAGATATAGCCAAGGACACAGATCAGTTGGTGTTGATTGGAAAATTTTTGGAAGATGGGCAAAAGAACAGTCTAGCCAGATGTAGGATTATAGTTGGTATGTTGATTGATGATTTTTGCACTAGGAACCGTGTTTCAAGCGTATACATAGCGTGTGTATCATTTATTATATCCAGAAAGCTCAGTGAATGGGGTCCATCCAAACGGGTTGGATGGGTGCATCTTATGTACTTGAGTACTGAAAATGTCCTTTGTATTCCAGAATGCCTACATACCCCGTATCCACGGGATCAAGGTACTTTCAAGATGCGGGCGAAATGAATATGTAGTTCTGGTATGACTTGATGATGTGGGAATGGTTTGGGATGGTTGTGATGGTGGGGATTTGATGTATGTTTTGATGATTGTGATTTGTAGCAAGATCAATGTATGGGGTGATTGTTTTGGATTTTCTGTGTTTTTCTATTGTTTTTGGATTTTTTAATTTTGTATTGTTTTTTGGATTTTCTAATTTTATATTATTTTTTGGGATTTTCTGATTTTTTATGTACAAAGAGGAGCTTACAAGGGTCCATGTTCCATGAGTCAGCTTTGGGATGGGATAGTGTGGGTTGGGTGATAGGACTTGATGTTTCAGAATTCCAAGCCATGGGATGCGTGAGATATGGAGTGGTGTGATGGAAAGAGGACTTATTAGATAGTAGAACCGGCCATTATGCATGGCACCTGAAATAGGTTTTCACCATGGTACTTATCCAAGGTGTCACCGAAGTGATTTTCACCATTGGAAGTTTTTATTGCACTCAGGTTTTTTTCTTGATTTATTGATTTTTTTGGTTTTTTTTTTATTTTTCTATTTTTTTGATTTTTTTTGACTTAGGGTATCAGATGGGTTATGCATAAAATTTCTTGAGATGTAGGACGTTCATTGGCTCATCTAGAGGCTACCCCTCAGTTGTTGCAAGCTGATAGGCTCCTGATCCATAGTCAGCTGTGACAACATAGGGTCCTAGCCAATTAGGTTCAAACTTTCCTTGTAGGTTCTTCTAATTTTCCATTAGGACAAGGTCGCCTACTTCAAATTTTTGGGTACTGATCCTCTTGTTGTAGCTTCTTTGGAGGCGGTTCTGATATGCCTGTAGGTGGTTCAACGCATTCAGGTGTTTCTCATCTAGTAGTTCTAGTTGATGCAACCTTGCGACTCTATATTCCTCATCAGAGATTATGTTTTGCAAGGATACTCGTAAGGATGGGAGCTCGACCTCGATAGGTAAAATGGCTTCAAATCTGAATACTAGTGAGAATGGAGTGGCTCCTGTAGGAGTACGGATGCTTGTGCAGTATGCCCATAGGGCGGGGTTGAGTTGGAGGTGCCAGTCATGGCTAGTTTCATTGACTGTCTTCTTGAGAATGCAGAGGATGGTTTTATTAGAAACCTCTGCTTGACCATTTCCTTGAGGGTAATACGGCGTGGAGAAATGTTGTTTGATATCAAATTTTTCACACAAGGTGCAAAATTCTTGGTTCTTGAATGGCTTTCCATTGTCAGTGACAATGGAATGAGGGATACCATAGTGGCAGATGATGTAGTGGAGGATGAATTTGGAGATTTGGGTGCCAGTGGTGTAGGTAAGTGGAATTGCTTCCACCCACTTTGTGAAGTATTTGGTAGCAGTGATTATGAACTTATGGCCATTGGAGGATGGGGCATGTATTTTCCCTATGAGGTTGAGCCCCCACTATGAGAAAGGCCATGGTGTTGTGATCAGTTGCATCTCTTGTGCTGGTGCGTGGATGAGATCGCCATGCTGTTGACATGGGAGGCATTTCTTGATAAACCTGTAGGAATCTCATTCCATTGTTGGCCAATAATATCTAGTCCTGAGGATCTTTTTAGAAAGAGCAGGTCTACTTGAATGCACCCCACACATGCCTGCGTGTACCTCTTCCAAGGCTACTTTGGCTTCCCTAGAGTCTAAACATCATAGAAGCGTGCCATCAAGACTCCTTTTGTACAAGATGTTGCCTATAAGGATAAAGCGGGAGGCTGGACGAATGATGGATGAATGATTTTCTCTGTGATGTGGATAGGTTAGGGGGGAGGATATTATCATGAAGGTATAGTTAGGTTTTCTAATACCACAGGGATATGGAACCAATGACTTCGGACACTAGTTCGGATTGAGGAACATCGTATGCTGGGATGGGGAGCTCTTTTATTAGGATTCACATTTCTTACTGTCCTTCTTCATGTCGACCAGAGATCCAATGGTGGCCATGGCATCTGTAGCTTTGTTATTGAGCCTTGGGATTTGTTCGAAGTGGATGTGGTCGAAATAATCTTTGAAATCATAGACCGTCTTTTTGTAGGGCAGGAGCTTATCATCTTTGGTTTTGTATTCATTATTTACCTACCGGATGACTAGTTGAGAATCTCCATACACAAACAACTTCTCAATTTTCCATTTTATTGCCATGCAGAGACCTATGATGAGAGCCTCATATTCTGCCACGTTATTGGTACATGGAAATGTGATTTTTAAGGAGGGATGGTGTCACCGTGAGGGGTAACAAACAGGACACCTACCCCCGAGCCTCTGTGTGTGTACGATCCATCAAAGTACATCTTCCATGTGTATGTGGCTGGTTTGATTGTCAAGATAGCTTCATCAGAAAACTCTACTAGTGTAGGATGTTCTGCCGGAATAGGTGCTTCAGCCAACTGATCAGCTATAACCTATCCTTTGATGGCCTTTCTCTCCATGTATTCAATGTCAAATTCGTTTAGAATCATGACCCATTTTGCCATTCTGCCAGTAAGAGTAGCTCTGTTTAGTAGGTACTTCAGTGGGTTGATCTTGGCGATGAGCTTGATCTTGTGATTAAGCATATAGTGTCTTAACTTTTGTGAAGTAAAGATGAGGGCTAGACATGCTCGTTTGATTTGTGTGTAGTTGAGCTCATATGAGATAAAGGTGCAGCTGATGTAGTAGATGGCTCTTTCTTTTCCATTCTCATCGTGCTGTGCTAACAGGGCTCCGATAGCTTTCTCTATGGCAGAGATGTATAGCAGGAGGGGTTCTCCTTGCCTTTGTGGAGTTAGAACAGCAGGATTAGCTAGGTATTCTTTTAGTTGATCAAAGGCATCCTGACACTGAGTGTTCCAGGCAAAAGCTATATCTTTTCAGAGTAGGTGCTGGAATGGTTGGCACTTATCCACAAGTTGGGCAATGAATCGTCGGATAGACTAGAGTTTTCCTTGCAGACTTCTCAGTTGTTTTAGTGTTTTTGGAGGTGGCATTTCGGTGATGGCCTTGACCTTTGCAGGATCAACTTTGATTCCTCTTCCCGAGACTATGTATCCCATAAGTTTGCCAGAGCTGACTCTGAAGACACACTTCTTTGGATTTAGGCGAACATTATATTGCTCTAACCGGTCGAAGATCTTGGCCAACACATCTAGGTGTTCTTCTCTGGTCTTTGATTTCCCTAGAAAATCATCCACATAGTCTTCCATGATGTGGTGGAAGAGGTTATGGAAGATGACAGTCATAGCTCTTTGATATGTAGCTCCAGCATTCTTCAGGCCAAACGGCATTACGACCCAGCAGTATGTTCCCCATGGGCATATGAAGGTTGTCTTATGCTGATCCTCTTCAGGAATTTTGATTTGGTTATATCTTGAGAAACCATCCATGATGGATAACATTTCATGTCCTATCGTGAGGTCCACTATCATGTCGATGTTTGGTAGTGGGAAGTCATCTTTTGGGTAGGCCTTGTTGAGGTTTCTAAAGTCGGTGTAGCAGCAGATTCGGCCATCTGGTTTAGCTACTGGTACTAGGTTTGAAACCCATTCAAGATAATCAATTGGGCGAATGAACCCAACATCTAGTAACTTTTTTAGTTCTACCTTGACTAGGAGAGCCACCTGGGGATTCATTTTTCTAAGCTTTTGCTTGACTGGTTTCGCATCAGGGCGTACTGCAAGGTGATGAACAACCAACGCGGGATCTAGCCCTGGCATTTCTGTATAGGTCCATGCAAAATTGTGATTTCAGCATGTGAAGAATGCCAAGAAGTTTTCTTGTTCCTATATGATGAGAGATTCTGCCCTAAAAGTGATCTTTGGTTCTTCTTCTATCCCAAGGTTCATCTCTTGGGCTGGCTTGACTAGGACAGATGACCTATCTAGATACACTTTGTCTACCTCGGGAAGGTCCATGCTTCCATCTCCTAGCGCCTCGTGGAGGTTTTCACCAGGAGATGTGTCTTTTGTTTTTACTTTTTTAGGATCTGACACTGCCACAGAACAGTTTTCACCATCAGATCCATTTTTTATTCTTATGTTTTTACAACTAGAAGTAGGGGTTGTCTCTCTAAAATAGGCATGCGAATCAAGCTCCATGATGTATCCTGCTCTATGGTCTCCCAAGGGGAAGTGGTCTCTAACTCCCATCATTTCAGCGATGGCCTCATCGTTAGGTGACAGGAGGTCCCCGTTGGTCCCAATCAATGAGGTCAGGGTAAACTAGTGGTAAGTCATTGGATGGTGAAGCAAGAGTGGTTACTGAGTAGATGGTACAAATGGATGAGTCGAAGAAGTCGGCAAAGTCACTAAAGGAGTCATGAAGGCTCGTTTCGTTAACATTGTCGATGTCTAAGGAGACCGTAGTGACCTCGGCTAAGATACATTCACTAGTAGTGAGGATGTGTTGTGGTTGACCGTACCTTAACCCTTGAGTATAGGGGTTCTTTGTTGCTTGCAGTGGTTCTATGATCCCC
This sequence comes from Cunninghamia lanceolata, assembly GCA_027924645.1. NCBI lineage: Eukaryota > Viridiplantae > Streptophyta > Pinopsida > Cupressales > Cupressaceae > Cunninghamia > Cunninghamia lanceolata. The sequence goes on along the minus strand of BSBN01000141.1, from coordinate 995,204 downwards.
TGTTCATGAAGGCCAATACCGCCTTGTCTTTTATAACCCATGCTTTTGACAATTTCAGAGCCTTTGTCGTAGATTTCTGTTGGGATGGTGGGAGCTTCTTGTTCAGGTTCTTCATCCTTGTATAGCCAGGATGAGATATATTCAAGTACATCCTGATCCAGAAGGTGTTTCTTCTCAAATATGGGCGAGGGTTTGCACTTGATGATGACTGTGTTGGCTGCCTCTATTTTTGGGATGCCAAATGTTTTAGGATTGGGTAATGTACCCACAAAAAAGGTACCATGCAGGTCGTATTCCCCACATCCCATGTCGGTTAGCTTGATCTGGACCTCAGGTGGTGGAAGTGCTTGGGATGAAGTGGTGGCAATGTTTGTGGGGTCGACATATGAGTTTGATGTTGTTGGATTCACTTCAGTGGTGGCTTTATTGTATGGGCAGAAGGTTTGGTTGTGGCCTTCAAAAAAACTACAGTATTGGAAGGGACGGGGGTTGGCATAGACAGTGACTTCTATGCCATAGTGAGGGAATTTGAGGCATTGATGGAAGGTGGATGGGATGGCTTGCATGGCATGAATCCATAGTCTGTCGAGAAGAATGTTGTAGGGGAGGTCAAGATCAAGAACCTGACATTTTGTTTCCAGTATTTTCTATCCCACTTGAATGGGAAGCTTGATAGTGCCTTCAGAGAGTTGTTTGGTGTCATCATAGCCTTTGATTGAGATGCACTCACTGGTGTCTACAACCACATCAGAGTACCCCAAGTGTTTTAGCAGTTTTAGAGTGCATATGTTGAGGCCAGAGCCACCATCTATTAAGACTCTTTTAATGGTGTGCTTGTGGATATGGACTTTGATGTGTAGGGTGTCGTTATGTATGTGTTCAAAGGCGAGCAGGTCCTTTTCTGAAAAGGTGAGATGGTGGGGTGCGACAATGTGTCCTACCATGGCTTGGAATTGAGTTACATTCAAGTTGGCGGGGACTTAAGTTTGTAAGAGTGCTTTGTCGAGGACGTCCTTGTGAAGGGGTGATGTGCAGAGCAACTCAAGTATGGAGATTTGTGCGGGTGTCTTTCCTAGATGCTTTAGGAGGTTATACTGAAGGGTAGGTGGTGGTCATGTGGTTAGACAAGGAGGTAGGGGATCGGATGTGGATGCAGGTGTTTGTTCAGTGGGAGGGGCTGTGCGGATGGATACATGGCCACGACGGGTTGTGACGGCGCAATCGGGTGCTTGTGCCCAAATGGTGACTATGTTGACATGGTGGGATGATGGCTCTATCTATCATACGATAGAGTCATAGGATGTGGGTGGTGGGGTGACATTGTATGCTTAGTTGGATGAGGAGGCTTTATTATGGTTAGGTAGGGGATCCTTGTAAGCTCTGAGGTTGGCGTTTGGTGATGGTTGGGCACTTTGGTCAAGACTGACTAGATTTTGATCTATAAGGTCTTTTATGCAGTGTTTTAGTTGCATGCAGTCAGCTATTTTATGACCCGCAATGCGGTGGTATTCACAATAGTCATTTTCATTGTACCATGCAGCTTTGAGTTCATTCTCTTAACAGGGGCTAATGGGTGGGAGCATGATCAAACTTTGCTTAAGACATCTGTCAAGGATGTCTTTGATGGGTTCCCCTAAGGGTGTAAATTGCCTTCGAGGTTTGCGTGGTTTAGTTTGACCCCTCTGGTTATTTACATTTGTTGCATATGTATGCGCAAGTGTTTGGTTATGTACATGTTGGACGGCTTTTACATCCGTGATGCCATCATTCAGATTGTTCTTGTTCTTCCCCCAATAGCGTGATTTGTGCTTTGATTGTGTGTTGGCATTGTTGTTTGTATTGGGGGTGTTGTTATTGGATTTGTAGTTGTTGTTGTTGTTGTTGTTGTTGTTGGATTTGTGGTCATACAGTTTGATGGAGCCCTTAAAAATGAGGGCCCGTTCGATAGTGGTACCTTTGTCGATGACCTCTTCAAAGGTAGATGCACAAAGGATTTGTAAATGAAACCCTGATTCCTGGTTGAGATTGGTCACAAACATGGTGACTAGTTGTTTTTCCAGAATTGGCCATGGGAGTTTGCTTGCTAAGCTTCGCCATCTTTGCAAGAAAGAAGCAAAGGCTTCTCCATTCTTTTGTTTGGTGTTGCAAAGGTCTGTCATAGACATCTCATGTTTGAAGTTGTAGGAGAAATGGTTTACAAATTTTTCCACAAGCTCAGGGAAAGTCCTAATGCCTGGGGGAAGATGTGCGAACCATTCAACAGCTTGACCGCCGAGGCTTCTTGGGAAGAGTCTCATAAGATATGTATCGTTATTAGAGACTTCTAAGCAAGCGATGTAGAACTCCCTAAGGTGGTCCCCATGGTCTCCCTTTCCCTTGTATTTGTCAAATTTTGGTGTTTCAAAGTTCTTGGGGAAATGAGGCATGTACAATGTGCGATCAAATGGATAGGGGCAAATATCCTCGAAGGAATAGTGTTTACGCTTGCCCCCAATTTGCATGTCATCTACCTTTTGGATCAAGGACTGTACAATGGTTGTGAGATCCTGTGGTTGTGGTGGTTGGGGTGTGTAGGTTTGTTGATTGGTGAGATGTTGGAGATGGGGTGGGATTTGATGTTGGAGGTTTGTTTGGCTGAGGTTTTGATATTGTGGTTTGGTGTTTTGGTTGATGTGTGCTTGGTGTTGTTGATATGCGTGGAGTTGTTGGAGAATATGTGGTGGTATTTGAGGATTGGGATTATGTTGATTTATGTGATTATGTGGATACGTGATATTGGATGGATTGACGTTGGATAGGTGGACGTTGGATGGGTTGGACGTATTGTGAGGTGGTTGTGAGAATAACTGTCTTAGGTAAGCAATGGTTTGAGGGTTGGGTGGAGGCACACTCGTGGAGGTACTTGCCTACGTGATGTTCCCTTGTATGGCTAGGGTGATTTGTGAGACGGAAGGGTTTATGGTAGTTGTGGTAGTGGAGGTGATGACGGGTTGGGAGATAGTAGGGATGGCAGTACTTGTGGGAATTGTGGATGTGGTAGTAGTTGAGCTTGTGGAGGTGGTAGATACAATAGGTGTTGATGTTTGAGAGGTGGTGGGTTGGGTATGTGATGTAGATGCTTGGGTATTTGATGGCGTAGGAACGATTGTAGAGGTGGATGGTTGCGATGATGTCATGATGGGGAGGAGTTGAGCACCATTTTGAGAAGATGATCAAGATATCTACTTGGGTCTGACCTTAGGATTTTATCAAGTAGGTCCATGTTGTCAACGTCTTGTGTAAAGCTCAAGACATCTAGATCATCTTGGGAAATGGTGGGGACATTTTGTGTTGGTGGTGGTGGGGGTGGTGATGGTTGTATTTGTTGTAAGTAATGAAAAGGATTTTCGTTAGGGCCATATGGGGGGAGGTAAGAGTATGTAGGTGGGTTGTGTGTTTGATAGATGGGTATGTTTCTGTTGTTGGTTTTAGGCATGCCAAATTGCCAATGTTCTGCCATTTCTTGATTCTTTTTGTGTTGTGATCTCGTGATGGGCATGCACGCGTATGGGTTTGATTTCTACAAGTAGAGTGGAATGGGGATGGAGACCTTAGAGAATTGGATTGATTGTGTTGGACCTAAAGATGGATGTGGTAGTGAGATGAAGTAGAAGAGGGGATGTGGTGGAAGATTGATATGTCTTTCTAAGGGTTTTAACCTAAGGGTGATACGAATGGATAATATTGATTTTTACACAAATTTTGGAACAAAGATGGATGATGATGATGTTTGTTTTGAGGATGATCTTGATGAAAAAGGGATTTTGAATTTGATGTTTGATTTTGATTGATTAGGATGATTAGGATGATGTTTTTGGAATGACTTGATGGTCAACAAGTTGAGCTTTAGGCAAGATCTAGATTTTTGTGTTGGCACTAATGGATGTTTTTCTTTGTTTGGGGTAGACTAATGACCTTACGCAAAGAGGGTTGATTTATTTTTCTTGAAAGCTAGACTAATGACTTTTCAAGGAAAATATGATGTTAATGATGAGATCTAGATCTAACTTTGGCTCAAAAGGATGACAAGCTTTGGTTGATTATTTGTTGATGGGTGTTTTGATTTGGATTTGGATTTTTTCAAATGATTTGTTTTGGTCCAAGGAGATATGCAAAAAGATTAAGGGGGATGGATAGATATGGATTTGGGTTGATTATGATGTAGCAAAGGGGTCCAATAATGATGATGGTGGATTCTCTAAGGTTGAAATGATGGTATGATTTGGAAGATTTTGAGGACTGTTGTCAGATTTTTGGAAGGTCGATATGGATTATGGCAGAGCAGACAGTGAAGATCACAACTAAATAGGCCTCTATTTCAGGCAAGTCAATCTAAAAAAAGCACCAATCCACAGGTGAAATGGTGCTACAATCAAATAGATATGGTGCTAAAATAGGGCAGTGTTGATCGAGGTCCTAAAAAGATAGATTTTGGATTTTTTATTTTGATTTGGATTTTGATCAAATGATTTGGTTTGTCTCTTGGCAGGTGTTTTAAGCATATTAACACACAATTAAGCACATGAACACACAATAACCAAGATTTTTGTTTGTAAAATGACGTGTGATTTTGTTAAACAAGTACTTTTCACAACCTAAGGCGAGGATATGACAGTATTTGTTGAATCCCCTAGCTGCACCTATTCAAAGCAAGTAGCTCTAGGATCTTGGTAGTACTGTCTCCTCCTTACAATTGCACACACTTCTCATGCATACCAAGATCTGGGTTTCTTATAAGGCTTGTCCCTCACCAAACCTTTAGATTGTCCCTGTTACCTCGGCTAAGAACCGCATGAATCAGGGTCGCTTCAAAGGTTTCCCTTCTGCATCAACAAATAGAAAGATTTTAGCTTGCTAAACAATGGTTCATAGTAAGGGCATCCATTCAGGTGGTTATACATGTGGCAGTGCTACTCTTCATTATAGAGTCTCCCAGCCTCGAAGGGTTACACCTTGGAGGGTTTTGGGGGAGGTTGGTTGTCGGTATAACAAAACAACACCTTTGTCTATGACTTTCGTCACAAACACCTTATTTTATATAGCGGCTTGGAAGAGCCTGGCTCTAGCTTGATGCCACTTGGGTTGTTCCCACCTTTCGAAGTAGAGTGGCAGGCCCTCTAAAGATTAACAAAAGCAACACAATAACAAAAAATACTTTTGATCCCCAAGTTCATACAAAGATGCGAGGGGAGAGCATACGTATTCTCTATGATTGCATAACACTAAACATGGTTTATTTTAGATCTTTGGATTAAATTGGGGGTGATTAATACAATTTTTTGTGAGAATCTTTTGATTCCCAAGGTCACCAAAAATGGTACGAGGGAAGAGCATACACTTTTCACACCACAAGCAAAAGATCACAAAACACTTCACATAATTTTGGTTTTCTTAATTATATGCCTGAAGAATGCAAGTTGTTGTGCTTTTTAACCCAATGCTTTCAATTGATGCAATTTGTGGTTCTTTTTAAAAGCCCAAATTGAAGTGTTTAGATTGCTATTGGCACACAATTTGTAAATTTTAGAACACCAAATTTTAAATGTTGGGGCACACACACACACACAAAGATTTGTTTGATTGTTGTTTATTCAATTTTATAGCACCAAATGAAAATATTGTGTAACTAACATGCAAAGGGTTTGTTTTTAAGCTCCAATTGAAATGTTCTTGTTAAAGTAGAGATAAAACCACCCTACAAAAGTTTGTTAATATCTGATAAATGATAGCAAAGACCTGCAAAAACACTTGTCAGTACCTGCATAGCCAGCAAAGTTAGTTTTCAAAATAGCGCTAAAACAAAGGTCCAATAGCGCTACTGTGGATAGGAAACAGATAGAACCCAACCCTTATATAGATGGTGCTAATTAAATAAATAGCGCTACTGTGGACAGGAAACAGATAGAACCCAACCCTTATACAGATGGTGCTAATTAAATAAATAGCGCTAATATGAGACCCCGAATGCGCCAAAACAGAAGATCTCACTACAAAATTACAAATAAGGTGCTATTATAGTACATATCACTAATACAGTATCGAGAAGGTGCTAAAGTAGGGAATAGTGCTAAACAAGGTCTATGAATGCGCCACTGTGCAACTTATCAGACAATTTGGTTACACCCGCGGATAGCGCCACTGTGGGGGATAGCGTTGATACTGGACTGAATGCGTCTGACCTATAAAAAGTGGTTTTTCCTGAACAACACAAAGGGTCAGATAGAAAAATTGAGGTCTTGTTAGCCTTGTTAGTCATTAGCAAACAAAAAACAAGCCAAAGCAGAAACTAGCATGCATGTTTAGATTTTATACAAATTTTGACATAACTTCCCCTTATATTTTCTAATATTCCTACAAAATAGAGAGCAATTTAGGCACAAAAAAGCAGCAGGAAGATCGTTAGAAAGGAGACATGTGAGTGGAGGTTAAAACAATAATAAGAAAAATGCTCCGCAGGGATGGCGCTAAAACAAAGTATAGCACCAATATTGACCAGAGATAGCGCCACTGCGCAGTATGGATGGCGCTACACCTACAAAAACACGTAACTCACACCAAAACTCACAAAAAGGGATTAGATTCAGACCTTGTGGGTCCCACCGGGCATGCCAATGTAGATTAGGTAAACATTTGAGGTTGAAATACTAAACAAAATGCATAAAACACAAAAGTTATACCTCACATGCAAAACCCAATCTTATCAAGGGAAGTAGGAGCATGCACCCAAGAACTCCTAAGACAAAGATAATCCCTAGACAATAGATTTGAATGTGAAATGCTACTCTAATTTGTAACTCACTATTCTAGTTCAATGGAGATTTCGACATGGTAACTTTGAATAAAACTTGGATGATGAAAATAGATGGAGAGAGGTTCTATTTATAGATTTTTGGAAGGGATTTTGATCCAAGGGTGGAGATTGATTTGGAAGATCAATGGTGGAGGATAAAAGTGATGTGGAGGGCCTAGATTAAATCTTGAATGAATGGAGGGCTAGGAATAAAAGTGAATCTTTTATTCATTTTGGGAAAAGGAGTTATTAAATGAGCATGGGGGTGAAGGATTATTTTTGAATTAAAGATTCATATGGGGGAATGTAAATGAATTAAAAATTCATTTGGGGAGAAGTGGAAATAAATGAGTATGGGTTTGTAAGAAAAATTAAATGTGATGTGGGATGTTTTAAAATAAAAAATTGACTTATGTCGATTTATTTCAATTTTTTATTTTGGAGGATGTGGGGAAGGGTGTTAAACTAGGTTTGACCACCCAAATGAAGGGGTTAGGATTAATTAATCATAGGTTTTATGTAATTAATCCTAGGGCTAGGATGAGGTAGGCTAGGATAGGCAATTAAATAATAGCTATTTAATTATCTAGGGTAGGGATAGGTTAATTAATAGGCTAGATTAATTAGTTAACATGGTTTTAACTAATTAATTGGATTTAGTGAGAAAGGGGAAATTGATTTGGACTATTGAATCAATTGGCTAAGGTTTGGACTATTGAATTAATGAAATTAATTCAATTTTGGGGATAAAATTATGTGAATTTAGAAAATGAAAGGGATAATTAATTAAATAAAAATTTAATTAATTGATTAGAAGGGAATTTGGTATGTTTAGGGATGTCGGGAGTCAGTTTGATGGTAAAAGACATTTTTAGGTGTATACAAGTCTATTTTGAGTCTTAGGGAGTCATTTTGGAGTCATGTGTCAAATATTGTAAAAATTGTCAAATTGTCAAAAAGTTGTCAAGTGCAATTTAGCAATTTTGTCATAGGGTGAAAGGACAATTCCTACCTACAGATTATGAAATTTAGACCTTTAGGAAATTGCAAAGTATAAAACAAAAGGAGTTGGATGTCATGGCATACACTAAGGAGTTCCATAAATTAAGCATTAGAACAAGACATGTTGAGGATGAAAGAGAAAAGGTAGCAAGGTACCTAAATGGCCTAAGATACACCATCCAAGATGAAATCAGCCTCTCTACACCTAGGACAGTTGAAGAGTGTTTTCAATTAGCTATCAATGCAAAGGAAAGGATAAAAAGAAGACAAGAGCAGCAAGGAAGAGGTAGGGGAAGGACTTCTAGAGGGAGGGGCAACTTTGGTGCAAGAGGACAATCACAAAAACAACAAGATAAAACAAGTAGCCCTCAAGAACAAGGGGCAGATCAAAGAGGTGGTTTCAGGGGTAGAAGACCAAATGGAAGAGGCAGATTTGGAGAGCATCATGTGGAAGAGGGACAAAACAAAACTAAAGAGTTTAAGGATGAGTTACAAAGGAAGATGGGCAAATTCAAGCATGCACCTAAAGTGAAGAAGAAGAATGGAGGAGGTATATTTGTAGTAGGTTCAACAATGTTTTCATATGAGGAAGGAATACACAAATTTCTTGTTGAGATTGCAAGGAGGGATAGACCTAAGTTCAAGATGAAGCAGCTACATGTTGAAGTTGACAAATGCAATCAAGGGACAGATGTGGAAGTTGTAGCTTTACTTTTTGCTTTGTTCTTTTCACAATTGATTGTGGTTGCAGGTTGTGGTGTAGGTTCTCATGTATTTGCAGGTCCTCACTCAAGGGACTTGAGTTCTTTTTCCATGAGGAGTATGGTGCAGGGGTACCATGTCAAATCATGTAAATATGGTCAAATGAGGTCTTGTGATACGTTTTAGGTGATTTGGGTCTTATTTGGTGAAATAAGGTCATAATAGACCATCTTTCTAATTTTTTAAGTCATCTTTTGGTTGGTTGTAGTTAAGTTGTCATATTTTGTAAATCTTGCAAAAAGTTGTCATGGGCAAAATGCAAAAAATGTAAAAAAGTGGAAGTTGAAGGGTCAAGTAGTTCAAAAGTTAGTTGTAGCTATTGGTTTTTTCTTAGACAAGTTTAAATATGCTTGATAAACTTGATGTAAGTGGTTGGGTTTGAAGATCTTCATTGTTTGAAGACATTAGGCTTGGGAAACCATTTTGTTGGTTTAATCCTGTCATATTTGGGATGTTCAAGGTGTGGTAAAGGTTCAATGGGAGTTTGGTGTCTTGAAACCATTTTTTGTGCATATGTAGGCCTTGTAATCAAGTTGTATTGAAGAAGCATTTGTGATTGTTTGGTTGAGCAGTCAAGATATTTGTTTGTATCTTTGGAAACCTTTTGAAGCCTCCATGCTCTGCATTAAATTGGTATCAGAGCAAAACAAAACTGAAGAGTTTAAGGATGAGTTGCAAAGGAAGATAGGCAAATTCAACCATGCACCTAAAGTGAAGAAGAAGAATGGAGGAGGTATATTTGCAGCAAGTTCAACAATGTTTTCAGATGAGGAAGGAATACACAAATTTCTTGTTGAGATTGCAAGGAGGGATAGACCCAAGTTCAAGATGAAGCAACTACATGTTGAAGTTGACAAATGCAATCAAGGGACAGATGTGGAAGTTGCAACTTTACTTTTTGCTTTGTTCTTTTCACAAGTGATTGTGGTTGCAGGTTGTGGTGTAGGTTCTCATGTATTTTCAGGTCCTCACTCAAGGGACTTGAGTTCTTTTTCCATGGGAAGTATGGTGCAAGGGCACCATGTCAACTCATGTAAATATGGTCAAATGAGGTCTTGTGATAGGTTTTAGGTGATTTGAGTCTTATTTGATGAAATAAGGTCATAATAGACCATATTTCTAATGTTTTAAGTCATCTTTGGGTTGGTTGTAGTTATATTGTCATGTTTTGTAAATCTTGTAAAAAGTTGTCATGGGCAAAATGCAAAAAATGTAAAAAAGTGGAAGTTGAAGGGTCAAGTAGTTCAAAAGTTAGTTGTAGTTGTTGGTTTTTAGTTAGACAAGTTTAAATATGCTTGAGAAACTCTATGTAAATGGTTGGGTTTGAAGATCTTTGTTGTTTGAAGACATTAGGTTTGGGAAATATGTTATAGAAGAAGGACAAGGTGTTGAGGTAAAGAAACTGATACATCAGGATAAAAGGCATCAACTGCAAGGTAGCAAGATGGATAGAAGATGAGTTGGCATGGACAAGATGAAGCCAAAGGTGAAGATGAAGACTATGTGCTTCTGGGAAGACAAAGGGTGGGAGTTAGAAGACATCAAGCAAGCTCATTCAGAGATGAATACCTGTTACTACCCTCAATTCAAGAGGGCTTTGAATTTCTTTTGGTCGGGAGTATGGTGCAGGAGCACCTAATGGGCTTTATGCCTCCATGAGGACATTTTGTAAATTTTGTTTTTGTTGGGTGATTTAACAATGTAATAAGGTCATTTAGACCATGTTGGCCTTGTATGAGTCTATTTTGAGTGTTAGGGAGTCATTTTGGAGTCATGTGTCGAATATTGTAAAAATTGTCAAATAGTCAAAAAGTTGTCAAGTGCAATTTAGCAATTTTGTCATAGGGTGAAAGGACAACTCCTACCTGCAGATTATGAAATTTGAACCTTTAGGAAATTGCAAAGTTTGAAACAAAAGGAGTTGGATGTCATGGCATACACTGAGGAGTTCCATAAATTAAGCATTAGAATAGGACATGTTGAGGATGAAAGAGAAAAGGTAGCAAGGTACCTAAATGGCCTAAGATACACCATCCAAGATGAAATCAGCCTCTCTACACCTAGGACAGTTGAAGAGTGTTTTCAATTGGCTTTCAAGGTAGAGGAAAGGATAAAAAGAAGACAAGAGTAGCAAGGAAGAGGTAGGGGAAGGACTTGTAGAGGTAGAGGCAACTTTGGTGCAAGAGGACAGTCACAAAGACAACAAGGTGAAACAAGCAGCCCTCAAGAACAAGGGGCAAATCAAAGAGGTGGTTTCAGGGGTAGAAGACCAAATGGAAGAGGCAGATTTGGAGAGCATCATTAGAAGAGGGGCAAAACAAAACTAAAGAGTTTAAGGATGAGTTGCAAAGGAAGATGGGCAAATTCAAGCATGCGTCTAAAGTGAAGAAGAAGAATTGAGGAGGTATATTTGCAGCAGGTTCAACAATGTTTTCAGATGAGGAAGGAATACACAAATTTCTTGTTGAGATTGCAAGGAGGGATAGACCCAAGTTCAAGATGAAGCAACTACATGTTGAAGTTGACAAATGCAATCAAGGGACAGATGTGGAAGTTGCAGCTTTACTTTTTGCTTTGTTCTTTTCACAAGTGATTGTGGTTGCAAGTTGTGGTGTGGATTCTCATGTATTTTCAAGTCCTCACTCAAGGGACTTGAGTTCTTTTTCCATGGGGAGTACGGTGTAGGGGCACCATGTCAAATCATGTAAATATGGTCAAATAAGGTCTTATGATAGGTTTTAGGTGATTTGAGTCTTATTTGGTGAAATAAGGTCATAATAGACCATATTTCTAATGTTTTAAGTCATCTTTAGGTTGGTTGTAGTTAAATTGTCATGTTTTTTAAATCTTGTAAAAAGTTGTCATGGGCAAAATGCAAAAAATGTAAAAAAGTGGAAGTTGAAAGGTCAAGTAGTTCAAAAGTTAGTTGCAGTTGTTGGTTTTTAGTTAGACATGTTTAAATATGCTTGAGAAACTCTATGTAAGTGGTTGGGTTTGAAGATCTTTGTTGTTTGAAGACATTAGGTTTGGGAAATAGGTTACAGAAGAAGGACAAGGTGCTGAGGTAAAGAAACTGATACATTAGAACAAAAGACATCAGCTGCAAGGTAGCAAGATGGTAGAAGACAAGTTGGCATGGACAAGATGAAGCCAAAGGTGAAGATGAAGACTACATGCTTCTAGGAAGACAAAGGGTGGGAGTTAGAAGACATCAAGCAAGCTCATTCAGAGATGAATACCTATTACTACCCTCAATTCAAGAGGGCTTTGAATTCCTTTTGGTCGGGAGTATGGTGCAGGAGCACCTAATGGGCTTTATGCCTCCATGAGGACATTTTGTAAATTTTGTTTTTGTTGGGTGTTTTAACAATGTAATAAGGTCATTTAGACCATGTTGGACTTGTATAAGTCTATTTGAGTGTTAGGGAGTCATTTTGGAGTCATGTGTCAAATATTGTAAAAATTGTCAAATAGTCAAAAAGTTGTCAAGTAAAATTTAGCAATTTTGTCATAGGGTGAAAGGACAACTCCTACCTGTAGATTATGAAATTTGGACCTTTAAGAAAAAGCAAAGTCTGAAACAAAAGGAGTTGGATGTCATGGCATACACTAAGGAGTTCCATAAATTAAACATTAGAACAGGACATGTTGAGGATGAAAGAGAAAAGGTAGCAAGGTACCTAAATTGCCTAAGATACACCATCCAAGATGAAATCAACCTCTCTACACCTAGGACAGTTGAAGAGTGTTTTCAATTAGCTGTCAAGGCAGAGGAAAGGATAAAAAGAAGACAAGAGTAGCAAGGAAGAGATAGGGAAGGACTTGTAGAGGCAGAGGCAACTTTGATGCAAGAGAACAGTCACAAAAACAACAAAGTGAAACAATCAGCCCTCAAGAACAAGGGGCAAATCAAAGAGGTGGTTTCAGGGGTAGAAGACCAAATGGAAGAGGCAGATTTGGAGAGCATCATGTGGAAGAGGGGCAAAACAAAACTGAAGAGTTTAAGGATGAGTTGCAAAGGAAGATGGGCAAATTCAAGCATGCACCTAAAGTGAAGAAGAAGAATGCAGGCATATTTGTAGTAGGTTCAATAATGTTTTTAGATAAGGAAGGAATACACAAATTTCTTGTTGAGATTGCAAGGAGGGATAGGCCCAAGTTCAAGATGAAGCAGCTACATGTTGAAGTTGGCAAATGCAATCAAGGGACAGATGTGGAAGTTGCAGCTTTACTTTTTGCTTTGTTCTTTTCACAAGTGATTGTGGTTATAGGTTGTGCAGTTTCTCATGTATTTGTAGGTCCTCACTCAAGGGACTTGAGTTCTTTTTCCATGGGGAGTATGGTGCAGGGGCACCATGTCAAATCATGTAACTATGGTCAAATTAGGTCTTGTGATAGGTTTTAGGTGATTTGAGTCTTATTTGGTGAAATAAGGTCATAATAGACCATATTTCTAATGTTTTACATCATCTTTGAGTTGGTTGTAGTTAAGTTTTCATATTTTGTAAATCTTGCAAAAAGTTGTCATGGACAAAATGCAAAAAATGTAAAAAAGTGGAAGTTGAAGGGTCAAGTAGTTCAAAAGTTAGTTGTAGATGTTGGTTTTTGGTTAGACAAGTTTAAATATGCTTGAGAAACTTGATGTAAGTGGTTGGGTTTGAAGATCTTTATTTTTTGAAGACATTAGGTTTGGGAAACCATTTTGTTGGTATAATCCTGTCATATTTGGGATGTTCAAGGTGTGGTAAAGGTTCAGTGGGAGTTTGGTGTCTTGAAACCTAAGGATAGAACCTCAATCTTAGGAATCCAACGTAATTGGGGAGATTGGTTTTTGGACACTAATACCACTTCCATAAGGATGTATGGATGTAGGGTAAGTCCTCATGTATTGCCAAAATATGTTCCTAAAAGGTTAGCCTTTCTAGATGTAATTTGGGAGCTGAATGAATCAGATAAAGCTCATTTGAAGGAACAAAAGAAGGGATCTTTCTACCCTTCTTCCACAAAATTATTTAAATTATAAGCCACAAACAAGGAGGGATTGGATTAAATTTATTTAATTATGCAATTATATAGAATGGGCTTGGAATCTACAAGGATGTTTGATCCTGAAGGATTCATAAATCATGTCAAGATGAGCACCAAAAGGGTTGTATTTATGCATGAGTTTCATATGAGGAAGATGTAACAAGGAATTGCTTCACAGTGGAAGAGATGAATGAGAAAATGACTAAATGGAATGGCATCATGAAGGGGGAAGACCAAAGGAGTAAGATGCATGCAAACTACCCTGGTGCCTTTGAAGAAGAAAGAGATCCTATACTCAGGATGCATAGAATGTTGACAAATGCAGAGACATTGATTGGAAAGACTCCTGCAGCAGAGGAGAAGCCAACATATCAAAGAGATCCCAATGTTCCTGCTCCACATTATGTTTCTACATCAATTGAATCTACTTCTCATTAGTAGTCTCAAGCCAATGGTGTCCCTTACAGTCACTTGCAAAGAAAGGGAAAATTATTGATCTAGAGGGAGGAGAGATAAAAGTTGAGGTAGTCAAGGTAGATGACACTGTAGAGAATGTGCTTGGAGAGGAACCTGAGGTAAATCAACCAATGTCTTCATGTCCAAGGATAATGGTCACCGCTACACCAAGGAGTAGGAGAGAAATAAATTTCAAATACAATGACGATGATACAAATGAATTAAGAGTTATGGCTTGTGCACATTTTATGATTGATGATTAATTTATCAAGTCCCAGGAGTTCAAGGGTTTTGTATTGAGACTAAAAAGTGAAGAATTTTAGAATAAGTTTGATGAAGCAAAAAATAAAGCAAACCTTGAGCAATATGAAGAGATTACTCAAAAAGTATTGCGGAAGGTTAATCTTGACATCAACAAGATTACCCCAGAAGAAGGAAGGAAATTGGTGGAGAACAATGGTTTGTTGTTGCTTCCTAATTGGGACATATCTACTACACTTGCTCTTGATACAATAAGAAGGCAAGATAAAGAAGTATTTGCAACAAAAGAGCAAGTTGAGCAAGATTTCTTCGGGTCAGGATTCAGTCCTAAGTTTGAGACCATGGCAATATCAGCAATGGGTCCAAACACTAATAAGCCAAGCATGGTAAATAGTCTTCATGATTTAATAGGAAATGTGATCATCAAAAGATTATTTGATACACCTATCCCACAAGCTGCATCTTTGAATGTGAATACAACTCTTTTCACTGAGGCAATAGTTACAAAGTTTCTCATATTATGATAGGTTGAATGAGCAGTGCATGAAGTCTATGGTTGAGTTGAACCATCTTAGGTCTCTTCAACTTTCATCTCCAAGCACATCAATACCAACCATTTCCACACCTTCTAGTTCTGTAGAACCATTTCCATCAGATAGGGAAGCTTTATTAGTAGAAATCAAGGAACTTAAAGAACAGGTAAAAGGAGCCAATGAAGATAATTGGCAAATTGGTTATTGATTTGATCAATAATAGGATAACCAAAATAATGAATAAAGTTGATGACACTTGGAAAGCCTATTCAGATTTAAAAGCAATTTGTGTCAAGCATATGCAGGATAGGGATAATTTGAAAGGAATACTTGATAGATGGATACCAAAGATTGCAGTCATAAGGCATGTATACAAGTGTACCAGATTTGACCCAGAAGCCCCTACAAAGATTGTAGCAACTAATGAAATGATTATGATGCTAAAATAAGTAGTTGCATATATCATGAAACTCGATAGGCAAGTAAATGATAAATTAAATTTATTGGAAATAGTTGATAAAAGGATTATGCTAGGTATTTTGGATGATTATAAACAAGTTAAGCCTTTGGATCAGTGGAAGGAATAGTTCAATACATTGCCATCAAATCTTTTAACTTCTATATATCTTCAAATGATGATATTGATATGAAACTATTAAATACTACATTAGGTGAATTATTTAGCCTAGAAGTGAATTTTGATAGTTTTAGCAAAGAAACTAGGGTAATTTTGGATGTAAAATATGTTATAAACAATGACAAAGCGGATAAGATACTCCCTTTCCATTGGTCTTCAAAGAAAATGTGTGCATCATGGATAGAGAAATATATTGATTAGCACATATTTGCATTACAATCGATCCTAGTGCCTTGACAGTTGGAATCCAAGTCGGCAGGTGATCTAATTTTGGTAGTGACAGTTTCAAGAGGCGGTGTCAACATCAGGATTGACCTTCTTCAATGCATACAAGTAGAACGACAAGTTTGTTTTTAGTAGCTATCATATATTGTAATGGGTGCAAGTCCATGTGCCACAAATATTAAATGAAATGTTAGAATGTAAACGAAGGTTGTCATTAGGTCATAGGCCAACATGTTCCTATTTTTCTTTATAAGGAACTCATGGTATTATTGTAAAGGGTTCTGGAATCCTTATTTTTTGGGTGGATGTTTTTGTTGAAAGAAGAATATTTTGGGTTATAGATATAATCTTGTTTGTAAGTGAAAATTTATGTATGGCATATTTTCAATTCGGGTCGAGCTCTATGAAAAATACTTAAAACATGTGTCCTTTACAATTGTCTCCTTGAATGTATTCATTACTCTTATAAATAAGGAATCAAGGGTTTCTGAGTTTAACTATGCACATTTTCTGCATTGTGTATCTTTTTTGTTGCTTCTATTCAAGTAATGGATTAAAATGCTAGGAAGGAGATATAGAGAGTTATGGATTGCATTAAAGATTTGTAAGAAGAATTATGGAAGATACTCTTTCTTGGATGTGTTATTGTAAGGCAATGATACAATTTATCTTCAAAGTTAGAAGTTTGGATGTCAGAAAGAGGAATTTACAGGGAAGAATTTGACTTTGTGCCCCAAATAGGCAACGATCATAAGTTCATTTTGTCTAAAATCATAACCACAACCTTAAAAGACAAATCATCTAAATCATTTTGTTTTATTTTTCTTTGCATGTTGTTTTATTTAATTTGATATATGTTCTTAAAGCCAACAAAGAGTTAATCTCCAAGAAACTAGCTAGTGTTGAATTTATCTTATAGCCTTGGTGCATATTTATGAGAACATCTCTATTTTTACAATAACCTATTGTGATTAGAAGTAAATCAGTTGATATTGTTCTAAGGGAATACCCCCTAGGTCTGGTAGAGCCTAAAGCATAGAGGAGAACAAGGTTATTCTCTTGTTCATTGGCAACTGATCTAAGAATCTTGAGTATTAAAGTTGGCCACATTATAGAGATAATTAGGCAATCAGTTAGAAACACCAATAGATTGGTGACTCTACTGGGGACTTCAGGATTGATTTATTAATAAGAACCTAGATCTAGTCACTTGATTACTTTTTGTTAGGCATTTTTTATTCCCAAAATTTTTTGGTGGTGACTCTAATATCTCTATTATCAACTAGAATTGCACCCATGATGCAAAGTTGTGAGGCTCAGTAATCCTATGTAATATGTGAATACCTTCAGGTTGTGGATTTCCTATGGTGAAGGTAGACCTCTAGATTGTTGGCTAGTTCCCTTATGATTGATCTGTTGTTTAATTGACTTTCCAGGAAAAAGGATAGAAAGAATTGCAATGGAATAATAAATTGAATTTAAGATTGTGGTGATGCATCTATATGATAGAAACATGCATCCTTGATTCACAATGACTTTTAGAATATCTATCCACATAGATCAATTTGGCAATTTGACCACAAAAATGATTCTAAGGAAGGCTTGAATAAATTTCATCTTGAAGGAAAACTAGGTTCTCACAACATTGAAAAAAAGATTATTCTAATACACAACCTAAGACCTGTGATTTTTCACTGCTTTGAATGCATGCAAGTATGAATGAGACAAAGATTTAAAGGTTCTGATATTAAAAATCAATAAAATTTCATCCAATCACTCATAAAACAACACAATTGAGAAGGTAAATACTTGATGCTACTAAAAATTAAGGAAAATCTACATAAAAGGTAAAAAGATAACTTGTAACATGTTGTACTATATAAAATCTATAAAATGAGTTACAAACACCTCTTCTCTCTGCAATGTACAAGAGAGCGAAAAGGAAAGAACTGAGAAAAACCTAAATTTTTCTCCCATATATCAAAAAATGAACCCTCAAGTGCATGGAAAAAAGTACTGCAATTCAACTCAGCATCAAAAATATCTCCACAAACCTCTCTCATGAGAAAAGGTGAAAACCCTCAAAAAGAGGAGTCAAAACTGATGTGATTTGAGCTAAAATAGCTTCAAGCTCACCCTTACAACTAGTTTGACCAAGTGGAACTCCAAAGTAATATAGTGTGGTTTGACCATAAATCAAGGAAAAGACACCAAATGTCTTAGTTAACTCCATCTCCTGATTTTGCATGATTTTGGGATGAGGAAAACAATGTGAACAAATAATAAAGTAATCAACATGATTTACTTTAATATTTGTTATGAATTTGTCTATCTTTGACTTTTACAACTTTATGACAAATAATAAAGTAATTTATAATTTATTACTTTATTATTTGTTTACATTTGTGAACAAATTTCTAAGTCATGCAAACTGAGGAGTATCAAACTATTTTCAAATGGTTTAAAAAATAACTCTCCTTATAACTCCCCTTTTGACTTGCATAGTCACTTCATGCATCCTATGATGATGCTAATAAAAACACCTTCCTCACATGCAAAACTCAAAAATACATTCTCATATGTGAGATATGATCAATAAAAAAATCATGATTTAATCCCTTATATCTCCATGTTATCATGTCATATCTTTCATGCATTAGTCATCTTCATTGACTTAACATTTCAAAAAAAAACTTAAGAAAATCAAAACAAATACTCATAGGCCCGCGGGCTCCTTTGTATCATTAGGTTTTATGAGTGCAAGTTTTGACCCCCACAGTGCCATTTGAGGTTAATGATTTTCATGCAAGATAAAACAAAAAGCTCACTCCTGGCTAGGGCACTCAACCAAAAAGAACTGAACCCTAAAATGTCTTCATTTTGTACTTTGCTTCTTCTTGTGAACTGTCCTGCCACCATGCTAGGGTTTGAACCTAGTTTTTTATGCATTCTAGTGCTATTCTAGAGACTCTTATGCAAATATCTAGTCTTCTTCATCTCTCTGCAATACATAACTTTACTTATTTGATGGTATTTACTACTTCTCTGTAGTTGTTTCCTTCAGATACTCTGTTGTTTCCTTCTTTTTCTGCATATTATGCTTGGAGGTATGTTTTGAAAATCTTTGAAATGAGTAAAATACTGCATATCTTCATTGAATCTTTGTATATGAAGTTGCCAAGTGTCTGTAGCAAAATGGTAGTTCCTGTAACAATACATTTCTAGTGAGGGCTTTTACTGCTTTTGATATTCTATATATCCTTCATGATTTTACCCATGTGGGCATCTGCTCAAAGGTATATTTAAAGCATTTGGACTGCTATTTGTATTTACATCATGAACTACCCCTGTTTCACTGTATTCTCTTTTTACTATCTCTGCTTACTAACCATGTCACTGTCCATCAGAATATATCTTCTTCATGCCTTTTATACATCTTGCTTCATACAAGAACCTTTCATGAATTCTCTGAGACCCCTTTTGACACTGTGAACAGGGTTTCACTACTTTACTCATGGAATGCCTTTGACTAGACCTATTTTGTTATTCTCTGGAGCTCTCAGCCCTCATACATATACACTATCCTTGAAGTCTTGACAGGGTCTCATTTTGAATCTTGACTTAAATCTCTTCACTTGGCACTCACCCTCTGCACACTATCCATCGATGAAGCTCAAAACTTTTAAGAAGACACATTTACTCCTGTAAGTTTTGTGCCTTTATAACAGTCCTTTAGCATAGTGTCTAAGATCTTTAGCAACTTTGCATTGGCTAGATTGTTCTTTACTCCTGTTGGTATGTTGTTCATGCTCAAAGATAATTGGTTTTATGAATGCTTTTGTTGTTCCTATTCACTGTTCCACTATCATTTCTTTATTTTGACTATTCCTTGTTTGCTTCTCATACTTGGATTTCATTATATCTACAACCTTTTAACAAAGTTCACAGGTGATAGCTCAAATATTTTTAAACCTTTGGCATAATGCTCCTGGCAAGGATAGTCAAAGGATATAGCCTTGAGATTCCTAAATAATATAAAATCTTTCATGAACATTCAAAAGATCTTAAGTAATTTGTATTCTTCAAACTATCCTCTCAGGTCTGTTAACCTCTTATGGTTTCAATCCTAGATCTCTGTACGATGTGCAATCTGCTGTAAGTTTGTAGACATGTCTCTATCTTGACTTGCAGTGTCTCTTTTCTTCATTGTATGACTATTCTTTACAAAATTTATTGACATATGATGTCTTCATGTACTCTCTTCAAAGTTGCAAAACCTGATGTCTTTTTACCTTGAGACTCCTGTAGAATGTCTTTTGCTCACTGCTGCCTTGTGTGGTGGTTCATAGTTTCCTGTGTCATAGTGAGTAGAATCAAATGAGACCCTCTGCCTCTATTTGGTTGTAATAGCCTTGATCCTTACATCATGCATATGTATGATTCTTTTAGAAAGACTTAGATTCTAAAAGACATTTTAAACTATCATTTAGCTACTTATTCTCTGCATATGCAATCCTATATATTATTCTTATGCAGATATCTTGTATTGCAGTTTACCTCCTGGCTATAACATTAATCTTCTTCATTTGTTGTGGACTCATTATTGTCCTATACACTGATGATGTCATGTTGACATGCTCTGTCATGTCTTAGGACTGTTCTCTTCTATTTGGCATGGACTTTTACATTTTATACAGTTGCTTCATGAATTCAATAGCAACTTTCACTTCATTCACAACAAAAGGTGGTAAATACCTGTTCTACTGTTGCCCATCTGCTGCTCCATGATTTGTCTTTGGCTGTCATGCTCTTGATGTGGTCACTCAACAGGAATGTGGTATCCATTGTTTATATTCTTGTAGATCATATACATCCATGTACTATGTGTTCACTTGATGGCATTAGTATGTCTTTGCATGATGTATGGACAGTAAAGAGACTTGCTCTTGTACTTTGTCATTATGAATGGTATTTATGACTACTCTACTTCATTAGTTTTCCATGATGTATTGGTGTTGTCATTGGCTTTCAATAAGAATATGCTTATCTTATATTCACCTTAAGATCAAGGGGCAACATGCTGGTCTCAACCCTTGTGGGAGCCCATTTTTACCACATGCTGAAATGTCCTACATAATGATGAATGTACCTGTACCTACACATTGTACAAACAAGTTAGATAAAATAATGAGTTTAATGTTCGTATGATGATTTGATCTTTCTGGCTCTCTTTCTTATTGATCCAATGCATCATGATATGTGCTATATTACTATTGGTAGGGCACATATGGAGATTCATATCTAGAGCTCTAACCAATTGTTTACCATGATACAGGTTCACTTGAAGATCAGGAGAGGAGGAGCAAGAGACAAAGAAGATTCACCCCAAAGCTATATCAGGTAATGATGGATATACATTTTCCTTTATGCTTCTCTTTCATTTATTTTATCCTCAGATGCATAGCATATTTCATGTTACATTAGTTCAGCTACTCCCATGGCTTGTGTGGGACATTTGATTACTCTTTTCTTTCCAATGAATACAAATGCAACATTTGTACAATTCTGTGTATACTTCATTTGCAACATGAATGAAACATTGTGAAATAAAAGAAACATTACTGACAAGAATGAAAGCAATGCCTTGTGTTCAATGTGTACTTTCCTTTATGTTTCTCTACTCTAAACAACAAAACCGAAATTAATCTTTTCTTAAACACTTAAATATGCCATGGTTAAGCATAGCAAGAATGTGTTAAAAAATTCTTCACCTCAAATGTAATGAATTGTTTCAGCTCTGCCAATTTGAGCTGTAGGTGAAAAATTGGTAACAATCTCGAAACATGTTAGAGATAGATATAAA
The DNA here is from genome assembly GCA_027924645.1 of Cunninghamia lanceolata. Taxonomy (NCBI): domain Eukaryota; kingdom Viridiplantae; phylum Streptophyta; class Pinopsida; order Cupressales; family Cupressaceae; genus Cunninghamia; species Cunninghamia lanceolata. The sequence continues at coordinate 973,608 of BSBN01000141.1, read as the reverse complement.
TTACATTTTCTTTAAAATGGATGGAAGAAGATCTTTGAACAAGACTAATCCTGGAAAGAAGTTGATGACTAGAGATCAATCAAACACAAGGAAAGAGTTCAAAACAAAGGGTATTGGTAAATCACATGCTACTTCTTATTATCCTTTCCCACATGCAACATATTCGAGTAGTGATGAAATCCCTACTAGGGTTGTACCCTGTGTCAAATATGTTAGCCCTGGAGTTCTAGAATTGACTGTTGAAAATATTAGGAATGAGGAACTTTGGAAGGGCCCTAAACATTAGGCCATAGTGGCAAAACTTAAGTTAGTTCACCAGGCTAATGCCCAAGTAGTACCTCAGTCTTAGATATTTTCTAACCCTATGTATATATATTTTGTTAATGCAACTACAATGGCTAGTACACAGAGTGTTCATTTTTCTCTTAAAGCCTCATCATCTAGGACAAGAGTGCAAATTAAGGAGTTATTAAAGGAAGTAAATGATTTAAAAATAGAGTTAGATTTATTAGAATCTATGAGAACTAGGGATGATATGAAAAAGAGAATTGATGCAATGAAGGTTTCTTATAGTTATGAAGTTCCTATTTTTGTTCCTCAAACTTCTAATGCTACTAATGTTTCACAAGGTTTGTTTGTTCCTAGTTCTGTTCAAAGTGTACCATTAATAAACATAAATACTTTTACACCCTATCAAAGGATTGTTTGAACTTCTACAATTTCTATGTTTGTTTCTATGCATCCCCAACAATATTTTGTGCTAGATCCACAAACATAGGTAGTTCCCCAACCTCAAAATGCTAATAGTAGATGGGTAGGTCAGTATTACTTGCATTATCCTCATGTAGTATATGGGGGGGTCATATGCATAACATGCAAGCAGGTCAAAATCCTCTTGGTCAAAAAAACCCTCAAGAAGATCCACAAAAGAATGTTCATGGATGAAAAAATGCACAAAGGAATCCTAGTATGCAAGCTAATGTTGCAATAGAAAACATGCAAGATAGAAGATCCTTGCAGCTCGAAAGGTATAGGCATCTTGATTTCACAGGTATTCCTGGCTACCCAAATCCAATACCAAATGCTATAAGGAAATATTTGGTAATTTTTTCTGGAAATAACGCCTTATCTAGTGAAGATCATTTGAAAGCATTTTCAAATCTTATTGATGATTTTGAAGTAGAAGATGAAGATATAATAATAAAATTGTTTATGCAATCATTAATTGATGAAGCTAGGGATTGGTATAGGAGTATTAATTCTTGGGATGAATTTAAAAGAGTTTTCAAAGAACAATATGGTGATAAGACCGATCCAAGATTTGTTATTAATGAGTTTACTAGCATTACCAAGGGCTATAATGAACATGTCACCAATTTTAATGCTAGGTTTACTAGGGTTTTTAACAAGATCCCACCATACATGAGGCCAAATGAATCAATGTGTTTTATTTTATACTATAATGCATATAATGCTAAGATGGGATATGAATTGAGATAAGAACCCTCAATCTTTGAGAGATGCTTTTAAAATAGCAACACATATTAAAAGTAACAGAAAAGCATCAGGAAAATTAAATAAAAGGGATGATGTTAAGATATTGTTGAATCCTAATCCCAAAGCACAACAAGGTAAAGCACCTTCATCTGAGGAAAAGTTGGATAAGGTAATGAGTGCACTGAAGGATTTGAGTTACAGGATTGCAAGAACTAAAAAAGGTTTACCTCTTGATAGACAAAATTATCCAAAGCAAGAAAGAATGCCTAAGTTGTCAGATCAGCCTTATAATACCTCATGGTACAATGGTAAACTAGTGCATATAGGTCCATCAAATAGTGAAACTCCAAATCCTCTTAGAAAGGGTATTGTTAATATGGTTGATGAAATTCCTTGTTGTTGTTTGTCAAATTCCACATTCACAAATACAATGTATGGTATCTTAGTCTTTTCAAGATTCTGTTAATCTTTGTGACAAATGCAATGATTCTCATTACAATGAGGATGATCAGATAAACATGTTGTCCACCAACTTAAATGTAGATGACAGAGGATATCAAAAGGAAATTCATTTTCAAAAATTTTTCTCTGATGATCAGGAAAATGATTTTACTATGCATGCTTTTGAGTCTTACAATTCTGATAGAAGATTAAGACCTTTAGATGAGGAGATTAAAGCATTGACAACATTTGCAATTGGACAAGTTAAAAGCAATTATAAGCTGAGGAGAAAATATCAAGGCGATGATCAGGGAAACCGAGTAGCTTATTTATGAAACAAACCCAAAATCCTATTAAAACTCAAAGTGCTTCTAAAAATAAAGAGGTAAGAGGTAAGAATTCTAAGAATAGAAAATCACAAATAGATAATGATAAGCAAGAAATGAAGAGTTCTCAGGATAATACTGACATTCCCATAAATATTTCTAATGCTAAAACAACACATAATCAAGAAAAGGGTAAAAATGTGTCGTCAGGTGTAGTTCAACCTCTTGCTCTTATGCAACATTATGTTCCTTTTGATATGACATAGGTTTTATCTTCGAAACAAGTTTTAGTACCATTATTAGAGATGATGATAATAGAGGAACATAAGGATAAGGCACTGGCTTTGATAAATAACACTGCAAGTCATTCAGTTGCTGGAAAGAAGATTGGTGATCAGACTAAAATGGAGAAAGACCAAGTAAATGATGTAGAGGAGGAATCAAGTGATGAGATTCTAGAAGTTTACTTGGGAACAACTCTGACCAAATTTCTTGCTCAGGTAGAACCTTTTTATGTTACTTTTCTCATTAATGATAAGTTGATCAAGAATTGCATGATAGACTCTGGAGCCTCTACAAATGTTATGCCTTTAGCAATCATGAATATGTTGGGAATACAAGTAAGCAAGGCATATGGGAAATGTTTTGCTATGGACTCCAGGGAAGTATCTATGATTGGGATTATGAAATATGTAGAATTATAACTTGCTTATTTTCTTGAGAAGAAGTATAGCATGAATATTACTATGATCGATATTCGACCCGAATATGGAATGTTATTATCTAGAAAATGGGCTGCAGCAGTGGGTAGAAGTATGCATTTGGAGTTGTCTTATGCTATGATTTTATGAATGGTAAGAATGTTAGATTGGATAGAGAAAAGAGATCTCTTTCTCTAGTTGAAGATGTGGAACCTACAGAACAGGTATGTTTCCTTGCTTTAGACTGTGATAATTTTAAAGTTGTTACACCAAAATTTGAAACATTGAGTAAAGAACCTATGGTGAAAGAAGCTCAAGTGTCTGATGATGAAAATGAAATATGGTCAATGTATTTTGATGGTGCCTATTCAAAAAATGGTTATGGTACTGGAATTATTTTTGTATCACCTAAGGAAAAAACCTTTAAATTATCTTTTCTTCTCAATTTTGAATGCACAAACAGCATAGAAAAATATGAAGCACTCCTTTTAGGATTGAATGTTTCTATTAAGTATGGGATCAAAATGTTAAGAGTCCTAGGTGATTCAAAGCTGGTATTTTCACAGTTGAGGGGAAAGTATTCCTCAAAGAATAAGAGACCAAAATAGTATAAAAAATGTTGTTTGAGATACAATAGAGTTTTTTGATGCATTTTGCATTGATTGGGTTGAAAGGTCCAAGAATGTAATGGTGGATTTCTTAGCAAATGTTTCTATTAGGTTAGATGATGTTACTTTAGTTGGTATATCTAAAGTTGAAGTCAAGACAAGGCCTTCTGATGGCATGTTACAGAAGGTTTCCTTTTAATGGCAAACCCTATTGGCAAACTACAGCCAGATACTTATCATTGAAACAAGAATAGGGAAACAATAACACTATGTATATTTATCAGTGTTAGATTCAAGACAGACAACTGAGAGGGGGGGTGAATCAGTTGTCCCAAAACTTCTTTCATATTAATCACTTGAATCCTTCTTATAATTTAGAAGCATAATAATAGATCAATTGTGAGAACATAATGCAACAATTCAAGAGCATAAACACATTAACACATATGACACCAAGATTTTAACATGGAAAACCCAGTTAAGGGAAAAACCACGGCGTGACTAACCCAAGATTGTATTCTCTGTTAAAAGAATAAGAAGAAAAAATGGCACATGCCAATTAGGGCTCACTGCCTAAGCACACTACTCACAAGAGGCCCACTGCCTACAGGAGACACACTGTCTACAGAATAATAAATATTACATACTTGAACTGAAGAATAGCATCTTCACCATGCTTGAGTCAATTCTATTTAAGCCCAATACTTCTACTCTGCCCTTTGCTCTGCTCCTCTCTACCACACTCTCATCTCTGCCAAGATACCTTTGAAATCACTTCACAACTTCTTATTTATACAAGACATTTGACTTTGAGATAACCATCCAAGTCAGCATACTTTACAAAGCAAATACATAAATACAACATGACTAATTACAAAAAGGCTTAACATGGATCACCACACTATCGGCCACATAGATCTGAGACTTCAATCTTCCTTAGGAACATGCCATTCTTCACAGAACATCTTCAAGATCATCCAAAGGATGTGTAACTCATCCGGTCGGCCAAACTTAGGAAGAACATCATCATCCGGAAGTAATCCTTCAATTACGAGCTCAATCTTCAATGCAGACCACCAACACGAACTAGCCACAATCCAAAGACCTCCACAAGCTTGCTTAAATCACCAAGAACATCCACACTACTTCTACTTACTGAAATCTTTCTCTCCTTCATCCGGAACCTCAAGAACACAATCTGTCATCACTGTCATATTGGAATAGATGCTTGCGGACCTCTAGAACATGAACCAATTGAGTTGTAAATTCACATTGGCTTCCTAAACACTTGACAAAATCTGCAGAATAAGATATTGCATTTTCGAATCTCACCGGACCTATCTGTGTCACTCTGTCACCTCTAAACATCTACCAGAACCGGTTTTACTCAAGTGGCCATAACTTATTCAAATCTTCATGCGGACCTCTCAAATCTTTATTGGAACATCTTAAGACACATATCTACAAACCCTTTGAAGCGTATCCTCTGATCTTCATCTTAGCTGGGATCTTCACCTTACTGTCTTCACTATTCTTCTTTGTTCCTAATAGGACTAATTTTCTCAATATCCTCAGCATACAACTCACTCAATCCTTTTTCATCAATGCAATAAGAGTATGTTGACATCAATGACAACACCGGTTAGGCCCATACTTGCAACAATCTCTGCCTTTGTCATTGATGGCAACATATGATGTGAAAAATTATTTTGACCATCAAGACAAGAGCTTCTCCTTACTGACTGACATAACTCCCCCTATCAGCAACAACCATTCACATGTCTTCTCTTCCTTTATTGCTCCCCCTTTGATCAGCAACCACTTTTGTTTTTCACATGTCTTCTCTCCTCCTTTGACAGCAATGGCAAAGGGCACATACTTGCATCACATAAGAATCATACCAGCTGCTCCTCCTGAGTAACAGCTTCCCATCATCAATTCGGACCACAAGATATGACTGTGAGATCCATCGGACTGATGCACATCAGTGCACCTTAATTTAGAATCAGAGGGGTAATAACCCCTAACTTCTCCCTGAGATACTCAAAAGAGTCCTTAGGTAGAGGTTTAGTAAAAATGTCTGCAATCTGATCCTTGGAAGGCACAAACTCCAATCTGACTTCATTCTTGATCACTTGTTCTATCAAAAGGTGAAACTTGATGGATATATGTTTTGTCTTTGAATGCAACACCAGATTTTTTGATATATTTATTGCACTTGAATTATCACAGAAGATTGTGATAGGTTCCTCATTCTCCACTCTGATGTCTCTTAGCATTTGGTTCATCCACAATACTTGAGTGCAACTACTTGCTGTTGTAATATATTCTACTTCTACAGTGGACAGAGATATTGGTGCAGGAGCACCCAATCTACAGGAGCCTCCATGAGGCATTAGCTGTTTTAGAGTTTGTTGTTATGTTTTCAATGAAGTCCTAAATAGACATTTAATGTAATAAGGTCTTAATTGACCGTGCTTTTCTATTTTTAGATAGTTTGTTAGATAGATGTTAGTTGGTTAGGCAGTTACATCTCCTAGCCACTGGGAGACAAGTCTGTACTACCCCTGTTGTGTAGTTAAATAGAGCAGCTCAGATTGATTTGAGCATAGATGATATAGAGTAGACAGTCAGATTTAGCAGGAAAAGATTGTAAATCAATTCTGTGAAGAAATAAAAGAAGTTTGCGTTCTGGTGTAATCGCAGGGGATATCATTTGGGGTCATTTAGTTTTATTTCTATTCTGTAGGTTTTTTATTTTTCCATGTGTTGTTCAGTTACAATGGTGACAGAGGAGGAATCAAGCATTTTATGCGTATGGTGAATATTTTATGTATATCCTACATTTGTATGTGAGACTGACTGTAGAAAGTCAAAGAATGAATATGCGAAGACATTGGCGTGAGGGAGCCTATCGGGGAAGACTTTAAGAGTCATAGCAAAAGGCAAAGTGTTGCTGATATAAAGCATATCAGAAAGAGTCTCACCGATCGTGTTGTATCGGGATAACAATTGTTTAGTCCCAATGATGATTAAGCAATGTGTGTGCAGAGAAGGGTGATCGGTGTAAGGAGGTGTATCGGCGAAGGAGAATAAAGTTGTGCTGATCGACGGAGTCATGCTGATAGTAGGGGCATCAGCGAAAGTATCATCATCGGAGGAGGAGAATAAAGTTAGGCCGATAGATATAAGTCACAGTGACAAGTGAGTTCATCAGGGAGAGTAGTAGATTGGGGTGACTGTTGAACATTCGACCGATAGTGGAGCTCCCGTTGATAGGCGAAGAGTCGATTCTCCATCGACAAGAGGATAGCGATCGGTAAAGGAAATAAAGGTGATGCCGACGGAAGGATGTGTTACCGATGGTAAAGGGAATGTATATTTCGGTGAGACAATAGATGTGATCTTGCCGATATAAGCAGTAATAGCTTTTTTTGTGGGTTTTAATGGGTTTTTCACCCTGTTTGAATGCTTGTGCTGGCCACTCTACATCAAATTGGTATCAGAGCTCAAAAGATTATGAGCGTGTAGATAGAGTGCCGAAGGAGGCAATCTACACTAGGATTTTTGGGATGAGCAGTTACAAGTTCACCCGCTACAGTAGACAGACAGGAAGGTCTGTCAAGAGGGCTAGAGGAGATGGTCCATTGGTTGTCGCCAAAAGTCTTGGGGAGAGAGGCAAGAGAGGACTCCTAGGTGAGGGACAGAAGTATTGGTGTAGTAGAGAGAAGTGGACTTTAGATGATAGAGATGCTATTTGGAAGCAACCAGTCAAACTCCATTGATAGGAGTCACGGTTGGAGGATAAAGAGGAAACAGCAGAGTCATCACGTCAGGGTTGAAGATAAAATGAAGTTGTTTGCAGCAAACCTCATAACTCTTGGGACAAGAGTTTTTTCAACTTGGGGAGTATGATGCAGGGGCACCCAATCTACAGGAGCCTCCATGAGGCATTAGCTATCTTAGAGTTTGTTGTTATGTTTTCAATGAAGTCCTAAATGGACATTTAATGTAATAAGGTCTGAATTGACCGTGCTTTGCTATTTTTAGATAGTTTGTTAGACAACTATTAGTTGGTTAGGCGGTTACATCTCCCAGCCGCTGGGAGACAAGTCTGTACTACCGCTGTTGTGTAGTTAAATAGAGCAACTCAGATTGATTTGAGCATAGATGATATAGAGAGTAGACAGTCGGATTTAGCAAGAAAAGATTGTAAATCAATTTTGTGAAGAAATAAAAGAAGTTTGCGTTCTGGTGTAATTGCAGGGGATACCGTTTGGGCTCATTCCACTGGTGGATTTCTTTGAAATCAGTGGAATGACCTCCGTGTCATTTAGTTTTATTTTTGTTCTGTAGGTTTTCACTTTTTCCATGTGTTGTTCGGTTACAACAGTGATAGAGGAGGAATCAAGCATTTTATATGTATGGTGAATATTTTATGTATATCTTGCATTTGTATGTGAGACTGACTATAGAAACTCAAAGAATGAATATGCAAAGACATCGGCATGAAGGAGCCCATTGGGGAAGACTTTAAGAGTCATAGTGAAAGGCAGAGTGTTGCCGATATAAAGCATATCGAAAAGAGTCTCACTGATCATGTTGTATCAGGATAACAATTGTTTAGTCCCACCGATGATTAAGCAATGTGTGTACGGAGAAGGGTGATCGGCATAAGGAGGTGTATCGGCGAAGGAGAATAAAGTTGTGTTGATCGACGGAGTCACATCGATAGTAGGGGCATCGGCGAAAGTATCATCATCGGAGGAGGAGAATAAAGTTAGGCTGATAGATATAAGTCACAGTGACAAGTGAGTTCATCAGGGAGAGTAGTAGATTGGGGTGACTATTGAACATTCGACTGATAGTGGAGGTCCCGCCGATAGGCGAAGAGTCGATTCTCCATCGGCAAGAGGATAGCGATCGGTAGAGGAAATAAAGGTGATGCCGACAGAAGGATGTGTTGCCGATGGTAAAGGGAATGTATATTTCGGTGAGACAATAGATGTGATCTTGCCGATATAAGCAGTAATAGCTTTTTTGTGGGTTTTAATGGGTTTTTCACCCTGTTTGAACACTTGTGCTGGCCACTCTGCATCAAAGTAATAATCAATAGATGTGTTGCTGATGGTAACGGGAATGTATATTTCAATTAGACAATAGATGTGATCTTGCTGATATAAGCAGTAATAGCTTTTTTTGTGGGTTTTAATGGGTTTTTCACCCTGTTTGAACGCTTGTGTTGGTTAAAAATGTCTACAATCTGATCCTTGGAAGGCACAAACTCCAATTTGACTTTATTCTTGTTCACTTGTTCTCTCAAAAGGTGAAACTTGATGGATATATGTTTTATCTTTGAATGCAACACCGGATTTTTTGATATATTTATTGCACTTGAATTATCACAGAAGATTGTGATAGGTTCCTCATTCTCCACTCTGATGTCTCTTAGCATTTGGTTCATCCACAATACTTGAGTGCAACTACTTACTGTTGTAATATATTCTACTTATGCAGTGGACAGAGATATTGCCTCTTATTTCTTGCTCAGCCAAGAAACCAATCTTTTCCCTAGAAAGAATGATCCACCACTGGTACTCTTCCAGTCATCCACATCTCCTGCCCAATCCGCATCTGTATATGCATGAAGTGAGAAATCATGATCTCTAGGATACCATAAACCATACTCAACTGTCCCTTTTAGATAGCTGAGAATCCTCTTAATTGCCATGACATGAGATTCTCTAGGATCAGCTTGGAATCTAGCAACAAGACCAACAGCATTCATAATGTTAGGTCTAGTTTGAGTAAGATACAATAGTCCTCCAATCATTGACCTATACTTTTTCTGATCAGCCTTAGGAGAGTCATCATCTTTGCTCAATTTACATCCGGTTGCCATGGGAGTACTCATTGGTTTTGAGTCTTCCATCCCAAATTTCTTCAACAATTCTTTCACATATTTGGTTTGAGAAATGAAGATTCCTTTCTTTGTTTGAATGATTTGCAGACCCAAGAAGAAATTCATTTCCCCAAACATGGACATCTCAAATTCACTTTTCATTTAATTTGCAAAAGTTTTGCACATACTATCTTCTCCTCCAAAAATGATATCATCAACAAACACTTCAACAATTAAGATATTTTCATGATCAATTTTAAAGTACAAGTTACTGTCAGCAGTACCTTTGTTGAAACCAATCTTCAAAAGATGTTTATCTAGTTTTTCATACCATGCTCTTGGGGCTTGTTTGAGTCCATACAAAGCTTTCTTCAACTTGTAGACCATATCACCATGATCAGACAATTGGAATCCATCCGGTTGCTCAATGTAAACTTCTTCTTCCAAGTCACCATTCAGGAAGGCAGACTTGACATCTATCTGATATACCTTGAAATCCTTGAAAGCAGCAAAGGCAAGAAATAATCTGACTGCTTCAATTCTTGCCACCGGAGCAAAAGTCTCTTCAAAATCAACTCCTTCAACTTGGGAATAACCCTTGAAGACCAATCTAGCTTTGTTTCTGACTACTTCACCATCTTCATTTAGTTTATTCTGGAAGACCCATTTGGTTCCAATCATATTTTTGTTTCTAGGTCTAGGAACAAGATCCCAAGTGTGATTTTTCTCAATTTGCATTAGCTCTTCCTTCATTTCTTTAGTCTAACTTTCATCATTGCATGCTTCATTCATTGACTTTGGTTCAATCTTTTAAATCAAACAATACTCTTCTAAGTCTTGAGCAATCTTTCTTCTTGTTTGAACAACTTTTCTTTTATCACCAATGATCTGATCTTCAGAGTGATTCAGTCTTACATATCTTAGAATTTTAGGAATTTCTTATACTTTTATTTCTTGAACAGGTTCATTCAAACTTATCTCTTCTTCCTGATTCACCAGATTAGTCTGGATCTAAATTTTAAAAGGGGCTTGGACTTCTTGGATCAAAACATCATTCTGATCATCTTCATCATAGTCATAAAACCTTGAGGGTTTTTCAATACCTTCATCAACCTTCACATTTGTACTTTCTATAATGTTTCTTAATCTCTTGTTATAACACTGGTATGCTTTGCTTTGAGTAGAATAACCCAAGAATATTCCTTCATCACTTCTAGCATCAAATTTTCCAAGGTCTTCATCTCTTTTAATATAACATTTGCTACCAAAAACTCTGAAATACTTCACAGTGGGAGTGATGTCAAACCAGAGTTCATAAGGGGTCTTACCAGTATTGCTTCTGATTTGTACTTGATTAAAAGTATAGACAGCAGTGCTTACAGCTTCTCTCCAGTAGATCTGAGGTACATTTGCTTCCATCATAATGGTTCTAGATGCTTCTTGGATGGTTTAGTTCTTTCTCTCCACTACTCCATTCTGCTATAGAGTCCTTGGAGTAGACAACTGTCTTTTTATCCCATGTTTCTCACATAATTCTATGAAATCCCCAGATGTGAATTCTCCACCTCTTTCAGACCTAAGACATTTTATGTTTAATCTAGTTTTATTCTCTACCATAGCCTTGAAGATTTTGAATTTCTCAAGAGCCTCATATTTCTCTTTCAGAAAAGTCACCCACATCATCTGGGAGTAGTCATCAATTAATAACATGAAGTATCTATCACCTTGCAAGCTCTTGATTCTTGCTGGACCACATAGATCAGTATGTACTAAGTCCAACAATCCGGTAGAAGATTGTTCCTTACTTTTGAATGAGACTCTGTTCTGCTTACCCAACTGACATTATTTGTACAAACTATTAGTAGGTTTCACCAATCTTTGAAGATCTCTTATAGCCTGAGTGTTGCTTATCTTGATGATATTATCAAAATTCACATGACACATTCTTCTATGCCACAACCAACTCTGATCAATTTGAACAAATAAACAATTTTTACCAATACCAACCAAGTGGAAGATATTACCTTTTGTTTGAGTACCGGATGTAATCTATGTTCCAGAACTTTCAAAGATCTTACATTTTCCATTTTTGAATCGGAGATCATAGCCTTTGTCCACCAACTATCCAACACTGAGAAGATTGTGCTTCAGACCTTAAACATATAGTACATTACTGGTTTTGTTCTTTCCATCAAAAGAAACGGTTCCTCTAGCTCTAATTCTGCCAACAGAATTATCACCAAATTTTACCACTCCTTCATATCTCTCCAAATCTATGAACTTATTTTTGCAACATGTCATATGGTGGGAGCATCCACTGTCAATGACCCAATCATCATTTTCTTCAACTTGGGCAGCCAGAGCTCTTTCTACCATTTTATGATTGACAAATTCAGATGGCATTGGATCTTCTTCCTTAATGGTAATAAACACCCAGTCACTTCCAGATTTGTTTCCTGTCTCTGATTCATCATCTATTACACCATCATCATCATGAACATAGTAACATTTCTTTTGGAATCTTGATCTGTTAGGATTTGGCCTTGAAAATCTTTCTGGACACCTTGAGGCAAAATGACCAATCTTATTGCAGTTAAAACATTTAAAAGGCAATTTCCCTTCATACTTACCAGATCCTCTTGGAAGTCTTTTTGCAATAAGGGCTTCAAGTTGAGCAGCTTCTGCTTCATCTTCTTCCAGATCTTTTCTTGCTTTTGCATACCATGATAGTTTCTTTGAAGATTTCTCTCCCGAATCAAACTTTTGTTTTCCTTTTACAGAGGCACTAGCTTTGAATGTAGATTCAGTCTTGGGGGGGCATCTCCAAACCTAGCCAATTCAAATGCAGCTAATTTACCAACCAATTGATCTCTTGTGATATTTGAAAAAGAACTAAATTCTTCAATAGCAACAACCTTGTATTTGTAAGAATCTAGAAGGGATCTGAGAACTTTGGCAACAATCTCATCTTCATCCAAGATTCCACGAGCACATCTAATGCCACAAACAAGCTCATTTACTCTTGGCATAAATGTAGTGATATTTTCATCTTCTCTCATCTTCAGGTTTTCAAATTTTCCTTTCAGACTCTGTAACTTCGCACATTTAACATACTTGTCTCCTTCATGTAGAAGATCTAGTTTTTCCCAAATCTCATATGCAGTTTTTAGATCAATAACATTTGTCAGCTCTGAATCAGATAAGGCACTTAGTAGAGCTTCTTTAGCCTGAAGATTGTTTTCAACATCTCTAATTTAATCTACAGTTCTCAGACCATTCTGTGGAGGAACATACTTCTTTGAAGCCATGATCCAATATTGCATTCCCATACATTGCAAGTGACATTCCATGTAGATTTTCTAAAGAGTGTAATTAGTTCCATCAAACCTCGGACTATCCTTCTTGTAGGATGACATCCTGGATCTCCTCAAGCAGTTAAGCTCTTTTAGAGGAACTTAGCTCTAATACCAATTGTTAGATTCAAGACAGACAACTGAGAGGGGGAATGAATCAGTTGTCCCAAAACTTATTTCCTATTAATCACTTAAATCCTTCTTACAATTCAGAATCATAATAATAGATAAATCATGAGAACATAATGCAACAATTCAAGAGCAGAAACACATTAACACATATGACACCAAGATTTTAACGTGGAAAACCCAGTTAAGGGAAAAACCACAGGGTGACTAACCCAAGATTGTATTCTTTGTTAAAAGAATAAGAAGAATAAACAACACATGGCAATTAGGGCTCACTACCCAAGCACATTGCTCATAAGAGGCCCACTGCCTACAGGAGACACACTGTCTACAGAATAATAAATATTACATACTTGAACTGAAGAATAGCATCTTCACCATGCTTGAGTTAGTTCCATTTAAGCCCAATACTTCTACTCTACCTTTCACTCTGCTCCTCTCTACCACACTCTCATCTCCACCAAGATACCTTTGAAATCACTTCACAACTTATTTATACAAGACATTTGACTTTGAGATAATCATCCAAGTTGGCATACTTTACAGAGAAAATACATAAATACAACATGACTAGTTATAAAAAGGCTTCACGCGGATCACCACACTATCAGCCACACAAATCTGAGCCTTCAATCTTCCTTTAGGAACACATCATTCTTCACAAAATAGCTTCAAGATCATCCACAGAATGTGCAACTCATCTGGTCAACCAAACTTAGGAAGAACATCATCATCCAGATGTAATCCTTCAATTACGAGCTCAATCTTCAATGTGGACCACCAACATGAACTGGACATAATCCAAAGACCTCCACAAGCTTGTCTGAATCACCAAGAACATCCACACTACTTCTGCTTACTGAAATCTTTCTCTCCATCTGGAACCTCAAGAACATAGTCTATCATCACTGTCATATTGGAATAGATGCTTGTGGACCTCCAGACCACAAACCAATTGAGTTGTCAATTCACATTGACTTCCTAAACACTCCACAAAATCCACATAACAAGATATTGTATTTCTAGATCTCACTAGACCTATCTATCACTTTGTCACCTCAGAACATCTGCTAAAACTGGTTTTACTCAAGTGGCCATAACTTATTCAAATCTTCATGCAGACCTCTCAAATCTTTACTGGATCATCTTAAGACACATATCTACAAACCCTTTGAAGCACATCCTCTGATCTCCATCTTAGCTAGGATCTTCACCTTATTGTCTTCATTGTTCTTCTTTGTTCCTGATAGGACTAATTTTCTCAATATCCTCAGCATACAACTCATTCAATCCTTGTTCATCAATGCAACAGGAGTATGTTGACATCAATGACAACACCAGTTAGGCCCATACTTGCAACAATCATTTATCATGAAACCTAGACAAATCATTCAAATTCTCAACTTCACATAGACTCAAAGCTAGGAGACAAGAACTACCATCATACAAAGGAACTAAATATGCTAAAAATCTTAGCCATTGATTAAGAACAAAAACATAACATTTTATTTCTCAAATTTAACCACTTATTACAGTCTGCTCCATTCACTCAAGAATCAACCTCTCTAGGCATAACATTCCTTTTACCTACAACGATCTTCAACAGTCTTTATTCTGAATCAGCCTCTTTAGGCATAACATTCCTTTTACCTATAGCGACCTTCAAGGGTCTTTATTCCCTTCACAGACCATCGACCTTCCTATCATCTATATTAGCCTTTTTATATCTTTTCTTCTTGCTCTCCTTTATCGATCCTTCCTTTGTTCCCAACTGTCTCAGTATTTGCTTTATCAGCCTTCACACCCCTGGAAATCCATTCATTCAATATCTCATTTGTATCATCTTCTAATTGGCCTCCACATGGCCACGTCCTACCTACATTATCATCCTCTCTACCCTCTCCGTTGGCCTCTCAGTTCAGCCTCACAACATGGCAATTACCTTTCCAATCTGCGGCCATTTCATTGGCCTTGCCAATTCAGCCTACTGTTGTATTCTGTGACCAACTCCCCCCTCCTTCACAATTTCTTGCATGGCCTTTTATTCGACCTTCTCATCTTCCTACCATTGAATCTTCTTATGCATTCTTTCCTTCTTAGTCGTTACATGGAAAATTCAAACTATCCTGAATCTACCATATTTGTTTCCTTTCTACCTTTTGTAACTATTACTCTAGACTCTTTGTTAGCTTTTCCATTCTGTCGTTCTGGTCGTTTCCCAAAAATAGAATTTTCATTGTCCTCAAATTGTTAGTTGTCAATTCCATAAGCTATTCAACTCTTCACTGAGTAACTATTGCACCCAACTTCCCATGACTGCCTGATTCTCCTTGCTGCTCATAACTGATTATTCTTAATGGACCAAAGGTCACTTGTATCAATCAACACATTTCCTGTTGCTAAGGTGACAGGAACCTGATTACACCACATCCTGTAACAAAACTCAAATAAATAAGTAAAAAGTGAATTTTTATAAAATATATACGATGCCCCTGCATCAGACTCCCCAGGGGACAAAAAGAATGTGCTCCTACACATGAAGTAATACTCAGCAACTTACTCTCCATTTATTTTCTTTCTCTTTTTCCAATCCCTTTGCACACTTGCATTGATCACAACTACATTCATTTCAACAACATACTTTTTGACCAAAAGCCAACTTGGCTTTGTATACTCAAGTATCTTTACTAGTCTCCTCATTCCAACTATAATCTTCAATTCATTCTCTCTTTCACTCATCTTGTCTTCTACACCTACACAAGAAACAAATACATTAAAGGAAATATATCCTTCTTCTTCCACATACTTATATGTTTTCATCCATCTCCTGTTGTCTTCTAAACATTTCCTTCCTTTCAACATGCCTCAAAAACTTGGGCTCCACCTCACCCATACTCAACCATTCAATGTCACCTATTTTTGCATTCTTCTTGATACCAACAATAACATCTCTTGAGGACCATGTTTTCTTATCCTTTTGTCCATTATCATCAGCAAAATCATGCTTCCCTATCAACCCATATTGGATTTCCTCATACATGTTACAACTCATAATATCCCTATTAAAATATGGATTTTCTACTCCATATTTCCTTCTAGACTTCTCATTATACAAACCATCAACAAAATGAAAGACAATACATTTTACCTCTCCTTGTAGTTTTGTTGCCATCTGTCACTTTGTATTCTTAGTTATTCCTACAAACTTCTCCATTGCACTCCTTATGCATTCATGAGGACCCACTTTAACTGTTGTCCCCTTATATGAATCTGTGTTTTTAGTTTGTAAAGCTTCAAGCTCTGTAATTGATGCAATCTCAACTTCATTGTCTTCTATCCTTTCTTCCTTCTTCAACCCTTCTTTTATTTCCCACTCTTGCTCTCTATTGTGCTTGGCCATCTTCTTCTTTGGATTCACTCTATCCTTACATTGGTTCATGCTAACTTTGTTTATCTACTTCTCTTTCTTATAGTACCTCTTCCTTCTTATGTCCTCATTTACAAGCCCCCACAACTCCATCTCATGTTCATACAAGTTATCAACAACATTCATTTTCTCATTTCTTTCTGGTTCAACAATTTCATTCAAGGACTCAAAAGCATTAATAAGGAAATCATCTAACATAACTTGCTTACCTTTCAAATCGCATGTGGGCTCTTCAATCTTCTTTTCCTTTCCTTCAAACTCTATTTCCTTGCTTGATCCCTTCATCTTATGATCGTGGTTCCTCTTGAACTCTTTCATGTCCTTAATTCCTTGGGACTATTTGCTGTCATAAACTCCCTTACACACTTCTGTTTGCTTACACTTTACATGTTGCCTTTAAACAACTGACTTCCTTTGCCAACTTGATATCCTATATCTATGATCCTTAATAATGTTTGAATTCCCTAGACTACTCCTCTCCCTATTTACTTGCATTTTCAAATTAGTAATTCCATATGCATGCTCACAATGAACATTTCTACCTTCATATGCCCTTGCCATACCTTGTTGTTTAGTTTTTCCTTCATCCTTGATTTCCTTGCTTACCAACTTTACCCTTGGGTTTCTTTTCTCTCTCCTACAAAACTTCCAAATACATCATGAAATTCCACAACATCTCCTATATCTTTCCCATCATACCGGAAAATCTCATTATCCTTCTTATCTTTATATTTAAATACTTTACAATATACCTTTTCTTGAGGACCTACTGCAAGCACAGCTTCTGCTGCAACTTGTATCTGACTTTTCTCATCTTCACCACCATCTACGGGTGCCTCTTCTCTCATTGATGTTGAGTTCTCATCCTTGACCCCTCCAATGAAGTCTCTCATATCTTTACCTTTTCCCATAAGTACTGCTACCTGGATTGCTTCTTTCCATTCCTTATCTCTTTCCTTATCTATGGGCTCTTTGCTTGCCCTTTCTCTTTGTGTCTCCAAAGGTTTGTTCTCAACCTTCTTTATACCTGCGTCCACACTTTCAAACAAATCAATAGCAATTGAATCAAGAGACCAAGATGTCTCATCAAGTGCCTCTTCCATAGACATTATCTTCTCTTCTTCTTCAAGTGCTCTTTGTTGCACTTTCTCTTTTCTCTTTTCCTTACTGTCTTTATGCAAGTCCTCTACCCTGAGAACTTTCTTCTTCTCTTCTTGTCCACTTCCTGCAACAACTACCTTATCAGGAAAATAAATCTTTTCCAAAATATCCATTCTTCTTGCAATCTCTTCCAATTCTTCTCAGAATTTTCTACTTTCCATCTTGTCCCAATATCTATCCCAATATGGGATTATCATGGGTCTTCTTACACTAATCCCCATCCTTCACACTGCTACACTCCATTGCACTTATTCAACAATCTTCTTCCCTCTCAATCTCCAACAATCTTTCATACCTCCTTCACTACCCTCAACAAATTCACCTAGGGTCTTCTTAAGACACAACTGCTTCTTACTCTTCAAGTGTGAACTACCTATCCATCGGTGATCAGTTCACACAACTACCCACATTACACACAGTTCCAGGCATAGGTTGCCTCTCCTTTGACGCTCTACCTATGCATACACTACATCTTTCTATTCATTCTCATATCTTTCCAAGCATCAATGAACATAAATAATTCTTAATCCAAACATTTTCTAACTCTCCACTTCTCTTTCTCTTATTACTCTAGGCGGCACTCTGGCCACTCCTCAACAGTCCAAATCTTCAGGCTCTGATACCACTTGATGGCATTTTACAGAAGGTTGCCTTTTAATGGCAGACCCTACTAGCAAACTACAACCAATACTTATCCTTGAAACAAGAATAGGGAAACAATAACACTATGTATATTTATCAGTTATCATGAAACCTAGACAAATCATTCAACTTCACATAGACTCAAAGCTAGGAGATAGGAACTACCATGATACAAAGGAACTGAATATGCTAAAAATCTCAGCCAATGAATAAGAACAAAAACATAACATTTTATTTCTCATATTTAACCACTTATTACAATCTGCTCGATTCACTTAGGAATCGGCCTCTCTAAGCATAACATTCCTTTAACCTACAGCAATCTTTAATGGTCTTTATTCTGAATTGACCTCTCTAGGCATAACATTCCTTTTACCTACAGTGATCTTCAATGATCTTTATTCCCTTCACAAAGCATCGGCCTTCCTATCATCTATATCAGCCTTTTTATATCTCTTCTGCCCACTCTCCTCTATAGATCCTTCCTCTATTCCTAGATGTCTCAGTATTCATTTTATCAGCCTTCACACTCCTCATAATCCATTCATTCGATATCTCATTTGTATCATCTTTTGATTGGTTCCACATGGTCATGGCCTACCTACACTATCATCCTCTCTACCCTCTCTGTCAGCCTCTCCATTCAACCTAACAACATGGCGATTACCTTTCCAATCTGCGGCCACTTCATTGGCCTTGCCAATTTAGCCTACTACTATCTTCTGCGACCAACTCCCCCTCCAAAATTTCTTGCATGACCTTTTATTCTTGGCCATTACATGCAGAATTCAAACTGTCCTTCATCTGCCATATTTGTTTCTTTTCTACTTTTTGTAATTGTTACTCCAGACTCTTCATTATCTTTTCCATTCTGTCATTCTGGCCGTTTGCCAAAAATAGAATTTCCACTGTCTTCAAATTGTCAGTTGTCAATTCCATAAGCTATTTGACTCTTCACTGAGTAACTGTTGCACCCAACTTCCCACGACTGCCTAATTCTCCCTGTTGCTCATAACTAATTGTTCTTACTGGGTAGAAGGCCACTTGTATCAATCAACACACTTCCTGTCGCTAAGGCGACAAGAACCTGATTACACCACATCATGTCACAAAACTCAAATAAATGAGTAAAAAGTGAAATTTTATAAAATGTATATGATGCCCTTGCATTACCTTCAGTCCCAGACAACATTTGCAATTGGCAGAGTTTAAATGATGACAAAGATTTGATAAAGTTTCTGCAGTGCATAGATGAGTTTGATAATCAAGAGATTGATTTTCAGAACTTTGTTCAAGTAGTTGATGGAAAAGAAACATTGTTTGGAAATGAAGTCATTTAGCTTAAGACAAATAAGATTCCCAAAGGGTTGGTTTCTCTAGAGAGATTTTTTTACAGCAATGAAAAACAAATTGCAAAGTCTACCTTAGTTCATGATCAGGGTCTTGAAGAAATTAATCTAGGGATGGAAACTGCCCCAAGAAGGGTCTATATTGGAAATAAATTGAATACAAAGGTAAGAGCAATGTTGATAGATCTACTCAGGAAATATAAACATGTCTTTGCTTGGTCTTATGATGATTTAAAAGCCTATAGAGAAGATTTGTTCCAACATGAAATCCCTCTAAAACCAAGAGCTAAGCCTTTTAGGTAGAAGCAAAGGTTGATAAATCCAACCTTGGCACCCAAGATGCAGTGAGAATGTATGAATCTTAGAGATGGATGTATTATCAGGCCCATTAGGCACTCTACTTTGGTTTCCAATTTTGTGCCAGTAAGAAAAAAGAATGGTGATAGCAAGCTATGTGTTGATTTAAGGAACCTAAATGTATCTTCACAGAAGGATAACTATCCATTACCTAATATGGAATCCTTGTTGCAAAAGGTAACTAGATGTGAATTGTTATCTATGATGGATGGTTTCTCTGGGTACAATCAAGTAAAAGTAAAAGAATCAGAACAGTATAAGACAACTTTCACTACACCTTGGGGCACTTATGTTTATGTAAGGATGCCTTTTGGATTGACAAATGTTGGATCAACATTTCAGAGAGTAATGGATGTTACATTTGTTGATTTGATTGATACTATTATGGTGGTATATCACGATGATTTAACTGCTTTTTCTAAACAAGAACATTGCATGCACCTTAAAAAGATTTTTTTAGAGCAATTTTTTTTAACTTGCATATAGATTACTAATAAAAAGAAGTACATTAGTTGGCCAAGGAAGCCACATCAAAATACAGTTTCTGTTATATACCCATCTATAGATACTGTAAGTTAAAGTATTACTTTTTACAACATATGATTTATCTATATAAACTTATCAAATATCAAGTCAAAATGTTCAACTCATTCTGCCTTGTCTTCAGTCTCTATAGTTTCTTTAGATGCCTCTAATAAACTCTTATTACCCCTTATGAGTGTTCTAAATAGGTTCTGCACCAATTGCCTAATAAATAGGACCCTCTTGATCTACATTATCTCTCATTTCAAAGGAGCCCCAAACCTTGCAAGTTTCAAGTCCTAGAGAATCTCTGTGCAAGTCACAAACCCTATCATTATCATAATTCTGGCCTACAACTTCCATCACCTCTACCTCATGTTCTTCACATTCTTTGACTAGTTCACTGTTGTGTCTGTCTTGTTCCCTTATGTAACTCTCATGGAAATCGGGGTCCACTCTCCTGTATGTTAGAAATGAAGGTGTAAACCACACAACGTAAATCTGATTCAAACCTTATTATCCTCTAAACAATGTAGAATCAATGGAGATTGCAGCAGAAATTAAAACCCACTACATAGAAATAATAAGCATTAAGAACAGAACACAACATAGTATGTAACGTGGAGAAAACCCTTTCAGGTAAAAAACTCCACCAAGAAAAGAGGCTCCAAGTTGTATTATCTTCAAATATATGAGATTACAATACATGCATGTCCTCTCTCTTTTAGTCTTCAATCCAGCGATGTTTGTTACTCTCAACTCTGATAAAAACATAGTACAAATATCCTTATAAAAGGGGGTTGCCTTCTAGGGCAAGATAACTAACAAAATATCGACCGTCAAATTTGTGACCTAATGACGAATGGTCCAAATTCACAATAATAAAATATCAAATAAAACGTGGTTTTAGGGGCGCTTCCTCCAAACTGTTTCCAAGGCGCGTGGCCCCTGGATCCCCCACCAGGGGGATGATCCCCTCAGACCCCTCATAGGGGGAAACTCCCCTACAACCCCCCTGTCGCAAACGAATGAGCGTCAAGGACCGGATATAAACATGTAGCTAAAACAAGACCATTATTGGTGAAACCTTTCATCCCTTATAGGTGATTTACAAACAATATTAGGAGTAATTAATTACATAGGATTTACAAGGTTGATGACACCTTAATCCTAACACTGTAATCATGGGGCCATAATTCAGCCATCTTAATGTCTTCCCTGTAGATTGTACTTGATCCCTCGTCTAGTATCTTCATGAATCTCTCTATAGGGATCTTCATCGTAGCTATTGCTTGTTCACAAATAGCCCAAGTAGTGAGTCCCAAGAAGGACCTAGTAAGCAATCTTTCCCTACCCTGATACAGGTTTTCATCAGGGATTTTTTTAGTGGTGAATCTTTGCCAATTGGTGAATATTTGAAATCAGGACCTCCAGAAATGGTGAATAATACAAGCTAAAAAGGAGACTGAATTGCTAGGTTTTTGTAAAAATATAATTTTGTCTCGGTTAATTCACCAATGCATTATTTTTTTAAACTAATCAATTCGTGTAAATGATGCGGCATTGGAACTGATTCACCAATAGTTTTTAATGTAATTACAAATATTAATTATATTCACCAGTAATATTATATTAATATCATTAATTTTAGGGCAATATCACTAGTAATAATTAATTACCATTTAATTTTAGAGATATTTTAGTTTTGAATAGGGATTTTATTTGTTGCCATCGATTAGCTTTTTAATCGGATGGCTACATATTAATTCTGCAACCTATATGCGCATGCTTTATAAAAGTCTTGTTGAGGCCCAGAATTTTTTTTGGGCCACATGATCAGATTTGATTGTGTGGCCCAAAACAAATTTCGGGCCTCAACAAGACTTTTATAAAGCATGCACATAGAGATCACAGAATTGATCTGCAGTCATTCGATTAAAAAGCTAATCAATGGTAACAATTGTACTTTTCATTTAGTCTTATTTTTTAAGTGAGATTTTAAAAAAATACATAATCTGTGTGTGCTCCAATGCATTTTGGATAGTGAATTTGTGCTTGGTGGTGAGGGGCTCTACCCAGTACCCCTCGACCCCGCCTGTATCACGATAGGAGTGTGTTGGGGCCACTGTCCCTGAACCCTATGAGGGGGCGTTGCCCCCTCAACCCCTGCAAGGGGCACTACCCCTTAACCCAGCCAGTGGCTTCCGCCCCCGGGCCCTTGCTTCAACATTACAAAAAATAAAATAAAAAACAAGGGGGACCGTGCTAACCAAATATGCAAATTTTTAAAGGAGAGATTCACCATTGTAATTAATTTTTTTAGTGATTATTCACTAGGATTCGCCATTGTAATTATTACTTTTACCAATTATTCATTAAGATTGACCAAGATTTTATAAAATTTCTAATAATCTACATAGATTCACCAGGAAAATTAATATTTTTTTCAAAAAAAGGAAAGATTCACCAGGAAAATTATGGCACTTAGCCAAGATTCGCCAAGATTTTATAATAGGGGGTTCCTTAAAGTTATCACTAGTTTTCATTTCTTGCCTTCTACAAAGCCCACAAAATTTGAGTAGAAAATATAAGCCAAAACAATCTTTCATTTTTATCTAAGTTGCAAATAAAACCACAAAGGATATTGACTTTAGAGATAGAAAAACTTGACAACTTTCCTTTCAATGACTTTAAGAAGAAAGACCAGACACTTTTTGCAAACAAACAATCAAAGATAACGTGTTCACTATTTTCAAGAGACTCACAAAACAAACACAATTTGTCTAGACTTATTGCCAGCCTGTTTAGTAGCAACACCCACCTAAAACAACATTTTTTTGGTTCTATAGCATTGGACCATATATTCAACAACATTTTGGACAACACATTAGGTTCTAAATTGGCATTCCACACCAGGTTTATGTGTGCAAGTACATCAGGTTTTCCTGTTACCAGCTTGTATAGTCTTTTTAGAGTCATTTTTCCAAATTCCACTCCATCTTCCCATCTAACTTGATTCTAGTTTTTTGTAATTAGCTTAGTCCCATGGTTTAGAAGACTTTGGATAGCTTTAAGAAGAATAGCATAAGTCCTTCTATGTGACTCTGGAATCTTATATTCTGCTCTCAACTAATTCCAATCCTTAAAACCATTGACTGAAATGATATCTTTAAATGAGTTAATTCCCCATTTGTACCATTTCTTAGAAGAAAATCTTTGTAGTAATGCCAAGGCTTCACCATTAGCTTTCATATTCCTCCAAATAGATCTGGTTTACATAACCTCATTATTGCTTAGGTCTATAGCTTCTCTATTATCTAGGAATGGCTTAATAAACTCCCAGGCCTTCCAAATTGACCCAAATACAACTGACCCTACAGGCTTGACACTAAAATCTCCTAGCACAATATCTTGAAGACTTAAGTCTATCTAGTCCTTGGCCTTCTTGGGCACCGATTTCCTCAAATTGTTAATGATTAAGACCTTCCAAGGCTCTAAACCATCAAAAGCCCTAACAATCCATTTTGCTACCAAGGTAGCACCCTGAATTCTTGAGACTTTTAGGCCCAAACCTCCCAAATATTTGCTTAAACAGCACCATTCCCAAGCCACATTATGTCTCTTCTTGTTACCTTTCCCATCTGACCACAAAAAGTCTCTATTTTTTTTTAATTATGTTCACCTAATAGCTAGCCAAAAAATAGGACAGTGCATAATATATGGAGTAAGAAGATAAGATCTTTTGGCACACCTAGAGTCTACCAGCCATAGACAAAAATTATTTGTTCCACATATTGAGATTTTTGCTAATCTTTTCAAAAATCCAATCCCACATCTCTCTCAATGATGGGCTAACAAAGAATGGGATACCTAGGAATCTAACCAGTTTAGATGAGTCCCCCCATTTCCATTTAGCATTGTCTAGCCACAAAGGAGGATCCTCATCCCATCCAAGCAAGGTGGATTTAGAGTGGGAAATTTTGGCACCTGATACTTTGTAGAAAATGGATAGTCTTACATCAAAGTTTGAGAGATTATCTTCCTCTAGAACTAGAAAAAGTGTAGTATCATCTACAAACTAGACATTTAGGAGTGATTCATTATTCAATAAGGTTATTCCTTTTAGTGCACCACCAATCTGGTTTGTCCTTAACACATAATACAGAGTTTCAAAGGCAATTACAATCAATGCTAGAGAAAGGGGGCACCCTTGCCTAATGTACCTCTCTAATTTAAAATGGTTGTATAGTGAACCATTGATGTCTAACCTAACAGTAGCATCTCTAAATAGCATTTTTACCATATTGCAATAATATTCTAGGAACCCCAAAGTTTCAAGCATCATTATTACAAAAGACCACTCAATCCTATCATAGGCCTTCTCAAAATCTAGTAGCAATATTCCTGCATTTTGTCCACTTTTTTTTGCCCAATCTAGGGCCTCCCAGTTGGTGATAAGATTTTCCAAGATATACCTTCCTTTTATGAAACCATTTTGTGTGGGGTTAATAATGGTTGGAAGGATATCAACAAGCCTAATGGCTAGTACCTTGGCTATAATTTTGAAGGATACATTCAGCAAGGTTATTGGCCTCCAATTTCTAATATTAGTTTTATCACCATCTTTAGGCAACAACTTGATTACACCTGAGTTTATTTCTTCCCCTAGGGATCCTCTATGAATGGCTTCTTGATAGACTTCTAGCAGGTCCTCTGTAATCCAGGTCTCATTACACTTGCAGAATTCCACCGGCAGTCCATCTGCACCAGGTGACTTCCAACTCTCCATTGTTCTGATGGATTTCACTATTTCTTCTTTGGATATTCTATCTCTAACTTACATCTCATCTCTTTTGTGACCTTCTTGGGGTAGATCTTTCTACACAGATTTTGAGCAAGTTTGCATTCCTTTGAGCCATCTTCCACTGAGAATAATTTCTGATAAAATGCCCTAAACACTTCTTTTATTTCTTCATTTTCCTTGAAACATTTATTGTCTTCAACAATTGTCCCAATGTCTTCTCTAATGATTTTAGCTTTCAATAGGTTACAGAAATACTTTGACCCTTTGTCTCCCTCTGCCAACCAATTTATCCTTGCTCTCACTTTTAGTCCCTAGTTTCTAACAGTCTGAAAACTCCTTAACCTATGTTTTGCTTCTCCTAGCTCTCTAGTAGCCTCCTTATCATCTGGATTATCTTGAATCATTTTCTCACACACTAAAAACTTCTCCTGAAGTAGGCATTCTTCTCTCCACCTGTCTTTGGCATATTTTTTCCCCACAGTCTGAAACGGAGTTTTGCAATTTTGGATCAAAGCATTTCAGTATTGGCTTTTGGAAAATTTGAAATATAAGGCTTTTGTACTATTCCTCAAACTATTAATCCCTTCACAACAGTCACTGTCCTGGAGTAATGAGCAAATGAGTTTAAACATGTTGTCTTTTTTCCCTCTAGATCTAGCTTGTTGCTCTTTCCATCTTATATGAGCTTCTATGGGATGGTGGTCTGAAAGTGTAGAAGGAATAACTTCTATACAGTTTTTTTTTATTAAGGAAATAGAATTTATCCTCATCTACATAAAATCTATCTAACCTTGAATATATTCTATTTTCCCTTCCTGGCTATTACACCAAGTGAACCAAATGCCTTGACTATCAACCTTCTTACCCTCCAGAGGGTCAAAAAGATCGAAGGATTTTTTAAATTTATGCCAAAAAAGGACTCATTACCTTTCCAACCCCATTTAAGCCCACCAACCTTGTCTTCTTTGCATTCTGTCATATTAAAGTCCCCACCAATTATCCATGGAATCTGCTGCAAATTATTATCCATTCATTTCCACAGCTCAGCCCTGCAGGTGTAATCATTTGGTACATAAACTGCACATACACCAAAAAGCATATCTTTATTCTTAAAAATTACCCATAAACATCTATTGCAAGGAGAACATCCTCTCTAACTAACCAACCCAGCCCATTTTTTATCTAATAGCATGGCTATACCTCCTCTTCCTTTTTCATGATCAGTAAAAAAATGCTATGCATCTTTCCATATGAACCTCAAATTGTTTTCCAGAGTAAAGTCAGTGGCCTTCACCTCCTAGAGGATGAGGAGGTCAAGGCCCTTCCTTTTATTACAAAAATCTCTAACTAAATATTTCCTATTTGGGGACTCTAGTCCTCTTATATTCCAACTACAATAGTTCATAATTCATAGGTTCAGTAGTTTCCATTTTCCTCTTTTTATACAACTTCTTAAAACAATTAGAGACCTTTTCCCCTTTTTTAGTCTCTATTTTAGAGTTTTTCTTAACATATTTTCTCTTTTTCTTTTCTTCAACCTTATTCTACAA
This sequence comes from Cunninghamia lanceolata, assembly GCA_027924645.1. Lineage (NCBI taxonomy): Eukaryota > Viridiplantae > Streptophyta > Pinopsida > Cupressales > Cupressaceae > Cunninghamia > Cunninghamia lanceolata. Next base: position 946,839 of record BSBN01000141.1, on the reverse strand, counting down.
AAGGGAAGAAATCAAGCCTTTCAAACTCTGTTCATTCCTGTCAACACTGGACAAACTAGCTTCTTCAGTTTTAGAGTCAGGGCCTTCACCATCACTGCCAATAGGGTTAGTTGCAGAGGTTTTATTCCCTACTTTTACCTTCACATTCTCGTTCTCTATTTCATCCTTACAGTCTTTTATTTGTTTCCTAATTTTTTCTAAGGCCAATTGTTGAGCATTTTTCTTTCCCTGCGCTTTAGATTTTTTGACATTTTAAACTTCAAAGCCCAACCCCTCAACCTCAATTGCACTAGGGGGACAACCGAGGACAGAGTCGAGTCACCCAACTAACTGCAACTCCAACGGAGGGGAAGAGGAAACTCTGACAAGACCCTCCACCAAGCAAGAGGGCGTTTCTGCAACAAGAGAGCTTTCCCCAAGCAAAGCATCATCTCCAACCCCTAAGACAGGGGGCCCAATAGAGCCTGATGGGGTCTCTTGCCTCCCCACCAAAGGAGAAGAAGGGACACAATCACTTACAATTTTGTCTTCACTTTGCTCAAGCTTATCTACAATTTCCCCTTCTTCCAAGCTCATCTCACTGAGCTTTCGAGACACAACAGAGATATCTAGTTCTTCTAAAACCCTGACACCCTCTGATGAGGCAGCACCACCACTGGGGCCATAGTTAACTGCGACCTTGACATTATTAGCCAAGACCAAATTAGAACCTAGAAAGACTTTCTTGACTGAAGAGTCATCATCATGAAGGGGAGCCGACCCAACCTACTGTCCAACAAATGCCTCACCTCTTCTTGAAAGGACTGGACAATCTTTTCTAAGGTGGCCATCCCTTTTCCACATGAAGCAGGCATTAATACTACCTAGCCCATTAATCAGACACCTAATCGTCTTTCCTAGCCCACCTATATCTACCCACTCTGGAATGAACGCACCTGGGTTCAAGGAAATTAGAACTCTAGCATCTAAGTGAGGCAAACTTACCCTCGCCTCCTCCACTCTAAGAACTTCCCTCAAATGACTTAGCAATTTTGGCAAAAAGAGCCAAAGCTACTCAGGGATGTTTTTAACCTCAAACCATCCCATAACATAGTAGAAAAGGATTTCATCCAAGGAGTGGATAGGACTCCAAGGGTGGGCTTTGAAAAGTGACTGCTCGACGTTCCAAAAGTTTTTTCTAACACTTTTTTCTGCATTTTGTGGGTTTTGAAAAAGACAAAAAATAAACCATTTTGTATCATTCTACAAAAACTAATATGAATCCTCATTTTTTTACCCACACAGATGAAATCCATCTATCAAAAAAAGCTCTTGATAGTAGTTTTTCAACATCCAGGCAAACCAAAAAAATAGCTATATTGCACAGCCTCACTTCTTCTTGCTTGATGGAAGAGAGCATTTCATCATTCAGCATTAAAGAAAGACTAGAAGCAAAGGAAGAATGCTAACCCACTATCTAATTTATGTCCGCTTCCTCACCACCTCCTCCGACAGAGAGTCCACCGACGACTCCGAATCCTTGGACACCATTGACAACTTGGAAGTGCCAATTTTTTGATGGTGGCACAACATCTTCAAAACTCACAACTTCACAAAATGACCTACTTCCTTATCTTTGCCTTTGAGATTTTTTCCATAAATCGCGTCTAAAATGGCTCCATAGGAGCCACTAATTTCTCCTATATTTGCATTAATTGCCTTATCATCTCCATCTGATGGAGCCATAAAGGATATCCACCTTCAATAAATGCATACACTTACACTGGCAGTGGCATCAGCGACCAACATTTGGTCAGGAATACTCCCATCCAAATATGAATTAAAAAGGGGACTCACCATAGAAAAATAATAAAACCTAAGACACCAAAAAAACTACAAAAAAACAAATGATTGCACCAAACTACTAACAAAACACACAACCAAGCTGGAATACAAGGCTAAGAGAAGAACAATATATGAAACCAAGTACCAGGGTAGGGCAAAATCAAGCTCCAAGAGGAAAACAATGGAGGGTTAACCAAAAACCCTAGTTTTTTCTTAAAGCCCAATTTTTTGAACCCTCGTCTTTGTTCAGTTTTTAGAGCAATTGAATATGGTATATCATTAAATCCAAAGAAGTGTACTTTTGGTGTCACTGAAGAAAAGTTACTTGGTCACATTGTGTCAAAAGATGGTATTAAAATTGATCCTAAGAGAGTTGCAGCTATTGATAGGATACAAGTTCCTAAAAATGTCAAGGGGATACAATCCTTCTTTGGTCAAATAAATTTTGTAAGAAGGTTTGTCACAAACTTTGCAAAAACCACAAAGGCCATTTCCAAAATGCTAAAGAAAGGAGAACTTATTTCATGGGGAGATGAAGTTATTAAAGCTTTTCAGAATGTCAAGGAAGCAATAAAGAAAGCTCTTGTACTAAAATCACCTGAGTTTTCAAGGTTATTTCAACTCTTTTCATTTGCTTCTTTTCACACCATAGATGCAGTTTTATTGCAAAAGAATGATGAGGGGTATGAGCAGCCTATTGCATTTTTTAGTAAATCCTTGTAGGCTATAGAATTAAAGTATGATATTATGGAAAAACAAGCATATGATTTGGTAAATGCAGTCAAGAATTTCATGCCTTACTTGGTAGGAGCCCAGATAGTAGCCTATGTTCCTCATGCTAGAATTAAAGATATATTCATACAACAAGAGGTCAAAGGGAGGAGATGTAGGTGGGTCAATAAAATTCAAGAGTTTAATATTGACGTTCAAATCACAAAGTTAGTGAGAGGACAGGGATTAGCCAAGTTAATTGTTGAATCTAACTTAGAAGTTGGTTAAGTGAATTGGGTTCAAGAGAAGATCTCTCTCCAGAAGTGTAATTTGCAGGTTCCACCTGGTATAAGGATATTGTTTATTACTTGCAAACAATGACATGCCCTAATGAGATGAATGAAAATTAGAAGAGGACTTTGAAATTGCAAGCGGTAAAATATGTTATCCTCAAGGGAAATTTGTATTGGAGAAACAGAGATGGGTTTTTGTTGAGATGTGTTGATAGTAATCAAGTTTCTAAGATATTGGATGAAATACATATTGGAGTATGTGGAGGTCATTTTATGGAAAAGACTGTTGCACATAGAATTCTCAGATCTGTCTATTGGTGGCCTACTCTTTTTTTTTATGTTCAGATATTAATGATAAATTGTGATGCATGCAAAAAATTCTCTGGAAAGTTGAAATACTCTAGTGCTCTATCACTAAGAACCATGAATGTGGAAGCACCATTTCAGCAATGGGATATAGACTTCATTACCTAGAAATTACAGAGAAATCTAGTGGAGGGCACAGTTGGATTATTGTTGCTATGATTCCTTCACAAAAATGGATTGAAGCAATTCCTACCAAAAGAGCAACAAGTAAAGTTGTTTCAAACTTTGTGCTGGAACATATTATCACTAGGTTTGGAGTACCATATAAATTGATCACAGACAATGTTATATGTTTTAGATCAAAAGAATTTGTGGGCTTTTGCAATGAATAATGGATTAATTTGTCTTACTCCTCACCCTATCATCCCCAAGGGAATGGACAAGTGAAATCCAATAATAAGAGTTTGATGAAAATCATTAAAAGAATGATAGGTAAAAATAAGAAGTCATGGAACTCAAAACTCAGACTTGCATTATGGGCTGATAGGGTTATAGTCAAGAAAGCTATTGGAAAATCCCCTTATGAACTAGTATATGGAATGGATGCTAGGATGCCTATTAACAACCTCCGACCAGTTTATAAGTTTGTATAGGAATATGATGATATTGATACAGTTATGTATAATAGGATTAATCAGTTGGTAGAATTAGATGAGATCAGGAGGTCAGCACAAAAATTCAATATTAAGAAGAAACAACAAGTCAAGTATCTGTTTGATAGAAAGGCCTCAGATAGAAAATTCAAGATTGATGACATGGTATTGATGTGGAATGCAAGGTGTCAAGACAAGGGAAAGCATGGCAAGTTTGACCCACTCTAGACTAGTTCATATTTGATCAGTAGAAGTCATGGTGAAAACTCTTATTTCTTGCAGAGTTTAACTGGTGAATTTCAAGAATTGCCCGTGCATGGACAGTTCTTGAAACCTTATTGCTCTTAAAGTAAGTTATTCTCCATGTACATATTATTATATGTAAATATTTGTACAGTTATTTTGTTTTGTTTTGTTTTGTTTTTTGTTCGGTCTACTTCCCAGAGTTCTGTGGTCCTCACCATGTCTTGTTAAATCATGCATCCCCAACTAGAGCCACCAGTAGCCCTCACAAAAAAATTTAGGGTTTGGTCAAATTTTCTTGGCTTGTATGCAAAGGTTTCTAGGGTTTGATGTGTTTTTCAAGCTTGTTTTGTGCCTTAGAGTTGTAACCCTAAGACCACTAATTACACGATCACTTTATTTTATGTTTCGTCGTTGACCCCTTAGTCCCGATTGCCAATCAATCAATTTATAAATTGAGCATTTTAATTCTTTGTTCTTACTAACCCCTTTGATCTAGGTAACCAGTCAAAATGATCTGTGAAATATTTAAATAAATTTGTGCCTAAGTTTAAAGTATGAGCAATGCTATGCGATGATGACATTTGGTGACTTAGTGCACACCCATGGGTTCCAAAGATTTGTACTCTATCAGAGTTGCACTATTGCGTTATACTGCCACCTGTCTAGTGGGCCTAAGTCTTCACTAAAGTCAAGTTGAAGGATATCTAGCTAAGCAATTCCTGATTGATCACGCGCTACCACAGAGGACAGGTTGTCAGATCCTAGTAGGCATTACACTACTGTGGTCTGGCACCACGTGTCTTGGACCCACCGATATTCGTAGAAGCAAAAGGATAGTGTGATACACTTGGTGATCAAGTGCAAGATTGTGGTATCAGAAATGAGGGGCCCAACAATAAGTGTGAGCACACAATACAGTGACACATGTCAAAGACCAAAGCTAATGTATGCAGTCAGTATGATAAAGTGGATAGTTTTCATTCTCGTGGCATAAGACAATTGGCTGAGACTTTTCAACACAGAGGGTGGAGTTTTTAAATCCTCTCAAAACATTTAAAACCATCGATCTTGTCGCGATAAGCCCAAAATCAACAGTGTGTATTCAAACTTTGAAATGGTTCGTTGCAGACACCATGTTTGAGCACGCAAGTAGTAATGATAGAAGTGACTGTTACCAATCCAATTCTAGGCAGTTTGAAGTGAATAAATAGTGTGTTTGGGTTACTACAACAATTACTTTTTGCTACACCAAGATTACTCAAGAAATTCAAGCTCTCTACTATGTTCAGATGAAAATTAGGGTTTTCAAGAGAAACTCAAGTAAGTGGTCTTTCTAAGTTGAAATTTGTTAAATTATTCTATATTTTTTGTTCTTGAGTTTCTCTGTGCTTGCATAAGTCTGCACTGTGAAGGGAAAGGCATTGTAGTCAAATAATTTCATAAACTCTTGTTTTTAACAAAAGTCCTAAAATCTGTAATCTGATAAAATGAATCGATTAACTGATCAACCTTCCACCTTGAAGAGGGCATTAGATGACAATTTTCTCATACAACTTCCTGAATCTTCTTGAAGGCCTGTGAATGTTTGTGGTTTGGGCAGTATTGGAGATAGGTTGCTTGATAATGTCAAAGAGTGCAGATATGTTGTCATTCCTATAATTGGGTGGTCCCTATTCGAACATTGGTATAGAAAATGATAGACTAGGGCTCCACTATCAAATGCTTGGACTCTTTATTTGGCAAATCTCATGGTGCCAAATGTCTTTGTGAACATTAACTTCATCAGATTTGTATCCAGGAGGTATGATGCATAGAAGAAAATGGTTTTATCAGCTCATGGTGGAGAGATGATTAGTTTGAAAAAGGAATATGTTTCTAAGGTCTTTGGATTAAATCCAAATGCCAATTTGAAAAAGGAATATGTTTCTAAGGTCTTTGGCTTAAATCCAACTACCAATAAAGTCATTAATTTTGAAACCTTCAAGGATAAATATCATAAAAATAGTAGTTATAGAACAATGCTCCTTCCCAAGCACAAGTTGAGAGGATTGGATAATAGGCCAATTAAGATTCCTCAGACTGAGAGGGAGCCTCTAACCTTTGACCCTTTCTGTGACTATTTTATAAAGACTTATCATACTCTATGTCAAGTCTTGGGGGAGGTTGCAAAAGAAACAATTCCTATTCCTATCATGTTTATGATAGCGGATGTCTAAGACCTAATGATGAATAGTGAGCATGATTATGCTACTTTTATTGCAAAGAAAATGCATGAGCAATTGCTGGCCATTAGGGCAAATGGTGAAAAGGTTGTTTTCATTTGGTATTCCATGTTGTGTCATATGTTTTTGTATGTAGGAAGAGGATTATAGAACATGTCTTTTCAAGTGAAGGATGTTGATGAAGCAGTTTTTCCTCTCCCTGTCCAGTGTTGGACTTATGTCTGTGACAAGCATTGTGAGAATGCTAATTATGTGATTTTTGAAGAATTTTTAAGTAGAAGAATCCTAAATTTCTTTGGAACAGAACAAAGCAGACTACCAAAAGAAATCATGGATTTCTTGAGGCCTAATGATAGAACCCCGGACTTAGGAATCCAACATAATTAGGGAGATTGGTTTTTGCACACTAATGCCACTGTCATAAGGGTGTATGGATGTAGGGTAAGTCCTCGTGTATTGCCAAAATATGTTCCTAAAAGGTTATCCTTTTTAAAGGTAATTTAGCAGTTGAATGAATCAGATAAAGCTCATTTGAGGGGGCAAAAGAAGGGATCTTTCTTCCCTACTTCCACAAAATTTTCCAACTTCTGGGCGACAACCAAGGAGGGATTGGATCAAATTTATTCAATTCTACAATTATACAAAATGGTCTTGGAATCTAATAGGATATTTGATCCTGAAGGATTCATAAATCAGGTCAAGATGAGCATCAAAAGGCTTGCATTTATGCATGAGTTTTTATAGGAGGAAGATGTAACAAGAAATTGTTTCACAATTGAAGAGGTCAATGATAAAAGGACTAAATAGAATGGCATCATGAAGGGGGGAGAACAAAGGATTAAGATGCATACAAACTACCCTGGTGCCTTTGCATAAGAAAGAGATCATATACTCTGGATGCAGAGAATGTTGGCAAATGCAAAGACATTGATTGGAAAGGCTCCTGCAGTAGAAGAGAGGCCAACATATCAAAGAGATCCCAATGTTCCTACTCTGCATTATGTTTCTACAGCAAGTGAATCTACTGCTCATGGGCGGTCTTAGTCCATTGGTGCCCCCTCATAGTCACTTGAAAAGAAAAAGAAAATTATTGATCTAGAGGGAGGAGAGACAGAAGTTGAGGTAGTTGAGGCAGAGGACACTACAAAGAATGTGCTTGTAGAGGAAAATGAGGTAAATCAACCAATGTCTTCACCTCCAAGGATCATGTTCACCACTGCACGAAGGAGTAGTATTGTTATATGGAGCCTAATCAGATCGGAGGTTAAATTTTCCCCACTTTTATTGGCGTGGTTTTCCCCCAAATTATTTAACGAGGGAGTGTAGAGGGGGAAGCATCCCTGAAGCAAAAATTGCCTATTATTTTATAAAGGCATCAGGAGTTATTTTTTCTATTGGCCGACATAAAAAACCCTATTTTGTAACTGACATAAGTCTTGATAAAAATGGCTAAGGGTTAGGGTTTTCGTTGATATTGTATTGTAACATTTGCAGTGGTATTGAGTTGCAAGGATTGCTGGTTGTAATCAGTTTGATTTGTTGGATAATAATATTGGACTCTCTGTTGGTGGATGTAGCCCAAGTTTGGCTGAACCACGTTAAAAATTGTCTCACTGTTGTTATTTCTATGTATTTTTTATTCCTCTGTTTAATCTTTATTTGCATTTAATTTATATCTTCTGCATGCAATTCCTAACAAGTAGGAGGGAAATAACTCTCAAATACAGTGATGATGATACTAATGACATAAAAGCTCTAGCTTGTGCACAGTTTATGATTGATGATGATTTATCAAGTCCTGGGAGTTCAAGGGTTTTGTATTAAGATTGAAAAGTGAATAATTTTAGAAGAAGGTTGATGAAGCAAAAAATAAAGCAAACCTTGAGCAACATGAAGAGGTTACTCAAAAAGTATTGTAGGAGGTTAGTCTTGACATCAACAAGATTACCCTAGAAGAAGGAAGGAAATTCATGGAGAACAACGGTTTGTTGCTACTTCCTGATTGGGGCATATCTACTGCACTTGTTCTTGATAATATAAGAAGGCAAGATGAAGAAGTATTTGCAACAGAAGAGCAAGTTGAGCAGGATTTCTTTGGATCAGGGTTCGGTCCTAAGTTTGAGACCTTGGCAATATGGGCAATGGCTCTAAACACTAATAAGCCAAGGGTGGTAAATAGTGTTAATGATCTAACAGGAATTGTGATCATCAAAAGATTATCTGATACACCTACCTCACAAGTTGCATCTTTGAATGTGAATATAACTCTTTTCACTGAGGTAGTAGTTACAAAGTTGCAATCAGACTATGATCAGCTGAATGAGCAGTAGATGAAGGCTATCATTGAGTTGAACCATCTTAGGTCTCTTCAACTTTCATCTCCGGGCACATTAGTACCAATCATTTCCACACTTTCTAGTTCTGAAGAACCATTTCCATCAAATAGGGAATCTTTATTCGCAGAAATCAAGGAATTGAAAGAACGGGTAAAAGGAGTCAAAGAAGATAATTGGAAAATTGGTTATTGATTTGATCAATCATATGATAACTAAAATAATTAATAAAGTTGATGACACTTGGAATGCCTATTCATATTTAAAAGCAGTTTTTGTCAAGCATATGCAGGATAGGGATAATTTGAAAGGAATACTTGATAGATGGATACAAAGACTACAGTCATAAGGTAGGTATAAAAGTGTGTTAGATTTGACCTAGAAGCCCCTGTAGAAATTGTAGCAACTTATGAAATGATTATGATGTTGGAAGAAGTTGTTGCATATATGATGAAACTTGATAGGCAGGTAAATGATAAACTGAATTTATCAAAAATAGTTGATAAAAGGATTATGCCAGGTATTTTGGATGATGATAAGTAGGTTAAACCTTTGGATCAGTGGATGGAACAGATCAATACATTGGCATCAAATCTTTTATCTTCTATATGTACAAATGATGAGCTTGATATTAGACTATTAAATACTATATTAGGTGAATTATTTACCCTAGAAGTGAATTTTGATAGTTTTAGCAAAGAAACTAGGGTAATTTTAGATGCAAAATATGTTATAAACAATGACAAAATGGCTAAGATACTCCCTTTCCAGTGGCCTTCAGAGAAAATGTGTGTAATGGATAGATAAATATATTAATTAACATATATTTGCATTACAATCAACCCTAGTGCCTTGACAGTTGGAATCTAGGTTAGCAGGTGATCTAATTTTAGCATTGGCAGTTTCAAGAGGTGGCATCAACATCAGGATTGACCTTCTCCAATGGTTACAAGTAGCATGACAAGCTTATTTTTAGTAAATATCATATATTGTAATGGGTGCAAGTCCCTGTGCCACAAATATTAAATGAAATGTCAGTAATGTAACTAAAGGTTGTAATTAGGTCCTAGGCCAACATATTCATGTTTTTCTTTATAAGGAACTTATTGTATTATTGTAAAGGGTTCCAGAATCCTTATTTTTTGGGTGGATGTTTTTGTTGAAAGAAGAATATTTTGGGTTACAGATATAATATTTCAAGTGAAAATCTTTGTATGGCTCGAGCTCAATTCAGGTCGAGCTCTATGAAAATGCTTACAGCATGTGTCCTTTGTAATTGTCTCCTTGAATGTATTCATTACTCTTATAAATAAAGGAATCAAGGGTTTCTAAGTTTATCTATGCACATTTGCTACATTGTGTATCATGTTTGTTGCTTCTATTTAAGTAATGGATTAAAATTCTTTGAATGAGAAATAGAGAGTTATGTATTTCATTAAGGACTTGTACGAAGAATTATGGAATATACTCTTTCTTGGATATGTTATTTTAAGGCAATGATATAGTTTATCTTCTGAGTTGGAAGTTTAGATGTCAGAAAGAGGCATTTGCAGGGAAGAATTTGACTCTGTACCCCATATAGGCACCGATCATAATTTCATTTTGTCCAAAATCAAAACCACAACCTTAAAAGACAAATCATTTGAATCATTTTGTTTTATTTTTATTCACATGTTGTTTTATTTATTTTGTTATATATTTGCAAAGCCAACAATAAGTTAATCTCCAAGAAATTAGCCAGTGTTGAATTTATCTTATATCCTTAGTGCATATTTATGAGAACATCTCTGCTTTTACAATATCATGTTGTGACTAGAGTTAAATCAATTGATATTTTTGTAAGGGAACAACCCCCTAGGTCTGGCAGAGCCTAAAGTGTAGAGAAAAAGATTATTGTCTCATGTTCGTTGGCCACTGATCTAAGAATCTTGAGTATTGAAGTTGGCTACTTTATAGAGATAATCAGGCAATCGGTTGGAAACACCAACAAGTACTATAATTACCTGGATGATGGTCTTGTAGTTTATATGAGTATCCTTCAACAAAGTGATTGACATTCATTCCTTTCATGTTTATACTATCTATGTTTTAAACCATGTCAATTTTAGTTGCTACAAAGGTGGTTGCACATGTTTGTATGATGGTGTTTGGCAACTAACATCGTTAATCTAGAATTACAGACTCTTCTTTTTCTTAACCCTGTCTCTTTTGACTTTTCTTTATATAACGATTAGATCAATTTAGTTTAGGATTAGATTTTATAAATTTCATTTTGAGAAGCACAAGTTGCATGATTTTTATTGGCATATCATGATTAAATCATGTTGTGTATATGAAAGAAGCAAGATTGTATGATAAATTTAAAACATCATCTTATCAATTTACCAATATAACTAATATTCACTTGTGGAGCAATTACTTACAGGATTTTAGTAAACCTAAGAGACTTGTTTGCAAGTATCTCAAGCCTTGGGGACCTAAATCCCTTTCAAAAGTGCATTTGTTTTCTCCCCAAGTTGGTGTGTCAAAAAACCCATCATTAACTAGGGTGATGTGTATTTTTATGATATTTTCCTCCTAACATGTGTCCATAGCCTAATGATTTTGCATCTAATAACCAAGCAAAGAGAAGAGCCAAGATACAAGGAAACAATAGATATGTATTCAAATCTTTGAAACAATTTAAATGTTTTAAAATGAATATTTCAAATACTTCATTGTTATTATGGAATGGAACTTATATTAATTTGTTGTTTTTATGCTTTTAATCCATGTTGTATTAGTTAGTTAAATTTGTGTTTGTTAGTCTAGGAAATTGGTCTATAATATTCTACATTGAATTTCTCGAACATTCTTGTGCTACCAATGGGTTTACTTCCAACAAACACCTTGACCAAATGTCATACTTTTGTCCAAGGATTGTATTTCTTCATTCATGGTCTTATTCTAGAACTTACCTTCCTTTGAATCAAATGTTCACCCAACAATTCTAGGATCATTATTAGTAGAAGACAAAACAAAGGTAGAATGAAAATTAGGTGGACTATAACTTTTTAGATTGTTAAATCTCAATTCTCATCACAATTTAGTATGAAGGATCTTGGTACTACAAACTCTATTATGGACATGGAAACTAAAAGTGATTTTTTAAACAAGAAGCTTTGGTTGTTAGAGGAAACATGTTGAGACCATATTATAGAGTTTTAGAATGTAGGAATCCCAACCTATTAATGGTTATATTTTTGTTGGTTTAAAGTTATTTTTAGAACATTGTGCCAAGACAGAAGAGGATATTGAATACATTTGTCATGTTCCTTCTGCAAGTGTTGTTGGAAGTCTAGTGTATGCCATGGTATATATTAGACCAAACATTGCCAATATAATGAGAGTTTTGGACAAACATTTATCAAACACAAAGAAGGAACATTTAACTACAATAAAGAGGATCTTCATATATTTGTGTAGCACTTTAGATTTTGTAATCTGCTACCAAAGAATACATGAGATGATTGTACGAATATATGTACAAGGCTTTGTTGATGTTGATTGGGCTAGAGTTATTGATTGTTAAAGATCTGCAAGTGGTTATGTGTTTACTTTGTTTGGTTTAGAATTTAGTTGGATGAGTAAGAGAAGCATTTTTTGCACTTTCAACTACAAAAGTTGAGTGCATAGTTGTCACTCATGTATATAAAGTGGTTACAAAGATTATGACCAAATGTTGGTTTCTTAAAAATATTGTAAGGACATACTACAATAGTCAAAACGCAATTTATTTGGTAAAGAGCCACATTTATCATGATTAAATGAATCATATTGATGTACAAATCATTTTTTTAGTGACTTTGTTGAATACAAAAAAGTGGTTTTGTAGAAACTTGATACTTTGAAGAATGTTATTGACTCATTAACAAAGTCAACTAGTACTAAGAAGTTTTCTTGATACAAGAAATGAATGGGTATAGCTACCCTTTGAAGTTGATCTATGCATACATGACCCTATGCAAAGAATTCAACAAGTGGGAGTTGTGTTGGATATGTGTTGGATATGTGTTGTATACTCTACATGTTTTACACCCCACCATACCTAGTGGGGCCCAAGTTTGTGCCCTAGTTATGGAATATGGGGAGTCATGTGTGGGTTATAAATTTTGGTTTACACTTTTTAGGCGGTTTTTAACCCACAATTGATACTCATTGTATTGCAACACCACTTGTGTTTTTCCTATTGTGATGTGCCTATAAATACTCATGCCTAGATTAGGGTTAATCACAAGAAAGAGATATCTTATTGTATTGTGAACGATTGAGTTAAAAAAGTATGAGTGTTGTTTTTGATATTTTTTTCCAAAAGGACTTCCCATAGTAAATAATCGTGTTATATTGTGAGTGTGCACCATAATTTTATTTCTATTACAATTTTAAGATTATGTTGGCATTGCTTCTCATGCATAGATTTATCAGTATTGTTTCTCCTTAGTCTCAATCAATAACATTTGTCATGGCATTCATATTTTTAGTATTTGGCAAGATTTAATAGTTTATCTTGAATCTTATTTTCAAGTTTCTCATTACTTCTAAGGAAATGATTGATATCATTAACTCCCTTGACAATGAAACACGTGTTAATGGTTGCTTCTCAGAGTCATGCTCGATATTGTTTCCCTTGCATTATTTTTCAATTTTATGCTTGTCTTCCTTAACATGAACTTGAATATAAATCTTATCTTTAATTTTAATGGCATATTTAGAAGTATCTCTACGTGTTAATGATGTGGTATTTTGACCTAGTTTGGGTACATAATATGAGTGCTTTGATACTTGAGGAGCTTGTTATGCTTGGTATCACAAATCACTACTTTGAATCCAAGGCACACAATTCATTATGTATCCTTGATCATTCTATTAATGCCTTTGGCACAACTTGTACCACTTGATGTAGTATTATAGTGTTTCACATGATCACTTGCACTATAAACCTTTCACAAATTTATCCCAACAAATAACTAGTTCTTCATAGTATACATGCATTTAAAATGTTTCCCACCAATACAAGGGTGTTAAGGTGAGCTCTGGAGTGGCAAAAGTGATTTTTGGTGAACTTGCTAATGAACAAGTATAGCTAAAATTATTGTACTCAAATGCCTAGGTTATTTTTCCTAGGTTTACATTCAAACTAGAGAACATTAAGATTAGTCTAAAACTATGAACGAATTGAGAATTAAATGCCTCTTTGACATTGGGACTTTGTAAAAGTGATAAACCCGCTGAAAATAAGCAAGATGATTAAATAGTTTCCAATATTGTCAAATTTTGAATATTTGATCATCTCATAGACATGATAAAGAGAATTTGATTCATATTAGTTGAAGATTGAGTTAGATCTAATAGGAAAAGAATAAAAAAAACATTGTGGATAAGAATGCACTTCCCATATTCTAATATTCTTTGCAAGAGATCCAATTCAAATAGAGTAGTTTGTCATAAATGAGTGCAAGTCATATTAATTAAGAACTAAACTTATTGATACATATGAAGAAGATAGTGTATTTTGTGTAGACTCTAAAATTGCTTTACTAACATTTTATATTTTGAAGAACTATATGGCACATTAATCTCCCAATAGAGATTGGAGTGGATTGGCTTGAGTGACCTTGCCAAGAGAGATCTATAATGGGCCTTACTTTATGCCTTCATTTTTTACTTACTACATCCATTCTACTTCCTAGGTGTACCTTTAGCTCATCTTTCACCCTTGTTGCTTTGATTTGTACCATTCAATTTTGTGTTGTGCCACCAATCTTCATAGATAGCTACACTAAACAAAATTAATAGCATCATCCTCATTAGGTGTTATCAACCTGATATGGTAGCATTGATCATTAAGAGTATCGAATTAAGATTCAATACCCACAATGCTTATTCCTAGTCCACTTTCAAAAGAAGAAACACCAAACCATCTTTGTTCTTATACATTTATAGCAAAGTCCTCCACCATACACTTGTCAACAAGAATGAAGGAGATTCACCAAAGTCACTATAGATCTTTGAATTTCAAGAATAGAGATTATGCCAACTAAGTGCATTCCCTTAGGAGTCTTCCACTATGGTCTACTAGAGTTTGTTTATCCTTAACTCCACCTACAACATCTCTTCACAAGGTTGCACAATTTAATTAAGGAGATTAATGACATCTAGTCTTTGCCCTTCTTTTCATTTTATGCATGCATTCTAGTTTGACTTTTTGCTTTACATTATTTGACATATTCCCACATATATTTCCATACTTATTACCTTATGTTTGCCAATATTTACTTATTGAAATACATGTTACCTTGCATATTATCTTATTCACAACTTTTCATAGTGCTAGATCTATTGCTTTGCATGATATCCTTTGAGTGTACATTAAGAGAGGCCTCCTACCTTTACCTATGTGTTAGCATTTTAATTGTCTTTTGCAAGACAACACAAAATGAAACAATGTGTGAGGATTAACCTTGAGCACACACTTATACTGAGAGGGGGGTGAATCAGTATAAGACTATCTTTTACTCTTTCAAATTAACAATCACAATAAAATCAATTACACAACATTAACAATTAAGAGGGTGAATATTTTGTCTTCAACTAACTGAAGGCAAAATGGTTATATCAACCACAGTGTAATGAGATAAATCTCTCCTCTCAGCAAGGGGAGGTCCCCTATTAACTATTACAAACTTATTTACACTAAAAACTAATTTCAGGGTGAAACCATGTCATCCATTTCTATTTTTTCAGAAATGATGTTTACAATATAAGAGATCACTTTCACAATACAAATTGAGATAACCAAGAAACCCATGAGAGCACAAAGTCTATCATTGCTCTTTTTACTGATTTACAATTTAGAACCAACTAGGATAAGGTGCAGCTCAAAGTCTTCACTAAATACTATGACAAAACATACAATCACAAAAGATAATAGTAGTTCAAAGTCTTTCCAATATCTTTTACTTCAAAACATAAAATGACAAACTAAAGATAATTGTTGTAGCACAAAGTCTCCAAAATTAGCTTTAGAACATCTCCCAGATTATCCACACTCACACTACAATTTGATCAAGTAGATAAGATAGCATAAGGAAAAGGACATAAGAACACTTTCCAATATACTACAAGTTATTCCAATACAAAAATTGAACGATTGCTTGCTTTTATATTCACTTGATAAAATATGATTTACAATTTGAACACAAAGTCTCAAAATGCTCTTCAAATTGGCAGAGTTTCACTTCAATAACTAAAAGATGATAATTAAAATGGGGAGTCCTCTTTATGATAGGAGAAACCAAGAGTAAAAATAGGAAAAGAACAACTAACTATGACTTATTCAACAAAGGAGTCCTTTTTTATTTGGGACTTCCTACATTTTTACATGTAATTACATATGAGAAAAGTACATGTAAATATGTCCAAAATTATTTCAAAAGTACATCTGAAAAATAGAAAATAAACTAAGTGACAGAAAAACTGCTTCAACTTGCACTGCCTTCTTTCTTCATGTGGCAATCATACATAGTAAATGCAGCTTGCATCCCCAAACTATCTGAACGGACTGTGTTCCTGAAAATCATCTAGGCTCTGACTATTTCATCTCTAACTGTGGTAATTGATTTTTCATGGCTAGTTAACTTGGCCTTTAGATTATCTAAAGTTAACTAGTTATCAAGAATATTATCCATGGAAGCTATTGAAAATGTTTTATCCTCAAATTCCTTCTGAAACATATTCTCAAATTCCTGGGTCATCTCCTCTGCAAAAAGAAATTGATTATCCTTTGACACCAAATTGCATGGCAGCTCCTCCAACTTGTGTAAGAGACTAACATCACTTTGGTCACTCAACTTCCTTGCAGTTTCTAAGTCATTGATCAGATCTTTTAGCACACGGCTCTGATATGTCAATGCTTCCTTAGTCTCGGTATATAAATCCCGATTTAGAATAACACTAATTGATATCAAAGCACTTATTTTCAACTTCCTCATTTCTACCCACTTATCATGACTCTGCTCTAAATGCTCAATATCCTGAGAAATAGCATCAATCAAATCATCAAGTTCTGCCCTGATTTTCTCCATTTTGCTTGTTTTCTCAGCTATCTCTGTAAGAAGAGAGATTCCCTATGTGTGCATCCTTTCCAAATATTCTTCAAGCACTATTCCATTAAGGTGAGTCTTTTCAGTTTTCTGGATGATAGGATCTTCAACAGAAATGGCCCAGGAGTCACTAATTCTGAATTCAAAGTAATCTTCCTTACCACTGCAGTCAATTGCTCTACCATTGCTTTATAATGATCTTTCATATTTTTTTCTTTATCAAACTTGTGAATCAAAATATCCATTGCCGATTGCATGTCAGTCTTTACACTCTCATGTGTTATTTTGCCCAACTAATTCTAGAAATACAGTAATCACTCATATTGAAATTTTCTATGGTAGCATCCTATGGGAGCCTTGCAATCTCCACAAATTTGTGCCCTTTGTCTCCCATCACTCTTGAAAGAATTTTTGGCTTCTTTGGAGTCTTAGCCTTAACAGGCACCAGCTTACTGAAATCAAAGTCATCTGGAGAGATGGCTTGTTCCTTTCTTTTAGGCGTATATGCTGACAACCATGGAGGAAGAACAGAAGTACTCACATTCGGATCCGGTTCCATTGTCGATGTTACAGGAACTGTACTGGCACTGGAAGTAGAAACAATAGGTGGAGTATTAGTAAACATTGCACCTGACACATTCACATTCAAAACTTGCTCAGAACCCAATACAAAGTGATCAAATATTGAAGAATCTCCAATATCAAAAGATGAGGAGGACAGACTAGGAATGGACCCAGAAGAACGAAGAACATCATCAAAATCATTTCGAGGATTATCAAAAATTATTTTTGAGGATGATGGAGATTCAGAAGATGAGATGTTGATAGGTGAAACAGACAGAGGAACTGAAATAGGTATGTTAGGCAAAGGAGAAGAGACTCCAGTATCATGTGGTACATTCTTCTGTGGAGGCATAACTTCATCCCTTTGTTCTTCTCCTATCTTCTCTATTGATCTATTTTCAACCTCTATTTCTTCAGCAACTGGCTCATTAGTATTTTATTTCTCAATTTCTACTTCTTCTACCTCGGATTCTTTCTCTACAGCCTTTGAATTCTTAGACACAAATTTGATCCTGGGTTTATGTGTCTTAGAAGAAGAGGGAATGTCACTCTTATTCTTTGTCCTATTCTCCACCTTCTTGTCTATTTGTTCTTGGACTTCGGTCTCTGATCCAGTAAGGAATTCTTTCAAAGTAATCCCCTTACCTTCTAACCACTTGTTTGTGTTAGCCAATATAGGTTCAAATCTTTTCCTTAAAGAAGTCAATTCTTTCTGAGACCATTGGATAGGAGGAAGAGGAGAACTAGCAATCTATTCAGTGTTATACCTAGGATCAATCAGCTCTTCATCATCCACCAGGTCTTCAAGAATATCAGCCAAACCTAGATACTCAATCTATTCCAGAGATAATCTGCTATAGTCCAATTTTCTAATATCCTCTTCTATCCTTAAGTCCACCCAGATGTCTTCAACCATTGGTTCATGAAACTAGGTCTTCCTTTGGATCTTATCTTTTACACCCTTGTAATCAAACCTTGGTCTTCATTTGAACTATTTCATGGTCACTAGCTGCATCTTGGTCTCCATCACCCTAGCCTTTGCTACAGTTGACACTGAAAACCTGCAAATTTCCACTGGAAATCTGAATCCTGGTTTCTTGAGTTCCATTTGCTTATTATGTATGACAATCATTTGTCTACATAACTCCATCAGAACAAGTTTATTTGAAGGAAACCTCGGTAACATATAAGGATAACCTTGGAAAAACCCAACCCTTAATATGAGAAAGTCTGAAATTGTAAGAACATGCACCCATAATCATTCACAACTGACCAAGCTTCGTCTAAAACTCTTCTTTGCTCTAACTTAGGGTCAAAAAGACATAAGAACATTGCGAAGAAAGCATCATTTACCCTCCTAAAGTGGTGAATAGAACCTTTCAATGTCAGTTGAGGATAGTATTGATACACAGGAACCACTCTCCTATCTCCTTCGGATGTCAAACCTGGAAAGATCCTCATTGAGGCTGCTATATACACAAGGTAAGAAGTCATATAGAATTTGAAAGTAGTGGATACCTTAGTCAATTGCTCATGCAGAGCATTGTTGATTTATTCACCCCAAAAGATGGCTTGCTTGCCTTGAAGTATAACCTTGATAAAAGGGTACATCCATTCATAGAAAAGAGAGGAAGAAGCCAGCCCCTATCCTACTAAGAAGAGTTATGAGATCACCAACCTCCTCAATAAAATCACTTCTGGGAAAACTCCTTGGCCACCTGGATAAGTTTGACCTTAAAGTCTTAATCCACTTGATGTTAATTGTCTTCTTAGCCTTCTCAAAATTCTTGTCATATTCTTTTTGAGCCTCAACAAAATCTAGTTTCACAACCTCTGTAGCAGCAGGACACATGAAAACTTTATCAATGAATTCCAGATCCAATCTAATGATCATATTGCCATTCACATCCACCACTGCCCTAGTGTCTCTGTTGTAGAACTGAGCACATTACGGAAAAAACTCTATATTATGAGTTGCCACCGAGAAAGATGACACCAAGTGAATATTGCTATCAACAATCTTCTTCATTGTAGAACTAGGGTTAGAAGACTTAGTTCTTTCCATGAACTCAGCCATGTCTACATGGCCAATCTCTGTGTCCCGAAGATCATCAACATTGGAGGTAACTGAGGTGATTGGAAAAACACCCTGATACATATACTTCATTGCTTTCGACTTCTTTGGAGACAACTCAGACATTTGAAAAACAAACACCAGAAGGAGTGTCGATGAAGAGAGAAAATCCGCAGAAGAAACTGCAACAAAAATCCATGATCATGCAATTAGGGGAAATACTAGCAATCTGAAAAAATTGCATGTTGATGATCACGACTACTGGGATAAGCTTGAAAGGGCTAGAGCCCAAGTAGGTCAAAAAAATGGAGGAAAGCAGGCTTAGGAAAGTAAATTTGAAAATCTCCCAGAGTTAGAAAAATTTGAGAGTGAATGCACAGGCGGCAAAATTTGTCGCCCTTGCATTTTAGGGATAAACTGCAAGTGTCAGGGCGGCAAATTTTGTCGACCCTGCATGTAGGTTAAAAATTTCTTTAAGTGGATTGGTGGTGATTTTTACCGCTTTTGCATGTTTGGGAGTGATTTTAACGTATGTGCAAGGTCAGCAAAATTTTCCACCATTGCACATGCTTTGGACAAAACTTTGATGTAGGGGCGGCAAAATTTACCGCCCTTACATGTGTTTGAAAGCTTTGTATGTGAGAGTGGGGTTTTCTACTGCTAACACACATCGGGGAAGTAGATGGTTTTGTGTAATGGCAATAGCTTTAACCGCCATTACATGTAAAGGAGAATGATACAAGGCCCATGTAGGGGCGACGAAAAATGCCACCCTTACATGGGTTGTCAACACAAGAAACAAAGGAATTTGAAGGCGGCGGTTCCTACCGCCCTCTCATCTAAAAGGCAAAAATGCTAGCCAAAAACCCTAAGTTTTACATGGGAAGAAAATACACCGACCCATTGTAACAATGCATTCAAAACCTAGATGAAAAACTAGGGTTTTCAACAAAAAAAAGAGAGGAAAATACACCGCCATTATACAGTTTTACTAGTCATAAAAGAGAAATCGAAATTAAAGAAAAAAACATTCAATTCATACCAAAACCCTAGTGTTCAAAACAAAATCAAGACAAATAAAACAATGACTTGCCTAGTCTACCAAACACTAGATGCAGTCAAGAAATAACGATCGTTTAGATCCGGAGTCCTCGCGAGCTTTGTGAAGAAATCTGGCATGAAAGAGATTTCAATCTCGTTTAAACGTTTCTAAAATGAGTAATATGAAAATTAGAACAAGAATAAACACTTTAAAAGGCTCGAAGGTCATGCATTAAACATGGCATGAGTGCCATTAATGTATACTCCAAGTTGGTAGATCTTGCGGGATCCGCTCGGGCGGCAAAAAACACCGACACTACAAATGCACTAGGTCATGTCGGAGCGACAAAAAACCCTGCCACTACACATGACATCGACAGACTCAAAATACATGCTCTAGCGGCGATTTTAACTGCTATTGCACATGATCGAATAACAAGAAACATGCATGGCTGGCAAAATTTGCCGCTCATGCATGTTTATAAAAAACAAGACAAATAAAACATGTAGAGGCAGGAATTTCATCCGACATTACATGTTCAAAAACAATGCACATGTAAGAGCGGTAATTTTGACCGCTATTGCATGTCAAGACAAAAAATTTCTAACACCCCCAAAATAGTCAAAATTGATATTTTGACAAGCTTACGACCTAGTCAACTTTCACGGTTTTCGAGAAATCAATCTAAGGGAATGTCGCAAACTATTTCAATGATGTTAGAGGACTTTGTACGAGGCTAAGAGGACTTGTCTCGATAAAAGAACTTAGAGTGTAGGCTATGAAACGGACAAGTTTTGTAGGGGTTGTCTACAAAAACGAGTGTAGATGATTTTGAGAACAACAAAACATAAGAACACAAGATTTACGTAGAAATCCTTTTAGGAGAAAACCATGAAGAATAGGATTGCTTGGATCTACTATCCAAATCCATCCACAAATAAAATACTTCTTAAAAGATATTCATAGGCACGAACCCACTGGAGACACCAATCCCCACCACTAAGCACCAACTCAGCAAGAGACACCAACCTCTCCAATTTGAGGCACCAACCTCCAAAGTATTTCCCTTTTGAATTTGCTCCTTCAACAAATAATATTCATATAACTTCTTCACAAAATATTCCTTGAATAATCTTCTATTATATCCTTCTCAAATTTGCTTGTGTTTGTATGATATATCTTCTGCACTCCACACACATTTTTCTCCACAAAATCTTATTTATGTTATATCCTTATGCCTCCATGAAGGGAGGCACCTTTTTTAATATAGATAACTCTTTAAAAGATGTCACCTTTTCTTAACAATTAGTTTATGTTGATTGCCTTTTAAATACTTTTATTTATGTTCAAATGCTATCATATATCCTTTCAAATAGAGCTTGTTGCCTTCATAAACTCAAGCAATGCACTTAAATATAGTCTTCCTTGTAAAGATAATCATTGTCTTTAAATATGATCTGCCTTGTAAAGATAATCGTTGTCTCTTCACAAACTAAATCGCTGCTATAATAACCTTAATCACTTCACCTATTCAAATACATGAGCTTGGGTGATTAATCATTTATATGTCTTTGTAACATGTGCCAAAATGTGTGGTCGGCCTAAACCATTTAAATATGCCTTGGAACATATGTCAAAATGTGTGGTCGGCTAGCAAGATATAGTAACTTTATTTTCCACATGATTAAAGAGGGGTGCTAAGATAATGAAGGTCGGCCAGACTTTATCAATATAAATTTGTCTTGCTTATATGCCAATACTTGGGTGCTAGCAAAGGTGGTCGGCCATATTTAATACAAATGAATCTAACTCCATTTCATCATTGCCTTTGTTAAGGTAAAGTCTTCCCTTTGACAACAATTAGTGGCCTTTGGCTTTTATTCGATGTCCTTTAACCACAATATGAATGGTAGCAAATAGTTCTCCTTTGACATCTCCTCTGATATCAATGGCAATCTCGTCCATATGCCTTTGACATCAATGACAATATTGCCAATAATCTCCCCCTTTTTCATTGATGGCAACTTAGCAACATACTTCTCTCCTTCATGATGTGATTCTCCCTCTTTTCTATGATGCTCCCCTTGTCTATAAAGCTCCCCATTTCTATAACTCTCCCCCTTTGACATCAATGGCAAAGGGGTGTTCATTATACTAACATACATAAATAGAACATGAGAAACATCCAATTCATCTTCTTCAACATTCATATTCTCTTTTCTCATTGTTGTATTTGTACATAAATCAGTATAAACAACATCATGGAGACCCATAGACATCTCTTCTAATGGTCCTTTCTCCTTCAGTCCATTATATGGTAACTCTCTAATATGCAGTCTGCTCCTACCACATCATTCTATTTTCTTGTCTTCATGGCATAATCAAATAAAATTCTTCCATTGTTGCTACAATAGCATTCTCAACCCTTCTACTTACACTCTTCACCATGCCTTATAAGCATGTTAATCAGCTCTTCATTTTCTCAATACTCACATCTACTATAATATCCTCTCCTCTATCCTTTGTTTCTATGTCACTTAGGTGACAGTCTTCCTCTATAGTTGTCCAAAAAATAATTTGGATAATCTTCTTAAGTTTAACAAATCGGGACTTGTTTTATTATCCCATCATTCTCTATGCATCTTACAAGATGGAGAATTCCTTCAACTCTTCCTTCTCTTATCCATGGCTACTAAATGAATAAGGTCATCCTTTTTTATCTCTTTTTGAGTCTTCTCGCCTTCTTTCTAAATTATTTTGTTCTTGCTTCCTTTTCCAAACTTTTGTAGATTTTCCTTTATGTTTAGAAAGAGTGTTCACTTCCTTGTTCTGTCTAGGAGGTTCCACAAAATCACTTCTATAAAAGCGTGTTGTATGACCATATTTGTTGCACTTATAACACATAATATTGTAACCCACTAAAGGAGAAAATGAATCATAGTTCCTATTTGAGAACTCATAAGGACTTTTGTTTTTGTTCCATACAAAATTTCTTGCACGAGCCCTACAATCTCTTGCTTTATGACCAAAATGATTACATGAATAGCAATAACCAAAGAAAGAATTTTGGAACCTGGTCATGTGAGACTGCCTTGGAGGAAAGGACTTTCTGAATTTGTCATTGTTATCTTTTGGAGGAGTGCTTGTTTTCTGTGGGACTTGATTCTCTTTCTTCTTGCTAACAAGACTTTTGAGAGCATCTACATAGCCTTTTGGCTTTTCAAAATTTACCTTGTTTGGTAGTTCTTTGTGATCTTCTTTGTTGGCCATCTGATTTTGTTTATATCCAAGACTGGTCTTTATAAATGGTGACCTCCTCCCATTGATGATATCATCTAATATCTTGGTGCTCTTCTCAAATTTGAGGCTTATGTTCACCTTAGTGGTTAGTTTCTCTAGTTCCTTCCTCAAGGAAACAATTTCGGACTCTATCCTCTAACAAATTTCTTCCTTTTTGTTTAATTGGATTCTCACCTCCTCTTCAATCTTTTTTGCTTCTTCAAGTTGAATCTTGAGGTTGATGATCATCTTTTCTGATTCCTCAAGACTTTGTGACATTTGTCCCTTAGATTCACAGTCTTCTTGAAGCTGTAATTTTTGTTTCAAGTTCTTCTTAAGCCTCTTTATTTCACTTAGGGCACAAATAAGTTATTCTTCCAAATCTAATTCCCTATATATTTCATCATTCTCTTACCTTCCTGACTCCTCTTCTTTTTCTTTATCTTCACTTTCCAAGATATCATCTTTTGTTTCTATTGCCATGAATAGAAACTCTTCTCTATCGCTAGTGGAGAAACTCTCTTCGAATGAACTACTTTCCTCTTTAGAATAGAGGTTTTTCTTTTGCTTGTGAAAGCTCTTCTTTTTATCAAGTTTGCCTTGTTTGTGGCCTTTTTTATGTTGATAATGTTTGCCACCTTTCTTTATATTATACTCTTCTTCCTCATCACTATTTTCATTTTCTGTATATGGGCATTTGGAAGCAAAATGTCCTACCTTTCCACAATTAAAGCATTTTAAAGGAAAATTACCCTTGTACTTGCCAAATCCTTTCTTCAGCTTCATCACAAAATGATTGTCTTCTTTGTCTGAATCATCATTGGAACTATAACTTGATTCGGGCTCTTTATTCTTCATCTTTTTTGAGGCTTTGAAAGCTACTTCTCACTTTGATGACTTCTCCTTTTTAGTCCTCATTTCATATGCGGTGAGGATCCCATGCAATTCATCCATAGTTAATTTATCTAAGTCCTTCATTTCCTCAATAGCTGAAACTTTTGTTGGGAATTAAGGTGTCTCAACCTTTGCAAATTCCTAGCATTGTTTATTTAATTGTGTTTATTTATTGCCTAATTTTGTATTTACTTGCACATTTAGTTTGGTCACTTAGTTGAGGTGGCATTGTGATATGTCATCCTACTTGGAATGTGACTTGGATGGTCAAGTCAAACTCACATGGATTTGGGCGTCCCATTTGAGGTGGCACTAATATGTCATGTGTCGGCATCTTGTGGTATGTGGAAAAGGATATTCCATATGACAAAATCTATGATGCGTAAGAGCCAAGTATAGAGATTCCTATGACAAATGGGGACAAGTGTCAGAGAGTATCTTTGCATGAAAGAAAGGCATCTTTGGGTGCCCAAGTTGGGCTATGACATGTTGTAAGAGGAATTTACTATATTTAGTCTTGTATGATAGATTCTCTTACAACATTTAAGGTTATTATGTTGTAGTTTTTTATGACCACTGTAAGATGCGTAAGAGCATCTGTCATTGCCTATTTTTAGCATGGGACGCTCTATCCTTGGGAAGTCAAATCTGCCATGTTATGACAGATGTAAGAGAGTGAAAATATGTTGGACAAGTGTCCTTGGGATGTGTGAAATGGCCATGTGGCCAAGATGGATTCTTACCTCTAGAGGCTTCTCAATATTGCCTTGTATCTCTATTTATTGCATAGTTTTGGAGTTGTAGTTGCATAGTTTATGTATAGGTACTATTATGCTGCTAGAATCACTCCAGAAATGACATTTGAAGACTCTTGAAAGAACTTGCATTGCAAGTGTATTGTAAACTATTATTGTTTCAATAATACATTGTGTAGGTTTTAGAGTGTGGGGTTTTTCACCTGAAAAGGTTTTCCCAATGATATATCTTGTGTCACATGTTCTCTTATGTTTGTGTTTGCTACTGTAATATCTCTATTATATGTTTAACATTGTTGCAATTGTAAGGATTAAAAATAATTTGCATACATCTCCCCTTATTAGATCGATGTAGGAAGCGTTTCCACGTACCTTGCTTCCTTTCAACTTTTACATCAAACCTTAAGGGGAGAGATCTTAGCAATGGTTTTTGTATGATCATTGGCTCTTCAACTTTTTCACCAAGTCTTTTGATGGTATTTACAATTTCATCCACACAAAGGAGATAAGATGCAATATTTTCTTCATCTTTCATTTTCAAGCTTTGAAATTAACTTCTATGGGTTTGAAGCTTGGCCTTCTTAACTTTGTCATCCCCTTCATAAATATTCTTAAGTTTATCCCAGATCTCCTTTGTTGAATCTCAATGCATCACTTTAACAAACTTTGATTCCGATAAATCACACAAGATTACATTCATGGCTTTCGCAGTGTTCTCGCTAGCCTTCTTTCCATCCTTATCAGTTGATGGAGATGCAAGAGCTTTATAACCACTTACTACCGATTGCCAAATATCAAAGCCAAGAGCCATTAAGTAAGTGTGCATTCTTATGCTCCAAAAAGCATAGTTGGTTCCATCAAACAATGGAACCTTATTGGAGGAAAATCCTTGTCAAGTCATGTGTGATCTTGATATCTTCCTTCTAGCAGTTAAACTATACATTAAAGGAACCCGCTCCGATGCCAAATGATGAGCACACGCTTATACTAATAGGGGGTAAATTAGTATAAGACTATCTTTTACTTTTTCAAATTAACAATCACAATAAAATCAATTGCACAACATTAACAATTAAGAACACAAGAAGAAAATAAGATTTACGTGGAAACTTTTTGGGAGAAAACCATGGAGAATAGGACTGCTTGGATATACTATCCCAATCCAGCCACAAATAAAATAATTCTTACAAAATATTCGTAGGCACCAACCCATTGGAGACACCAATCCCCACCATTGAGCACCAACTCAGCAAGAGACACCAATCTCTTTAATATGAGGCACCAACCTCCAAATTATTTCTCTTTTTAATTTGCTCCTTCAACAAATAATATTCATATAGTTTCTTCACAAAATCTACCTTGAATGATCTTCTATTATATCCTTCTCCTCAAATCTTCTTGTGTTTGCATGATATATCTTCTACACTCCACACACATCTTTCTCCACAAAATCTTATTTCTTTTTATATCCTTATACCTCCATGAAGAGAGGCACCTCTTTGAATAGAGATAACTCTTTAAAAAGACATCACCTTTTGTTAACAATTCCTTTATGTTGATTGTGTTTTAAATACTTTTATTTATCTTCAAATGCTATCATATATCCTTTCAAATAGAGTTCACTACCTTCATAAACTCAAGCATTGCACTTATATATAATCTTCCTTGTAAAGGTAATTGTTGTCTTTATATATGATCTGCCTTGTAAAGATAATCATTGCCTCTTCACAAACTAAATCATTACTATTATAACCTTAATCAATTCACCTATTCAAATACATGATCTTGGGTGATTAGTCATGTATATGCCTTTGTAACATGTGCCAAAATGTGTTGTTGGCCTAAACCATTTAAATATGCCTTGGAACATATGTCAAAATGTGTGGTTGGCCAGTAAGGATATGGTAACTTTATTTTCCACATGATAAAGAGGGGCACCAAGATAATGAAGGTCAGCCAACCTTGATCAATCTATATTTGTCTTGCTTATATGCCAATACTTGGGCGCTAGCAAAAGTGGTCATCCATCATTTATACAAATGAATCTAACTCCATTTCATTGTTGCCTTTGTTAAGGTAAAGTCTTCCCTTTAACAATGATTAGTGGCCTTTGGCCTTTATTCGATGTCCTTTAACCACAATATGAATGGTAGCAATTAGTTCTCCTTTGACATCGCCTCTGACATCAATGACAATCTCATTCATATGCCTTTGACATCAATGGCAATATTGCCAACAAACTTATGAGCACACAATTATACTAAGAAGGGGGGTGAATCAATATAACACAAACTTTTACTTTTCAAAACTTGATAATAAAACACACACAAGATCTAGAAAATATGAACAAAGAAGGAACACATGATTTATGTGGAAACCCTTGCAAGAGAAAACCATGGCAAAATATTGTTTATATATTGATCTTCTTTGTAGGCACCAACCCACGAGAGACACCAATCCCCACTTACAAAATTTGTAGGTACTAACCTACTAGAGACACCAATCCCCACAACTGAGCACCAACTCAGTAAGAGACACCAATCTCTTATTTGATAGGCACCAACCTTCAAATTCTTCAATGAGTGATATTGTAGATACTTCTTCCCTCACAAATCTAAACACAACTTCACAAATCTTATTCAAATCATGCACTATATTCTCTCACAAATCTAATCACAAATATCTCAAAAACTTCCTCCAAAATCTGCTCTTAATTTTCACACATATTCATCAAATATATCTGCTCTTATCTTTCATTCATGGGCTGCATATATGCTTCAAAGTAGGTCTGAAACACTCTTCATAAATGCATGTCATAGCTCTACTCAAACTCAAAAATATATCTTATTTTCTTCACTCACATCAAACTCAACCTTTTCATCTATCTTTTATACTTCTTCAAGAGAGGCAAGTCATTGAAAAAGTGTCTTTTGCAAAGGGTAACATCCTTTTTATACACCTCTTGATAATATTTTTGTCCTCTAGTGAGGAGTGCTCTATTTAAGAGGTTGGCTATCTTTTGGATTTATTTCTTTAAACTTAAATTCCACCACTCAAGTGGCACTGATCTTATGTGGGAGTCAGCCACACTTAATTTTATTAATCTTCCAAGGATGGTGCTAAAAAGGGAGTCAACCATGCATTTGTAGTAGTTTAGATCTTTAATTTAAACTATATTTTTGTGCTTTGTTTGGAGGGTAGTCGAACATATACTCTTTGACTTCAACCATTATTTCAAATCCTTCATACCATGCTTTCATATGGAGTCGTCCAGCATAATTTATCTTTTCATTCTTCACCATATTTCTTCAAGGGAGATATTATAAGGGCTTGTTCTTATTCTAATGATTTGACATTAAATAACTACTTACTTTGACATCAATGACAACCTATTCCAACAATCTCTCCCTTTGTCATTGATGGAAACCTGTGAATACAACTGGCTACTCTTTCTCACTGCTCCCCTATCTCATGCTCCCCTTGTTTGTAATACTCCCCCTGTCTCTATTTCTCCCCCTTTGACATCAATGGCAAAGGAACTTTCATCTATCTTTGAATCATATCTACCACGAAGCTAAAAGATAATTCTACGATTAGCTCCCCCTAAATTCATGCTTCTTCTCAATGACTGGATGAGAGTGATCTTACTCCTAATTTCTACCTTAGATATTCAAAAGTCTCTTTCGGAAGTGGCTTGGTAAAGATGTCTATAATCTATTCCTGTGTAGCAATATACTCCAAGTTTACTTGCTCATCTTCCACCTGCTCTCTTGAGAAATGATACTTGTTAGGAATATGCTTCATTCTAGAGTGCATGACTAGATTCTTTGAAATTTTGATTGCACTTGTATTATCACAGAATATAGATATAAGATGATCATATTCTACCTTGATATCTTTCAATGTTTGCCTCATTCATAGAACTTGGGTGCAACAAGATGTTGTTGTAATGTACTCTACCTCTGCAGTTGATAGAGAGACAGATGCTTGCTTCTTACTCAACCATGAGACAAGACTATCTCCTAGAAAGAATGCTCCTCCACTTGTACTCTTTTTATCATCAATACTACCGGCCCAATCTGCATCTGTATATGTTGTTAAGGTGAAATCTTCACCTCTTGGACACTAAAAACCAAAATCCAATGTGCCTTTTAAATACTTGAATATCCCTTTTACTACTTGCACATGAGTTTCTTTCGGTGCAGCCTGAAACCTTGCCACCATACCTACTGCTCGCATAATGTTAGGCCTTGAAGTTGTCACATATAACAAGCTTCCAATCATTGACCTATAAAGTGTTTGATTTGCTTCGGATGATTCATCATCCTTACTCACAAGATTACAATCCTCCATTCTGAACTTCTTCAACATTTCCTTAACATACTTAGTCTATGAGATAAATATCCCCTTATTAGATTGAGAAATTTGTAGCCCAAGGAAGAAGGACAACTCACCAAGCATAGACATTTAAACTTCTTTCTGCATATTCATGGTGAAATATTGGCACATCTTATCACTGCTTCCTCCAAAAATAATGTCATCCACATATACTACAACAATTAATTGATGGTCATCTTCAGTTTGAATGCACAAATTACTATTAGCAACACCTCTTTTGAAACCTTGTTGTAGATAATTGTCCAACCTAGAATACCAAGCTCCGGTAGCTTGCTTCAATCTATAAAGTGCCTTCTTCAACCTACAAACAAAGTCCTCATGTTTTGTCAAGATGAACCCTTCAAGTTGTTCAATGTACACCTCTTCTTCTAGATTTCCATTAAGAAATGTTGATTTAACATCCATCTAGTAAACTTTGAAGTTCTTGAAGCATGCCAAAGCTAGAAACATCCTTATAGCTTCTAATTGTGCAACAGGAGCAAATGTTTCTTCGAAATCTATTCCTTCTTCTTGAGCATATCCTTTGCACACTAACCTTGCCTTATTTCTTACCACTTGACCATCCTCATTCAGTTTGTTTCTAAACACCCACTTAGTACCAATCGCATTCTTATCTTTGGGTCTTGAGACAAATTCCCAAGTTTCATTCTTTTCTATCTGATTCAATTCTTCTTCCATGGCAATTATCCAATGTTTGTCCTTGCTTCCTTAAAATTATTGGGTTCTATTTTGGATAGCAAAGACCAATTTTCATTTACCAATCTCCTTGTCTTTATTTCTCCATCTTTGTCACCTAGAATCAGGTCTTTTAGATGATTTCTTTGGACAAATCTAGAGGGTGTCTTAGATGGTATTTTTGATGGAGTCTTTGGATCTTGTTGCTCAACTTCCTCATCTTCACTTTCCTCTTCTTTGCCATCTTCTTCAGGTTGAGGATCAACTTCTTGTGATTTTTCTTTATAGTATCTTTCCTCATCTACCTTTACATTTACACTCTCAACAATCTTATACAGCCTCTTATTGTAGCATCCATATGCTTTACTCCTTGATGAGTAACCAAGGAATATCCCTTCATCATCCCTGGAGTCAAACTTTCCCAAATCTTCTTCATCTCTCCTTATATAGGATGTGCTTCCAAATACTTTGAAGTGCTTCACCATTGCAGGCCTTCCTTTTCATAATTCATATGGTGTCTTACAATCATTTACTCTAATTTGTCTACGGTTTAGAATGTAAACAGCGGTATGAACTACATCTCTCAAGAATGTGTCAAGTATCCTGGACTCATTTAGTATGGCCCTAGCCATTTCTCGAATTGTTATATTCTTCCTTTCCACAACTCTGTTTTGTTGTGGAGTTCTTGTAGCAGAATAATGTCTCCTTATCCCATGTTTTTCACAGAAATCTTCAAACTCATTTGAGGTAAATTCTCCTCCTTTATCTGATCTAAGACATTTGATCTTTAAACCTGTCTCATTCTCCACTAAGTCCTTGAATGCCTTAAACTTGTCAAGTGCTTCAGATTTTTCTTTCAGAAAAGTAATCCAAGTCATTCTGGAAAAATCATCAATCAACAACATAAAGTACCTTTCTCCTTGCATTCCTTTTGTCCCGGTAGGCCCACAGAGATCTGTATGTACAAGCTCCAAAGTTTTCAATGTAGAATATTCCTTCGACTTGAAGCTTCCTCTAGTCTGCTTCCCAAGTTGGCATTGCTTACAAATGATATTTGAGGATTTTGAAATTTTTGGCATGTCTCTTACCACTTCCTTACAACTAACTCTAACAAGGTTGTCAAAGTTTATGTGCCCCATTCTCCTGCACTATAACCAACTCTCATCTTCTTGACTTATACAACATGTCTCACCTCTGATTTCGCTGAGAATATAGAGATTGTTCGCTACTCTACTGGCTTCTGCAATTCATTTTCCTGCTTTGCTAATCACATATCCTTGTAAGAATGTGCTCTTGGTCACACATTTGGCTCACACTTAGGAGGTTGTGTCTTAGCCCTTCAACATATAGCACATTTCAGTTCTTGTCTTACCATTATCAAGACTAAGAGTGGCTTTCCTTGATTTTTTTGCAAAGGCATTATCTCCAAACTTCATTGTTCCACCGTTCATCCTTTTGAAAGTGAGGAATTTACTTTTATCACCTATCATATCTTTTGAACAACCGTTGTCAATATACCATTGATCTCCTTCATTTCATGCATGTAGAGTTGTTTGAACTAACATGGATTTTTCTTTATTTTCTTCTTCCT
The DNA here is from genome assembly GCA_027924645.1 of Cunninghamia lanceolata. Lineage (NCBI taxonomy): Eukaryota > Viridiplantae > Streptophyta > Pinopsida > Cupressales > Cupressaceae > Cunninghamia > Cunninghamia lanceolata. The sequence continues at coordinate 914,838 of BSBN01000141.1, read as the reverse complement.
TCTTTCTCCATGTTTTTTAATTTTCCTCTTTTTGCTTGACTATTGTCTCCTCCTTGTTTTGTTTAGGAGGTTCCACAAAACTACTTCTGCAGAATTTTGTTGTATGTCCAAAATTATTGCACTTATAGCATATGACATTATAATCCACAAAAGGGGCAAAAGAGTTGAATTTTTTTTGTGAACCCAGGACTTATGCTCTTGTTCCATGCAAGGTTATTTCTTGTATATGCTCCATAGTTCATTGTTCTTTGAATAAAATTGTTTCAAGCATGCAATCTACAATCTATTGCCTTATGACCAAAATGACTTCACAAAAAGCAATAACCAAAGGAGTGATTAACCTGGTTCTATGATCTTGTCTTTGTGGAAATGGCTTCCTGAAATTATCATTCTTAGCTTCTGGAAGTATGCTTGACTTCAGGTTTTCCTTCTTTTTGTTGATTTCACCTTTGATGGGACTTTTAAGGACATTAGCATACTCTTTCAGCTTTTCTTCATTTGATTTCTTTGATGATTGAGTTGCTTTAGAACTTTGGCCTTCTTGATAGCCAATACCACTCCTATCGAACATAGGCTTTTGAGAGTTGATGTTATCCAAAATTTCTGAACTCTTCTCATTCTTCAAGTTCTTGTTTACTTGAGCCATTTTTTTTTCTAACTGCTTTCTCAAAGAAATGATCTCTGATTCCAACTTTTCACAATTTTCTTCATTTTCTTTCAATTGGCTTCTCACCTTTTCCTCAATCCTTTTTGTTGCTTCGATTTGAACCTTTAGAACTATGATCATATTTTCTGCTTCTTCAAGGGCTTGAGATGTTTTGGCCTTGAATTCATTATCTTCTTGAAGCTACAATTTTAGTCTCAAGTTTCTTCTTTGAAGCCTTTCGATCTCATTGTAGGCAAAATGGAGTTCCTCCTCAAGATCCACTTCTTCATTATCTTCATTCTTCTTATCTTTTGAATCTTTCCCTTCTTCCTTTTGGTCTTTACTTTCAAGAGCATCATCCTTGGCTTGTATCGCCATAAAAAGTATTTCTTCTCTATCACTGTTAGAAAATTCTTCGTCACTTTCCTCCAATGAACTATTATATTCCTTTGAATAATGACTTGTAATTCTGGAAGTTCTTCCTTTTCTCATGATGACCTTGTTTATAACCTTTCTTGTATTGTTGATATCTTCTTCCTTTCTTCATGTTGTAGTCCTCTTCATCGTCGTTGCTCTCATTTTTGCCCTGCGGACACTTAGAAGCAAAATGACCTATTCTACCACAATTAAAACATTTAAATGGTAACTTACCTTGGTATTTACCTGATCCTTTCTTTAGCCTCCTCATGAAGTGGGCTTCTTCTTCATATGTTTCATTGTTTGAATTTTCATTTGGTTCATGCTCTTTATTCTTTCCTTTCCTTGATGCTTTGAAGGCTATCTCCTTTTTAGAAGGTTTATCCATGGTTCTCATTCCATAGGCAATAAGAATCTCATGCAACTTGTCCTTTGTCAGTTTATCCAAATCTTTCATTTCTTCAATCGCCAATACCTTGGGATCAAATCTTAACGATAAAGATCTTAATACTTTTTTCACAATCACGGCCTCTTCAATTGTTTCTCCAAGATCTCTTATAGTGTTCACTATCTTATCGACTCGAAGCAAATAAGAAGTTATGTTTTCTTCTTCTTTCATTTTGAGGCTTTCAAATTGTCCCCTATGGGTTTGAAGCTTTGCCTTCTTCACTTTATCATGTCCCTCATAAATATTTTTTAAGCTTATCCCACATCTCCTTGGCAGATTTGCAACGCATTGCTTTAACAAACTCTGATTCAGACAAACTGCATAAAATAGCATTCTTAGCTTTGGCATTATTTTCACTTGCCCTCTTTCCGACTTGATCTGTAGGTGGAGTCGCTGGAGCAGTATAACCATTCTCAATGGATTGCCAAATATCAAACCCTAGAGCATTTAAATAAGTTTCCATCCTTGTGCTCCAAAAGACATAGTTTGTCCCATCAAATAGTGGTGCCCTGTTTGAGAAAAACCCGTATCCTTCTTGACCAGCGATGTGTGCTTCCAAGATCTACCTTCTAACAGTTAGGCTAATTGTGAAGGAATGTGGCTCTGATACCAATTGATGAGCACACAGTATAACACAAACTTTTACTTTTCAAAACTTAATAATAACACACACACAAGATCTAGCAAATAATAACAAAGGAATGCACGATTTACGTGGAAACCCTTGCGGGAGAAAACCATGGCAAAATATTGTTTATATATTGATCTTCTTTGTAGGCACCAACCCACGGGAGAGACCAATCCCCACTTACAGAATATGTAGGCACCAACCCACTGGAGACACCAATCCCCACAATTGAGCACCAACTCAACAAGAGACACCAATCTCTAATTTGATAGGCACCAACCTTCAAATTCTTGAATGGGTGATATTGTAGATACTTCTTTCCTCACGAATCTGAACACAACTTCACAAATCTGATTCAAATCATGCACTATCTTCTCTCACAAATATCTCAAAAACTTCCTCCAAAATCTACTGTTAATTTTCACACATATTCATCAAATATATATGCTCTTATCTTTCATTCATGGGCTGCATAAATGCTTCAAAATAGGTTTGAAACACTCTTCATAAATACATGCCCTAGGTTTGCTCAAACTTAGAAATATATCTTATTCTCTTCACTCACATCAAACTCAACTTTTTCATCTATCTTTTATACTTCTTCAAGAGAGGCGACTCATTCAAAAAGTGTCTTTTGCAAAGGGTAACATCCTTTTTATACACCTCTTGATAATATCTTCATCCTCTAGTGAGGAGTGCTCTATTTAAGAGGTCGGCTATCTTTTGGATTTATTTCTTTAAACTTAAATTCCAACTATTCAAGTGGTGCCAATCTTATGAGGGAGTTGGCCACACTTAATTTTATTAATCTTCCAATGATGGCGCTAAAGTGGGAATCGGCCAAGCATTTGTAGTAGTTTAAATTAAAGATTTAAACTATGTTTTGGTGCTTTGTTTAGAGGTTAGTCGGCCATATACTCTTTAACTTTAACCTTTATTTCAAATCCTTCATACCATGCTTTCATATGGAGTCGGCCAGCATAATTTATCTTTTCATTCTTCACTATGTTTTGGTGCTTTGTTTAGAGGCTAGTCGGCCATATACTCTTTGACTTTAACCTTTATTTCAAATCCTTCATACCATGCTTTAATATGGAGTCGGCCAGCATAATTTATCTTTTCATTCTTCACCATATTTCTTCAACGGAGATATTATAAGGGGTTGTTCTTATTCTAATGATTTGACATTAATGACTACTTACTTTGACATCAATGATAACCTATTCCAACACAAACCTCTCTTCAAATTAGGAGGGGAAGCTCCCTAAAATCTAAACTAAACCTAAACTTAAACTAAACTAACCCTAGACTAAAACTATAGATAAGATATACGAATATGCACACTTTACAATATGTTTTGAAGAAGGTTTTGCATAAAATGAAATAACTACGTGTCTATGTTTAGATTTTTCGATATTGAATGACACAAACTATCTAAGCACAAACAAATACAACAACCTCCTACTTGCTAAAATAAAGACCATTAATCCACTATAAACATGATTTGAAGAAAAAAAAATTTAACAAAGAACAAACATGTGATTCAAAAAAATATTTTTTTAAGTTACATACAAAGCTACCACTTAATGAATAAACAACATCAATACAAAACTTGACAAGTTACTAGTTTCAATTTAATCCATGGAAATACAAACATAGGTGAACCAACTCGAACAACAATTTATGTAAAATATAAATGTAGCATCCACTATCCTTCTTTTGTTTATGTGCTCAAAGCACTTATTTATAGCTTACAAATGTCCTGACTTTAAAATAAACATTATTTTAACCCAAAAAACAAGCTTTAAAATGAAATGGTTGAAGGCGAATGAAAAAGCTAGAAAGAAAGAAACTTTAAAACAAAACTGAACCTAAAGAATAAATAATAACTATTTAAGTGGCATAAAATAGGCCTACATCTTTGTCTAGAAATAGAACATTGAAAATGACCACTACCAAATGTAGCTATTACTGAAAATAGCAATTTGCACATTCGCATCCTCTATGATTCTCAAGTGATTCCTCGCTCCAAAACTTGTTATATCTTTTGAAGAACCTAAAACCCTCACCGTCTATGTCCATCTTGCTAAGTGAGAATTGCCTCCTAGGGTTTATCAACAAACACCCTCAAACCCTAAAAGGTTGAAAAAGGTATGAAGAGCAACACTATTTTAAAGATATGAAATGCTTTGTTTGGCTCATTTATTGTAAGAGACAATGTTTTAAGGATGAAATCATTGTTGTTCAAATGAGTTGGTAGCTAATTTACACATTAAACGAGGATGTTACAAAATTCTACTAGTTGTCATCCTTTATAGTTTAGAACTGCTGCCATATACAATTGAAAGCTATGCTTTTGCTACCTATGGAGATTGGAAACCTGCATCAGCAGCATACCCTACGCTAAACCACACCTTGCAATGCTTTTGATCCTATTATGTGTAATAAGTTTCCACTACAAATTCATTAAAGTATTCAAATGCAAAAAACCCTATCAATGGTAGACCTAGGCATCTATTTCCATCCTCCTATCACTTAAGCTGCCTTAAAACACATCAGGCTCTTTCTTTAGATGTCTCAGCCAACATTTATGAAGTGGTGGAATTTCCAAGCAGCTACGCCATGCCAGATGTGCACCTGGGCAAAATTTTGAGTCGAGTTTGCCATGTTCAAGGCAAGGCAGAACTTCGTGTTGGTTGAGCCAAGCCTTGCATGTGCTATGAGTGCCTACACTGGGTTTAAGTGAAGATGGTCCACACTTGACAGGTTTGTGTCATGGCAAAAATGGGGTTGGCATGTACCCTTGTTGACTTAACCCCTTTTTTAAGCGAAACTTTTCAGTGGTTTTGCCATCTTTTATGTGTACCTAGGAAAAATTCTCTATTGTCATTACCACTTTTCAAGTGTAAGGCAAAATTTCACATAACTTAACCATGACAAAAGTATTTAGTGTCCATGCCAAAGCAGAAATCTTCATTAACTTAGCCATTTTTTTCTAAATGCCAAGTGAAACTTTGAGGTGGTGATGCCCGGTGGAACTTTCCATTGGTTTTGCCATACTCTAAATGCAAGGTGGAACCTTTCTGTAACTTAGCCCAAGTGGAACTTTAAAGAGATTTAATCCTTTTAGCAATGCGAGGTGGAACTTTACATTGGTTCTACCATGGGGGAAATCCTCAATGATTAAACCATGCTTGCAAGGTGGATAAATGAACCGCTCTTGCCTATATCTGAGTTGAAGGAAGAATTCTTTCAAGCTAACTTCTTGCTGTCTGCTGTTTGATGCTCCGAATTCTCCTTATTCTGCTCTTTTATTTGTCATCTTGCTGCTCTGATGTCTGCCCTTTATCTTTGCTCTTTATTGTTCTAGTGAATGAGGGGAAAAAAGAACAACTCACCTTACATGTATATAATATATAGCTTGGTTAAGTTGGCCCAAATCCAACCCTCAAAAAACTAGGTTGGCCGTGCTCATGAAAATCTTGTTTTTTACTCCAAAATTTTGCCCGTGTATAACACTATGTAGAGGTTTATTTAGTAGAGTCCCTTCTTGGCGTATATATACTTTCATCTCTCATTTTTTATCATGTTTCCACTTTGATGCTGATACTACAACTATTGCCTAAGTTATCTTGATAATTATCTTAAAAATTGCTACACAACTTTAGCCAAAAGTGTTCTACATCACTAATATGGACTGTGAAAACATAATATTCCCAAGTAAAAGACTAACCACTTCTACAGAAATCATAGGTCAGAGAAATCTAATTTGTTGATTAAATTATATTTCTCGTAACTAGAGCTTGACCTAAAGAGCAAGAGAACATACCATCATAATATGCATTCAATAGTTCAAGGCTTTTTCAACATGCAATAACAATGATCAATCCTTATTGCATTAAAAGCAAAATTATATTTTGGATCTCTCACATAAAATAAGTTATTATTTAAGGTTCTGACCATTCTATCTTTTGTTATACAAACTTACAAATTTATAAAGTCTTATGTTACGTCAATATTTTTTTTTTAAATGAGTTACATGAAACAAGTCTTTACCAATGGGTTAAATATCTCATCTTACAAGCTATTTAGATTGTCCTTTGGTATGGAGATTTTTGAATCCAAATTGTCTGCATTACATATTATCATCTTTCTTACTTTATAAAGAGACCTATAAGGAAGCATTAAAGAAAAAAAAAATGATCTATATTTGACAATGTAGATCAATATGGAGATTGGACATTGTGCCATTTTCCCTCCACATTTGCACACTGAAGTGCCTTAATTATGTCATAATGCAACATGACATATTGGATGTTAGTATTGTGTATCATAAATATACAGATTTTGACATTCCATTCATCAATGGAGAGAGTAAATTCAAAAATGTTCTGTTCCGGAAATGGAATGTTATTTCTGACTAATATACAATTTTTTTCCTTTGATGAAGAAACTGTAAAAGAAATTGATACCTCATTGTAGATGCAAAATGGTTGCATAATCAGCTGGAGGGGAAACAAATGTTTTGAATCCTTCAACATGTATTTGCACGAGCACTTAAACATCCAAAGTCTTTGTCATGCCATCTGTCTTGTCAAAATCTTTTTTTGTAAGCTCTCCATTTTCCATAGCTTCAAAACATTCCTCCTCCACAGTAGACATGGTCTCCCTATTATTGTTATTAGTGTGTCTATACTCGTTTATCCTAGATAGATCCTGTGCAATATCTCTCATAGTTGGCCGTTTCCTTGGGTCTTTTTCAACACATTTGTAAGCAATAGCAGCCACAGAACTGACTTCTTCAATATTATATTTCCCATTCAGCCGTGCATCAACTATTTCCTCCCACCCAGCTTTTCCATCTGCACTAATTGCAGCCTGTTTCATCAAAAGTAGCCAAATGAGAGACCTGAATGCATAGGCAAGAGTATTGTTCACATCAGGATACAACAAAATACACAATATACATGTTTTGACAATAGAGCAAGAATCTTATAATTGACTGATGTATGCCATTGGAAATTTAGCTAGTTCATAGCAAATCATCCTAATCATTTTTTCTTGAACTAAAACTTGAAAAGCTCCTGGGAATTTTACTATCGATACCATGATAGACAAAGGCCTCTATGGAAACACCAAATTCCCATATGAGATAACAGATTATCATCTACTATAACTAATAGAAAGCAGTAAAAGGGGCGCCTAAATTACATTCTAAATCTCTGAGTATTGATTTTTTCAGCCACAGAGAGAGGATTAGAAAGTTGATAGACATTACAAGATTTATGTAATCCATGAGCCCTTGTTGTGGATTCCTTGCTGCGATCAGTTCAAAAAGCAGAATGCCAAAGCTGTATACATCACTATTCTTTGTATAAGTTTTTGATGATACATATTCAGGATCCACATATCCAAATGTCCCCTTGAGACCTGAAGAACGACCATTAAGCTTTTCCTCCTTTGAAAGCCCAAAATCAGCTACCTGGTTAAACAAGGATTCAAAAAGGACCAATGGAATTTAAATATTTGCAATTGTAGCAGATTACCATGTCAACAATTCGGAAGTTCAGGACAGTTTAGGAGTTAAAATGCCAATCAAACCAGTTAAGAGTTAAAATAATAAAATGCCAATAAAAATAGGTTGCATAACAGTTATATTGTAGACCTACTCAAAAAGAAGCATGAGGAAGAAAGCCAATGAGTAAAATTTATGGATGAAAATGTCATCTTTTATGCATAGCCCACTAAAAAAGGAAAAACATGATCAGAGAAGCAAATTAGAAATTTCTACAGAGAGCGCAATGAAATTAAATCAACATACCCTGGCTCTCATAGAACGGTCCAACAAAATATTTGAAGACTTTATATCCCGATGCACTACTGGTGGTACTGCCTGTCAAAAATAAATTCAATATACTATATGTAATAGTACTTTACCAAATGCTATTCTTAAGGCCTTTTTAGTTCATACTCCTGCAAATGCAATAAGAAGCCACTGTATGCCTTAAGCTTGCAAACATACCCCATCATGAAGATATTCAATTCCCCTTGATATATCTTGGGCTATGTAGACCCTCAGATCCCAACTTAAAGGCTCCACATGTTCATCTGATAAAGAAAAAAACACGTGATAGGAGTTAAAATTAGAAACATACAATTTTGAGAGAATACATTCTTAAGTTTAATAAATGGCATGAATCATAACTATGTAAACAAATTGAACAGTTACTACCATTTAACATCGTTCTATGCAGCAGAGAATATTTTCTTGTAAAGTACAAAGGCTCTCTTTAGTTAATAATATTTTAGTTTGTTTTTCTTGATCCTAACATTTCATGTATGCAAAAAGATACCACAATCATGTGACTGATCTGCTTGCAAATGAGGCATTTGAAATGAACATAGCTAGTAAACTCAAAGTGTTCTGAAACAAAGATCAACTTCTAGGAAGAAGCCTACACCAACTGGACTTAGAGAACCCACTACCCAGAAACAGCTCAAACGAACAGAAACAAAATGCAATTGGATGCCAATATCCAAGAAGAATATTACTCAATCCAGGTGATATGTAATGTCCCCTTCTAGCAAGCCAAAATTTCTGCAATCTTGCAAACAATTTCAACTTGTAAAGAGCACATTAGTATTCTATCTTTTTCTTTTAATATTTAACTATATATTATTTCTTTCACAACTACATGCTTTTCTTGTTTATACTTCATGAATTACCTTGGGTGAGATAACCTTAAGCCTATTAATCATTCTTTCAACCTTATGGGAGAAGATACTTATGGATGTAATGTCACCCCAATTCTCATGGGTCCATCATTATTCCTTTGACTATTACATCAAAGGCCTAATCCTTCGATTCTCCAATCAAAGGCCTATTATTCCTTGGTTCGTCAACCAAGGCCTATTAGTCCTTGGTTCTCCAGCCAAGGACTATTATTTCCTTGGTTCTCTAACCAAGGCCTCTTATTCCTTGGTTCTCTAACCAAGGTCTCTTATTCCTTGGTTCTCCTACCAAGGCCTATCCCTTCAATACTAGATTGAGGGCTTATTATCTTCCTTGATTCGTCAATCAAGGCCTATGATTTATCCCATGAATTGGTCAACTACAATCCTTGTTTTCCACCCCATCTCTATAGTGAAGATGATTAATGTTTAAGGACTATTATCTACCCCTTGGGTAATCATGCCTTTACAAATCTATTTCATATTCATAACTATGTACTTATAACCTTCTTGTACTCATTATCTTATTTAAACAAGAATCATGCATTTATGTAGGACATCTATTAGTCTCATATTTACTTGAGTTCATAAGACCTCTACCTTTATATCTCATTCATAATGGACCATCTTTTCTTACTTATATGCAGTTCTAAGACGAATCTCATATTGTTATTTTCATACATGTAGATTCCAATTATATAATTCTATTATAATATTTATTATAATCTCTATATTATATTATATATGTGTGTACTATGCAAAATTTATATTTTATATTATTTATATATAATAATTATTATTATTATAATAATTAATCACTATTATTATAATGATCATTATTATTGTCATCGCAATATTATTATATCATTATCCATATGATTTTGTAATTAATTCAAATTGTATCTTGGTTCTTATCTGAATATCACAATTCACTTTAGAATATCTATATACTCTTAGAAATCCAAAAATATATTATTTTCTTCTATACACCCAGCAGACATGTATATATATTTGCTAGCACTTGAATTCTATTGTTGTATTATTATTAACATAGCTTTATAATATATTACTTATTTATTATCATTATAATATTATTATTATAAATATATATATAGACATCATTTAATTATTATATAATATATATATTATTATAATATCATTATTATTATAGTATAAATATAATTTTTTAATAATGTTTAATCGTGCCGATCTCTATCGGGACATCGCATCCTTTATCTAATATATATATATATATATTTTTACTTGAATCATTTCTCCCTCTAGCTGCTGATGTACATATCTCTATATATTAATTTATGATATCTTCCGATGATCTTTTCCTTCTATCTCACAACCTTTATTTATTTCCCTTTCAAGGGGTATGTTTGAAGCACCACGTCTCTTATTACGCTTGGTGGTAAAAGGCATACTTACCCTCTTATAATTTTTATTACTTTATATTAATTCCCTTTTGTGGTAAAACTAGTTCTAACCATGCGTAACTCCCTTATCATAAGAGGATAGGTTAAAAGATGTTTATTTATATTATTATTTATTTATATTATTTGTATTTATATTATATCATTTATATCGTAATAAATGATATATGATTTATATTATATTATTTATATTTATATTACAATATAAGATAATGATAATAATATTTGTATTTATATTATTAGATATATTTATAATATATTATTTATTAAATAATACATATTAATAATATATTATATATTTAGTTTATATAAGGCTAACTTATTATTTAAATAAACAATTCAATTATAAATTATTATAGGGACATGACATCATACCCAGCAGAAAGAAATTTGTGTGCTAAGAAGTAAATTCCACATCAATCTTTCCTTTCATGGCAAGCCAAAGGATTCGCAATATTGGATATTTTCTCTTACAATATTCCAGCTCAGCATCCTGATGACATACACACATTCAATTCAGAATAGGCACCACTTGTCAAAGGTAAATCTAAATAGTTTGGATACCACACCCCGCCTATGTGCAGATCAAAAATGTGACTCATCGGCAGTTTGGGAGGCCCTCGCATCCTTGCACTTCTGTTTCTTCATTCTCTGACTCACAATTCAAAACACCACTTCTGTCTAAATCTTCCTATTAGCAAGTTCAGCATATAAGACAAAAGTCAAGAAGGTGCATGAACAGGAATGCTATCCTTAATGTCAAAGACCAAGATTGTTGGCGAGATTGATGTCTAAGAGTTCGTTGAGGAATTTGTTGGAATATGTTGTCATTGATGTCAAAGGCATGGAGTCATAATTTAAGTCACTGATGTCAAGGAAAAATGGCCCGATACAATAAGAGTTAACTGTTATACTTTCTTATTGAAGAGCAAAGCAAACAAGAGTGTATCCATTACACGTTACTGTTGTAGAGATTGTATGTTTAAATTAAAGATTTAAACATTGGAGAAATGGTTTTTGGTCCGACTCATATGACACTCTTGGCGCCAAAGAAACATGAGATTTAGATTTGAAATTATATCTCCAAGAGGCCGGCTCCTTTGAAGACAAGACAAGACATGTAGATAAGCAAGACTTGTTTCATTCCAAATATACTATTGTATGATACTAAGTGAAGCGATCAAGTTTGTATGGTACAATTTCCTTGTAAAGACCAGCAATTTTCCAAGTGTTATGTTTTGCATGAAGGAACAGCAGTTTAAGTGGTGATAGATCAGCAACTTCAAGGAATATGTCTTGCATAGTTAAGGTAGCGCCTTTGTCAAAGAAGGAACAACAATAAGTAACTTGTAAATGGTGCGATTTCCTTAAGAGGAAATTAACAATTTGCTAGAGGACGAATTGTGAGTAAAGACAAATCAGCTAGAGACATATCCATCCACAAAATACATACCTATTGAAAAGGTATAAGAGGTAAATGATAGGAACATTTGAAGGCAACTGTGTAATGAATATTATGAGAATAAAAGCAGATTGAAAAGAAAGTAAAGGGCAGAAATATGAAGTGTAACTCAGATTTATTTTGAGTGTATATCCAGCCCATGTATGAATGATAAATGCAAATATATATGACGAATACGTGTGAAGATTAGCAGCAGAAATCTATGTGAAAATATTGGCATGATAATGATTAGTTTTTGTGAAATGAATTAGTGCATGATTAGATCAGATTTATGAAAGAGAAGTGTGTATGATTTATAGCAGATTTGTGGAGTGGAAGTGTATGAATGTGAACCTGATTTGAAAAAGAAAGACTTACATCATACAGAATCGGAGGTAGTGATCAGATTTGTGATTGGATCATAATTGTGTTTGGATCAGATTTGAGATTGGATCAGATTTGTGAAGAAAGGATATTGTGTGAGTTGTGATCAGATTTGTAGAAGATAGTGATCCAGGTCCGTAGAAGGTTGGTGCCTTAACAAGAGATTGGTGTCTCTTACTGAGTTGGTGCTCAGTTGTGGATTGGTGCTCACAAAATCTACAAGCGGGGATTGATGTCTCTAGTGGGTTAGTGCTCACAAATCATATAAGAGGGGATTCGTGTCTCCTGTAGGTTGGAGCCTACTAAAATTGTAAAAGAGATTTATATATAAGCAATATTTTGCCATGGTTTTCTCCCGTAAGTGTTTCCACGTAAATCTTGTGTTCTTCTTGTGGTGCATCATTGATAGATCTTGTGTGATTGATATTGTTATGATTGTTAAGTTGTGAAAAAGTAAAAGTTTATATTATACTGATTCACCCCCCCCCCCCCTCTTAGTATAATTGTGTTCTTCAAGAGGAAGCCGTCTCCTCACTCACCGCTTGCGTTTTCAGATCAATAACAAATTTCCTTCCCTTATTTTCAATGGATATGGTATTTTTCTTCCAATTATGATCAACCTTCGCTGCTCTCAGCCATCCTCGGCCGAGAAGTGCATCGTACGCCTTCCTCTGTACTTTAATGACAACTAAATTCAGCAGAAAATATTGAGTCCCAATTTTTACCTTATGTGCCATAAGTACTCCAAGTGCCTTGATACTGTTTTGGTCAGCTCCTACAAGTTGGAAGGTTGGCGGCCATAGGGTAGGTTTCCCCAGACTCCTCCAGGTATCCTCTGGTAGTACATTTACGCCAGAGCCTCCATCCACAATTTTATTTGTCAAAGTATTTCCAAGGATCTCATGTGGACGACTGTTGGTTGCTTCCCCACACCGATGGACAGCAACATCAGATTGATGACTTGTTCGCCTTGTGGTGGCAGTTCTACTATGATGTCGTCATCATTTGTTTTGTTGTTCTTCTCACTCCGTTGTTCTTTGTCCACTGCATTAGATATTGCTACCCTCAGTTGCGGCATGCTTTGCAAGAGGTCTACCATTTTGATTGGCACAATAGTCTGCAGAACTTGTCTTGCAATATTTTTATCAGACTCGAACCACATAGACGTGCTTGTTTTCTCATTAGAGTGCCTCCATTCTTTTTCCATGGCCTTTTCAACTTCCAATCATGCTTCTCGAAGTCTTTCCTTCTCCATACGAGGGTCAAGGTAACTCGCCTTCTTCGTTTGTGCTTGGGTGATGGCAAGAACTGCTTCCTTGTCATCTTCTATGTCAATATGATTAATACTAACCTTCTGTTTCGTCTTCATGGTCACCCAGTCCACACCATTTACATAGCATGCTTACTTTATTCTGGTCATAGTTGGAAAACTCGACTAGCCAAAAAAAATCGGCAAGCCCAAAATTGGCGAGTCAAAAAAAACTCAAAGAAAACTTGGCAAAAAATTCGGCAACTTAAAAATTGCTTAAATTTCATTAGAAACACTTTTTTTTGGCAAAATTCAATGACAAGATTAATCCAATGAATCCATAAATGAGTACAAAAGTGTTTTCCATTAAATTTGATTGACTTTAATGCAAATTGATTACAAAATCGCATTCTCATGCAGAATCTTGATGGCTGAAAGCCTGATAGTCTGATAGAAATTACAATAGATAGCTAAAAATGAAAATAGTAAAACTAGAAGTAAATACTAAATACAACATATTACACCTTCCTCTTCCCTAATTTAGTCAAAGCTAGGGAAGAGGTAGATGCTCTAGTCCTATGAGTACGCAGTGCCGATGGCTCCTCGGTTGGCATGGAAGGCTGTAGCTGAGGCTCGACCACCATCTTCGAAATATCTGGCTCTGGCAAAGACTCCTCATCCTCATGAATGTCCTCCAAACCTACATCTCCTGTTGCACCCACATCCTCCATTGCCTATCTCTCAAAATCAAGATTTCTCGTTTGCGGTAAACAATGGAGGCTACTCATCCCGCCCTGTCCAATCACTATAAGGATCTATCTCATCCAAATCAATAGGATCCAGTGATTTGTCCTCTACTCTTTTTGTGTGCAACCGAAGGTTGTATTGCACAAAGACAAGGTCATTGAGGTGCTTTTGAGCTAATTAGTTCCTCTTCTTCATGTGAATGGCCTCAAACAAGGTTCAATTCCGCTCACAACTGGATGCACTACAAAGCTCCTATTTTCCATGCCTCAAAATGACAAAATCATGTCAAATTCCGCAACATTTACTAAGGGGTCCTTGTTCTTTCACCCTGATGCATGTTCCTGAAACCCTGAATTTGGCTAAGACTAAAACCCTGAAACCCTAAAAATTTGGTTAAGTCTAAAATCTGATGGACCTCCAAAATCTAGAATCTACATGTTAAATCCCATGGATTTGGAACCTATCTCAAACATCCTGACAGTATATTTCAAAATATTTAAAGTATAAGAAATTCAATATACAAACTTATATTTAAATGTATTTTGAAATATACTGTCACGACCCTATTATGCTTTTACCCATGTAGGCTGCGAGTCTTTGCCGAAAACTCGGCGAGTCTTTGGCGAGTACTCGCCGATTTTTCGGCAGAAACTCAAACAAAAAAAACTCTGTGAATTAAAGTCAGAAAAACTCGAGAAGGAAAAAAACCCGCAAGTTTTCCTTGACTCGGCGAGTTTTCGGCGATTTTTCCATCTATGATTTTGGTTGTTCTGGCATTCTCTGGCAAAGTCCTCCCATTCGTTGCATTGACGACATTGGATCACCGATCGTCCTTTGGCATCATATTGTATTTGACTTCGACCTCCTCTTTGATTTCGATAACTGCCTGGAGATACGTTCTGTGGCTTTGACAGAGGGGACTGCTCTCCCTATGTAAAGAGTACTTGCGTACTAGTCTTCAAGTTTACAGGCACTCTTTTATCGAATGACCCATAACCTGGCAAATCTGACAAAACAATTTTTTGGGACAATTATCTTTGGTATGACCTTTACTTTTGCACTCAATACTCCAAATTTCAATGGATTATTTACTGGTTTCTTTCTCTATATTCAATGCTTTCATCATCCGGAGCATGTCCCTCTGAAGCGCTTGTACCGTTCCTGACTCACTATCACTGTCGTCATCTGAACTACCATCTTTCTCTATTTTTCTTTTACTATGAGAGGACATTTTGTCTTCACTTTCTATGTCCATCGCCCGATTGTAGGCTTCTACGTACAAAGAGGGTAGTACCATCTTCATCTTTTTTCTTAATGACGAAATTAAACCTTCAATGAACCACCTTTTCTTGAGACCGTCAAACGGTTCTTTTTCTAACTTTACAAGTAATTCTTTAAGTCTTCGATTATAAGCTCATACGTTCTCATGCTTACCTTGCCTGGTATGGTAAATTTTGGCTACTATTTCATTATCATCTCACAACAACTTAAATTCTTCTTCAAAGGCCGCCTTTAATTTCTCCCATGTGTTTCGGGATGCTTGGTCAAGTTCGGTCTACCAGTCAATTGCTACACCTCGCAAGGTGGCTGGAAAAGACTGTAGCCAAATTGCTTTATCATCTTGCCCATTTGTTGTCCAGACTATCTCACAAGTCTTACAGTGCCTGGCGGGATCCTTTGATCCATTGTCTGTAAATTTGGGCAACTTTTGTTTTTCTCCATTGGGGCTTACCATGGTTTTGTTCTAATGCAAACCTTGCGCCTGGAACCTACTTGCTGGGAAGTTTCGATTCGAACATTCCGATGCTTCTCTCGCACTCTTGGCCACGTGAGAATCCTCCACTCTTCTCGCAACGCCTGCATTCCACACACTTGTTTTGCCTTCAGATTTTCTTTTATGCACC
Organism: Cunninghamia lanceolata; assembly: GCA_027924645.1. Classification (NCBI taxonomy): domain Eukaryota; kingdom Viridiplantae; phylum Streptophyta; class Pinopsida; order Cupressales; family Cupressaceae; genus Cunninghamia; species Cunninghamia lanceolata. Next base: position 898,803 of record BSBN01000141.1, on the reverse strand, counting down.
CTTGGCTTGGCTTCTTCTCCTTCGATTGACAACCCTTCAACGCCTCGAAGGTTGCTCTCATAAACTTCTATGAAAGAATTTGATTCCGACTTCCAACTTCCCTCGTCCAAGGAAGGTTATTTTGACTTTTCAACTTGATCGGAGAGATCAATCCACACATCGTCTGGTAATGGAAGGTCCCTGGTGATTTCTTCCCACTCTACGCTTGTGTGATTATTTGTAGTGGAAATGTGTTCTGTCTCCCAACTACAAGTCTCCCAACTACGATTCCTGCTCGCGCTCCGACTCCGACTTTTACTTTGGGATGGACTTCAGCTTCGGGACTTTAGCAATCTCTCTTAGTCTTCTTCTACATTCTCTTTGTTCTACTAGCCTAAGAGATCTTCTGATCTCTTGATCCTGACCATGTGGTCTCTTCTTGCCTTTATTGGGGTCTAAGGGCATGAATCTCTTCTATCGGACCCAACTTCTTTTAAGGCAACAGCGCCAATGTTTACTCGCCTATCTGATAAAATGAATACTTGAGATAATTTACAAAATTACCAATACATACCAGATAGAGTAAAAGTATATCTTTATTAGCACATGAGAGTATTACAGAAGTAGACTTGAGATGGTCAGCCAAGGATCAGAGTTGATCCGACTACATCATACTACCTTGATAATACAAAGACTTATTTAAAAGACCCAACAGTTGCCAAGAGGAACACAACCATCAACTAACTAATTCGGACAAAATGACTCTTACAACCACCCAAGAGCCGACAAACAATTAATACATAGTCGGATAACCCAAATTATCAAATATAATAATCGGCATTTTACATCGACTACAAAAACCTTTCAAAATGGTGCTAAAAGTCACTTCATAAACTTGCAAAAATATGAACAAATTGCCTTGTTTCCACTGTGAATCAGCAGAGATGAATTGAATTGTGAGTTCCAATGATAAGTTTATTCCTTTGTAGGTGTTGGAATTCCTCTTGTGTGCTTTTAACTCTAATTTTTGCTTTTAGACTGACTGAGTATAGCAAATGGCGCTATCATTTGCTAACCTTCACACTTAAGTTTAGGCAGAGCCTTAACATGTTTTAGCCAACTGAGGTTTTAGGCAGAGAAAGTGTAAGGCAAAGCCAAGGGAAATGTGCACCCCAGTCTGATTTTATGGCTAATTCTCCTCTGACACATGCTAGCAACCACTTAGCCTCTTTTTCTATGTTTGGTGGAAAAAACTTAGTCTAACCCAGCAAAAGGTGCGCTCGGGTCTGATTTCACATTACTTTTCAAAGCTAGGCAGAAAAGCAGGCGCCTAAAGCCCTCATTGGCACACACCACACACCCAATGACTTACTGCCCTCTTTTTAGTGTCTTGGTGGAAATCACTAGAGTGTTTGTCATGCCATTTTTTGGAACTGCAGGCACATATAACTAGGTCAAGTGTCCTTATGTTTTAGGCGCAGATTTGGGAGGGTTAAACCACTTAACATATGCGCCCAGACTTAGACATATTCCCATTTAGACCTTGGCACAGAAAACTTATGGTTTGAACTTCTGCCATTGAAATTGTGTGCTAGAGGAGAAAACAGGTGGCAAAGCCACTCAAAAGGTGCACCTGGCGACACTTGGGTGGAATTCACTTGAGGTTCAACCACTTTTTCTAGATGAAGTGGAGTTTACCAATGGTTTGGTCATTGGGAATGTGCACTAGCATTGAGAAAGGTGGAAAAAACTCGTGACTCAAGCCCTGTTTTTATACCTTTGGCAGATATTGAAGGTGGTTTGGCCACACTTAAAGTGCACCCAGGAAAGTCTGTCGTCATTTGCCCTTTAGATTTCTGACACGTACCTGATTTGTCACCTTCATCAACTGATCCGCTCTCTCATAGGATTCATATCCTGCTCCATTGCTATTCTGCTAATCGGCTGTGGACTGAATGTGAAAAACATGCGATTTGACCTTATGTACATATCATTTTTATCCTTCAAATCAAATCCAGTTTGCCCCCTTTTACAGCAGGTCGGCCCTGCTCATAAAAATAAAAATAAAACTTGTTTTTCTTTCAAAATGCATAGGGGTACCAATAGAAAGAAGATGAAAATAGTGCCTCCCACATCATATGAGAATGCATACAACTGGCCACTGGACATAGAGAGTGAAAACAAAACAAACATCCTCCCGCTTGAGGAAAAGTGAAGATGATTCTAATTCAAGTGATGATGAAGTGAGATTGGTATAGGCTCTTCGTGAGACATGATGAGAATGATGAAAGAGCTAAAGGATACAGAAGAAAAAGGGAAAGAACTCTAGTGTATTCACTATAAAATAGAAGGTCATACCAAAAGTAATTGTCCCAAAAGGATGTTTTGTGAAATATGCCATCTTGTGGGCCATTCAATTAAGGATTGCCCATACAATTTTAAAAATAAGAGCTTCCAAGTACTCTTTGCTCAAGGAGAACCATCCACACTGAACACCTCCCCAAATGTGTCACCTGTTGGATACCAAAACCAAAGAGATAACAAACGCCAAAATGCAAGTGGAACCAAATGACAAATATAGTACGATGGCCAAGGCCAACTGATTATACAATGTCCAAAGTGCAACAAGTGGGGTCATGTAATGTCCCTTATCCTGAATATGAGGGCATCTGAGTCATTTTCTTGCTTTAGGCGTGCTTTCAAACTTTTGCATACCGGTGTCCCTCTCCTCAGTTCCCCACACCCCTGCAACTCGCTTCCTTCTCTTCAAGGAACCCTCGCCCTCCGGCATGCACTTTCAAGGAACCTTGTCGTTCAAACAAAGGAATTCACTTATCTTCAAGGACGACCAAGGATGCCATTAATGGGCCCAAATTTGAATGTTAAATGGCAACAAACTCTTGAGTGGCTCTCAACACGTTTGGGTCGACGCTAAGCCTTCAAATCCTATATAAGGCAAGTAATTTCATCGATTGGGGTCATCTTTTATCATCACATCAACAAACCTCAAAACCTAGTTCCAACACTTGTGTTCAGCAATTGGATCTAAGGACAAAATCCCTTGGATTTGGAAATCAAAGGACGAAAACCCTTTGGTTTCTGGAGGGCAGCTTCATACAAAGGTTGCATCAGCACTTCCTAGAGGACTACAACAACATCTGGATATTTCAGCAATTTGGTCATTTTTAAAATATCTTTGTAATCATTGCAATCTTGATTATCAGCAAATATTTGTAGTAGCAGATCCATGTAATCATTCAAATGAAATATGTGAATAAATACTTTGTTCCAACCAATTTATATGTGCAGATTTGTTTATTCTATGTGGGCATTTAAAATCTAGGTATTTTGTGTGAATGTTTGGTTGATTTTCATTGTTTTATTCCAAACTTGAGCAATTTATATGAATATTTTAGCTAAGGGTCTTTATAGGTCATTTCGCAAGAGATTGCCCACCAATCAAGGCACTCCCAAACTTCTCTACCAATGGTGTGGACCCAACAATCATGGAGACGGTAAATGTCTGAAGCAAGCCAACATCAATACAATTGACATAGCTAATGAGGGCAAAGTAATGGCAATAATGAGATCTTAAACAAGAAAGATAGATTACCTAAACCCGCCAACAGAGAAGCAAAGGGTGGCCAAAGCAAGAGTAGAGATTGGGATGCAAATGACAAAAGAAAGGTGGCAAACCCATGTGGAGGCAACAACATTGAGCAAAGTCAATTTAGACAAGGCTATTGCACGGCAAGTGTTGCAAACTACACTACCTATAAAGGTAACAGACTTATTGCATAGTATTCCAAAACTGAAGCTATAAATATAAATGCTCATTCTAACCACAACATGGCGTATACACATGCACACCTCGTGATGAATGATGCAATATCCAATGAGGGAAACCAGATAAACAAAAGAAATTGATCGTGGAACCTGCTCTGTTAAGTAACCAAGTGATTGACCCCATGTTGTTGACAATAAACGTAGCCTGATGGCCAACAATCATACACATGAAGATATTCGGAAGTACACTCACTAATACCATTGTTGATGGCAGACTGGGGGTGAATGTGCTTCCGCAGGAAAGTTGGAGGAATCTCATAAAACCCACAATTTGGGCACCAACCTTACAATTGGTGGGAGCAGATCAATACAACAGAAAGGTACTTGGAGTACTCATGGGCCAAAAGGTAACCATTGGCACCCAACCTTTCATTTTGAATTTTATAGTCATCTCTCTAAAGAAAAAAGCCTACAATGCATTATTGGGTTGAGGTTAGTTGATAGCAGCCAAAGCTGATCATAACTAGAAGAAGAATCTATTGACTATCAAAAATCAAGGACAGAAATACATTATAGATTTGAAGAACCAATTAGTCAACGAAGAAGTAGCCTGATCTGACGAATCATCAAATTTAGACTCCAATGAAGAATGCTCGGAAAGTAGAGACTGGATTACCATAGAGCCGAACAATTAAGGGGTTATGGAGTTCCAAACTTGTTCGAAAGACAAAATTAGCTCTCCTGAACATCTCTTCTATTAGCAAATAGAAGATTATGAAGTGTTTCAACCTAATTGTAACCTTGTAGAAATCAAAGAAGGAAAATGAAAAGAATGAGATGATACGAAGGATCTGTTAATCAAACTTATCCTTTTGCATTTACGGAAATAAAGTGGGTGATGTCAAGTTAGACAAGGAACCAACACATCAATTTGGAAGTAAAGAGGACATTAAGTATAAAGAGTTTCCATTGCTAAATGACAATTTGAGATTGGAAGGTGATAACAAAATGATTCAGGTTGGAGAAGCCATAAATATGATCAATTTCGTAGACTTCACCAAATCTACGAAATTGGACTTAACTAATGATGAAGAAGGTACAATTAAAGATAGAGAAAGTATTAAAAAAATTACTCTCAAGTCCATCATTTCGTGTTGTGCTAACAAATGTTACAAGAGACCCTACCCATATTGCATAAATCAACAAATACGACAAATTAATGAAGTTGAAAAGAGTAATACAAGTCAAATTAATGAACTTGGAGAGAGAAATACAAGATGGCCCACATGAAAATAATAAAGCAAAAAATAATAAGGAAAAGTTTATGTATTACAATGGGTTAAAAAAATTAATGAAGTTCCCAATTATCCGAATATATGGCAATCCATAGAGAAATTTTTTTTAAATAATAACAAAGTCCCCAATTTTTCCACCATATGTATGCATGAAGGAGAAAATTAAAAATAAAAATAACAAAATTCCCAATTACTCCATCGTACAATCTCAAAATGAAATTTTTGGCTTTAAGTCTATTGTATGGCCCTGGCTCTATATTCCTCCTTTTGTGTGACCTGCTGCCATGGTAAAGTTTTCTGCTACCACCATACATGCCACTTTTTGTCCCAGCGAACCTCCTCTACACACCATACGATTGGGTGATTCTGTTGGAAATATTGCATCATAGGATGCATAGAATAATAATTTAGTAGGGTTGTTATAGTTTGTTATGTAGGTTATTGTATTAGAGGTACGAATATGTTGAGTTGTTAAAACAACTCAATATATTTAGGAAAGTTGTTTATGGAGTTTCCTACAAAATAGGATATGAGCATCCTATATATATGTAATATGTATTGAATGGAAAAGTATGAAGTACGATATTTTTGTTATGTTTAATTTTTTCTGCATCTATTATTCTGCCTAAAATCTCTATTAGATTCTTCTATTGCACGGTTTGTTGAAATCTATATCACCATACGACATCCTACTCTCCCCCATACTGTCATACAGTTGCATTCTGTCATACAATCCTTGTATGCTTTATCTGTTATATGACCAAAGAGTTTTAATTATTCTTCCTAAAGTACAGCCCCTGCTGGAACACCATCAGCTAAACCTTTTTGTTACAGCTGTACAGTTCCCTATTGCACAAATTTCAAATGTTGTGCCTACAGACTATACCAGTCAAGAAGCCAATGTTTGGGAAGCTAAATCAAAAACAATAGAATGAAATTGGAAGAAAAAATATGAGGAATTAATTTGTCACATTTGTGGGGAATCTGGACACTTTACTCAGGGGTGCCCCACCACACTTGAAGACAATCAAACAAGGAAGCTTGTTGAAAAAATTCCTGTAAAAGACAAGCGCCTAAAGCCTCATATTATTGGATCAAGGGGATCAGTTATTCAGAAGATTGAAAGAAACATGGCATGTCAGATTTGACAAAGGCAAATGAGACAGTGGGAAGAGTTTATGCAGTGAGAAGCCCATGCACCTCAAAGGCTCTATCAACAACAACTGGATCATGGACATCAAGTTTCTAGTAGGTTGGGAGTTATCAGCCTACTTAAGTGTTTTCAGAGTCAAGTGTACATTCGCATTTGGCAACTTGGTTGTCCACTCCAACACAATTCATTAAACTGTATGGCCACTGGCGAGTACAATCTAGATGTGAGGTTGATCAGTGTGAGTACTGTGCGACTATGTACTTCATAAGTTTTCTTTTTTACTTCCAGCTGAATTTCAGATTTCAAGTTGGCTGGTTTAGAAGCTCTGCATTCCGTGGCTCGCCGTCAGTAATTGATTGCGGAACATTCAGGTTATGATTCTATTGTTCTGGATGAATAAGTGAAGCATTGACAAATCAAGCCTTCCTCCTCTTCAGTATCACCAAAACTATGGAAAAACATTATTACATGATTTGTCTCAGTTTTTGTTCTTTGCTTCATGTCTTCATTTGTAGCTGTATTAAAAAAATGAATTATAATACATAGAAGAACCTTTGATATCAGACAATGGACAAATTACTTTTTCATACGCATATTATGACCCAAAATTCAATGTTCTAGCACTATATGTATCAAAAAAGTCAACATCATGACATTCCTTACTACGATAGTCATATCTACATTTTCACAACATACAAGAATTGAATGGAATATATAGACTAAAAATGGCACACAAAGACGCACATTGTAAATTAAAAGCTAGTTTGTCTATGTAATGTCCATATTAAGTCTGGAAAATCCATAAAACCAAATTGATTTCATGTCTCCATTTGTAGTTGTATAAAAAAAGTAAACTTGAATACATAGAAGAATCTTTGATATCACACAATGGACAAATTACTTTTCTATAGGCATATTTTGAATTGTGTACAAAATGTTACTCCCTGTTATATGATCCCAGACATTTTATGGAGCCCCAGTTTGTATGCCCTAGCACTATTTGTACCAAACAAGTCAACATCATGCTCACCCTACTAGACTGGTGATATCTATATTTTCATAAATTACAACAGAAAAATGGAATAAATAGATTAACTTACTGTACAAATGGTATGCAAGACTGCCATTACTCATGTACACATAGATCAGCATGCGGTGACCTTTCTCCACGCAATATCCAAGCAGGTTTACAAGATTTCTATGATGTAACCTTCCTAGCAGGGAAACCTGCAATAAAACAAAGGAAATTTTCATAACAAAATTGTCAGATTTTATTATGAACACAGAAAACAAAAGAATTGATGGCAATTCTAGAAGGTTGAACACAGAAAAAAAAAGTGGAAAACAGCTCATTTAAAACCAGAGAATCATGCCTGTGGCATTATGTGATTGTGACTTTCACATTATAATAGCAAGTTGTGAATTTCTTAGAGGAAACATATTGTAGGACAAAAAATAAGGGAGAAAGTAAGAAAGAGATTATATTAATGTCTTTGGATGACCAAAAGACGCCAATGGGACTCAAAAGTACAGCCAGTAAGAATAGCATTGGGAGCCAAAATGAGCTCCAATGGAAAGACAAAAATGGAAACCACAACCTAGAAGCAGAGTAACCAAATATTCTAATTAATCAGGAGTTTGTGAAACTGAAAGAGGTAAAGCCTGAAAATGTCAAAAAAGCCATCATGTATACGATCATTGCATCTAACAATGTCAAAGGACCCATCACCGAAGAAGATAAAGCTAATTGCTATATGGAAAGAAACATGAGCTGGCCCTTAACTGTACCAAATGCCACAAACATGGAGGACTGACATCCTCATCCATCACAATTAAAAAGCTAATGCAAGCTCTGATGTCCAAAAAGAATGGCCTGGCCTAAGAGGGTCTAGGAATCTAGATGAACATTCCTGGGGGATGTAAACAATGCCTCCCAAAAAGTATCCTAACATCCATAGTCAATGATACTCAAAAATTAAATAGGAATTTGTTAATGTGCATCTGTCTGCATCTCTTGGACTGTGGACAAAGATGGGCAATTGGCCTTCTACACCAAAATATAGCATTCTCACCGCATCTAATGCAAGAAAAATAAGATGTGGGTGTCCCTGAAGTCACTGGCGAAAGGGGACACAACCTCACTAATCCATTGCCGTCTACGTGAATTATTGTAGCATACAAACCAAAAAATGCTTAAGCCCTCTAAAACTGCAATAGGTTGGAAGGAGGTAATTAATCCAATAGTCATTAGAGTCTCCTACAATGCTTGGAGTTTGGAGGACATTTAGTAGGTATATAGAACCAAGCACATTTCATCAAGATGGTAAAAATAGATAGTAAGTGATTCTAATATTTGTATAAGCAATAATATCTCCCTCAAATCTCATGATAGTTAGGACACATGAAAAATGTTCCTCCCTCTCCACCTCTAAGAGAAAACAGAGGAGACAAATCCTATCCCCTAAAGGAAAATGGTGATTAGTTTCAATCAAAACTAGTGGGACCTTAAGGTCATGTGCCCAATGATGAATATAATCAGGACAAATGTTGGCATCAACAATTTGTTGACAATGCTTAACTTGAAAAATAATGTTAAGTCTGAAAGGCTACCAGGGATGGATCCATATGATTTGAGATGTTCTCCCTGACTGCTTTGTCCATCACCCCCTTTTCCAAAAGGGGATGAGGATGGGCATTTGCAGAATATCAGAAGGCAGGGAGAGTCCATGGAAACACCAATAGATTGGAGAAGTAGACTGTTCTTTGAGTACCAACATTGTCGTCATCCAAGAAGAGCCACATAAGAAAGCAGTCCACTCTAAAGAACAAAGGGCTAAAATACACATAAGGCCTTGTTGATGATTGTTTTTAGACAAGTCAACAATAGAGTAAAACACTAAGTATCCAACTCTCTCTTGAATAAAGCCTCTTGAATGTTAAACAATGTGATCAATCGAGACAACTCCAAGGTTCCTTTTCTTATGATTCGCGATTTGTATTGGATAAACTCAGTGAATACATGTGATCTTGCTGATTATCACAAAGGGACTTACGCTGACTTCTTCATACTTCATTTAGCTTATTCCTCCTTTCAGTGTGGATGATATATGTACAAGGTCTCAATAATAAAGAAACGGAAAAAGATAAGGGTTTTGAGAAAACTAATCTAAGGTCAATGAAGCAATGATGATGCATGAATAGACAAACTCCTTGATAAACTTAACTCCACTTCGCCAAGGATGCCTACAACTACATGAAGTTGGTGCAATCTCCTAAGGATAGCGAAAGGTTTTCAAATCACGAAAGCTTATATAAGCACCCATTGAACGGCGCAGCTCAAACAAGCATCCACAATCAAACTCAAGCAAATTATAATGCTCAGACTAGCTTTACACAACACTTCACCAACGATGAATGTCAAAAGCATGAGCTAGGAGTTGATCAAATATCCAATACAAACATAAATCACATCAATGAACTGCTATTCTACTTCTAATCTACTTTGAAACATCTCTTCATTCCATCAAGATACAAGAAACCATGTTATTCCACAAGAGCAGCACTTAACACCAAACAAGCTCCAATGTCTTTGCATTAATGTTGAGAAATATTTACAACTTCAAGCACTCTCAGAGAATTTCAAGAGTCTCTTCTACTCTACTCTACTTTTCTACACTAGCTATATTTTTACAAATGAGGCAGCAAGGCCTTTATATAGTAATCCAAAAATACAATGAATGGCCCGAATCAATTCAGATAGCCAAGGGTCCAGATCATGCCATCTCAGTAGGTAGATACAACAACTTTCTATTTTTAGTACATAAGAGGCAATGAAGGCATGCTTTCCAAGAAGATAAGGATGAAATAGAATCTTTGGAGTATCTTCCATATGGGCATCTTTGGCTTCTTGCTTGTAACAGGTACATTGAATGTTGTTGAATGATGTGGCGAATTGTGATTAGATGATGATATGTATCCGCCACATAGGTGCCACCTCAGCATATTCCCAAATTGTATCATCTGTATGATGTCTTCTATGTGATTGCTTTGAATGAACTTGAATGTTTGGGAATGCTCTTTGATCCGCTTTGTTCATCTTCTTGTAAACTGGATGTGTATGATACTTGTTACTCATTTGACTATGATACTTGTTACTCATTTGACTAAGTCTGTAATTCTTCTTCTCTGCAGGATACATGATGATCTTCTTTATAGCTTCTTCATGGAAAGAGTAGTGTAGACATGATGATAATATGAAGTAGAATAGATGATGATGCTTCAAGGAGATTCTTTTGATACTTGAAGATTGGGAGAACTTGAAGTGATAGATGAATGTCTTTGAACATGATGCAACTGATGAAGTGTACTTGAAGTGATGATGATGAAGTGTTCCTTTAGAGCAGCTACCTCTTGAAGTGGTGCTTCAAGGAGATTTTTTTGATACTTGAAGATTGGGAGAACTTGAAGTGATAGATGAATGTCTTTGAACATGATGCAACTGATGAAGTGTACTTGAAGTGATGATGATGAAGTGTTCCTTTAGAGCAGCTACCTCTTGAAGTGGTGTCTCTTCGGCAGAATGTGACTCCGAGCTCCTTCAAATGACTCTTGCAACACAGTAAAGAAACAACATCAATTACTTGATGAACACTTTATTTCATAACATAAGAAGCATGTTTTAAACATTCAATATCCCTTCTCTAGATCTAGGCGCCCATTCAAGTGGCAAAGGAGTAAAAATGCGCCTAAATCTTTTTGCCTCAAATTTGTCATATTGATGATTTCAACAATTAAAGGTAACTTAGAGTGCTTATTTCCTTCAAGGTGCCAATCAATAGTGAAGATTCATGTGACTTTTTCCAAGGCGCCAATATAGGTGATAAGAGTGGAAAAGTGTGCCTAAGCTATTTTAGTGCAAATTGATGTCTTTTGATACTTGTGAATGTTTAAATTGATGTTTATGCCTTTTTCAACTAAGGCGTTCATTTAGGTGTGCAGGAACTAAGAAGGGCACCTAGCTACTTGGGGCGCAAATTGATGATTAATCAAGTAGAAATTGGCGCCTTGGTACTAAGGGGTCTTACTTCATTCCTTTATGCATCCAAGTCATTAGAAAGGCTTAAGAAGACGTCTTGACATTCATACTTCCTTAGGTGCAAATTTTGGAGTGCAATGAGTCAAATGAGCGCCTAGATTCACTTGGCCTATTTCTTTGGCATTTTGATGGTTTTAACCCTTAAAATGACATCCAATTTCATGCTCTTATGTTCTCCTCTTGCAAGGCGCCATATTAGGATGCTCCAAGTGTGAAATGGCGCCTTGACTCCTTTAATGATATTGATCACCCAAAGGCACATTTTGATGATGGTTTGGGTGTGAAATTGCACCTAAGTTCAAGATGTGCAATTTAACATGCTAGATCAACCTCATGAACTCAAGGAAGGCTAGGCTTCTTAAGGCGCGGCCTTTTATAGATTTTAGACACTCCTTTCATGCTTAGGTGCCAAAATGGGGCTACACAGAGGCTAATTTGCACCTAACTTGACTTCTTAGTGTGTTGGAGGATGCTTAAGTGACCTTTCATCCCTAGGCGCAAAAATAGGTTTGTGGATGCATAAGAATGCGCCTAAGGTCTTATAGGCTATTTCTTGACTATCAAGCGCTATTTTGGGTGTTTTAACTCTTCATGATTGCTAGGCAATGGGGAATCATACAAGTCTATATTGGCGCCTAGGCTTGGATGTGGTCTTCTTTACCGCTAGGTGCATATTCAAGGTAAAGTGGGTTAAAGATTGCGCCTACACCAATTTGACCTCTACTTCATGTCTTTCAACCATGTCTCTCAATGATTGATTCTTAACTTACATGCTTGTGATTTCCATCAATTGAAATTGACTTAAAACACCTTTCTTCCTTAAGGCGCAATATGATGTCCCTTTTGATGAATAATGGCGCCTTAACTCCTTTGAATGAATTTTGGACCTAGAGAATTTCAAGGTGTCTTTGGGAAGTCTAATTCTTCAAGGCGCCACAATTTGAAGTGCTTTGAAACTTGTTTTCCTCTTGGCGCCTATTTGAAGTTACACAAAAGAAATTGGCGCCTTACTTGATGTTGCTCATAGACCTCCTTTGCAAGGCGCCCTAGATGATGATCAAGGTATGAAATGCGCCTTACTTAAACTTAGCTTATTCTTTGATACTTTTAAGGTTCTTAACACTTGTTTACATCCTTGTAAGGCTACATCATCCTTAGGCACTCATATGAGGTTTATTCATTCATTTGATTGTCAAGGCGCTAAAATGGATAGTTTAGACACAAAAATGCGCCTCATTTAATGATAGTCTCAAGCTCCTTATCTAGGCGCACTTTGGTGATGGGAAAAGCATGAAATGGCGCCTAAGGTTTAAGATCACTTTCTTGTCGGATTTTCAACATTTAAGACCTTCCAACTTCAATTCCAACCAAGGCGCCTTATTTTTAACCTCTCCTTGCTCAAGGCGCACAGTTGGGTTTCTACCTTTAGGCGCCATCTAGGCCTCTACAAGTGGAAAAATGTGCCTAACCTCTTAGAACAATTTTGCACCCAGAAATGAAAGTCTCAGCGTAAGGTATATTGAAAAATATATTTATACTTTAAATATTTTTCATTATACCTTTCAGGATGTTTGAGATAGGTCTCGGATCCACCGGATTTAACATGCAGAATCTAGATTTTGAGGGATCCACCAGATTTCAGACTTAGCCAATTTTCAGGATATCAGACTTAGTCATTTTCAGGATCTCAGAACATACATCAAGATATCAGGACATCAGGGGACTACTGGACTCAAACACCACTGACTTCATCATGAAATAAGACATCATCCAAGACTAAAGACAAGCACTGGAGCTCAAAAAAAAGGGGGTCCCCATTTGCAATGGGGCAATGTGTGATTAGGTCACAACAAGCCCGAGGCAAGATTGCTCATGGACTTAGTGTATGGAGAAGAAGAATGACCTCAAAGATGCTTTCAAGGTAAAGAGACTAGACAACAAACTAGAAACATCAATAGACTAGACAAGTAGACTATTCTTGAGTAACATCATCATCGCCATCCAAGGAGATCCACATAAGAAAGCAATCCACTCTAAAGAACAAAGGGCTAAAATACACATATGGCCTGAGGCAAGACTGCCCATGGACCTTAGTCCATGGAGAAGAAAAATGACCTCAAAGATGCTTTCAAGGCAAAGAGACTAGACCACAAATTCAGCTTGGACAATGTTCTAAGGATTGTTGTTTACATAAAATCATATGTTGGATGAGGATCAATATAGTCTAAACCCTCTCATTATGTGTCTAGTAAATTGCCCCTAGGACTAAATGCCAAATTTCACTCCCATATAAAACAATGGATTTAATTATAGTGTCAAAAAGCCACATCTTCATAGGGATGTTTTGTAATTCCATCTTAAAGTACCAACATTCCAATGTTTACTGCCTATTGAGTCTAAATAGAACATACAAAGTAAACAGGAATGTATATGAACTGAAAGTAAAATAACATCATAACAATATATTCATTGCGAACTCACAACAGAACTCATATATATTACCTCAAAATTTGCCCATACAATGATATAAAAACTGAATTGTCCCAATTACAATGATATGACAAGTATATAAAGGAGGCCGACGGTTGCCTGGGTGGCCAACCGTCGCCACCGACTACAACTGTCGGGAGGTAACAACCTCACCGATCACATAACTAAATACAACAAGTATATTATGCGACTAACATTATCCCCCCCAAAAAATTTAGTCGTTTTTCAGACGACTAGGATACAAAAACTCACAATAAACCCATAAACTAGACTACTAAGAAGTAGGAGGAAGGGAAGTAGAGTCCCTAGAGGATTAGATGCTAATGGAGTTGTCGTTGATGGAGCTGATGAAGTCTGTTGCTGCTGTTGGGAGAATGGTGAAGACCAACCAACCAAAGGACCCAATCTGATAGCACACTAAATGTTGAGACTAATGTACCCCATTACTGCAAGCATCTTAGAAGCATTTTGATCATGAAAAGTTGTGTAGTGTCCCCATAGGCCATGAATAGACATTCACCAACCAACAAGAATGATTCTCTATTTCTGCCTGGAAGAGCTGAATCATTTGAATCCTCAACCTCAACAATGAATTAGATGGGGATCTAGGGGCAGCACCCCTCACGGGGATCTGGGGGCAGCGCCCACAGCGAGGTCGAGGGGAAGCCCAAATTAAGACCTTCAAAACCACACGAACCTTCATGGCACACATCATTTTTCTGAATGCAATCATACGACTCTTTAGATGCTAATCGTACGGCAAGAATCAAAAATTGTTCCAAATGGTATGGCTTCTTGTATGCAAGATTTTTTTTTCACTTCTCCCGTCGATTTGAGACTCTCCTGTGGATTTCAAAACTTTCCTTGTCGATTTGCCAAAGTCAGTTCGTACGGCCTAGTTGCAAAATGTTCGACAGTGAAAGTTTCTACTCCTGTCGACTTTAAGCATCCTCTATCGATTAGATTGTATCCTATCGATTGCAAAAGGACAATCCGTATGGCCTCTTCTATTATCTTCCTATCGATCAAGCCTGTGTGTACGAATGCACAAATGGAGTCGTACAACAGAAACCCCTTGTCTTTCCTATCAATCTCAGCTTCCTTGTCGATTGCAACTCCTAACGATGACAAGAATAATTTTTAGACTCCCCTAGTTTGTACGGTCGATTGCATTTTTGTTCACCGAGTTTGGTTTTCCCCTGAGAGGGTGGGTACGAAATGGCAATCGTACGGCTTCAACTCTTATTGCTCTTGGAACGGTCGACTGAGGTGTTTTTAATCGCCAAAGCCCACCTTGAATCGTACGGTGGGGGATGGTCAATTGCCTCCCTTAATCGTACGACTCATGTAAGGGGGTAGGGGTCGTACGACTCCCAATCGTACTACTGAGGTCGTACACCCTCAGTCGTATGACTAGGGTCGTACGACTTCAATTTTCCTTTTTTCTCTTTTTTCTCTTTTTTCTTTCTTTTTTTTTTAATTTTTCATTTTTCATTTTTTTCCATTTTTTCTATTTTTCTATATATTTTTTTCAACTTTTCTATTTTTTCGTTTTTTCCAATTTTCCATCCATAGCAAACTGAATCGAGTTTTTTTATTTCTCTCCGACGGGGTCCACCTGTTATCTACGGCTCCAACTGTAGAAATTTCTTGTCCCGTAATATTGTTTCCTTCCCCAGAATGGCTGGTATTTTTCCCTCTTCTGAATTTTTGTTGTGACGTTGATTTGACTATTCAACAAGTAGTTGTACACTCCAAATTAAATATTTTAATTTTATTACTCAGAAATGTACCTTTATTAATTTTGCAATCGTCGATAAAGTCGAGTGCTGCTATTGGAACCGGAACAACTGTCTTTTGCGAACCGTGTACTACGTTCCACACACAAACTATCCGATTTTTTAAAATCATCTTTTCTCTGTTGCTTTTCCGACTTTTTAAAATCATCTTTTCTCTATTGCTTTTCACTGATTGCCGTAACTTCAATAAAATTACAGTTTGACGGAAATACTGCATAATCCTTTTTTATTCGATATGGTCTCTTTCTCCCTGGTCTTGCTTCTGGTACCAATGGTATTCTATGAACACGACTCTGGAGATATTCCTTTCAGGTCCTTATAGGTCCAAGCAAACACATATTTATACTCCATGAAGATTTTGAATGCAGCTACCTTAAGTACTGGATCCGGGTCATCTCCTACCAAAATCACCTGAGGGTTGCCTTCCTCTCCCAGGTTTACTTTCCTCGTGGAGGGTTCTTCATACATTGTAACCTTATCTGGTTCAAATCTGTGTGCTAATGTACTGTCTATTGTAGCTTCACCTGTCAACCAAGTGTTCCCAAGTGCTTTACTCGACCGAGGGTTCCCGAGTGCTTCACTCAACTGAGGGTTCCCGAGTGCTTCACTCATCGACTAGGAACTCTCTTCAATTTCTCCTATTTGAATCATAATACACTCTGGCTAAAAATTTTCATATTCTTCCATCCGCCAATGGAAAAGTCCAATGAATGAGCTTGTCTTGTCTTCAGAACACTTGTAATTTCAATATCCTTCATCATTGGGCTCCATAGGCCCTCTTCCCTCTCCAGCAGATGTCTCTCCTCCGTCTAAGTCAGAGTCGGATGCCATTTCTTCATTGATAGTCTGAGTTCTCAAGCCAATCACAAAGTTTTTACCCTTGTTCGCTATCGACAATGTATTCCTCTTCTAGTTGTGGTCGGCCTTGGCGGCTATTAGCCACCCTCGGCCCAGTAGTGCATCACATGTTGCATTATGTGTTGTAATGACTACAAAATTCAACAAACTCTTTACCTTTTGAGCCATTAGCACTCCCAACACTTTGATCTCGTGTTGGTCGGCTCCCACTAACTGGAAGTTTTGTGGCCACAAGGTGGGTTTCCTGAGACTTTTCCAGGTTTCCTCAAGTAACACATTCACTCCGGAGCCCCCATCGACTATAGTATTTGTCAGGTTCCTTCCAAGAATTTCCATATATACCACAGTTGGTTTCTTTCCTACACTGATTGACAACTGCCTTGGGTTGACAACTTGCTCACCGCGCGGTGGTGGTTCTACTATAACATCTGTCATGTCCCCATATCAAGACACTGTTAAAGTAAAGATTTGAATATGATAAAGATGGTTTGTAAAATATTATTTTGGATGATAGAAATAACTATATACATTATATATTATTTAATAAATACTATTATTGTATGAATATTTTATTATAATTAAAATATAATATCCATATTATAAATAACAATATATATAAATATAATATATTATAAATATATCTAATAATATAAATACGAATATTGTTATAATTATTTTACATTATAATATAAATACAAATAATATAATATAAATCATATATCATTTATTATGATATAAATGATATAGTATAAATAATATAAAATATATATAATATATCATTTATTATAATATAAATGATATAATATAAATATAAATAAAATAAATAAACATCTTTTAACTTATCCTCTTATGATAACGGAGTTACGTATGGTTAGCACTAGTTTTACCACAAAAGGGAATTAATATAAAGTAATAAAAATTATAAGAGGGTAAATATGTCTTTTACCACCAAGCATAATAAGAGACATGCCTCTTCGAACATATCCCTTGAAAGGGAAATAAATAAAGGTTGTGAGATAGAAGTCATCATGGGCAGAAAATATAAAAAGAGTATCGGATAAATACATATATTTAGATCTGCAGTAAAAAGGAGTGAAATATATATTATAAAATATATAAACGGCAACAGCAATACAATAAAAATTATATTATGGCAGCATAGGTAAGGAATCCCAGGTAAAGCTACAGGTAAGTAAGTATTTATATTTACTTATTCAATTTATGATTTGTAAGAATTTATATTTACTTGTTCAATTTATAACTTGTAAGATATAAATGATAAGGTTATAAAGTAGGAACTGATATATGTGTTTATGTATGAAGTTTATATTTTAAATATGTATCTTGTATGATTTGAATTCATAAGCGATTTACTAACACCATATGTGGGAAAGAGTAGAAAGTGCCAAGAGGCCATTCATGGATATTTATCACATAGAGGCCTTGTCACATGAGGTATGAGGTACCCATAGTGCAAGAATTGTGAATTAATGGCCTTGGCTACCTAGAGTACCAAGGAGTCTCACAGAGGCCTTAGCTCCAAGAGTACAAAGGTACTTCTTGAGTAAGGATGGGAGACATTAGAGCCCCATGGTGGATAATGGCAACTCTCATCTCATCTCACATAAGTTGTCAATAAATGACATATGAGAGATAACAAGTATGTAATATATATAGAAAAAGATTAATTAAGGCCTTAGGGTAAAACCGAAGGAGAAGGCTTCAGGGTAAAACTTAAAGATTAATGAAGGCCTTAGGGTAAAACCTAAGGGGAGGGCTTTAGGGTAAAACCTAAAGATTACTAAAGGCATGAATTCCTAAGGGTAAATACGAGACTTCCTAATTAACCACCTAACACTAAGAAGGTGGGGTAGATAGTTATGGTAGGTATTGATCATTCCATGGGAATGGACCTTAATTGACAAATCAAGGATATTATGGGCCTTGGTTGACGAATCAAGGATATTGCTATGGACCTTTGATTTAAATATTGAAGGAATGGGCCTTAGTTGACGAACTAAGGAATTATGGGCCTTAGTTGATGAACTAAGGAATTATGTTAATGGACCCATAGGATTGAGATGACATCACCTACCTAACGAATCTTCTCTCACAAGGTGGAAGGTGAGGTTAATAAGAGGCCTAAGGATTATCTCACCCAAGGAGAATCATGATGTATGGAAAAATGGATTTATGAAATGGCAAATAGTATATGGTTATGTTTATGATTATCATCAAGATTAAAAGCAAATAAAAAATGGAATACTAATGTTCTCTTTTGGTAAGTTGAAATTGTGTGCAAGATTGCCGAAAAATTGGGCTTGCTAGAAGGGGACATTACAACATCCTCGTCATCATTTTTCTCGATTGGTTTCTCTTCCACCACATTAGATATTGCCATCCTCAATTGTGGCATACTTTGTAGGAGATCGACCATCCGTATTGGAACCGTGGTTTGCAGTACCTAGCTTGCAATGTTTCTGTCGGACTTCAAACGAGTGGTTGTGCTTGCCTTTTTATTTGAATACCTCCATTCTATCTCCATGGCATATTCAACTTCTTTTCTTGCATCACAGAGTCTCTCTTTTGCTTGCCTTCTTTGCTTGTGCTCGAGTGACGACAAAAACTTCATCTTCTTCTTCTTCTTCTATGCCAATCAAATTGATAGTACCCTTTTGCTTCGGGCAATCATTATATTCGTGGTCACTGAGCCCACACCATTTGCATAATGCATTCACTTTGTTTTGGTTATTGTTCTGGCATTCCCTTGAAAAGTGCCCCCATTCATTACATTGACGACATTGAATCATTGGTCCTCCCTGTCATATTGTATGCGGCTTCTCCCACCACTGTTGTTATTAAACCTATTATTCCCTCCTCTTTGGTTGTTCCAATACCCGCCTAGAGATGCATTCTGATTGTTTTATTTTGGTGGCGTAGTGGGTGGGTAGATTGTTCGCCTTGTGTGAAGAGCACTTGGGTGCTCCTCTTCTTCAAGTTATATGGGCACTCTTTAATGGAATGCCCCATCACCTGACATATATCACAGAACATCTTTTGGGGTAGTTTGCCTTTGACATGACCCTTGTTATTGCATTCTATGCACCAAAGTTCTTTGCTTTCCTTACCAATTTCTTTTTCTGCTTTGAACTCCATCATTCTTATCATGTCTTTTCGGAGTGCCTATATAGTTTTAGATTCGTCGTTGCTATCATCCAAGCTTTCATTATTGTCATCCCTCTTCTTCCCTCGGGTCGACATCTTATCTTCACTTTCGATATCCATCGCCCAGTTATAAGCCTCGACATACGACGACAGCAGTACGATCTTCATTTTTTTCTAAGCGAGGGAACCAAACCCTCAATAAACCAGCGTTTCTTTAACCCATCTGCAAGTTCCTTCTCTAGTTTTACCAGAGCTCTTTCAGCTTACGATTATAGGCTCATACATTTTCATGTTTTCCTTGTTTTGTATTTGTAAATTTCGGCAACAATTTCATTATCGTCCCTCAGGAGTTTGAATTCTTCCTGAAATGCCTTCTTTAATGCATCCCAACTACTTTTCAAACTTACCTTGTGTTCAGTGTACCAGTTGATGGCTATACCCCTAAGGGTTGCTGGAAACGATCTCAACCAATAGAACTTGTCGTCCTATCCGTTGGCTACCCATATAGTTTCACAAGTTTTACAGTGTCTGACTGGATCCTCTGATCCATTTCCGAGAAACTTCGGTAGCTTCTGCCTCTCCATAGTCGGACTGCCCGACGGAGTCACCATCTTTCCTTGGCACAACTTCAATGTTTGGTTTCTGGTCGAAGAGTTTTGACCCGTAAGCCCCGGTGTTGTCCACGCACCCTCGACCACGCAGGTGTCCACTCCTTCCTCAACAAACCTCACGCTCTTATTGCCCATAGGGTTTTTTTTGTGCTCCTCTAGTCTAGGAGTTGTAGGCTCACGCTCATCGATGCTCAACTCTTCAACCAGTCAAGTAATGTCTTCATTTATCTCCAAGGGCGAGTCTTGCCATGATTTCTCTTCCCACTCGTCGGTTGAGTTGCCCGCTTGGTCAGCAAGATCTTCTATCTCATCGAGGAGAGGTAACTACTTTGCTAATTCCTCCCACTCTTTATTTGTATGTTGTCGCGATTTAGTGTTTTGTCGTATGTGAGGAATTTTCTTCTCCCGACTACTAGTTCGACTGACACTTCTATTCCTTTCTGGTGGTGGGCTTTCACTCTCCAGAAGTAACCCTTCTATTTCCTCAGTGATTCTTTTCAATCGCCTCCTTTCCCTTTGTGCTTGTATTCTCAATGATCTCCGTGTTTCGTACTCAAGTGTTTCCCGACCACTTCCTGGTCATCTGTACTTATTCGAATATAAGGGCATGAATTGTATGCATTAATTGTATGGTGTGCGACGTTGATTAGTGTCACGCTCCTCTTCTTGTTTCGCACAATCCTCGTATCTTTGCAGTATCTGTTGATGACGTTGCTCCCTTTCTCTTTCTTCGCGTAGGTCTTGCAAGATTAGATAGTTCCTTGCCAAGAGTCTGGGCATACGCATGAGGAGATTTGTCATGTCCCCATATTAAGGCATTGTTTAAATTAAAGATTTAAACATCATGATAAGACGGAGAAGCCACTTTGGATGTTAATCACGTATATAATAATATTATTGATAATAATAATATATATATATATATATTTTATATAATTAAAAGATAATATATTTATTATATTTAGGAATAATAAATATAAATACAAATATAGATATTGTCAATTTAAATATTATGATAATTGTAATAATTATAATGTAAGATATTATTAAATATAATATATAATATATAAATATAATTATAAGATGCAAATAACAATAATATACATATAAGTCTAAAAGGCTGTGATTCATATTATAAAGAGGCAGCCTACATTATAAAAGGCAGCAAATAAATGATTATAAGGAGAAATTAATATATGACCAAGTCAGCGGGTAAACATTATATGTTTGCAACAATTAGTAATTCAGAAGAGGTGCGATGCTTGTTAAGGACGGGGACGTCTCTGCAGCCTTCGAAGTATTAAAAGGAGTTCTCCCTCCCTACCAAGGAACACAACACAATAAGAAAAAAAATATAATATTATCTGCAGTGACGGCAGAAAATAGAAAAGAAGCTCTGCAATTGGCAGCAGTAAAAGATAAATATTCAGAGATAGAAAAAGGTACAGTAGGACAGTAGAAGGTAAGAATTGTCAAGTTTAATATATTTAATCTGTGATTACTAAGAGGATATTAAATATAAAGAATTGTAAGATTATATATATATAACATTATATTTATTATGATGAGTGCCATAAGTAATGATAAATATATATATAATTGAAAGATTATCATGAGTATCATTACACATGTATATATACGCATCATGAAACTTACTATGAAATATATAGAGGAAGACATCCATTCACAACACATTATCAGTAGCGATATGTTCAAACTCAATGCCTATCTATTTCTATTGCCTCCAACCTGTGAGTGAGTGGCGTGGTGTTGTTAGGGAGAGGCGGAGTAAACCCAGCCATCAAGTTGGTGTCATCGCACCCTAGACAAGTAAATCCCCATCCATGGTTGAGGATTAGAAGAGAAATGAGGATTGAGACTTGAGCATAGCCAATACATAATGTGCTATGAATAAATGTGATCATTTGGTATGTTGAAGTATATCGAAATATGTTCAAGTTAATACTTAGTTATTTCTATTGCCTACAACCTTAGGAGAGGCGAGGTGTTGTTAGGGAGAGGCGGAGTAAATCCAATCCATGAGATGGTGTCATCGCGCCCTAGACAATTAAAGTTGTTGGGGAGAGGCGGAGTAAATCCAATCCATGAGGTGGTGTCATCGCGCCCTAGACAAGTAAATCCCCATCCAAGGTTGAGAAATAGAAAGGAAGTAAGGATTAAGACTCGAACATAGTCGATACTAGATTGTGTTATGGATTGAACTGAATGTGGATTATGCTATGATGATTTGATCTCATTATTTGTGTGATGTAGTATCGTTCTCATTATTAATCATGTTATGATGCTATGCACTGAATATTATCTTAATTTGTTTATCTTTAATATTCCTAATGTCCCTTTCTAGTGATATTATTGTATGCAAGTGAAGAAAGCAAGAATATCCTAAAAGGGGACATTACAAGATTGTCAACTTCCCTATTCACTTCGAGATTTTCCGAGATTCTCTCTTCTAGTATTTCTCTACGATGGGCTTTGTTTCTTATGTATGGTCTCACTGATACACTCCACAGATATACTAAGTCTTGTGTCAATTCGTCCTCTCGGTCATTGTCTTCTCTATCACTTTCTTCTTCCCGCTACTCTTCTATCCCTTCAATGGGTCGTGGTTCTTCACTCGGCTGAATCAGCTGACCCATTATGATGCCATAGTCATCGTTCACTCCACTCGTCACCGACTATTCAACTTGTCACTAACTAGTCAACTCATCATCAACTACTCAACTCGTCACCCTTCAACCCGACTCCGAATAGGCAATGGCGTCAAAATGTTTACTGCCTATTGAGTCTAAATAGAACATACAAAGTAAATGGAATGTATATGAACTAAAAGTAAAATAACATCATATCAATATATTCATTGCGAACTCACAATAGAACTCATGTATATTATCTTAGAATTTGCCCATACAATGATATCAAAACTGAACTGTCCCAATTACAATGATATGACAATTATATAAAGGAGGTCGACGATTGCCTGGGTGGCCAACCATCGCCACCGACTACAATTGTCGGGAGGTAACAACCTCACCGATCACATGACTAAATACAGCAAGTATATTATGCGACTAACATCCAAAACAAAATGAGAGGCATAATCCTTACAAGGGCATGAGTAGGAAATAGGCTTAAGATTAAGAATTGCACTTGAAAATTGAACCCCCATGCATAAGTTGTGATTTCTATACACTCAAATTTGCAAACATTTTGGAATTTAATGAAAACAGCATTGGAAGGAGTAATGATCATAACCTTAGTTTTACCCAGTTCACAATTTGTATATTTGTGATCATTGACTTTATAATATGTTTTCAAGACAAGTATTAAATGTTTATCTTAAAGAGTTGTTAATAAATTCTAATATGTGAAATAGTTTTGGAATGGTATCCCCAAGGAGTTTCAACCTAAAGTTGTTCCTATATCAGCCCCTAAAAAGTTTATATGTCACTCGTATTCTCATTGAAACCATTGCTTGCACATGCTCGTTCCTCAAAACTGTGTTTGTTGTCCACTGCTTTAGTTGTATGTTGAATTATTTGTTTGTTCCCAAAAGAAAACTTGGACCAAATGTGTTTTAACATTACTTAAGCATAGATAGAGTTTATGTTCTTTATGTGACGAGTTGTAATGTCCCTATGCGCAAGTGATGTGCCCCAGCGGCCACGTGCCCGTTGGGCTTGCATAAGGCCTCGAATTCTCCGGTGGGGGCGTCGGTGGTGAAAGATCCACCCAAATACCACCCTTAACACCTTGGGGTGCCGCCCTCACACCAAGGCTGGTCTTTTGGTGTAGTGGTTGGGCCTTAGTGGTATCAGAGCCGAGGTCTCGAGGTCGAGGCCTGCGGAGCGTGGTGGGATGTAATGTCCTTGTGCGCGGGTGATGTGCCCCAACGGCCACGTGTTCGTTGGGCTTGCGTAAGGCCTTGGATTCTCCGGTGGGGCGTCGGTGGTGAAAGATCCACCCAAGTACCACCCTTAACACCTTGGGGTGCCGCCCTCACCACCAAGGCCAGTCTTTTGGTGTAGTGGTTGGCCCTTACCACCAGGGCCAGTCTTTTGGTGTAGTGGTTGGGCCTTTGGGCTTTAGAGTGGTACTTGGGTGGATCTTTCACCACCGACACCCCCACCGGAGAATTCAAGGCCTTACACAAGCCTAACGGACACGTGGCCGTCGGGTTGCATCACCCGCGCACAACGACATTACAGCCCACCACGCTCCGCGGGCCTCAACCTCGAGACCTTGGTTCTGATACCACTAAGGCCCAACCACTACACCAAAAGACTAGCCTTGGTGGTGAGGGCGGCACCCCAAGGTGTTAAGGGTGGTACTTGGGTGGATCTTTCACCACCAACGCCCCCACCGGAGAATCCGAGGCCTTATGCAAGCCCAACGAACACGTGGCCCCCGGGGCACATCACCTATACACAGGGACATTACACGAGCAATTTCAGACTTCAAGCTAGTGATTCTACACAAGCAAGCTAGAAGAGTAGAACACATCAAGATAAAATGAGATAAGTAAGAAGATGAGCTCACTAGTGGCAAAAGAATCACTCTAGAGATATGGAAACTAGTCAAATTCCAATGTCTAATGTTGTTGTGGATACCCTCTCCAACAATTAGGATAGGCAAAGATTTGGGAGGAAGGATGGGAAGCTAATTATCTATTCCACGTGATAAAGAAGAACCTCCGTTGGCATACAAGTAATACAAGGCAAAAGTTTGAAGTAAATCAAATATCACTCAAATGATAGAAAATGGAGCCAAAATGCTCTTTTATTTCCAAGTTAGTAAGGTTCGAGGGTGAAGATTGAAGAGCACACTACTATGTGCCTAAATTGGGATTATTACTAAAAGGCCAATAATATACCAGATGCCAAAACTAGGTTGGAATATTTTCCTAGCAATGGTAGCAAAAACTGACGATTTCCACAAGTAATCACATTTTATATAAGACATAAAGTGGTCTTGATGTTTTATAATATAACTTATACAATATAAGTTCAGGGATCAGGTATGCTGGTATGGCAATTTATATCAAAATACCCATAATTTGCAAAAAAAAAATACAGAATTGAAAACACATTTGAAATTTTATTTTATTTCTTATTCATCCATCCACTTTTTTAAGTCTCACTTTTATTTTTTAATCTTTCACCCATCCTCATCTCCATGTATGTTTCACCTTAATTTTTATGGGAACATTTCCACTTTAACTTCAACATTTTGATTTTTTTTACCACGCCTTTTGTTACACACTTCTTCCTGACAATGTGTGTATCTACAGGTAATGGCACTGCAGAAGAAAATGACGAACACAATCCCATGCCAAATAAAAAATCAATGCCAAAAAGTACAGCATTTGCTTCCCAGTAATGCTCTCATTGCAAAATATCTGATTTGGGGTTCAAGCACCTATGTTCAACATGCCATCTAGAAAATGTGGCATTCGCATTTCAACTTGACTCACAAAAAAGCACGATGATCAAACCCAAGAATTATAGTCATATCAAAAAACAGTGCCGTGTAATCAAAAGAATGTGAGTTAAACATGGTTTTGTGAATACAAACAAGTAAACAGGAACAATCTAAGGTTTTTCACTCATAAAGGGGATAAAATGTTTTTTCTTTTTGCCTCATTTTGTGATTTTGTCACTCCAAAGATTCAAAGCATAGGCATACAGAAGTTTAGAGTGTTTACTACTCTATTGTTACACTACCAATTGCACTGTATATAAAACATAATAGTACATACCAATTGATTGCAAACGAATAACAGTAATTGCTTTATTCCAAGGTAGTGTTTGATACAATGAATGTAGAATAGGGAGGACTGTGCACAAATGAGACTCATTTCCCTTGACTACAAGAAACTTATTTAAAGTGCTCGACAGTTGCCAGTTAGACCACAACCATTGATAACCACTCCCAAGGATCTCATAACAACTACTGAAATCTGACAACTAACAAAATAGTCGGCCACATACATATGAACAAAACGTGACAACTTAAATTAATGATAAGTATATCATCCCCCACTAAAAGAAAAGTCGGATCCCTAGCCAACAAACAAAGAACAAAAATGAACAAATCACCGAACATCAAGGGAAGGAGACATCCTTGGAGGTACTTCAGCATCCGTTGAAGTGGAAGAGGTTGCACCAAGAGTTTGAGCGTGCTGGATGGCAGCCTAGAATTTGCAGACTTCATCAGTACGTTGCTTCAAATGAACGGCAATAACTTCCCTTTGCCTGGAGTTCTTGACCATGTGGACTGCTTCCATAAGTTTCTTTAAGCTTGATCCTGGGCTTCTGTAATGGCAACCACTTTAGCTTTCAGCTGAACTATCTCTCTTCTGCTGCTGCCAACTTAACTTTCTAGGCCTCAGTGAGTTGGGTTTGTTCAGCAAACTGCTATTGGAACCTTTAACATTGTGTGTGCCATAGATTCCAAACTTTGAATGAACCATTGTACAGTACCCACTAGACCAGCAAGATCCAACCACAGAAATTGTATTGAAATCATCTTTGTCTGCCCCACGAAAGGACTACACAGTGCGAAATGTATAGGAGCAGAAGAGGAAATGATTTCTACCTACGAGTGAAGCTGCTTTGTGCCAAGTCCCATGTCTAACTAACTCTTTTTGGCCCAAATTGGTCCTGAAAGCTCTGCCATTTGTATACCATGCACGGGACTCACTAATCTAGCCACTCCTCTATGTGGTAGGCCTTGTCACTAGGTGGGAGGATGAGTCTTGGAGAAACCAAAGAAGGACTATGTACTAGACTGCCCTCCACCGCTTTTAATTCTTCCTCCCACTCGCTCTCCTTTGCTTCAATAGCTGCCTCATCTTTTGATGCAATGTCCTCTACTATGTGTTTCCTCTTTTTCACAGTAATATAGTTATCCTTTGAATTGTCCTCTTGACCTCGTACGTCAGAACAATGTGCTCCTAAGGATTTCCATCTAAAAATAGATGGCCACAAGGATCATAGGAAATATCTGGCCATAATTCTCCATCTGGTACCACCTGAGTATATACTGCATTCAACATGAGACCTATAACATGTTGAGTCATGTAGAATCCTTTAGCTTTCATGGTCATGAACTCATGGAGTCTAGTGGACAACATTTCTCCCTAATTAGATTTTTCACCTTGTTGAGCCCAATCATGTAATCCATCATCCATACTGCAATATCAGAAGCCCTTGTGGTGACAACTAACTTGCTTTTAATCAAGTCCATAATACGCCACCACTACTCGGTTGTCAAATAGTGTTTCTTGAGGCCACGGTTTCCCTTAGTCCACATTCTACTCGGCTCAATGCTAGTCAAATTTGTCCTCCATAGTGCGTGAACTGCCAAAGCCTTCTGTGTTTGTGTATGTTGATAGTAGATTTTTGAACTAAGGATTTTGTCCAATGTATTTCAAACACTCTAGAGAAGTCTACAAGAGTGTAAGTAATCTGGACTTCCTAATCCACATAGCATATGAATGACTTTTTCCTCCCTATTATAACTAGACACCATTCAAACCAAGTAGGGTTCAGAATCTTGTATGCTGAAGTAGAGCATCTATGGAATTTTATCCACTTTGGTTGTGTATAGGGTAGCCTTCAACTCATCCCCATCTAGTTTGTTGGCCTACCATAGTCAACTCCCAACCGAGAGTTTATGGAGTTGGTCCTGCCTTGCTTGGTTCAATTTTTTGCTTTTTCTTACCTTTCACATCGGTTCCAAGCAACACTATTTGCACCATTTTGGTTGAAGGAGCTGGATTAGATAACGCCAGATTTAACCAACCCTCCTTAATTGTGTTGTACTTCTCATAAGCTTTATCCATGCAGTTTTCCAAATTTTTGGTCTCCACACTGAGGATGAAATTCCTAAAGTTTGCTGATTTTTGTTTGTTTCAGCCATGACTGCATGTCATGTCCCCAATTCCGGGGTGAGCTATCATGGAGTCTTGGTTAGCCTATTATCCCATTCCCGTAGGCTAACAGGATGGTAAGGGAATGATCTTGGACTTTGGCTCGATCTTGATACAATATTTCCATCATTTAGCCTTTCGAGCTTTGCATCAAGATGTCCTCATGAAGGCCTATTTGGAGCCTACGTTGCCAGAGCCTACATTGTCAGAGCCTACATTGGAGCCTACATTGCTAGGGCCGACCTGCTCAGTTTTTTGGCCGACTTGCCTAAGGGCCGACCTGATTGGGAGTTCTAAAAGAAGAGTTTGGCGCCCAAACCCATAAGGGCCGACCCCCCTAGGACATTTTCATAAATCACATATAAATATAGATTTCAAGGCTGCCATTTGGGATCATCACTGGACTTGTTTTTGATCTGATTTCTTCTATTTGGCATAAGGATTTCGATTCTTTGTCTAACATTGAGGAGATGGCCCCTCAATTCACCAGGTCCTAGAGCAGAGGTTTATATCAGCAGCAAAGGACAGATTTTGTGAGGGTTTCGTGACGGAAATCCACTTGAGCATTCAGCCTTCATTGGGCAGATTTCATAGCAGACTTGAAGGCACATTCACCCTTCATCTTGGGCGCCACATTCGAGGAGCTGGGCGACTGGATTTATGGCAGATTTATGAGGATTTGCAGACCTGCTAGGGTTTGATATCCGGGGCAGATTATTGCAGCAGACCTTCGCCTTGGTGGAGGTATTTTTAATGCCAAAACTTGTCTTGAAATAAGGGCAAATCAGACCCTAAGTATGGCATTGATGTTGAGGAGCATTTGATATTATTTTGCAATGATATTTGTCATTATTCCAATAAAATCAGACTGTAACAGCAGCATATTCCTTTATTTATCCATTGATGTTCCTACAAGTTCTTGCATTTTTTCTATGCTCAATTTACTTTACATGTTGAGGTGAACTATTGGACATGATGCCTTGATGTTATTGAGAGTTTAGTGCAAGAATACATTTGGTTTCCAGTCTGATTTTTCCTACAGCTAGGGTTAGGGCATAGTTGTAAGGTGCAGAATTCTAGGGCAGAAATCAGAAAATTGCTTGAAGCACTTGGTGATCCAGATTTATCATATTAATATTCCTACATTTCATTGCTCGGATTTGTGGTACGTCAATATCTTCTTGGAATGGTTGTGTGAATACAAGTTAGGGACATCACACTGCTTAAGCAAAACCATAATTTTCTACCACAAAAAACTTACTAAAACCTTGGTTGCTGGAATAATTCCTCCTACACTTGGTCCATGAAGTTTTGATGATTGACCAAAACCTTAAAAATACTGCTTTGCCCACTCAGCCAACTCTAAACCAATTCGTTCTTCTACGAGAAATAAAAATGAAAATTTACTGATTGTACTATCTAGAGTGCATGCTGAAATATATGGTGTATGTAACTGCCAATACCTGTACAACTAAATCGATTATTGAGGACCATACAAGCAATTTACCAAACAACCTGAGTTTACAGTGGACTCCCTAAAAGGTTCTTCAATATGTTGCTCACTTCCCAAGGACTATATGAAAGCTGTTGAAAAAGGCTGTATGGTGGATGGAACATGTACGGTGACAGTTGTGTCAACAAAAAGGTTGTATGGTAATTGGGGACCATACAGTGAGAGTCAGGCTCGGAGGCATTGCACAACTCAAATTCAAAACCCTTTACAATAAGAATCCAAACCCGACCATATTATCCAATTTGGCTTATCTCACCCCATCACATACTCAATGGTAGAATTTGCTATTCAGGTTATTTGAAGATGAGATGGTCCAATGAAGCAGACCCAAGGTATTATCAAACCCACTTCAATATATGCAACTGGGGAATTGAAATCTGATGAAGAAAGAATGTAGGCCTAGTAACACAGACCTGATGCCTTTATCCATTCCAAACTATATTGCATTCTCAGGCTCTCAGGATGAAAACTTGGAATATAGGGTCTTTTAGGATGCGGGACCATGAGCGGACCCTGAGGACAATTTATAATCCTGCTTTGAATCCAATAGTGGAATCCTTGGAGTCCAGAGAAGGAAATGAAAATGCCATAGAGAAGTGGATCTGACATGAATATCAAACCTAGTTTTATCCGAATATTGAATACTCGTAAGAAAGATTTGAGATCCAGGAGTGTTTTGAAACCAATAGACCGTTAGAAAATGGACCCTATCACGTACTCAATGGTAGAATTTGCTATTCAGGTTATTTGAAGATGAGATGGTCCAATGAAGCAGACCCAAGGTATTATCAAACCCACTTCAATATATGCAACTGGGGAATTGAAATCTGATGAAGAAAGAATGTAGGCCTAGTAACACAGACCTGATGCCTTTATCCATTCCAAACTATATTGCATTCTCAGGCTCTCGGGATGAAAACTTGGAATATAGGGTCTTTTAGGATGCGGGACCATGAGCGGACCCTGAGGACAATTTATAATCCCACTTTGAATCCAATAGTGGAAACCTTGGAGTCCAGAGAAGGAAATGAAAATGCCATAGAGAAGTGGATCTGACATGAATATCAAACCTAATTTTATCCGAATATTGAATACTCGTAAGAAAGACTTGAGATCCAGGAGTGTTTTGAAACCAATAGACCGTTAGAAAATGGACCCAATCATTTATGAAACCTGACTCTAAGCCCTCGGAAGATTTGAAATCTGAAAACTAACAAAAGGCAAAGCCGGGTGAAGCTGACCTGACCTGATAATGACATCAATTGCAATTTTTATCATGTTATCAGATGCTTGAAAGCCCAGAATCGAAGAAAAGTAGAATTTGAGTGCAATAACCCAAGGGACCCAATAGACTATTAAATACGGTTTACATGCCATTTAGAACCTTCAAGACTTGCTAGGGGAAAATCAGCGGAGACTGAACAAAAGCAACCCAAACAAAATACATAACTGCCTGGTTGGGAAATCCAGAACTCAGCAGTGACAAAATTGGAACCCAGCTGTGACATCCAGATCTGATCATAGGGAATCCCCGAGAGTAATTGAGGTGACCACTAGGACTGAAACTCAGAAACAAAACCTGGTAAGAAAAAAAGAAAAACAACAAGCATACATGAACAAAAATGGAAATTGTTTTGGGCAATGCAGGATCACTCTTTGGCTTGGGATGCCTCTGCATCATTATTCCATGTAGTATCGTTCCTATACAGCGTTCTGCTATTATGCCTAAGATCTTACAAGGATACGCTATTGAGTGCTACAATCAACTAGAGTCAAAGAAGAGGAAAACATGATTGTCGTCAAAACTGAATTCAATAGTTAATTCAAGCATTAGCAAACTAATGCCTAAATTTTTAATGATTTGGACAGCCTAAAAGCAAGAAAAGGGTGAGCACAAAGGACTACAGTAGAAAAGTGTTGAACCTGACTCAAATGTTGGATAAGCCCATTTCTGATGAGTTGAAACAGCAATACTTTGAAAATGGTCTAAGGAATTTCTTTAAAAAGAGTTTGCAGATTGTACCCACATCTCAATATACACATACCTGCAACCGAATGCTGTATGTCGAGCAGCAACAGTATTTGCAAGAAAAGAATTTGCTGGAAGATGATGACAATCTTTTATAATTCAAGATAACTACAAAATGATTTTATAAGGTGGCATTTGAAGTGTCGCACCAAAGGCCTTAAACAGATGATTGTCCAATAAAAAAGGTATTGCTATAATGTTAAAACCCATGATACTAAGTAATGCCTATTGGGTTTTATTATGGTCAAACTCCAACTGTTCCTTCGAGGCCTGTTGGAATTTCATATGCATGTGTTTTACCTTTAGCTAGCTAGTGACTTAATTGTGTACATTTAGATATGTTTATATGCTCATGCTTTTTGTTAACAACAATATGTACAAGCATGCACAATCAAAGGGGTTCATAACAAGTATTTCGCTCTTCCTAAGTTCCAAGATGTTGCAATCTCTCACTTAGACCAACTTGTTTATCAGATATATATTTAGAAATAGATTGCTTATTAGATATATTATTTAATTTGAAAAAGAAGACTACCTGCGGTAGTAACATCCATCTACCACTATGACAATATCTACCTGATGATGGTTGCCAAAAAGGCAAACCAATATTTGCTGTTATGACATGTCATTTTTTTACTACAGTAACAGAAAATGAAATCATTTGTATTTATTTTGTGTTCACAATTCAGTACCTCATTTGTTAATATATCAATCCAAAAACAAAATTGAAAAATTCCAATGCAATTTTGTCTAGAAAAAATACTCCGTGAAACAAATAAAATTTTACATGAAATGATACAATCATCCTAGGATAACACCTTTTAGTAGCGGCCTTTATACTCAAAATCAATGTCAACTGTACAGATAAAAAATCATGATACTCCATTGTGTTTCCATCAACTGACTCAATACATCATTACCTCTGTCTGGAACTCTTGCTCCCCTTGTTTTGAATCTGTAGCAAGAGATTTCACTGCTACTATTTCACCAGATGGCATCGTAGCTTTGTAAACTGGACCAAAGGCCCCCTGTCCTATAACTGTTGTAAAATTTTGTGTAGCCTTCTGGAGATCCCTGGAAATGCACGTTCAAAAATGAGTATGGAAATTTGGGAGTGATACTGGAATAGAAATTGGTAGCTACAAAGAAAGCAACTCCTTAATAGTTTGTGCAATTGATCCTCTTCTCCCATACATCTCAGGGAATTGGAAATTTCTGTATTTAGAAAGCTAACAAAACCAATTCATCTATCAAACCAGTGGAATGAATATAACAGAAGAATATCCCACAATATTCAACAAACAAAAAGGCATGCCTTAACAAAACAACCACTTCTTTCAAAGACTGACAACTCTCTAGGCATTCCCATTAGGTCCTCTTATCTCCCAATTCCAAAAAGCTATTAAAATTTGAGTTCTTGGATAAATGTACAATCATATCTGGGCAATTCTCCAGATGATGTGGCAAGATTAAAGTAGCAGTCTTTTAGCTTGGTACTGACTTATAGAACCTTTGCAAGGTAAAATACAAGGAACCAGATACAGACAATAAGTGTTGCATAAAATGGATTTCCTAAGAAGCTAACCTGGTTCGTGTTGATAATAAATGTTTAGAATGACAAAAAATGGAAACATAGGTTGGGTCATCTGATCCAAAGCATTTATTTTATTGGTTTTGTTTTATCTAGTTTGTATAGGGCATGCATCTCTTTAGGAGACACCCCCTTTCATGTTTTATTTTGCATTAGCATTAGAATGTAATTAATGTTTACCATTGATTACTTAAGTGAGTTAATTAATAAATAGTTTTAGGAGTTGCTTTCCCATATGTTGGTTAAGTAGTTTAGAGAGTTATAATGTACCTTTATAAAGGTCCTTCGAAATCAATTTGCACAATAGAATATTTGGCAGTTCCATTGTCATTTGCAGTGTAATTTTCTATTTAATTTTGTTTCAACAGTGGTATCAGACGATTGTATAAAAATGGGCCATGAATGAAGGTTGAACCAGTCTTTTTTTTTAATGCTTGCCTCAGGCATAAATAAGTTCTGTGTGATTGAAATTTGCTGTATGATTGTTGGTGCTATTTTGTTGGAGTTTTTAAACTGATGCTGAAATGGAGTTGGAGTTGATATTTTCTCATTGAATGCTGGCAACAAGACCCAAAAAAAAAGGAGCGCTGCAAATATTTATTTAATATTTGTTTTGGATGCTGCTGAATTTCCTTGTGCTGGTGGTGTTGAATTTCTTACAATTTCCTTGTGCTGATGGTGTTGAATTTCCTTGCAATGGCATTGAAATCTGCAGTGCTGGAGCTGTAAAACAATGGCGTTGAAATCTGCATTGTCTTTCTAATTTTTCTCTGCTGCATTCAAAAGCTGCGTTGATTTTCTCATTTGGAGGCTGTGGATAACTTAGGTAATTTGATGCCATGGAATGGCATTGGAAAATAATTTGCTGTGTTGAAATTGGCTTGAAAACTTGCAAAAATAAAGTGTTCATAATGTATTTGAAAATACTTCAAATGTAAGCAAAATCTTTTAATTAACTTTGGTATACATTCAAAATCACTCAAATTTCAAGTTGGAAATATTTAGGAGGCAACATCAAAAGCAAAGCTTTCTTCTTTTTTTCTTTTTTGGTTTTTTTTTTCTCATTTCCAGCAAAACTTGAAACCATACCAAAATTTTATAATGATAGTCTTAAGCATGTGCTTAGACTAATTGGAAAAAATGTGGGTTTATAAGTCCCTAAAGTTTGAAGAAGTCATAGGTTTATTCTCACTACCTATATTTTTTGTTAAAACAGGCACAATTGGAGATACAAGGGTGTATATTTTTATTTATGCCAATTGGAGATATAAGGGTGTATTTGAAAGTGTTTTCATTTTTTGCTCTACATATGTTTGTATTTATCCAACCACAAATCTCAGGATCAAAATTAGCATTGTATCAAGGATCTACTAAAGGATAAAGGTAAAACCCTAGTAGTATTCCTATTTTTTGTTGTCTTTCATTGTGTCAACATGGCTAAAATAGTCGGCCTCATCTCAGAAGCAAGGGGACTGACACCTAAAAACTACAAAGAATGGAGCATGAGTTTTTAATGATCTTTGGGATTTAGTAGAAAAACAGCCCACAGCCCCTACTGATACTGCTAAATTACTTGAGTTTGAAAAAAGAGACGAGAGCACTTGCACTGTTAAAATATTCTTGTACTACACAAGTTATCATTCACATAGAAGCCATTAAATCTAAAGCTAGGAAAGCACTAAAAGACCTATATGACAAATAGCCAGCACATAAGAAAATTGATCTCCTAATGTAGTTGCTGAATGCTAAACTTAGTGTTGATGAAGATGTTTCTGAATACATTTTTAGGATGAAAACTTGAAACAGGAATACAATACTACAAGAGGGAAGATTAATGATGATGTGCTAATCTTTATTATTTTGAATGGACTCAATTCGACTTATACAAGCTTTTTAGAAATGTTGCAACTCAGTGATAAGATAAATAATGCAACATTTGATTCTATTTGTGAATTGCTCACTCAACAACATTAATTTACGAAGAAGCTAAGTAATTAGTAAACTTACAGAAGACGTTTACTTTACAAAAGCAAGAAAACACAGAGTAGAGAAGAAACATGAGAAAACGAAGCATTTGCAGAAGCATTCTCCACATTCCTCCAAGCATAAACATTGACATAAGCACAAGCATTCTTCTCAGCCTCATTGTTACTCAAGTGACTCTTCCTCATCTACCAATTCTAGCAGTCACAGAAGAAAGCAAAAATGCTATAATTGTGGTGGTATAGGACATTGTGCTGATGTATGCCCTTTTAGAAAACAATTCTCCAAACATAAACAAAATCCAGAAGCACATTATACTGCTCGCTCAAGTAAATCTTCTTCTTATTACTCTAGTTACTCTGACATATAATCTGGAAGAAGAAGCATCCTACATGGCTGAAGTCTATGAAAGCATATTCAAGTGGAGTCTACAAGTCAAAAGTAAAACAGAGATTGGAGGACCCACCGGAGGTTGGAGGATAATTCCCTTCTCCAATTAGCTTCTCACTTGGAGAATAAGCACACTGCTTGAGATGCAACTTCGGTAGGAGTAGTGCATTTCCTTTCGGTCACAGTTTTGGTTTTCCTTTTTGAGCTTTGATTAGGAGCAAACAGTGTGGTTTGGATTTGCTTTTAGCTGCAAGGACTTCTCACCTCTTGCCTAATAGGGGAGGGGGGGAAGAGACTATTGCCCTTTGATCAGTTGTCAGTGATTGTACAAGTTGACAAGTGTTGCTAGCACCAATAGTGTTGAGCAAAGTGAAGTCAACATTGTTAGGCATTAGGGTAGATGTGCCATACACTGTACTGAATAGTCACTGGCAGGCTTCCATATGGAGCTTAATGGATTGATTGTACTTATACTGTAGTGCAGGTATAGAATGGTCAGAAGGGATGAGCATGCCAGCAAGATGTTCATCATTCATGTCACAACTCATGATGTAGAAGGCTTCTGTGTGAAGCAATATCGGTTGATCAGTACTAGGATGTACAATGTGCCAATTTGCAAGTGTGGCAAAGACTATCGAATGACTTCACAGCCATATGCTCTAGATCATCTTCTAGACCCCTTTAGATCAAGGGGGAGTTTGTTGGATCTTGTGATCCAAAGTATTTCTTTTATTAGTTTTGTTTTATTTAGTTTGTATTGGGCATCATCTCTTCACAAGACAGCCCCTTTCATGTTTTACTTCGCATTAGCATTAGAAAATAATTAGTGCTTACCATTAATTACTTCAATGAGTTAATTAATAAATAGTTACAGGAGTTGCTTTTCCATATGGCGGTTGGGTAGTTTAGGGAGTTATAATGTGCCTTTATAAAGGCCCTTTATAATCAATTTGCACAATACAATATTCGGAGGTTTCATTGTCATTTGCAATGTAAATTTCTATTTGATTTCATTTCAACTACATAGATCTATTCTAGTGGAGTCACAATTGCCTTCAATATTACCAGTACCTCAAACATAGGCTCCATATATTTAGTCAGGTTGCCATTAGGCATTGGTTAAAGCAAAAATAAAGAACTTGTAAGGAACAAGCAATTGTGATCTGATTCTCTTACACATTCCAGTAGACATCTACCTGTGACAGTTATAAGTTCACCAAGACTTGCAAGGGGAATATTTATACAACTGACTGCCAGTGTAAATATCAATCCAAACGAAAAGTGAGATTCTAGCCATGCAAGAATGATGAGGATAAAAGAAGTTAATATGTTTTGGAATAGATCTTCTGAAGACAAGATGATTTCAGTAAACAATTGAGCATTGAATATTATCACATCTCTGGAATAAACACATACATCAACACACACACACACACGCACACGAAACCATGGATAGACGCTTGGGCCCACGCACACACAAGAGGTGTTCCCATGCTTTCAAGGATGAGCAATGAGAATGAATTTGAGACTGTTAAAACAAACTAGATCTTACTCCCAAATTAAAGAAAGTGAAGTGCCCAACAGTATCTTCCATAATTCACTGAATTTGAATCCTATTAAATTTCACAAGTATTTTAATTCTCAATCTAACACTTTGAAATTTGAACATCAATATATCTGATTTAACAAAGAAAGGGTTCATTCTCAATAGGTGCTTCTTTTCGTGAATAAGGCATTAAACCTACTATAGGATTTCAAATAAAGGATTATTGTCAAATGAAATTTTGTCACTTTAAAGATGCCATGGCCTGCTTAGAGTATGTGTGTGTGAAACTACAGAATAGCAAGAATTTGTGAAGATCTTTGGATAAAGCCATGTGGAAATTTTGACATCAACATTTCGGATCACACTCTGTGATCCATTATCAGGATGAAATAGACAGGATACAATTTATGAAATGCATCAGACAAAAAGTGGAATTTAGAAGCATATTCTCTACCAACAAGAATAACAAAAATCATTTTCAAATACCAACAACCATACAGTATAGCACATCACCAGAGATGGGCTGAAAGGGCAAAGAGAGGAAAAAAAAATTATATCAATGGCCAAGATGAATAAAAATAGTTGATAGGAATGGAACTACATCATGACACAACACACCAAGGAAGTGGATAATGCATCTCTAATCCAAAGCGTGTTAGAAAAGAAAAAAAACCAGCTAGGAAACAAGACCAATCTAAAAATGCACTTGCAGAAGAAGTCTTTTGATTATATGGTAGCCAATACAAGCATAAAAGATCAAATGGAGAGGCTTTGAAGCTTAGGTTGAGAACCATTATTTTAGAAATCAAGGTATGAGTTAGCGCAACCCCAATTCTGCCATCAGCTTATTTACATACCTGCCAAGTTCTTAGAACCCACCAAACTGCACCCAAGGCTGTTTTGTACCAAATACCTTCCTGTAATCATCCTAAATGTCAAGCCTGTGCTGAACAGTGAAAATCCTATGGTACCAATATATAATAGTGTTGAAGTGAATCTGGTTACCTTTTAAACACAGAATACACTTCCAATGGTAGTTAATAAGGCCTCCAAGCCAACATGCTAGCCATATTTACTACCTAAGGAGAACTTTAAATTTTGGTTGAGATAGAACGTTGCATACCCATCAAAAATCCTTACATGCAAGAGATATCATAACACAGGTACTGAATAGCCTCAAAATCAATTAGAAAGGCAGAAAGTTCTCATAGTCCCTCTCAACCAACCAAAGACACAAGGAATATTCATGACCTGGTTCACAAAAGCAAACTACAACAGAAATTTATTCTCCGGTAGAGAAACCCATTTCCAAATGGCATTTCATCTTGTACAATTATATAGTGCCAATGACAGATAAAATATAAACTTTGGGTTGGGTTTTGAAATAACCCATGATATTCATCTCCTATGCTTCAATTTCCACAGAATTTATGAACAGTTCTAGATAGTTTAAGGGGAAAATTACCCACTTGAATATTTTCAATAGCACTTGGAGTCAATTAGTCCCTACGCATAATTAATAAGGATTTTTAGTCCATGTAACATCCATGATATGCCAAATTTAATCTACGTAGACTCAGAACAACCTGAAATACTATTAGTCGGTCTTTGTAAAGGCAAATGTATATCCAAGTGAAATCAATGCATTTACATCACCTTCTAGGAACATAGCACACAGTAAAGCACTTTAAACAAGTTGCAATTAACCTTTGTCAACTCCAGGTAACTATTACAACCTTCTAAGTTCTCACATTTCAACACTTCATATTAAGCACCAAATCAATACTATTGTGAGGGTGCTCAAAAGCATAACAAGAGTTAACTCGTTATGTTCTCCACTAATTCAAGGTTTATGTGACCTAACAGCAACCAAGTATAGCCTTCTGTCTTCACATAGAACATCTCTCTATGCTTGAGGAGATCATTGTCCTCAATAAGTCTTGTCCAGATGATCTACTCAATAAGTCTTGTCCAGACATGTAAAAGAACTCCCAAGTTACATATTCAATTGGTCAATTTGACACTACCAAATGAAACATTTTTGAAGAAACTAATGTGACAAAGCAAATGTATCTTAATGTGCAATGACCATAACATTACTCATTGGATTTCTTTCTTAAATACTAAAAGAAGAATAATGAATATAACTTCTTACATATAATTATTAATAAAGAACCATCTATTTTCAACTAAAACAAATGACATTCAACCTAAGAAGAACAAGAAAATATATTATGATCTCAAAATAGTTCGATCTTGCCCAAGCTCTTCTAATATTTCAATTACATTCTTTTAGACATTCCTGGATGTGCTCAAGATTATCCAACAGTTCTATTAGGACATTGCCAATCAGCTTTGTTGAAGGCCTCCTAAAGTCATGTGCACCCACCTACATGTCTAGCACATTACTTATTGGTCTGAAAAGTGGGGGTCCCATCATGCTTCGTATAAGCTTTGTAATAAAATCAATTCAAATAATGGTAGAAAATTAGAATGTATCAAATCTTTGCAGAAGCTTCTATTTCATTCAGCATTTCTCTACAGCTTCAATCTCGTGACACAAGTTATGTAACATAAATCATATGTATATAAACTTTCATGATGCAAAGCTATTGGAATCCACGTATACACATGTAGAAGGTTTACATTTATATATGGTACCTACTGACAAAATTCACAAAATACTTCAAGTATGGTGGATCCTAGATAGATCTTATTCTCAAGATATGTGTCCAGCACAAATTTCACAAGACAACTCCTTTTTTTGCATGAAACATCACAAACATGAAACATCTCAACCTTGTAATAGCTTAGACAACAAGTTGCTACTAAATATTTGGAAGAATTTACAGGATACTGAGGTATGCTAAACCAAATGGCAGTGAGATTTTACCGTGTGAAGGTTTAGAATTGTTATTGAATCTGGATGAGGTAGACAATTAGTGGAGTAGATAGTATATGTTTTGATTAAGGGTGCAACTACAATGCATCTACTGTAAACATGTATGTCAACAATTCTTTTATTTAAGTTCCAAATCCAAACAAAACTTTGGTTCTAGCAAAGCTTGAATAGGGTAATTGTCTTCTCTTACCTTTAGTAACTTATAAAACCTTGGTACATTGTAAGCATAAATGTGAAATGAATATAATTTTGAGGTAAGATTACAGGATTCGAAACTCAATTTACTTCATACATAGCATGTCCATTCCATGAACCAACAACCAACACACACAGAGGAAAAGGAATATACTTGTATGGATATCTTAGAATCCCAGAAGCTGATGCTACCATGTTCTTGGTGTGTCCTTCCCACCACAAGGAAAGACCACTGTGTCTAGCTGCTGGAGGTGACTCATGACCAACAGTGGAATCTGACATTATTATACTTGAATCAACACCATTGACACGAATGGGGATGGTCACGCCTCTTTGATCACTACTGCTACGATGGACTTGGGCATGTTTCCTCCGAAACCTAATAAAGAGCAGGGAGAAAACAGCTAACAGCACTCCAACGATCACACCTATGGAAATTCCTATTATCATTCCTGTATATTCACTCTCCATTTCCTAGGTACTTTCCCGAATTATAGGGTCCAGAACAGCTTCTGCAAAACATAAATCAATGTTTACACCTGCAGCATATAAGCAGAGTGAGAATGAGAAAGCTTGATTGATCCCTACAATGAGATTGTGAAAATTTACAATGGTTATCAAAACATGATTGCTTCAATGTACAAAAATAACATCACTACATAACTTATCATGGTTAACTGTGATTAATACAATGTGGATGATACATGCCTCAAAGGCCTTCGATGCAAAAAAAGATAACATATTTTCAGCTTCCTGTCACATTGTCAGTTCTTACCATTGGGAAATTAGGATTTTCTCTATTTGAGAGTTTATCAACTTTGTCTTTTGTTTATAAGCAATATCAGGTCTTATTGATTGCAGTTGTCATCTTAACATTTATTATTTCTAGGCACATTTAGGCCCTTAACATTCTTGGAGAATTTCCCCATTGAAGTAGTTCTCACCCTCTTCTCCCTTAAGATGTTTGAGAGTTGGAGTTTCAGATTGCCTCCTAGGCTTCATTTTGGAGACTCAACTACAGACCACCATCCCTTCCTTTTTCATCCCCTGTTGCTTGAGTTCAAAGCTAAACTGGAACGATTTCAGTTTGTTCTAGGATTGGCAGTATAATCTTGGTCTTGGGAAAAAGATAGTTCATGATAATATGATACAATGCCTTTATCTCTTTCTTCCCTTCCTCCAGAGTGGATTTTGGTTGCCAAATTTTCTTTTTAGGCTTAGGAGGTTTAATCTTATCCCTTCAATAGATACCAGGCACCACTATTGTCTTTATTAAATTTCCCTTTAGGGTGCTCATACTAGCATAATGGCAAGCATTTGAAGTCCAAGGGCTACTTCTGAGGTCTACGTGAAGTCCTAAAATTTAGTTCCTTGGGCAAGAGTTGAGAGATCCATTTTCACACATATCCTAGCATATGTGGAAAGCTCTCTCAATTGGGAGGTCTTGGCCATACACACAAATTCACCCATTTTCTACCAATGCCTTTCAATATATAAAGCTACTTGAATTCTAATGACAAACCATACAATAGAACCCAAACTAGCATATCCAATTAATTCTTTAATTGGGTTGAATTGGGGAGTCTAGGGTTTTATTAAAAAAACCAGCATTATGGAAGAACCAGAGACTAATCACAAACATGAAATCCCTTCATCAGATTTGAATTCCTTAATGAAAAATCCCTTGGCTAAAAAATCCGATATTCAAGCTCTCCTTCATATATCATTTTGTTTTGAGCTAGTTGTTTAGGCCCTAGGCTTTCCATCGATGATCAAAAAACCATGACCTTTCACTAAAAATTGCTCCTTGTGAGGATGAATTGACATTGAGCAGGAGAACTTCATCACTGATTTCAAGGCCAATGTCTTCCTTCAATGCTTATCTAGTTAAGTTCAAAGGGAAGGCTCCTATGAAGAAGCCCTCAATATGAGGTAGGAATGCAGTGATGTTTTCTCCACCTTGGCTCAAGATGGCTCCACTTTCTGGTATAGAGAAAGAGGATTATACATAAAATATGTATATCCATAATGATAAGTCCAAATGTATAGGTGTGAGATGATTATAATGAAAGGAAAGCCTCAAATATATAGACATTAAAGGGTATGTCTCAACGGACACATCTACACAGTAAATAATTCTCTAGTTAGGTTCATAACACTTTCACACTCCATCAAACACTTCTTGAGCTTCCCATAAGGTAACTCTTTATAAACCAAAGCTCCGTAAGGATGCGTTCCCAAGGGTCTAGATGATGTCACCGATGTCCTTGGGGGCTTGGGAACTTGGAGAGGGAGTCCCCTTTTCCAGAACTGGACAGCCTGCTCCATTTGATGCATAAAAATAAAAAAGAGTAACTTTTTAAGGAAAAAAATGTTTAAAAGCTAAGAGGGGGAGGATTGTCATTGTAAATTTAGCAATTTGTATTTAATTTTTAAAATATCATCTATTTATAGTTTGTTTAAGTTAATTAGTAGCTGTCCCCAAAATTCAGGAAAAATTTTGCCATCCCTGAAATTGTGTCCGCATGTTCCCACATCCCAGAAACTCAGAGAAACACTATTATAAACTTAACACTTCATAACCTTAGTCCACTGTTATCTATTATGTTCATAACAATGGTCTATACCTTAGAGTGATACCACTGACTTGAGGTTTAGAAACAAAGAAGATAATCAAGAACATAAACTCCCAACCACCCCCCATCCCACTTCTTACCTGATGTTACATGCACAAGTTTCCCAATTCTTCATCTATTCTCTTAATAGTTATGTGATTCAAACTATCGACTATAAACAACGTTTCATCTCTGAATTTTGCATGTTTGATCCATATTGCTACTATCCTCCTAATCAAGTTTAGTTGGCCTTGATGACTTTGCTGTGCTACTGTAGCACCAAATGTTTTATAGGAATTAAATGTAAAATATTTTGATAAAGAGAGATATTTAATCAGCATAATACTACTGGTAAGCACTCCACTAAAGTAAGGCTGATATCCAACATATAGTATCAATACAGTCTACACCATTTGGCACTGTCAAGGTCACTGTCACCCCTTAAGAAGGGTGTCACACCTTCTCTGTAAGTACCCCAACAATGGGAAATGCAGAATCATAATTGAAATCGACAAATTACATGCACAAATGATTCCCACCTGCTGGAAATGTAAGATCCACAGTTCAAAAACTTGTGGAAAAACTTGCCAACTCACTGAAACCCCTTGGCAAGTTACTTGCCAGCGAGTTTTTGGTGAGTTCTCTACATGTCTATGTTACAAGAAGACACGTACCTCCCTCAAACACCCATCCCCGTCCCCTTTGGCATTTCAGGTACAAGGGGACAGCAGTGGGTGTCCCCTAGCCGTCCCCAAAAAATGCAAACTTCGGAAACGTTTTCAAAACGTGTCCCCAAGTGCGGAAATAACAAGAAAATATTTGGGGATGTTTGGCTGTCCCTGAGGCAGCTGAGGACGTCTCAAACATCCCTTGACCATGCAAAGGACGGCTAGACGTCCTCGACATCAAATAAAGATTTTATAATGTTTAAAAAAATATATTCTTGCAAGTGAAGAGTTCAGACTTCAGATGACAAGGCAAGTTTCTATAATGTTTCAAAGAAAAATCATTCATGACATTAAAACTATGTTACCAAAAATGCAACTTTGTTTGCCGTTTCCTATTTTAACGGACGAAACACTGTTTTTCTGAGGCAGCTATGACAGAGAAACTGAAGGGCCTTTTCGTGGTTTTTTCCGAACAACTGAGCGGTATTACTATTTATTATTAAATAATAAAATCCAATCAAAAGATCTGATATTCATATTTGTTTTGGTTTTTAACTTTTTAGGAATTAATATGTTTATGAGTTAATTTTTTACCTCTTTCCCCCCGTTAATGGGGGTGGGGATATTGATATCCTAACTAGAAGGAAGGAAACAAAATGGAATCCTCTGGCCAAGGGCTGGGCAAAGTTGAATTTTGACAGAGCCTCTAAAGGCAATCCTGGGATCTCAGGAGTGGGCTGTCTAGTCAGAGATGAAGAAGATAAAATTTTGGGGAAGGCAGCTAAGAAGCTTGCTTTTCGAACGAACAACGAAGCGGAATTGCAGGCTCTCATTCTTGGACTAAACCTATGTCACCGTCTTGGCGTTAAAAAGGTGGAGGTGGAAGGAGACTCCATGCTGGTCATAAACACCATTAGAACGAAGAATTTGCACAATTGGAAGTTAAAAGGAATACTCAAAGAGGCATTAGGCCTAATGGAGACATTCGAAGGTATAGTTATTAACCATACTCTAAGGGAGGGGCACCTAGAGGCCGACGGGTTAGCAAATGAGGCAATCAATTTGCAGAGCGCCTTGCTTTGGAAGTTATTCATTAATGATGATGCCAATGAATTACACTGTCAAACCGCCTAAGAATTGACGGCCGAAGCGTGCATAAGGCTTTATTTGGCATTGGAGAATGAAGACAGCAGGGCATTCG
The DNA here is from genome assembly GCA_027924645.1 of Cunninghamia lanceolata. Taxonomy (NCBI): domain Eukaryota; kingdom Viridiplantae; phylum Streptophyta; class Pinopsida; order Cupressales; family Cupressaceae; genus Cunninghamia; species Cunninghamia lanceolata. The sequence continues at coordinate 853,988 of BSBN01000141.1, read as the reverse complement.
AACGGTGAATTTGAGCGAGTTAGAGCTTAACAGCCATGGAAACCCCAATCTGCTTAACATGCAACAAACACCAGATGTCCTTTCTTGGACAAATAACAGACAAGCAACTTGGGGTGGTCTTCAAACCCAAGAGTGGGATTGTTTTGTTTACAATAGAGTAGGTTCTCGGAGATGAATTCATGCAGAATCGTAACCATTATAGGGTTAACTCTGATCTTTCTTCCATGTTCTTGGCAGTTCTATTAGACCTCAATGAGGAAGCAGCCACGATCAAGAAGCTAATGGAAGATTTTGTGGAGCCAGACTTCCGTGGCGGATGGAAGGAAGTGGTCGGGGTTGCAAGAAGCGGAATTGGTATTCCCCTGCCAGATCACTTTCACAAAATCAACCACGCTGGGGATGCAGTGCGGTGGTGGCCGTTCGTGGTGGAGGCAGGGGACAACAAAGTGGCAGCCAAGCGATGCAAGGCAACAAAAGGGGTAGCATTCCTGAAAAAATTGACGGGATTGGAGGTCGAATATGATTGGATGAGGGAGCTGTTAGATATGTATTATGCAAAGGACAAGGATGCTTGAGCTGGATGACGACGACGGTGCTAGTGCCTTCTGCTGTTAAACCAGTAGTTTTTATAAAAAATGCTTTCTTTGTTAATATCGATATGGGGTTTTTTGCTTTGTATCAGGTAGCAATCGTATGAACTGTATAGCTTAGGGTGGTAGGGTTTGTTTTGCAAGATCAGGGCATTTTGATTGTAGCCCTTTGATGTTTATCTCTCTAGCTGTAATGTTGAAACTTTGCTCAAATTTTCTGTTAAATATAATATAAAGGGAGCTGACCCCAAGTCAGCAGTTAACCAAGCAAAATATATATATATTTACCTCAATTCCTTAAAATCCGTTTCATATTTTATTTTATTTTTATTTATAATATAGTAGAAGAAATATAATGGTTATTAAGATTAAGTATTTTTATATTTTAATATAAATAGTTAATATTATATATTTATTATTATAATAAAATATATGTATTTAATGTAGTATTAAATATTATATAATATATTTATATAACTGTTAAAATATACTATTATAAAACTATATTATATATATATATGATAAAACATATTATATTTATATATTTTAAGTATAATATTTATATACATATATAGCCATCCCCGGCCGTGCCCAAAAAACGGCCCTCAAACTGTCGTCCCCAAAATGCATTCCCTGTCGTGCCATCCCCAAAATGCCATGGAACATAGCTGCAAGTTACTCGCCAAAACTCACAAGTCGGTGGAAAAAACTCGCCCACAGTTGCATGATGAGTCATTTTCATAACTTTTTCCTTCAGCTCTAACTCCTTCAACAGATTGACAAAATTGTCAAAAACTCATGAATCTGAAGTTCCGTGTGGTCTTGAAGGCCTTAATTTGGGCTGCCCCCAGACCCTGCAAGGGGTGCTGCCCCTCAACCCTACTGGGGGCTGCTGCCCCAGGCCTCTGCTCAGGTTTTAGAAAGCAAAAAATAATATTATTGATTTGTAACTTATAATCATATGACATTATGATGTGCATTGAACTCATTTTTGATCTATAAATGAAGGAAAAACTACTTAGGAGTTCTGTAAATTCAGTTTTATGCATGTTTTGAAGGATTATTTTACAAATTTATGTGTACTTAAAAGGTCAGAAAATTTTTTTGAGTCTGAATCAGATTTAGGTCTGCTGAGTTTTTGCCGAGCCCGAGTTTTTGGACTATGGCAAGATCTTTTGGCATTGTCCTGTGTTTTTTCTTTTTCAAATCTGGTATTATATTAGGAAAAGTCTTATATGTGCATCAGATTTTTTCTCATTCTATGATTTAACCATAATGGAGGCTACTATTTTTCAATTATTGTTAGAACAATAAAATCTTCCCCTGAAACATAAAGAATTTAATTCATTAATAGCTTGCCAGGAGCAGCAGCAACATCATGTATCCTGTTTCAATTTCTTCCAATGCCACAACATAATAAAGTTTCACTTTTTTTATTTAATGATTGTGGGACATGACTGTGATTTAAAGACAAATTGGACAACTGGCTGGCTACATGGTGCAGAGTTCCATCTTGAATAATGGTGAAGCCATAATTTTTTTACTTTTAGGCTGTAAAATGTCACATTGTGCCTTGTGGCTTATGTTGGAGGGTCAATCCCCACTTTGGAAAAGTCCAAACTTGTAGAGGACCAATGGCTCAGAAGTAAGAGTGTTGATGGGAGGTCCAATGATCTGAAATTGGATCAGTCAAGTTAGTCAAGAACGCTAGTTTCTCTATTACGTTCTCATTAAAGCTAACCCCTTGTGCCTAGCACACCATGAAGACTTAATTCTCAAGAAAATAAATGCCTATGTTGAGTTGCAAAAGCTAATGTTCGGCAAACACGAAGGAAAAAGTTAACTTAAGTGCCTGATCATATGAGAGAACTGGACCTGACAGAGGAAAGAGCAGATCTGATGGGTTCAACCACAGTTGAACACATTACAGATACAACAGAGGCGTGATCTGCAAGGTCTGTGCACTCCCAAAATGTGTCCAAGAGATTCCTTTAATTTGCTACAACATTTGAACTTCCTTCTTTGTCTCAGTTGTAACTCCTCTGATTATAAAACCTCCAAAAGAGGTCGTGGCAATGCATTAAAATTTATTCAATTCCTTGTTGTTGTCGACAAAAGCTGGTTGCAAAGGACTGTTGCTGGCAACATATCAGCCTTTGAGAGTGTAGCTGAGGTTTAGGGAGTGTGAAATAGCATTAGAGAGTTGTATGGTGTGGGACATTATTGTTGTAGGCAAGAATAAGTCCTTGTAAACCTTGTTTTGGGGAGGAAACCATTGTAGCAACTCTTGAGATAATGACTTGAGAAGGAACACCACCTCCCTCTTCTGGAGTTTTTCCCAAATTGGTTTCTCCAGGTGAAATTACTGGTTTCTCGTTCTTATTATGCTATTTGTTTGCATTTCCATATTTCATATCTTGTTCTATGTTCTAAAATTCAAAAATAGGGACTGATTTTCCTTAATTCTGCATTAGGAACAAGCAACTTATGCAATCAAGTTGTATTAGGGAAGCCAAAATATTCATGTTAGTGAATCAAGGTCTGGAATATCCACTCCGATTATAGATCATCCAAGGCATAAATCTTAGCTGATCCATATCTTACAAAAATTAAATGGCAGATTGGGCAATCACCAAGATGCATGGAGAGAAGCTTCATACTAATGAGTTTACTCGTTTAATCTTTTTCTTGGTACTCTCGTATTTCATACTATCATCTTCTACCTCATAATAATCATCTCTGAAAAAACTCCAGACTAGCTTTGCTCTAAGGGCTCAGTCCAAGGTCATTGGATCTCTTATACCAGTGCCACCATGTTATTTTAGGCAGCAGACTCTGTCCCATTTAGAGGGACAATTCTTATCTTTCACCATCCCTTGCGACAGGAATTTCTTCACAGTTTTCCATAGTTTTGATAGGACAACATTAAGGAGCCTTCAAGATGCAAAAGAGATAGATTGCGAGGGCTTGTAATACTGATTTATGAGTTGAACTATCCCAGCTAGGGACAGCCAGCTACCCTTTTGTAATGTCAGTTTTCCGTGAAATCTCTCTTAACAAGTCTTTCCAAAGGTGCTCCAGATATCTTTCTCCAAACAAGATTTTTGGGGGAGCACAGCAATCTCAAATTCAAATTTGATAGGCAATGTTGGAATTTTGGATTCACATATAGGAAGAAGAGCTTTGAAATTTCATTGTTGAATGTTGATGAGTTGAGCCAAGGCTTCAAATAGAATGGAGTATCCATATGAATTTTTGGGCTTCTTCGATTTTGTTATTGCCATGAGAATGGTGTGATCACAAAGCCCTCATTGAGGGTGATGGACAAGGTGATGGACAATCCTCTAAATGTCTACTCTGGCTTGGCCGCATCCAAAGGTCATCCCAAAACTTTGCCCATGATTACAAAGAGGTGAGGAGAAATGGGATCTTACTGTCTCAACCCTCGTGTTGCTTTTGAAAAACTTGTTGGGCTTCCATTAACTAAAACCGGGCAACAAGGAGTAGAAATGAAGCAATATATCCATCTGCACCTATGTACCCCTGTGATGTGTCCCCTGTATATTTGACCTCGTTCCCTATAGGAGACGTTTCAAGGATGTGGGGACAGGTACGAAACATCCCCACCCCACACCTAATTTAAAAAAATATATATATTTCGAGGATGGACAATTTGAGACAAGAAAAGGCAAGGGACGGCTAGTTGTCCCCAGGGTGGCCAAGGGATGTCTAGGCCATCCCCTACAGCCTAGTCAACATAAAATGCAATTTAAAAAAAAAAAAACTAAAAAGAGGAATGGGGTCCCACAAGTACCCCCAAACCCTGCAAGGGGCATTGCCCCTCGACCCCACTAAGGGCGCTACCCCCAAACCCCTGCTATGGGCACTACCCCTCAACCCACTTACAACTTCATATAGTCAATCAAGAAGAATTGGTTGACAAAGTCCTAAGTATCGTCAAACTCCAACCACATGTTGGGATGTTGATCCCAAAGATGCCACACGGGTTGATGAGGAGGAGACACAAGAGGAATTGGTTGGGGTTCCATTGGATGAGGCAGTCCTTCAAAGTGGCAATGACTTAAGACTTAGACTCCAATTTTGATGCAATGTTAGCAGATGTTGATTAGGGCCAGCAACATATTCTCTATGTTTTTTGTCATTTTGTAGTTAAAACTTGCAGCCTTCGGGCATTTCGTTGTAATTTTTATACAATATATATGCACATTGACAATCAAAGCAATTGAATTTTGTTAATTCGTTTGTCAACTCTCATGTGAAATCTCGATTCAACTCTAATGTTATGTATTAAGGTTCTATAATGTATATAATGAATGCCTTATCAATGTTATCATATAAATATTGGAAATTTCCTATATTTTCAAATTTTCCCCATTTTTTTAATAGTCGTGCTCTACCATCTTGTAATGTCCCCAACTAGACTATTAGCACAATTTCACCGAATTTTCAAAATCAACACAAACCCGAGCTCTTTCTGATCACCAAGATCTCAATGTGGGCAAGGTGAGAGCAAATGGAGACTGCGATGTGGACAATATGCAGCTAATTCAAACTCATTGGTAGCAAACCACACAGTTTACAATCAATATCAAACTTATAGATGAGTATGTAGATATGATCAAAGCCACTGGCAAATTACAAGCAAGTCCAATCAGTGCCAATTTGGCAAATAACAAGCAAACCTGATCAATGCCAAACGGGTTGATTACAAACTACAGATCTGATCAATGTCCAACTGGCAAATAACAAGCAGATCTGGATCAACGCCAAATTGGCGGATAATGATATGCAAATGCAAATGACGAACTAGTAGTAAACCTTCTGGAATCCTTTTACAATAATTGAAGACTCAACTATAATCTGGCAGTAAACCACACAGAAATTACATCAATTAATTCACAGTGCTGGAAAGTGCATAAGCTAAATTTATAACTGTAGTAGGTCCTTCTGAAAAATATCTTAATCAGCATAAATTCGTATTCACGAAAGGCCTGATAATATAAATCTGAATCAGTGGTATGACCAGGCACCCAAATAACTTTCCAAAAGTTGCAATTAGCAAGCATAAAGTGGTACGACATCCAAGGAGGAGAGTTGGCACAAACAAACAAAAATTACTACCTTTTAGATAGTTGATGATGAGGCCCACTTCACAACATGCAACTGCTGAAATTGCTGTACGGTCACTTCTTTATAAAATTAACCCCCCAAAGCGTTGAGCTAGACTCCAAAGATTGTACGACACCCACTTCACAAAAAGGTACGACTAATGTGGAATGTAGACAAGCACAAGTAGTCAGAATTTGTCCCCCATTAAACTACAATTCATCTTTCCTTGTACGGCTGGAACAATAGACCAAAGAATGCTGTGATTTAACTTTTTCATGAGACTTTGGAAATTGTACAACACTTTGTTGATCCTTAAAGCTGCTACTTGAGGAGGAATTAGTATGGCAGACCAAAATACCATTTGAAAAATCCTTGTCCCACTACCAAAGGTGTACAGCAGCCCACATAACACTATTTTGTCCTTTTCCCAAGGTGTACAGCAACTTTGAAAGTCTTGAGGATGTACAGCTCTTCCTTGGAATGGTACGACTGACTGTGAGGAAAGTATGGCCTTGCTGTTGGCTGGAAAATATATTAATTTCTGAATTCAATATTATTTGTTCCACAACAAAAAATAACAAAACAATAAAATAAACATTGCAATCCTTCACCAATCTGGTAGAAACTAAACTGAAACTTCAACAAGAATTTCTAGGAATCTTCAATACACACCAAAACCAACTGAAACTAGAAACCATCTCACACAGAAATCTGAAAACCACAACACCAAAAACTAAATACCCAAGAAAACTAGAAACATTCAGCACCAAAGGTGACCCCTGAATGCAATCACTCGAAAGGGAGATGAGGGTTTTTGTCCCCAAATCCAAACCTTGCAGCGCACAAGTAATTCCTAGATAGAATTACCCAAATGGCTAGGAAGGTTTTCGTCCTCGAAACCATCTTAGCTCCTTAGCTCATGCTGCCCATGCTTTCTTGTGCCATTCAATCTTTCTTGAGCTTCCCATAAGCTAACTCTCTTTGTTTAGTTAACACTTTATTCCATTTTTATTGACTATGTTCATAACAGTCTACATGTTCAAATGATATCATGAATTTGAAGTAGAGAAAGAAATATGATAATCAATTATCCAACCCTCCATCATACTACTGGCAACAACTTCTTAGAATGTTGTTACATGTTTGGGTTTCTCAATTCTTGGTCCCTTTTGTTAGTTACTATAATTCTCTCCACACTTTTACTAATGTTTTATCCCAAAAATTTTGGAAGTTTGATCCATGTTCCTACAGTCCTAATCAAGTTTGGTTCACCCCAATGGATGTGCAGTGTTTTTTGAGCACCAATGGTGTTGTGTTTGAGCCACACCGAAGGTGGGCATAAGGTCCCCCATTTGTGGCCTCACCGGCTGGGCCCAAGTTAACCTCAAAATCTTTAATTGATACAAAAACAAAAAGTTTGGTTGACCCCAATTACTTGGTGCTGCCACTATGGCACCAAATTTTTTACTAGAATTAAATGTAAATTATTTTGATAGATGAAAAAAAAATTATCAAATACAAAAAATTAACAGCATATTAAAGCATTCTCCCACTTCTTCACCTTGTTGAGACTTCACTGACATCCAAAAGAGACACTAATCAAGAACTCCAGGTAGAAAATGATCAACCTGCAAAGGAATGAAAGGAGAAAGACCATATAATCCCTAGCTCTGACATCAAACAATCCAAGCTCAAAATGAAGCAAATCAATGGAGCCCATTTGACCCCATCAATATCATTGGGTTACCAGGGTAGTTGTATTATTTGTAATTATAGTAATACTGCAGGAAAGTGCTCCATTATAGTAAGGCTGATATCCAACATATAGGATCAATTAAGTCTACAACATTTGGCGTTACCAAGGTTACTGTTACCACCTGGGAAGAGTATCACCTCCACTACTGAAGCACCCTCAAATGAGCAATATAGGATCATCATTGAAATCGACAAATTCAAGTCATCAATAATTCCAAACCAACTGGAAATGTTTCCAGCATCCAAAAACGTTCCCAGCAGACAGGAAACACCAACTGGATTTTTCTAGGATCCAAAACAGACATGAATCTTCACATAAAAACAAGCAAAAAAAATCCAAATTGCATAGGATTTCAAGAGAACTCTTTTTTGATAAGATTTTAATGCTGGTGGAATCTATGATGCTTGAACATGGGCACATAATCTTTCATGTATGGCAGAATAACTAATACTGTTAGCTTAATGTTTAATTTCTTTTGAAAATATTATAGTGTCAATTTCCCTAGCAAATCTAATGACCTTGAACTTAGCAATTCTTTCTTAATTACTACTCTTACTCTAGATTTATCTTCAATGATTTTTGTAATTGACTCTTTTCACTACAAATATATTTCAGTTTTAACAAAAGAGGTCAGCTGAGGCCTTGCCTGAAACTTCAATATTTTGAACCCTGTAATGTCCCCTTCTTGATACATGGTTAGTCCATCATGGGGTTCCCATGGACTAGCAGTTTGGTTAGGGAACGTGGTTAGTTTGGCAGTGGTGGTGTTTGTTGGTGATGGAGTTGTGGTCCGAGTCCAGTGGATCCAATTGGCACCCTCAGAGTTGGCTTTGTTTGCTCTTGGTCGTTACTTACTATTTTTAGTAAGTTTGGATTCAGTGTTGGTTCGGGATTTTCAGAGTGGGGTCAGATTCGTCCCATCAAGGGCTTTCCGACGAGCTATAGATCATTGCATTCCAACACCGTCTTGGCAGTTAATTTAAAGTCCGAAGTTTAATATATTTATTAATTGAGACTTTATGAGCAAACATTATATTGTCACTTTATAAAATTAAGTTGTAACTTAAAAGTGACCCCCCTTGGAGTTGGGCACCCATGGGAGACATAAGGGGATGAAAATTAACTATTAAAATAAAAGAATTTCCCTCCATTTGGGGCGTTGGGTTTTGGAGTGAGAAGATAAAAGGTGAAAAAAGCTCATTTTCCATTATGCTATGTTTATGATTTTGCCTTTGTGAGCTCTGCTAGGGTTTTGAGGGTTTGAGGATTCGAACCAAGCTCTTGGAGACAAAAACCTCCCTGAGTGATGGCATTCTACAGGTGTGCAATACCACCCAAAGGTGCCATTGACGATGGATGCATCCAGTATTCACAAATGTGCTTCAATGGAGTTGTGTCACGAAGAGTTGATGAAGTATTGAGGATTTCTCTTGCATTTTCAGTTGAGTTCTTCATAGCAGCTTGGAGATCAGTTTGTTGGAGGTTTGAGGCAGGAAAATACATATTTGGGACTGTACTTTCATAGTAGCTAGCTGGATGTACTACCCAGTCCAGCCGTACCTTGTTTGTGGGCATTTTGAGGTTGTCTCTTTGTTTATATCTCTTCCACATCTGATCGCCCCTCCTTGTGGTCAGCCTACAGCACTTCGCAGAGATATCTCAGTGGCTTGTGACATTTCTTTCTGCTGATTTACCCTTCCAGCCATGGTCGTACACCACCAGACTTGACGTTGGGCAGTGTGGAGCTTATTTCTCATTGTGGGTAGTGTTTGTTTTGCATTATATGAGGTGTCCTAGGCCTATTGTATTGCTGATAACAATGTATGCATGATACTCTATGATTCTTGATGATTTGGAGCAATATTGTAATACCCAGTGGTTGGTTCGACAGTAGCCAAAATCTGAAGTTTCAAATCTGCATATGGGTATGTGATAGAACCTCTTTATTTGCTAATATATGAACTGGGTCTTTCATATTTCTCTTGTAATCCATGTATATTTTCTGGGTTTATATTATATGCAATATATTGTATGCTCCGGCAACACATCTGTAGAAAAACTAAAACCTTTCTACATCTTCTGTATAGTCTGAAAGAACACATTCTAATAAAAATAACACTATTAAGATTTGAAAAAGAACCAACAAGTACGGCACATTACATACCCCTCTTCTGCTCAAAGGACAAAGAAGACATATACAAACAAGAAACTGAACCAAAACTAAGCTTCTCTATTTTCAATGTTCCAACGCCCAGCCACTGTCCTTGTCATCATACAGCTAGTTGCCTTCCACCTCAAGCATCCAGTAATAAATATTCCTCAAATGCCTGGGGAAAATCTGAAACACCATTGAAACATTTTCATTCGTCGTCCTTCAAACTTGTCTCATTTTTTCTCCCATGTTGGTGAGCACTGACAGGCTCAAAACGCTACCCTATGATTTTCAAATTTCTCATTCTATGGCACTCTTCCCCATGGTGGCTCTCTTCTCTTGTGGCATTGTTCTCTGTTTTCTGTTTTTCGAATCTGTTGTTATTTTAGAAAAAAAATAATTATATATCATTTTTTCTTCCAATTATTTCTTAAAAAAAAATTGCATGCAACGACTTTTTTTGTAGTTTATATTTTAACCATAGTGGAGGCTGTTAAGTTTAAATTTCTTTTTAGTGCAACAACAAGATCTTCCACAGCAAAATGAGGAATTAGCTAATTAATTACTTGGCAGGACCAGCAGCAGAATCGTTGATTTCCTATTTCAGTTTCTTTCAATGCCACAACATTATACAGTTTCCCCCTTTTTTGAATTATGGATTGCATAGCATAGCTATGTGGCTTAAATGCAAAGTGTAAAATTGGTAAATGCAAAGTGTAAAATTGGTCAGCTACACTGTACAGAGTCCCGACCTGAATAATAGTGAAGCCAAAAAAAAAATTTACCTTTATGCTGTTGGAGGTTCAATTCACACGCTTTTGCAAAGTCCATACTTGCAAAGGGTCGGTGCCTCAAAGGTACAGTGTCAATGGGAGGTCTAAGGTCTAAGTCCTAGTTAGTTTGTATCTTACAACAATTCAAAGAAAGATTGGACAAGTGACAGGCTGCATGGTGCAAAGCTTCATTCTGGTGGGATTACATGGTTACCCTTTTCCAAGTAGTCTTGCACTTGATACTAATATATGTATACACCCCTCCTCCTGATAATATGATGGCCTTCAGATATATATAAAACATATTTAAATTGTAGAATGTACTTTTCCTTATTTGCAAAACAGCTGGCTTACATTACTACCAATTTATTCATACCCTTCCAGGTTTAACCCTGGCCCATTGTGACAGTAAGTGCTCCTCCTTAACATTAGACTCTTAAACCGTAGATATGTCAAAGTTCTCACCCACTTAATTTCAAGTTTGGTGAGTCACGGGCTATTTTGTTGATAACCTCAGAAAACTAAACAAATCTAAAAACAGCGTTCAATGTAGTTTTCGTGATTGTAATCTTGATTAGTGTTTGTACCATCTCGTAGTCTTATGTGTTATTTACCCCCTTTTTAGGGATTTTGTAAACACCACTACAAGCTGGTACTCGAAAGGGTTTTTGTAATGAGTCCATTTGTTTTTATATAATAGAGATCTTTCTTAATCAAATATAAGAACAAATCCAGATTAGGTGGAATGATCTCCGTACCATTTCAACAATGTTGCACAAACAATAACCTATTCCTTTTCAAGCAATTTTAAATTTTTTTCTGGCTGTCAAAACCTGCCTATAGTAACTGTTCTGATTAAAGATTTCAAGCTTCAAAAATCCATAAACGTTGCTCAAGTATAGCCACTAGAGAAAACAGTGTCTAAACAGCCATGAAATTTGACGATTCAGGTCATACTGCATCTTAAGATTTGCAGACATGAATGATTATATAACACGACCCCATCTTAAAATTCACAGACATGAATGATTATATAACACGACCCCATCTTAAAATTCACAGACATGAATGATTATATAGCATGACCCCATCTTAAAATTCACAGACATGGGCCACACTCAAATATATCCATAACTGTTACACATCATCCTCCCCACATGTTGGCTGCCCCAATCATAATTACACCACAACCCCTTCAACAAACAATCTTACTAGAAGCAAACCATAGGAAAAGCCTATAGAAGAGATAACTAACTGAATCTAATGTCAGGCCACTCATAAAAAGACAATTTATGCTACAATACATGAAGTCAGCTTTGTCGATGGCATCTACAGTCCAAAAGCACAAAACTACATAAATTAAGACCAAATTCTCTGCTGAAATTTTCTGCAAACAAAGAGACAAGAAATCAACCAACCAGTGGAGTACGTGAACAGTCCCCTTCATCATTTTCTTCATGCAGAGCATTCAATTCCATGTTAGGGCTTTCCATTTCCCTGGCGGCAGGATTTGTGTTGATTGAAATGCATGGATACTATTTCCATCTTGTCATCTGCATTGACTCGGCACTGCCCAATCACCTCGTTTTCATCAGACGAACAGTTAACGAGTTCATATCGAAAAGTCAACATATATATGTGGTTTAAGTCTGCGTTTAATGGTACAAGATGTTGTGTAATTCGTTTCTTCTCTGTCATGCAACGTTAGGAAGCTTCCCACACTGATGACAAAGTAACACTCCTTTGTTTCAACAAACTGTGCTTGTGTGACTAGAATTTTTTGTGGGGTTGAAAGGAAAAGAAATGTAAAAATAATAGATTTATATTAAAAAAACAAATCCGTTAGTGTGAGGGTTTTAGTGCCATAAGAGAAGGAGACACGGTTGGATTGTAGTGGCACGGGTGAACCCACCAAAAACGGGACGTGGGATGTGAAAAAAGATGCCCGCATGTGACAACATTTAAGTTGCACCGGATTCACACTTCGCTTTAACTCTTTCAGGGAAGACTTTTTAATTTTAAGTAACGATTTTCTGGTATTGGGATCTGAGTTGAGGAAAAAATAATAATAAGTGAAAGTAAGATATTTTGTTAAAGGGTTTGGTGGTTGTTTGTTATTTTTTTTTTAGAGTTGAATGGTTCCAATGAGTTTATCAAGGATCAAGTTTTGTTGACTGTAAGGAAGGAATGGGGCCACGATTGTGTCCAAGGGGACTTTGGTGGAATGAAAACTCTTGGCCTTTCACTCTTAATCGACGAAGTATTAGCTTAGACTCATACGTCTTGATTAGTTAGCTTTCAACACCACAAGGGATGAAGTCGAGATCATGCCCCAAGAAACTTTCGAAGAGGTATTAGCTTAGACTCGTGCTCCTGAATCAAATTGTAAAAATGATATGGGTTTGAGGTAAAAGCCTCAATATAAAAAATAAAAAGTATGATGTTTTTTAAGGTCTTCAAGAATATGCATTAGATCCGACCATTTCTTCCTCCAAAGTTTATCTTTGAACTATAGTTGTAAATCTACATTAAATAAATTGAATGTGATGAAGACGTATTATGATAGATGTTAGAGGTTAATTCACTCTTTTTTTGAAATTTTAGGGTTGATTGAAACAGAGATTTCAGATTCTACAAATTGATTGTTTTTCATTCTACATCCTTTATGCAAGTGAAGCCTTGATCTTCATGAGTGTAAACCTGAACTAAAACTCATGGATATCATCTTGCAAAAAGTGGGCTACTAAAATTTGCTTATCTTGATTTATGATGCCTGGATGTGCACAAAGATTGACGATGTTTAAAAACACTCTACGGAATCCACTGAATTGTGAGGATCAAGTTCTACGTAGTAAGATCCCCAAATGGGTTGACTTTATGGCTCCAAGTGGCATATCGAAGATAGCAAGCAATTGTACAACAAACCTAGGATGATGTGCTATGATAATGTTTTGATAAATTCTACTAGGATGCTCTTATAAATGCTCTATCAATAAAATATTAGCATGCTTTTTGATAACTCCTATATGATATTCCTTAGATATTTTCAAATGAGTAAAAATGAATGTCTTTAAATACAATAAGCAAGCACATAAATCAACAAAACATGCAGTAGGTCAACTCATAGTGGCTAGAGGAGTCATCAGCAATGTTTAAATTTGAATCTTAAATTTTAAAAAGTTAAGTTTCAAATCTATGATTACAGAAGTGACCTAAGTCAAGTTTGCACCCATGAATTTGATCCAGGGTGGCGAATAATGGATCTAGATATTAATTCACTATTGTTTTGGAATTTTAAGATTGATTCAAATAAAGAGTTCAAATTCTACAAGATGATTTTTTTCACTATAAATCATCTATGTAACTGAAGCCTTGAACTTCGTGAGTGCAAACCTAAACCTACGCATGAACTTAAACTAAAACTCGTGGATCTAGTCTAGCAAAAGTTGGGCTACTAAAATTTGCTCATCTAGATTTCTAATGCAAGAATATGTAGAAGGATTAGCAGTGTTTAGGAATACATCTGGGGAATCCACTAAATTGTGAGGGTCAAGTTGTCCTTAGCAAGATCCATAACTAAACTGACTTTATGGCTCCAAGTGAAATGTTGAAGATAGCAAGAAAGCATGCGATGGACTCCATATGATGTGCTATGATAATGTTTTCATAAATTGATGCAGAGGCAAATAACAAATCAACTTCATGCTAGCATTTTGCATAACACAACATGACCAACACATGGTCTCTGACCCAATAACTTCATTCTACACCTTCCAAGCTGCCTAACTCCATCTAACCTTCCTTCAACTCCTCTACACAAACCTGCAAGACAACAGTCTCATTCTGCCTTTCCAAGACAGTCACAACATCCACCTTGGGATGATCTCCCTCTGCACAACACAATCTCAATGCCACTTGCCAAATCTATAACATGCATTTACCCTAATGCCTTCATTGGCAAAGCAATAACATGACAAACTAACCTCTTACCTTCTTGACAGTGGCTGTCTACAAGCCTTCTTTGCAGTGACTATCATCAAGAGGCCTATCACCTTCTTGTAGTGACTATCTCCTTATTTCTTGTCAATGGATCATTTCTAGATCCAGGGGTAACTTGCATCAATGCTGATGTTTGGTGTTTCAAAACAACTCCACTTCCTCAAACAGTGGCCAACACATAACTTGCTACTGTCCTCTACTCCAGGCTTCAACACAAGACTGCTTTAGGGTCATTTACTTGACAAACATTAGTCTATACTGTCCTCTTGCCTCCACACTCCTCACAGGACATTGCCCTCATTAACATACAACCCATTCCATTGATTAGGGCAGACAAAGATCAATGGAATGGGTAGAAATCCATCGGGTATTCAAACAAAGCCCTAACTTAGGTTTTCCAACCTGCTTTTAGAGAAAGGAAGAATATAGAGATGTAAACGAGTGTCAAAAGCCCAAATCACTTGCAAAAGGAAGGTTACTCACCCACCTAATTCTCCATTACAAGAACCACTCACCACTCTACCGTACAGGTACGGGGCATGCAAGATAACAGCAAGTTCTTTAACTGTAACAGCAGATTTAAAAGCAGTTTAAAGCATAAGAGAGATTTCTCCCTTCAAGTTTAATGTCAAGACCTCAAATGAGACTCAAGGCCAAGCTACTTCCATCCCTCAACTTCCTAATGCATTCATGTGCCATAACATGTCCGTACAAGCACGGGTACGGCAGGAAAAGACAAAAAAAACAGTAAAAGGCAGAAAAACAGTGTCTTTTTATTATTTATTTTCAATCTATTGAATCTCCTTTCACAATCCATCCTCCTTTGGCTTAAAACAAGCCTTAACAATGCATGAAAATGTTTGGGATTCCAAACCATCGATCTCTTTCTTGCTTTTTAACTGCTGTTCTATAAAACTATTTTTAGAACTTGTCTTTTCTTGGACTCCACCGACTGCTTTATGGCTAAATCTTGCTTTTTAACATGTAGTTAACCTTTGGACAAGGTTATAACACATCAACACACCTTTGACATGCCTTTATAGGCAACAAACATTGAAAATTTAAATGACTAACCTATATAAACATTAAAACTTAAATGACTCTTGCAAACTACCTAAGACAACATGACTGTCCTAACTAGGACTTATAACATAACCATAGTAGATTCTAGCTACTTGGACATAGTCCATTACAAATATGGTTTTCAAGCCTCATAACAACATTAAGATGGTCTCAAAGACCTTATTTAACCAAACAAACTACTTGCAAATCAACCAAAACCTAGACATCTAGGTGCTCCTGCACCATAAATTCTAATAGGATGCTCTCATAAATGCTTTATTAATAAAACCTTAGCATGCTTCTTGATAACTCCTAGATGATAGTCCTTAGATATTTTCAAATGAGAAAAAATGGATGTCTTTAAATACAATAAGAAAGCACAGAAAACAACAAAATATGCACTAGGCCAACTCATAGTGGCTAGTGGAGTGGTTGGCAATGTTCAAATTTTATTTTTGAATTCTAAAAAGTTAGGTTTCAAATATGCAAGTATAGAAGTGACCTCGGTCAAGTCTGACCTACGAATTTGATCCAAGGTGGTGAATAATGGATCTAGAGATCAAGCATGAGAATCTAGGGATCTATGATAAGAGAATATAAGTTCTAGCTACCAAAGAAAGCATGGTTGCACAAGAAAGCGATGAGCAATATCAAAGACATTCCTTTTACCAATTGATTGACTAGGATCAATAATCATCCTTGGCATTACATCCTAGATAGTTATGTTATCATTGTTGTCCACTTCTTTAGCTAGACTCTAAAGCCTCGGCATCCAAATATGAAGCTTGGGGTTCGACAGTTCTCTAGATATATAATCAACAAAATGTTTTGTCACCCTATTAGCACTCAACCTACCCACCCTAAGAATGGCCTCTATCTTAGTTTATGCCTCCTATGTGGCCTCTTGCCACCAATCTCTCCCCAACTGCCAAACTAGATGCCATAGCTTAATCACTCATAGAATATAGACACCAAAATCATTTGCAACACCTTAAATAGACCCTGATAGTACCAAACATGTGCAAGCATGAAGAGACAATGAATGCAAGCATAAATCGCATGCTCACCTACTTACTTAAATAATGATAGAAGTGTAATGAAATCCCACTGTGTTATTTTCCTTGCCAAAACATCATAACGTTGATGTCCTAAAAATAACTTTATCCTACGTCGCCTACCATCACTAGCTCATACTACTTCATGGCTTCTTGATATGATAATTTCAATTAGGCCACACAAACCCATTATCAGTTGCAAGAGCCTTAAGGATCCTTTACTATATATATACATATATATTAATGGAGTCAGGGTCGAGGAATCTAATTAAGAATTATCCATCCTTGTAGCTAATATAACTTTCTTATCTAAGCCTTAGATAATTCTATAAATAATAGCATTTAAGGAAAGCAATAGTACTTTATTCACCAAAGAGTTGTATTACAAGTTCTAGTTATCAATCATGAATTAGAATTAGATCATATGATCTCACTCAACGTATTTCTTTCTACTTATATCCCCGGTCAACTTCTTCTTGTCAAGCTTCTTCTTCATCATCTAATCTTCATTTTGATATGTTAGCCTTCTTGATGTTCTTCGTTTTCTATCCCTTTTTTCTCTGTGTCTTCAAATCATATCAAACTTATCTTTATATAGGAGGTGTAGAACATAATGCAATAGTTGATATCCTGATCCATGCTCCTAGAGTAAAGCGAAAAGGATAGTTGGTCCCAAAATTAAATATTTTTCCCAATAGTTACCTTTGGAGTTGGTGCACCACCTCGACATGGCATTTGGGTTCATTGGTAACGTGTGTGTACTATTCCTAATGAGCTAGGAGCCTCCAAAATTAATGTGGTTCCATTTATAACCTTTACTTGGACCTAAAGTAGGTAACATTAAGAATTGTTGCAAATTTCAAATACTCGTTGCATTGATCAAACAAGTTCTCACTATACACTGAATACTTGATACATGTCTCAACTAACGTACTTTAGTGAGCAACACATTTGCAATGATCAATAATATATAGAGATCAAGTGAAAGTTTCTAGATACATAAAACAATCTACGTTCCAACTGCAACCAATGAGTACTAACTACAATAACTTGGAGTCATTTAGATGGCCTAATTGTGCTTGTGATTGCAATTATGAGGTCCTAAATCTTGAAAACATGAGTGTAGTGATATGTGGTGCTCCCAACTTGAATTATATAACTACAATATACTTGCGAATCAATAAAATAATTAAATAATAAACAAAAGTTAAAATAAATATTTTTAGTTGATACGAGATGGCTCTTACACCCTGAATGCTCCTACATCAAACACCCTAGGTAATTGAAAAGTGAGCTCTCACTTTTGTTCATACCTACAAGCTAATGAAACCTCATTTTGTTAACCTTTGCTTTGAATATCCAAGTAGAATCTTCAAGCAGTTTGTCTTTCCACTTGACCAAGTATTCTTCATATTGTACATGTTCCTTGTGCTTCTCCGAATTTTATAATCAAGTATCCCTTCAATCCTTTGTGTAGGTACCTATGCTTCCAAATTTATTATCGGTGTAGGGTCCTTTTTATTTTCTCCATGATATTCATAAAGATCAACAATTTTAAAACTAGTGAAATACCAAGATCTTCATGTAATTCCACTTCATATTCATTTTTAGAATCAAATTTCTGAAGAATCCTACAAGGTCCAAACTTCATCTTCATCTTATTGTATGTACCTTGTGGAAATCTTTCATTTCTCAAATGAACCATTACTTTACCCCCAAATTCATATCCAGGCTTATGTCTTTGTCTTTGATCAACATTCTCCTTATATTTCTTATTAGCCTTTTCCAACTATTGCTTAACTTTTTGATGTGATTTTTGTATATATGGTTTGTATATTCTTCAGCTACAAAACTTTTTATATGATTTGTGGTAAAATCTCTTAGTTATGGAACATTTCTTGGATTCTATCCATATACAATCTCAAAAGGTGTTTTTCCAATACTTCTATTCACTGAGTTATTATAAGCAAATTTAGCTTGTGATGAGATTAAGTCCTAGCTTCATGTTTTCTCACCTGATAAACATCTCAACCAATTTCCTAAACTCATGTTAACAACTTATTTTTGTCCATATGTCTACAGATGATTTGATAAACTAAACGTTAGGTCTGTGTTCATCTTCTTATATAAAGTTTTTCAAAAATGCCCAACAAATTTCACATCTTTGTTTGACACAATGCTTGTAGGCAACCCATGCAATCATACAATTTTTTGAAAAAAAAATCAGCTAGGTGTACTGCATCATTAGTTTTTCTTGCAAGCAATGAAATGTGTCATCTTTGAAAATCTATCAGTAACTACAAAAATAGAATCATGTCCTCTTTCTGTTCTCGGTAATCCCAATAAAAAATCCATACTAATATCCTCCCATGGTCTCTTTGAAATTGGTAAAGATTTATACAACCCAACATTCTGGCTTCCTCCTTTTTCTACTTGACAAGTTCTATAATTTTTTACATATTTTCTAACATCCTTATACCTCTACAACCAAAAATAATATTCACTTACTAATGCAAATGTTCTATCAACACCAAAATGTCCTGCCAATCCACCACTATGTTTTGCCTTGATATGTTCCATTATTGTCGAGTCTAATCTCCACATACATGGGGAAATTCCTAGTAATTCCTTTAGGAAATAGAGGGCTAAGTAAATGATCAGTGAGTTGTACCTGAAATCATGGTGAATTTTCTTTGTTTTCTAAAAACTATCCATTAGTTACTTTCTTAAGGTTTCGCATAAGTCACACTCTTTGTCATTAGTCACCATTTCATATGTTGCATGGATGCATGTTGCAGGTGCATAATCTTATCTTTCCGTATGAAAAATTTTGTAGGCTATACATTTTGTAGCATATCTTACGCCAGGATCCTTAATTTCATTGACAACAAGAAACTGCTTGTCGAATGTTGCTATAGTGAGTGTGGTTGCAACTTTATTTTCCACTTTATTAAGTCTATCATTCTTATTCCATAATTGGTTACACGATGGATAGCATCTATTTTAAAGAGATAGGGTTTTTTGAGGTACATAAATTCTCCATGAATTCTGCTCAAAATTAGTCAAATCCATTTGTGGTTATTGCCAAAATTTAGAAAATTCTCCCAAATATCCAGTTTTAATCCCCTAATATTAGCATATGATGTGGAGAATGTACCATCTATTGCATTCCTTAGGGTTTTTCTCTCCTTTGCAAAGTTGCAATGGTCCATTTCTATGAGCTTGACATGGATGTACTTGCAGACGTCCTCTACATACATGACTCCATTGGGAATATTTGAAAAGGTGCTTTTGAGGTCATTTTCCATTGCTTTCCATGGGAAGGGATTATATACTAGCTTATCAAAATCTTTAGCATTAATTCCTTATGCAGCAGATGTTCTTGTCATGGATAAGCTTTCTCTTCACTTTTCTTCACTCTCAATTAATAAACCCTAATTGATATGCTCTCTCACAATGACTTATGTGTTTTGTAGTTTGTATTGTGCAACTGATCTAACCCTTGTTATCCCTTTTATAGTTTTTCTAGTCCTTTGATGTTGATGTCATTGCTTCTGACATGTTTGAATGTTGATCACATGTATTTTATTTTTAACATGGTAACGTATTATGCTGCTATACGTCAAAATTGCGACCTTGATTTCCTGGGGCTGTCGAGTCAGATTTTGGCACGCACATGGACCCTTCCCTCCTTACCACGGGGCAAACCGCCACGTCACTCTCACTCTCGTGGAAGTAAGCAGTCAAGAGAAGGCAAGACATGGCGGGGATCTGGCTCGTTGGAGAGCTGGACTTTGTGGACAGGGGTCGGCACATCCTAGGGCCTTTGTTGTTGTGTGCTAATGTAGATGTTTCGTTTAATGATTATTGTAGTAGAGATAACCGTATGACCCAAAGGGTCACTAGATACTCTTCTCTTGTTGGGGTTTCTGCTATTCCACCTCTGTGTGGGTAAGGTGTTACTTTTGTTGATGGGTTGTTATCTTTCAAAGTATTTAATGAATGCATGTTGTAGCAAATGTTGTCTATGCTCTTCTATTTGTTGAAGGACAAGCAGATCTTGTTGTGGTCGTGAATGAATCTCTTCAATCTCGTTGAGGATTTCCCTCACCCACTCACCTCTTAATCTTGGGCACATTTGTGAGCCAAGACAAGAGATAGATGTATGTGGACTAACCTTGACTATACTTAGGGTTTGACCTAGGGTTTAGTCATGCGTTGACTTTCATTGACCTTGTGATAGTATCAAGGGTTTGACCAAAGAGTTGACCGTGGTTGACTTTATGATGGTATCAAGGGTTTGCAAGTTATCTATGTGCCTAATGATTTTGTTCTTTTCTAGGGTTTTATGAATGCAGTGCTATATGAGATGCAAAACTTATTTTTGTGCTTTTTTGGGTATTTTGGAAATGAAAGATGCTTTTTAATCTAAGAAAGGAAATATGAATGCAACTAGAATGAATTTTACCTAATGCAATTATTCTATGTTTTTTGGGGGGGTTTTGAATGTTTTGAAACGATTTAATCTAGAAAAGGAAATTGCAAGTAAATGAATTAAACTATGAATGCAAATTACTTTTAGAATTCTAGATCTAACTATTCTATCAAAGAAAAAGCAATAAATTACTAATCCCAAGAGCAATTTTGATTTTCTAATTACTACCAATTGACAAAAAGCATAGAGGAACCTGAAATAAAGAAGACTTTGTGAGTCCCCACTACCCTTAGAAATCCTTGATGACAACCTCGTATCCTCTTGAAGCAACGGGAAGACCTCTTGGCATCAAGACAATGTTGGAATAAGGTGCCATTAACCTTGTAAATTCCAATATTGTATTTTATTCCATTTATTATTTGTTACTTGTAATTACCCATAAGGGAATGAGGTAGTCTCATTAAGAGTTGTAATTTCAGAGTTACTGGCAGCAGTTACGGAGTGACATTTACGGTTGGCAAATGTAAAAACTCAAAGTAAATGACGGTAGGCGTGCTCCCTTGAGGAATATACTATTTTTGGCATGTATGACAACTATCATAATGTTTGGTAAGTGAATCTATGACAGCTGCAAGTTGTCATAAGATTCTGAGATTCTATGACGCATATGACGGATATGTTAGTTGTATATTTGTTATATTTAGCCCAAGGTTTCTATCTTGGAAAGATACTCTTTTGTGGAATCCATGACAGTTATGACGAGTCATAAGATGTTGTAAGAGGCCAATTTAGTCTCGGGCGCCAAATCTTTGCATGGCTATTTTTGGACAAGTGTAAGATGCTTGTAAGATGGTAATTAATGTTTACAGGTTGGAGAATCTTAGGAGAGAGAAGGTGAACGCCTAGGAGGAGTTGGAAAATGTTTTTGTAAGTATTTTCCATGTATTTGTTGCTGCAATATAGATTTTAGGTACTCAGGTGCTGCCGGAACGCTATCAGATTGAAGACTGGTGGAGAGAGTTGAAGTATTGTTGTATTGTAAATCATTTTCAGATTAATACAAACATTGGACCTCTTTCCTGTGTGGAGTTTTTTACCTGAAAGGGTTTTATCCACGTTAAACATTGTGTTATGTGTTCATATTTCTGATTTTGCATTTCTGTGAAGCATAGTTTTGTTTCTGTGTTACAATCTCCATTAATAACACACAGTTAAAGATTGCAGAAATTTATATTGAATCAGATTTCCATTGAAGTAGTGTTGCTTTCATTTCTAACATTTGGTATCAGATCCTAGCCAGCTTTGACTCTTGGGTGGTAGTGTGGAAGTTGTAGCTGTAGTGGGAGATTTGGTTGTGTTTGTTTTGCAGATCTTGTGTTGTTATTATGGCTACATCCACCGTTGCATCAACCTCTCGATCGGACATTGAGAAGTTCAACGGAACGGGGTATGAGTTGTGGAAGCTGAAAATAGAAGATTTATTGGAAGAAAGAAATCAATGGTTGGCTGTCCAAAAAGAGAAGAAACCTGACGATGTCTCTCAAGATGAGTGGGATAGATTGGATAAGAAGGCACGGGGAACCATCCGGTTGTGTCTTTCAGACTTTGTCTTGTTGAATGTCGCAAAAGAAGAGACTGCATACAAGTTGTGGAAACGGTTGGGTGAGATCTATCAAGCCAAGAGCATGGTAAATAAACTTTATTTAAAAAGAAAATTGTTTTCCATGAAAATGCGAGAAGGTGAATCAGTTGCAGAGCATTTAAATTCTTTTAATTTGTTAGTGAGTTGGCTTGATTCAGTAGATGTTAAGGTTAGTGAGGAAGATAAATGTATCTTACTTCTTTGTTCTTTACCTGAGTCTTGGGAGAATGTTATCCTTGCTATCACTGCTAACCTCACAAATCTGAAGTTGGATGCTCTTGTTTCAGTGCTACTGTCACAAGAATTGAGGAAGAAGAGTTCAAATAGTTCAGGGGATGCTCTCAGTGTCAGGGGAAGGTCTAAGGAAAGAGGACCTAAAGGAGATCAGAAAGGGGCTAAGGATGAGTCCAAGGGCCGGTCTAAGACTCCTGGTAAAAAGAATAGAGTTAAGTGTTGGAACTGCGGTAAAAGGGGACGTGAAGAAGGAGTGCAAAAACCCCAAGAAACAGTGGGAGAGTGCTTCAAATAAGTCCTCAAATGCAGGTGAAGAAGTTTTACTTTCTGCATGTAATCTTGTTTCTAATTATCACTGGTTGGTTGACTTAGGATGCTTGTTTCATATGACTTCGCATAAGGAATGGTTCTCCTCATATGAAGAATATGATGGAGGTAATATCTACCTTGGTAACAACTCTACATATCCGATTGTCAGGAAAGGAAAAGTATTGTTGTGTTTTGGTGATGGGAGGATTAAAACCATCCCTAGTGTTTTGAATGTTCCTAGATTAGCTAGAAATCTGATTTCAGTTTTGAAGTTGAATGATTTGGGAATGCATGTGACATTTGACAAGCATGGCTACAGATTAGTGAGAGGGAACTTGGTGGTAGCGAAGGGGAAGAGATTTGGAAGCCTGTTCAAGCTTGAAGCCACTACAGTTTATAATGCTTCTTATGTATCTGAGGCTAATACAGAAAATGCATGTATGTTGTGGCACCATAGATTGGGCCACACAAGCAATAATGTATTAAAAACTATTAAGAATAAAAATTTGTTGGATGGTTTCTCCTATTCTGATGAGCACTTTGATTTCTGTGAGCATTGTGTGTTTGGTAAACAAAACAGAAAATCATTTCCTTCAGGAAGCAATAGAGCAAAAGAGAAGTTAGAAATTATTCATACGGATGTGTTTGGACCTATGGATAATGAATCTATCAGAAAATCTCGTTATTTTGTAACCTTCATTGATGATGTATCCAGATTTACATGGATTTATTTTATGAAACATAAATCTAAAGTTTTCACTAAGTTTAAGGAATTCAAAGTCTTAGTAGAGAACCAATCAGGTTTAAAGATAAAAATATTAAGATCTAACAATGGAGGGGAATATTGTTCTAAGGAATTTGAGGAGTTTTGCAAGCATGCAGGTATAATCAGACAAAAGACAACTCCATATACACCACAGCAGAATGGTGTTGCAGAAAGGATGAACCAAATAATTATGGAAAGGGCCAGAAGTATGCTTAGTGATGCACAATGGGATAAATGCTTTTGGGCAGAGGTTGTGTGTACTGCTTGCTACTTGATAAATAGATCTCCTTGTAAGGCTCTTGATTCGACACCTTATGAAGTGTGGACAGGTAAGAAACCTTTTGTTTCACATTTAAGGGTTTTTGGCTGTGAGGCTTTTGTTCATGTGCCTAAGGAAAAGTGATCTAAATTGGATCCAAAGGCTAAAAAGTGTACATTCATTGGATATGGTGACAATGTCAAAGGTTATAAGCTTTGGAATCCACTAACTCGCAAGATTATCTTTTCTAGAGATGTTATTTTCAGGGAACTTAGAGCTATTTCTGAACCTGAACAGCCAAAAGAAAAAGATGAAAAGGTAAAGAAGGTGCAATTTGATTTAGAGCAGCAAGATGCACCTCAGGAAGAACAGAATGACAGATTGGGGGGTGAAAGAGAACAAGAAGATTCAAGTAGTTCTGATGAAGATGAGTCTATTGTTACAAAAGAAATTGATGCAGATGATCATGTAGAAGAACAAGTAGAGTCTCTTACTCCACCCTTGAGGAGTTCCACAAGACAACGGAATCCAGTTGACAGGTATAGCCCACCAGATTTTTTTTGTGTATATGTTTTATTGAGTACTAACGATGAACCTAGATCCTACAGGGAATCTATTTCTGTAGATGATAGTGAGTCTTGACAACTAGCCATGCAGGAGGAGATGATGGCTTTAGACTCTTGTAACACATGGGATCTTGTTCGTTTGCCCAAAGGCAGAAAGGCCATAGGATGTAAGTGAGTCTTCACAAAGAAGTTTGGAGTAGACGGGTCATTAGAGAAGTACAAGGCTGACTGGTAGCCAAGGGCTACTCCCAGAGAGAGGGAGTTGATTTTGGTGAGATATTCTCTCCTATTGCTAAATTGACTTCTATTAGATTTCTCTTATCCATTGCTGCAGCTTATGATTGGGAGATTAAGCAAATGGATGTTAAGACTGCCTTCTTGCATGGAGATCTTGAAGAAGAAATTTATATGCAATAGCCTACAGGTTTTGAGGTAAAAGGAAAAGAACATTGGGTTTGCAGGTTAAAGAGGTCTCTTTATGGTCTAAAACAGTCCCCCAGAATGTGGTATCAAAAGTTTGATTCATTTGTTTTGAAATTGGGTTTTGTTAGAAGTGAGGAGGATCATTGTGTTGATAATTCTATACTGGTTATTGCTTTGTATGTTGATGACATGTTGTTTTTCAGCAATACTAAGGGTATGGTCAGTGAGCTTAAAGCCCAACTTTGAGGTGCATTTGAGATGAAGGATCTTGGTGCTGCAAGGTATATTCTGGGAATGGACATCAGGAGGGACAAAGTTAACAGAAAGCTTTGGTTGTCACAAAGTAAGTATGTGAATACTATTGTGTAGTGGTTTAGTTTGTAGGACTGTAACCCAGTTAGAGTTCCTTTACCCATTGGTACTAAGCTTTCATTAGATATGTGTCCAAAGATTGAGGATGATCTTGAGGATATGTCTAATGTGTCATATGCTAGTGTTGTAGGGAGTTTGATGTATGCAATGGTTTGTACTAGACCAGATATTGCCCAAGCAGTGGGAGTTTTAAGCAAATTTATGTCTAACCCTGGTAGATAGCATTGGAACTATATGAAGAGGGTGTTTAAATATCTTGCAGGTACTCCTGACCATTATTTGGTTTATTCTAGTACTGATAGTGCTGATAAATCCTTGGACATACAGGGTTTTGTTGATGCAGATTGGGCAGGTGACTTGGATAAATGAAGGTCCACTAGTGGCTATGTGTTTACTTTGTTTGGAGGTGCAGTGAGTTGGATGAGTAAGAGGCAGCCCACAATTGCTTTGTCCACCACAGAAGCAGAGTATATGGCTGCTATTCATGTCTCTAAGGAGGCAGTTTGGTTGAGGAGACTATGTACAGGTATTGGTTTTGATTGCAGGACCATTTAGATTGGTTGTGATAGCCAGAGTGTTATCTATTTGGCCAAGAATCCCATGTATCATGCTCAGACTAAGCATGTTGATGTTCAGTATCACTTTGTTCGAGAGTTGGTTGAAAATGGAGAGATTGAGCTGAAGAAGATAGACACTCAGGAGAATGTTGCAAATTCATTGACCAAGCCTATGAGAATAGAGAAGTTTGTATGGTGCAGAGAGGCGATGGGCCTTGTTTCTGTTGATAACTGAGAGAGGGGGTGAATCAGTTATCTTAATTATTTGACTTTCTTTTCTTCTTTAATGATTAGTGCAGTATCAAAACATATAAGCATACATGAACATGAGAGCAAAAATAAACTCAACACACATAACACAATGATTTTGACGTGGAAAACCCTGTTAAGGGAAAAACCACGAGGTGACTAACCCAAGATTGTATTCTCTGTTAAAAGAATAGAAGTACAAAATGACACTTGCCAATTAGGGCTCACTGCCCGAGCACACTGCTTACAAGAGGCTCACTGCCTACAATAGTTTATAGAAATAAACCAAGTATTTGAACTGATGAGAAGCATCCACATATGCTGAGGTTTAGTTCTGGTTAGGCTCAATATACCGATCTACTGCACTTCATTCTTCCTCTGCTTTAGAGCTGTTGTTCTGTCACATACCGGACCTATATAGCTACTTCCACACTGTTCTATGCTTTTCTTCACACAACACAACACACCACACCCCTTCATATCGAAATCCATTTGGTATATATATATCCGCATCAAGGATTTCAACACCTTTCTAGTCAGCATCCAGAAAACTCAAGATATTTCCAAACTCTGGTCTGTCGGTTGAATCCATGCTTACTAAGTGATGCGTATCAAAAGGATAGTTATAGGAGTCATCAATCATGTCAACCAACCATAAATGATCCCTTAAGAAACTTGATCATCATTAATTTCTCATCTAGATTAAGGTCTGATGCTCTGCCGGTCAGTTCTTTCTTAATCTACTCTGCCAAACAGGAACCCAACACTTAGGTTGTCATATCTTTTCGCTCTTTCATCACTAGAAGCTCAATCTCTGGAATGTATCAGTCAAGGTACTCCTCTTGACTTCCCCAAGTCCGCACTTTACTGAGATACTTCCTCTGAGAGATCCAGACCTGATTGTCGGACCTTGCTGTATGCTCTGTTCTTTCTTACCGGACTAAAATACTCTTCAGTCTGACTTCCGGTATAGTCATACCATGTCCTGTGGATGTGTGGGATGGACTTTGTTGCCATCATTGACAACACTCATGAAGCCACTCAGTGTCTCTTGCCAACAATCTCCCCCTTTGGCATTGATGGCAACACTTAGTGAAAAATGACTGTCACACTACACTCCCCCTTGGCTAATGCTCTGTTCTAATGTACACTTTTCCAGAGCTCCCCCTTAGCTAGATTCCACATTTTTCACTGCTCCTTACTCCCCCTTTGACATCAATGGCAAAGGGTGGAATTCGCAAACCAAAATTTGCAAAATTTAACCTATACATAGCCGCATAAGTATATATACAAGTGATACTTACATATACTTAAGTATATCCACAAAAGTTGTTTTCAACTGGGCAAATTCTATTGCCCAACTCTGCTTCATCCTGTCCAAAATGGAGATATGACCACTGAGCAAAAATGCAAAGGCTTCTGCCCTCTTTAAGTCTGCCGGATCACTGGTCCAGGCTGTGGTCTGGGCATCAGTTAGGACCTCAGGCATTGCTTCTAACTTGGGGATAATTATCCATCTTAGTTCACTTAGCCTACTTATTCTGTTCTTCTTCTCCTTTTCAAGCCTCTTTATTTCATTTATAGTGGCAATGGTCTGACATTCTTGATTCATTATGGAAGATGTGAGAGGATCAAAATTTTGAGATAAACTTGATAGTTTTCTCTCTTGTTCTTCCACCTTCTTAGCAATGTTTGTTGTCACGGTGGACCAAGATAGACAAAATTTGTATAAATCTCTGCCATCTTTAAGAGCATTTTCTAAGCTCTTTATCCCAATATCCAAATTTCTCCTATCATTTGTTATTAGTCCCTACACCTTAGAGAATCTCTTTCCCAAAAATTCTTTCCGGACTTTATCTTCTACTGACTTCTCCAAAGAATCAAAATGTGTGCTAATAGAATTAACAAGAGATTTCAAGTTATTGGATGAAGAGGCCGAAAGATCCTTCTGGAAGGATGGCATGATCTTTTCCAATGCACCGGATGCAATCTCTATCAGCTCACAGTCTTCCATGTGAGACTTCAGAAGTTTTTCTTTTGCCTTTGCTTGGGAAAAGAATGTTATCTTCATTGTTTAAACCGGGGAGAGGGAATCAAAATTGAACAGTCCTTGGAACAATTCTAGTTCATCAATCTCCATCATTTCTTTGTTCAAGAAATCTTTAACTGTTTCTGCAGTGTCTCTTGCCAGAGACAGAATCTTCTTTCCTTCTGCAGCCTCAGAACTGTCTCCTAGGGTCTTCTCTATTTGATCTTCTTCTCTTCCTTTTACCTTTTCTTCTTGATTGATTTTCTCCTCTATTCTTTCTTCTCCTTTAGATCCAGAGTCTGCTGGGGAATCCAGAAGAGAGATG
The DNA here is from genome assembly GCA_027924645.1 of Cunninghamia lanceolata. Classification (NCBI taxonomy): domain Eukaryota; kingdom Viridiplantae; phylum Streptophyta; class Pinopsida; order Cupressales; family Cupressaceae; genus Cunninghamia; species Cunninghamia lanceolata. Next base: position 825,305 of record BSBN01000141.1, on the reverse strand, counting down.
TTTACTTCGTCATGGACTTCCTCTTCCGAAGCAGAGGAATCCAGGTCCTTAGTCTTCTCCTCACTTATCTCCTTTGGCTCTTCTGTAATTTTCTCAGTAGAGTCTTCCTTTGATGCATTTAATCCCTCAACATCAGAAGGTTCATCACTTAGGACCTCTATAATAGGAATATCGAATCTTTTATATGCATTCTGGAGGATGTCTTCAATATCTTTTGCCACTTGATCAGTCTCTCCAAGCATAAGCTTGTTCATTCTGGCTTTGCTTCGGAACTCATCCTTGCAATCCTTGAAGATCATGTTCGGTTGTTTAGGAGTGATGGAAGGATAGAGCTGAATAGCTATCTGTTCCTGGATCTCTAGGTCATTTGCCTTAGCATTGTTCTTTCTTATTTCAAGTTCCTTCTCTAGGATTTTGGGAATTAGAGATATGATCTCAATGAATGCTTTATTATAGATGTTAAGATACCTAACTGTAGCATCTTGCAAGATCTTCTGGTCAGCTTCATTATATTCATCATAAAATTCAGTCACTGGTTTCAAGTTCCCATCCACAGTGATTGATTTGATGATATCATCAATGCAGAGAGTAGGCTTTTCAACAAATTCTTCTGTCTTTTCTTCCTTGCCTTGACCGGTAGAGGATTCACTGGATATTTTCTTCTTCTTCTTCATTTTCTTGACCTCCTCATCTAACTCTGTCTCTTCATCATCTTTTTGACTTGTATATGACCTTGTGGCCTTTTTCTTTGTTCTCTTCTCACCCTTTCCGAATGTCTTGGCTTCTGGTTTAGAGGCTTTTTGGCTCTCAGAGGTGGTAGGTGCAGAGCTTTTGGAGGATCTGGTCTGGGAGGGGGCTTGCACTGGAGCACTTTCTTTTTTTGTTTCTTGCCTTTCTTCCTCTGCCCTTTCCATCTTCTCTCTGTTGGCATCAACTTCCTCCTTTGATATTCCATATCTCTTGGTGACTTCTTCTACTTCCCTTCTCACTTTTCTCTTGATCTCAAGCTGTCTCAGTTCAACATGAACTTTTACACTAAACTCTTGGAAGGTTCCAAACCTTTCTACCCTTGGGTCCTTAGGCTGACTTAGTAGGTGTTAGATATGTAGTTCTAGAATTTTTTCATCCACCTCATAGCCCATTGGCATAATCCACACTATTCTTGCTTCCATTGCCTCCATTAGGCATTGATCAGTGTCTACCATGAAGCACACTGTATCCTTGTATTTTTCAACTAGAGATTGAGGGATTCTCTCTCTTGCCTGCATCATGCCTTGGAAGTTTTTGAAGTAACCCCAGAGAGCTGTGCTTTGAGCCTTGGCATCACGAAGCCCATACATGTAATCTCTTATTTGTATGGCAACAGGTCTGTCATTTTGCCATATCCAGCCACTAGTTCTAGGTAGCTCATTCATATAGTAGAAGAATAGACAAAGTATCAAGCCACCGTACTTAAAAGAATTATTTTTATCCTTCTTTATTTTTTGCAAATTCTCTAATAGTTGATTCAAGAGAAGCTCACAAAGATCATAGTCAGTATTTTTCCTTAGCATTTCATAAGCAGTATATATAGCAGTTCCGGATACTAAATTCTCCCTACTGGAGTGATAGATTTTGTAACCGATTATCATAGAGGCAAATTTGATATCCGGATCTATGATGTCTTCTATTGGCATTGCCCTCTTGTCAAATCTTGATCTGGTAGCCTCACTTATAGTTTGGTTTTTGACTGATTTGAGAGCAGGCAACCCACCGGATGAGTGTAATCCGGTTACTGCCCTAATTGCATCCTTGGTTATCTTGAATGGTTTCATTAACCACATGAAGTTGTCATGCATTCTGCTCAGAACATACCAGACCCATTCATCTTCTGCAAAACAGGGGAAATGAATGCACTGTCCAAAATGCTTATCCCGAATGGCCTTGTATTAGGGTTTAAGTTCAAATGATTCATCTATCAATTCCTTGTGATAGATATCCATCAGCTTGGATTCTCCAAATTCTTCAATGTTCGCGTGTATGTAAACCCTAACATCTTCTACATGCAGAATGCTAGAGAATGTGCCTATGGGGTCAACTTCTAGGGATTTGTAAGGATGTTTCTTAAATTTAGGGCACGGTCTATCAGTGATTTTAACAACATTTGGAGTAGCCATCTTTCAAAGGATTCAGAGAGAGAGATTCAAGAGCAGAAAATACCTTTTACGCTTCTAGGGTTCACAATAAGAGCTGAAAAGATCGTTGGTTGAATCAAATTCTGCGGTTGATCGTTAAGAGAGTTGAAGCAATCTTGTTGCAAAACTCTTTCTACCTTCTTCTCGAATGCAAATGTGCAAATGATGAACAAAAGAACCATTTTATTTTTGCGCAAACCCTAATTCCATTTTGCAATAAATGCACAGCTTAAGTTATTTCAGTTGCCTTGTTTTCCTTGTCCTGAGAGATCTTTCCAGATCACTGAGATGTACTTAGAGTTATTCTCGGTGATTATTGACAATCTATCTCCCTTTCTCCAATCATTCCATTTATCCACAGATCAAGATACCTCAATTTTTGAATTATACTAGATCTAACTGTGAAAATCCTGCTCTTACTGGATGATTGTTAAACCGGATCAATCTTGGATGATTAACCTCCTCAAAACCTCTTGCGGATCTTTTACCAAGGGTTATTTAGATATCTCTTGAGAACTCTTCAATCTGCAACACTCCATGTGCCAATTTCAGGCACCAATTGACTAGCTGGGGGAAATTGTTTTCTTTTGTGACTCCCCCTGAGCCAGAGCTCACCTATTTAGTTTCTGGAAGAAATATCAGCATTAGATTCTGGTGCGGATCCATCCCTAACATTTTTTGTACTTCTCTTCACCCAAATCTTGTTCATCTCCCTTTGAATTTCATCTGCATTCATTTTTCCTTTCCCTTTGTCTTGATTTTGATTATGATGCACCGGACCCTTTTTATCCTGATTTTTACTTCTGTAAAATTTGGCAATATGACCGGATCTATTGCAATTGTAGCAAACAATATTTCTTTGCATATTTGACTGATATCTTCTAGATTTGTATTGATTAGCCATATGTCCCATTCTATTGCATGCAAAGCATCTACCATTGAATGAATTATTTATTTGCATATTTCTACATTCATGAGATTTGTGACCATACCTTTTGCAGTTAAAACACTGTTCGAAGAAGAATGAATTAGTCTGATTCATTCTTCTTCTGTACTGATTTGCTTTATGACCAAAGTTATTGCAATTGTGGCAGTATCCATTGAAGGATGGATATCCTTGAGCATTTGGTTGCTTTACTGGAGGTCTTCTAGGCCTATTCCTTGGATTTCCTGATCCAAAGTTCTTCTAACCGAATCTGGAGCTTTCCCCTTTCTCATATCCCAAGTCTTGCTTGTCATCTACCCTCTTTTGGCTTTCAAGAACTTCAAGTTGAGCAAAGCTTATCTTGAATTTATCTTTGTATTCATTTGCTTTTTGAAGATCCCTTTTAAGAGTGTCTATTTGATTCTCAAGTTGTTCTTCATTGTTTTTAGCATCTTCAAGATCAGATTCTAGATGCCTGATTATTCTATCCATTTTGTGGCAGTCTTTTGAATTCTCCTTGAGAGATTGTTTTAGATTATCTTCACTTTTTCTTTTCTCTTCAATTTCTTGGGTGAATTTCATAACTCCTGATTCCATTTCATGTCTTACAATAATGACCTCTTTTGATAACTTTTCACATAACTTGGTTTTCTCATTCAGATCTTCATTAGTATCATTGGCTTCACTTTGACTTGCTAATTGTTGAATTAGTTCCTTTCTTTTCTTCATTGAGATACTTAGTTTTTATTTGAGTTCATTTATGAAATCATCAGCTTGTTTGAGTCTTTCCCTCAGGTTATGGACTTTAGAGTGAGATTGCTCAAGATCATCTAGGGCAGACTGAAGTTGATCCCTCATACCATACATATCCATTGAGATTCCTAGATCTTCCTCAAGCTGTTAGGCTCTGTCTAGAGGAACTTGGCTCTGATACCAATTGTTGATAACTAAGAAGCGGGGGGTGAATCAGTTATCTTAATTATTTGACTTTCTTTTCTTCTTTAATCATTAGTGCAGTATCAAAACATATAAGCATACATGAACATGAGAGCAGAAATAAACTCAACACACATAACACAATGATTTTGACGTGGAAAACCCTGTTAAGGGAAAAACCACGAGGTGACTAACCCAAGATTGTATTCTTTGTTAAAAGAATAGAAGTACAAAATGGCACTTGCCAATTAGGGCTCACTGCCCAGGCACACTGCTCACAAGAGGCTCACTGCCTACAATAGTTTATAGAAAGAAACCAAGTATTTGAACTAATGAGAAGCATCCACATATGCTGAGGTTCAGTTCTGGTTAGGCTCAATATACTGATCTACTGCACTTCATTCTTCCTTTGCTTTAGAGCTGTTGTTCTGTCACATACCAGACCTGTATAGCTACTTCCACACTGTTCTCTACTTTTCTTCGCACAACACAACACACCACACCCCTTCATATCAAAATCCATCTCGTATATATATATATATCCGCATCAAGGATTTCAACACCTTTCTAGTCGGCATCCGGAAAACTCAAGATATTTCCAAACTCTGGTCTGTCGGCTAAATCCATGCTTACTAAGTGATGCGTATCAAAAGGATAGTTATAAGAGTCATCAATCATGTTGGCCAACCATGAATGATCCCTTAAGAAACTTGATCATCATCAGTTTCTCATCCGGATTAAGGTCTGATGCTCTGTCGGTCAGTTCTTTCTCAGTCTACTCTGCCAAATAGGAACCCAACACTTAGGTGCTCGTAGCTTTTCACTCTTTCATCACCGAAGGCTCAATCTCTAGAATGTATCAGTCAAGGTACTCCTCTTGACTTCCCCAAGTCTGTACTTTACTGAGATACTTCCTCTGAGAGATCCGGACCTGATTGTCAGACCTTGTTGTATGCTTTGTTCTTACTTACCAGACCAAAATACTCTTCAGTCTGACTTCCGGTATAGTCATAGCATGTCCTGCGGATGTGTGGGATGGACTTTGTTGCCATCAATGACAACACTCATGAAGCCACTCAGTGTCTCTTGCCAACAGTTTCTAGTGCCTGATTATTTTTCATTTGTTTTCCTATGGGTTGATTTACAATGTATAATGTCAAGTGGGAGAATGTTGGAATAAGGTGCCATTAACCTTGTAAATTCCAATATTGTATTTTATTCCATTTATTATTTGTTATTTGTAATTACCTATAAGGGAATGAGGTAGTCTCATTAACAATTGTAATTTCAGAGTTACAGGCGGTAGTTACAGAGTGACATTTACGGTTGGCAAATGTAAAAACTCAAAGTAAATGAGGGTAGGCATGCTCCCTTGAGGAATATACTATTTTTGGCATGTATGACAACTGTCATAATGTTTGGTAAGTGAATCTATGATAGCTGCAAGTTGTCATAAGATTCTGAGATTCTATGACGCATATGATGGATATGTTAGTTGTATATTTGCTATATTTAGCCCAAGGTTTCTATCTTGGAAATATACTCTGTTGTGGAACCTATGATGGTTATGACAAGTCATAAGATGTTGTAAGAGGCCAAATTTAGTCTTGGGTGCCCAATCTTTGCATGGCTATTTTTGGACAAGTGTAAGATGCTTGTAAGATGGTAATTAATGTTTACAGGTTGGAGAATCTTAGGAGAGAGAAGGTGAACGCCTAGGAGGAGTTGAAAATGTTTCTATAAGTATTTGCCATGTATTTGTTGCTGTAATATAGATTTTAGGTACTCGGGTGCTGTCGGAATGCTGTTAGATTAAAGACTGGTGGAGAGAGTTGAAGTGTTGTTATATTGTAAATCATTTTTAGATTAATACAAACATTGGATCTCTTTCCTGTGTGGATTTTTTTACCTGAAAGGGTTTTCTCCACATTAAACATTATGTTATGTGTTCATATTTCTGATTTTACATTTCTGTGAAGCATAGTTTTATTTCTGTGTTACAATCTCCATTAATAATACACAGTTAAAGATTGCAAAAATTTATATTAAATCGGATTTCCATTGAAGTAGTGTTGCTTTCATTTCTAATAGACAACACAAAGAAGCTAAAGAAGCTTTGGAAGCTTTGTAAAGCAAGCTCAATGAGAGCTTTTGATGAGCACAATGGCGTTGATTGAAGCAGCATAAGGATGCTTGAAGAGCTTTATGTGAAAGCTTGATGAATAATGAATAAACAAAAGGCACCTTCATCATGTGTGAGCATGAGAATGCTGATTAGAGAGCAAAAACTTAGCAAGAGTTGTGTGCACAATGAATTTGCCTCCCTTTGTGCTTGAGGGAGGGGGGTATTTATAGGTTAGAAGAAGGGATGAGAGGTGAGGAAGAGAAAGAGTTAACTCAATTAGATTGAAGAGTTAACAAGGTTGATTGAAGAGTGATCGGAGTGATCTACCCAGTAATAGGTTATCACTCAAGAAGAAGTGGAGAAGAAGAGATGCATGAGAGAGAATGAGTTGGTAATTTTAGATCAAATGGAGCTAATTATGCATGTGTGGGTGCATGGAATAGTCAACTCCATAGTAGGCATCAAAAACCATGCGAACTGGAAGAAAAACAGGTGAAAACAAAGCTTTTTTGAGTTAGAAACTCAAGTTTTTTCGTGGCTAGAAACGCGACAAGGTCGCCCGGCGGGAGATCTGGAAAGAAAGGGGTTTGGACGAAAATGCATGATGGGAGATGGTAGAGGAGATGAAAAGGAGGGGATCTACCTCCAGAAACATGTTAGTCACGTGCAAGAATCCAAATCTCCACTTGCAAAGTAGGATCTCTTAGTGGGAGATCTGGAAATAATAGGGGGGGATTTGGATTGGTTAAGTGAAACTGAAAACTGAAAGTTGGAGATGGTTAGGGGGACCTCTAGAAGGCTTCTAGGGGGTGGAGAGAATGAAAAACATAGGGGAAAGGTGAAAACTCACCTACAAGATGCTTACAAGGCTTAGGAACAGGGTCGAAAGCTCAAAACATGTAAATCAACAAGTGTTGCAAAAGTGTCGAAAAACGTTGACGACACAGAGAGAGAGAGAGAGAGAGAGAGAGAGAGAGAGAGAGAGAGAGAGAGAGAGAGAGAGAGAGAGAGAGAGAGAGAGAGAGAGAGAGAGAGAGAGAGAGAGAGAGAGAGAGAGAGAGAGAGAGAGAGAGAGAGAGAGAGAGAGAGAATGACAAAGAGGAAACAACACAAGATGAGAAAGAAGACATGTCACTAAGAGGCTTCCTGCTTAGAGGACACTTACATGTATGTGACAAGGATTAAAATCATCATAGGAGTCCTCGTGGAGGTTGTGCGTGATTTTTATGCTTACATATTTGCTCCCTCGGGGGATGGTAATCTACATGAAGGGAGGTACTGTTCCCAAACTAGGCCTTACCTATTGCTGATTTTCCCACAATTGTACCTATAATAACTAGTATTAGTTCAGCATCTGAATAAATCAAGATGAATAATGAAAACTGAAATGACGAACTTACCATAGATCATTTGAGTTTGACTAGTTGTTTGCCTTTGTCGGTGAGACTTGTAGGAATGAATGCACGCAAAATGACACACGAAAGATGCATAAAAGCAAAAAAAACTAATCTAAGAATGCATAAAGGAAACCAAGCTAAGGGAAAATAAAGTAAACAAATTTGTGAGATCGGAGTGAATTGGTGACAGAATTGATTGTGTGAGCAGTCATTGAGTAGATATCGTTGGGGAGATCATGAAGATGGCCGCCTCTTCTTCAGCTGCTAAAAATCATGTATGCAAACAATGAAAAACCCTCCTTTAAACCCTAGGTTAAGGTTTGTGAAAAATCTCTTGAAATTATCTATTTTTGGCGATTCTTCTTTTTGCATTGTCTTTGTTTCGTCATTTAGAGTAAGATAGGTCTTTCATTTGCTAAAATCGGCTGAAAAACGAAGATTTTAGGGCATTTTTCGTTTGAGGGATCTCCACTCAGGGTCGCCCCTTTTGTTAGGCAGGTCACTTGGGTGGAGATCCTATTGACATCTAGGTCACCCGAGGGGGACCTTGTTGGGTAAATTATGCCTGAAATTTGATGTTTTCTGACGTTCGTTTCACTCTAATTCAACTTAATTTGATTACTGTACTCACCTGTTTATTGCAATTTTGATGGTTTATACACTTTTCTGTGTGATTTTTTGTAAGTTTTACAATTTTTAGTATGTTTGCGAGTTGATGAGATCTAATCTAAAGTTCTTTTCTTATTTCCAGGACATGCGCATTCGATGGAATGCTTGCCGAGAGTAATTGTGGCTCTCAGAGATGTTTGCTTCCTTGAGTGATGATGACTGTGTTATTTTTAGGAGAGCAGGCTTGCTAAAGTCTACCATGTGCCAATTATTCATCTTGTGGCATGCATTTGTTGTGATATTATGATTTATTAGGATGCAGATAAGAACACTTTCAGGTTCCCACAGGTTTTAGAAGAGTTGACTATCACTCAATTTGATGTCTACCTTATTCTTGGAGTTCTTGTGAGATGACATCCTCTTGTCTTGCCTGCTAGTGATTCCTTCGAGGACAAGGTGTCTTGGGTACAGTTTATGGGGGTTGGTCACCCCAAGGATCAGACAGGAGTTCAACTTACCTCCATGCCACGACTTCACATTCCTCGCTTAAGGAAGTTTCTAATTGGCTTGATAGCATCAAAGTTTTCTAGAGACAAGACCTCAGCTTGCTTGAGATGGTATTGGGCACCAATCATACATGGTCTTGAGCAGGGCAAGGTCTATGCTTGGGGGCCAGACATTTTGGCCATGGTATATAGGGACTTCTACCGCATTGCACGGCGAGGGGCTCTTGCTTTCATCCACTCTTCCTTGATTATGACTTGGATCTTTGAGCACATTAGGCCCTATCAGAAGCTAGTTTGGATTCCTGATAGACGGTTACCAAGAGCGGCTAGATGGATTCAGGTGGGTCACTTTGACACTTCTTTGTGCGTTGTGGCTACTCTCATAGATGAGGACATGATTTGTGATCCTTATGTGTATTTGGAGGGATCCTGGGCTCATGATGGTGAGATCAGAGAATACTGTCGTGGGGTATCAGAGCTTTTAGACCGTAATGGTCTCGTCGAGGCTCATCGCGTTGAGCATGTCTTGTAGCAGTTTGGCAAGGATTTTCCTAAGGAGTTGCCCCCAGTGTCTACTTGCTACAGGTCTATTCAAGAGATGGGCAAGGTAAACCAGAGGATAGTTACTTGGACTCCCTTGACTCCCAAAGTCTTCATTACCAGAGTTCCTAGATCTTTGAGAGGAGGACAGAGGGGAGGGAGAGGGACTCCTTCCCAAGCAATCATTATAGTTGAGGATTTAGAGTCTACTGACAAGGACTATGTTCCAGATGGGGATGATTCATCAGACGAGGGCCTACCTGAGGATGCACAAGACAAGGGTCCTGATGGTGCAGATGATGCTCATGACATCCCTAAGGGTCTACCTGTGGTTTCTAGACCCCATCATTCTGATGAGGTGATGCGACAGTTTGACCCTACCTGGCAACCTGGCGATCCACGTGAGTCTATGTTTGTTTTATCATTTTTGCACGTTGTCCTTTCTCTTTTATTTATTTTCATGAAGAACTAACATATCTTTCTTCTTTGGTTCACTTTGCAGGTAATGTCGAGGAGTGGAGGGATTTTGTTTGCGAGATTAATGTTGGCTTGGCTTCTCCCTTCACTAGGTTGAGTCGAGAGCATCTTTTGGCTGATCTTGGTGTGCTCCCTGTTGTTGGGCGACACATTGACATTTTTGCTCTTGCCTATCATGGATGTCAGGCGAGTGCAAATTTGAAGGCTGAGAATCTCATCCTTAAGGGTGAGAATTAGGTACTTCATGAGATGGCTTGTCTCAGATTTAGATGGCGAGATGCTAGTGCGACGGGGCCTTCACAATCACATGCTCACAGTAGGGTACCTCACTCCCATAGGTCTCATGGAGTGACTAGTGGCACACCTAGGTAAAGGAGCAGGAGTCCTGAGGGTTCTGTTGGAGGGAATTGTCCTTGATTTTACTTAGCTTTTCCTTTTGAAATCGTGCCGAAATCGTGCCCCCTTGCATGGGGAGCCTTTACTTCCCTTGAGAGCATTTTGTCTTATCTCTTTGATACTTTCATCTATGTAAACTTCAAATATATCTATGAAAGTTTATCTTTTTATGGTTTTCGTCTATCGAATGGGTACTCATCTCTTGTGCATTTTTGGAAGTTTAAGAACTTTTTGATTATGTTTTGACCTTTCGACTCTTAACAATGAAAGTATGATAACAATGACATATTTTTATAATTTTTGGTATATATATGAGATGCAGTTTATGATATGTAGATGCAAGAACACAAGGGATGCTGGAATGAAACTTTTACTTCTACTAAATGTCACGAGTGATGACATCAACTTTATTGCTTTGAGACTTTTTTTTTTTATTTTGATATGTATGCATTGTGGAACAAACAACATGACTACTCTTTAATATGATTTTCAATCCAGGGGATTGCAAGTTGTCTTGACATAAGAGACCTATTCAAGGCTATGAGATGGGATTTAGAACTCAAGTGGGGAGTAGGAGTGAAAATGGAGTGCTTCTAATTTTGGGCTTTGCTAAAGGCTAAACATTGATCTTATCTAGATAAGACAATTTGGCAAGCTTTCAACTTAGACAAGTAGCAAATTTTATTGATGTTCGCTAGACTTAGATCATAGATGGAAAGCAAGATAGACCCAGGGTAAAGGATAAGTAGGAAAGAATAAGGGTCCTTAAATAGAAGATGATCCTAGAGACTACTAGACTCTTGGTTTTGCGCAGCTAGTGTGTGTGTGTGTGTGTGTGCTTAGTACCTTTCTTTTTATTTTCTCTGTTAGAATATCACCCTTGAGGCTTTGAGATTAAGCTGATCTCCACCCAAGAGCATGGACATTAAGAAATCTTCTCTCTTTTGCTCTTTTTTGTATCTCTCTCTTTTTTTGCTTTTTCACTTTTTTTTTGTATTTTCTAGGATGCCTCACTTGATTTTCTCATTTTTTTGGATTTTTGACTTTTCAAGAAATGAATGCTTTTGGAACTTTGATATGCAACAATTTGATCTCTCAATACTCTTACTTTGATCACTCATTTTTAGTTTTTATTCACTTAGATTTTAGATTGCTTCCTTCAAAGTTTTGATCCTCTTGACGTTTTTGGCTGGGAAAGATAAGGGACAGAGCGCCACCTAAAGTTTTTGTAATCTGGTTGGACTTCTCTTCTACTAGGGAAGAATTGGGAAGGTCTTCTTGCAAGCTTCCTTTGAACACTGTAGGTTTGAATACTGACTTTGTTTAGACCTAACATCTTGACTCATTAAGACTGGGATCAGTGTAAAGCTAAGAGCTAGGCTTTGATTAGAATCACTGGGAGTGAAAGGGGATAATGATGATTGTGAAAAATGGGGAATCTCTAGGTCCTAAAAGGATGATGTATATCTAGGCAACGTTAGACTCCTTACTGAGAAGAAAATAATATAAGAGCAAGTCATTCATTGTAATTCAGGGTGAACAGAATGAAACTAAAATGTAAGAAACAAATTCTTTTTTTTTGACATTTTGATTTTTTGATTTTTTAGACATAGTATTTCTTGAGGTGAAAGGCATTGACCGCTTCACCAAATTACTCTCCCTCCATTGTGCACAAGAGATAGGCACCGTTTCTGATGTCTTCTTTAACCATATAAGGACCTATCCAATTGGGTTTGAATTTGCGTCCTTCACCAGCTCTTTTATCGATCAAGTTGTCTATCCTGAGCACTAGGTCTCCCACTTGAAAAGGTCTTGGGATAAACTTTTTATTATACTGCTTTTTCATTCTTGCGAGATAGGAATCATGTCTTTGGACAACTCTTAAGCGTGTTTCATCCATCATTTCTAGTTTAGCTAACCTTACTACTCGATATTCCTCATTATCCAATAATCCTTGTCACGAAACTCTTAGACTAGGCAACTCTACTTCCAATGGTAATACTGCTTCCAACCCAAAAGTGAGGGCATAAGGGGTGGTTCCAATTGGATTCCTTATGCTTGTTCTATAAGCCCATAAAGCTGGATATAATTGCAAATGCCAATCTCTTTTAGAGTCTTTTACGATTTTGACCAGTATTGATTTCAATATTTTATTCGTGGCTTCTACCTGTTCGTTCCCTTGAGGGTAGTAGACTGAGGGAGGACTTATGATTGATATGGAACCTCTCACATAACTCTCTCACTTGCAAATTTTTGAATGATGATGCATTATCTATCACTATCACTTAGGGAATCCTAAATTGACATATAATTTGATTTAGTATGAATTTGGCTATATGTGGTTTATGACACATGGTCCTAGCCATCATATCTTTAACTTACTTGGTTTCTTAAATTTGCTCTCATATAGTAGTACTAGATCCAAGGATTGGAATTGATTACTTCTTTTGTTTTGATCATTCCATGCCTATTATTTGTATTTTTCTTGTATTTGGTTGTAGGTTGTAAGTAATTAGTTTTTGCTCAATTTCATCAACTCCACTAACTATTGCTTAATAGAATCTTCCTCATTCAATCTTGTAGTGATTGCAGTTCTCAAATTGTGCACTGTGTGTTGAATTAGTAATGTTGCATCTAGTCCATAAACTATTTGGAATGTGCAATACTTTGTTACCATTTATATGTTGTGCAATAGGCCCAAAGTACTATCGATATCATTGTATCCCAGCTACATGTATCTTCGTAGCAAACTTGTGTTAGTGCTTTACCCAAGATTTTATTGAATGATTCACTCATCTCATTGGCTTGAGGGTGATATGATGTGCTTTTATTATGACTTATCACGAATGTATCCAAAATTTCCTAAATAGTCTGATTGATTAAATGCTTCTCTTAATTGCTAGTAGTATTTAGAGGGCACCCAAATCTTTTAATGATGTTTTTATAATTGAATTTAGCCATTGTCTTTATAGTACAATCTCTTATTGATTCCATTTCTACCCATCTTGTTAAGTATTCTATATTGGTCATTATGAAACGCGCCTTAGTCTTCTAGGTAGCGGGATTTATAGGTTCAATAAAGTCAATAGCCCACTTTTTGAATGGTGCCATGGCTAATACTAGTTGAAGTGGCACTTCATCCCTTATGAGTGGTCTACCTATTCATTGACAAATATCACATGTGCAACAATAGGTGTTTGCATCTTTGAATAGTGTTGGTCACCAAAGTCTATCCAATAATACTTTCTTTGTGGTTCCAGTTCTTAAATTGTGTCCTCTGGATAAACCCGCATGTGCTTCTTTCAGAACTTGATGTTATTCATGCTCTATAATTACTCTTCATAGCACTTCATCTTTCCCTAAAATATAGAGTTCTCATTGGATAATCATATAAGGCAGAGATTATTTGGTTAATCTCCTTTTATCTTCTTTAGTATAATTCTTTGGGAAAGTATCAGTAGATAGTAGTTGTGTGATATCCCGTAAATCCTTGCATACCGCAATTATCCTGAACATGTGTGCACTAGGGAAATCATCTTCAACCTAGTCTCCACCTTTAGCGTTATCAATTGTAGAAAGATAATCTAGTCCTTGATTTGCCTTCCTAGGTCAAACCATAATCTTGATTTTTTTTTTGAAAAATCATTAACCATCTACATATCCGACCATGTATCACTAGTTTGTTCATGAGGTATTTTATCTATTCATGATCTATATAGAAAATGAATGGAGTTTCTAGAAGATAATGTCTGAACTTGTGTAGAGTGAACATTATGGATAAGGCTTTTCCTTTCGTAGTTGTATAATTCTCCTTAGCTACTAATAATTTCTTGGTTGCAAACACAACTAGATGATCCTTCCTTCCTCTAACACTAGTACAGAAACAACAATATATGATTAAAAAACTACTAAAAATTGCATACAAATGACCAAACATGATCACATGACCATTAGTAGTTTATTGCTAGTCATTTATAACGCAACCAAATTGATGACTAAACCATGTTTAGTCATTTATTGGTTGTTTTGATTGATCGATTTGGTAGTATATTTAGTCATTGATTGTTGTAATCTGGTCACTTATTTAGTCATTTTTTATTCACTGATATATTTAGTCGTTAATTTAGTCATTGATTGTTGTTAACTGGTCACTTATTTAGTCATTTTTATTCATTGATTTTTGTCCATTGGTAGTGTATTTAGTCATTAATTTTAATCATCATTTTGATCAATTTGGTAGTATATTTAGTCATTTTTATTCATTGTTCACTGATTTCTATCAATTGGTAGTATATTTAATCAATTTAATTATTAATTGGCGTCAATTAGCACTATATTTAGTCATTTTAATTGATTGATATTTGAGGATTTAAACATAAAACATAGAAATACACATCAATCATCAATTGCACACAATAAGACAACCATTAAGAAGGCAAAATCACTAAACTTTATTAAAAGAAAGGTATTCTTACAGCTTGCACAAGTCTAAAATATCTATCTTGCTTGAAAAATGCTTAGAACTACAATGTTTATTTTCAGTCACAAGACTAAAAATTTGAGTTACAATGCAAAGAAATGACAAGAAAGAAACTTCTCCAAAAAACTTATGCAATGATGGAAACGCATGCTTGGAGCCCTTCAATGCAAGCACATGCCCCTTTCATCTCTTAAAACTTCTACAACATGGGCAATCTTCCTGGAGCAAGTTGTAATGTGTAGAATCCAAGAAGGAGCATTGATCGTGATCCTTCAATGCAGCCAACAATAACCCTAGAATCTTTCCTACTTAATATGCAACGTGCCATCTGATATGAGCAACAAGGTGCTGCCTTTTTCACCATGAATGAAGTTGTGCCTCGATACAACCAACAAAATTACTATTAGTCTCAATTTAGAAAGAATAAAAGTGCATTGTATATTGCAAGTTTACAAAAGTCCAAACATAGCAGAAAGATAAATCAATTAAAAAATTGTAGCCTTGTCAACAAATGCCTTAAACAAAGTGTTCAACATAGGCCTGAAATATGCATATTGAACCCTTGATTTTAGAACCTTGTTCAAAGTTTAAGAAAGGTGATATGCTCATATTATAGAATGAAGTTGACATTATAGAATGAAGGCTATCAACACTAACCAGACTAGAACAACATTATCAATAGAAATTTCTTGGAAACCAAACCCAAGAATGCCATCAAACTTAGACAACAAAAATGTCAACCTTGGTTCACGTGTTGTCTCAATAAAGACCTGCACCATGAAAGAATCCATTTATACATAAATTCCAAATTAAATTGATGAGAAAAAATCTTTGATATCCAACTGGGAAGCCTCAACATCCAAAAATTACTAACCTGATGTTTCACAACAAGTTTCCCAACTGTGACATCATCTTTACTTAAGAAACCAGATATTGATCCACTGCCATATTGGATCTCACAAGATTCTCCTTCACAAACAACAAATGATATATATTAATTATTTAGCAACTTCCTTAATATCCCCATGTAAGTAGACTAAACTAAGTGAGGTTGAGGGTTTGCAGTAGAGTACCATCTTCTTGGTATGTGCTTGACTTTGATGACTTGTATCTTGAATGAAAATAGCAAGCTAGTTGCACTGTAAAATCATTATTAATCATTGTTACAAAAATAACCACAAAATTCTCTTTAATTAAAATAATCCTTCTAGATATTTCAAGACAAGATATTTCAATTAATTTCTAAGAAAGCTAATTTTACTATCCAAACAACCATCAATCTATTTACTGTATATAATTTCCTAGAATTAAGAATTTGAATGTAATGAAACTAACCATAATTACCAAAGATTTGAACCAAACTGTGGTACAAAATGAATTGTTTGACAGAATACCTCAAAGAGATGTCATCTCATGGAATGAAATGATATGGTTGCAGAATGTGCACTTTTGCAAGGAAGCTCTCAAAATTAATCTTTGAATTAATGAAACACTCTGGAACACCGACATTGTAAGCTTTGCTTGTGTTCTAGATGCATGCAGTCATGCAGGTTTAGTGGATAAGGGTTGTACATACTTCACACGTCAGTAACCCTTATTGCACTACATATATAGTTGATCATTAGGTGTGCATGGTTGACCTTCGTGCTCGTGCTGGCTATCTTGAGGAAAGATGGCTTATCCATTTGAGAACGTTTAGGTATTCATGAAATGAAACAGGGTTAGTTAAGAAGCATGTGGAGTCAATTCATCTTCTATAGTGATTCTCCTACAATGTTCTACAGGTGATACACATCTATACATAAGTTTGATAAAAGAACATTCAGGGACTGATACCTCACAGAGTTCCAGCTGCAGACATGAAAAACTGTCACTAAGACTTAGATTTAGCTACATATATACAACCCCCAACCCAATAATCAAATCCATAAGATTTTGATATGATTTTCCCAAACTCAAGCTTTTAGCATGGGCCCTAGGCTACAAACTCTACAAAAGCACTCAACCCAAAAGAAATGGCCTAAATTTTCAAAAAATACTTCATTGCTTCAGCAAGCATGCACTACTTTTGTTGGATATTGATTCAACCAAAAGATAAAGACCAAAGGAAACTAATGCATTATATTTAACTCCAATCTTTCAATAATTATATAAGTTACAGATCAACCCATAATGTTTCATTTAGGATTTAAAATTTTACCTTTGAATAGCATGACAAACTTAAGTATGTATGGTTTCATAATAGGTGAAATACAACTAAAAGTTCACCGTCAACAAGGAGATTATTTACCTGGAGCAGCAATTGGATAAGGAACTAGTGGTTGTGAAGTTGATGTCCACTAGCCATTAAGAGGTCCTAAAGCAGGACTAGGTCCTGCTAGTGGAGGATCACTAAAATTTGGCAAAGCTGCTTGCATTGATCCTATGCTTGGAAACTGTATAATAATTTCAACCACCAAACTAATTTAAACCCAAAAGCATGACTAATCCCAGTATTAAAAATAAATATAATAGATACAATTGTTTCAACTTTCAATAAGCGATTGAGAAAGCATGAAATCCAAACAAAAGACTTTAGACATAATCACCTCGTGTTTTCAAATGAGCAGGGCATAAGACCCTCTTAACAAAGTCAATAAATGAGACAATGAAATTATTTTCATACTATACCATGTTTGTGTTAGACCACTATGTAAATCTCAAACAAACATCAATTTTAGTAATTGTCCAGTGATAGAGTAGTTATTCATCTTCTACAGTGATTCTCCTACAATGTTCTACAGGTGATACACATCTATACATACATTATGATAAAAGTATCACAATCCTAGAAGGTCTATAGAGCATTAGAAGGTCTATTTCAAGAATGTATGCTCATGGAGGAGATTTGCAGGAGTTCTACAAGACCAACAGAGCCATACATGCTTGTACAGGGTATTAAATCAAGGTGAGAGCTCTGTCAAACATAGAAACACTATGAAAATCATCAGAGATCAAAGGTCCATCAAGCATTAAGGAGACTATGGAAGCTTAAAGGAGGTCTACAGAGTGTAAAGAGGCTTATATAACTATTAAGAAGTCTTTTTAAGCCATGTCAAGTCTATCAAATCGTGTTAGGGTCTATGTTATTCAAAGAAGCTCTATATAACCATTAAGGGTCTATGAAGTTCTCGTAGGATCTGTGAAAACCATTGTAATGTTTGTAAAGAGTCTTAAAAGCATGCAGAGGTTATTGAAGCTCTGTATAATCTTAAGACCTTGTTAAAACTTAAAAGACTTTATCAAATCATTAAGAGTCTATGATCTATTGTAAAGCATGAGATTGTCTAAAATACATATTATAAAATCTTCAAGACCTTGCATAAACCATGAGAAATTCTACATGATCATTAGGAACTCTATCAAGTCATTAAAGGTATGCACAAGCTTTTTAAGGGTCTGTGAAGTTCTCTAAGGGTTTATGAGACATTTGTAAGGTCTATATAGATAGACTTCTAGAAACCCTATGGAACCCATAACAGGCCTGTACAAGGCCCAACCAAGACAAGAATAGAAAGGTTTGTAGTCATTCATTAGGTTTGTTAAGCCATGAAGAGTCTTTGAATCTATTAAAAGGTCTACCAAACATTTCTAGGTTTGTCAAACTTTTATGAAGGGTTTGTGAAGCATTTGGTGTATGTGATTATCTTTGGAGTACTTGTGGCATCATATGGAGAAATAAATGTCAACTAGGCAGAGAGTGACCATACAAAGGGATCAAAGATAGTGGAAGGGTAAAGCATAGGATGTTGTACCAAAATCTTATCAAGTGAGAAGTAATGAAGAAAAATCAATCACCAAATGATCTTCATTCCCAAAAATAATGGGTAATGTTGGCAATGCATACAGGGGTAAGATCCCCATCACCATGAGGTATTTCAAGCATTCAAATTTTTTATAGCCCTAAGAAGGTTTGTCAAGAGTTTTAGGGATATGTATAACCTAGGAAGGTCTGCATAATATTTTAAAGGTCTTTGTAAACCCTAAGAGATCTATTAAACCCTAAGAGCTCTATTAAACCCTAATAAGGTCTATCAAACCCTAAAGTCCCATCATTTTTATCAAATCCAATGTTTACCATAGTACCATTGAGTGCAAATAAGAGAGGTGTGGGCTAGTGGTGTTAACACCATCCCACGAGAGTCTTTTGATAGTCAATGCGGTGAAGAACCCGCCACCTCGCAACAGTTTATCAAGTTGGCCTGCGGTAGTGCAGCATACATATCGTTGTCCTGCGATGGTCAATGGAATGGCCTTACGGTTGTGTGGTATACATACTGCGCCATCCTGCGATGGTCAATGGAATGGCCTTGAGGTGGTGCGTGTATAACCCGCAACACTGTGAGAGTCATGCAATGGGGTCTGCGATATGGTAGTTAAGCTTGGGAATGACAGACAAAGATGAAAACATGAGAAAGGTCAATGGTGATTGACTGATGAGTAAGGTGTCAACACGTGGCATGAGTCTGCTTCTTGATTTAAGCCATCAAAGCACCTATAGCACACATTTCTGGCTATGTAAATATCTAGCATCTTGTGAGGTACTTTGTAGTACTCATTCATGAGCTCTGCCATAATACAAACACGCAGAATTTTAGGGTTCCTTTGTAGTCTAGTAATGGGGTCTGCGATATGGTAGTTAAGCCTGGGAATGATAGACAAAGATGAAAACATGAGAAAGGTCAATGGTGATTGACCGATGAGTAAGGTGTCGACACGTGGCATGAGTCTGCTTCTTGATTTAAGCCATCAAAGCACTTATAGCACGCATTTCTGTCTATGCAAATATCCAACATCTTGTGAGGTACTTTGTAGTACTCATTCATGAGCTTTGCCATAATACAAACATGCAGAATTTCAGGGTTCCTTTGTAATCTGGTAAAAAATACAAAAGTGCATGAAAACCCCAAAACTCTGCCTAGGGCAAATTCCCAACTTTTAACTTAGGAATTTTAACTTTTCACAAGACCTAACCTTCCCTAGGACCAATTGGACATTTGAGCATTTTGATATTGTGACCTTTTATGCAAATTATCCACACTTAAAATTTGAATTGTGAAACTTGACATGGTAAATTGACAACTTGAGAGATACATGAGACAACTTTGACTTACTTGGAAGACATTAAATTTGTAAATTGGGATTGGAAAATTTCGTGACAATAGATATAAAGGCAAATGGTTTGGTAACTAACAGCCGCGAGGTCTTGTTTTTAGGGCGGAGAGTTGTTGGTTTAAATTAAATGCATTTTCTTCCTTTGAGCCCCTTGTCCATTGTGAATGTGTCTTCTGTTCTAGGGGGCTGAAATTGAGATTGTTTACTTTGCAATGATTCCATAGAAGGTTTGTTGTCTTTTCTAACATCAACATTAGCAAAGTAAATTAACCTAGGCATTTGAGGTGGCTTTCACAAAGAGTTAAGTGTTGAGGTTGACGGTTGTTGATATGGACAAATAGGGAAAGAATTATAGGTGGGAGTCCATTTGGCAGGGTTGTAGTAAGGATTTAAGTCTCCAGATTGAAACCCATCAACCTTAAAAGGTGATGGCACTGTCTCCTTCAATTGCAAATGCAAACTACTGAATAACTGTGAGGATTGTCTGTAATGTTTGGAACATTGATGGAGCCAAACATTGTTGGGGCAGATGGCAGGGTGTGCTTGGAGGTGACGATGTGTTATGTCTTTTGTTTGTAGTTGTAATTTGCACCATAAATTGCATATTTAAATAGGTGTTTAAATGTACAAGTATTTATTGTGCCTAAGCAAAAATCAACCTGAACCTGTTCCAATTTCCCATCATGTTGCCAATGCCATCTCATTTCCTATTTCTCATTTCTAGCACCACAGATTAGAGAACAGATGTGGCCAACGTTGAACAGTAATAGCACAAAGTGCAAATATGTAACTAATCTTGAATAATCCAAAATGTGAGAAGATACTGATCAAAACCTTAAAAGATGGAAAACCTCACAAACTTGATAAATCAAATTTTATGAGCTCAATTCATACCATGCAAATCAATTCATAAAGAAACATTAAATTAGAAAATAAAACAATTTGAGTATTGTTGCAAACATACTAAGATTATTGGGTAAGCCACATGCTAATCAACACAGAGGAGCACACAGAAGCCATGCGGTTATTGTAATAGTAGCCACAGTTTACAGCTTGGTTTCTCTGGGATTATTAGTGCTTGGATTCTATTGCTGTAGAAGAAGCAATGTAGGTAGAAGAAGCCAATAGCAAGGAAAATTGATGGATCCTCAAAAAATCCTAGTAATGTTAATATATCAAGGCAACCCAGTGAGAACGGTAGCCCAGATTTGAGGAAAAGTTTATCATCATATCACATCAATCCTCCTGTCCCTGCCATCCATGTTATAACACACAAAGAAGCCTAGGTGTTCACTTAAAGACAACTTTAATTTGCTACAAATAATTTTACCCCAGCTAAAGTTATTGGCAATGGAGGATTTGGGTTAGTGTACATAAGCGTCTTGCCTGATCATAGAATAGTGGCCATCAAACAACTTGATAGAGGTGGAAAGCAAGGAGAAAGTGAATTCAGAGTTGAGGTGGACCTTCTGAGCCATTTGCATTCTCCCTACCTGCTTGAGCTGATTGGCTATTGTGAATGGATTTGTAGATTTCACATCGTATTAAAGCAGTTTTGAAAAAAAATTAGTGCAGTGGGATGAAGTACTTTATGGGTGAAGCTATTGAGAGGAAAATAATTACCCTCTATTTATTATCATTGCAATATATGATAATCTATAATAGAGGGCTTGGGCTCCTAATTTTACTCTCAAGATAGTCCCATGGAAATATGTAATTGCACTTAATGAATAAGTGATTTATTTTATTTTTTTAAATAGAAGTCTAGGTCTTGTGGGATATAAGCCGGATGTTATTGCACAAGGGAAATTTACGGAATATGGAATAAAAACAAAACTAAATATCAGAATGCCATTGCAAAATTAATAAAGATGAACATTCTTCTGAATGTATTCCGTGAATTACACTCTGTAAATCACAGTTAGAAATACGGCTACTAATCACATGTAGAAACAAAACCCTAGAAACCAAAAAAATGAAAAGGGTTATAGTATTTTTTTAAAAGTGCGATGAATGTGTACCTATCTCCACCCTCGCCACTGGCTCCCATGAGCTTGTGAGAATCAAGGAGCATTATTTTGAAGAGACTTGGTGTCTCAAATTATTGCTTGAACCTCATGTTTAATCGTTGTTCTTCATTGAACCGTTCTGGAATTTCATCGGGTTCTGGAAGTTCATCGGGTTCAATGGTTCAAGGCTTCATTGAACCGTTCTGGAAGTTCATTGAGTTCAATGGTTCAAGGCTTCATTGAACCATTCTAGAAGTTCATTGAGTTCAAGGTTCAACGTGAACAATCATCACTGTGACTGAACACCATCAGCGTATCGAAAGACTTTAACTATCGGCAAGAGTTGGGAGCTTTACACCGATATACAATTTGTGTGTATATCACAATTGTATGTTGTGACCATTTTGTGTGTATACCGCAAATACATGTGAGTATCATTCTGTGTGTATCTTGCTGTTGCATATCGCGCTTGTATGCAATGAACATACATTGCGAATGTACAAGTGTATCGGCATACAAATGAGATCAATGGTCGGGTCAAAGGTCGAATGCATCTTTCAAATGTATGTTGCAAATGTACATTGAGTTAGATACAATGCATGACCAGATGTATCAGTGACATCAGGGTATGATACTTTAGGTGACTGGCTATAGTAAGTCAACTAAAGCATATACAAATCGGCGAGAGATTGTTCATCGGGACAATGTAAACTGTTTGGACCGATGGCGAAGGTTTGACCGATGAAGGATGGAGAACTTGGGCATCGTGGAGACATTGGACTGTCGGTGCAAGAAGTGAAGCACTCACTGATGGAGCGGGTTAGTTCAACAAGGCTATAGCTTGGCTTCATCAGCAACAAAATTGCCGACAATGGTATTACTGTGTGTTCGGACATATAAATCGGAACATCATCAGCGACCTGGTGCATGTGGGATTAAACATCTCACTGGAATGTGAACAGTTACAATGGTTTGAAGGTAGCGGCGCTGGAGAAGTTAGATCGATCAGTTAGGGCAAAAGTTGAATAACTATCTTTGCTCTTGAAGACTGGATATATAAATAGATCTAGGTGTATCGTTGTAGACTAATGAAACGATTCGAATTATACAGTTTATTCTGTAGATGTACAGATGAAATAAATAGCTTTGTATAATTGAAAAAGAATCAATACCTAAACAAAAAGGAGCTGGTGATCTTTATTGTAATCTTTTAGTTTACTATAATAAAGATAGCTTCTATTGTGGTGGTGGGTTTTTTACCCGAAAGGGTTTTCCCATGTAAAACTGGTGTCGTTCTGTGTGTCTTAATTGTTTATTTTGTATTTCTAGTGTATTCATCTTTGGTTTGTGAATTGAAAGTTACCTGTTTGCATTATCCCCTTAGAATTATCATTAGGGAAGCTGTATTCCACACCTGTGCTTTCCTTACAAGTGGTATCAGAGCCTAGCCAGTTGTGTTATCCTTGTTGGTAGGTTGGGTTTTTTGTGTTAGTTCAGTGAGTGGGAGTTCTGTAGAGGTTTATTTGGTTAAATAAGATGGCAAGTACGTCAGACAAAATAGACATAGAAAAGTTCAATGGCACAAACTTTGAGTTGTGGAAACTTAAAGTTGAAGATATGTTGGTCTACAGAGATCTTTGGATTGCTGTGTTTGGAACTAAACCTTCAGCCATGAAGCAAGAAGATTGGGACCTGACAGATAGGAAAGCCAAAGGACTGATAAGATTAAGTTTATCTGACTCTGTTCTATTCAATGTCCATGAGGAAACGACTGCAAATGCTTTGTGGAAGAAGTTGAATAACATTTATCAGGGCAAGTCCTTGGTGAATAAACTTTTCCTCAGAAAGAAGTTGTATTCTCTGAAGATGGATGAAGGAGCACCTATAGCAGAACATCTGAGCTCGTTTAATACGATTGTTACACAGTTGACGTCTATAGGTGTAAAAATAGAAGAGGAGGACCACTGTATGCTTCTGTTGTGTTCCTTACCTGACTCACGGGATCATCTTGTGATGGCTATTGGAAGTACAACAACCATGTTATCAACTGAAACTGTTGTTGCCTCGCTGTTGTCTGAAGAGATGCAGAGGAAATCTTCTAAGATGGCCAAAGAGGCCCTGTCTGTTCGGGGTAGATCAAAGGAAAGAGGCAAGAAGAAGGACAAGAAATCTAAGTCAAAATCACAAGGGAAATCAAAATCTCCTGGCAAGAAGTCCAAGGTGAAGTGCTGGAATTGTGGGCAGAAAGGACACGTTAGGAAAGACTACAAAGAAGAGAAGAAGAAGAAGAAGAAGAAGAAGAAGAACTTCTCTGACTCTGAGTCTTCTCAGAGTGATGCCGATGCCTTCATTGCTGCTTTGGCAATGCCTACATCTGAAGATGTTTGGATGGTGGATTCAAGAGCATCTTTTCATATGACATCACATAGAGAGTGGTTCACAAAGTATGAACTGTATGCTGGTGGGAAGGTGTTCCTGGCAAGTGATTCGACACTGGAAATTGTTGGCCGAGGAAGAGTCAGAATCCAGTTCCCGGATGGCAGAATAAAGGGAATGAATGGAGTTTTACACATACTAGGTCTGGCTCGAAATTTACTTTCTGTTAGTAAGCTTAATGATGTTGGAGTGCAAGTTACTTTTGTGAATGGTGGCTGTAAGCTGACTAGAGGTTCTATTGTACTGGCAAAGGGTGAACGCATTGGAACTTTGTATAGGTTAGATGCTAAACCAATATGCTGTAATAATGTCTCTGTAAAATCTGGTAAAGCTACTATTGTAACACATGATGTAAACTCAATGGAAGTTAAACTTCCTGCAGAGAAAACAATGCTCTGGCATCATAGACTTGGTCACATAGGTGAAAAAGGTTTAAAAACCTTGAAAAACAAAAACCTGGTAGATGGGCTGATTGATTGTAATATGGAGTTCGATTTCTGTGAACATTGTATATATGGAAAACAAAACCGTGTTTCTTTTTATTCTAGTTCTCATAAATCTTCTGGTGTTCTGGACTATGTACATTCTGATGTTTTTGGTCCAGTTAATGTTCCTTCTTTATCTAAATCAAGATACTACGTATCATTTATTGATGATTATTCAAGGATGGCATTTGTTTATTTTTTGAAGAATAAATCAGAAGTGTTTAGTCGGTTTAAAGAATTTAAAACTCTTGTGGAAAATCAGACTGGTAGGAAAATAAAATGTTTGAGAACAGATAACGGTGGTGAATATTGCAATGTGGATTTTGATAAGTATTGTGTAGACCATGGAATTAAAAGGCATAAAACTACACCTTATACTCCACAACAAAATGGAGTTGCTGAAAGGTTAAATCGATCGTTGATGGAGAAAGCAAGAAGTATGTTGAGTTATACTGGTCTTGAACAAAGGTTTTGGGCTGAGGCAGTTGCTACAGCTTGTTACTTGCTGAATTGTTCTCCTACTTCGGCATTGGTTGATAAGACACCTATGGAAGCTTGGTCTAGAAAGAAGCCCTCTCTAAGACATCTTCGTGTCTTTGGCTGTGAGGCATATGCTCATATTCCTGATGTAAAAAGATCTAAGTTGGATTACAAAGCAGTCAAATGTATCTTTATTGGCTATGGAGTCGGTATTAAGGGGTACAAACTTTGGAATCCTAAAACTAAAAAAGTACTTTACAGCAGGAATGTAATTTTCAGAGAGGTGAAACCTTTCGTTAGTGGTCCTCAGCTGGAGAAGGCAGAAGAAAAGAAAGAAAAGAGTGTTGTGAATGTTCCTTTGACCCCTGTAAAAGAGGAACAACAAGCACCAAGTGTAGATGGTTTAGATGTAAGTTTGAGTAGCTCCGAAGATTCAGATCCAGAGCAAGAACCTGAACCTGCACCTCAGCTATTGAGGAGGTCTACACGTGAAAGAAGACAACTAGATAGGCATGGATTTTCAATACTTGATTCAAGTTGTGCTTATGCTTTACTTACTGATACTGATGAACCTAGATTGTGAAAGAAGCTATTAGTTTACCTGATTCAGATTCTTGGATGGAAGCCATGGATAGTGAAATGTCATCATTGAAAAAAAATGGAACCTGGGATCTGGTGCCCTTGCCTGAAGGAAGAAAACCTGTGGGCTATAAGTGGGTATTTAAAAGGAAATATGGTCCAGATGGTAGTCTTGATAAGCACAAGGCAAGATTGGTTGCTAAGGGGTATTCCCAAAAGGAAGGTATAGATTATGGAGAAATCTTTTCTCCTGTAGCCAAGCTGACATCCATTAGATTTCTTTTGTCACTTGCAACAACATATGATTTTGAAATTGAGCAGATAGATGTGACGATAGCATTTCTTCATGGGGACCTTGAAGAAGAAATTTATATGTCCCAACTAGAGCATTTTGTGGTAAAAGGTAAAGAACATCTGGTATGTAAACTTAAAAAGTCTCTTTATGGTTTGAAGCAATCTCCCATAATGTGGTATCAAAAATTTGATACGTATGTTTTATCTTTGGGATATATGAGATCTAAGTCTGATCATTGTGTCTATTATAAAACTGAAGGTGATTGGATTCTTATAATTGCACTGCATGTGGATGATATGTTGTTCATTGGCAATGGTAAGGGGATGATCTCAGATTTAAAATCTCAGTTGTCCTTGAAATTTGAAATGAAGAATCTGGGGGCAGCAAAGTACATTCTAGGAATGGAAATCAAAATGGATAGATCTAAGAGAAAGATTTGGCTCAGCCAGAGCAAGTATATTACCAATGTTTTTGATAAGTTTAATATGTCTGATTCTAAACAGTTAGTTGTTCCAGTTTTGCAGGGAATGAAACTATCTGTTGAAGATTGTCTAGAATCTTCGAATGGAATTGACGATATGAAAAAAGTGCCTTATGCAAGTGCTGTTGGTAGTTTAATGTATGCAATGGTCTGTACCAGACCAGTCATTGCCTAAGCAGTGGGAGTTTTGAGCCGGTTTATGGCGAATCCAGGCAGATCACATTGGGATGCTGTGAAGAGAGTTATGAGGTATTTGAAGGGAACTTTTGATTATGCTATTTGCTATCATGGAAACTCAATTGGATCTCAGAAATCTATCAGCATTCAGGGATATGTAGATTCTGATTGGGCAGAGGACATTGACAGTAGAAGATCCACGAGTGGATATCTATTCATGTTAAATGGTGGTGCTATCAGTTGGATGAGCAAGCGGTAGGCTGTAGTCGCTTTGTCCACAACAGAGGCAGAGTACATGGCAACTACTCGTGCATGCCAAGAAGCCATTTGGTTGAAGAGGTTGTGTTCTGATGTTGGTTTTAATGCAGGGCAGACACAAATTCACTGTGACAGTCAAAGTGCTATATGTTTGGCAAAGAATCCTACATTTCATGCTAGGACAAAACATATTGATGTCCAATATCACTTTGTTCATGATATGGTGGAAGACAGGAAGGTGAAGCTGGAAAAGATTGACACTTTAGAAAATGTCACTGACGCCTTAACTAAACCAGTGAGCACAACCAAGTTCAAATGGTGTTCGGATGGAATGGGTCTTCGGGCCCATAATTCTCAGTAATCATATGAGGATTACGAGGTAGCAGTAATCTCTTTGACAAATGGGAGATTAAAGAGACTTGGTGTCTCAAATTACTGCTTGAACCTCATGTTTAATCGTTGTTCTTCATTGAACCGTTCTAGAATTTCATCGGGTTTTGGAAGTTCATCGGGTTCAATGGTTCAAGGCTTCATTGAACCATTCTGGAAGTTCATCGGGTTCAATAGTTCAAGGCTTCATTGAACCATTTTGGAAGTTCATCAGGTTTTGGAAGTTCATCAAGTTCAAGGTTCAACATGAACAGTCATCGCTGTGACTGAACACCATCGGCGTATCGAAAGACTTTAACTATCGGCAAGAGTTGGGAGCTTTGCATCGATATACAATTTGTGTGTATATCACAATTGTATGTTGTGACCATTTTGTGTGTATACTGCAAATACATGTGAGTATCATTCTGTGTGTATCTCACTGTTGCATATTGCGCTTGTATGCAATGAACATACATTGCGAATGTACAAGTGTATCAGCATACAAAGGAGGTCAATGGTTGGGTCAAAGGTCAAATGCATCTTTTGAATGTATGTTGCGAATGTACATTGTAAATGTACATTGAGTTAGATACAATGCATGACCGGTTGTATCGGTGACATTGGGCTATGATACTTTAGGTGACCGGCTATAGTAAGTCAACTAAAGCATATACAAATCGGTGAGAGATTGTTCATCGGGACAATGTAAACTATTTGGACCGATGGCGAAGGTCTGACCGATGAAGGATGGAGGACTTGGGCATCGCAGAGACATTAGACTGTCGGTGCAAGAAGTGAAGCGCTCACCGATGGAGCGGGTTAGTCCGATAAGGCTATAGCTTGGCTTCGTCGACAACAAAATTACCGACAATGGTATTACTGTGTGTTCAGACATATAAACCGGAACATCATCAGCGACCTGGTGCATGTGGGATTAAACATCTCACTGGAATGTGAACAGTTACAATGGTTTGAAGGCAGCGGCGCTGAAGAAGTTAGATCGATCAGTTAGGGCAAAAGTTGAATAACTGTCTTTGCTCTTGAAGACTAGATATATAAACAGATCTATGTGTATCATTGCAGATTGATGAAACGATTTGAATTATACAGTTTATTCTATAGATGTGCAGATGAAATAAACGGCTTTGTATAATTGAAAAAGAATCAATACCTGAACAAAAAGGAGATGGGGATCTTTATTGTAATCTTTTAGTTTACTATAATAAAGATAGCTTCTATTGTGGTGGTGGGTTTTTTACCCGAAAGGGTTTTCCCACGTAAAACTGGTGTCGTTCTGTGTTGTCTTAATTGTTTATTTTGTATTTCTAGTGTATTCATCTTTGGTTTGTGAATTGAAAGTTACCTGTCTGCATTATCCCCTTAGAATTATCATTAGGGAAGTTGTATTCCGCACCTGTGCTTTCCTTACATATTTTGTCCTCAGATGTCTTCTGCACTACAATGCTCTGCACAACAAACGTATTGACCACAACCAGAGAAAATCCATCCCCAACTAGTCCAAATACACACTCCATCATACAACCACTGAAAACCCTCTTCCCTTTTCACTTCTTGCAAATGCTTCTTCACCAAGTAACACACAGACTGTATACCAAAACTATTGAACTCACCCTCTTCTTGTTCCTTTTCCTACTTTAGATTTTCCCGTGTCGATATAAAGAAAAATAATGTTTTGACTCTCCACCTAGTCCCTTTTACATGACGCGGGAAAATCTTAAATTTGGATTTCATTTTCTTGGGTTTTTAGTTTGTAAGGGTAAAAGTACCTCTTGCCTTAAATCATATTGTCTAATTTTTGTTTGTGTGACTAATTATTTAGTCATTTTTATTTGTGTGACTAATTATTTAGTTGTGTTTTTTACCAGACGATCAAATTAGTCATTTATAGCTGTGTTGCAAAAAATTAGTAGAATTTAGTCATTTTTAGTTGTCATGACTAAAAGTTTAAGGCACCTAGTCATTTATTTGCCAAATTCTACTAGTGTAAGTTGTGCTAGTACCGTGCCTATTGTGGTACTAGATGCATTGACATGAACACGAAATGATTGTGTCTAATCTGGAAAGATTAATATTGCATCCTTTTCTATCTTTTTCTTAAGTATATCAAACAATTTATAGTATTGAGGTGTCCATTCAAACTTCCCATTAGTCTCCTTCATTAGTAATTCCTCAATAGGTCTAGAGATTGTGACATAGTTTCTGATAAATTTTCAATGGTAACTGGTATAACCCAGAAATGTCTTTATCTTTGTTATACATTTTAGGGGTGGTATATTTAGAATATAATAGCCATTTTAAGTGGGTCTACTATCATTCCTTCTTTGTGTTGTGTAGAAAAGAGTGATCTAGTCTTAGGAGTTAAACTAGGTCAAAACCCTCTTCTACAAACATTGACACAAACTAAGCTTGACTTCTACCCTTGAGGGAGAGCCAAACTATAGGAGTTCTACCTCTTTGTTGTATAGATGAGTGTCAAACCAAATTCCACCAACCTAGCTAGGGCATGAGATCAAACTCTAGTTGAGAAAGATTAAGCTACAAATGACTGCTGAAAGCGAGATCTGAGAAACTAATTGAACAAAAGAGGTAAAGAAACAATTCAAAACCTGGATCTGGTGACCAAAATGCACATGACCAAGGCACTTGGGTGCCCTGGACCTCTTTTAGGGTTTACAGAAACTGTCACTTTTATCAGGTCTGCATCTGTAATATCTTCCATCTCTCAAGCTGGTATCTCCTGAAACCTGTTTGTCTGCTTTGCACATAAGAAAGAAGAGGGAAATATTTGTGGCTATATAGTAGCTTGCCTCAGTCAAGCCCCCATTTAGGTATTTCTACCTCATGGATAGATAAGATTAAATCCAGATGTTGTGTGTGCTTAGAAATCCTAAGTGTGAGTAGTAACATGCAAGATCTAACTAAATAATACCAAACCCTAATCCTATATGACTCAAGCAAATAGGAAAGGATGTCTTACTCAAGGAAACACACAACTTCACCTCAAGGATAAAGATTCATGGAAGGTTTTCAAAATAAGATGATACAACCATACCCTTGGCAGGTACTCAAGCCAAACTCAAGTTGGTGGTTCCAACCCTTCTCCCAATCATGCAAATTGCTTCAACCTATGAGCCAATGAGATATACTCAAGATCTCATCTCCTAACCTTCATACAAAATCTCTCCAAGAGCCAAGTAGAACTCCACTTGAACAAAAAATTGCAATAACACAATAGCATAGAGATCAAATAGCAATAGAGAGCTTTTCCACATTCAAAATCAACCTTGTCATTTAGTTTTAAAATGAGGTAAGTCACTTACTTTTATACAAGGCTATAGAAAATAGTAATTAGGATTAAAATGCCAACATAATGTGCCAAAAAGTAAATTTGAATTTAGGGTCAGCCTAAACAACATCAAAGCTGACTTGTAAGTTTAAATTGCATCCTGAAACACGGGAGGGACCAGGGCGCTTGGGTGCCCTGGGCCCAGGGGCAATTTAAGGCTTAAGTCCTCTCTTAATGCGGGGCTAACTCCAAATCTTGATTTATTTCTTGGGGTCATGATGAAATTTTAACCAAAATCATGACATTCTCTATAAATGAGGCCAAAAGAGGGTTTTAAGGTGGACCTAAAAATGGACTAGGCTTGGGATCACTAAAGGGAGAAGCTAAACATAGTGAAATTGTGCCTACACACAAGTGTACATAATTTATGACATAACATTTAGCCCCCACTGTAGCAGTCATATGACACTACCTGCATATGCAAGATAAAGGAGAGGAAAGTAAAAACATATTGCAAAAAGGATGTCAAAAATGATACTGTCGAGGACACAGATTGTCATCACGCAAGAGGGTGAAGCCCCCAATCTATGATCCTGCACAATGTTAGTGTGATAAGATAATCCTGCAACCAACAAGTGTATGCATTAGTTCCAAAACTGATGCAGGAGCATCCCAGGTTGCAGAGCAATCTTGCATCAACCAAAAATATTTGCATTCATTTCTTTTCTTTCATTTTCCAATTCAGTTCAGTCATTTACAGTTTCAAAATTTTGTACCGCATTTTGCCGCATCTTCATATCTGATCTCGTGGAGCAAGACTTAACATCTAGATATCATCATCTACATCATATCCAAAATTTAGATCATTTGGACTTGTTTGCTAAGAGTTACCGCTATCAGAAGATCACCAGTTCTCACATAGCAGAGCATACAGACTGTCAGCTGAAGGAGAAGGTTTGCAGAGCACTTCTGTGACTTGTGGAGCCTAATGACATATCATACATGGCACATAAGGATTAGATAAGCCTTCCTCGAGGTCTGCACCTTGATTCATGCATTTGCGGAGCATTACCAGATGATTGAAGGCCAACCTACTTATTTTTACACGTTACATCCCTTCATTGGAATTTGTAACCTTCTTTGGCTGATGTGGAGGATTTCATGAGCTTGAAGACGATATATATAGATCTCTTAGGTGCATTAGGAAGTCAGTTGATTAGTTAGTGGTTCTAGGATATAATTTAGATAGCTTAGCTAAGATGTTTTGTTCTAGGGGAGTGCTTCAAAGCAAAATCTATTGTAATTGGAATTCAGGCCTGTGAGCCCTAGATTGTAGCCCGCATGTTTTCAGCATATAAGCATTCTGAATATATGATATATTGAGCATTTGAATCTTCCATTGCATTTTATCTTCGTGTTGTTTCCATTGTGTTTACTCTAGCTACACGGCCTGAATAGTTCATTCTGTGAACCCTCCAATCGTGACTACACCAAAAACTCTAAAGGGGAAAGGTGATGAGAGCAAAATTTGTGGGTAGATATATGCCCCCTTGTTTTTGCTTACTACTTCAGGATGTAGAAACAAGGTGGCGATCTTTCCACTTCGACTTTCTAAAGAGAGAAGGTTGATGAATATGCTTCTATAGGGGCATTCTTGTGAATAACATTGAGACGCAAAACATATGGTTGTGAAGATGATAGAACCATGATTTAAACACAACAAATGACACTCAAATTTGAGTATGCTAGCCTAAGTTATTGATGTTTAGATGAAAAGATGTTTATAGAAAAAGTGGTCTTTGACCCTGGATAGTAATCAGGAGTTCTAGCTTTTTAGTATAAATAGTAGAAGCAGTTCTCACATTGTACCATTCTATTGTCATTTTCAATCATTTTGGGAGATAGAGCGAGGAGGAGAGCCATCATGCTGAGTTGAAGGCCATATCAACCACCGAGGCTAGAAGCACTCGGAGTTGAGTAGCGCATGGACTTGACGAGCATGAGGTAGGCTTCCACTCGCCTTGCAATTTTATTTATGTGATTATTTTAATTTTTTTTTTCAAATTTCAAGCCAAAATGGGCCCAGGGGACACTTTTCAGTATCCACTTAGGGCGCCATTGTCCTCCTAGGGCACCCCAAACCTCTCTAAGTGCCCAGGTCCTCCTTGAGCATCCCAGACCTGTCTGGACGCCCTGGTCCTAGGACAAGGATAATGATGCTTGTTGTGATTGTTGATGAAGTTTTTAAGAATGAAGTCTGACGTATACCTTGCTTTTTATGTTTCAAGATTTCCCAGGGACGCGAGAGCATGCCTACATTCGTCTATTCACATTGTTGCGTAGTCAATCAAGTACACTTATTGACGCAAAGATGGGACATCTATGAGATGTTGGATTATGGTGGGTGTACACTATGCCCATGATGGTGTACCACCATTCTATGTTGATGGTACTCATGGAGAGATGGAACACAAATACATCCACTTTTCATCTTTTGACAGGAGAGATGACTGTGACCTCAGAGATGTGTACATGATACTATGATTACCTATGTGTAGTGAGACAACCAAGGTCATAGAGCAGAGGTCTAGGGACTATACTTGAGAGAGCCAACTATATTTTCTTGGGCACACAGTACCATCAAGTGCTTGAGGACACATTGACATCAGGTTTTTAGAGTAGGGTGCAGATGTTATACCGATTGTATGTCGCATCATGATCGCTACCGTCACACTAGTTGTCACATAAGATGGGCGAGAAACACACCTTCACGGGGGCCTAGTCCATACTATTAGAGTGATGGAGGAGTAGAGGATGGCATACTCCTGGGGATGGAGTATGCTTTCTCACTTATATTATGATTTGGGTCACTATGTTCATCATGAGACACACAACTTGATGATATTCATGCTCCTATAGGTGTGGGCATTTGAGCACATTACATGCATGAGGCCTATGGGTTATCTAATAAAGATTATTGGGACTGACCCATGAGCACACGCCTACGAGCTGAGAGGACTATGGAGATATGGTGATTTATTATTTTGGAGGATTGTGTTTCACATGCTACAACCATAGGCCATCATGTGGAGACAATACATGAGATGTAGACTATGGATGGGATAAAGGAGGCAGCTAGCGAGGATGTAGAGAGATTGGTTGTTGACCGGTCACTGAGATCGCATCATAGTTACCTTCTACTATGATAGGGTGATGAGATAGTTTGGATGAGTGCAGGGAATTCCTACAACACGACTATTCTAGACACGAGGTTATCACATTGTGGGGTGCGGCCCCAAGATAGGGCACGACTCACCATCACAGACGTGGTGCTGAGTGATCTTGATGATAATACAAAGGATGATGATCTTGTCTCTGATGTTACCGATGTAGGTGTGAGCCCAACATATACAACATGGTGGGAGACAACATGCCTTGCCCCTATTTTCCCTCACGATCATCATGTTGGCGATCCCAAGTCCTGGGTTGAGTGAGGAGATGAGTCAGAGGGAGGAGAGAGACAGTGACAGAGATGATGTGAGAGATGATGAGGAGGATCCACGAGTTCTGATGATGAGAGGTAGACGACACTAGCTAGCGGAGGGTGTAGGAGTCGACGAGGAGAGACCTGAGGTCCGAGCTCATAGCCTACGACCACAGTGCGCAGCTAGAGGAGTATAGTGTCACTTTGAGCATGAATCGACGAGGAGGGACCTAAGGTCTGAGCTCATAGCCTACGACCATAGTGCGCAGCCAAAGGAGTACAGTGTCACTTCGAGCATGGAGAGTCAAGTGGTGGCGCCACTACAATGCCCCCCGTAGTTGAGATGATTGCATATACCAGTGTAGTCATCATTCCACATGATCCATCATGGTAGGAGGATGATCTAGGTGATGATTATATATATTTTTATTATGCTTATAGTGATTTTAGAATGCATAAAGTTGATTTGATTGATATACTGACATGATGATTATTTTACACTATGTTGTTGGTTCTAGTGCATGGTGCGACTTTGTGATTTGGATCATAGTAGCGATGGTACCTACTGAGTTGACATAGCACCAGGGCAGGCCAGCTATAGGCCACCACATGAGGCGAGTTGACACACAGAGATATTTGATCCTGTAGCACGACTTAAATCAGAATTTGAGGTAGGACAAGTGGAGCGTGATTAGCTAGTAGTCAAGTGAGACCGGGTGGGTTAGAGGGTAGTGAGTGCTGAGGAGGCATATGATGCTTTCCAAACACAGTTAGATCATCATAGAGTCATGGTGACATCAGGTACTGAGCATGGTCTACTGAGCTATCTACAGGCTGAGGTGGATTAGACGAGAGTTGAGAGAGATCACTTCCAACGCCAACACACATAGTCCTGTTAGGAGATAGGGGAGCTTAGAGGCGAGCTTAGGAGCTTACGATCGCGGAGTTCCTCTGGGAGTTACTCACGATCAGTAACTTCACACAAGTGGCCATCTGATACTCGTTCACCACCAGGTATTGAGGGATTTGGGTATCATGATCCATCACATTGATGATATCTTATTGTACTATGTTGGGTTTCACCATATTTTGTTGTAGTGGTGAACTTATGTACTCAAACTCTTTATGATTATATATATAGTTTTGATTCATGACTTGGTGTTTTTATTCTAGATGCCATTTGTGATCTACTTGTGAAGTAAATGTGACAAAGATCTAGATTTGTTTTATACATGTAGGTCAAATTAAATGCTAAAAGTGTTTTGTGTAAATAATTGTGTATAATTGTTTAACAAATGCAACAATAATTTAAATGATACATGTTCTAATGAAACACACATATGTATGCTTAATTAGGTTTTAACAAGATGTACACACATGATGAAATAATTCAGTTGTGATCTCATGAAACAATGTTGTAACGTTGTTAGATTAGATCCAGCAACAATTATTGACCATGATACACATCTATCGACTTGTATGCTAATAACTAAGTAATTCTCTAAACCAATAAAACTACTCTAAAGAATCAAGACAAACTACATATTTTCTCAAGACTGAGCAAATAATGAAATGATAAATTTACATTTACTATTTGCCAAACATTTGCTTTATAATGAAAGAGATATCATACGAGAAAACAACTAAATTTTAAGCATAATATCTAAGCAAATGATTAGCATTAATAGGTTCTTTAAGAGGTGTACCTTATACATTGGCTAGTCTATACGCACCTGATCCTAAGGATTCAATGATGATGTAAGGTCCTAGTCAATTCGGGTTAAACTTCCCTTTTCCGCTGGGAGGTGCATTGACATTGCGTTGATTTTCATAAAGTACCAAATCTCCAACCTCGAATGAATGATGAATAACATGTTCATTGTACAAGCATTGCACAAACTTTTGATGAGCTTGAAGATGTTCGTGTTACAAATATGTGCCTAATCGGTGTTGTCATTAATGTCAACATATATGTGTTGTCATTGGTGTCAACTGTGCTCCTATCTTGTTGCTGGCTTGTAATGAGTAAGATGCTTTGTAAGTAATCCTGATGTTGCGGATATTGAGAAAATTAGCTCCTCCAGTAGAAACAGTGAGTTGTAGCGGAAATAATGTATTGCATATAGAAGAACAATCCAAGAGATTGCTCTGCATTTCCTACTGGATGAATATCTTTGTCTGCGGATTGGAAGTTATTTAGAAGTCTATTTGAAGATGTTATATTCCAAGTTTGAGCCTCTGGTATGAAGATTTGAGTGAGTTATGTTCACCAGAGTGAAAGCTACTTTTCCTGTATGTTTGGTAATGACAGGGAGAAAGTATTATGCTCCGCATTCCTCCGCATTGAAGTATTTTGATCTGCGGTTCTAGAGTTAAGTATGAGATGATGTTATGTGCCTTCAACTCCAATGGTTCATGATTTGGTGGTCTGCAAGTGATCTTTTCATTATGACAGTGGCTGGCAGTGTTGGCTATGTGGCTGGCAGTGTTGGCTATGTGCTTTGGTTTGAAGAATCTTCTCTAAAGAGTGGTTAAAGGTTGTGCGGTTGTTCTTGGTGATTACAATATGCTTGTGGATGTCTTCTGATTGTGTTCCTACCTTTGGATTGGTCTGCATAGAGTAATTTGGATCGTGGATGAAGTTTGTTCCTTGAAGTCCTAGTGTTCTCACCAGTCTTGGTCGACTTGGTTGATTTCACTAATTGCGGAGATGCCTTGAAGATTGTGGAAGTGTGTCATGGCAATAAGAATTGCGTTTGAGTCCCAGCTAAGGTGTAATGTGATCCGCATACATCTTTACCTTAGCAAATCTTGTTTAGGTCTAGACCTATTTCTTTGTATTATTGTAATGCTGACCTTGGAGAATGTTCCAATGGTTGATGAATGTAATGCCGACCTTGATGTACATTCCAAGGTTGATGAATTGTATAAAAGCATGTAATAGAGTTGCAAAAAAAAGGCGTGTGTGCGAATATGAAGAGATAAGTGTGAAGGTGTGAAAAAGCAGAGTAGAGAAGTTATATTGTGCTTCAATGGAACTAAACTCAGGCATGGAGTAGATGCTATTCAATTAGTTCACCATATTTGGCAGTGAGTCATTCTTTGCAGTGAGCCTCTATTTTTTGGTATTGTTATAACTCATATATTTCTGTAGGCTAACACCCACCGTGGTTTTTCCCTTTTAGGGTTTTCCACGTAAAAATCTAGTGTCTACTGTGTTGGATGCATGATTGTGATTAAGTCTATGGTTTCATGCTTTCATGGTTAAATCTGATTATCAATAATTAAGTTGTTGATGGTTTGATATTCATATAAAGCTAAGTTTTTGTGACAATTGATTCACCCCCCTCTCAGTTGTCTGGTGTATTTCAATAGTTTGAGGGCATTTATACGTTGTTCATCAAGCATCTCAAGTTGTTGATATCGTTATTCCCTTTGAGTATTTTTGTCGAGGATGCCCTTGAGAGAAATTTGCGATGATCAAATTTCTAACTCGAAAGGCATAATCGCATCAACACCATACACAAGGTTGTACAGGGTACGAACACTTGTTCGATAGGCCCATAATGCATATGATAATTAAGTATGCCAATCTTTTTGATGTTTACTAATATTTTTTCAAAGAATTTGTCCAATTATCTTGTTAGAAGCTTCCGCTTGTCCGTTTGATTGAGGATAATACAATGTAGAGAAGTGCTGCTCAATATGATATCTTTCAAGGAATTTCTTCACGTCTTTATTCTTAAATGAAGCACCATTGTCAGAAACCAAAGTAGAAGGAATACCAAATCGAGAGATTATGTTATCTTGAATGAAATGATAAATTACTTCAACAGTTGTGGATTAGAAGGGAATCACTTTGACCCATTTCGTAAAGTAATCGGTAGCTGTGATGATGAAAGTATGTCCTTGAAAAGGAGGAGAAATTTTTCCAATAAGATCCAATCCCCACACAAAAAATAGCCAAGGTGAAACCTAAGCACAAAGTTCCTAGGCAGGAGCTCGAATGAGATTATGTTGTTGACACTGTGGACACTTTTTGACGAAGGCAAAGGAATCTCGTTCCATGTCTTGCCAATAGTAACCCATACGAAGCAATTTTTGAACAAGAGATCTTCCACCGAAATGTCCTCCGCAGGCACCTGAATGTGCCTCCTTTAGGGCAATCGAGATCTTAGAGCCATTAAGGCAACGAAGGAGAGGACCTTCATAGCTTCATCAATATAGAATGTTTGATAAAATGATGTAATGTGCCACAAGTTTGCATATGCAAACTTGAGCGCTTCTGGATGCTAGATCAAGAAGGGTACCATCACACAAATATTAGAATATATGGGAGTACCATTCTCTTGACTCTACATAACCACAAAGGGCAACATTGGGGATTTTAGATATCAAAGGTTCTTTAAGATTATAGATGATAAGTTGATAATTCCTCGTAGAATCTTCAAGGGACATAAGGGAAGTAGCGCTTGCCATTGCGTCCGCATGTCGATTGTCTTTTCATGGAATTGTGTTGATTGTGTAAGATGAGAAATTCTTCAATAAAGATAAGACCAAGTCCCGATACTGAGATAATTTATCTTGCTTTGCTTGATAAGATCCAGTGACTTGTCTTATTATCAATTGAGAATCACTAAATATTGAAATATATTTGATGTTAAGAGACAAAGTGAGACACAAGCTAGCAATAAGGGCTTCGTACTTCGCAATGTTGTTGGTACATAGAAAATTAAGATGACAAGATAGAGGAATTGACTTTGCCTAAAGGAGGTACTAGTATAACATCAACATCGGAGCCAGTTCAACATCTAGACCCATTGAAGAATAATTTCCACTTATCATCATCATCCAAAGAAAGGATTTGATCATTAGGGAAAGAATCTTGATTTGCAAAAGTGAATGGTGAAATAACTTCTGCTAAGTGGTTGGTCAACGCTTGCCCTTTAATTGCCTTTTGAGAGACAAATTTAAGATCAAATTCCATTAACAACATAACCCACTTTGCTAAGCGTCCTGAAAGATCTGTTTTAGCAAATAGATGCTTTAAAGAATTTAATCGCATTAAAAAATAAAAAATAAAAAATAATAATAATTACGCCGAGAGGCGTTCTACACTCACATCAATTAAGATTCAGATTCCCAAGTAAACAAAATTCATAAAATGTGTAAATAAATAAATTCGTGGAAGCCAAATGGATGGAAAAATAGAAAAAACTTGCACCGGAGTGAAATCTTTATTACATTTGGAGATTAAATTAACTCATGTGAGCATATCAAATATTCTAACTGCAAGTAATTTATAAATGCCAACAAATTGGAAGATATCTCTAGCCTTTAAAAATAAATATACTAGTAATAATAATAATGAACTTACCATATACATATTGAAGCTCTAACAACTAGTGCATAGAGAAAATATTCGTTGGCTCTAATAATAAAATAACTAGCAATTGCACCCATAGGTTCAATGGGTAGGCTAAAAACTTTATGTAGAAATTATAGAATTTGTTAGATATTTTTTTATTATTAATAAATTTATAAGTTATTTAATCCACAAAATTATTTTATCAATTCTTATTGAAATTTCATCACATTAATTATTGTCTTCTTTCATTTATATTATAAATTTATTTTTACAGAGACGAACAAACATAGTTGGGTAAAATTATGATCATGTCAATTCCTTACCAAGGAAATTTTTACAGAGACGAACAAACATAGTTGGGTAAAATTATGATCATGTCAATTCCTTACCAAGGAAATATTTATATTTTTTAAGTTATCATTACTTTACATTCACTCCCTATGGGAAAAAAATTAGAGAATTCCAACCTACTGCGAGTCACTGTGGATTAACTGAATGGAACTCTCCTTCAACAATACTACCCTAACTAACTATATCATATATTATGGTTTTTTAATATTAATGTAATATTATATTATTCTTCATATTATAATAAAACCATAAAAACATGTTTTTGATTTTGTTATATAATATCCTATGTTTACTTTAAAAAAAATATATATGATTTGCAAATTTTTAATGTTATTATATTTTAATTACATTTAAAACAAGGAACATTGAAATAATTAATGATAATTCAAATTTCTTGAAACCTTAAATATCCTATGATAAATTTTAACGTACATTAAAATAAGGAGCATTGAAATAATTAATGATAATTCAAAGGGGATCTCCTTTACAATAATTACACTAAATTGTGACAATAAATTGTTATTTTAATTATTGGCCGATAGGCTTTTATATGTAAACATTTAGTGTTGGGAAAGTTGTCTCAAATTTTCTAAACTCAGTTTTTCTCATGTAGAGAAAAATTGTGTCACAATTTTTAATATTATATTACTATTATATATATCTATATAACATATATTATTTTAAAAACTATTTTAATAACATATATTATAAAAACAATGACATAGGTTAATTTAAGTAATATTAAATAATAATATATATAATAATATAATATAGTATATTTATATTTTATGTTTTCTAATATATATAATAATACTTATATTTATAATATAAATTTAAAATATAAAATAAATATATAATTACATATACTTGTGAACATAATAAATATATTTAATTTAATATGTGTATTTAAGTTAAATTAAATAATATTAAATAATAATATATTAGTAATATAATATATTTATATTTATGTTTTCTAATATATATAATAATACATATTTTTTTAATATAGATTTAAAATATTATCCTCCACATTCATGTAATGATGTCAAAAATAAAATAAAATTGAGGGCCGTCTAAACTATTTAGGCCTTTTCAGCGCAAAATGCCAAATCAAATTACACTGAAGATTCTGTGATGTCATCACATAATACCTAACTGTATATTTTTAATTTAGCGTGTGATGTTGTTTTCCTTTTTAACGGGAACTGGCATATAAATTTCACTTAACAGAGAAGTCAACCGTCAAATATAAAGCACTAAAAGATCCCATTGGTCAAGGGTTGTTTGGTAGAATTTGTTATAAATGCGATGATGCCTTTTGCTCAGTATTGATTTAAAAGCCAGTTATTACGTGGTCTAAATAATTGAAGTGAAGTTTTTTATGTGTAAGTGCACCGGGGCCACTACCTTCTCATTTTAATTTGCCACTTGCCTCACATCGCTGACTAAAATAGAGTGGTTGAAATAAAATAACCTTCAAGTATATTTTTTGTGGTGGGGTATTGTATTAATTTTTTTTTTTTTTTATAATTTATGGCATAGTTTGAAAAACAATCAATGGACAAGATTCATTTCATGATAATCTTTTTAATCTAGGTCCTCTATCTATATGATTCAACATGTACTGTTCACATAAGAAAGACTTTCAGCCTAAAAATAAAAATAAAAATAAAAATCCTTGAGTGTGCAAGGAAACCTAGTTTCAAACAAATAAATCTTTGGGCGAAACCCTATAATTTCTTAGCAGCAGACGAAGATATAACAATTTCTTTCACCATTATTTACAGGCGCTATCAAATTTTCCTTATTGAACACACTCGATCGTTTGCTGAAAAGGATGAGAAGGAAATGTGAAGAATTCCATTAGCTATCAAAATAAAACTGGTCTTTCGTTCCACATGATGTTATTATTATTATTTTTTGACGGCTAACAGATGTCCTCCTATTTATCAAGATTGAAAAATTCAATCCAGACCCAGATATGCATTTATAAACCAAAGCTTCAAATTACCTTGCTTCGGTTGATTTTTTGCCATGATGATATCATATATTCGGCCGTTTACAGCCTCTCTACGGCTTCAGCTATTAAAAATCGTAGCTCAGATATTCTCTCCAGCTCAGGTATTCTCTCCATTTTTATAGCTTTTTTCAGTTTGCTACCAGTTATAGTTTATAGAGTATCCTTCAGCATTGGGATGTTCTTAAAACACAAATACACCCACCAGCATGTGTTTTATGGCCTGCTTTCACATATCGTCTCTTACCGCTTCTGAGGCCGGAAGAAATGGGCAAGGATTTTTAGGATGAGATTGAAGGGGTCCTATGGAGTTGCTAGAGGATCTATTTTTGTAGATCAAGGGTTCCATGAAACCCAAAAAAAATTAGTTTCTTATAAATTAAAATATTTTCCTCCAAAATAGAAGGGAATTTTTAATTTTTTAATTTGTAATCCTAAAAAATCTCTCTAAATCAATTAACATTAAACTAAAAACCTTAGTGAAACTCCCAACCTCCATAGTTTTAAGCCTACCTACAACTACAAAATGCTCCTAAAAAATTTCAACAACACTGCTGATAATTTAGGAAGCCCCCTCCATGGGACAGCTTCCTAAGGAGTGCTAATACTTTGGGTTTACCACTCAATTGTAGGTTTTTAAGATGAGATTGAACTTGGGTCGTAAGTTTGGTAATATTTTAATTACTTTCTCAGAAGTTTCTTAGATGAGATCGAACCCAGGTCACCAGACGGAAAGCTTTACATTTACCACTCAATTACTCTCTCAGACTCAGAGGCTCCTAGGATGAGATTGAACCTGGGTTATTATTGCGATAATACTTCACCTCTACTACTCAATTACTCTCTCAGACTTTCTACCTCAATTTTTTTACTCTATTTTTAATGGTAATATTCCCTGTTAGGGGATTCAGATAGCGGGCCACTGAGAAGTGAGGCAGTGACTCGATCTAAGCCATGCTTGGTAAACTGCCAGGCAGTAACTGCTGGGCCACTGCCCACAGGTCCGAATGCTACTATACTGTTGATATAATCTTTTGATCTTTGTTTTTCCAACAGATGCTATCTCGAGTTCTATCAGTACCATTCCGCCTATCACATGGATCTGATAGGGACATCTTTTTTTTGGCTCTCTCTTATTCATCAGGTCTTTAGACTGTATATTTAAGCTTACTCAAACTGTTACAAGTACATTTATTTTCCAACCAATACAATTTCATACCCATAAAGGGACAGATCAACAGATAGGTACATCGTAAACTGCGATTGACAAGAGCAGTCCCAAAGAAATTTATAATTAGTAATAACGAAATTGCTATGCAGGCTGTATAACGGTGATGCTAGACCTGTTGTATCTATCATTTAAATTCTCTATTGTTAACAAGCCTTTTAAAATGTTAATGCCATCTACCAGCATCATGGGTTAAAAAAACACAAGATGCTAAAAAACATAAGCCATTTGTGATCAGGGGCCATCTATCAAGATGCTGTCAAAATAGTTAGTGTGGCGCTCACCAGAGATATTGCTATTATTTTGATGGCCAATGGTAATTTCCACATCCCATCTCAATTTCATAGGTTGCTTTCTGAAGGTGCTGCAAACAAGAACAAATTGCAGGGTACTGTTAACGAAGCCCAGAAATCTGACAATTAATGTGGAAAGTGTACTGGAATCCAAGGTATTGTCAAATGCAACCCTGTTCAAGGACAGGAGGATCGCAATAGGCTTTGCAGAGGTGGCTATCAAAACATGTTTTGATCTGGTGTTAAAACAACTATTATATTTTGTGCTGAATTGCTCATCAATCAAGGTATGCATGCCAATTGTTAGATCTAGAGTGAGCTTCTAATTTCTTTTGTCGCACTTGTTTTTGTAGAAAATGTAAATTTTTATTAAATTGTTCCATAATGCACGACTGGTATCCAATGTGATTGTGAGAATCTTGATGGGAGATCTAGAAACACAAGTCAGGAGTAAAAAGAGGAAGATGGTGATAATGTGACTCCTATAAACTCTTTTACAGAACTCCTTAGTAGAGTCTGTTACGGCAAACATATGATCTCTTCGATCCATATTGCAGAGGTAATGTATAAGATACCAGTAGCCATAAAAAATCAGCAATAAGTGTGATACTTGTCAGAGATTCTGCTTTTATTTCAATAGCTAATGTTAATATTCCATATTCCATATTCCTTTTTAAATTTCGTGGCTGCTTTCTGAAAGTGCTGTAAACAAGACTAGATTGCTAGTTTGCAAGTAAATAAACGAAGCAGCAGCCCAGAAAAATGACAATTGGGGATTCCACGAAGGGGACTGTCGCTGCTTTTTTTGTGCCTGGGGTTGTTCTAGGCAACATATTAAATCACAAAACTGCAATAAATAAAATTTTGTCCACAAAATGTGGAGCAGCTACTGTTCCCATGGAGCGGTTCCATGGAGGGGCTTCCTAAATTGTTTCAGCGCATTTTAAAATCAAGTGGTAGTTGCAGGTGGGCTTAAAACTTTATGGAAGTCTGCTGCATAGTTTATTTTGGCTAGCAGTCATTGTTCAATTTTTTTTTGGAGATATTTGTGAAGCCAATGACCCCATGAAACTTTATTTTTCTGCTTATTTTAAGCAGTTATCTTAATTTAGAGTTTTTTATTATATAGAAAAACAAAAAATAAATTATTTTAACAATGTTAATTGGAAAGAAAATTAAAAAAA
Organism: Cunninghamia lanceolata; assembly: GCA_027924645.1. Taxonomy (NCBI): domain Eukaryota; kingdom Viridiplantae; phylum Streptophyta; class Pinopsida; order Cupressales; family Cupressaceae; genus Cunninghamia; species Cunninghamia lanceolata. The sequence goes on along the minus strand of BSBN01000141.1, from coordinate 780,782 downwards.
AAGTGGGAATGAAATCTATGCAGCCACATGGCATAGCTGCTCCACAAAAATAGGAAAGATTCTATATTATACTTTTCCACAATTATAAATTTGCATGGGGCCACTTCAACTGCTTAAATTTAAACAGAAAATTAACTTAAGCATGGGGACATAGGGTTAGCAGATATTTTTTACTACCTACAAATAAAAAAATTAACCCCCTAAAAAATAGCTGCTCCTATGATTTTAATTAATGTTGTACAATTTTTTTTTGGTTCATGGGACCCCTTACTCCACAAAAATAGATCCTCTAGCGACTCCATGGACCCCTTCCTAATAGTTTCAGCCAGGGCTAACTGTGGAGTGCTGAGAATTTGCAACACCTATGCATACATTTAAGGAAGTATTTTTGCCAAATGGCATCTATCTGTAATATTCACCATTTCTACAGTTTGTTTCAAATAAATTCAAAAGTGCTGCAGCAGAACAAGAAATCTCATGTAACATGGGACCATTTTATACCAAAATGCTGCTATATTTTCTCAGCAGCACTTGCAGAGAAAACTGTGGTATGTCACCTTCATGGGGCCTCTTGGTTAGTGCGTAAAGACTACAGCGCCCCAAGGTTGAACTATTGACAAAGGCACTGCTTTAGAGGACAGCTAACATGATTGGCTTCATAGAGTTGACTGCCAAGACATTTTCTGCTCGGATCACGGATGCTAAAACAACTGCCATATTTTCCGTATCGAATTGCTCTTAAGTGGAGACGTGCATGCCAGATGGTAGTTATCTAGAGTGAGCTTCGAACTAGTTTTTGTTGTAGACATTTTGTGTAACTTAGCTGTAAGCCATGTACCGACTGAAACTTTTTAAAGAAATTGTATCATTGTGCTTGATTGGGAATTATTATAGAACAAGTTGTGGACAAGTTTTTAAAAAAACTCAGCAAACATGTTTGTCATCCCCAAAACTTTTGGGAAAATTGTACTTTCAGGTCTGATATACTTCCATTTGTGAAAACCTAAATTTGTGTTGTTAAGAATCGTGTAAGGTTTTGGATCAACATTTTTTTGTACTTAGAGTGAAATTTATTAGGAATTGGACATCAGAAGCATGATTCACCAGTATACACAAATGAGACCAAATAAATAGTATTTTTCATGATAATGGTTTTACTATCCATCGTCTCTGCTAGTTGCTGCTCATAATTTCTTGAACTTTGTTTTTTATCTTTGATATGTGGGGTTCGTCAGGGCTTCTTTGTTCCATATACAAATGTGTAATAACTTCATTCGATATCCTAAATCTCAAATATCAACATGTAATCATGAGGTAATATGAGGGGTGGATGAGAGGTTGGTTTGTATCTCAGTCCGCAAAGAGGTGAGTTTGAACAGTGATGATTCTCTTGAGAAAATGAATTGACATGTTAAATTCCAAATTAGAAAATCTTTCTAAGTTGAGATGGTAAATAAATCGAGTTTGTAAGTGTATTATCGTAGTCTTTTTTTATTGGGTGGGTGAAATATAGAGTTGAGACGGGGTTAATAGAGGGGAATGCAAGGTAAAATTTCCTATTAACAACCATTTTATTGACAAAGTCATTGTTGACGTTGTTTGTTACGTTTATGCTGTAGTATTTGACAACGCTTATGTATATGTGAGGGATGCAGTCTTCTAAAAGAGAGGTTATCAATATGAGTTGGTAAAGGAAGGTACTACATCATCCACTCGTATGAAAGTAAATTCAAACTTTTTTTGACTAGTGATTTTCATTAATACTGGTGAGAAGTTTGCTTTGTTTTTTAGGAGCAGCAAAATAATAAAATCTTGTAATGCAATACTTATGAGGTCTATTAAGAAAGAGAAATAAAATGAAAGATAATTTGCATTAGTTCAATGAAGTATTTTAAAAAATTAAAGGGTAATATTTTAAATTAGTCATTGGGCATGAGATTCATTTGCTACCAAGTAATTCACTCTCCAACATTGGGCTTGATTGCAAATTACTATTGGAGGCCAATGAGGTAAAGATTCAATTGCAAGCTTTATTAGAGCAAGGTGTAAATATTTCTTAATCCTTCTTCATGTGGTTATTTTATTTAGTACCTAAAAAGATGATTCTTGGAGGATTGCATTGAATAATATAATGTTCAATAATATGTACTCTCTTCGATATTTTGATTCAAATTTAACATGTTAAGTATTTTACTAAGTTTTGAAATTAAGGATTGAAGACATGTGGAAAACATTATTCAAGACAAGAAAAGACAAGGTTTATTATGAATGGTTAGTTTTTCCTTTGAGGTTATGTAACACACTTTCTACTTTCATGAGGCAATCATTGTTTACTTGAATAGCATATTGATTTTTATTAGAACTTTTGTTGAATTTTTAACTAGTGAAATGAGTTTTTCAAGTTTTGAAGAAGTAATTGAATGAGAAGAAATGAGTTTGAACAATTGTCACTTGTTTGCTTGGGGCACATGGTTGGAGATAGATTGGTATTAATTCAGAAAATGTTGAGGCCAACTTGAAGTGGTCCACACTTGCTAGCCTGAGCGAGACAAGAAGTTTCCTAGGGGCACTCAATATTTGAGAAACTTCATATGCTCTTTCTCATCAATAAAAGTGCCTTTGTATGTTATTATATTAGGTGGTAGGTCCTTCACTTGAGGTAAGTATCAACAAAAATCATTTGAGGGGTTTAAGAAAAAGATCAACCATCCACTGGCATTGGTTTTACCTTATTTGTAGTAGTCATTTGAATTGGAATTTGATATGAGTATGCAACAAGAAATTTTTTGTCATATTCCAAAGAGGTAACCCTTTTTTTTATATAATTTGGAAAATTTTATTATCATATGTTCTGTTTCAAGCGATAAAGAAATAAAAACACTATTTGATTAGTAAAGATTGATTGTCAACCACTTCAATTTTTTCAAGCTCAATTTCAATTGTAACAAGCTAGGTATTATAAATCGATGGGTTTATTCCTATATTCTTATTTGATCAAGTATAAGAAGGGTGTGAGTAATGAACTTGTTGATATGTTGTTTAGACCTCCCTTGATTTTAGTTTTGGATATACTAACTCAATTTGAGACTTTGTGCAAGAGGTTTAGGTGGAGCCTTATGAGCATGATGCAAACTTGAGATTAATTTCTACATTCCAAGTTGTCAAGGGTATGAGCCTCAAGAATATTATCTCGAAGGTGGATTGATTAATAAGTTAGGGAAATTGTGTGCTTATGGATGGGAGTATCAAGCTTATGAGGAAAGTTCGAAAGCTCACTCTTCTAAATTATCAAGTCATTTTGAGGTGACAAATAGTTGCAAACCTAAAAAGCTATGTTCGTTAGCCTAATATGGACTGATTAATAAGTTAGAGAGAGAAATTGTGTGTGCTTATGGATGGGAGATCAAGCTTATAAAGGAAGTTAAATCTTCTACAATATTAGGTCAATTTGAGGTGATAAAATAGTTGCAAACCTTAAAGTGCTACTATGTGTTGGGTAACAAGTAATTTTGATGTGCAATACATGGGTGGAGGTTGGGTTGGGCAATGGTTCACTTGGTATTGTACTTAATATAAAGTACCCTCGAAATTCTAGAATGCTTGAATTATGATTGTGTGATCATTGAATTCAATAATTATGTAGCCTCTCTATGGCATTGAAGCAATCCAACGTGGATTCATTTTCCACTAGTTTCAAGAAGTAATTGTACGCAAATCTCCATTAAAATGACAGGATCTAACCATACATGTCATAAGAACGCACTTTAAATATATCAATAATAGATGCTAGTGATGTGTAGACAAGGTTTGAGATTCATTGTTATCTCAAGTACAATCCCTTGACTCATTGAGGATATTACCTTCATTCAAAAACAGAAGATGCAACTCAGATCGTAAACAAAAAATTCAAGAGCAACATGATGCTGCTATCTTTAACACGAGTTGTTAAGTTTGTGTTAAACATCCATTCCTATGTTAAGTGATAACATAGTTCATTGTCATATTATTAAGGCTTTAGTTTGTCTTGATAATTATAATAATCTTGCTTTTTCAACAATATGTGGCATGCACTCCTATATACATTAAGCATTCTTCAAATATTGCACCGAGTTGATGCTATCAATTATATGATGTGTTGCAAAAAATTTGAAATAGATGTTTCTCAACGATACCTTTAAAAACAATCCTTATGTCAATATGATAATAAATTGTATGCATTTTCTCTAAACAAGAGTAGACTAAATATTAATATTATAATTTTATCAAAATCAGATTTATTATATAAATTATTTTTATACTTGTTAATTTTGTTGAATAATTACATGTGCACAATAGTTCCACTTGATTTTTTACTCTTATCATATTACACTTTTTTTGTTTTGTTTTTGTTATGTAGAGTCTCATGAATATTTGTGACGATAGACCTACAAGTGTAGGTTCCATAGTCCATTAGATTGCAATGCATAAGCACAAAGACATCCCCATAGTACATATGAGCTTGTAAACTCACACTCCATGAACAAGGTTAAACATATCCTGACATAAAGCATTTTTGTTTCACCATTTTAACCTTTTCAAAAGGCCTCTTTAAAAGGATTTAAAAATGTTACTAAGAAATTAAAGGAAAAAACAATTTGTCCATTCTTCATTTTTATGATTACTTAATTTAATATTAGATATAAAAAAATAAAAATTACAAGGTTGTATATAATTTTTTTTTTAATTTTTAATAAAGACCAATAATTAGAAATACAAATTTTCTTGTCTTTTTTAAATTGAATTTTAATGGATATTTTTATTTTAGTATTTTAACAATATTTACTTTAAAAAGTAATCTAATAATGATATGTTATTTAATAATGTTTTTTAATCTTTGTAATGTAAAATTTTTCATACCCATGTCATTTTCCTTTATGTTTTAGGTCTATAGGAATAAGGGTGGTCTTAAATTTATCAACTAATATGTAAGAAGGGATATTACATAGAACTTGGCAAATGACATTATTTGATCCTTATTCCAATTGTACTTATCTCCAAAAATCATTCATTTCATACCCATGTCATTTTCCTTTATGTTTTAGGTCTATAGCAATAAGGGTGGTCTTAAATTTATCAACTAATATGTAAGAAGGGGTATTACATAGAACTTGGCAAATGACATTATTTGATCCTTATTCCAATAGTACTTATCTCAAAAAATCATTCTCCATCCTTAAAACCACTATTTCTTATCCTACTATAGGTATGTAAGTGTAAAAGTGATCGAGAACACCTTTCTCTATGCATATTTGAACCCCAAAATTTAAAATTCAAATCTTTGTCACCTTTTCATGTTAGTTGTCTAAAGTGCAAATTATTTCAAATTGCATGCTAGAGTGTTGTATTTAAAAAGTAACCCTAATTCAAATGAATCATCTAGGAAGGGTTTAGGATTAAAAAAATGAATCTATTGAGAATATTTATAAATTTGATTGTCAATGGATAAAAGAATTTACATCAACATTGCATCATCATCTTGGGAGCATATTGCATGCTTGCTTGTTGTTCTCGACCTTGGTTCGTTGTCGTTGAATCAGTCCATCTAAGGGTTTGATTGAGGAGAACAAGACCCTTGCCATTCAACGCATTCCTCAAAGGTGTTTATAAACATTGCCTATTCCTCAATAGATCTAGAGCACATTCTCGAAGGCAAACACATTTTAGACTTCAAACTTTGGCCCTATCATATTCATGGATGAGAAGTTCAATTATGCGCACAAGTTCAGGTCTACATTAGCAAAGATCACCTCCGCACTCTTCTCAAAGATCACCTCCACACTCTAGGAGTGAACCAAATAATTGTACGATTAGATTTATAGAGCTAACGATAGTCATTTGAAGAGTTCTAAAATAATGACATCTAGACAAATGGATTCTTGGTATAGTGTCATCTTTATCAAATTCAAAGTTAAGGACCCATGCATTTAATTTATTTATTTCTACATTTAATTTCAGTAATTTCAATTATTAGTCCTAGCTCATTTATTTAGGTTAATTATTGATCAATTCCTTCCTTTATTTAATTAGCCTAAATACTTTTATGTAAGGTGTGTTTTTACCTTACATTTTGGTGAATCCAACATTCTTACATGACCTAGGATTTGACCTTAAGGTTTATCTTTAATTTTAATTAGGGGTTTTAGATTTTGTTTTTTGATAGCATATCTTAAATTTACCTAGGGTTTGGATCCACCCTTGTTTATGTTTTCTTATCATATATCAATTAGGGTGTGAGCACACAATGTCATACCTCTTTAATCACACCAACCTACCCTTGGATAATCCATAGTCATAGATCCTCATAGGTCATTTCCTTTAGTTGATAAACATGCATGCATTTTTTATTTTGATATTTTCTTATCTTTTGTGGCTTTTGATCCTTCCATCCTTGATGCCCTTATAACTTTTTATGCCATGGATGAGAATGTATTTTCTATGGAGGTTTTGTTCTATCATGTACTTGATTGTCCCTCCTTAATAGAGTGAGTTATCACCTACCCTTTTCTCTTAGACACACCCATCACACTTTTCCATGAACTTCATATTAATCCTATCTGTCCTATGGCTTCTGATAATGATATGCATGTATCTAGTGAGGCTTTGCCTTATGATATTTATAGGTCCTTTGTGTGATGGATATTGACGATGTTTACCTTCTTTGCTATTCATGATATTGTTGCACCTTATGATAATATTCCTCTTGCATGTCATGATAGCCCTATGGCCATCTTCATATATTCATGTTCCTTTGATGATGCACCTTGTGATGAACTTAAGGATAATATGTGAGATAGCTTGTTTTATATGTGATGATATGCTTTGTGATGATCATTCTTTTACATCTCATGTTAGTTCTATGGGTACTCATGATATTCTTTTACTTTGTGACACATTACATGATGATAGATTGCATTATAATCCATTAGTTTTGCATGGAAATGTTATTGATGCTTCTTGTCATTACATGATGATATTGTTGGTCTTAGTGAGGAGTTATTGTACATGATGATTTTGATGGTTCCACTAATGCATCGTTACATGTTAAGTCTTTCTTGCTTACTAATTGTGAGTATTTAGATAATGATATTTTATTGATTAGTGAGTTTAGACTTTATTTGAGTGGTAGTGTATTACATTAGTTTGATTCATCTTGCTTGTGCTATCATTCATTTAGTGATTTAGCACATGCTTTTATTACTCATTTCTCTTCCCCTAGTATGCTTAGGGATAATGTGGACTTAGTTGAGCCTCCTTATGACTTTTTTTAATGCTTATACAATCCATATGGCTTATGCATCTACTTGACCTACCTTTCATGTTATGCCATCTCCTAAAAACTTAGCTACTTTTAATGCTAAGGATGCTTCATATAATTATCATGCAATTGAACATACAACATCAAAAACTACTATAGGTCAAGATGTGTTAAGATCAGGTGTTGTATAACTTACAAATCCATGTATCATTGTATTTATTAAATAATTCTAACTTGTAAATATGGGGCCATATGGAAAAAAGATGCCCCACTTGGAAGACAAGTCAAGATTTGTTGGGACAACACATTACGCCACTTGGCAATTGTATTATGGTGTGTTTAAGATAATCTGTCATTGTAAGATGTGTAAGAGCATCTATGATATTGTAATATAAATGCAAGAGCATGTATGAGGGAGGTTACATAGTGAACTAGGTGGATCTTCTTTGACAATAGAATTATGGCATGCATAAGAGCATCTTGTAAGAGGTTTGAATAGATCAAATTGGACTCATGAGGGGGCATTGGAATTGAGGAGACTAATTTCAGCCCCAAATTGGGTCCCTTGGTTTGACCCATAGTATTGGAAACAATTGTTGATTTTTTGGATTGTCTTTCCCTATATATTAGATGCTTGGGATGTCTCTTGTATGACATTGTTTAGAGTGTGGTTATGCTATTACTCTAACTCTAGAATTTAGTGATTGAAGATCTCATGTTTATCCTATTGAGAGCATTGCTACTCTTTAGTGTATTGCAATCTTCGACTTAGATAATTTACATTGAGTGTGCTTTGGAGGCTAGGTTTTTCCCTTATGAGGGTTTTAGTAGGGTTTCTATTCATATTATTTCTCTATTGTTATTGTTAAGATCTATAACTTATTGCATTGCTTCTCTCATTAGATCAATGTAGGAATTGCCTTGTTTCCTTTCGTTTGGTATTAGAGCTTAGTTTCAAGTTGTAGGAGGGGATACCTTCCTTTTGGTATTAGTTATCATTTGAGTGAGGTCTATGTAGGTGATCTTTTTCAGGTACATAAAATGGAAATATAAAGTTGGAGATTGATAGATTCAATGATACTAGCTATGAGTTGTGGAAGCTCAAAATGAAGGATACGCTTGCACATTGTAACAAATGGATTGTGGTGGCTAGGCAAAAACCTATTGCAATGAAATATGAAGACTAAAACAAGCTTGATGGAAAGACTAGTTCCACCATATTTCTATGCCTTTCTAATTCAATTCTCATGAATTTGTTTGCAAAAACTACAACCAAGGGTTTGTGGGACAAGATCAAAAATTTGTGCCAAATGAAGTCTTGGTGAATAAATTGTTCTTGTTATGGAGTAAAAAGTGACCACATGCCTTTTTACCTCCTAGTTTAGCTCCTAGGTCCTATTTGCTTCATTATACATTATAATTGATCATCCCAAAGGAAATTCCCCAACACCCAGGACATTTTGGACCCTTGGGACCTCCTTTAGCTTATCCTTGACCCAATTTAGGCCCCTAGACTTGGGCCCTTCCATAATGTTTCTCCTTGTTGGATTTTGAGATTTAAATTCGTAAATGTTAGCGGGAAAGCATATATAAGTGAGTTTATGACTTCATTTTACACCTAGATGGATAGCACGAACTTATAATATTGGAGCAAAGAGCATTCGAGGCATTCATTGTGTATTTGTTGTAGATTTGTGTGTTTCTCTGCAGATATGGCTTCATCATCCATCTCCTTGTGAGTTGAAGAACTTTCATCCTCCCAAGGGCTTCACCTCCAAGGTGACATCATTGCTATTTGATTCATTTCATCATTTGGATTATTTTTGGCCTCTGTTTTGCAAGAGCGTGCCCTCTCATTAACAATGGTGTTGGGAAAGCTTGAATACTAACCCGGGGCTTGATTGAGGCAAGCTCCTAAATACCACAACTCCCAAACCCCTCTCTTGTTGTCTTATGTGCAGGTTATAGGTACAGGTTTCGGGAGAAGTGGAGCTACATGGAATCAATGTAGACATTATAGTTTCAAGATCTGAAAATAGTGCCGAAATATCCCTCTAACTGGACTTAAGCGGTTGCCGCCCTAGTCTATAGGGCCTCAAGCTTTTGGATTTGAGTTTTATACATCATATGCAGCATTTCATCAGTTTTGACTTTTAGAAGATTCCAACATCTGGACTTGGGCGGTTGCTGAATTTGCCCTCCAACACCTCTGCTTTCGGGAGACAAGTTCTGACATCTTACCGATCCTCTCTGTACATTTGGTTTCTAGATTTCTATTGTTGATCATCTGTTTCAAGCTGATTATCTTAGAACTAGGTTTTCCTTCATACTTGTCCTAGGGTTTGATAAAAGGCTTGTTTAAATCTCATCTGTCAATGGCAAATCAGGAGCACAAGATCTGTAGCTGAGTCCACCTTCTCCTTGGTTGTGATTTAGCTCAATATTGTCCTTGAATGTTATTGTGGAAGAGGGTTTTGAACTTGTTATACATGCATGCATTCATCTCTCTTTTACTATATAACAATTCTTGTAGAAGAGATTGTATTCCTTGAGAATGTCAAATGGAGATTTATTGACCAAACACCCAAATGAGTTCAACACTGTCAATTAGTTGGCATCAATTGATGTCAAGTTGGATAAGGAGCAACAATGTATCACCTTGTTATGTTTGTTGTTAAATTCACGGGGAAACCTTGTGATGGCAATCAATAGTACCATCTTTAAGTTGAAGCTTGATGAGGTTGTTGGTGCTTCATTTTCAGAAGAAATGAGGAAAAAGACTTATGAATATGTTAAGGATGTATTGTCTTTAGAGACTATTTGGAGGAAAGAGACAACAACAACAAGAAAGGTGGATCAAAGTTCTTTGGTGAATCCAAGGTGAGTGTTGGAACTATAGGGAGACTGGATACATTAAAAGAGATTTCAAGAAGGATAGAAAAGAGAAGGAAAGAAATTTGATGATACTCCTTTAATGAAATCAAATTCCTCCAATCAATAAGGTGAAGAAGCATTCTTGGGATCATCATGTATGCATGCATACATTGATGCATGATTGGTTGATTTTAGAGCACCTTGTCATATTACTCCTCACAATGAGTGGCTCTTTGACTATAAGAGTTTTGCTAGAGGTGAAATCTTCTTAGGGGACAACTCTTCTCATAAGATCATGAGCCAGGGTAACATCAAATTTATGTTTGGAGATAGAAGAATGAAGTCAATCTCTAGTGTCTTACATGTTCCTAATCTAAGAATGTTATTTCTATTAGCAAGATTATGGATGCAAGTGTGCAAGTAGCTTTTGGGAAGAATAATTGCACAATCCTAAGAGGTGGAAAAATGTTGGCATTGGGAGTCTAGGTTGGGACTCTATTCCAGTTGGATGCTAGAACTATAGTTGGTCATGATTTGCCTACTCATGAGAAATACATTGATCTCAAGTAGATGTCTCAGATTGAGTGTCAATATGAAGGTATTGGTATGTGAACTATGTTTCCATAGGAAGCTTAAGACAAAATATAGTCAGAGTTTTGGTAGTGACATGGTTGAACATGAATCTATTTGTTGTAGATGGTTTCTAGAGTTTTGAGGACATGGGCTATATTGCCATGATATGCTCTAGATCATGGTGTAGTGGGATCTTTGTGTAGTGACAAACATTTGTGATATGTTAGTTGGAGACATGATGTTATATTTTGAATATGTGACTTATAGTGCCATGAGGAGCTCTTGGATTCTACAATGATCATGTAGTGGTAACTTTGGTTGTGATTTATGTGATATGCTAGTTTTAGAAAAATGTTCTTCTAATATTGAGAATGATTACCATTGTGCCATGGTAGACTTTGGATTTGTAGCGAGCCTTCACTTAATACTGTTGTTCATGTATTTGTTGATTATAGATGAATTGTATTTTAGTGTTGAGAACGTGGATCATTTTCCATGGCAAGATCCAAGATCTTGTAGTGTCATAGTTGGTATTTTGGCATGAGATCATCATTCGTGTATCTGAGGGCTTTAGACAAATGTTTTAGGGTGGGCCTAAGGATCTCTTAGTTGTTGGAGATAGAAAGGTAGGTTTCTTGGAAGTGATGTCAAATAACACTAAGGTAATTTGTCTTGGTGAAGTTAGCTTGTCTCTAATTGAGAGTGTTGGGACTGGAGAAAATTGCAATTCACTTGCAACAATACTTTAGTGAACTTGTCAGCTCACTTGCACCAATACTTTAGTGGGCTTGCAACTCACTTGCAATAGTACTAAGTGGATTCTTAGTACTTGTAGCACTTGTAGTACTTAGTGGAATTGCAACACTTGTAGTACTTAGTGGACTTGTAACACTTGTAGTACTTAGGGCACTTGCAACACTTGCATCACTCAGTGTACTTGCAACACTTGCATTACTCTGTGGACTTACAACACTTGCAACACTTAATGGACTTGAAAAACTTAGCAAACCTATAACAATCATGTAGGAGTCCCACAATGGATATACATGGATTTGTGGATGTAGATTTTGTTGAAGGTGTGGATGTAGATTTGGCTTGAGGTTTGGATAACTGAAGGCATACCGGTGGTTATTGTTTTAACTTGGTTGGTGGTCCTATGAGTTGGATGATCAATCAATAGGCTGTAGTTTTGATAGATGGTGCATAGATATTACTAATTCCATGATGAAGACAATGAATTAGGTTTCTTGGTACAAGTTGGCTATGGGCATTGTAGCCCCTAGTAATTAGTTCATTTTGTTGGAACTTCTTATGTTCTTTTGCAAGGTATACAACAAGTGGGAGAATGTTTGGATTAGGTATTGTACATCATGTAATTTTGGATGTTATATTTATTAAATATTTGTAATTTGTTGTAAATATGGGGCCACATGGAAAAAGGCATGCTACTTGAGGGGAAATCTCAATATTCCTTCGGATGACACATTATGCCACTTGGCAATTGGATTATTACAAGTGTAAGATTTGAAAATTTCATTGTAAGATGTGTAATAAGATATATGGCATTGTAAGATACATAAGAGAATCTAAGACGTGTGTAAGAGCATATAAGAACATGTAAGAGGGAGGTTATGTAGTGGACTAGGTGGGGCATCTTTGATCAATTAATTATGACATGTATAAGAGCATCTTGTAAGAAGTTTGAATGGACTAAATTAGAGTGCCCAAGTTTGGTGAGTGGAATATTTAACCATGGGAGTTATTTACAATTCTTGGAAGGTGGACTCATCCTGAGGAGGCATTAGAATTGAGGAGATCAATTTGGGCACCCAAACTGGGTGGTACTGAAAACTATTGGTGTTTTCTTGGATTCCCTTTGCCCATGTATTAGATGCTTGAGATGTATCTTATATGGTGTAGTTTGGAGTGTGGTTATGCTACTCGAGTGACTCCAAAAGCTAATGGTTGAAGATCTCTTGTTGAGAGCACCGATACTCTAAGTGTATTTTAATTTTCTATTTAGATAATATGTATTGATTGTGCTTTTGACACTGGGTTTTTCCCTTATGAGGGTTTTTCTAGGGTATATCTTGTGTTGTTTGTTATTTCTCTATTGTTATTGTTTAGATTGTAACTTATTGCATTACTTATCTCATTGGGTTAATATACGAATTGTCTTGTTTCCTTTCAAGATTTTCCAATTCGACAACTAGTTTTACCACTTAATTTAGTTGACCTTCTTCTTGCACCTAAGATTACATCTAAGGCACCTATGGAATTTGAGATTATTCAACAACTCCAAAATGCAAAGCTAAGATATTTCTTTGGAATTTGATATGCACATCACCTTTATACAAGGATATCATGCAAGAACCCTTAGAAGCACTTCAAATAAATTTGGATACTACTCCATAATTAGTAACTTTTTTGATTGAATCTATTGGTCATAACTCATGTTCACAACCTTTGAAAATGCATAGTCAACTCTTGTAAAAATTGGTGAATGCATATTTGCCCCTATATAAAGAATTAAACTCATCATCATTGACAAGAAAAATAACTTTTATTACTTGTATTTTTTGGTTTTCAAGATAGTTCTAACTTCACTCTTATTTGTGGGTGCTTGTTGGGGGATTACTTTTAATGGAGTGGTGCCTAAGAGTAGGATTGGATTTGTTAGGAAAAGTGTCTCAACCTTACAATTACAAAAGGTTACTATTTATAGTAAGTTTGCATTTGAGCACGTATGGGTCTAAAATTTTTCCCAAGGGTGCGAAACTGTCAAATAAGCATTTTGGGTGAGTTTCGACCCTTGGTCATGTCTAGATATCAAGTTATTAAAGTTTCCAATTTTTGAAATACCCAAAAAAGTTTCAAAGTCAATTTTGAGGCATCTAGAGGCTATTTTTGGGCCCAAAAGTTGTCGTAAATAACCAATTTGGTTATTGGTACATAGATCGCTTCACAAGATGTCCAACACATCAAACGGTTTATCAATTGACCTCCCGGATCAAAAGTTATGGGTTCTGGAAGTTGGGTCTCCTGTATTGGAAAATGTGTTGGACACATAAAAGTGTTGTAAGGGGGAGTTACATGTGTTGGTGTGTGTTTTGACATATCATAGGGAATCTTTGATCGGAGATAATTTGGGCGTGACCTTTTTGGGTGGTTTTAGCTCATAGTTTTGTAATTACCGTTTGACATTTTCATGTATCGTATCTCCTATTTAGGTGCTTGAGATGGAGGTTGTGTGTGAGAGTCTTATAGATGTTGAGTTGCCTCTGGATCTCTAGTTGGTGATACACCTATGAAAGATTGCCCTGCAAGTATATTGTAACCTTGTTGATTTCTGAATAATATATTGGACAACTTTTGGAGTGTGGGCTTTTTCTCTTGAAAGGGTTTTCCTCATGTAAATAATTGTGTTACATAGTACGATTTCTATTTATGTTTATTTCTGTATAATTTATATAACTATTGTAAATATCTAAAAATTTTTGCATTGCCCTTCTCTCAAGATTAGTGTAGGAAGTTGTTCTGCTACCTTAGCTTCCTTACATGTGGTATTAGAGCTTGATCACCTTTGGTTTCAATTGTGGGTTCTTGCGTTTTTTGAACTAATCCAGCTTTGAGTGGGATCTTGTGTAAAAGATACTTTGTGATCTTGTTGTAGGAATTCTTAGATGGCAATCACATTAGGGAGAATAGAGGTAGAAAAACAAATTGGTAACAATTTTGAGATGTGGAAGCTAAAGATGGAGGATCTGTTAATTGATCAAGATCTGTGGGATGCTATTGGTGACAATGTTTCAACACCTACAGATGCTACTTTAGCTGCTGAATATGATCTTATGGATCGTAAATCCAAGGGTCTAATTAGATGGTGCTTGGCAAACTCTGTTTTAATCAATGTTCGTGAAGGTTCCTTTGTGAATAAACTATGGAAGAAACTTGGTGCGATATATTAAGCCAAATCTTTAGTGAACAAGTTTTTCTTGAGGAAGAAATTGTATTCCTTGAGAATGGAAGAGGGTGGATGAATTGTAGACCACTTGGAAGAATTTAATATGTTGGTGGCTCAATTAGCATCGGTTGGTGTAAAAATGGATGAGGAGAGATGTTAGATCTTGCTTTTGTTCTTTGCCTAATTTGTGGGATTCTCTTGTTATGGCTATTGGGAGTACTTCTGCTGTCTTGAAAGTTGAAGATGTTGTGGGTTCTTTGCTTTCTAAAAAGATGAGGAGGAAGGTATCCATCAATGCCAAAGAAGCCCTCAATGTTTGTGGAAGACCTAAAGAAAAAGGCAAGAAGAGTGAGAAGCGTGACAAATCCAAGTCCAAAGGGAGATCCAAATCTCCTAAAAAGTCCAAAGTTATTTGCTTGAATTGCAGTAAACCTAGACACTTCCGTAAGGAGTGTAAAGAAGAAAAGAAGAAAAAGAAGAAAAAGAAGAAATTTGATTCTAATTCTAAGTCCAAGAAGGAAGATGGCGATGCGTTCATTGCATCTTTGGCCACTCATGTAGGTAATGATGCATGGTTCATTGATTTAGGTGCATATTTCCATATGACCCCTAATAGAGATTGGTTTTCTGAATATGGAGAATATGATTGAGGTAAGATTTACTTGGGTGATGATTCTTATTTAAATATTGTTGGCCGTGGTAAAGTTAAAATCAAATTTCTTTTTGGTAGAGTAAAAATGATTAATGGTGTGTTGCATATCCCTGAATTAGCATGAAATTTATTATTTGTGAGAAAACTAGTAGATGCGGGTGTGCAAGTAGTCTTTTCTGATATAGGATGCAAGATGGTTATAGGTGCTATGGTGATCACTAGAGGTGTCAGATTTGGCACATTGTATAAGCTTGATGCATGTACTTTTGAGTGCAATAATACTTTTGTGAAAAGCAAGTCTATGACTACTTCATTGGAAAATAATAGAGTTTCATTTTTAGTGGATGGTCGTGGCTTCTCACTACCTAAGGGTGCTCTTTCTTCTGAATCAAGATTGCCTATAGAGAAGACTATGTTATGGCACGAAAGATTATGCTACATGAGAAAAAGGGTCTAAGGACCTTGAAAAATAAAAACCTTGTTGAAGGATTGATTGATTGTAATCTTGATTTCAATTTCTGTGAGCATTGTATTTATGGTAAACAAAATCATGTTTAGTTTTACTTGAATTCTCATAAATCTTGTGGTGTATTGGATCTTATTCATTCTGATGTGTTTGGTCTTGTAGACATTCATTCCATTAGAAAATCTACATATTATGTTTCATTTATTGATGATTATAGCATAAGGACAAGGGTATGTTTTCTAAAGAGTAAATATGAAGTTTTTAGTCGTTTTAAAGAATTTAAAGTAATGGTTGAGTTGTAGACTGGAAAGAAAATAAAATGTTTGAGGACTGACAATGACAGTGAATTTTGTTCTACTGATTTTGATAGATTCTATAAAGATTGTGGCATTCAAAGATAAATTACAACTTCGTATTCTCCACAACAAAATGGAGTTGTAGAAAGAACGAACATGACACTAATGGAGAAGGCTAGGAGTCTGCTTAGTGTTGCTGGTTTTGAACAAAAGTTTTGGACTGAAGCTGTTGTCACTATTTTCTACTTGATTAACAAGTTTCCTACATTAGCTCTTGTTGATAAAATGCCCATGGAGGTGTGGTTGGGGCACAAGCCTTAATTGAGACATCTTAGAGTTTTTGGTTGTGAGGCATATGCACATGTGCCAAAGGAGAAGTGAACAAAGTTGGCAAACAAGGCTGCGAAATGTATCTTCTTCGAGTATAGTTATGGTGTGAAATAATACAATCTTTGGGACCCTGTTGCACAAAAGGTAATATATAATAGAAGTGTTATTTTTAGAGAAACTAATCCTTCTTCTGTTACATTGCAACTAGAACAAAGTGAGCAGAAAGATGTGATTCAACTCCTTTCTATGCTTAAGAAAGTTGAATCAAGGCCCCTAGACAGACAAGAAGTTGAGGAGAGCTCATCTAGCTTCGAATCTTCAGAGAAGGAGGAAGAACCTCTAACTCAGCTTGTTCAAAGGTCTACAAGGCATAGACAACCACCTAAAAGGTATTTTCATCTGATGACTAGAGATGTATCTTTGCTTTGACTACTAACATAGATGAACCTAGATTTGTAGAAGAGGCATTAGGTATGAATGATGAAGAGTCCTGGAAGATTTCTATGGATGAAGAAATGACATCTTTAAAAAAGAATGATACATGGGACCTAGTACCATTGCATGAAGGACAAAAACCTGTTGGTTGCACATGGGTGTTCAAGAAAAAGATTGGTTCAAATGGAGGTATTGAGAAGTACAAAACACGGTTGATTGCGAAAGGTTACTCTCAGGTTGAGGGTGTTGATTACGGTGAGATATTTTCTCTTGTTGTAAAAATGACATCCATTAGATTCTTTCTTTCTATTGTTGCTACTTATGATCTAGAGGTTGAGAAAATACATGTGAAAATAACATTCCTTCATGGTGATTTGGAGAAGGATATTTATATGACAACCAAAACACTACGTGGTGAAAGATAAAAGTAATTTGGTTTGTAAATTGAAGAAATCTTTGTATGGCCTCAAACAAAGTCCTAGGATGTGGTACCAGAAATTTGATACATGTGTTGAGTTTGAGATTTGACCATTTTAAATCAAATCACTATATTTATTATAAACCTGATGGTGATTGTTTCCTGTTTATTGCATTATATGTTGATGAGATGTTATTTATTGGTAAAGGGGAATGAATTATTTCAAAACTAAAGTCTCAACTTGCAGCTAAATTTGAAATGAAAGATCTTGGTGCAACTAAACACATTATTGGGATGGAAATAAGAAGAGATAGAGTGAACATAAAACTATGGCTTGGCTAGAGTAAGTATATCACTTTAGTTTTAAAGAGGTTTAACATGTAGGATTGTAGACCATTGTGTGTTATTTTTACAGTTGGAACAAAGTTATCTACTTCACAATGTCCAACATCCCCATCGAAGATGGAAGACATGCGCAGAGTGCCTTACCAGAGTGCAGTTAAAAGTTTGATGATGCTATGGTCGGTACTATACCAGACATTGCCCAAGTAGTGAGAGTTCTTTCCAGATATATGTCTAATCCTCGTAAAGTTCATTGGGATGCAATTAAAAGAGTCTTCAGATATTTTTGCGGGGTACCTCAGAGTATTCTGTGTGTTATCATGGTAATTTGATAGGAAACATGCATTCCTTTGATATTCATGGTTATGTGGATTCAGACTGGGTAGGTGATGTTGATAGAAAATGATCCACTAGTGCTTATGTGTTTACTTTATTTGGTGGTGTAATTAGTTGGATGAGTAAGCAACAAAATTTGTTTTCTTTGTCCACTACTGAAGCTGAGTATATGGCAGCTACTCACGCTTGTAAAGAAGCCATTTGGATTAAGAGACTGTGTTTAAATATTGGAATGAAACAAGGTGTAGTGACAATTTATTGTGACAGTGTGATCTGCCTAGCTACGAACCGAACATTTCATGCGAGGACCAAGCACATTGATGTATAATATCATTTTGTCAGATATATGGTTGAGGATGGTAGGGTGAAACTAGTCAAGGTAGAGACTTTGATGAACATTGCAGATTCATTAATTAATCCAGTAAGCATAGATAAATTCAGATGGTGTATGAAGTCTATGGGCCTCTTGGTCCCTAGCAATTAAATCATGGTGTTGATACTCTCTTTGCTCTTGCAAAATGTTCGACAAGTGGGAGAATGTTAGGAAATGTGTCTCAACCTTGCAATTCCAAAATGTTACTATTTATAGGAACTTTGCATTTGAGTATGTATGGGTTTGAAAATTTCCCTAAAGCTATGGAATTTCCAGATAAACATTTTGGGTGAGTTTTGAGCCAAGGTCATGTTTGGATGTCAAGTTATTAAAGTTTCAAGTTTTTTAAATACATGAAAATGTTTCAAATTCAAATTAGAGGCATCTAAAGGCCATTTGTTGCCCCAAAAGTTTTTTTGTAAATAACCAAGTTGGTTATAAGTGCATAGATCTCTTCACGAGCTTTCCAACGCATTAAACGGTTCATCAATCGACCTCCTGGATCAAAAGTTATGGCTTCTGGAAGTTGGGTCTCTCATATTGAAAATGTGAAAAAGTGTTGGACACAAAAGAGTTGTAAGATGAAGTTATACGTGTTGGTGTGTTTTTTGGCACATCATAGGGCATCTTTGATTGGAGATTATTTGGGCACCATCTTTCTAGGTGGTTTTAGCTTATGGTTTTGTAATTACTGTTTGATGGTATCATGTATTGTATCTCCTATATATTAGGTGCTTGAGGTGGAGATTGTGTTTGAGAGTCTTATAGATGTTGAGTTGCCTTCGAATCTCTAGTTGGTGATACTCCCGTGAAAGCTTGCTTTGCAAGTATATTGTAATCTTGTTGATTTCTGAATAATATATTGGGCCACTTTTGGAGTGTGGGGTTTTCTCCCGGAAGGGTTTTCCCACATAAATCATTGTGTTGTGGTATGATTGATATTTATATTTATTTTTGTATGATTTCTATAACTGTTGTAAAGATCTAGAAAGTTTTGCATACCCCTCCTCTCAAGATTAGTGTAGGAAGTTGTTCCATTACCTTAGGTTCCTTAAAAGATTGGGATAGTGTTAAGCACATTATTAGATAGGGAGAGAGACTTATTAGAGAGAGTTGAGTTATTTTAGGTGGCACGAATCCCTCTAGTGTTTCCATGCAATAGGATCTTATGTGACATTTTCACATATTAGGACATGGACTAGAAAACCTTCCAATTCCCATAAATTTAGAGAGAGTGGATGATCACTCTCAATGATATCTACAGGATCCTCACAATCCCAAACACTAGAACCAAACTACCCTTTTTGATCTACATGGTATGAGACAGAGGGCAAGGTGGGTTGCTTATTTCAGATATAACCATCAAGATGTGGGCTTGATAAGGGGTATGGATTTGATTTTAGTGGAGGCAGAAACTATTCTAAATATAAATCCATCATACGGATAACTACTACTAGGCTAGCTAGTGACAAGGGGGATATGACTTTTTATTTAGTTGGGAATTGATTGTAGGGGATATCAAGAGACATGGGAGGAGATATGCATGGGGAGTAGATGTATTGTCCCACTAAAATGATCTTTATCAAATTTTTAAGATAGAGACACACACTATAGCAACCCATTATTGCACATTTCTCATATAAGGTCAATCAGACAATAATTGTCATTACAGAAGATTAACACAGATAACATAAACTAGTTCTTCCTAATACAGACTACATAAACTTTAATGTCCCATATTTTTTTCCAACCCTTTTACAATAAATCACATCCCTTATATAGAAGAAGGGAGCATTACAAACTTCACCGATGAGTGATACATGTCACTTCTACATTTTCCCAAATGGACCAGCATAATAGAATGGTTGTAACAACTTGAGAACTTTTTGATGATGGTTCCTATCGTCTCAATGCCAGAGGGATGAAGCACGAATAGTTGGAAAATTTGTGGACCACCCAAATGAGATAAAATTGATCCACTGAAGTTGAAGCACCAACGACTGCCAGTTGTCACGATGGTGATGGGTGAGTTGAAAAACACTCCTCTCTTGAACCATTAAGCCTTGTCGACAAGTGTCAGAGACAGGGATTCAACATGTACATCCTTTTCATATCTCTCAGATGTAGACACTGTTAGGGATCCTTCTACAACACCCAATCCTCACTAGGTTGTGGGTATAAGGAGATGATGGCCACATAACAGAGGTATCACCATCCTCCTGTAGAGTCAGGCCATGAGGAAAGAACATGGCAACACTGGTAAGCATACATTGCTCTGAGCATGCCAAAACTTTCCCCATATCCACTAGCATGGATAGAAGAACTAACAAGACACTTCATTGCAATTCTGCCCATTCTTGGGAGGATTTCCATATCTCTATTTATAAACTCACATAATTGCAACCAAGAGAATACTGAAAAACCCTTCACAGACATGGGCGCCATTATCGCTGCCTTCTAAAAATGCAAAGATAGAATTGACCTTCCTAGAGAAACAAAAACTAAATGATGTCTTCTTTGAGTAAATAGTTTGCATTTATAGCCAAAATTGAAGTTAAGGTAGCCTTAGGCCTGATTTTCAATCTTGCCCAGATCCTCTTAATTATCCCTTATCCAAAAAACATGCCATCTGAATACTTGTATCATCCTGCACTACTGATACACATTCGCTGAATATTTTAAAATTTTTAGGTGATGTAAGAGATCAACATCACACCACATACTTATGTACCCACACAACATACTCCTTTAATGACCATTTATGCTCTAAGATGCTCGCCACCTTGTGTGTGTGAGCAACATATCGTGCATTGAGAAGTACTTCTAAGGAAGCTAAGGTAGAAGAACAACTTCCTACACTAATCTTGAGGGAAGGGATATGCAGAAATTCTTAGATATTTACAATAGTTACAAAACTAAACACAAATAGCAATCATACCACAACATAGTAATTTTGCGGGGAAACCCTTTCGGGAGAAAAACCCCACTCTAAAGTTGTCCAATATATTATTCAGGAATAAAAAGATTACAATATACTTGTAGAGCACGCTTTCACAGAAGTATAACCAACCAAAGATCTAGAGGCAACACAACATCTATAAGACTCTTACACAATCTCCATCTCAAGCTCCTCATATATACGAGATACAATACAGTAAACCATCAATGGTAATTACAAACCATGTTCCAAAACCACCCAAAAGTGGCACCCAAATTATCTCCAATCAAAGATGCCTTATGATGTGCTAAATCACACACCATCATGTGTAACTCTTTCCTTTACAACTCTTTTAAGTGTCCAACACGTTTTCACATTTTCCAAAATGGGAGGCCCAACTTTTGGAGGCCATAACTTTTGATCTAGGTGTTCGATTGACAAACCATTTGACATGCCAAAAATCTCATGAAGAGATCTATCATGCTATAACCAGCTTTGTAGGTTATGACAACTTTCAAGGCATTTAGGGACCTCTAAGTGTCTCAAATCTAAGTTCAAAACTTTTCCAGGAGTTTCACAAAACAAAAACTTTAATATCTTGCAATCCAGGTATGATCTTGAGTTGAAACTCACCCAAGATGTTTACTTAGAAGTTCTACACCTTTTGGGAAATTTTTGGGTCCATCTGTGCTCAAATGTAGAGTTACTAAAAATAGTAAGTCTTGCCATTTTTAGCCTCTTTTAGAAACTTTGAAAGTTCTAAACCATTCTTCAAGATAAAGGGTATTCGAAAAGACCAAAATTGTGAAGAATAAAAACCTTTTGTAGTTGCAAGGTTGAGACACCTTTCCTAACATTTTCCACTTGTCGAACACCTTGCAAGAGCAAAGGGAGTATCAACATCATGATTTAATTGCTAGGGGTTGAGAGGCTCATAGAACACCATTTGAACTTCTCTATGCTCACATGCTTAGTTAATGAATCTGCAACATTCATCAAAGTCTCTACCTTAACTAGCTTCACCCTATCATCCTCGACCATATCTCTAACAAAATGATATTGTACATCAATGTGCTTGGTTCTGGCATGAAATGTTGGGTTCTTAGCTAGGTAGATCACACTCTGATTATCACAATAAATTGTCACTGCACCTTATTTTATTCTGATATATGAACACAGTCTCTTAAGCCAAATGACTTCTTTACAAGCATGAGTAGCTACCATATACTCAGCTTTAGTAGTGGACAAAGTAACCACAACCTTTTGCTTATTCATCCAACTAATTGCACCACTAAATAAAGTAAACACATAAGCACTGGTGGATCATCTACTATCAACATCACCCGCCCAGTCTGAATCCACATAACTATGAATATCAATGGAATGCATGTCTCTTATCAAATTACCATGATAACACAAGGAATACGCTAATTTACTCCGTAAATATTTGAAGACTCTTTTAACTGCATCCCAATGAACTCTACTAGAATTAGACATATATCTAGAAAGAAATCCCATTGCTTGGGGAATGCATGGTCTAGTACAAACCATAGCATACATCAAACTTCTAACTGCACTTTGGTAAGACACTCTGCTCATGTCTTCCATCTCTAATGGGGATGTTGGACATTGTGAAGTAGATAACTTTGTTACAACTGTAAAAAGAACACACAATGGTCTACAATCATGCATGTTAAACCTCTGTAAAACTAAATTGACATACTTACTCTGACCAAGCCATAGTTTTCTATTCACTCTATCTCTTCTTATTTCCATCCCAAGAATGCATTTAGCTGCACCAAGATCTTTCATTTCAAATTTAGTTGCAAGTTGAGACTTTAGTTATGAAATTATTCCTTTCCCTTTACTAATAAATAACATATCAACATATAATGCAATGAATAGGAAAAAATCACCACCAGATTTATAATAAACACAATGATCATATTTAGAACGCTCAAATCCCAAACTCAACACATATGTATCAAATTTATGGTACCACATCCTAGGACTTTGTTAGAGGCCATACAAAGATTTATTCAATTTACAAACCGGATTACTTTTACCTTTAACCATGCAGTGCTCTGGCTATGTCATATAAATATCCTCCTCTAAATCACCAAGACTGCATCATTCATATCTAATGCCTCTTCCATAGATCTAGGTTCATCTATGTTAGTATTCAAAGAAAAAATACATCTCCAGTCATCAGGTGAATATTTTTTAGGTGGTTGTATATGTCTTGTAGACCTTCGAACAAGTTGAGTTGGAGGTTCTTCCTCCTCTTTTGAAGATTTAGAGTTAGATGAGCTCTCCTCAACTTCATGTCTATCTAGGGGCCTTGATTCAAATTTCTTAGGCGTAGAAGGTAGTTGTATCACATCTTTCTATTCACTTTGTTCTGGCTGCAATGTAACAGAAGATGACTTAGTTTCTCTAAAAATAACACTTTTATTATTTATTACCTTCTATGCAACAGGGTCCCAAAGCTTGTATCCTTTCACACCATAACTATACTTGATGAAGATACATTTCACAGCCTTGTTCTCCAACTTTGTTCACTTCTCCTTTGGCACATGTGCATATGCCTCGCAACCAAAAACTCTAAGATGTCTCAGTGAAGTCTTGTACCTCGACCATGCCTCCATAGGCGTTTTATCAACAAAAGCTTATGTAGGAGACCTGTTAATCAATTAGAAAGTAGTGGAAATAGCTTCAACACAAAACCTTTGTTCTAGACCAGCACCACTAAGCATACTCTTAGCCTTATCCATCAATGTCCTGTTCATTCTTTTTGCAACTTCATTCTGCTGTGGAGAATACGGAGTTGTCTTTTGTCTCTGAATGCCAAAATCTTTACATAATATATCAAAATCATTAGAGGAAAGTTCATCTTCGTTGTCAATCCTCAAACATTTTATTTTCTTTCTAGTTTGCAACTCAACCATTGCTTTAAATTCTTTAAATTGATTGAAAACTTTAGATTTATTCTTTAGAAAATATACCCATGTCCTTTTGCTATAATAATCAATAAATGAAACATAATATGTGGATTTCACAATGGAAGGAACATCTAAAAGACCAAACACATCAAAATGAATAAGATCCAATACAACACAAGATTTATGAGAACTCAAGTAAAATTGAACGTGATTTTATTTACCATAAATGCAATGATCACAGAAATCAAAATCAAGATTATAATCAGTCAACCCTTCAACAAGGTTTTTATTTTTCAAGATCCTTAGACCCTTTTCTTCTATGTGGCCTAATCTTTGGTGCCATAACATAGTCTTCTTTGTAGGCAATTTTGATTCAAAAGAAAGATCACCCTTAGGTACCCAGAAGCCACGACCATCCACTGAAAATGAAACCCTCTCCTTTTCCAATGAAGTAGTCATAGATTTGCTTTTTGCAGAAGTATTATTGCACTCTATTGGAAACATATTCAAGAGACACTGCTAATATGATGTTGTCAATGATGGCAACAACCAGACATGTTTGGAGATAATTCCTGTGACAAAGTTGTGCATAGCCTTTTGGTCCGGAAAGACTAACTTAGCCAAAATTGACTAAGTACTGACAGGGTATCAAGACAATGATAGAAATTTGGTTGATACTCCTCTATAGTTGAAGATCAAGTTATGTGGTTCTAGTATGTTGTAAACAACCCTTTGGTGATCTTATATTCAAGTGTTCAAGTCCTAACTTCCTCCAGAAGTCATATGGTGAATTGTCTAAGTCTGGATGAATAGAGTTGAGCCTGAAACAGTGTAAAGTACTTGAGTATATTGGTCCGCATTCCTTCACTGTTAAATATCTTGATTTGCAGTTCTAAGGCAATATAGACACATGTTATAAGCATCTAAATCCAGATGTGTAGTGCTTGAAGTTCATCAGATCATATTTGACAACTTCTGTATCGACTTCCAATTTGACATTATTTCACTATGATAGAACAATAGTTCTGAGATGTGCATATTGCTGTAGAAGATTATTATGTTTTTGAAGGTATGCTAAGAAGTCTATAGTGAATGTTGGTTATGAATTTCAGAGTCTCATAAGGTTCGCATTTAGAGTTATGATATGACAGTTAAGTAAGTTGAATATACTCATAAGAATAAAGCCAACACTCATGTTAGATCAATGTGCGGAAAAGATATATTGTTTGCACCACCATCCTAAGTGGTTCTATAATAGGTCCAGACCTATATGAAGATCCTTGAATAGTTATATGAGTTTGCATTGTTATTTGTGGATAAGACCAAGCCAATAGGGTAAACTATATGTGTACACAGTTCATGTTTGGCATGCCGACCTAGTTGAGAATCAAATCAAGTTGTGAATATATATACCCAATGGAATTTGATGTTGAAGTGGGTGTTGATGTGATTGTGTTGCGAATTTACTATATCTGTGATGCGATAAGTGCATTAAGAGTACAAAAGATTAAAGAAGTGAATATATGTGAGCAAACTAGAGAAACAAAGTAGTAATAATAAATAGTTTTGAGTCTGTGTTTTGAGCGATCAAAGGAACTGTATTCCAGCATGTTGTAGATGCATTTGTAGTAGTTCATGACTGGTAGTGAGCCACTTCTTTTATCTCTTCTATCTTTCTTTCTCTGTGGACAGTGAGTCCACTTGCAGTGAGAATTTCTTTGGGCAGTGAGCCCCATGGCACTAAGCCTTATGTAATCCAATATTGCTATCATAATATATTGTGAGCTAACATTCACCGTGGTTTTTCCCTTTTAGGGTTTTCCACGTAAAAATCCTGGTGTCTATGTGTTATGTCTTTATGGTTGCTATTCTTATGTTTATTCTGCTTTCATGTTATTGAATTTGATGATTGGATTAATGAACATGTGAAGAAGTGGTTTTGTAGAATATTGATTCACCCCCCCTCTCAACATTCTTTGTATTGAACAATTGGTATCAGAGCAAGGTTCCTTGGAAGAAGTTTAACAACTTGAGGAAGATTTGGAAAAGAGTACTCATGGCAGCCAAAAGGTATCTTAATCTAGCCAGTGTCACAATTGATTAAGAATTAAAAACAACCCTTGAAGATCTTGATAAGTATGAAGTAGATATCCAGGATTTGAAGGAAAATGTCAAAGAAGTAGATGAATGCATCCTAAAGCTAAGAGAGAAAGTTAATAGATCAAAGGATAGAAATAGAGAGCTAAGTGAACAGTTGATTGAAGCAAATGAAACCCTAAATAATTTATCAAGGTTGGTTGAAGAGAAAGAAAAAGCTGAGGAACATTTGAATCAAATGTTGAAAGACAAATCTGAGGAATGTGAAAAGTTGGCAAAAGACATTATACTTCTAAAGTTTGATTTGGAGGTAGCAAACAGTTACAAAGAAAAGTTCAAAATAAGCTCTGCAAAGCTTGAGGAATTGCTTGGTAGTCAGAAAAACCCAGATGACAAGAAAGGTTTTGGATTTGAAAAAGGAGAAAGTTCTCATTCAGGTCAAGAAAACATTGAGATGAGGAAAAACAAAGGCAAGCAGTTCAGGAATCAGAAAAGAAGACCTAGAAGACCTCCGATCAGGCAACCAAATGCTTAAAGGTACCCATCTTTCAATGGCTATTGTCCTAAATGCAATAAGTATGGTCATAGGGCTACTCAGTGCAGGAGTAGTATAAATTAGAATATTCCATCTTTCTCTGGTCAATGTTTCAATTGCAAAAGAATTGGTCACATGGCAAGTGAAAGTAGAAGTGTAATGAGGAATGGTTTTAACAATACACAATCCTTCAATGGAAGATGCTTTGCATACAATAGATTTGGGCATATGGCTAAATAATGCAGATCAAGGATAAATCCAATCAATAGAAGGAATCAAGGACAGAGGAATATTGTGTGTTACAATTGCAACAAACCTGGACATGTCCCAAAATTTTGTAGAAACAAGAATGTGAAAAGAAACTACTATGCAGAAGAGAAGAAAACAGAGCAGAGGCGAGATAAAGGAAAGAATAGAGTTGATCTAGTTGAAACCAAGAAAGAGATGGGCAAGGTCTAGATCAAGAAATATGTGATTGGGGTCAAGAAGGAATCCACACCAGCTTCTGGTGCAGATACCTCCTCCGGGAAGTAAATTGGGAGCTCTGGCTCAGGGGGAGCAATATTGAAAATCCTAATCCCCTAGCCAGATAGTCAGTGCTAGGATCTGGCACAAAGATATGATGAAAAGCTTTATATGACAGATTTTTTGAAATCAATTTCAGAAGAAAAGGTTCAAATGCAGAGCATTGTGGAGCAATCCTAATCGATTGTATTCTACAGTAAATAGTTTGACAGCTTTTGGAAAACAAGCATTTATGAAGACTAGGTTATCATAACTAGGGTTAAAAAGGAGATCATTCAACAAACAATTCACTTTGCATTTAAGATATGAAGTGTCTAAGAGAAACTGAAGAAGAATTCTAAGCGATATCAACGATTGCTAGAGATTCAAAGCAAATCAGAGTGATTCAAGTAAGAATTAAGGTGTCTCAACCTTGGTAATTCCTTGTATTAATTAATTGTATTTATTTATTTATTGCCTATTAATGTATTTTGGATGCAAGTCCTATTTCGTCATCTTGTGGGAGTTGGCACGGTGATGTGTCATCCTACGTGGAAGGTGACCACATGTAATTTTGTCCTCACATGAGGAGATAGGCGTCCCACTTTGTGGTAGAGGTATTTTTCCATGTGTTGGAACTTTGACTAGTGTGTAAGTGAATCTTGACCGAAACAGTTATGACAGATTCCTATGACAGAATCTATGACACGTAAGAGTTGTAAATGGAATGTTCTATGACAGGTGAAGACGTGTCACAAGGCATCTTGGAAGAAGGTATTTTTGGGTGCCCCAAGGAGGGTTATGACATGTTGTAAGAGAATATGCTATTTTTAGTCAATGTATGACAAATTCTCTTACAACTGTAAGTATTGTCAGTATGACGGATTCTATGACGATCGTAAGATGCGTAAGAGCATCTATCATTGCCCAACTTGGGAATAGGTGACCATATTGGGATGGGGTGATATGACAAGTGTCAGGACCATGTTGCAGTGTTGGACAAGTGTCCCTAGGCGTGGGTTTTGGGCCATGAGGCCAAGTTGGACGCCCATTCCAAGAAAGGTTCATTTTTGCCTTGTAAACTTCTATTTAAGCAAGTGCTTTGAGAGGAGATGTATTATGTGATTGACAGGTACTGTTATGCTACCGGTTTGTCTTCAGATACGAGTGTCGAAGACTCCTATAAAGACTTGCATTGCAAGTGTGTTGTAAACCTTGTTGTTTCGATAATACATTGTGTAGGTTTTGAAGTGTAGGGTTTTTCACCCGTAAGGGTTTTCCCCATGTTATATCTTGTCTCTCTCTCTCTCTCATCTCTCTTACATTCTTGTGTTGTGTATTGCTGCAATATCTCCATTGTTGTGTTTAGCATTCTGTAACTGTAAATATTAAAATGAATTTGCACTCATCTCTCCTCATTAGATTAGTGTAGGAAGCGATTTCTGCACACCTAGATTCCTTTCAAAATAAAACCCTAATTTGGCATAAAAAGGTATTTACAATTGAAACCCTATTGTGAATTTGTTTAAGTCCTTGCAAAAATGGCAACTCCACAAGTTGTTGATATCACTGAGCGAGCTCGACCAAAATTCAATAAACATCCCTTCAAATCAACATAAGTCGATCCAATGGGTGCATTTTCGAATATACCACATAGAGTGATGCATGCGAAGGATGTTAGGGCTTACATTCATGTTTCCCTAGAAGAATATGGTGACAACAAATTCTCAGATTTATATCTAAAACATCTAAGTGGTGACAAATTTGAGTTGAAGAAGACTACAAGGCTTTGGAAGAGAAGAAATTCATTCAGTACAGAGACTTCCCTACATTTGCTGAAGATGAATGGGTTCGATATGTGTTGAGCAGGATTCACGATGAGTTCATGTGGCTTGAAAATCCCTTTAAGATCACCAAGGATGCAATTAGAGCTGTGACAGGACTAAATTCTACTGGTAGCATGCCCTTGTTAAAAGCTGTGAAAAATAGCATTGTGACTGAAGCAACCAAAGCCCAATTCGACAAGAGGGCATTAACAGTTAATGACATTACAGACCATGCAGTAAAGTTTGCATCAATGGTAATTGGATTTATGATTTACTTCACCAATAGGGAGAACTCTATCTCTGACACAGCTATCTACACTACTTACTAGATGATTAAGGAGAATGCAGACTATGATCTCTATGAGTTTCTTTGACTGCAACTAATGGAAAACTTGAAGAAGACAAAGGAGAACAAATACCCCTTCAAATTTGGTACATTGATCATCTGCTTATTCTTTTACTTCATACATGAATTACCCAAAATGAGAAACATGTTCTGGTTAAACAATCAACCAGTTGAAGTGCAAATTGAGGATTATTTAAGCAACATAGGAAGCTATGAGGAACAAAACACAACCTTGTGGGGCTATTTCAAGAATTTCCAGAGAATTATGCAATCTAGGGAAAGGATTCTCAGGGGAATTGTTGAAAAATACAAGAATGACATATTCTTCATTGTAACAAAAGACCAATGCATGATGGAGGCTGTTGAACCTAGAACAATATGGATTATGCCAATGGGGTATGAAGTAGATGCAGATGTGTTAGATGGATATGCCAAGCTCATGTTAAGAAAACCTAGGGATACCTTTGAGCCAAGATTTGGCACTTATGAAGAGTTATCTATAAAAGTTCATGTTGAACTAAGGAAACTAGAAACTCAGAAAAATATGAGGAAATTGGTGGAGGAATATGCCTAGAGCATAGGGATTACGAAAGAGGAAGTTGTTAAAACAAGGACAAGAACAGTTGAAAAATTGAAGGAAGGTAAGCCTGGCAAGGCTCCAGAAGTGCACGAGATAAAGACAGAGGCACCTGTAGCTCTACATAAGAGGAAAAGAGGTTCCACATCTGCTAAAACAACCTTTGTAACTGCACCTGAATCCTCTAGTCCTACCCCATCTGTAGAAGTACCCTCCAAGAAAACCATTGACAAAGGTCATAAAAGGCAAAAGACCAAAGGACACAGAGTATATGTCAGTGTGGATAAAGATGATGAAGAAATAGAGTTAGATGAAGAGGTTAGAAAGATG
The DNA here is from genome assembly GCA_027924645.1 of Cunninghamia lanceolata. Classification (NCBI taxonomy): domain Eukaryota; kingdom Viridiplantae; phylum Streptophyta; class Pinopsida; order Cupressales; family Cupressaceae; genus Cunninghamia; species Cunninghamia lanceolata. The sequence goes on along the minus strand of BSBN01000141.1, from coordinate 750,334 downwards.
AGAACAAAAACAACTAAAGCCTTTGGTTCTAAGCAAGATAAGCCCTCTGGAAAGAAGAAAGGAGGAAAGAAGGAGAAGAAGGTAGAGCCTGTGAAAATATAGGCTACAATAACTCTAGAGGATGTATTGAAAGCCATTACAATTGATGGCAATCTAAAACCTATTGCCCAACTGTATGATGACTATGATGATGTAAATAAAAACATCATTGAGGCTGCTGTCATCAAATACTTGGTCATATACAATAAAGCCCTTATTGAAATAATTGTTGATCTCCTAGATAGCTTGGGAAGTTTAATGTCTACAAGGAAAGAAGCTGCTATGGCCAATGACATTGAGCTTAGAGAACAAACATTAATAAAGCTATGTCCTGAAATCACCCCAGAAGAAAAGGAAAAAGTATCCAAAGTGCTTCATAAAGAATTTAGAACAAACAAAAGGATGAATACTCTAACGACAGATGACATTGAGAAGGTAGTCAAAGAAACCGAGGAAATCACTTTGAGAATTTTGAAGGAATTTCATCTCCCAACCATATATGATAATGAAGAAACAAGTGTTGGAGATGACACATTTGCTTTAGATGTCAGTATGGACTGAGGGTTAGACAAAAATGATGAAGAGATAAAGGAGAATGAAGATCAAGTCCCTGCTACTGAGGGTCTAGATACAACTGACAAGAATCAAATTGAGACAAGTCCTCCTCTGGAGCATCAAGCTGATGATCAAGCAACCAAGGAGAAGACTGATGATCAAAATAAAGTGGATGATCAAGAACATGAACAAGTTAAGATAAGCCCTTCATCTATGCAAAACATTGTTTAACAAGAGGCTATGGATCTGGAACCACCTGAGTAAAACCAAGAAGAAGTGTTTGAAGAAAGGACAAGAGACACTACTGCTGACACCAATACCAAAGACCCTGTTGAATTGGTAAGGGAATTTCTCGAGAAACAACAGGAAAGTCAATTGTTGGAATCAAATGAGTTGCTACAAGGTCCTTTAAGCCTAGCTTCTATGTCCCCACTACAAAAGATGAAACTCAGGACAATTTTTCATGCAAAGGCATAGGAAGAAATGCTGAAATCACATATACAGCACAATGAACACATTGATGAAACATCTGATATCCTAGAGAAGTTGATGCCTTCACACCAAAAGAACACATTACTGCCATCAACTGATCAACTCAAATGCCTGATAAAATTAGTAAGTACTCATTTTGAGTCTTTTGAGAAGTTTGCATAAATAAAGGTTAGAAAAGAATATAATAAGAAAAGGTTAGCTGAATTAAAGACCATGATGGACAATGATAAAATTTTGCTAGATAATAGAATCAAAGGTATAGAGAAGGCCATTAAGGAATCATATGATATATACAAACTTTGCTTATCATGGCCGAAAGTTACTAAGGAGTTAGAAGAAAAAATCAAGGATCTGGAACTCCAATTGTTAAATATCTCTAAGTCATGTGATCTGGCAGTTGAATCAATAAATAATAAAGAGACATAAGTTGTAAATATCCACAATAACTTAAGCAGTGTGATGAATAAGAGGGAAGAAATTAAAAATAGGTTGTGCTAGTTAAGAGGGCTGATAAGTCCTAAAATAGATTCAATGACAAATCTTGTAGAAGAAGATTTGAAGGCAAAAGCAATAATTGATACACCCTCAGATATGCAGAAGGCAGAAAAATTAGTTTTTTCTGATAAATGGTCACATTCAAATTTTGGAGAGTTCAAAGAATAGATGGGATGGAGAGTCATCTCTAATAAAAACCATTTATAATGATATTCTACCACCTACAACTAACTAAAATGGAAGATTGTACCTGTACATATGCGATAGAGTATGACAGTTTTGACACAATTTTGCTACTTGTACATACACCCTTGCTATTGATGTCAAAGGGGGAGAAAAAGATCCACTGAAAAATGACCAAACATCTCAAAGGAAGAGGAAAAATAGAGTGAATATAGTAAGGGGGAGCAAACAAGCATTTTTCACTGTTACCATCAATGCCAAAGGGGGAGATTGTTGGCAACATAGTCAAGAAACACTGCTGATATGATATTTTCATTGATGGCAACAACCTGACATGTTTGGAGACAATTCCTACGTTTAAGTTGAGCATAGCCTTTTGGTCCAGGAAGACTAACTTAGCCAAAATTGACTAAGTAATGACAAGGTATCAAGACAATGATAGAAATTCAGTTGATACTCCTCCGTAGTTGAAGATCAAGTTATGCGGTTCTGGTATGTTGTAAACAACCCTTTGGTGATGTTATATTCCAGTGTTCAAGTCCTGACTTCCTCCAGAATTCATATGGTGAATTGTCTAAGTCTGGATGAAAAAAGTTGAGTCTGAAACAGTGTAAAGTACCTAAGTATATTGGTCTGCATTCCTCCGCTGTTAAATATTTTGATTTGCAGTTCTAAGGAAATATAGACACGTGTTATAAGAATCTAATCCAGATGTGTAGTGCTTGAAGTTCATCAGATCATATTTGACAAGTTCTTCTGTATCGGCTTCCAGTTTGACAATATTTCACTATGACAGAACAATAGTTCTAAGATCTGCATATTGTTGTAGAAGATTATTATGTCTTGCAGTTCTGAAGGTATGCTAAGAAGTCTATAGTGAATGTTGGTTATGAATTTTAGAGTCTCATAAGGTTCACATTGAGAGTTATGATATGACAATTAAGTAAGTTGAATATACTCATAAGAATAAAGCCAACACTCATGTTAGATCAATGTGCAGAAAAGATATATTGTTTGCGCCACCATCCTAAGTGCTTCTATAATAAGTCCAGACCTATATGAAGATCCTTGAATAGTTATATGATTTTGCATTGTTATTTGTGGATAAGACCAAGCTGACAGGGTAAACTATCTATGTACACGGTTCATGTTTGACATGCCGACCTAGTTGAGAATCAAATTAAGTTGTGAATATATATATACCCGATGGAATTTGATGTTGAAGTGGGTGTTGATGTGAGTGTGTTGTGAATTTACTATATCTGTGATGTGATAAGTGCAGTAAGAGTAAAAAAGATTAAAGAAGTGAACATATGTGAGCAGACTAGAGAAACAGAGCAATAATAATGAAGAGTTTTGAGTTCGTGTTTTGAGCGATCAAAGGAATTGTATTCTAGCATGTTGTAGATGCATTTATAGCTATTCATGACTGGCAGTGAGCAGCTTCTTTTCTCTCTTCTATCTTTCTTTCTCTGTGGATAGTGAGTCCACCTACAATGAGCATTTATTTGGGCAGTGATCCCCATGGCAGTGAGCCTTATGTAATTTGGTATTGCTATCATAATATATTGTGAGCTAACACTCACCGTGGTCTTTCCCTTTTAGGGTTTTCCATGTAAAAATCCTGGTGTCTATGTGTTATGTCTTTATGGTTTCTATTCTTATGTTTATTCTATTTTCATATTATTGAATTTGGTGATTGGATTAATGAACATGTGAAGAAGTGGTTTTGTAGAATACCGATTCAACCCCCTCTCAGTATTCTTTGTATTCAACACACTCAATAGTGCATGCATCAAGCTTATACAATGTGCCAAATATAACACCTCTAGAAATCACCATAGAACCTCTTACCATATTACATCTGGAATCAGAAAAGACTACTTGCACACCTGCATCTATTAGTTTGCTCACAGATAATAAATTTCATGTTAATCTAGGGATATGCAACACACCATTAATTTTTTTACTCTACCATCAGGAAACCTGATTTTAACTTTACCACGACCAACAATATTTAAATGAGAATCATCACCCAAGTACACCTTACCTCCATCAAATTCTTCATATTCAGAAAACCAATCTCTATTAGGGGTCATATGAAAAGATGTACCTGAGTCAATTAACCATGCATCATTACCTATACGAGTAGGCAAAGCTGCAATGATTGCATCACCATCTTCCTTATCAAACTCAGAATCAATATCAAATTTTTTCTTTTTCTTCTTCTTTACACCCCTTACGGAAGTGTCCAGGCTTACCACAATTCTAGAAAATAGCTTTGGACTTTCTAAGAGATTTAGATCTCCCCTTGGACTTGGATTTGTCACACTTCTCACTCTTCTTACCTTTTTTCTTTGGGTCTTCCATGAACACTTAGAGACTCTTTGGCACTAATGGATACCTTCCTCCTCATTTCTTTAGAAAGAAAAGAACCCACAACATCTTCAAATTTCAAGACAAAAGAAGTACTTCCAATCACCATAACAAGAGAATCCCACGAATCAAGCAAAGAACAAAGCAAAATCTGACATCTCTCCTCCTCATCCATTTTTACACCAAGTGATGCCAATTGGGCCGCCAATATATTGAATGCTTCTTAGTGGTCTGTAATTTGTCCACCCTCTTCCATTCTCAAGGAATAAAATTTATTCCTCAAGAAAATCTTTTTCACTAAAATATTTGGCTTGATATATCTCACCAAGTTTCTTCCATAGTTTCTTTGTAGAGGGATCTTCATGGACATTGATCAAAATAGAGTACATCAGGTACAATCTAATTGGACCCTTGGATTTACGGTCCATAACATCATATTCAGCTGCCAAAGTAGCATCTGTGGGCCTTGAAACATTCTCATCAATAGCATTCCACAGATCTCAATCAATTAACATATCCTCCATCTTCAGCTTCCACATCTCAAAATTATTACTAGAATTTTTTTCTACCTTTACTCTCCTTGATGTGCTCACCATTCAAAAATCCCTGCAACAAGATCACACCTGCATCTATTAGTTTTCTCACAGATAATAAATTTCATGTTAATCTAGGGTTATGCAACACACCATTAATTTTTTTATTCTACCATCAGGAAACCTGATTTTAACTTTACCACGACCAACAATATTTAAATGAGAATCATCACCCAAATACACCTTACCTCCATCAAATTCTTCATTTTAGAAAACCAATCTCTATTAGGGGTCATATGAAAAGATGTACCCGAGTCAATTAACCATGCATCATTACCTATACGAGTAGGCAAAGCTGTAATGATTACATCACCATCTTCCTTATCAGACTCAGAATCAATATCAAATTTCTTCTTTTTCTTCTTCTTTACACCCCTTACAGAAGTGTCCAGGCTTACCACAATTCCAGAAAATAGCTTTGGACTTTCTAAGAGATTTAGATCTCCCCTTGGACTTGGATTTGTCACGCTTCTCACTCTTCTTACCTTTTTTCTTTGGGTCTTCCATGAACACTTAGAGACTCTTTGGCACTAATGGATACCTTCCTCCTCATTTCTTCAGAAAGAAAAGAACCCACAACATCTTCAAATTTCAAGACAAAAGTACTTCCAATCACCATAACAAGAGAATCCCATGAATCAAGCAAAGAACAAAGCAGAATTTGACATCTCTCCTCCTCATCCATTTTTACACCAAGTGATGCCAATTGGGCTGCCAATATATTGAATGCTTCTAGGTGGTCTGTAATTTGTCCACCCTCTTCCATTCTCAAGGAATAAAATTTATTCCTCAAGAAAATCTTTTTCACTAAATATTTGGCTTGATATATCTCACCGAGTTTCTTCCATAGTTTCTTTGTAGAGGGATCTTCATGGACATTGATCAAAATAGAGTACATCAGGCACAATCTAATTGGACCCTTGGATTTATGGTCCATAACATCATATTCAGCTACCAAAGTAGCATCGGTGGGCCTTGAAACATTCTCATCAATAGCATTCCACAGATCTCGATCAATTAACATATCCTCCATCTTCAACTTCCACATCTCAAAATTATTACCAAATTTTTTTTCTACCTTTACTCTCCTTGATGTGCTCACCATTTGAAAATCCCTGCAACAAGATCACAAAGTTTCTCCAGCACAAGCTCCCACTCAAAACTGGATTAGTTCAAAAAACCCAACAACCCACAACTGAAACCAATGGTGGTCAAGCTCTGATACCACTTGTAAAGAAGCTAGAAGGTAGTGAAACAACTTCCTACACTAATTGATGAGTCTAGTTTATGACTCATATTTTGTTAAACTGTATTGTCTATTTGTTGTAGCTATCTTGGACTTTGATACTTTACTCTTGGTTTTTCTATGTCATTACCCCCAAAACTATAACTTGTTGAGTATAGGTCATTTCTTATATCCTTTGGTGGCAAAGACATGCTATTTGAACTATCTATGTTAATGTTGCATATGGTTAATGAATATTACTCCAAGGTGGTTACGAATGAGCAATTATTTGTGTGTACTAACATTATTTTGCAGATATAATTGGCATCCATAAAGTGAGGAAGATTCTGTTGGAAGGTCATTTACCATAAAAGTCAAAGGTGGTGATCGTTCAAATATCAAATGGACGAAAGAAACCATTTTGTAACTAATCTTAAATATCTGTTGAGCGAATTTAGGAGCTATAGTTATGCTAAATCTATGTTAAAGAAACTCGCTTGACCAGATTCCCTTGCATGCATAACTTCCTTCCACTTTCTATGTTTTCCATAATGTGGCATCCTCTTATTTTGTTGGAGTTGACCACCCTGCTAGTTAGTTAGTAGTCTTTCTTCTATAAATAAGACTCTGATACTCCTTTTGAGGGGTTGTTCATTATTCAAAGATTGTACTTGCATTATACAGTTTCCAGTAATACGGTTATCATGTTTAGTTGTACTCATCCTTTCGAATGAATAAAATAAAGTTGTGAGTTCACATTTCTGAGTTTACATTTGTATTAGGGAATACTCATCCAAGGGGGCCCACTTGGTGAGAATTCCAACCTTTAGTTTAATTGCATTTTTTGTTAAGTGTTTAGTAAATCTGGCATTGAATGTTCCTGCAACCACTAGAATTCTATTCTATGTCTGTTCCTGCACCCAAAGTAGATAGAGTAGTTTCCTGTTTGTTTGCTCAGATTGTTACTTTGTGTTATGTACTTGATTCTAGAATAGCTATTGGTTAATATTCAATATTCCTGTTATTTCCTTTTTAGTAGTTTATCCTCAACATTATGTCTTTCATAGCTATAGAATGAACATGGCTACTTTGAAGTCCTTAGTGCACATACTGTGCCGACCCATTTCAAGTTCACGTCCCTAGGTTGACAAGTGAAATGCATCTCCATAGTGATTAAGACAGCTACTCAGTTCAAATGTCCAATCTCTGAGTTACAATTTTAAGAGCTCAGTTGTTAAGTCATTGTAAGAGACCAACACTAATCTTGAGGGAAGGGATATGTAGAACTTTTCAAATCTTTACAATAGTTACATAAATAAACACAAATAGCAATCATACCACAACACAATAATTACGCGGGAAAACACTTTCAGGAGAAAAACCCCACACTCCAAAGCTGCCCAATATATTATTTAGGAATCAAGAAGATTACAATATACTTGCAGAACAAACTTTCACAGGAGTCTAACCTTCCAAAGATTTAGAGGCAACTCAACATCTATAAGACTTACACACAACCTCCATCTCAAGCTCCTAATATATAGTAGATACAATACAATAAACCATCAAAGGTAATTACAAAACCATGAGCCAAAACCACCCAAAAGTGGCACCCAAATTATCTCCAATAAAATATGCCTTGTGATGTGCCAAATCACACACCATGTGTAACTCTCCCCTTTACAACTCTTTTAAGTGTCTAACACGTTTTCACATTTCCCAAAATGGGAGGCCCAACTTCTGGAGGCCATAACTTTTGATTCGAGTGTCTAATTGATGAGTCATTTGATGTGTCAGAAAGATTGTGAAGAGATCTATCACATTATAACTTGATTTTCTAGTTACGACAATTTTGGGGCATTTAGGGACCTCTAAGTGCCTCAAATTTGAGTTTGAAACTTTTCAGGGAGTTTCACAAAATATAAACTTTAATAACTTGCAATCTAGGTATGATCTTGAGTTGAAACTCACCCAAAATGTTTACTTGGAAGTTCCACACCTTTTGGGAAAATATGGGGTCCATCTGTGCTCAAATGTAGAGTTACTAGAAATAGTAAGTCCTACCATTTTTAGCCTCTTTTGGAAACTTTGAAAGTTCTAAACCATTCTTCAAGATAAAGATTATTCGGAAAGACCAAAACTGGGAACAATAGAAACCTTTTGTAGTTGCAAGGTTGAGACACCTTTCCTAATAGTACTTTAGTATCCTTGATGAAGCCATTTAACCCGAACTCCAATTCTAACAATTTATCCATCTCAACATTGCAAAAGATTGGGTCAACATTATCTGCCTATGCAATGGATGTGATAAGAGCATGAATAATATTACAAAATTTAGCTTTCCAATTATTCAATGATTTCTCCCTACCTTCATTATCAAGTACTTGTGGGAATAAACACTTTTCAAGGGCTTTGAAAATGCTTAACTTCTCCTTCAACATCACATCAAGTCTGCTTTGAAATGCAAAAATGTCATTCAAATGCCCTGTGATCTCATGCGTACTTGATATCATAGTTGGAGCATCAGACTCAAATTTTGATCTATTGTATACATGACCTACCATTTACACACGTAGAATCCACGTACTCAGAATATCCTCCATGGATACTTCATTATTGATGTGGCTATTGTAAGCCTTTTACAAATTTTTATAACATACCCAAGCATCATCAACCATGGGCAAAATACAATTCATCTCGTGATTCAAAAAATTGCTAGCTAAAGCATTTTGTTCCCTCCTACCTTCTTCCTTTGCTTTAACCAATACATCACGACTCTTTTTCAACTTCTCCTTTAAATCTGCAATTAGGGGAACATCTTTTTCCTACCCAAACACATCTTCTAAACTAGTAGAAGGGGTAGTAGGCCCCATTGCAATACTTAGAGGAGGGACTAGTGACCTCAACTTGTTAAATTCTTGCATCAACTTGGCATGATCACTTTTCAATTTATCATAATTTGCCTACAATATCTTTGATGCAGCCTCATTGAACAATGTCCTGTTCACAACCAAAGATGTTGCTTGGGGGGCAATTGTGTCACGTAACCTTTTGATAATCAAGTTTCCTCTGAGTTCATTTATGTCCTTAGCTACCTGGGGCTTATTCTCATCAGGGGCTATTGCACATATAGCTAGAGTCTCAAATTTAGTGCTGAAACCTGATCCAAAATATAGCTCCTTGGCATGCTCCTTAGTTAATACTTCATCTTCATCATTTTCCTACCTCCTTATTATATCCATAGCTATGGAAGAAATAATGTCCCATCCTAGCAGCAATAAGAACCCACTCTCCTTGACCATCTTTCTTCCTTCCTCAGGAATGATATTGCTGATATCAAGATTAATTTCCTTTAAGACTCTCTAAGATACTTTTTTCATTTCACTTTCTCCAACCTTCCCTTGCTCTTCATTCAACTTATTTAGCAAGAGAGATTTGAATTCATCAGATTTAATAAATTGGTCATCTGATAAGAATTTCTTGCATGCTATGGCCCTTACATCATGCACAAATCCACTCTTACAAAATTAACAATGTCATATTAGGGGACACTTCAATTCTTTGAGGAGAGGCCAAGACTTGTTGAATTTCTTCCAGATCAACCCAGTTTTCTCCTATTTCCTTGGTCATTGCATAATCAACCAAGGGTTTATCTACTTCTTGCTGCGTTGATCCTGGTTGATGGATTTCCTCCCCTGCCCCTGTAATTTCTTCTATGGCTCATGGACATACTGATTGTTCCACCTTTTGCATTTATTGCTACTATTCCTCTAGAGTAGGGTTTTGAACTCTAGGTTTTATATCCAATCTAGGAGGCACAAATCCTAATTCATCAATGTGGTCTAGCATTATTTGCATCCTGAGAATAGGATCATTAACTTATCTAAAAGCTCATGGGTACCCAGGGTCACAGAGTAATCTCTTTTTTTCACCCAAGCAAATTATAAACCATTTGCCTCTTTTGATATCCACTTCAACTTTGGTGATGCAATTTCTGATCAAATCCTCTTTTTCATCAAGGTGATGTTCAAAGATTTCTTCTTCTTCTTTTTGGTCTAATCAATGAAATGATCAGGATCAAAATTCCTTAAGTCAGCTGTGCCCATTCTATATTCTTGTAGCTTAAGACCCATAATATCCAATCTTTCCTTTGCAATAACTTCAAAACTTGGAAATACCATCTTTGATGAGAAAAAAAATCCTCTTTTATGTTGTCTCAAGTGTACCTTGTCAGATTCATTTAGCTGCCACACTATCTGAAGGTATGCTATCCTATCTGTCACCCACTTAGATAGAATGTGTGGCTCAATAGGTACTCAAGATACTCTAATGACTGTTGTATTAGAATGAAGAAACTAGTAACCCCAATTGTGATCTACATCCTTCTTAGGTTACCTCTGTTTAGGTCTCAGGAAATTCATTATAACATTTGACAATCTTGGTCTTTGGTGACCCAACAACCCCAATAATTTATGCATAAAATGCTCCTCAAACAGAACATGGATAGAATTTTGGCAGTGTGAATCCCAAATATGCGTTCGTTCTTGAATAGGCATATGATCTCCTTCAGAGGTTAGGTGTTTTATCTGCAAGGCTTCAACCCAAAATTCTCCTCCAGTGTACAAAATATGACACAACAATGAATATCTCTTGAAATAAGGAGTTATGTTATCCTTCTTAAAATCCACTAGGTCCTTGTGAATGGCATCAACAATGTATGAAGTATAATCAAAATTCCTATTGTAATAATGGTGTTGGATGTTAACATCCATCATCATAAGGTATATTAGCATTTGTGTATCGTAATTAGTCCCAAAGACCTGACACAGGGCATAATATGTCATTCTAAAATACTTTTCAAACCTATCCACACTAACAGGTTCTAATTCATCATCCTCAATTGGCACTGCCTTGCCCATGATTGTCAGCCTGCGATAGGGTAACTATCTAGCCTTATAACTATGTATATCCTTGTATTCCTTACGTAGATCACCAACATTGATTTCAACATTTGCCATAGGGTTAAGATTAAAAACCTCCACAATCAAATCCCTATTTATTTGCAACATTGGTACGGCCTTATGGTTATACAATGTTCCAGTGTTAGCATTGTAGTTGTCATAGATGGCTTGAATCAAATCCACATTCACGAATACATTAGGGACAACTAGTTTTCCCAATCCTAACCTCCATATATTTGAAATTGGCATGTCAAGGGAAAAATGGTAATAATAGAATTCAAAAAGATCCCATCCCTGAACTCGAATACTTGCATCCCTAATAGACTCAAAATGATCATAAATATTGTTGGTTAGGATCCCTGTTCCCTGGGCATGCTTGTATTTCTTATCAAAACTAAGGAGTTGGCTCATGAAATCCTATGTTAGATCATGCTTTACCCTACCACCCTGAAATGGACCTTGACTTAGTTTGTAGTATGGAATTTTTTAACCATGACAAGGACTTCTTAAACTATAGTGGCACAATTTATGGTATTTTCAAAGGAAAACAAATGCCTTCAATTTTTGAAATGCTAGAAAAAACCTCATTTGGTCTAGGGAGGAGTTTCTAAACATACATGTGATAGAAACACTTGATACCTTCAATTAGGAACCAACAATGTTGCACACACACCGTCGCAATCCGTATTCGATCAATTCCTTCGCTATTTGAAAAATGAAATTGCAAGCTTCAAACATAGTCATTGTTACAATTCAATTCAATCATCTTTAGTATTTAATGCCCAAAAAAGCCAACCTCTACATGGCGTGCCATGAACTCCAAGTTCCTTTGAATATCAACCATCAATTCTATAGCAACCCAAATCAACGGACAATGCTTCAGTGCAAGAAACCTTAAAAACATCTTTAATAGTGTTGTGAGGGAAGTATGCATTGCAACCATATAATGACACCTTTTTAGGATGTATCTACTCACTACCCTCGATCCCTTTTGACAAGAAGGACATGTGTCAAAACATTGCATCAACGTAACTTTGAAATTGAAATTCCAATGAGAGGTTATGTTAGAGGTAATCCATTGCACTGCAAAAGAGATGTTGCCCCATAGCACAAATCATAATAACTTTTCCAACATCCAAGAAGGACATGGGAGTATATCCATAAAAAATGAGGGTGTGCCAATTGTCAATAGGAATGAACCTTTGGTGAGGCACTCTTAAAGATGAAGTGACTTCCCTAGGACATGTGCTGGCAAAGTGCATCGACACAACCTTGAGATATAACATCGATAAGAAGCTATGCTGGGAGCAAGGCCTAGTGTTGGGGCAAAAGAATGCCACAGGCACAACGAGATAAGCCAATATCAACAAGAATATGTGAGAGGATCCAGTGAGGATAACAGCTAAGCAGGGTCCACCTAATATTTGGGACAACTCAGAGCACACATGTCAACACAGTGCATTGATGTAGCTTTAAGTAGACAGGTTTGAAGCAAAGATGCACTAGACCATTTCACCCATGATGTCATTAGACTTTATCATTTAAATAACAAGCGAGGGCCACCAAAACTTACATAAATTTATACTCACAGATGATAATCCAAATGGAAGGGCTGGTGACAATGATGAGGAATGCCTTATATAAAAGACTTAAGTGATAATGACCAGCTACACAAGTCACTGATCAATTAGAAATTTAAGCCCAAATTTTGAAAATTAGAAACCATGGGGCTTTAGGTCGTGAGAAAAAATTGCAAGACAAGAATGCCAAACGCTAAAATTTTGCAAGTCCTAATAGTGGCTCTTGTTCAAGGATACATATTTCAGTGGAATATGGTGATGATTTAGAAAACTCTGAGATGCAGACCAACACACACAAACCAAAATAAACATAAAACAAACACACTTCAGCATGGGTTAAAAACAACCATGTTTGCACAAGACCACACAAGAGGATGAAACCCTGAACTACTGTGCATGAAAAGAGAGCAAGACTTCAAGAAAAGTAATGCTTCAAGAATTGTCCATGCACTGATAATTCTTGAAACTCTCTAGTTAAACTCTTGATAAAGTATGAATCCTCTCCGTGACAATTCATAATTTTGTATGATCCCAACCATAGGGGATCAAAATTTCTATGTTTTCCTTTGTTTTATAATCTAGCATTCCATACCAATACCAGATCACGACATTCAAATTTCTTGGACTTAGCCTTTTTATCAAACATGTACTTAACCTGCTATTGTTTTTTAGTGTTGGCAATCTGAGCTTTCCTCCTGGTTTCATCCAATTCAACCAACTGATTAATTCTACAAGTCATAGCATCATCTATTTCTTCAATAGACTCATGTATGAACTTACACACATGCATCAAATTATTCACAGGCATTGAAGCATTCATACCATAAACCATTTCATATGGTGATTTCCCAATTGATTTCTTAGGCGTAACACAGTCAACACACAAAGCCGACCTCAACTTGGAATCCCATGAGTTCTTATTCTTCCCCAACATCCTCTTAATAATCTTCATTAAACTTTTATTACTGGACTCAACCTGACCATTTCCCTGAGGATAATATGGATATGAGTGAGATAAATTGATTCCATGATCTAAGAAAAGATCACTAAATTATGTGGATTTGAAACACATTGCATTATCAGTTATGAGCTTATTTGGAACTCCAAATATTGTGATAATATGTTCCATAACAAAATCAATAACCACTTTGTTGTTTGCCTTCCTAGTAGGGATAGCTTCAATCCATTTAGTAAAATAGTACATTGCTACCAATATCCATTTGAACCTCCCACTAGACTTTTCAATGATCTTCCCTATAAAATAAATTCCCCATTGTTGAAATGGAGCCTCCACTATTAAAGTTCTTAAGGGAAAGACTCTAGATCCTTTTAATTTACGAGAGAATCTCTGGCATGCATCACAACCTCTTATCGACTTATGAGCATTAGAAAACAAGGTGGGCCACCAATATCCTACCCTCAGGATTCTATGGGCTATTGTTTTGGCCAAGAAGTGACCATTACAATCTCCACTATGCATTTCACTTGGGACCTTTTTTACCTCATCTTCATTCAAACATTTCAATAGAATGTCATCTCTGTTTCTCCAATATAGCTCATGGTTGGAAGATGTATATTTCATTGCATATAATTTTAGAGTCCTTTTTGTACTGTCATTCATCTAGTTTGGATAGTTCAAATGATATAAATAACAAACTATGTCCTTGTACCAAGGAAAATTTTCTAAATCACATTTTTTCTCTGGGATTGCTTCCTCCAAGAAATTTATTTGTGCTACTTCTAAATTTGATTCTGCTATGAGTTTAGCCAACCCTTGTCCTTTGACCAACTTGGTTATCTAAATATCAATATTAAATTCTTGGATCTTGTTGATCCACCTACATCTCCTACCTGTTACCTCCTGGTGCATAAAATGTCCTTGACATCAACGTGTGCTACATAGGCTATAACTTTAGCACCAACCAAGTAGGGTCAAAAATTCTTTATGGCCTTAACCAGAGCATAGGCTTCTTTCTCCATTATATCATACTTTAAATCTGTAGCTTGAAGAGATTTACTAAAAAAAGAAATGGGCTGCTCAAAAACTTGATGTTTTTGTAACAATATTGCAACAACATTATGAAAAGAAGAAAAACTAAATAATTGGAAAGGCTTTGAAAAGTTTGGTGATGCAAGCACTGGGGCTTGTTTGATTTCGTCTTTAATATCACTAAATGACTTAGTTGTCTCATCATCCCACTTCACACTTTGCCCCTTTTTTAACATCTTGGAGATTGCCTTAGTTTTTTCAAAAACATTTGGCATAAATCTTCTTACAAAATTTATCTACCCAAAGAAAGACTAAATGCCCTTAACTTTTTTGAGTTGATGTATTTTATTGATTGCATCTACTCTTTCTAGAATAATTTTGACCCCATCTTTTGATATTATATGCCCAATAGCTTCCCTTCTATAAAAACAAACATACACTTCTTTGGATTCAAAGAAATCCCAAACTCTAAGCATCTTTTAAAAATTTGTTCTAGGTGTCCACAATGTTCATCTTCTTTCTTAGAAAAGGTTGTGACATCATCTTGGTATACTACCATAATAACATTGATTAATGTTGGGAATTAAGGTGTCTCAACCTTGGTAATTCCTTGTATTTATTTATTTCTTATTAATGTATTTTGGATGCTAGTCCTGTTTCGTCATCTTGTGGGAGTTGGCACGGTGATGTGTCATCCTATGTGGAAGGTGACAACATGTAATTTTGTTCTCACATGAGGAGATAGGCATCCCACTTAGTGGTAGAGGTATTTTTCCATGTGTTGGCACTTTGACTAGTGTGTAAGTGAATCTTGACCGAAACGGTTATGGCAGATTCCTATGATAGAATCTATGACGCGTAAGAGTCGTAAATGGAATGTTCTATGACAGGTGAAGACATGTGTCACAAGGCATCTTGGAAGAAGGCATATTTGGGCACCCCAAGGAGGGTTATGACATGTTGTAAGAGAATATGCTATTTTTAGTCGGTGTATGACAAATTCTCTTACAGCTGTAAGTACTATCAGTATGACAGATTCTATGACAGTCATAAGATACGTAAGAGCATCTGTCATTGCCTGACTTCGGAATAGGCGACCATATTGGGACGGGGTGATATGACAAGTGTCAAGACCATGCTATAGTGTTGGAAAAATGTCCCTAGGCATGGGTTTTGGGCCATGAGGCCAAGTTGGATGCCCATTCCAAGAAAGGTTCATTCTTGCCTGGTAAACTTCTATTTAAGAAGGTGCTTTGAGAGGAGATGTATTATGTGATTGACAGGTATTGTTATGTTGCTGGTTTATCTCTAGATACAAGTGTCAAAGACTTCTGTAAAGACTTGCATTGCAAGTGTGTTGTAAACCTTATCGTTTCAATAATATATTGTGCAGGTTTTGGAGTGGGGTTTTTCACCCGTAAGGGTTTTCCCCAAGTTATATCTTGTCTCTCTCTTTTCTGTCTTACATTCTTGTGTTGTGTATTGCTGTAATATCTCCATTGTTGTGTTTAACATTCTATAACTGTAAAGATTAAAATGAATTTGCACTCATCTATCCTCGTTAGATTAGTGTAGGAAGTGATTTTCGCACACCTAGCTTCCTTTCAGTTGGTATCAGAGCCTGACCAGTTTTAGTTCTAGCTGCTGGGTAGGGTTTTCTTAAGCTAATCTTAGGTTGAGTGGGAGTCTGTGCAGAGTATTTTGTATCTTGTTGTAGGAAGAAGATGGCATGCACATCTGGAAGAGTAGAGGTGGAGAAGTTCAATGGCACAAATTTCAAGTTGTGGAAACTCAATATGCAAGATTTACTTGTTGATCGTGACCTATGGGAGAATGTTGATGGCACAAAACCTACGGAAACCTCACAAGCTAATTGGGATCTCAAAGATTAGAAGGCTAAGGGTCTCATACGACTCTATTTAGATGACTCTATCCTATTGAATGTCCATGAGGAGAAGATCGTGAAAGAACTTTGGAAGAAGCTGGGAGATGTTTATCAGGCCAAGTCCTTGGTGAACAAGCTTTTTCTGTTGTGGACCATATGAATGCTTTTAACATGATTGTTGCACAGTTGACATCCGTGGGTGTGAAAATGGAGGAGGAGGATCGATGTATGACCCTGCTTTGTTCTTTGTTGGATTTGTGGGATCATCTTGTCATGGCCATTGTAAGAACTACAACCACCTTCAAGATGGATGAGGTAGTGTCTTCGTTGTTATCTGAAGAAATGTAGAGAAAGACAACTGAGTTGGCCAAAGAGGCTCTTGTGGTTCATGGAAGACCCAAGGAGAAAGGGAAAAGGAAGGACAAGAAAGGTGAAAAGCGTAGATCCAAATCCCGTGGGAGATCCAAATCTCCTAGAAAGTCCAAGGCTCTTTGTTGGAACTGTGGAAAAACTGGGCATTTTTGAAATGAATGCAAAGGGGAAAAGAAAAAGAAGAAGAATAATGTCCTAGATTCAGATTCTGACAGGTCATAAGATGATGGTGATGCCTTCATTGCAGCCCTGACCACCCATGCATCTGATGATGTGTGGTTGATTGATTCTGGTGCATCATTCCACATGACCTCACATCAAAGTCAGTTCACAAAGTATGAAGAGTTTGATGGTGGAAGAGTGTACTTGGGTAACGATTCTCATCTGAAGATTGTTGGTTGTGGAAGAGTCTCAATTTGATTCCGTGATGGACGAGTGAAGGGGATCACTTGGGTCATGCACATCCCAAGCTTGGCATGGAACCTTCTTTCTATAAGTAAGTTGAATGATGTAGGTGTGCAGGTTGTCTTTTTGAAGGATGGATGCAAGATGACTAGAGGATCTATGGGGCTTGTGAAGGGTACTCGGAGAGGTACTCTATTTCAGTTGGAGGCATGCACTTCACAGTGCAATAGTTCTTCTGACTCAAAGAAAAGAGCTGTAATCACTTCATCCCCACCATCTAAATCGATAGTGAAGTAATCTATTGTAACAAATTCTGATGGTAGTGCATTTTGGGTACCCAAGGGTGCTCATGCTTTGGCAGTTAAGCTTCCTACTGAAAAGACAATGTTATGGCATAAGAGATTTAGCCACATTGGTGAGAAGGGTCTTAGAACCCTGAAAAATAAAAACCTCGTTGAGGGGTTAAATGGTTGTAATCTCAAGTTTGACTTTTGCAAACATTGTATATATGGAAAGCAAAACTGTGTTCAGTTTTACTCTAGTTCTCACAAGTCTTCTGGTGTGTTGGACCTTATTCATTCTGATGTGTTTGGTCCTGTTAGTGTTCCTTCGAGTTCCAAATCTATATATTTTGTATATTTCATAGATGATTATAGTAGGACATGGATTTATTTTCTTAGAAGCAAGTCTGAAGTCTTTAGTCGGTTCAAAGAGTTTAAAGCTTTTATTGAGAATCAGACTAGTAAAAAGATTAAGTGTTTGAGAACTGACAATGGTGGTGAGTTTTGTTTGGTAGAGTTTGATAAGTTCTGTAAAGAACAAGGGATTGAAAGACATAAGAAAAATCCATACACCCCGTAGCAAAATGGAGTTGCAGAGAGGATGAACATGACACTGATGGAGAAGGCTAGGAGTATGCTTAGTGGAGCAAGCCTCGAACAAAAGTTTTGGGCTGAAGTTGTAGCCACTGCTTGCTACCTGGTAAACAAGTCTCCTACATTAGATCTTGTTGGTAAGACACCTATGGAGGTGTGGTCTAGTAAGAATCCTTCAATTAGACATCTTCATGTTTTTGGTTGTGAGGCATATGCACATTTGCCTAGGGAGAAACAATCTAAATTGGAGAACAAGGTTGTTAAGTGTATTTTCATTGGCTATGGTGTTGGTGTGAAAGGATACAAGCTTTGGGATCCTGTGGCTGAAAAAATGTTGCATAGCAGAAGTGTTATCTTCAGAGAGCTAATACCTTCTTCCATTGTTTTACAACCAAAATGGATAAAAAAGGAGGATGTGGTTTAGTTTCCTTCTACCCCTGAGAAGATTGAACCGATAGACGCTATGAGACCTGATGATGAGGAGAGCTCTAGAAACTCTGAAAACTCAGAAGAAGAAGCAGAACCTCAACCTCAGCCATTGAGGAGGTCTACACGAACAAGGAAGCAACCTGATAGGTTTGGTTATTTATTGCTTGATTCTAATTGTGCTTTTTCCTTGCTTACTAACACTGATTAGCCTAGAACTGTGACAGAGGCTATGGGCATGAAAGATGTAGGTTCCTAGAAGGAGGCCATGGAAGATGAAATGGCTTCTTTGGAGGAGAATAAAACATGGGACTTGGTGCCTTTGCTTGAAGGAAAAAAACTTGTTGGATGCAAATGGGTGTTCAAGAAGAAATTTGGTACAGATGGCAGTGTTGAAAAGTACAAGGCTAGATTGGTTGCGAAGGGGTACTCACAAGTGGAGGGAATTGATTATGGTGAAATTTTCTCTCCCATTGCAAAGCTGACATCCATTCAGTTCTTGTTATCTCTTGCAGTTGCTTATGACTTAGAGGTGGAGCAGATGGATATGAAGACAACATTCCTTCATGGTGATTTGGAGGAGGATATTTACATGTCACAGCCAGAACATTACATAGAGAAAGGTAAAGAAAATTTGGTTTGAAAGCTGAAAAAGTCTTTGTATGGTTTAAGTAGTCTCCTAGGATGTGGTATATGAAATTTGATGCCTTTGTGTTGTCAATTGGATTTCTGAGATAGAAATCAAATCATTGTGTGTATTATAAATTTGACAATGATTGTGTTCTCATTATTGCATTGTATGTTGATGATATGTTGTTGATTGGGAATGGTAAGAATATGATTTCTGATTTGAAGTCTCAGTTGTCAACATACTTTAAGATGAAAAATCTAGGGGTAGCCAGGTACATTCTGGGAATGGAAATCAAAAGAGACAGAGCTAACAGAAAACTTTGGTTAATCCAAAGTAAGTATGTGAAGACCGTGTTGGATAGGTTCAGCATGGCAGATTGTAGACCATTGTGTGTTCTTGTATCTTTGGGGACAAAGTTATCTGTTAATGATTGTCCAAAATCTCCTTCTGAGGTGGAGTACATGAGTAGAGTACCTTATGCTAGTGTTGTTGGCAGTTTGATGTATGCCATGGTCTGTACAAGACCAGACATTGCCCAAGTAGTGGGAGTCCTTAGTTGATTTATGGCTAATCCTGGATGAGTACATTGGGATGTAGTAAAAAGAGTGTTCAGATATTTGAGGGGTACTTCCAAGTATTCCATATGCTATCATGGTAATCCTACAGGACCTCCATATTCTATTTGTAATCGTAGATTCTGATTGGGTGGGTGACATTGACAATAGGAGATCCACCAGTACTTACGTGTTTACTATGTTCAGTGGTGCAATTAGTTGGATGAGTAAGTGGCAACTTGTGGTCACTTTGTCCATGACATAAGTTGAGTATATGGCAGCAACTCATGCTTGCAAGGAAGCCATTTGGCTTAAGAGATTGTGTTCAGATATTGGTGTTGATGCAGAACACATTATAATTTGTTGTGACAGTCAGAATGTGATTTGCCTAGCAAAGAATCCAACTTTCCATGCCAGAACAAAGCATATTGATGTACTATTTCACTTCGTATGAGACATGGTAGAGGATGGGAAGGTAAATTTGGAGAAGGTAGACACTTTGAAGAATGTTGCGGATGCATTGAGGAAATCAGTGGGCACGGACAAGTTTATATGGTGTTTGGAGTCTATGGGCCTCTCGTCCTATAGTAGTTAAATCTTATCATTTTCATTGGCTCTTACAAGGTGTTCGACAAGTGGGAGAATGTTGGGAATTAAGGTGTCTCAACCTTGGTAATTCCTTGTATTAATTCATTGTATTTATTTATTTATTGCCTATTAATGTATTTTGGATGCAAGTCATGTTTCGTCATCTTGTGGGAGTTGGCACGGTGATGTGTCATCCTACGTAGAAGGTGACAAAATGTATTTTGTGCTCACATGAGGAGATAGGCATCCCACTTAGTTGTAGAGGTATTTTTCCATGTGTTGGCACTTTGACTAGTTTGTAAGTGAATCTTGAGCGAAACGGTTATGACAGATTCCTATGACATAATCTATGATGCGTAAGAGTCGTAAATGGAATGTTCTATGACAGGTGAAGACATGTGTCGCAAGGCATATTGGAAGAAGGCATCTTTGGGTGCCCCAAGGAGGGTTATGACATGTTGTAAGAGAATATGCTAGTTTTAGTCAGTGTATGACAGATTCTCTTACAACTGTAAGTACTGTCAGTATGACAGATTCTATGACGGTCGTAAGATGCGTAAGAGCATCTGTCATTGCCCAACTTGGGAATAGGTGACCATATTGGGATTGGGTGATATGACAAGTGTCAGGACCATGCTGCAGTGTTGGACAAGTGTCCCTAGGCATGGGTTTTTGGCCATGAGGCCAAGTTGGACGCCCATTCCAAGAAAGGTTCATTTTTGCCTTGTAAACTTCTATTTAAGCAGGTTCTTTGAGAGGAGATGTATTATGTGATTGACAGGTATTGTTATGCTACCGGTTTGTCTCTAGATACGAGTGTCGAAGACTCCTATAAAGACTTGCATTGCAAGTGTGTTGTAAACCTTGTTGTTTCGATAATACATTGTGTAGGTTTTAGAGTGTGGGGTTTTCCACCTGTAAGGGTTTTCCCCACATTATATCTTATCTCTCTCTTTTCTATCTTACATTATTGTGTTGTGTATTGCTGCAATATCTCCATTGTTGTGTTTAACATTTTGTAACTGTAAAGATTAAAACAAATTTACACTCATCTCTCCTCATTAGATTAGTGTAGGAAGCGATTTCTGCACACCTAGCTTCCTTTCAATTAAGTCAAAGAATGCCACATCCATTTCTCTCTAGAAGGTGGCTCCTACATTTGTCAAACCAAAAGGCATTCTTATGTAAACATAGGTGCCCCATGAAGTAGTGAAATTTGTCTTGTGCTATTTTAACTCCTTAAATTTTATTCAATTTTAACAAAAAAAACATCCATCATGGATATAAGCTCACACCCAGTTACCTTTTTTAGCAAGGCTTCCATGTTAGGCAAAGGATATTTATCCTTTAGAGATGAAATGCTGAGGTTTCTGAAGTCCACACATAGTCTGATGTCACCATTCTTTTTCCTAACATGAACCAAATTGGATACCCATGTGGAATGTCTAATAGGTGTTATGATACCACCATCCTCGAGCTTGGCTAGCTCCTGCTGCATCTTTGGAGCTAATGTAGGGTTGCTTGTTGTCTCTTTTTGCCTAAAAGTCTTAGCATCTAGCTTCAAATGAATCTCATGTTGGAATAAATATTTCCTATAGGCTTTTAAGTCTTCATAAGAACATGCAAAGACCATGCAATATTTTCTCAATAAGACAATCAACATTGTCCTTATCTTAGGACTCATCTTTCTCCTGATATACACTTTTTGAGGTGATGAATCTGTGCTCACATTTATTTCTTCTAAATCCTTCTCCTAAGCAATAAAAGGTTTAACCATACTTCGATTAGATCCATGAAAGATTCTTTCTAAAGAAACCAATCCTATTGGGATTTTATTTGTCTTTAATTAGATAACCTCATTACCGAATATTGTCTCTTTGCCATCAATTATTTCCACAAAGTGTTGTAAATTGATCTCTTGACTATGATATGCATCAACACAGTTCAAAAACTTAAAAATATCATCATCATTTTCAAACACCTACCAATGATGAATGTTGTATGACACTGATGGTCTTGTTAACACTTCTATTTTGGATATGTCATCCAGAGATATATCTTCTAGCCTGGTTTCTATGTTAGCCAAGAGAATTGCTAATAAATTTCTTTCTCTTTCTATCCATTTGATAGAGAATGCATCAAAGGATTCTATAACGTTCCATATAACATTCCTATACTGTTTCAATCTCTCATTTTTGGAAGCATATCTGAATTTGATTTGAGAAACCACCATTTTAGAATCCCCCTAGACTTTGAGATTCTTAATCTTGTGCTTGAAGGCTAGGTTCAATCCTATCAATAGAGCCTCATATTCGGCCACATTATTGGTGCATTCGAGTCCCAACTTAAAAGATGACTTGAAAGTTTTACCTCCTAGTGAAGTGAGCACAACTCCTGCTCCTGATCCATCCTTTGAGCAAGCACAATCAAATGTCATCATCCACACATCATTTGAAGAACTATCCATTGGTTTTTCCTCATACTAGAAATCTTCTACTTGTGCTAAACACTTTGTTTCAAGCTTGAATCTATCTAAATCAATAGCAATGAAACAAATATGCTCGTCAGTGCCATTTTGTCCTTCAAGTCTAGAGGGAGCCCATTTTTCTCTATCTAGTCTCACCTCTTTTCCATTTATGGGAATCACTGCATATGAGGAGCCCATCTAAATACTTCTTCCAATAGTAGAGGCCCATTTTCTTGATAGTAGCACCCCATACTACGGAGGAATATCAACCACAATGATGTTCATCTTGTATTCTTTCTATGGATATGCAACTAACTTGAATCCAATGTTCTTCATTACCCCAATAATTGGGACCTCTCTAGAATCCATGGAAAAGTATTTCCCATAGGACTTAGTCACTTTCAATCATAATTACTCCATGAATTGTAGAGGCATGATATTTGTGGAAGCCCTTGAATCTATCATACAATTCGTAATTATTATTCCATTCACAATCAAAATGACATAAAATGGGTCTACTTGTGAGGGACATTTATGCAGTGTAGTTCCCAAGTAGACTTCTGGTATTTTAATATTTGGTTCCTTATATTTCTTCATTGAAGGCTCTTCTCTCTTTATTTTCACACTTGAATCTGAATTGACATTCTGATGGTGGGATGGCGTCTCACCAATGAGAGCTAATGTTCTATCTTTGTGCTCAAGTATTCTCATCATCTCTAACATAGGTACAATCACCTTAATTTAGCTAAAAACCTGAGCCATATCCATTGGAACATATTTTGGTAAAGGGTTACCATGAGCATTATCCACACAAGTGACAAGAGTTTGTGTAACATCTCCCTTCTCTTTTAACATCTCACTCTTGGCAACATCAACTTTCCTTTTAGCAAAACCCTTTCCCTTTGGATCTTTATGCTTTTGGTTTGGATCAAACTTAACCTCATCTTCTTTCAATGAGGCTTGAGCATCACATTCTCTCGTAAGATTAGGGGTTTTACACCCTTCCTGTCTTTCTTTTATGAATAACCTCCCTGCATTTCCTATAATATTATTCTCATTTGAAATTTTCTTGCTCCTTAGGGTATAACTGCTCTTGACCTGAGAAATAGTAGTAGTGATAAGGGACCTGATTTCTTCATCAGATGGTCTCCTTAATTGGACTTTAGGGACACCAAACTCTAGGCTAAAAACATGATGATCATCTTCATCATCATCTGAGAAGATTTGCTAATGATAAGAATCTGATATACACCTTTTGTCTTCAATATCCACATCTAGGCCACCCTCTTCTACATAAGAGTATTCATCATTTCTATGATATATAATTGAGAAGATACCATGTTTATATTTTGGGTGCCATGGTCCTCAGGATTGCTGCATTCATCGCATGGTTCATCTGAATCAATAATTGATAGGGCTACTACACATTGAGAAGATGGATGAGGTAGGTGGCATGCAATACACCAAGGGCTATCATTTACATTATGCACTCCTTTTCTTAAGGGATCATGTGTTTCTTTGCTTACATTTCCTTTATAGATCCACAATACATGAAACTATCAAACAGTATTCCAAAACCTTGAACTAAAACCACCCAAAAGTGGTGCCAAAATTATCTACCAACAAAAGATGCATTATGATGTTTCAAAACACCCATCAACACATGTAGCTTCCCTTAACATCTCTTTTCTATGTCCGACATGTTTTTACATTCTCCAATATGGGAGGCCTTGCCGAACTCCATTATTAATCAATACATTGATGCAGAAAGGGCATGCACATAACTCAATAGACCAACGAATCCTATATCAAGCAACCTATAGGCTATATAATTTGTTACATTTACATTGTCAAACCAGGGAATCGTACTCTTCTTGGATGATGCCTGTACTATGTGTACAGTTAAGGATTTTTGAGTTTTAATCTAGAGGTTGTGCATAGTAATAAACTAGCTGAAAGAAAAACAATTCTAATTGCAAGAATTAACAATACTCTAAGTAAGAAAGAATGGTAGGAATAACTAATGATTATTCAAATAGCTGTAATCAAATGGTCTTATGTAACTTCAAATAAAAGAGTAGCTAACAGTTGTTTCAGTGATCACCTTGACTTAAAAACATAGATTACCAAAGTCTAACTAATTCATACAACACAACTCATTACAACATGCATTAATAATATATATATAAATATATAAAACAAAGTAAACATATGAACAGATTGGAAAGACACAATACCTCATGTGGCCCTTGCTTGAGTGACTATGATTCCACAAAATCTAACTAAATCTTTACTGTATCTTTGAAACCATTAACTGAACTCAAAACATGTGTTCCTTTATTGAATGATAAAGAGAAAAGTACAATAATGAAATCTGATAATACAATCTCTGTCTAACCTCTTTTGTATATATAAAATCTAATCTATATATAGACAAGATCAACCTTGTCTATTTGAACAAAACTACTAAACCATAAACACCATAACTGTCCATTATCCAATAACTTAGGAAGAGGACTTTATTAGAAAGCAAACTAGGAATACGAAATTAAATTGTCATGAAGGTAGCATAGATAGTACAATCCTCCTATAACTCTATCTAGTCTTTATGAAGAACAATCAAGACTAGAAACAAAACATGGAGCACGATCTAAGATTTCTTTGTTATTCATGATTGCATCATATGTCGAAGGATAACTGTCAAAGAGTGGAGAGTTATGGACAACTCATCCTAATCAATTCGGGGTCTTCTTCATTTGGTTGCAGGTGCCTATATTGTCTAATGTGGATATCAACACCTCCTTTGTTGTGGGTTTCCCAGTGGTCTTCATGAAATATAGCCATGTTCTTGTTGCATGAGGGGTTAGTACATCACATGGTATCTGTACATCGCAATTACTAAAATTAACATAAAGTACCATAATATTTAATGAGCAATCAACCATTCACACATAAGTAATTAACAACATATTATATACCCATGTTCATGCTTTCAATGTCTTAAGGATGATTATAGACATAATTAGTATATATAAAAGTTTGGCAATGTCTTAAGAAATATGTACTTAAAGCAAGAGAAACAAGACAAAACATGGCCTCATAACACCTTCCAACTAAACATGTTGATGGTCCTCCAACAACCAAGGTCTCTAATTGTACTAAAGAGCTATCTTCTTATAATCTGTAGGTTCTTCTACTCCTCTGTCCTGTTTGAGATAGAAGCCCTTCTGTTCTACCAACCTATTCCACCTGGCCTGTTCTGCTGCCTGATTCATTCTCTACCCCATCTAATGTGGAATAGAGTAAAGAAGCAGGGGAGGATGGAATACTAATGGTATCCATGTTATCCCATGTTCATTGGTTGATCTTATGTATCTATGTACCCTATTGATTGTTGTTGGGAGGTTGAATATTGAATGAGGCTCTTTTCTTTACAATGTTGGTGTCAACTCTTTCCACCTACCCTGTGAGAAACCCAAAGCTTCCTTACCAATTCCTTCAACCAATTTCTTGTAATCCATGGCTCTACATTCTAGGAGTTTAGTTTCTACCTCTTGATGTTTAATTAGGTCCACCCATTCCTCCACTATCTTTTTAGGAGTTGGGGATTCTGCCCTGAGTTTGAGAGGAAGAGACTTCTCTCTCTCATTATACTTCTGTTGTAACACTCCTCTCCTATGCTCATTTTGAATGAATGAGGCTAGGCCCTTCAATTGCACATCCCCAATAATAACTAGGGGATTCTAGTGAGTGTCATATGGAATGGCAAGTTCATGCAAGTAGAATTCACATAGTTGGTTTTGCATTTCAGGGGTAGCTCTTTGGTAAGCTGTTAGAAATAAGGCAGGTGTAAAAAGGGAGACAGGGGCATCACTATAAAGTTGGATAAACTTAAAGCTCAGATATTGCTCCTGTAGATAGAGGGTATATACCCTTGCAGATGGCCGACACCTCATCAATTGGACAATTATGTCTACCATTCTGTCTATTTTGAATTTCAATTTTTTTATTTCTATGTTTTTCACCTGTATCTCCTTGCTATGATTCTCCTCTAGTTCACCTTGTTCTTTTACTGATTCATCTATCTTATTCCATAGTTGCAAGGTAACTGTAAATAGAGTGGGTGGAGCAAGTTCTTTGGACTGTTCTTCTGATTGCACAGGCTAAATATTCCTTCTATTGATTTCTATGATGGCTAATTGGCCTAAATGTTCTAGTCCCGACCCTTGTTTCTAGAAAACATGTAACTGATCCTCCAACTTCTTAACCTGTTCATTTAACCCTATCTCTTTTTGTTGCTAATCCCTCAACTGCTTTTCCAATTCTGCAATTTTTTGTAGGGCTAGATGTAATTCATCCTTCTCTCCCTCTGATGTGTCGTTAGAATCCAATAATAATTCTTCTTCCTATGTTTCATCTGGAGAGGCTGAGAAATCTAGATTTTTTAATTTCAGGGGGAGGTTGATGCTTTTGCCTAGCTGTATATAATTCTTCCTCCTCAAACTCTGTATCAAGCTCTAGAATGAGTGTGTGGCCCACATTTTTTTGTTCCCTATCAACAAATAGATGCTCCCTTTTGGAGTCTATATTAGTGTGTATATCAACCACATTCTTCTTTTCATGTTGGGTTTTCCCCCCTGAAAGTTCTTTCTCCTTTAGGTGGTTTGAGCACTTATATGATTGAGTAGGGACCCTTTGTTTCTTCTTGGCTCTGGACAAAGAAGAGGATGCTTTTCTTTTCTTGGAAGGATTTGAAACAGAAGGAGTTTCATAGGCAGTTTCAGGTGCTGCAGCTGGTGAGCTGGAAGCTACAGGCTGCAGTTTTTGTTTTGACTTTTTCTTTGTACAGCTAGAAGTCTGTGAAGATGCATGTTCTGGAAAGGGGGTTGAAATTGGTAAAACTGCAGGTGTGGAAGAACTAGTAGGTTCACCTATAGGATTATCAGGGTTTGGAGATGGATGTTCCTCAACAATTGCATGGCAACGGGTAGGTAAAGCTTCTAGGTGAGAAGAGGTTGCAGATGCTTCCTCTTCTTCCCTTGTTTGTAAATTTTCTATCTGTGCCTCTTCTTCTCTCTTCGGTTCAACCCTTAAAGTTCCCTCATCAACATGATTAATTTCAAAAAAACATTCCCAAGAAATAACAGGGTACTGAATAGATAAACTCCTTTTTACTAATAGCACAACCAAACCATGATGAGACAATGAAGACTGGCAATTTTTCCTTCTATATTCAACATACATCCTTTTTAACAAATTGAACAAACAATTTGGAACATTCACTACCCTTCCATGACGGAGATGGCTCAAAAGTTTGAAATGCACAGTATAAAGCAAAGATTGCCTCCCATCACATGTAAGATATTTAATAATATAGGTAGCAACAAAGACCCATAACCAAGGTAAAGAGAGTCATTTGGTACATTGAGATGTAGATTCCATACTTTCACTTGGTTGTATGAACTCGGCCCTTGCAGAAATGGCATCGGCTCTTACAAGGAATTCTTCTCCAACAACCTATAGCCCCATAACTTCAGCTATGGTAGCTACATTCGCGTCAACCCCTAAGCCTTTCACTTTAGCTTCCTCATTCTAGAATGTTCCCACAAACTGCTGGGTAATGTCTTCATTATACTCTGTTATCTTAAGAAAATATTCCAACCACCCTACCTGCTGAAAAATAGGCATGCAATCCTCGCCAGCTAATAATGTTGATTGGACAGTAGGCTCTCTCCTGATTAGATCACCACCCATCGTGATATCTCATGAATACTCTCCATTTCTCTGTAGCTTAATCCCCTGTTCTTGTCTAATTCTACTCACCAGACCCTTATTACTAGTTGCTTCTATTGGTTGTTAGTTTGATGGCTTCTATGTTATGTGACAGATAGTCATAATTATGAAGGAAGGGTTTTAAGAAATTTGATTGTACGTAAAATAATTCCTACATATGTAGTATCCCCCCAACTATAGGTTCATTTGTCCTCAAATGAGAAGACAGGCTAGGCATATGGAAGAGTGGGTTGAAAGCAAGTCAAAGTGATAAAATATGTAAAAATAATGATGTGCGAATTGTGAAAGTCATAAAGTAAGAAGCAATAAATTTTAGTTAAAGCAATAGCTAGATAAATACCTTTGAGGTGATGTCGAAATTGGAAATGTTGCATGGAAAAATGATGACATGGCGGCTGGAGTTGATGTGCTCGAGTAACGAACCAAAGTGAATCACAATGATGTGATGTTGAAGAGGTGTGTAGATGGAATGTGCAGTGGCTGTGGGATATGTAGCAGGGATGTACAAGCTAGTGGAAGATGGCAGCATGTAGATGCTGTGAGAAAAGGTGTTGTAGGCAGTAGTGGCTGCATGCATGCAATCAAAGTGTGAAATGAACAGGTCCCATGTATGGATGATGCGGGTGTAGCTGATACAAGTGCCATATGAATGATGACTGGTGGCTATGGGTGCAACAGATACAGGTCCCATGAAATAGTAGAGAGCCTTTGGCTATAGGTCCCTTCAATGAAGTGGCTAGCAGCCAGAGGAAAGTTTAATTGGATAATGGTAGCTGAATTGATGGAGCCCGAACTCTGATTGAATTATTTGGTGTGGAGGATCTCCTTGATGTATTTCTTGCTGATTTTTTTTTGTGTTTTATGATTTTATTTATGTACAAAGTGCGTAGAACTCAAACCTGTTGTGTAACCTCAGTTAAGATGGTAGCTTGATATGTTGCTAAAATGTTGTGATCATTTGCAACGTGGTTGCAAGCCTCATCTGAGGTAGGATGCTGTGGAACTTCATTATCCATATCTACCCTTAATTCTTGTAGGAATGCACCTTTACTCAAAGGCTTCTTATACAATTTCAATCTATGCCCATTAACCATCAGTGAGATTCTAACTGGGTCAATCATGGTTAATTGGACTACACCATTTGGGAAAACTTCCTTGATCTCATAAGGGCCTAACCACCTGGTTTACAATTTACACTTATGATCTTTATACCTGGAGTCATAAAGGAGTACCCAATCACCTGCCTAAAAGCCCTTGGTTTTGATCTACTGATCATGTCATTCGATTATCTAATTTTGTACTGATTTAGTGTGATGAATTGCTTCCATCCTTAATTCCTCTAAGGCATTAAGCTGGTGCAACCTTTCTTGTTGAGCTGTTGATAGGTCCATCCCAAGTTGGACAGTTGTTCTCAATATTTTATATTCAAAATCAATAGGAAGGACAAATTTCTTTCCATAAACTAGCTTATAAGGTGTGTACCCTGTTCTTGTCTTCCATGTTCTATATGCCCAAAATGTTTTAGAGAGTCTTGCTTCCCAATCTTTCTTGTGTAATGCAACTGCCTTTGTCAATATTGCCTCAAGCTCCGTGTTGGTGACCTCAACTTGGCCATTTGACTGTGGATGATAGGGAGTGGACTTTTTGTGTTTGATTTCATACTCCTGAATAAGGTTGCTCAATCAGTGCTGATGTAAATTGTGGCCCCTGATATGTGACTATTTCCCATGGGACACCATACCTTGTAAATATTTCCTCATACAGGAATGTAGCAACCTTACTGTCTCTAGCTAATGTCAAATCTTTCACCTCTACCCATTTTGTGAGATAATCAGTGCAAACAAGTATATATTCTGTGTTGTTAGATGGTGGATCAATGGGTCCAATAAAATCAATGCTCCATTTGTCAAATGGTGTGACTACAAGTTGTGGTTGTAGAGGCATTTCATCACTAATTGTAGGTCTGCCCATCCTCTGACAGTGATCACATCTTCTTGTATAGAGACTTGTATGTTTATGCAAGGTTGGCTAATAGTATCTAGTATTCAAGATCTTGACTATTGTCCTCTTAGCTGCAAAGTGTCCACCACAGGGTTCATCATGACATGCCTTGAGAATGTCATATACCTCAACCTCTCTAATACACCTTCTCATGGTATGATCAGGTCCTGTATAGAAGAGGTAACCAGCTACACCAAGAATAGGGAATGTTGCGCTCCACTAGGCGGCACTTCTCCCTTGGTGAGACTAGAGAGGAAGTTAGCAACAACATTGGCCTTCCCAAGCTTGTCCACAATGGTGATATCAAATTCCTGAAGTAGCAGTAACCATCTAACCAATCTGCCACTTACCACTAGTTTGTTCATTAGGTATCTTATTGTTGCATGGTCAGTGTGAATGAAAACATGATACCTAGTGATATAATGTCTGAACTTATTGATTGCATAAATAACAGTTAACATTTCTTTCTCAGTGACAATATAGTTAAGTTCAACACCTTGTAGATTCTTGCTGATATAGTAAATTGCATATTCCACATTTCCTTCCTTCTATCCTAACACAACTCCCACAACAAAGTCAAAAGCATTTGTATGTATATGGAAAGGTACTACCCAATTAGGTCCTCTAAGTACATGTGTCTTTGTTAATGACTCTTTGAGATTGCCAAAGGATGTCTAACAGTCAATTGTCCAGTTAAATTCTGCATCTTTAGAGAGTAAGACAAACAAAGGGGCAACTATCTTACTGAAGTCCTTTATAAATCTTCTATAATAGCCTACATGACCTAGAAAGCTTCTGACATCTTTCTATTTTTGAGGAACAAACAATGTTGAAATGATTTCAATTTTATGTGGAACCACTTGAATGCCTGCTTTGGACACAAAGTGACCAAGCACTACTCTTTGCATCATCATGAAACATTTTTCATGACTAAGGGACATGTTATGATCTTGCCATCTCTGTAGTACTTTTTCAAGGTTTTTCAGGGCCTCCTCATAAGACTCCCCATAAGTGGTGAAATCATCCATATATACTTCCATAGAGTCATGGGCAAGGTTAGCAAAGATGCTTAAAACAACCCTTTGAAATGTGGTAGGTGCATTACAGAGTCCAAATGGAAGGATGGAATAGGCATATGTCCCGCATGGGCATGTGAATGTGGTCTTATCCTGGTCCTCAGGGTGATCTGGTTATATCCATTGAATCCATCAAGGAAAGAAAAATACTTTTTCCCAGTCAAGGAGTCTAGGACCTGGTCAATGAAAGGAAGAGGGAAATGATAATTCCTAGTGGTAGTATTTAACTCTCTGTAGTCTACAAAAACTCGCCACTTACCTCCTCTCTTTGGTACTATGACTAGTGGAGACACCCATTGGCTATCTGATATTGGATATATGAATCCTGCATCCAACAATTTTTGCAATTCATTCTTCATTGTCTCTTACTGTAGGCCCCATCCTTCTTTGAGGCTGCCTAACTAGCCTGCACCCCTCATTAATGTATATCCTATGCATGTAGAGGTTAGGGTCAATGTCCTTCATATCATAATAGTCCCATGCAAATGTTGTCTTGTGACTTTGCAACATTTTTATTAGTTCAGTCTTCTGGACAAATGCCAATTCACTATTGATTTTAAGTGTCCTGCTTGGTGTAATGTCAAATGGTGTTGCCATGGCCATTACAGAGGAAATATCCAACCCTGATAAGTTGAGGCTACAACTATGAGGCAGCAAATGATGAAACATACTGCTAGTGGAAGCATAGGATGGAGTGTTGATTGTAGGCAGAATATTGTGCAGTGGGCAGGCCAGACATACTAGACATGGGTCTTGCTGCACATCTATTCCATAATTATTTTGTATGACATTGGAAAGCACTTCATCTTCATCCTGGATATCCAATAATGGGCCTCATTTAATTGTCATTAATGTCTGAAGAGAATATTGGTTAGTATCCCCTAGGTCTGGCCAGATAGTTTGCTCCATGTCAACAAAAGGTTGTGCAGGTGGATAAAGGACCAATTTTTTTGTTACATTCCCATTGGAAATTATCATATTCCTAACCGATATTCTATGAAGGCATCTGTTGTTGCCAACCGGGGTCTCCCTAAGATGAGTAAATAGCCTCCTAGGCTGGCCTTGGGTTGTAAAATCATAAAGTCTGCAGGGTATTCCCAGGAATCTAATGTAATTACAAGATCTTCAATAACCCCCTCTGGTTTGACAGTGGACCTATATGCCAACTGGAGTACTGTGGGAGTAGGTCTAAGGTTATCCAGCTAAAGGTTATTCATTGTTTCCTTTGTCATTACATTGATGGTTGCACCTAGGTCAATCAAGGTGTTTTTTATAAGGGTACCATTGATGTTTACATCAACCACAGGGCTTCCAGGATCTGCATATTTTGGAACAACCAAGTTACCTAACATGATATCAACAAGTTGTCCTATAACATGTACCATCTGAGGATCTTTTATTTTCCTTACTAGTTTCTTAAGGCATAATTCCCTTATAGCCTTGGTATATATGGGTACATCCTTGATGGCTTGGATGAGGGGAATTTTAACACAGACATTTGTTAACTTCCCCATAAAATAAAAATCAGGTTTAGATGGAGTTGGTGGAAGGTGCATTTTTAATCTCTCTGGAAATGGAGG
Source organism: Cunninghamia lanceolata (assembly GCA_027924645.1). Lineage (NCBI taxonomy): Eukaryota > Viridiplantae > Streptophyta > Pinopsida > Cupressales > Cupressaceae > Cunninghamia > Cunninghamia lanceolata. Next base: position 717,192 of record BSBN01000141.1, on the reverse strand, counting down.
GCTCTTGGTGATGGTTTCTTCCTGTAGAGAGATTTGCTCATAAGGCCTTTGCTGGTTATTCAGATGGTTGTTAGTGATAGAGGGTTGCCCCTCATCAGGAAGTTCTATGATGAGTGGAGATGAAGGTCCAACAAGTATTTTTCCTGAGCGCAGGTGCACATCACTAACTTCAACCGTATAGGTTGGGTATTGGATGGCCTCATTAGTATAGACCTGCTGAACATGCTTGTTGTTAGGGTTAAGTGCAGGTTGGGCTAGTAATTGAGTGGCTCTAGGCAAAATAGGAGTAGGTGAGGCTACATTTGGCATAAGGGCAGGTTGTTGAGGTAGGGCTTGTTGTGGTTGTGGGTAGTTCATATTTGGATTTTGCCAAGATTGGTTCCCATGCCACTGTTGTGGCCAGGGGTTTTGATTAGCTTGCCATTGTGGATTATAATTTGAGGGTTGGAATGGCTGTTGTGGCCATACCCCCTATTGTTGGGTCCAACTAGGTGGCATGGTTGCCCATTGCTGTAGTGGCAGGTTATACCAAGGTGCATTGTTCCAATTATGGATATTTGAAGCAGATGATGCAAAAGACATGGGATTGATCAAGGGGTCCTGAGCTATACATTGTCTTTATTGCCATGGTTTTCGTTGTGTAAAGTAAAATACTTGACCTTCTTCATCTTATATAGCTTGGAAATCTGCTTTCTCATTCTTTCCCTTTGAAATACTAGCAATACCCTTGGATCGGCAATTGGCTTTCTTCTGTCGGTAATGTGGACAATATTCACTCAAATCTACCTTTTGTTACCAATTTTTCACCTACAGCTCAAATTGGCCTGAAAATCAAACATCACAAGAGCATTAAACTTCATTATTTTTATCTAAAATGTTTATCCACTGTGTAGGTATAGGTGAAATCTTGTTGCTGATTCATTTCTGATGACATATCATAGCATGTGGAGTAAAATGGGCTCCCACAAGGGTTGAGCTCGGCATACTGCCCCCAAGTCTTAAGAGAAATGTGGAAACAGTATGAAAGAGCAACAGTATCACATAAAGACCCTGCAAAATAAAGATAGCAGCCATGTGTTTCAATCACATAAAAAACTTTGATCTGGGTTTTTGACATTTTTTGAAAAAATTAAAAGACAATAAAAAAACCCTTTAAATTTCTCACCAACCCAGTTTGTAGTTTTCGAGGAACAGTCAGAGGCACAATACATAGCAAAATGAAGACAACAGTCACATGTTTTAGTCATATCAAAAAAAATATGATCTGGGTTTTTGATATTTGCGAACAAAAATTAGACGACAATAAATAGAAAAAACCCTTTAAATTTCTCACCAACCTAGTTTGTAGTGTTTGAGAAATGTTCACAATGGCGGCGCCCAAATTGGAGTCAAAAATGTTAAGTGCCAAATAAAGAAACAAAATGCAAAAAGGCCGTGGCTTTTGCTATAAGGCATCTTTTTTGCCTTTGGTTTTTTGCATAAATCAAATCCCTTGGATATTTTTAGATACTCATTGATATGTATAAGGTATTTCTAAATACCTTTACATATATTTTGTAAACTTTGCATATATTTAGAATTTTGCAAGATTGTAAAAGCCAAGTTGGGCACTCTTTCTATTTTGCAAATTTGAAGCTGCAAATAAATGTAAGGCACTATTAAAGTAATATTTTATAAATTACTTTAATAGATGTCCAATAAATGCAGAAAATAAATAGCAAGTGCAAAACACTCAATAAGGTAGGTCTAGTTCACTTGCCTTCTTTTCGCTTAAGTTCCCATTATGCAAAAAGGAAAGGGGTGAACTGAAAATTCTATTTCTAATTTTTAGTGACTTTGGTTTCTTTTTTGAGTATATAGCTGGCTGAGATTTTAGAAAGCCTTTTGGCTATATATATAGGGGAGAAAGACTTAGTTTTTCTCAGTTCAGATTATTGTTTCTTCTCTCTTGTTCACCTGCAGAGAGCTTGTAAACACTTTTGTACTCATTTCTACTCCTTTCAATTTCAATAGAGCAACAATGTTCTCCTTTTCATACTTTATGCTTCTTTTTGTAGTAAATGATTTGATATTCAATTGTGATTCAATTCTGAGTCCTTTTCTATATCTCATTATTGCAGAATTAAGTGTGGGAGTTTCATGTGATACATGTTGTATGTTGTGTTTAGCTTGCTTAGTGGGTTAAATTTGTGATAAGATTCTTGTTTGTCCTTCGAAAACCTCTAGCTTTTCAAACTTTCATACAAATCACTAATGTATTGCATTAATTTCAGTGGAATTGTGAGGGTTAAAAGTCTTTGTGAGGCTAATTGTGAGTGAATAGATAGAGTTTAGGATTTCAATTACAGTAATCATTTAGATTAGGTGAAGTAACCAGGGGAACCAACCCGCTCTGGAGGTTCACTCCAAGTTTAGGCAACCTACAGGCCTAGGAGTGTTCCCATGTGTCAACAGATAGCTAAGTTGGTAGCTTAGCATAGGGTGCATATCCTGATTGACAACACCTTTGATGCCTCTTGTTTCTTCTTTATGTGTCGAGTGTCCAGTTGTGTTGCCAGATGGTTTATGATATCCTCTTTCATGTTTGACATTAGATTGCTAAGCTCTACTCTGGAGACTCCGGTGGATGACTTACTGAAAGTCAGGGTTCTCAAACCACTATTTTTCTTCAAGATAGAGAGAGAGATATCCCCTGCTCTAATTAAATTTAGTACATCCATGCATTCTTCACTCACACATCTTAGGAAGACCAACTTGAGTGACTCTGGATAGAGCATGTTTTGTCTTGACTTCTTGAGGCAAAACTGAAATCTCTCAACATAATCTTCCAAGGGTTCATCTTCCTTTTGTAACATCTGAAAGATGTCATCCCCTTTCATATCTCTGCCATGGCAATAATCCTGATATGTTTGCTGAAACTACTCCTTCATGGTAGCCCAAGTGGTTACTGAATTCTCACCCAATCCCATAAACCATTGTAATGCAGCATCCTTAAGGGTGGATGGGAAGAGCTTGAGTCTGTATGCATCTGTAGTGTAATCATAGCTCCTACAGGGTACATCAAACTCAAAAAGAAAGGTATCTGGGTCTTCAGTGATTAGCCCATGAAAGTTTGGTAGGGTTGAAGGAGGAATGTTTTTCAAGGTGTCACCTCTCTCCTGGTCTGTAATAGGAAAGGTAAAGGTAACTGGTTCAGCTGGGTTTTCTACTGCTTCTTCTGCCATCATGTCTTGATTCCAACTTGCAATAGCCTCAAAATATTTAGTGTTCTCTAGACCAAGGGATAATTCAAAGTGTTCTTCTTCTATTGAAATGGTTGGAAGAAACCTCCCTCTATGGTCTCTTGGCCGCTGCATATAATGATGTATAAGGTAATGGCTCCATTCTTGCACTGTGTTAGTGGATAGTTTGGAGATAGATTGAATATCTAAGTAATCCTAAATGCTGAAAAATATTATATCCTAGTAAAGCAAGTAGAAGCATAACTCAAAAATAAGTTAGAAACTCTAAACCTTAGCACCATCCCCAGTAACGGTGTCAAAAATGTCAAACTCCATTATTAACCAATACATTGATGCAGAAAGGGCATGCACACAACTCAATGGACCAACGGATCCTATATCAAGCAACCTACTAGCTATATCATGTGTTACATTTACATTGTCAAACTAGGGGATCGTACTCTTCTTCGATGATGCTTGTACTATGTGTACAATTAAGGATTTATGAGTTTTAATCTAGAGGTTGTGCATAGGAATAAACTAGCTGAAAGAAAAACAATTCTAATTGCAAGAATTGACAATACTCTAAGTAAGCAAGATTGGTAGGAAATAACTAATGCTTATTCAAACAAGTGTAATCAAATGGTCTTATGTAACTTCAGATAAAAGAGCAGCTAACAGTTGGTTCGGTGATCACCTTGACTTAACAACACAGATTACCAAAGTCTAACTAATTCATACAACACAACTCATTACAACATGCATTAATCATATATATATATATATATATATATAAACATATAATACAAACTAAACATATGAACAGATTGGAAAGACATAGTACCTCAAGTGGCCCTTGCTTGATTGACTGTGATTCCATGAAATCTAACTAAAGTTTTACTGTATCTTTGAAACCATTAACTGAACTCAAAACATGTGTTCCTTTATTGAATGTTGAAGAGAAAAGTACAATAATGAAATCTAAAAATATAATCTCTATCTAACCTCTTTTGTATATAGAAAATCTAATCTATATATAGACAAGATCAACCTTGGCTATTTGAACAAAATTATTGAACCATAAACACCATAACTATCCATTATCCAATAACGTAGGAAGAGGGCTTTATTACAAAGAAAACTAGGAATAGGAAACTAAATTGTCATGAAGGTAGCATAGATAGTACATTCCTACTATAACTCTCTCTAGTCTTTATGAAGAATAATAGAGACTAGAAACAGAACATGGAGCACGATCTAAGATTCCTTCATTATTCATGACTGCATCATCTGTCGAAGGATAACCGTCAAAGAGTGGAGAGTTATGGATGACTCATCCCAATCAATTTGGGGTCTTCTTCATTTGGCTACATGTGCCTGTATTGTCTACTATGGATATCAACACCTCCTTTGCTACGGGTTGCCCAGTGGTCTTCATGAAATGTAGCCACGTTCTTGCTGAATGAGGGGTTAGTACATCACATGGTATCTATACATCACAATTACTAAAATTAACATAAAGTACCATCATATTTCATGAGCAATCAACTATTCACACATAATTAATTAACAACATATTATATACCCATCTTCATGCTTTTAATGTCTTAAGGATGATTATAGACATAATTAGTTGTTTTATATGAAAAGGGGGCGGTTTGAATGTGTAGTTGATTTCGTTTAGATCCTCCCTTCTCATCAAACATTCAAGGACATATCAACCGAGTTGAATCTCTACTAAGCGAGAGCATTCACCTAACATGTTGGACTGTCTCTTGGAACAATGTGGAAGCTCAGATGTTATCAAACAATATCTCAATTTAATACTTAAGTGCTCTTAAAACCCTAAATATGTAAAACAGTAAGCAAATCTATGAATTACGACAAATGCTAGTAAACCAAAGAAGTACATAGAAACCAACAACTAAACATTTTTCAAAGTTTAGAATGTTGAATAGTTGGGGACAAAGGGACTAGCACCCAAGTCCAAGGTACAAGTCTCCGCAAAGGGTTTCGGACTCCTTCCGACATTGATATTCTCTACTCTGACAATTTCTGTACCGGAAGATGTCGGGGACAAGGGGACTAGCGCCCAAGTCTTAAAGATGCTTTGAACAACTTTTTTCTTTTAGATCTTGAATCCTTGTTTCCTGCAATCTTCCTCTGCAACTCAACTCTTGCAAGATCTGACACCTGTAACCTGCAATAACAAGGAATGTGGTTGGGGGTTGTGGTGTTTAGAGGCTTGCGTCGGTCAAGCCCCAGAGAGACATTCAAGTCTTCTGAACACCATTGTTAGATGAGAGTACGTATCCCTATGGGATAGGGGCAAAATCCAAATGATAAATGATCAAAAACATAATATGTCACCTTGAAGTGTAGATCTCATGGAAGGAAGATGTTCTTCATGCCATGAGGAGATGGAGTCAAATCTGCAACCACAAACACAATAACAATGCTCTACTCTGCAACAATGAATATCTTGAAATCACAAATATGCATAAAGTTCACAATCATCTTCTAGTTACCTTCTATTTTTTAAATGAAAACCTAAACATGCTTATATATGCAACTACAAAGATTCCTGCTAAGAATTTCATAAATCAAACTTGAGATGTTGGCATAGGACCTAAATAACGGTCATAAAACTGATATTTAAATTTAGGGCAGACCCAAAATAGGGTAGAACTAGGGCGCTAGCGCCCAAGTCTACCCTCCCATTTTTGTTTAGGGATCATCAAAATAGTACCCCCTAGGTCTTATTTGACATAAAACTTCAGGGTTTTCTCATTGGGATTCATAATTAACACACAAGATGATCTAAATGCATTCTAAGGGCCCAGGAGCTAAACCTTAAAAGGGAAAAGCCCCCAAGGGAACATTTTCTGACATAACATTAGTATATAAAAAAGTCTGGGAATGTCTTAGGAAATATGCACTTAAAGCAAGAGAAACAAGACAAAACGTGGCCTCATCAGGCCCAACTTCTGGAGGCCATTACTTTTGATCCAGGCATCTGATTGACGAACCGTTTGATGCATTGGAAAGATCATGAAAAAACAAAGCTTTGCAAAACCTTTTAGGGATATTTTTATTTTTGGCCAATTTTTAGGCCATTATGGAACCATGTAAGTGCCTCAAAATTGATTCTGAAACTTTTTCCATATACCTCAAAAATTGAAACATTAATATCTTGAGATCCAGACATGATCTTGGGATAAAATTTACCAAGAATGTTTATATTGCTACTTATATGCTTTGGGGAAAATTTTGGGCCCAACCACTTCTCATATGTAGCCTTACTAAAAATAGTAAGTCCTGGTATTCTCAACCTTTTTGGAAACTTTGAAGGTTCCAAATCATTATTCAATAAAATGGGTATTCACAAAAACCAAAATTGAAAAGAATAGAATTTTTTTTTTGTGATGCAAGATTGCCCTACACCTCTAGATGCTCCTGCATCAGACACCCAGGGTAATTTGAGAAGTGACCTTGTCACGTCTCTAGTGTTTGAGAAAAACCAATGCGATCAACCTCTCCTTTGGATAACCATGATGAATCTTCAACATCTCGTCTTCTCTATTTGACCAAATATTTTTCATACTACCTATTTCTTGTGCTCCTTCCCATACAACTATCTAAGATTTCTTCAATTTCTTCCTTCTCTAAAATAGGTGCTGGGATATTCCACTATCCATCTATTTTCCCAACTTCTATACTTCCTTCATGATATTCTGTCATATCAACAATATTGAACACAGGTGAAATATTGATCCCACTCAGTAACTCAACTTCATAGGCATTCTTTGATTCATGCTCCTCAAAATCTTACAAGGTCCAAATTTCTTTGAATCTTCAACTTGTTATATGTTCCTACGGGGAACCTTTCCTTCCTAAGGTGGACCATGACCTCATCTCCAACATTGAACTCTTTGAATCGTCTTTTCTAATATGCCTTCTCCTTATACTGATTATTCATTTTATAGATATGCTTCTTGATGAGTGCCAAGTTACACCCATGAAATACATCTTTTTACCTCTCTTTTTCTCCTTCCTGATCCCATCTTTCCTAATGTCTACACCCAAATAAGCTAACAAGATAATTCTAGATAATGATTAATTGAGATAAATTACTTAAGATCATAATTTCTGATTGAGGGACTAATGTGCATGGAATTGATGGAAAAATGCATAAACTTCTCTCTTTTTGAATCAACAGGTGTAGATGCTAGGAACAACAATTTTGTGCATCTCCAGAGATTGTCTTCAATGATCTCCGAAGACAATACCAGAATACCATGACACCAGAAGTTTTGAAGGGAAGAGAAAGCATCTCCAGAGCTGCAGACAGGGACAAATATCTCTGGTGCCTCCTGAGAGTAGGGCATATTTCCAACATAAGTTGCCAATCAGGCACTCTTAGCAGTGATCGTAATACCCCTTATTTCACTTAAATCATCACCTGAGTGGTGAAGGGTCATCTTTAGTTAACTGCTAGAGTTTTTATCTTTATAAAGTTTTTGCATGAGTTACGGATAGAATTGATTCAATACCCATATTTTCAGGGCCTCGCTGCCCAAATGTATTAAGACTTAAACTTAGAATTCTGAGTGGACTTTTGTTCCACTCAGTCTACTTTTATTGCATGATTATTTTTCCATAGTTAGACAGATAGTGTAATAAAGAGATGGATGTCATCTCATAGAAGAACTGGTAGATAAGTGATATGTCACTACTCATTTGATATAAACTGATAGAAACAACAGAAAGGATATACAATGATTAATTATTCTAATTCTCAGTAATCTCAGTTCTGTGATATCAATATTTTTCATGAATGCAAAGCGTATGGAACTGGATTAAATTTAGTTGTGATCACTGATTATCTACTGTAGCCTTCAGCCCCAAGGGTGTGGAGCAGGACGCACTCTCACCACCAAGGTAGGAGGCTAGTACCACTATTTTATTACTTTAAATTTTGCTGTGAAAAGTATTTACTAATTTTGATAGATAGATGCATGTTACTGTTTTTAAATTGTTTTAAGTAACTTCCTGTTTAAATTCTTTTTTCAGCATTCCTTAAATTCATTTAGTAAGTAGACAGATTAATCTTTTCAAATTAGTAGAAGCTGTTAAGATTAGCTAAGAAAATTGGTAACTGTAGAATCCCTAATTGCAGACAGCCGAGGACACAACCCCTAGATTTTGACATCTAAAATATGATTAAATGATGAGGTACAACGACACCTTGTCATTTTTGGCGTTGTTCCCAGGGATGTATTGTGTTAATTAGAGATCTGTATGGTTAGAGCTAGAGATCCAAAAGGAAGATATATAAAATAGACACCCCATCAACAAGCCATAAGGGAAAGCAGTGGGGTGGCACAAGATCTTGTTGAAGAGAGAAACCTAGAACCTACTTTGGAAGCTGCACCTCAAATCAATAATCCCTTAGATCCTCCAAATCTTCCACTTGCCAATTATATCCAAGAATTACAACAAAAGTTTCAGGCAGATCCTTTGATAGAACCTCATTTCCTAGAACCTTAGGGAGAAGAACCAGTACTAAACATGGATAATGATAATCATGAAAAAGAGGAAAATTAGGCTCCAAGAACCTTCTCATATCCTATTCTTTTGGCTACTGGAGACAATGCTCCTATGAAGAATATCTCACCAGCACACTTGCCAAATTTTAGAGGACTTTCTTTTGAGGATCCAGATCAGTTTTTGTTTGAATTCAAAGTAGTTCGCCAAACTTATGATTATGGATCAGATAACCAAAAATGCAAACTGTTCCCTTCAACTCTGAAAGATTCTGCGATGAGATGGTTTATGGGTTTACCCCAGAATTCTATCCATTCTTGGGATTAGATGGAAACAAATTTTTTGGGAAAGTATCAAGACTACTGTAGATCCAGTAATAAAAATGAAGAATTGTTTAAAATTAGGCAAGGGGAGGAAGAGACCTTAGAGGACTATGTGGATCGGTTTAATTTCACCTTGAGAAGGTATGGCAACCTAGTAGATCACTCCTTGGCCATAACCCTGTTTGTAAAAGGATTGGATAAAGAATCAAAACAGGCACTGGATCTAATGGGAAAAGGAAATATCAACAAAATGGATATACCTGCTATAGAAGAACTCTGCAGGAACTATTCTAGAACCCAAAATGGAGTGAGGTCATCCAAAAATTTTAAAGGGAAAAATGAAATAGGACAATTAATGGAAGAGATTGCAAATCTAAAAATAGATATTTTGGTCCAATTAAATACCACATTGGATGGGACTCAAGCAAAAACTAGAACAGCGGATCAAAATAGAACAACTGAACCACTCTCCATCTATTGTCCTAGGTGTAGAAACAAGCATCTGTTGAGAGAATTCCCTTTAGACAAATCAGAGATTTGTCAGATCTATGATAGGGAACATCCTACCAGTCATTGTAGTCAACTTCCAGCCTTGAAAAGATTCAGTAAGAAGAATGATGTAATAGAAGAGGAATTGAACTATGTGGGACAAAAACAAGCTGCGAATTTCCCTTATAATCAGTATCCAAACTGGCCTTCTTACAAGGGTCCTTCTACTTGGGAAAATAATCAATGGAATCCAACTTGGCATGGGCCTCAAAATAATCCTCCTTGGGGACAGCAGGATTGGCCAAGTCAACATTGGCAAAACCAAAATTGGCAAAATCAGCCTTGGGGAAATCAACAGTGGCCACCACAGTTTAGATCACAAAACATGCAACCTCAATGGGGTTCTCAACAGGGATATAATCAACAGTACCAGGGACAACCTAGATGTTTCCAACCTCAACAACAAGATTTACTAACTGGACCTTCCAACACACAAGGCCAAGCACAAAATGAACCAGTTAGCCAACCACCTTTACCATCTCAGCCTATATCAAACCCACGGAATAAACAGGGAGCAATTGTTTACATGATAGAGTAAGAAAATCTGGCTGGAATTAATGCTATATATTCAAATAATCTCCAGCTGTGTTCTAGGAAAGCATTCCCAAGACCATCTCCTCCAACTATAGTTGAAGTAACCAATGATGAGGAACTTGAAAATTCATCCACTCAACTCCCAGAGGAGATTACTAACGAAAAAGTGCTAGAAGAATCATCCTTGGACAACTTTGGAGTTTCTCCTAAAAGACTGACTCTGGAGAACATTCCTAAACACAATTCTGACAAGAGCTCTGGAGATGCTCTGGAGATGGAAAAACTAGCACCATACCTAGAACAGCTTAAACAGTATGTTCCCCAGAAAAAGATCTTACAAAAACAAGTCCAAACCAACCTGGAATCAGAACTTTTACAAGAAATCAAGCAACTAAACATTGAAATTCCTCTTCTCCAAGCAATCAAAGATGTACCAGAACTAAATCAGTTCATTAAACAGTATTGTATCAAAACGCAGGGTAGGAAGAAAAACTTCCCTTCCACAATACAGGTGGAAAGAAAAGTAGTAGATCTATTGATGGGAGAAATTCTCCTCCCAAAATATGGAGACCCTAGAAATCCTGTCATAACTGTTTTCATCTCAGGGGTAGAAATTTCAAATATTCTGGTTGATTTGGGAGCAGCAATTAATGTGATGACAGTTCACACAATGAACAAATTAGCTCTATCAGGTATCCAATCCACAACTACAATTCTTCAACTTGCTGACCAGTTAGTAGCTGTTCCAAAAGGAGTAATCACTGATGTACCAGTTGTGATAGATTCATGGGAATTTCTAGTGGACTTCCTGATATTAGAACCTAGAAACCAGAGAAATGCTTATCCACTGATTTTAGGAAGACCATGGCTGGCTATAGTAGCAGCATCTATTGATTGTCGAACTAGGGATATGGTCATTTCTAATGGGATAGATTTGAAGAAAATATCTTTGTATCCTCCAGCTAAACCATCAATACATTATACAGGAAGAGTATGGGTGGATGAACCAGAGAACAATGACAACAGTGCCTCAGTAGCTATGGTAACCATCAAGGAACATCTGGGAGAGTTAGAAGAAGAAATATACTATGATACAGCAGAAGACATTACTCACATCCTAATCAATAAGGATGTGATGGAGCTCGCCCAAGATTCTAGGAGAGAACTTCTTGCTTCTTCTCATTGTACCCTCGCCAACATCATTCCTTGTGGGGAAACCTTTTACAGAGACATAGCCACTTTCCACATGTTGCTTCCAATTCCTGTCCTCTCAATACCATGACTCCAATATATGGATTAACTACATCTATGGATCAAATCACAAAATAGGTCATGATTTTACTAGGGAAAACACTTAATATCAATACTCAATTAACAACAAATCAGGAAGAAAAACTTATCCAACTTCTGATTTCCCATTCAACATCTTTTGCTTGGGAATACCAAGATATGAAAGGCATACCTCTTGACATATGTACCCATCATATATACACTGAGGATATTAAACCTGTCAGACAACCCCAAAGAAGATTGAATCCTGCTTTAAAGGACATTGTCAAAATTGAAATAGAAAAATTACTTCAAGCAGGGTTTATATATCCAATCTCAGACAGTCAATGGGTCTCACCCCTTGTCATAGTGCCTAAAAAGAATGGGAAATGGAGGGTGTGTATTGATTATAGAGAACTCAACAAGGCCACAAAAAAAGGACTACTTTCCCTTACCATTCATTGACCAAGTACTGGACAACCTTGCTGGGAGAAAGTATTTTTCTTTTCTAGATGGATTCAATGGGTATAATCAAATTCAAGTAGCACCTGAAGACCAGGACAAAACCACCTTCACATGCTCTTGGGGAACGTTTGCTTACAAAGTTCTTCCCTTTGGACTATGCAATGCCCCAGTTACATTTCAGAGACTTGTTTTAGCTATTTTCGCTGAACTAGCTAATGAATGCATGGAGGTCTATATAGATGACTTTACTGTGTATGGGGATAATTTTGAAGAAGGTCTCACAAACCTTGAGAAAGTACTAAAATGTTGTGAGAAAAATCAATTATCCCTTAGCCATGAAAAGTGTTTTATGATGGTGGAGGAAGGAATTGTTTTGGGACACTACATTTCAGCAAAAGGGATCAAAGTGGATCAAAACAAGATAGAAGTGATCACACAGTTGCCTTCACCCAAAAATCAGACAAATGTTAGAAGTTTTTTGGGTCATGCAGGCTACTATAGGAGATTCATAGAAAATTTCAGCAGAATAGCTGCCCCCTGTTTACCCTGCTTAACAAAGATACATAATTTCTATGGACAGAAGAATGTCAATCAGCATTTGAAACCTTGAAAGAGAAGCTTACTATCACACCAATTTTGAGAGGACCTAATTGGACTTTGCCATTTCACATACAGACTAATGCTTCAAATGAGTCCATTGGGGCAGTTTTAGGACAAAAGAAGGAAGGAGAGAGTATGCATGCCATTTATTACATCAACAAAAACCTTACCTCTGCAGAAAGAAATTACACCACAACTAAAAAAGAATTTCCTGTATTCTGCCATCAGGGCAACTGCAGAAAAATATCAGCAAAATAAGGGTTCCATGAAACATCATGGCCTCATTTTTCAAGTAGTTAAACACCACTTCTTATCTCAAGCCGATGGGGAAGAATTATGGCAAAACTTTCTTGAACAGAATTCCCAGGACAGAGCACTAGAGATGGCACAGCTAGGAGGTGAGGATTCCCCTACTCACCAAGAAGAAGAAACTGAGCCTTCAACCTCCTCCATAGTTGTTCAAAGAGGAAAGAAGTCCTCACAGGAGGCAACTTCATCTGCAGTCCCTGTTCCTGATAAAAAGAAGAAAGGCAAAGAAATTACAGAGTCTACTCCTAAACAAACCCCATACATGACTCGATCAGTTAGGAGAAAGATGACTCTAACTGAGGAATCTTTCCCTAAGGAATTAATAGAGGAGAGGTTAGGATAGAAAACAGAGAAAACCCGGGCTAAAGAAACATCTGATGATTTAGATGAGATCCCTCTAGTCATGAAGAGAAAATAAAGAGAAGTTTCCCCAGCACCATCTGTTCATCTGGGGTCAAGCCCAATTTCAGAACCATCATGTGCTCCGGAGACATAACATAGACAAACTCTTACTATTTCCTCATATTTTGAGGATGAGAGACTTGCTCTGGAGGCACCTGCCCCACCTCTGCTATGGAGAAGCAAAAGGAAAAGACAGCTCTCACAGGCTAAGGAAGATACTTCTCTCCTATCTGAGGTACTCTTGGGTTTTAGAACACATGAGGATAAGGCTGGGCCTTCATCGGTGCCAGCAGAAGCAGAGGAACCCCAAGAGGACCCTCAGGATAGGTAGTCTGTAGAAAAAGATGAAATAGGACAAATGGGTATAGTTGATAGTGCAGGGCATATGGCCATGGAAAACCCTGATGATCAGCAAATAGCAACAGAAGCAGAAGCAGAAGTAGAAACCTTCTCTCATCCCTCTGATCAAGAGGATGTTGAAATTTCAAAAGAACAGCAAATGTTAGAAGAAATTGAAAACCTAAAGAGACTACTCTGGGGAAAGAATATGATTATTACTGACCTCAAGAAGGTCAAATTAGAGGTAGAAATGGAGCAAAAATAAGTCATTGAAAATCTACAAACAAAACTCCAAAGAAAAAACAAGATCATCCAAGAGAAAGAAGCAAAATTTAAGGCCTAGAAAATTGAGAAAGAAGCAGAATTGGAGGCCCAGAAAATTGAGGCAGCCAAACTGTTGGAAGAAAAAGAGAAAGAAGTAGCACAGAGTGTTTTTGAGCTCATCATGGCTAGAGACAATAGCCTCACAAGAATGGCAGCATTGCTTGAGAAAATGCATAGCCAGGATAGACAGTTAACTTGGGCCAACAACAAACTAGATGATCAGGAGGAATATATTCAGGAGTTGGCTAGCCCAAGGGCAACCAATGAGCAGGAAATACAAACAGATGCATATGTGGTCCCAATTCCCATTGACATTCCTAAGGCCCTGTTCCATTGGGAGAAGAAATGTAGAGAATATGAGGCTTCCAAGCCTATGCTGCAATTACAAAGGGCAGTCACTGCCAAAACAACAAGAATAGAAACTCTAGAAGGAAAAATCATTGAAATGGCCTCCCTTTCTTCAGAAATTCTATCTTGTAGGCCCCCAAGTGCTAGCTATTCTATGTTCTTACAGGAAAGAATCCTGCAGAGAAAATTCTCTTTAGTCCTGTCTGACCTAGTTGAGGATACAGAGATAGTAGAAGGATTCATGACAGCATATACAAGGAGTAATGATGAGGACAAGAATTTCCTATGTGAATTATAGCTGCATGGTTTCTATGTTAATGATATAACCTTCATTCTTAATCATTGTGTGGGAGAATGCCAGCTTAAAGCATTTATGTCCCTAATGAGGAATCATCAAATCTGGAATGAATGAATGGGAGATCATCTCAAGAAAGATATAGAAACAAATCTCTTCATCAGGAAGGAATGTCCCAATCCCAATGCTTTTAAGACCCAATTCAGGTCCTATATCTATCACCCTAAGAGTAAGAACAAAATTTTGCCATTATACCTACAAAGTTTGCAAGAGTGCTCCATCAATTTTGGTCTTTTCATGAACAATTTAGCAAATCTAGTACTTGCCATAGGAAAGAAAAGATGGAATGCTTTGACCTTGGAGGAGAAAATGAGAGAGGTGGTCACCCTTGCAAACTTAAGATTATTTATGAGAAAAGAAAAGTTAATATCCAAAATGATGGATAAGTATAAGCAGGAATGGATAGGTGGACGGTTTAGGCCCCCTCTCATAATTGAACCACTCCCTGTATGGGTTGAACAGATGGAAGAGGAGAAATTGTAGGACTGGTTGAAGCAGGTTGATCAATACAGAGGCAATGGTAATACCAACCACACAACTTGGTCTACCTATGCATAGGATTATAGCTTGACTGACAAGCTACTTCACCAAAATAAATCCAGATTGTGAGCAGTAGGAGGACCTGCCAAACTTTAGGTATGGGAGGATGATGAGTGCCAAGTTGCACCCATAAAATACATCTTTTTATCTCTATTTTTCTCCTTCCTGATCCCATCTTTCCTAATTTCTGCACCCAAATAAGCTAGCAAGATAGTTCTAGATAATGATTAATTGAGATAAATTACTTAAGATCATAATTTCTGATTGAGGGACTAATGTGCATGGAATTGATGGAAAAATGCATAAACTTCTCTCTTTTTGAATCAACAGGTGTAGATGCCAGGAACAACAATTTTGTGCATCTCTAGAGATAGTCTTCAATGATCTCCAGAGACAATACCAGAATACCATGACACCAAAAATTTTGAAGGAAAGAGAAAGCATCTCCGAAGCTACAAACATATCTCTGGAGCTGTAGACAAGGACAGATATCTCAGATGCCTCCTGAGAGCAAGGCATATTTCCAGCATAAGCTGTCGATTAGGCACTCTTAGCAATAATCGTAATACCCCTCATTTCACTCAAATCATCACCTGAGTGGTGAAGGGTCATCTTTAGTTAACTGTTGGAGTTTTTATCTTTATAAAGTTTTTGCATGAGTTACGGATAGAACTGATTCAATACCCATATTTTCAGGGCCTCGTTGCCCAAATGTATTAAGACTCAAACTTAGAATTCTGAGTGGACTTCTGTTCCACTCAGTCTACTTTTATTGCATGATTATTTTTCCATAGTTAGACAGATAGTGTAATAAAGAGATGGATGTCATCTCATAGAAGAACTGGTAGATAAGATAAGTGATATGTCATCACTCATTTGATATAAACTGATAGAAACAACAGAAAGGATATACAATGATTGATTATTCTAATTCTCAGTAATCTTAGTTCTGTGATATCAATATTTTTCATGAATGCAAAGCATATGGAACTGGATTAAATTTAGTTGTAATCTTCTTCTTTTGTGCTGATTATCTACTATAGCCTTCAGCCCCAAGGGTGTGGAGCAAGGGCCCACTCTCACCACCAAGGCAGGAGGCTAGTACCACTATTTTATTACTTCAAATTTTGCTGTGAAAAGTATTTATTGATTTTTATAGATAGATGCATGTTACTATTTTTAAATTGTTTTAAGTAACTTCCTGTTTAAATTATGTTTTCAGCATTCCTTAAATTCATTTAGTAAGTAGACAGATTAATCTTTTCAAATTAGTAGAAGTTGTTAAGATTAGCTAAGAAAATTGGTAACTGTAGAATCCCTAATTGCAGACAGCCGAGGACATAGCCCCTCGATTTTGACATCTGAAATATGATTAAATGATGAGGTACAATGACACCTTGTCACTTCTAATGCAAGAGCATCTAGTGGTGTAAGGGTAATCTTGCGTCACCCAAAAAAAGATGTGTTTCAAAATTGTTGATGTTCTTTCCGTTTCTATGCAAAATTTGTGGTTCTGGTTCCATAATCGCTTGAATAATGATATAGAACTTTTAATTGTTCCAAACTGCTAAAAAATGCAACTTGCTATTTTAGGAAAGTTTGCATTTGGGCACTGATTGAAGTGAAAATTTACAGGAAGCTTCATAACTGAAAAATAAGACCTTTGGCAAAGGAATCACGCAAAGATCATTTGCGAGCTGAAAGATATTAAAGTTTTTGTTTCCCAAAAAATGCCTGAAAAATATTCAAACTCAAGTTTGAGGCACTAAATAGCCCTGTACGAGCCTGAAAATGGCCAGAACTAGCAATGCAAGTTTTTGGTGCGTAGAGTACTCCACGATCTTTCTAACGCATAAAACAGTTCGTCAATTAGACACCCAAATCAAAAGTTATGGCTCCCAGAAGTTGACCTATTTTTGGAGGGAGATGCAAATTTTGAAATTAGGTTGTTGGCCGCCAAAAAGGCTATTAATAACCATTTTTTGGAAACCTGGGCAGTAGTAGAGTTAAGAGGGAAAGTTTAGAGTCAAGAATAGGTGGGAAAATAGAAACCCTAGCAGATTTGGGGTTACAGATGGTAGATGATTCCAAAGTCTTATGAGAGGAAGTTGTAATGTGTTCCAGCCTATGGAGGGTTGATTCCTCTGATTGTAATTGAGCTTCTGTAATGTAATAAGTTGTCCAAATCAATAAAGAAAGTTTTATTTTCTATGTGCAATTTCTGTTGTGTGTTTTATGATTTACCCCCTTCATCAAGTGGTATCAGAGCAAGGGTTCCTAAGTGTGTAAACAGATCACCGACCATGAGGCAGTTTGCACCAGGACCTGAGGTTGTCGGTTTGCTGCAAAAATCAAGATGCCTCCATGAAGAAATCGTATTGGGAGGAATGCTTTGATGGAAGAGGGTTTTAGAGCCCTGCAAAGGCAAATCGATGCATTGCAAGAGGAGCTATGAAGAGGGTTTGAGCTGAGAACAAGAGAAGAAAGTGAAGATGAAGTTGAAGAAGAGCTACCTAAGGAAGAACACGAAGTTGTAGGAGATCCTGCAGAAGTTAGGTTGTTGAGGGCCATTTCTAAGATTGGAAAGAGGCCCAGGATTGAAGTTTCTACATATTCTAGAGATTTGAATCTGGAACAGATTATTGATTGGATCAATCACATGGAGGAGTATTTCGAGTATGAAGATGTGGAGGACCCAGATCGGGTCAAGTTTGCAAAAACAAAGTTGAAGGGCCATGCAAATATTTGGTGGAAGTAGGTCCGATTAGAGAGGAATAGAAGAGGAAAAGGAAAGATCACCATATGGGATCAGATGGTGGAAAAACTAAAAAAGCAGTTCATTCATGTGGACTATGAGATAGAGCTGCTAAAGAAGTTGCAAGGACTGAAGCAAGGTAACAAGTCTGTTAAGGAGTATACAGAAGAGTTTTATAAAATTACTATCAAGACAGGCCATGCAGAGCCCAACAAGGAGAAGGTAGCCCATTACATTAATGGGTTGAGGCTGAGTATTCAAGAGGAGCTGAGCCTGGTCAGAATGACCACCATAGAAGATGTGTACTAGTTTTCCCTGAAGGTGGAAGAGAAGCTAAATAAAAGATTCGATAGCAAGCAAAGGGGAAAAGGTCAAGGCGGAAGGACTAGTGGAAGACCCTATGGAGGCCGTAATGAAGATCAAAAGAAAAGTTAAGAAGCTGGCACCAGTTGAAATCAGAGAGGAGATAATGCCTACCACCCTCGTGACCAAAACAATGGTAAGCAATGAGGAAGAGGAAGGGGCCGACCTGGGTAAGGACTTGGAAGAGGAGGTTTCAGAGGAACATGTTTCCAATGTAGAGAAGAAGGGCATCGAGCATACAAGTGTCCACAACATCAAGGAGGGACAAATAGAAGACCTGAAGGTAATGCATGACTTGCACATGTAGATAAAGATGTGTAGTCTGAGCATTTTGAAGATGTTGAAAGGGGAGAAACCCTAGTTGTCAAAAGAACTTTGTTGAATGAGGAGATAAAACCTAATCATAGGAAGAGTTTATTTCACACAAGGTGTATATGTGAAGGTAAGTGTTGTGATATTATTATTGACAGTCGAAGTGCTGACTATCTTGTTTCAAAGGAGATGGTTGACAAGTTGAAGTTGACAAGAAGAAAGCATCCACATCCATATCAGATTGCATGGTTGCAGAAGGACCACAGAGCTTTGGTCAATGAGTAGTGTTTAGTGAAGTTCAAGATTGGGGACTACCATGATGAGGTGATGTGTGATATCATACCAATGGATGCATGTCATATACTATTGCGGAGGCCATGGCAATATGATAGAAGTGCTGTCCATGATGGTCGTGCAAACACATACTCCCTAACAAAGGATGGAGTTCATCATAAGTTGAAGCCCTTGAAGGAGGTGGAAGAAAAGGTATGTAGTACTGCTAGAATTTGCTTGGTAGATGGTAGAAATTTTTTGGAGGGTATGAAGCATGAGCGTCATTGCTTTGCATTGATTCCTAAGATTAGTCAAGATAAATGTGAAGATGTACCAGCAGAAGTCTTAGATATGTTGGAAGAATTTTAGGATATTATCTCTGATAATGTACCAAAAGGTTTAGCACCAATGAGGAAGATAAGTCACCAAATGGATTTGATACTAGGAGCTAGTTTGCTGAATAAGGCAGCCCACAAAATGACTCCTGCAAAGAGTGAAGAGCTGAACAAACAAGTTCAAGAGCTGTTAAAGAAGGGACTGATAAGGGAGAGCCTAAGTCCATGTGCGGTACCCGCAGTACTAGCACCAAAGAAAGATGGAGAATGGAGAATGTGTACAGATTCTTGGGCCATCAATAAGATCACAATCAAGTACAGATTTCCATTACCCATAATGGATGACATAATGGATTGTTTGAGTGGAGCCAAGTACTTCACGAAGATTGATCTGAAGAGTGGGTATCACCAGATCTAAATCAGAGGAGATGAATGGAAGATAACCTTCAAGACAAAGGAGGGTTTGAATGAGTGGTTACTCATGCCATTTGGGCTAACCAATGCACCGAGCACATTCATGCGGCTCATGAACGAGGTACTGAAAGAATTTTTGGGAACTTTTGTTATTATTTATTTGGATGATATTTTGATTTTTAGTAAGACTTGGGATGAGCCTTTGATGCATATCAGAAGACTTTTAGATAAGCTGAGGGAGGAGAAGTTACTGATTAATCTGAAGAAATGTAGTTTTGCAAAGGAGTTGGTATACCTATGATTTATTATCTCAGAGGAAGGTCTTAAGATGGACCCAGAGAAGGTGAGGGCTATCATTGAATGGCCTATGCTAAGGAGTGCTTATGAGGTAAGATCTTTTCATGGTTTGGCAAGTTTTTATAGAAAGTTTATCAGGAATTTTAGTAGCATTTGTGCACCCCTAACTAAGACAATGAGAGGGGATAGAAAAGAGTTTAGATGGACTAAAGGAGCAGACATAAGCTTTGATACATTGAAGCAAAAAGTCACAGAGTAACCTATTTTGACACTTCTAGATTTCAATAAGGTATTTCAAGTAGATTGTGATGCTAGTGGCAGTGCTATAGGAGTTGTTTTGAGTCAAGAAGGTCAGCCCATTGCCTATTTTAGTGAGAAGCTTAATGATGCCAGGAAAAAGTATTATGTTTATGAGCAAGAGTTTTATGCAATAGTTTAGGCTTTGAAGAAATGGAGACATTATTTGTTTCCAAAGGAGTTTGTTTTATATACTGATCATCAGGATTTGCAGTATCTTAATAGTCAAGGAAAGTTAAACCAGAGGCACTTAAAATGGGTTGAGTTTTTGTAGAGCTATACTTTTGTTTTGAAGCACAAGAGTGGGAAGTCCAACAGAGTTGCAGATGCCTTGAACAGAAGGCAAAATTTGTTGATAGAAATGAAGATAGAGGTTGTTGGGTTCGATGATCTCAAAAGTTTGTATCCTGAAGATCCAAATTTTGCAGAGGCCTAGAAATTTTGTTTGGAACCTGTTACTTTGGACAG
This sequence comes from Cunninghamia lanceolata, assembly GCA_027924645.1. Classification (NCBI taxonomy): domain Eukaryota; kingdom Viridiplantae; phylum Streptophyta; class Pinopsida; order Cupressales; family Cupressaceae; genus Cunninghamia; species Cunninghamia lanceolata. The sequence continues at coordinate 696,553 of BSBN01000141.1, read as the reverse complement.
GACAAAATGGTTAGATTTCATAATCCAAGATGGCATGTTGTTTAGAGGAAGCCAGTTGTGCATTCTAAGGAGTTCCATGAGAGTGAACCTGATTAAGGAGATGCATAGTGGAGGATTGGCTGGACACTTTGGTTGAGATAAGACCATTGCTATTGTTGGTGAAAATTATTATTGGCCATAGTTGCAGCAAGATGTGAGGAAATTTGTGTAGAGTTGTAGAGTGTGTCAAATGGCAAAAGGAACAAGTCAGAATATAGGGCTATATCAGCCATTACCTGTACCAGAGAAGCCATGGGATGATATCAATATGGATTTTGTTCTTGGTTTACCAAGGACACAGAGAGGACATGATTCTATTTTTGTGGTGGTGGACAGATTCTCAAAGATGGCACATTTTATTCCTTCCAAGAAGACTAATGATGTTGTTCATATTGTAGAGTTATTTTTCAGGGAGGTGGTGAGATTACACAGTCTACCAAGGAGAATAGTTTCAGATCGAGATACCAAGTTTGTTGGTTATTTCTGGAGGATATTGTGGAAGAAGTTGAAGACATATTTGAAGTTCAATTCTGCACACCATCCACAGACTGATGGATAGACCAAAGTGGTGAATAGGAGTTTGGGTAATCTGCTACGATGCTTAGTAGGAGATAAGCCCAAGGGATGGGATTTGATTTTACCACAGGCAGAATTTACTTACAACAATTCTATAAATAGGAGTACTGGTAAATCACTATTCCAAATTGTATATGGGAATAGTCCAAGAAATGCTTCAAAGTTAAGGAATCTGGACAAAGGAGAAAAGACAAGTGTCGAGGCTGAAGACTTTGCAGAACACATGAAGAATTTGCATGAAGAGGTGAAGTCATGGTTCACCTGAGAAAAGAAAGGTTCCCAATTGGAACATACAATAAGATGAAAATGAAGAAATTTGGACCATGCAGAATTTTGAAGAAACATGATTCAAGAAATGCATATGAGGTAGAGCTGCCAAGTGGGATCAACATTTCCCATGTTTTCAACATTGCTAATTTATCAGAATATCATGAAGGTAGAACAGAGGATGGACTAACAGAAGAACAGTGGAGTATTCTGGCATCTACTTCAACAGAGGAGATAGAAGAGATCTTGGATAGCCGTGTGGGAAGTACTCAGAACAGGTAATATGAAGAATATCTGGTGAAATGGAAAGGAAGGCCTGTTGAAGATTCTTCTTGGTTGTCTAAGGCAGAGGTTGACCGTTTGGGTTTTCCTTACACAAACACCTTAGACGTGACAAGGTCACTTCTCAAATTACCCTGGGTGTCTAATGCGGGAGCATCCAATGGTGTAAGGGCAATCTTACATCACCAAAAAAAAGATGTGTTTCAAAAATTTTGATGTTCTTTCCATTTCTTTTCAAAATTTGTGGTTCTAGTTGCATAATCGCTTGAATAATGATGTAGAACTTTCAGTTTTTCTAAACTACTAAAAATAACAACCTGTTATTTTAGGAAAGTTGGCATTTGGGCATAGATTGAAGTGAAAATTTACAGGAAGCTTCATAACTAAAAAATAAGACCTTTGGCGAAGGAATCACTCAAAGATCATTTGTGAGCTAAAAGATATTAAAGTTTCTATTTCCTGAAAAACACCTCAAAATTATTCAAACTCAAGTTTGAGGCACTAAACTGCCCCGTACAGGCCTGAAAATGGCTAGAATTGGCAAAATTTATTCTTAGCGTGTATAGCACTCCGTGATCTTTCCAATGCATAAAACGGTTCGTCAATCGGACACCCAAATCAAAAGTTATGGCTCCTGGAAGTTGACCTATTTTTGGAGGGAGATGCAAATTTTGAAATTAGGTTGTTGGCCACCAAAAAGGCTATTAATAACCATTTTTGGGAACCCTGGGCAGTAGTAGAGTTAAGGGGGAAAGCGTAGAGTCAAGAATAGGCAGGAAAACAAAAATCCTAGTAGATTTGGTGTTACAGATGGTAGATGATTCTAGAGTCTTGTAAGAGGAAGTTGTAATGTGTTGTAGCCTGTGGAGGGTTGATTCTTCTTATTGTAATTGAGCTTTTGTAATGTAATAAGTTGTCCAAATCAATAAAGAAAGTTCTATTTTCTGTGTGCAATTTCTGTTGTTGTGTGTTTTATGATTTACCCCCTTCATCAGCTTCCTTACCTCCTCATGTAGATTCTTCATGTGTTATGTAAAATCTTATGCATCTGCACTCCTCTTTTCCTTCTTACCCATCTTCCTCAACTCTGAAACATTTCTGGGACTACTTCCATATAAAATCTAGAATGGTGATTTTCCTATACTCATGTTAACTGAGTTGTTGTATGTGAACTCATCCTGTGGAAAAATCAAGTCCCATCCCTTTGGTTTTTCTCCTACCAAACATCTCAAAAGGTTTCCCAAACTTATGTTTACCACTTCTGTCTGACCATCAATTTGTGGATGATGTGCAGAACTAAACTTCAAAATTGTCTTTAACTTCTTCCACAATGTCCTCTAGAAATATCCAACAAATTTTGAATCTTTGTCTGAAACTATACTCTTCAGTAGACCATGAAGTCTAACGACCTGCTTGAAAATATCTCTGTAATATGAACTGCATCATTTTTCTTCCGACAAGGAATGAAATGTGTCATCTTGGAAAATCTATCAACCACCACAAAAATGGAATCATGACTTCTCTGAGTCCCTGGCAAACCAGTATAAAATCCATGCTAATGTCTTCTCATGGCCTTTCAGGTATAGGTAAAGGTTGATACAAACTAGTATTTTGACTTACTCCCTTAGCCATCTGACATACCCTGCAACTCTGTACAAACTTTTTCACATCTTGATACAACTATGGCCAATAATAGTTCTCACTTACTAAGGCAGTCATCTTATCTCTCCAAAATGTCTTGTTAATCCCCCACTATGTTTTTCTTTTATCAAGTTCTCTCTCATGGAACTTCTTGGAATGCATAACTGACTTCCTCTAAATAACATGCCATCTTGGATTATGTAATCCAACCACTATGTTATGTCCATGATGATAGGCTATAGGAAAGCTTTTCATGCCTTTGAAAAATCTAGATATTTAGGATACAAATGCTTGAGTTCTTCAAACCCAACAACCTCAATTCTCATCTCCACCAACAAATTCTGCCTCCTACTCAAGGCATGTGCAACCTTGTTAAACTTGCCACTTCTATGCTTCAACACAAATGTATATCTTTGCAAAAATTCAACCATTTTCAAATCTCTTTGATTCAACTTCACTTGGCTATTCAAATATTGTAAAGATTGATGATCAATGTACAAAATAAATTGCTTAGGCAAAAGATAATCTCTCCATTTCTTTAGTGCTTGAACAATAGCATAGAATTCCTAATCATAAACATAATATTTCTTCCTAGAATCATTGATTTTTTCACTAAAATATGCAATGGGTCTTCCTTCTTGACTTAATATATCTCCTATGGCACTGCCAATAGTATCACAATCTACCTGAAATACCTTGTTAAAATATGGAAGTGCTAAAACGGGTTGCTTTGTAACTTTTTCCTTTAACAAATCAAAACTCTTGGCTACCCCTACAGTCTATTTAAATTCTTTTCTATCTCCTCTCATTGTTTCAATTAAAGGTGCACATATGCTGCTGAAATTTCTAATGAACTTCCTATAAACACTAGCCAATCCATGAAATGATCTTACCTCAGTAATATTCCTTGGTGTAGGCAATTCTATGATATCCCCTACTTTCTTTGGATCCATCTTAAGACCCTTAGCTGAGATCATAAATCCCAGGTACACTAACTCCTTCACAAAGCTGCACTTCTTCAGATTTATCAATAATTTCTCTTCAACCTTTCAAAAACTCTACGAACATGCATCAAATGTTCCTCCAAGGTTTTGCTAAAAATTAGAATATCATCCAAATAGACAAAAACAAAACTACCCAGAAATTCTTTGAGTACCTCATTCATGGGCCTCATGAAAGTGTTTGGTGCATTGGTTAGTCCAAATGGTATCACTAACCACTCATACAGTCTTTCTTTTATCTTGAATGTTGTCTTCCATTCATCTCCTTCTTTTAACTTGTTCTGGTGATACTGACTCTTAAAATCTATCTTTGTAAAATGCTTCACTCCACTCAGGCAATCCATGATATCATCCATCCTTGGCAAAGGAAATCTGTACTTGATTTTGATTTTGTTGATGGCCCTGGAATCGGTACACATCCTCCATTCTCCATACTTCTTAGGTTTTAGTACTATAGATACTACACATGGAGTCAAACTCTCTAATTAGCCCCTTTTTCAACAATTCTGGAACTTGTCTATTCAACTCCTCATTTTCTGCACGAGTCATTATATGTGTTGCCTTATTAGGCAAACTAGCTTCTGATATCAAATCTATCTGATGGCTTATGCTTCTCATTGGTGGCAAACCTTCAAGTACATTATCTAAAATAATATCTTTAAATTCATCTAACACATCTACAATTTCTACGGGTACATATTCTCCTTCCTCTTTATTGAGTTTAGGAATCACGGCAAAGCACATACATTCGTGTTTCATTCCATCCAAAAAAAAATCTACCATCTACCAAACAAATTCTAGCATTACTACATACCTTTTCCTCTTCTTCTCTCACAGGTTTCAACTTATGTCTCACTCCATCTTTTGTCAAAGAATAGGTGTTAGCATGGCCATCATAGATAGCATACCTATCATACTGCCATGAACTTCCCAATAACAAGTGACATACATTCATTGGCATAATGTCACATAACACCTCATCATGATAATCTCCAATCTTAAACTTTACCAAACATTGTTCATTAACCAAAGCTTTATGATCTTTCTGCAACCAATCAATCCTATAGGGATGTGGATGCTCTATTCTATTCAAATTCAAGTTTTTGACCATCTCTTCAAAGACTAGATTATTTGTACTTCCACTATCCATAATCGCATCACAACACTTACCTCCTAATTTACACCTTGTTTAGAATAGGCTCTTTCTTTGTGCTGGTTCTTCTTTTAGCAAGGCACTTCTAATAGCAAGAGCTTCTCCCCTTTCTGCATCTTCTAAATGTTCAGATCTAGCCTCCTCATCAACATGGGCAACTCTAGCATTACCCTCAGTCTTCTATTTTTTCCTCCCTGATTTTGTTGACAGTCATATGTTCTATGCTCTTCTTCACCGCATCTGAAAGAGGTTCCTCTAAATCCTCCTCTTCCAGACCCTCTTCCAAATCTACTTCTTCCTCTCTGTTACCCATCATTTTGTCCTCGAGGGCGATATGTATTTTCACCTCTATTATTTTTATTGGTACCTACATCTTCATTTTTCTTTTTCTCATCTTGTTGTCCATGACCCCCCATATGATCTTCCGCTAGTTCTTCCACCACAACCTCTTCCTCTTTGTTTATTCTCAAATTTTTTGTTCAACTTTTCTTCTATCTTCATTGAAAACTAATATGCATCTCAATAGTTGTCAATCTAACCAGGATTGATTCTTCTTGGATACTGGGTTTCAACCTATTGATATACATGGCTACCTTCTCTTTATTAGCCTCTGTGTGACCTGCTCTGATGATTGTATTTATTAGCCTCAGTGTATTTTTTGATTGTCTTGTTCATTTGTCTTAGACCTTGCATTTTCTTCAGAAATTCCAACTCATAATCCACGGGAATAAATTGTCTCTTCAATTTATCAACCATTCTATCCCATATGGTGATCTTCTCTTTTCCTTTTCAGTTTCTTTCTAACTACACATCCTTCCACAAAATTCCTACATGACCTTTGAGCTTGGTCTTGGAAAACTTGACCCTCTCAGGACCTTCTATTTCTTCATATTCAAAATATTCCTCCATGTCATTGATCCAATCTATCAATTCTTTCAGAGTGAGATTATCAAAAAATGTACAGATGTCAATCTTTGGTTCCCAATTTTTGTTATGGCCTTCAACAATCTAACATGTTCAAGTTCTACTTCTCCATCATTTTCTTTAGATTGTGCATCATCTTGGGGTGCATCATCTTCACTTTCATCTCTCCCTCTTGGTTCAAACCCTCTTCTCAATTCCTCTTGGATTGCATTAATATGCCTCTATAGATCTCTAAACTCTTCTTCTATCACAACAAGATTTCTACCAACATGGTTTCTATGTGGAGGCATCTTTATTTTCTTCTTTCTCTTATACTTAATGTAAAAATTCCTTAGTGTGAAGCTGCCTCAAATTAATAGTTCTACTTCCACCTTCAAACACATGATCTCAAGGTCCTGACACAAACTATCTCATTGTTTGGCGATCTGTTTGCACACTCAAGAAAAAAATCTCTCTAATACCACTTGATGAGGGTGTACTCCACCCAACACACTCACAACAACAAATTATAAGCTTCAAACCACAAACACAATAATTTACATGGGAAAACCCCTTTCAGGTTAAAAACCTCACACTCGAAAAGCAACTTAATATATTATTCAAAAACTCAACAAGACTACAATATGCTTGCAAGGAAACGTTTCACAAAAGTATCTCCAACTAGAGATCTAGATGCAACTCAACATCTATCATACTTCCACACACACAACCTCTATCTTAAGCACCTGATATATAGGAGCTGTACAATACATGAAACCATCAAACGATATTACAAAACCACAAGCTAAAACCAACCAAAAATGGCACTCAAATTATCTACTAATAAAAGATGCCTTATGATGTGTCAAAACAATCATCAACACATGTAGCTTCCCTTAACATCTCTTTTATGTGTCTGACATGTTTTTACATTCTCCATGGGAGGCCCAACTTCCAAAGGCCATAACTTTTGATCTGAGCATCCGAGGGACATTTTTATTTTTGGCCAATTTTCAAGCCATTACGGAGCCTCTAAGTGCCTCAAAATTGATTTCAAAACTTTTTCCATGAACCTCAAAAATTGAAACTTTAATATCTTGAAATCTAGACATGATCTTGGGCTAAAATTTACCAAGAATGTTTATGTTGCTATTCCGAAGCTTTGGGGAAAAAATTGGGCCCAACCGCTTCTCAAATGTAGGCTTACGAAAATTAGTAAGTCCTAGTATTCTCATCCTTTTTGGAAACTTTGAAGGTTCCAAATCATTACTCAAGCAAATGTGTATTCACAAAAACCAAAATTGAAAAGAATAGAAAATAAAATCATTTTTTTGGTGATGCAAGATTGTCGTACACCTCTAAATGCTCCTACATCAAAGGTTCAATAGGTTTTGAGGAAAAAATATTTCCTCTAGGGACTCCACCATCTCCACCAAGAGTTCACGTCGTGGAAGATCACATTCTACATCAAAATTAAGTACTTTATTTAGTCAAGGTGAATATCTCCATGACACCAAACCAAATGAAGAGATGAGATGATCAACATCAACATGACAGGAATTTTGAAGTAGGAGATTCACATCACAAGAATTGGGAATTAAATGTGTCTTTTAATGGAAATGAGGATTGTTAATTTTTCATGGATTCAAATCTAACTCAAGATCAATACCTAATTAACTCAATTGCAAGCTCTAGACACTTATTTTCAAATATGGGTATGCACAAGTTTGATGGAAAGTATCCACAAATGGTAATCTCTCATCAAATGCAAAAGGTGCTCAAGAAAGGTTCAACAAGTTTTGAGGTACAAAATTGTTTTCTCTAGACTCCAGCATTACCACTAAGAGTTTGTGTTGTGGAAGATCAAACTCAACATCAAAATTAAGCACTTTCTTCTCTCAGGGTGAATCTTTCCATGACACTAGACCAAATCAAGCAATGGGATGACCAACACCATAGTGAGAGGAAGCTTAAATTGTGGTATTGGGTATTTTGAGGTTGTAATCATAAAAGCAAATGTCCCTGAAGCAACAAAAGAAGGATAAAAAGCTCTCATGCAAATATTATGGTCCTTATTAGATTTTGTTGAATATTAGAAGTGTGGCATAAAAGATAGAGTTGCCTCCAACACCAAAAAAACATCTAATTTTTCATGTATTTTGTTTGAATAAATTTATTGGACAATGGATTATATCACAAATAGTGTTTATTGAGCTCGATGAAGAGGGATGAATAATATTAGATCTTGAACCAATTCTCCATAAATGCATAAAGAAGTTGAGGGCTACGATCATCATGGTACTCATCAAGTGGAAGAATTTTCCTCTTGAAAATATTTTTTTGAAAGATAAATATTTCATGTACAAGCATCAACAATTAATCAATGTTGAGGATACAACTTTTTTGAAGCGGAGAGGCATGTTATGCCTTAAGCCCTTTAGATGTATGGGGATATGTGATGATCAAATATGACTCATATAATCCATAAATAGTCATTTATTAGTTCCTAGTTACATTTGTTGTAAGTTAGGCCAGATTATTGGGTGAATATTGCCCAATGATTCCTATAAATAGGAGGTATTGAGTAGTTGTTGAGCATCATATTGTAAGTTTTGTTCTTATTATAAGACTTTAGGAGGTTTCCCCCTCAAAGTGGATTATTCTAATAAATTATTTGCATCTCTTTTCTCTCATATTCTTCTCTGGGGATACGAAATGTTATCACAAATGGTATCAAAGGGTGGTCTTGGCACATTGAAGGCAAGAAAAGGGGCATCTTTTGTTAGTTTAGGAGGTGATGTTGTCAAGAAAATATCTCTCTTATACTTGTAATTTTTTTCTAAAATCTTGAGGGGTGATCAAGGACACATTAAAGAAGCTACATTCTATCTTTGAGATAATTTTAATCATTTTTGAATAATTTTTAGTGAAATTAGGGTTTTCACCACATTTGCTTCCAAGTTTGAAAATCATCATTCTTTTTGGAAATATTTTCACCAAAGTGGGTATTGGACTTAAGTAAGTATAGTAAAAAATCATAAAATTTTGTTTTGAAAATTTATTGTGAAATTAGTTGGTGACATCATAGCAAGGGGCTTCAACAAGAATCAAGGGAAGGAATCTATTAATCACAGGGAATCCTCTAGATAGAGAGGATCCAATAATAGATGATATGTTTTGATTAAAGTAATCGGGAAGGGCCCGAACCCATGTACAAAAGCCAAGAAAGATGAACGAAACGAGTTTCACAAGCAGTGAAACAGGGAAACAAAATGGGATTTTGAAAGGGCCCGAACCCTTACAACAAAAGGCAGCCCCGCTGCGAAAAAAGGACAAAATAACAAGGACTAGACTACACTAGATCCCGACCTAGCATAACGAATGCCTTTGACCCGAAGGTGCAAAGTAGAAACAGGCTTAAGAAGATCTTTCTTCGTTCTCTGAACAACGGTCCAAGAACACAAAGGGTCTAAGTCCTTGGGACAAGGGGAGAGAGGGGAAGCTTCATCAGATTCCATAGACAAAGCTGACACCCGAGAAGAGGGGGAGGCCCTAGCACTAGAAGCTGGGGAACCTGAAGATAGAACAGGAACAGGAAACTACACTACGCCCTCATGAAAGGGGGCAACCAATGGTAGATCAGAAGATGCTAGAGGAATCAGGGGACTCACGTTAGCCACCACAGCAACCATAGGACCCGAAGTGGACGAAGAGGGCTCTTCTTTCAGTGAGGGGTCCACCGTAGAGTCAGGAGAACTGACGGTCAAGTGAATGTCTGAAGTATTCTTCCACCAGGTGGCCTCACCCTTGTGACGAGAGTGGGGACAAACAGAGGCCAGGTGACCCATGGCAAAGCATCATCGACATATGAATGGGAGGCTCTCATAATCAAGCAGTTGTGAACACAACCTATCCCCCAGCTGCAAAGCCACCTCCCCATGAAGAGGTTTGGAGATGTCTTTGTCGACCAATATGCACGCAAACGTGGAGTGTCCTATGAAAGAGGTAGCACAATCCACCATCAAGAAGCATCCAATAGCATTTCTTATGTTCTCAAAACAGGAATCTTCCCAGCACTGAAGAGGAAGATTTGAGAGCTTAACCTGGGTTGGCCTAATGTTGAGAGGCTCAGTGAGAAGGTTGAAGGAGCAAAACCAAGGTTTAATGGATAGGGAATGCAAACCCCACATCCAAAGCTGAGCATTTAGCACAATATCCCTCTCTGCAGGGGAATCAAAAGCCACCACAAAGAAGCCCCTGGCGCATGGAAACAACACAATCTTGCCCTCCACCAAGGGCTTCCAAGACTCCAAGACCCAGTTGTGAAGGTCTGGCAGGGACGACCACATGTTAAATCTACAAACAACCCCAATGCGCTGATAATGGTCCTCGTTCTCTAGGACCTCTTGCCTACACACCACAACCGGGGGTGATAGTGTAGAGGGCAAAAATCCCTGGGAGAGGGGTGAGCATGCTGCATCCTAGCAGAAATGTCCTAACACTTCATCAAATTTCTCTTCTCCTAACTTGCTCCACTCTCCATTGGAAGTTTGATTTTTTTACTTAATAATAGATGATATGTTATCCCTATATTTTGAGGCTAATTTTAATGCATCAATCACAAAGTTCAATTAGGAATTTTTTCAATAATAGCTTCCAAGTTAGATCTAATGCTAATGTTTCTTAACAAAGATTCAATGGATTTTAAGGAAAAAATATTTTCTCTAGAGGCTTCACCATCACCACCAAGATTCACATAGTGGAAGATCACATTTTACATCAAAATCAAGTACTTTATTGTCTCAAGGTGAATCTACCCATGACACCAAACCAAATGAAGTGACAAGATGACCAACATCAAAGTGAAAGAAATTTTGAAGTAGGAGATTCACATCACAAAACTCAAAAGTAAATTTGTCTTCTAATGGAAATGAGGATTGTTGTTTTTTTGTTTATTTGAATCTAACTCAGGACCAACACCCAACTAATTCAATTGCAAGATCTAGGAACTCTTTATAGACATGAATATATACACAAGTTTGATGACAAGTATCCACAAATGGTAAGCTCTCATCAAATGCAAAAGTTGATCAAGAAAGTTTCAACAAGTTTTGAGGCAAAATTATTTTCTCTAGAGACACGCCACCAAGAGTTTGCATCATGCAAGATCAAACTCAACATCAAAATCAAGTACTTTCTTCTCTCAAGGTGAATCTTGCCATGAGACCAAACCAAGTCAAGCAATGGGATGACTGGCATGGTTGAAGTGAGAGGAAATTTAAAATGGGAGATTGGGTTTTTGAGGATACAACCATATAAACAAATATCCCTAAAACAACAAAAGAAGGATAACAAGCTCTAATCCAAATATTATGGTCCTTATTAGATTTTGTAGAAGATTGGTAGTGTAGCATATAGGCTAAAGTTACATCCAACAACAAAACACATCCAATTTTGCATCTCTCTTGTTTAAAGAAAGTTATTGGACAATGAATTCCAACGTAGATAGTATTGCCTAAGCTTGATGAAGAGGGAAGAATAATCTTGGTTCCTTAATCAATTCTCTAGAAATGCATAAATAAGTTAAGGACTAGGATTGTCATGGAGTACCTCATTAAGTGGAAGAATTTTCCTCTCGAAAATGTTTTTTTTAAAGATAAATATTTCATGTACAAACATCTATATTGGCAGGGGCATGATACAACTTTAACACATGAGATGTATGGGGATATATGATGACTAACTATGACTTATATAATTCCTATATCAATCATTTATTAGTTCCTAATTAAATTTGTTTTAAGTTAGGTCAAACTCATTGGAATTAGGGAATTAATATTGCTCGATGATGCCTATAATAAGAGGTAGTAAGTTGTTTTTGAGCATTGTGCTACACACTTTATTCTTATCGTAAGACTTTGGGAGGTTTCCCCCTCAAAGTGGCTTATTCCAATCAAGTATTTGCATCTATTTTCTCTTATATTCTTCTCCTGTGCTAAGTAATTTCATTACATTACTCCACCCAAGAGAATCAACCTCTCATTACCCATGAGTTAAAAGTTGGTTGGTGTCACCTCAAAAATTATGTCAAAAATCTCTAAAAAACTTAGCATTATTCTAGGCTTGGCGAATCCATTAGTTTCACCAAGTGGTAGTTTTTATACCACCATGATAATTTGAATGGGGCCACGATGGTTTCATAAGGGTCGTGTCCCTAATGAAATTAATGTGGCCTTCGTGAAACCACTATGGCCTTGATGGAACCATTGTGGTAATTTCATTACTAGAGAAACCAATAGTTTCTTCATGAACCAACAATTTCACTAGTTGCAACCCTAATCCAAAAAAACATGAGAAATTATCAAATTTCAAAATGCAAATTATATTTTTTGGTTCTAATAGTCCTAACAATCATTTGTATGGTAGATGTTCCTAAATATGTCAACCCCAAGTAACAATTCTAGCATTTTCTCATTTCAAATAAAATGGAGGGTTTTTGTTCATTTTGTACCTATCTCTACCCACCATCTTGAGTTGCTCCCATGTTGCAATTATCATCTCATGTTCTTTGTGTCAACTATTTCTATATCTGATTTAGTCACTAGTGGATCAAAGCTCCAAATTTACCACTTGTGTAGGTGAAAATGACCGCCAATAAAACATAATTTTATTTTTATTAGCTTGTCTTACATGAAGGAAAACATTTTTGTAGGTACATCCTAACGAGCGAATCAAGTAATACGTTAAACACTACACAAATGGTGAATTCTCTTGTCCTTGATTTCAAGTATAACATTTGCCATAGAATTCCATGATGCTACATTTGAATATGTTTTATTTTCATCTTGCAAGAGTTGGATGAACATCAAGTGACAGATGAGACGAGTAGTATCTCAATCCCCACAAAATGGTGAGTTCTCTTGTCCATTTAGTCAGTTCAGCTTAGCCTAAGATGGTTATATGTTGTAGTTGATTTTGTCTTTTTGTGTTTTACAATTTCAAGTGTGGGACAAATATGCATTGTTGTAGGTAAGGACAGGTCGATTACCCAATACACTTGCCTCCTTTTAAAAAATGATGCTTGCCAATTAATGCAACATGCATATCCCAAGAGGGCAAATGTGTAAGTGTCGAAGAACATACAAAACATGTCAAGTTTGATGATTACACAAATCCTTAAATGCCAATATGGCATGTTTAAAATAAAATAATATGATAGTTGGCTCTAGTCTCCAATACAAGTCCTACCTATCAAGCCTTAGAGATCCCTCCAGTTGTCTCCAATAACCCTCATTTATTTTCAATATTTTCCCATGTTTTTATGTTTCTCTCAAAACTTGCATTTTTGTTGCTATGGAAAAACCATAATTTCCAACAGGGGCAATTGTAAAACCACAACCTTCCAAAAGTGGTAGTTTCATCAAAGTGAGTTAGACGCATGAGTTTTCCCAAAAACATGAGTTTCTCTATAGTTTTTCGCTCAATTTAGATCCAATTTTATGGCTTCCTATCCCAATTCATGCCTGAATAAAATATTGAAGAGATGTCTTTTGAGAAGTGTGCAAGGTTAACAAGGAGTTGTCTAGGATGTAATTTTTCTTCGTAACCACAACCAAACTAAAGTCGTCATATTTCCCATTGTCACAACACTCATTTTTTCCTTTTGTCTTATCCTGGAGTCATACCACAACTAATTATACACAAGTACAAACGATTTAGTAATGAGGATTTAGTATCAAACCTATTCCATGCCTGTAACACACTACTCCAAATGTCCATTTCTAATTTATTTAACTTAGTTTAGACAAAATTTTATTTTTTAGATTAAATTAGATTGCAATTAACTTGATATGATTTAAGAAATTAAATTTTTCATCTTCATTAATTTTCATTAATTTTTATGTGTATCTCTGTTATCCTTCATTTAAATCTAATCAAACAGTGCCATGCTAATGATTATAAACTCAAAAAAAAACGGGAAAGAAGGAAGAACAAACTCAACTCTACCCAAACAATTAATTTTCTTAATACAATCAAACTTTACATTTCCCGGAATAGCCATCCTTGATTAGATTACTAGATCATACAAATCCTTGCTTTTAGAAGCGCATCAATTTGCATTTGGCTATGTGAAGTTGCTAGAACATTACTTTTAGCCTCTTTGTTCAAGAAAATTAATCACAAGTTAGCAAATTTTAGCTTCCTTTCTTTTTCCATATCAATGCATGTGAAAATCTGTCACTAAAAGGAGTTGACCCTTGGATTTCTAAAACTACATTATTTATTCAAGACAAAAATCTAGGTAAGTATATTTTAAAATATTAATTTGTATGCAGAAGAATCTCCATTTCATCTAATTTGTGAGAAAGTATCGTTGTCATTTAACATACATTGCGTCAGTAAAAGAACAAAAAAAAGGAAATTTAATTTCCGATTTTAGGAAAGAAAATATTAATTTGTTTTGTAAAAGGAAAAAGTTCCATTGTATTCACATTGGGAAGTTTGGAAAGTATTAAAAATCAAAATCTCATTACCCTGCATTATTAAAAATAAAAAATAAAAATCTTCCATCTTAATGAAAAGGGATGTTATCTTACATTTCTCACATTTAAAAATCTTTCATTTCATTAAAAAGATGTTGTCTTATATTTCTCATATTTTTATAGAAAAAGTCATTTAGGAATCATGTACGAAAGATCGACATATTAGTTTGTACGATCATTTGAAAAGTTTATTTGAAAATTAAAAAAAGAATGGTATTAGTTGCATTCTTCGTGTAATTTGTTTTCAATACATTTATTTTGTCGTCAAAACATTTAAAACATTCAAAGTAAAACCAAAGACTTAGATTAGTTTGAAACACACTTGCACACACCCACATGTCCATGTAAAACTCTTGTAACTTCCCTACTCAAAAATAGCTTGGAGTGTCATGGTTGCAATTAAACATGGACACTAATTACAAGAATTAGTTTTTGCCTCCACCTCAATCCCTTTCATTGTCAACCAACTAAACACCCTAAACAAGCAAGTTTGGATCACAAGAGATGAACAAATCCGTAGATGCTCTTTGAGCCAAGGTGAAGGCATAGGCAACCCCCACCTACTCTTTCCCTTGGTCCTTAGCCACCTTAGCCTAGCCAACAAGACCCACCAAACCATCGACATTGGTCATAGATAAATCATTTACCCACCTAGCCACTTGCCTTGGCCTAACCAGCCCCAAGAAGTTATGTGTGTTGATTTTCCATGTATATAGGTCCTAGCACTTAATCGGTCTTTGCCAGTGCACTCACTGACCCTAAACCCCGACACTTTATTATGCCATGTCACTTAGTTCAAGACATTCTTGATCCATTTTCCATAGCATTGTCCATCCTCATCCTAGACTAGATCACACCTATGGTTCTATCTTCTAGAAAGAACCCTGGTTGCGGCCTCATCCTTCTATTTTCAAATTGAAATTCAACATTTTCCCATGACAACGCTTCCAAAATGTGAATGTTACCTATTAGCTAATGTTCCAAAGGTTTTGAATTGTTTGTCTAAGGTTGATATTTAAAGGTGTCAACTTAGTTCATTATAACCAATAAAATAACACAATCTATAACTAGGACAACACATCAAAAGCATAACCAATTACAAGTTCAACTATCATATTCTAGTCTATCTACATTAGCATCTAACATCTCTATTATTTCTCTATTTTGATCAATGTTGAATCAATACAAGGGCCTTACTACTATCAAGGAAGTGGATTGTTCTTCCCTTTATTATAATAGGTCCCAATAATGCTTCTTAAAAACACCCATTTTCTTACATGAATATCATCTAAGCAAACATTTTTTGTAAATACCAAAGGTTTGATTCTACTCAAGACAAACTATGCCATTCAAATTAAACCATGCCAAGTGGACCATATCACAGGCATGGCCCTTCCAAAGGCCCTCAAACTCTCAAATCTCAATTGTCTTATATATTTGATACTATATCCAATTACAAATTCCAGTTTATATCTCTATCCAATGTCACAACAATCAAATCCCACCTTGTGTTGATCTCAAGTTAAGCCCTAAATCCCTCTCACTTTCATTTATCATTTCTATTTACTTGTCTCAATGTCTCAAATCTCAATTCTCAAATTAATTTTTAGTCTCTAACTCTCAAATTAATTTTTAGTCTAATTGTTATTAACTGCCTTATCATTGCATTTAGACTTCTAAATTAATGTAAGGTGCAATTGATTTCCTTACATTTTAGTGAACCCCATGCTTCCATGCCTATCGTTTACGATAGAATTTTGATTTCTTTTGAGTTTTAGATCTTATTTTCCTATATTTTTAGATCTAAATTATCCTTGTGTATTTACTTGTCTTACTTAAGCTTTTAGCCCTTTAATGATTTGTATATTGTCAATCTTACCCCTACCCCCATTTGTTTCATATAACTAGATCATAGTCATAGACACCATATCCTTCATCTTGAACAAACTCATTATCTTTGCCAATATGATTCATGATGATGATGTTTTTCTTTATGGCATATGATAGTGATTTAGCTCTAAGTAGATCCCTCTATTCTAGTGACGTGTCTAGGGATAATGATATTACGGGCCATCTTTTTCAACTATCCATGATGTTGTTAGGCCTAATGATGATAATATCTTTCATATAACTCATGATAGTCCTTCCTCTATATCCATGAATTGATGGTCCATGGATGGTCTATCTAGTGAGGAGCTTAGTGATACTTGCTTAATTGATTAAGATCATTCATCCTCTCCCTCACATGTTGATGGTTCATTGTTTCATAATGAGTCCATTCATGTTATTTTGATGCACATATTAATAGAGAATGCATGATAGAAGTGTTCAACGGAAATGATGATGCAATGTTAGATGTTAAAACATTTTTATCTTCATACTATGAGCATATACACAATGATGGTACATTAATGAATGTATTTGTACGTATTTTGATTGATAGAGCAAGGCAATGGTTTGGTGCATGTCAAGATTATTATACATCCTTCATGTTTTATCAAATGTTTTCATAGATTACTTTACTCTTGGCCCTAGAGCATGCTTGTCTAGTGATTATAGCCTTTCAACCTCTAATGGCTAGTACTTCAGAGATCTTATCAATTTATCTATGTTCATAGACCATTTTTAGATATCCATGATGACTCTCCTCTGGACCATTTTATGCCTTCTCACAATGCATCTTTTGATAACTAACTCACAATACATGATTATCACGATGCCTCACTAACATATATCATTAGCCAACATAAACAAACTCATGGTTTAGACATGCATGAATAAGACCCTCATGATGGTCTCTTAAAAATTATACTATACTTGTTTGATAATTTGAATCCCACTACCATCATTAGAATTTACATGTATACAAATACGGTAGTTATATGAATAGATCCTCAATCCTCAAAATTTTCTCTCATGGAATTTCACTAAGTCCCAACATTACATTTATTTTTTTCAATTTGATTTTGTCTAACCAATGAAGGTCATGGTGCAACTATATATATTTTGAAGCATAAAATTAAAATCCTATGATTATTCCCTCTAGTCTGGGTTGAAACTAAATGATGTTTAATATGATTACAATATTAAATTCTTTTGGCATGTGATTGAATTGTGCATATCTTTAATATGAGGTACAAAACATATCTCATAGAATTAAATGTTTTGTATTATTTCATTTTAATGAAAAAGTTGTAAATCAAATATCTAGCACATCAACTTTTACTTTATATTTTGGCTTGGTTTTTTCTCTTTTCTTTAGAGGTTAGTAGATAGCATAACAATAGGGGAGCCAACTCTAATTAAAGATTGTTCTAAGTTAAAGTTTTCAAAAAAATCCTATTATGACAACTCAATTGCAATGCAATTCTAATTAATTAATACAAAATGTCAACAAGCCTAAGAAGCTATGCACATGCCAAGACATTTAATTTATCAAGCTAACACTAAGAAGCTATGCACATGCCAAGACATTTAATTTATCAAGCTAACATATTTTATATGTTGAATATTTCACTAAAAGAACATAAACCTTTTATGTTTTTCAAATGGTATATGAAATTCTTATTTCATTTACAAGTAATAAACTTTAAAAAAATATAATTATGTAATATTAAGAAAAGAAATGATTGTGTGAAATTTGACTAGACTTTTGGTGCAAAATAAACCCTAAGAGTCTTATCAAACAATTAGAACAATACTCAAATACACACAACAAAGAATTCACAAAACAACAATGAATGTTTTATTTATTTATTTATTTGCAACAATGGAATAAACCAGGACTACAATCCCCTTTGAAATTACATTCAATTATTCTCCATACTACACTCTAGAATGGTCGAACCCCTAAACAAATAACATGGATCACATTTTATACTTCCCCAAGCAGAAGTTGAACCAAATGATCATGTTTTAGTTATGAAAATTGAACAGCCAAGGTGCCTCCAACAAAAACACTTGATGTTTCAAACAATCACCCAAACAACTGTAAAGTATAAAGACTTCCCTAAAACTCCTACCTTTACAATGTATTTGAATCCTCTCAAATTGTGAGCTCAAATTGTCTTTCAGAGAAAGTTCACTCTCATGAACCTTGGAATTTCACTCTTTCAATGAAATCACCCCTTCACGAACCATTGATTCCCTTATAATTTCTACATCAGCAATATTAAACTTTTATGAACTTTGAATCTTTCCTGTTTAAATGAAGTTTGATTTCCATGAACTCCCTTTCGACATTCGTACTAGTTCGTGAACTAGTGTGTATGCCGAAACACCACTTATCACACATCTCTGATTTGCTTTTCGGCAATGGGAGAAATTTTCGAACTCTAATGTCCCTCAAAACATCTAACAAGTTTATGAAATCTTTTGGAATTGCCCTTTCAACGAAAAAGACATCCCATGAACCTTGGACATTATGTTCACTTTCGGTAAGAATGACATTCGACAAACCGAAACAATGATGAACTCCTTTTTCAAGGCTCTCCGCAGTTCGCAAACTTAAGTGTTTGCTGAAACTACACCTTTTCGAAAAAAAATTGCCTCTTCGCAAACTAACAAAATTTCATTGCAAATCTTCTTTGGCATTTCGACAGATCGATGGAATTCCAAATTTTAAACTCTTTTCGACAAAAGTGTCTTTCGGTGAACTTATCATCCCACAAACTATTCTTCTTCAGCGAGTTGAAATTGTACGCTTTCGGTCGTTTATTTGGTTCGCGAACTTATAAGTTCGCTGAAATTGTACGCTTTCGGTTGTTTATTTGGTTTGCAAACTTATATGTTCGTTGAAACTATGTATTTTGACAAAATTGCCTCACCACGAACTTACAAACTTATGCATCGTTCATTTACAAGCCTTTTCGATGATATATCAACTTCACAAACCCATGCTTTCGTCCAGCTACAGAGTTCACGAACTAAGAAAGCAGTCAAAACAAAGGCTTTCAACAGAAAATAATGTTGGCAAACTGTTCAAGTTGCCGAAAGGAAGAAACCAAAGGCTTTCGACAGGAGGAGAGGTTCATGAACATCAAACTTTGCTGAAATGCTCCACTTAACCAAAATGAAAGAAATTTCTCCTCAAGCAAAATTTGTAAAAACAACACAACAAAAAGGACAACGAAACTTTATTTATTTATTTTTTTTGACAGGATTGCTTGTGAACCCAAATGTTCCTACATCAACTTTCCATATACATCTAACCTATTTATCAAAAGTATCAATATTAAAACATCAATCTAAAATTATAGTTAAAGATTTTTAAATAATTAATTATTGACAATTTAAATTAAAGAATAGAATTAAAAAATAATGAATAATTTCAAAGATTGCTTACCAAACTTTTTTTTTCACAAAATAAACATCTTTTAAATTTTATCAGTAATCTTATTAAATAATTTTAATTCTTTATTTTTATTGAGAAAAAACATATAATTATTAAGAATTCTAAAATAATGAAAATCAAACAAACCCTATTCCCCTTCAGATTTGAACTTAAAACCCTTATAGATTATGCATGAAAAAGTTTAATATTAGACATGATACAATTTTCAACCTTCATCAAGTATGACGATGTGGTCTCTAAATTTGGATACATAAAGAATTAAAATATAGGATTAGTGATCCAATAATGGGATTAATGTTTTAATGCCTAATGCTAAGTCAATCTACAATATTTAACTCCATACCCAAGTCCATCCGTAATTTATCTTGACTTGTAGATCCATATTGTAGACTTTCTATAGGATCACAGCTAAGATGATTTCGTCCATTTCTATAATTGTTTGTTTTCTCTGTCTCATTCTAAGTGAGATTTCAAAAGACTCTAGTAACCTATTCCACTCATGAGATTATCTGGAACTTGCTGTTAAATTTAAAATTAGAATGCAGTAAGAATCAAACATAATTTCACACATAACACAGAGTTACCCTGGGAAAACCTCTCTCTTAGAGGTGAAAAACCCAGCAAGAAAATCTCAGATCCAATTAAATTAATGGCAGAGGCAGATTACAACTTTGCCCAGCTAAGGCACAAAATCATAGGCACCAAGAATACAACTGAACTTTAGTTCTGAACTAAACTGATTATAATGATCAGAATGAGGTTCGCTTGAACCATTGAACTCGTTGAACCATCGAACCCGTTGAACTGTTGAACCCGATGAACTGTTGAACCCATTGAATTGTTGAACCTATCGAACAGTTCAACTATCGGCAGAAGTCCTTGAGCCGTCGAACCCTTTGAACCCTTGGAGCCTGTTGAACCTGTTAAACCGTTGAACCTATCGAACGGTTCAACTATCGGCAGAACTCCTTGCTAATTGCAGATGAATATTGGTAGACTTGAAGTAGATCGTTGATGGATCGTTTTCTTATAGCAGAATTTGGTGTGTGTTGCTATGAATTGTGACTACAAGTCACTTTACATTTATATGAGATCGCACAAGCAATAACCTTGGTCGGCTTTATACAATTTGGCGCCAAGTTATAATAATTCAAATAATTACATATACGTTACATTGAAATAGGTCCAGACCTATTTGCAATTTCAATATACATTGAATGAATTCGCCCAAATAGGGCCTGCCTTAAATCGGATAATACAACTGAGATTCTCAAAATGCTAAGGCCGATAGGCCATTCAGCATTTTATGACTAGGTCGGTCTCTAGGAGGGATCCGACCTAGCTACCAAAATCAACACTCCCTCTTAGCTAGGGAGGATTACTTCATAAGGATCAAGTCACATAGTGACTACCACCATGGCTACTCCCATAGATGAAACCATAAGTGCTTATTGTCATCTTCACATGACGTTTACCATAGATACTCCCAGAGGGTGAACAAGCACATCATGGAATTTCTCCCATGATATCCACCATACCTACTTGCAGAGGGTGGAAGAGGGCTTTCACCTCAAACTTCTCCCAGAGAAGAGTGCATTACCACCATGCCTACTCGCAGAGGGTGGATCCACCATGCCTACTCACAGAGGGTGGAAAATACAGTATAATGTATCACTGATGCTAAGACTCCCTCTCAGCTAGGGCTTTATTCTCCAC
The DNA here is from genome assembly GCA_027924645.1 of Cunninghamia lanceolata. NCBI lineage: Eukaryota > Viridiplantae > Streptophyta > Pinopsida > Cupressales > Cupressaceae > Cunninghamia > Cunninghamia lanceolata. The sequence goes on along the minus strand of BSBN01000141.1, from coordinate 675,079 downwards.
AACTCCAAGCTTGTCTCGAAAATATGCAAGCTTCACTCGAGCAAGAGGTTTGGTGAGAACATTCGTTGTTTGCTCATCAGTGCTGATGTACTTCAGTTGAATGGCATTCCTTTGCACCATATCCCGGATATAGTGATACTGAGTTTCCACATGCTTTGATTTGTCATGAAACACAGGATTGGCAGAGAGCTTCACATAGCTCTGGTTATCACTATGAATAACTGTAGGCTCCCAAGGTTGTCCAAACAATCCTGCAAGGAGTTTTCGAAGCCACACTGCTTCTCGAGATGCCACACAAGCTGCAATATATTCTACTTCAGCAGTACTCAATGCTACTGAAGATTGTTTCCTATTGCACCAGGATATCATGGCGGATCCCAAGCTGAAGCAAACTCCAGAAGTGCTCTTTTCTATCACTGACACTTCCTGCCCAATCAGAATCAGAATACGCTTCCAAGGTAATGACTGTATTGGAAGAGTACTTCAATCCATATCCAACTGTGCCATGCAAATATCTCAAGATATGCTTGGCTGCAACAAGATGAATCTGCCTTGGTTCACACATGAACTGGCTGAGGGCACTCACTGCATAGCAAATATCAGGTCTAGTGTTAACTAGATACATCAAGGATCCAATCAGCTGCCCGTATTCAGTAGGATCCACAAGATCAGACTTAGATGCAGATTCACTCAACTTCTTCAAGTTAGTTTCCATAGGAGTAGGCATAGGTTTACAATCTAACATTCCAAATCTCTTCAAAATATCAATGGTATATTTTCCTTGACTTAGAATAATTTCATTGGGTATTTGCCATACTTCTAACCCTAGAAAGAAATGCATGAGACCTAGATCTTTCAATTCAAATTCTGAAGTCAATTCTTTCTTACATCTAAGAATGAGATGATCTTCTCCAGTTAGGAATAAGTCATCAACATATAAAACCAAAATCAACATTTCACCATTAAATACCTTGAAGTAAAGGTTAGGATCAGCATCATTCTTACAGAAACCTAAGCTTACCAAGTACTTGTCAATTCTTTCATACCAAGCACAGGGAGCCTACTTAAGACCATATAATGCTTTCTTCAATCTGCATACATGAGATTCTTTCTTATGGATCACAAAGCCTTCAGGTTGCTCAATGTAGACCTCTTCTTCAATAACACCATTGAGGAAGGTTGTCTTTACATCCATCTGATGCAACTTCCATCCCTTAGCTGCAGCAATAGCAATGATAGTCCTAATAGAGGTATATCGAGCAACAAGGGCAAAGGTTTCCTCATAATCTATGCCTTCTTTCTGAGAGAATCCACGAGCCACAAATCTAGCTTTGTATTTCTCAATACTTCCATCAATACCATGTTTAATTTTAAACAACCATTTGGAAGATACGACAAACTTACCTTTGGGTCTAGGTACAATATCCCAAACATCATTCTTGATGATAGACTGATATTCTTCATCCATAGCATTCTTCCATGCTTGTTGTTTCATGACCTCTTTAACGCTGGAAGGTTCAGTCTCAATGAGGTTGCACATCAATGTAACATAGTCGAAGAATTTCTGAGGTCTCCTACTCTTTCTGAATGTGCCACTTGGAGCTGCAAACTTTTCTGCCTCTTGAATCTAGAGAGGTCTCTTCTTACTCACGGTAATGTCCCTAGGCCCATCGGTAGGATCCAAAGGTTCACTTGAATCATTATGATTTTCAGATTCTGTAGACTCTCTCTGAATCTCAGTATCATGCTCAATATCCATGTCTTGAGGGTTATCATGAACTTCATTGTCAATCTCTATACTTGAGCCTTTAGATCTTTTGAGTGCAATATTTTCTTCAAAAGTGACATCTCTACTAGCCTCAATAAACTTCTGACCTGGAATGTAAATTCTGAATGCTTTGGATGTTTCGCTGTAGCCCACAAGAATGCCTCTTTTGCCAAAAGGTTCCAACTTGGTTCTGTTATCTTTGGGTACATGGACATATACTAGACTCCCGAAGATCCTCAAGTGACTAATATCAGGTTTGATCACTGAAAATGCTTCTTCTGGAGTCATATCTTTCAATACACAATGAGGGTATCTATTCTGAATGTAGACAACGGTCCTAGATGCTTCGACCCATAGAAAAGTCTGCAAATCCTGATCATGAATCATAGCTTTTGCTGCCTCAACTATGGATCTGTTCTTTCTTTCTGCAACCCCATTTTGATGAGGGTTGTAGGGAACACAAAACTCCCTCTTGATCCCTGTCTCAACACAAAAATCATGAAAACTACCCGAGGTGTATTCACCTCCATTGTCAGACCTTAAAACTTTAATTCTTTTCCCAGATAGATTTTCAACTAAAGCTTTAAATTCTTTGAATCTACTTAGAACTTCATCAGATTCTTTTGATTTGAAAGTAAATCCAAGTTTTCCTAGAGTAGTCATCTATAAAGATTACATAATACAAGAATCCATTTGGGGAAGCAACAGACATAGGTCCACATAAATCAGAATGCACAAGAGCTAATTTCTCTTTAGACCTACTTTCACTTTGATGAAATGGACTCTTAGTGTTTTTAGCCATAGCACAACCTTTGCATGTATCATCATGAATATGACTAAGTTTAGGCATACCTTTAACTATCTTATCAAGTGTAGGGAGGCTTCGGAAATGAAGATGTCCAAGTCTTTTATGCCATAGCTCGCTTGACTCAGGTGCTTCATGAATGAGAACTTGAACTGGACGTGTTGAAAGCTTATAGAGGCTCTCATACCTATTCCCAATGACACAAGCTGATTTGATGCTGGACTTCTTAGGCCATGCAAGTACTCTTCCCTCAAAAAATGCAATTTGATAACCTTTATCTTCTAGTGCTGATATGGAGATAAGGTTTCTTTTGATTCCCGGCACAAACAAAATATCACTGAGGTGGAGAAATTCCAGAATCTAAATTAAGGGAAGTAGTACCAAAACCTCTCACAGAATAGTGAGCATCATCACCAATGACCACATGAAGATTAGACTCTTTCTCCACTAAATCTCAGACACATCTCGATAGCCACTATCAATCAGCCAAGTATCACTATTTGAGGGTACATTCCTTGACAGAGCAGAAATGAAAAGGAAGTCTTCAGTATTAGACTGATTTGAGACTTCATTTAAATTTGCTCCTTGTTGCTTAGGATGGGACAAACAGTCCCTTGCATAGTGACCGAATTTGTCACACCTGAAGCACTTGATGTGAGACAAATCCTTTTTCTTTTTCTTCGAATCATCAGGTGGATTAGACCTTTGATCTCTATTCCTTTTGAAATTGTTATTCTTCCAATAGCCTCCTTTCTTCTTGAAAGATTGGGCAACAAGGACATGATGTCTTCATGAGTGTTTTTGATAACTCCTCTAGCAACCAGTCGAGACTCTTCTTGAATACAGTCAGCCCTTAATCTGTCAAACTTGGGCAGATCAGCCCTTGCACTAATTCCTTGAATGTAGGATTCCCAAGATGCTGGAAGACCATTGAGGGCTAGCATAGTTAAATCATTTTCATCAACAATCTTTCCAATAGAGGAGAGCTAATCTCTCAAATCAAAAATCCTCATGAAGTAAGCCATGATGGATTCACCTTTAGCCATCTTGATGTGATGAAATTGTTGCTTCAAAGCTAGAACATGACTAGTGTTGTTGATTTCATACATCTCCTCCAAGGTTCTGAACATTGTGCTTGCTGTCTTCAACTTGGAGATGATGAGAACAATGTGGTCCTTTAATGAATCAATTAAGACCTTCTGAGCTTAAAGATCTTTGTTCCTCCATTGGGTCTTTTCTCCTTCTTCCTCAGGCTTGGAAGATTCTTTGGTCACAAAGTCTGCAAGGTCATTTTCATTCAACACAAGCAAGATGCGGACTTTCCATGATGTGAAATTGGAAGCCCCATCCAATCTATCTTCCACCCTGAGACTGAGAACCATCTTGAAGAAGTGATAAGAGCAGAAGTAGATAATTGGTTACTGCAAATCCGATTATACTAATTCGAACTTGGCTCTGATACCATGTTAAATTTAAAATCAGAATGCAGTAAGAATCAAACAAACATAATTTCACACATAACACAGAGTTACCCTGGGAAAACCTCTCTCTTAGAGGTAAAAAACCCAGCAAGAAAATCTCAGATCCGATTAGATTAATGGCAGAGGCAAATTACAACTTTGCCCAGCTAAGGCACAAAATCATAGGCACCAAGAATACAACTGAACTTTAGTTCTGAACTGAACTAATTATAATGATCAGAATGAGGTTCGCTTGAACCATTGAACTCCTTGAACCATCGAACCCGTTGAATTGTTGAACCCGATGAACTGTTGAACCTATCGAACGGTTCAACTATCGGCAAAACTCCTTGAGCCGTCGAACCCTTTGAACCTTTGGAGCCCGTTGAACCTGTTGAACGGTTGAACCTATCGAACGGTTCAACTATCGGCAAAACTCCTTGCGCCGTCAAACCCTTTGAACCTTTGGAGCCCGTTGAACCTGTTGAACCATTGAACCTATCAAACGGTTCAACTATTGGCAGAACTCCTTGCTAATTGCAAATGAATATTGCTAGACTTGAAGTAGAGCGTTGATGGATCGTTTTCTCATAGCAGAATTCGGTGTGTGTTACTATGAATTGTGACTACAAGTCACTTTACATTTATATGAGATCGCACAAACAATAACCTTGGTCGGCCTTATACAATTTGGCGTCAAGTTATAATAATTCAAATAATTACATATACGTTACATTGAAATAGGTCCAAACCTATTTGCAATTTCAATATACATTGAATGAATTTGCCCAAATAGGCCCTGCCTTAAATCAGATAATATAACTGAGATTCTCAAAATGCTAAGGCCGATAGGCCATTCAGCATTTTATGACTAGGTCGGTCTCTAGGAGGGATCCGACCTAGCTACCAAAATCAACACTTGCATGGTTGGGTTATTGAGCATGGTTGGGTTATTGAAAATAAACCATTGAATTAATTATGTTAGCAACCATCATGCATAACATAAAATTATTCTAACATTGACTTCAAATATATTGAGCTGAATATCATAAGGATGCCACAGAGAAGTAAGCATCGTGCATTTAACTAGTTAGTTAATATTTGCCTCCCATTGCAAGATAACATTATAGGTAACCAAAAGAGCATACTATTCAAGGATCTACAGAATCTTCTCTGTGAAATCTGGCATAAAAGCTCATTTTGGATATGAGATCATTTTGACATCCCACAGGCAATTGGTCTATGGGAACCAAAAAAAGTCATGTCTGATGGTAATATATATGTAATATTGTGATCTAAGATAGGGATGTTATATTCCTTGCAAGTGCATTCTCCTTTTCTTGAGTAGGACAGAACACAAAAAAAATGAATTAATAATAATGACTGACAACGATATGCAATATAATTACTGCAAGTCAAAATAATGTCATTCTTTTTACAAATCACACGAAACTCTTGTTACAAATATTGTGTGCTATGTTGATAGGATGCTACGGGTTAGATTAGGTCCACACAATAACATGCAGTAACAAATCTCTTTACATTTGCCTAAAAAGAACAGGAAAATAATTATAAAGAAAGTTAGCATATCCAGTCCTTGCAAAAGACCGCAAATTTATTTCAAATTGACTCGATAAATTGTTGCATCATCTTGTTGCTCAATAGTTAAACAGTTCATGCGGACAAGCAGAAGCAAGAAAGGTTTTGCCTTTGGACCTGCAAGATAAAAAAAATTGAGCTCATATTGTGATGCACCAAAAGAAAAAGTTTGTTTTCCAAAATCTATATATAATCAGAGAGTATATCTTCAACAGTTAAATTCATGGAAATAATACCAAAGCCAAGAGGTTCCAAATCATCTTGGTCAAGCAACTCGGCACCGTTCTGGTCACCCTGTTTGGCTCTACTAGACAACAAATTATTTATTTTGCGAATCGCATCATCCAATTCCTGAAAATAAATATCATAATGTTGTAAGGGAAAAAATATTCAGGACAACTGAAGACTTTTCACGGATGAACTTTGGGTCTGGGTGTAATAGGTTGCAATTTTATGATTAACGATCCTCTAGCTATGTTTATTTTCCCAATATAACCCTACAAATACAAGCAAATAAAGGGAACAAAGGACTTGTTATATGAACACTAAAGCCCAGATTTAACATGTGATTATTGAATAATTAAGTCTAATAAATTATTGCAAAACTCAGTTGAATATATAGTTTTTTCCCTTCAATTCAAATTTTCAAAAATAGGAAGAGGATGCTTAAAAGAAAGTAGAAAAAATTGCATCTTGGTAGTAGGCTTGTAGCAATTGAGGAACAAAAGCATTCCTCTAGAAACGTGGAAGAGAATAAAGTAAATGTCAAAAGGGCACATATGAAAAAATGCATCTTGGTAGTAGGCTTGTAGTAATTAAAGAACAAAAGCATTCCTCTTTAAAGGTGGAAGAGAGAATAAAGTAAATGTCAGAAGGGCACATGAGAACTATAAAACGAATCTCAAGACTGAATCATAAAATAGGACAAATCATACACAAATATTACCTCCCATGAAGCCAAACCTCTTAACCATGAGGGTGTTTTGTCATACTCTTGTTTGCTGACCTCTAATAAACAATCAGCAACAGGTCCCTCTTTAGATGTCTCGGTGTTTCCTATATTCTCTGCTACCAGAATCCATATCACAGTATAAGCTAATTGTTATACCAGATAAAGCCTCCCCACCTCCCCGCCAATAGTTCAAGAAATATTGAATATTAAATTGGAAGCTAGCCTCTGTAAAAAGAGTTACTAAAAGTAGACAAAACTCTGATAACCTGTAGTGCTCTGATAGCTATCAATTGGATGATGTGCATTTGACAAGACATCTTGGTCACTCCAGTGATACGAAGGCGGTTCCTTGTCTTGATGTTTGGTCTCTTGACTATATGCATAAAAAGGGTAATCAATACTCTATGGCATTTCATTTTTTTAATACTATAAAAATAAATAAATAAATAAAACGTGTGCACAACCTTCTGAGAATTTGGACTTGAGCATCATATTCAAGGTATACTTTGCACCTACCTTTGTTGTATTGGCAGATCACACACCGGACTACAATTTCTTGTGTTGGCTGAGGAATGCATATCAGTTGAATAAGGTTAGCATTCAAGCATTTAGTAAGTCAGAAAGTGAAATGAAAAAAGGGGGGGTGATAGCAAAACCAGTCACAAACCTTCACGTGCTAAAGTAGCAAGGCATGCATCTGAAAGACCAAGGTCCTGCAAACTTATGGAATCCTCAAACCTTGGTTTGTCAAGAAAAGCATCAAATGTCTAGCATTGTTAAAGAAAAGCTTACACCCTATTGCCACATACTGTGCTATAAATTAATTTCTAGACTTTTCAACCAACAAAATCATCCTTCGTTAAAACACATTATTTTAGAGTTGAAATCGGAGGAGGAAAACAGAACCCATTCGTAGTTTGCTAAAAATAGCACAACAATTTAGTGCTCCACTAACATGTATAGATTAAAAAATAAAGATGTATCACTCAAATCATTTGAAGCATAGAAACCTGTTTATTGAACAGGGTGCACACCATCTCAAATGTTGATGATATGCATGAAGCCCTATAATTAAAAGCAATAGAATAATCACCAGCTATGCTCTTAAGTAGGGATATTTGAGCCTATTGTGGATGTTCAACTGAAATGTAATTTGTCAATAGAAGGTACAACATTCGAGAAGATTTAGTTTGATAGCTTGTTGAATTATCTTCAGCTCTCTTCAAAGCAAGCTTTGCTCTGGATCTTGCACCCATTAACATACATTTGAGTGAGCCCCACAAACTGAGGAAACACCCTGCCTACATAATCAATCCATCTTGAAGTTACTTGACAGAACCCGAGAGTCCAAAAATAATACATTCTTAACCAAATAAGAATTCATTTGTTTTCTGATCACTAACGGATTGCATATTGCAAATAATATTCGAAGACTTAACCAAAGCTATTATTAAAATATTTAAAAAGCTCATTAACCTATGTATTGACAATTCCAGATCTAACAAAAAGGATACATAGCATCATCTTCAAGAACATTGTTGCTGCAGCCCCTTGCACATGCTGCTGTAAATGATAAGTAAGATGCAGCTGATGTGCTTGTCTTGTAATTGGTTGTCTGTGTTAGGGTTGGAATTGCAAGAGTATGATTAGAAAGGGCTTCCAGCTCTGCAACCTTATCTTCTCTTGGACTACTTACCTCAAAAGGGAAAGGTTCTTCACTCTTATCAATATGTGCTGTAAAACACACAAGATACAATAAATCCACCACCCTAATATAAAATGTCAATTTGAGCTTACACAGTTGCAAAAGAACAAATTGAAATTGTCAAACAAAATATTGAAAGATGTGCAACAAAATTGCCAAAATTGTAGTGACGATGAACGCAAACAAACATATGCAACTTGGTTCTGGCATCACACAGAATCAACTCATCGCCCTCAAAGGGATCATGCGACCAACAACATCAACATTCCGTCTTTCCAACAAGTACCAAAGAAAATGGTTCATGAATAGTGGAGGCAGTTGCATAGAACCAAATACCCACCCAAACCACATGTATAAACTTTGGTCTTAGACCTAAAGTGAGCAACCCCACATTACAAATTTTCCCTACAAATAACCTAAGGTACAAAATGCCACGATAATCCTACAAGTGAGCCCTTAAATAATGCATACAACATTATAAATCCACAACCACAAAGGTAAGAAAATGTGGTTCCAATCAACCAATTACAGAAATTTTAGCAAATATCTAAATGTCCTGCAATTTGTAGAAACCTAAAACATAAAATACATTTTTTTCCTGTAATCTTACCAAAAGTGGACTTTTTTGTTATATCCCTAAATGTCTTATAATTTGGTGTTTGAATATTTAGTTTACATGTATGTTTATGGGTGCTATATACTTTGAGATGTGTGATCATTCTGAAATTCACATGCACTTCAAAATGGCAGAGGTAAAATGTAATGGTGAAATTTGCATACCCACGTCATTTCCCATTTAGTTTTATGCCCATTTTAGAGAGAGTGTCTTAATACATTTACATATCAACAAATAGCATAATTCGTGAAAGTCAAGTCCCTTACCTCATGCCATTCACTTATCTCTTGCATGCATTCCTATACACTTATCCTTTGCCCCATCCATACATTCACACATCCCATTATATTCACCCCATTCATACATTTATTACATTTATACATTCACATATTTCCATGTACCCGTTATCCACTTTGATTTGGCCCACGGTCATAGAGTCCATTGAAGCAAAAATCAGCAAAAATATTGTGATTAATCGCAAGTATTGCGAATTGCCAAGTTTGTCGCTTTTCCCCCCAAAAAAATTGCAAGTTACTAAAAAAAAAGTTACCTGCAACAATTTTTTCACTTTTTTTTTCTGAATAATCATGAAAACTTGGCGATTTAATCACTCAAATCACATGTAATCGCACTTTTACGGATTTCCGACCGTTTGAGAATAAGTTTGACTTCAGCAGGCAATTTTTGGTCCAAAAAACATACAAAAGTGTTTCATTCAAAGCAGGTGTAAGAAAAAAATGTAAAATGTAAATGTGAACAACTAATAGCAAAAGGTAGAGTTTTCGTTTTACAACCCATTTTAATTTTTCATTCATTTATTTTTTAATCTTTTTACTTCCATTTTTAACTTTATTCATATTGCCATAAGTTTTAAAAGTTTAGATTTTGACATTTTAGTTTCTTTTAAATAATAAAAACTTAAATTAAAGTTTAAAATTTTAAAGTTTAATTAAATTAATATTACTATTACTTATTTAATATTTAATAATTTTATTTTTATTATTATTATTTTGGGATGGTGAATTGTTGCCAAGGGGACCGCACCCTTAAGTAAACAATAATCAAAACCAAAAATTGTGTATCAACATTGTAAATAGCAGTGTTCCATGAGGGCGCGTCCCCCCCCCCCAAAAAAAAACCCTGTCTTGGGGACAGGGACATTTCTAAGACGTGGGGACTCGGGGGAAGCACCCTGTCGTCATCCCACCGCCACCAACCCGAGGACATCCCCCTCAATTTTGCCGTTCTTCGAGACTCCGAGAATTTTTTGAGACACTTAGGGGGCTCCCTCGCATCTCCTAACCATCCCTGAGGCTCCCAAATGTCCCCCAAGACTATTGAGGCAAAAAATTCATTTTAAAAATCAGAATTTTTTGGATCTTCGTGCCAATAATCCTAACCCTAATGGTCTATGGGCCCCACCCACACCCTAAGCAATCACAAAAGTGAAAAAAATGAGAAAGGCTAAAGGTTGCAAAAGTGTAAGTATTAGGATAGAAAAAGTGGGAGCAATAACAAGAGTGAGAGCATTAGTCAAGTCTTCATCGGTTGAGTGCAAGCATTAAGAAGAATGAGAACAACAACAAGAGGAAGAGCAAGTGCCAAGTCTTCATGGAACACCAAAAAACTATGTAGCCCTCATCATTTAGAATGGTTAAATTCTTTACCTTCACTATTAGTTTCTAAAGAATGAAGATTTGGTTAGAAATAATAAGAAACATGGTGTTGTAGAAAACATAGTGATAAAATTGTGATAATGTCGTGTGCCATGAAGGTTTGTGTGAAAATCATGTGTGCACTACCCCTGGACCCCGCGAGTGGCGCTGCCCCCAAACACCTACAAGGGGCAATGGGCTCCACCCCCAAACCCCCACCCACCACCGTCCCGCCACGACCAACCACCGTCCCCAAATCTAGGCCCATAGTCCCCTCGTCCCCCCGTCTTGAGACTCCGTGGAACACTGATAAATAGGGGTGTTTAAGAATAACAACAAAACTCAACCCAAACAACAAAAACTTAAATCCTTAACCTCCATACATAGGTTAATCCAAAGACTGTTTTAGGGATGATTTAAGAATAATAATAAAACTCAATCCACATAACGGGGAAAACTTAATCCCTAACCTCCCTGCCAAGAAAGCCATGAAGGATAAGCAATCTAATCCAAAGACTGCCATTGAATCTTGTTTTCTGATGTAGTCAAAGCCAAGTTGCCTAATGAAAGGCATTTGGATTCGCAATGTCCATTTGCAAGAAATATTCGATCTAAAATTTTCTTTTAAAATTTGAAGGCATAGATAGTTCTGGAATTGATAGATAATCAACCAAACTATTTCATTCAAGAGAATAACCACTTACAGTCTGTCAGCAATCATGTCCAACTATTCTCAAAACATAGTATTTGTTACAGACGTTGACCAACTCATACACACACAACTCTATAACTGCTGACAAAGACACAACAACCAGACTTTAAATCAAACATATGCTGCACTATAAAATAGTCAAATACTCACCTACAACCAATTGAGCAATCAGCTCACACATAGGTTCAAATACCAAGAAAATATGGAAAGAAGACAGAAATCAGACTCCACAGATTTTATCTCTCAACAACTGAGTTCCAACTCTACACGTCTCTAATACCAACAAAATATGGAAGAAGACAAATACGACTCCACAAATTTAATCAATAGCTGAGTTCCCAACTCTACACGACTCTTATCAACAACTTTTCTGTACTTTTTCCTTCACACCTCCAGTGTGGAATATTACTCCAATAAATAGTCAAAAGGCTCCAAGAATAAGCAAGCGCCTTTAATAATTTTCATGATATGGTCTAATAACTACCATCCGATAAATGAGACATCTGGAATGTGTAGCGACTAGTAATTGCTGCTTAATGAGTCGTCTCCTCATCCTTAATAAGGAACATGCCAAAGATAGATGCCACCCCAACCAAGGGATGGCTAAATACTTAAGTCTGCAATAGCTTAGAGAGATGTAAAATTCAGTCAGACTTGCAAGACAAAAATTAAACAGAGACTAGAATAAAAATATTTTCTAAAGACTATGCAGGATTTCATGAAGTATGCCCCTACATCAAACACCCTAGGTAGAAGAAATGTTTGATGAATCTAAAACTCATGAACATTTGAAATATTCTGGAACTGGATTTCTTTGCTTGATCATCTCTGATTCTTGCATCCAAGTTGCTTCTTCCATCGCCTTGTTTTTCCATTTGATCAAATATTCCCTATATTCCTTTCTCCTCGCCTTCTTGGTTGTTCAAAAGTCAATGATAGCCTCAACTTCTTTTTTCCTTTTCAGGCAATTGTTCTATCCATTCTTTTTGTTGTTTATCGAAATTCTTACCTTGATCTGTGCAACTTGGTTCTTGGTAATAAGGATACAAGTCTGCAATATAAAAATTGGTGAAATGTCAATACCTTCAAAAAGTTCAACATCATAATCATTTGCTGAGAATTTCCTTAAGACCTTGCATGGTCCAATCTTCTTCCATTTTAACTTGTTACAGGTCCCTTGAGGAAACCTTTCCTTTCTCAAATGTACTAACAAAAGTTCCCCAACCTAAAACCCTTGCTCCCTTTTTTTGTGATTAGCATATTCCTTGTATTTCATTGCACTTTTCTACAAATTCCTCCTGACTTCCTACTGTAATTTATATATGTAATTTGCCACCTATTGAGGGAAAGCTCATATTTGTACCTAGTGCTATTATTGATACCAAGGTGAAGAAATTGAGAAACATAAGCATTACAAAATATTTGGTTTGTTGGAAGAATCTACCTGCAAAAGATGCTACTTAGGAAGGACCAGAGATCTTGGAACATCCAAATTTGAATTACTTGAGGGCAAACAATTTTGGAAAGGGTAGACTTGTAATGTCTATATTTCTAAGTATGAGGGTGTTTGGGGCGCTTTCCAACCTTGGCAAGATTTCTGGCTTTTGCATGTTGTCATGCCTTTCCTTCATCCCCCATTTTCCCGATCCTTTGCCTTCTACGACTTTTCGGGGTTTCTCTTACCTTGGTACCCTTTACCTCGATTCCCCGTTCCCCAAACCCTTGCTTTGTCTTACCCGTCAAAATTCTTGACTTTCCCATGCCAATGTCCTTTTTCCTTCATTTCCCTTAAGTCCTCGTTCCCTCGTGTTTCGAACCTTGAGACTTTCCTTTATTGGCATGCCTTGCCTTTGATCCCTGTAGTATTAAATATCCCCAAGTCTCGACTTCCGCTATATTGCAGGCTCTTAGACTTTTTCCTGCCGACATACCTAAAGGGTATCTGATATCCTGAAACCCAAAACCCTACCACCCTAGCGGACTTTTGGGCTTTCCCTTCCTTCATCACTATGGTATCGAGTATGCCACATCCCTAATCCTCGATCCTCGCCAATATCAGATGCATTGAAACTTTGATCCCCACTCCTTCCTGTATCGAGTATCTCTAAATCTTGATTCATGCTCTTTCTTGCATCGAGTATCTTCAAATCCTAATCCCCCCTCCTTCCTACATCAAGTATCCCCAAATTCCGACGCTCATTGTCCTGTCATTCCTCCTTCATGAGCCTTCAAACCTTTGCATCCCCTTGTATCCTAGTATCCTTGCATCCCATTCCCTAAACCCCTGACTTCCAACCTTTAGAGATCTTAATGCCAGTATACCAACTGGAAATCATTTGAATGGCATCCCGATTCCTGATTCCCTGATCACTCTTGCAAATGCACCCTTTGCCATGCAGATCCCCAGTCCCTTTTGCAAATGCAGCCTTCATCATGTGAATCCCCGATCCCACAGTCCCTCTTGCAAATGCACCTTTCAACATGCAAATCCCCAAACCTCTAGTCCCTCTTGCAAATATACCCCTTGACATGTGAATCCCCAAAACCCCAATCCCTCTTGTAAATGCACCCTTTGGCATGTGAATCCCCAAACCCTCGTCATTTGAACTAAAAACCCCCACCTACCACCATGCACAACTAGGGATGCCATTAATAACCTCAAATGAATGCAATAAGACCGAGGAAGACTTTCAAACGCCTATCAGCGCATGTGGGCCCCATGCTAGGTCTTCAATCTCTATTTAAGTCAGGGAGATTCATCAGTTTGGATCTTTTGCCATCTAATCAAACAAATCCTAACCCTAATAGTTTGAGCACTTGTGTTCCTCTATTGGATCTGAGGACGAAACCCCTTTGGTTTCTTGAGGCGATTTTATTTAGAGATTGCATTTGTGATGAAGGTTATGCAATGTTGTATTTCTTCGTGTATTCCAACATTTTGCTGCATATTTTATGAATATAAATCTACTCTAGTATTTTGGACAACTTCCGATTTTAAGTGCAAATCTATTTTATTTGTTGTGGGTATTTCGAATTTAAGTATATTTTGTATTCATTTTGGTTCAAGCCTATTACAATACTTCAAATCTAAGTATTTCACATTAATATTTTGGTTGAGGTCATTATAATATAGGAGTAGATGATTCAGATTTTGGTGAAGCATCATCCATGACTCCATCCCTGGCAATAGAGAAAATATGTTGGTGGCTTAATTCAAACCCCTTCAACCAAGTTGCCTACTTCAAAGGTTTTGCTTTGTTTGCAGGAGGAGAGAATTTTGACCAATCTTCCACCTTATGACCTATAACATAACATCTTTTGCACCTAAATGCAATGCCTTCACAATCCATCATTGGTTGCAAGTTTTGGAATCCACCTTGATTCCAATTTCAGCAAGTAAAGGCTTGGAAAAGTCCATTTCCACAAGAATTCATGAAAAGGTGAAAGAAGACTGAAGAGTAAAAGAGGATTGAGCTTCAAGAGATGTTGGCCCTAAAATAAGCATTCCAATGGAATGAAGGCAAGAGGGACCCCATAAGTTAGGGAGTCTCACCCAAACAAGAATAGCAATGAAAACCTTTGTGAAGGGATTGTATCCAAGGTACCAAGATTTCAAGCACAAGTAGGATTTGTTCCAAGCCCAGGGACCTTGCTAAAGCAACAAACCCTATCCTCATGAATTTCACAAGTCACATAGAAGAATCCTTTAGCACAATGGCCGATGCAAGTTTTGCCTTCCAATTGAGGCAACCAATTTTTTAGGATCCACTCAATATGCTCCACCAAACTTGGTCAAAAGTTGTGGAAGTGAGAAATGAACATGTGTTCTCTATGTAATGCTTCATCTGCTGAGGCATCATCACAAAGATCAATTGTGGGTGTATCCCCACACTAGAGTGTAGGAGGGATTGTTCCAAACAATTCTTGTGCCTCTTGTTGATCAAAGACCGAGGAAGTACTAATCGATTTCATGACCTTCCTCCCAACATCGCATCTTGAATCAAATGAGGATTTAATACCTACAGCAAGCATACCATTCGAGCCAATTTGAATCGTTAAGGACTAAGTTTTTTGCACAACCATTGAGTTGCATCTATGAAGCAGCCAAATCAAGAGAGATAGCATGCATCAATTTCACTGCAACCCCTACAATCACATGGTCCATACAATTGTTCGACAATTTATGGGAGTTTGAAGCCATTTGGGCATCCATAAAGGGTCAGAGGTATAATAAGGTGGCTTAGAAGCCGACATCGAAGAGGTGCAAGAAGGCGAAAAGGAGGGAATTGATGTGCCCAAGTCAAAGGATGGCGGTTGTGAGTGATCAGGGACGAAGGAAATCGATGCACGCAAGTCAAAGGATGGGGGTCATGAGTGATTGGGGATGTTGCGTGTGGATATCTTAACATCTGATCATCGTTCTCAACCATTCAAGTAATTCCCATTGCCCAGGGCGTTGTTCCTAACGGCAGAGTTGAGTGCAAAATTTCAAGAAGAGCAAATGAGAGTATCAAAAGATTTGAAATTTTTTGAGTGACATCTTGCCTAAATGTTTATTTTTTGCTACAAAATCTCAAAACACTCCAATACACTCAAATTTAATAACCAAGCATCATTATTAATTAATAGTTAAATATTATCATATTTAATATTTATATTAGAAGTTAAAAAATTGAAATTTTAATCCATATATTTTAAATATATATTGAATTTATTTTTTATGTACATTAACTTTTATTTTTAATTTTTAAATTTTAAAGTTATTTAATATTTAATTTTAATTTTAAATTGATGTTTATTTAATATTTATTATTTATATGCAAGAAATGTCACTCCCAAAAATCTCTAAATCTGTTGAAACCCTAATTTGCCCTCCATCTACCTCTACGCAACATTTCAACGATGGCATTGGCAACCTCAAATTGGATTATCTGGCTATCAATTCCTCACGAATCTCTTCAACACACCTCCAAATCTTCTCCAACCTACTTCTTAATCTTTCAAGGATGTCCTTATGGCCTCTCAGTCTAAGCATGGCAAGGTTGAGCATAGTGGGGAAGCCAGGCAAATGGTGACGACAGGTTTGATCGCCTCTCAAAAGCAACTTAATGACTACTCATAGCCCAACAAGCATGTTTCTAAGGTAGATCTGAGCTCTAACAACTCGTGCAATATGGATGTTAAATCATCCTCAACAAGGTGGAGCAAGGAAGGTCTCCATCTTTGATCCCGAGCAAACACACACCCACGATTGATCTTGGTGCGGTCACCGCTGAGGAAGAGCTTCATAAAAAACGCTCATTGATTTGCCACCTCCACAATTTCTAGCCAAATCCAACAAAGCTAAATGAATGGATCGACAACTTAGCATAATAATTTTTTTATAGGTAAATAGTGATCGTGGGGATCACGTGTTTTATTAAAGAAAAATAAAAAGGATTGTGTATCAGACCCTTGAACAAGGGTGCATAATGATTAAAACATAGCAGAGAACTCCAACCACCCACGATGGTGGGGTTCCAAGATATATGAAGTTTTACTTTGCTTGTGGATCTTGCTTTCCCACCTTGTCGTAGGAATGTAGACACATCAGGCACTTGCCAAGTTCTTTCTTTGCTTGAAGCCTTCTTTCTTTGCTTGATTAGAGTATGATCGTTTGTATTTTCTATAATAGGATCCTCAATTCCAGATTTTTGACTTTGCGAAGACTCCACCGTTGGAGATGTCTCCAAGACATGTTTATTTCCCATTGCTGCATCATCCAACAATTCGCGACAAGGAGTTGGATTAGTTAATGAATTAGATTTTGTTGAGACTTTGGCCTTAATGCCATCTTGTGTAATAGGAGAAATGTGTTGATGGCCATCAAGTAGCCCACTTTCAATGGTTGGTGATAAGGGGAAAATTTTGAACAATCCTTAGCCTTATGGTCTATAGCATAACAATGCTTGCACTTGAATGCAATCCCTTCATAGTCCACCATTTGATTCCAAATCTTAGCACCATCTTTGATTTTGATTTCAACAAGCAAAGGGTGTGACACCTCCATTTCCTCTAAAAATTGTGCAAATGTGAAGGAAGAATGCAAGGTGGAGGATAGATCTTCTGAAGAGGCTGGTCCTAAGATAAATTTCCCGACGGAGTTTCCAATGGTGCATAGGCAGGTGGATCCCCAAAGATGCAATGGCATATATATATAAACAATAATACTCATAATTGCAAATAAACAAAACATTTAAATACCTCGTAACTTGCAATAAAGAAAATACTCATGAATTGAAATTCATAATTCCATAATTTGTCAAATGTCAATACAAAATGAAAATTACAATCAATATTCAATAATCTTCATATGGGCCTTCATCTAGAGCATCAAGGTCAACATTTGGTTCAAGTTCATTTGAACCACAATCAACTAGAACACCACTCCCACTAGCCATGTCATATGTAGAAGTTGCCTCATCAACAAAGACTTGGGCAAGTTGTGCAATAGTAGCATCTAAGTCGCAGCACTTGGGAGTTAGATACCAATTCCTTGCCACCTCCTCCTTGTAATCAAGTTTCTTATGAGACCCAAGTTGGAGTGCACAAAGACCAAATACTCAACTTTTTTTGCACCCAATTGGTTGCATTTAACTAAGTGGATAAACGAGTATGTACTCCAATTCCGCTCAACTAAAGAACTTGCAATTGCTTGAATTTGCATACAACATTTACAATTATAAAACATAAATTATAAATTATAATATATAGCAACAAAAGAAAAATGAAGTTAAATTTTAAAAATAAAAAGATGCATACTTGAGATAGAATCTTTATTGCAAAAGGCTGCAGATGAAAATAGTCTTGGCCATGTTGGTACCACCATTCATAAGCATCTTTCTTGTACTTGTCTCAAAGAGCGCAAACATCAAGATTCTTTGAAGATATGAACTCGCCAAACTCACTCAAGACAACAATCTATATATCCTCATTTGAGAATATTCTTCTGAATGCAATCTTGTACCCAACAACCTCTTTATCTTTATATAGTGCCACCCTCCTCAACAAGGAAAGTATCTCTTTGCTATAGTACTTTGGAGAAAAAGCAAATGCTAAGAGATGCAGGGGTGTGGTCATCTTGTTCCACCGCTCATCAATAATCCTTGAAACTCTTTTGAAAAATGCTTTTGTGGGGTCATGCTCCTTGGCATCTATTATGGACCTTATTTTTTCAACCATGGAGTCCATCATAAATTTCACCCAAGCAAGGTCAATCCATATCTACATACCTAATCATACTCATGATGGGCTCAGTGAAACTCAAAACATATTCCACACAAGCCCACCACTCATCATTTATGATCAATGCTTTGATTTGTTGGGCTCTCTCTATTTGTGATTGCCTCCATACACTCCAAAGAGTGTTGATGACCATGGCGGTCAATGCCTCTTGCACCTTCACAAGTTGTCTCAAGACGATTGTGTGTGATGCAAAACGAGTTTCGGCAACCTAATATGGTGTAAAAAATTAAATTAAATTAAAAGTAGCAACTTAGCAAAAATTTTAAAATAATAAATATGCTAAAAGTAAAAAATAAAAATAAAATTACCTTCAACAACTCCAATTTGGAGAAGGTCCGGAAGATGACTTGTGACATATGATGTTTTGTTACAAACATTTGAATCTCCTTGACCTCCATGTAAATTTCCTTGACCCACTCGATCTATGTTGCAATCTTTTGCAATATCAAGTTGAGAGAGTTTTCCAAAAAATATACCCATATTGAAAAATATGCCCATGTGTACAATTTTTAGCATTGTCCATTACAACTTGGGCAACATTTGTAATGTCCCTTCCTTAGGCAACTCAGACTATAGCGGAGGTTGGCCTACTATTAGGGGTCCCGTAGGTCAGCAGAATGGTTAGGGGACCCAACCGAGGGCTGGGAGCTTTACGAGCCTTTCAGTTTGGAGTTCAGTTGATGAATCCAGGGATAAATTGGAAATATTAAAATTTGCTTTAATGGAATAGTAAAAAGTGAATAGTAACAGAAAACTATAAAAGGAATAGTGAAAAGTGCCCCCCATCCTAGTAACTCAAAGTTGTTTTTAAAAAGTGGCCTTTTCTTTTGATGAGGAAAGACCCATGCCCATCTTGAGGAGGATTATTTTATTGATTTTTATAAAAAAGCTCATGGGAGGCTATAAAGCAATATGTTGGGCTCATTCTTGGGTATTCTATCCTCATTTTGACAAAAGCAAATTGCAGGTTTGAGCTCTGGAAGAGGGTTTCAGCAGCATACAAGTCTTCTGAAGACGAAATCCCTTGGAGGATAGTGAATTGGACGAAAACCCAGTTCACAAAACAGGAAAATCTACTCTGGGTTTCCATTTGGGCATCATTGCACTTCACCACAGGGTAATTTTAAATTTTGAAGTGATTGCAGCAGTGAGTTATCAGGACATAATTGCAGATTAGAGCTTCTTATCAGCAGATATCATCATTTCAGTGCATTCACCAGTTGGTCGTCCTAATTGGGAGTCATTTTCAATCAAACCCTAGCTGGAAATTAGGGTTTCAGCAATTAAATATTCCATAAATTCAGCATTGACTTCCGAGTATGTGTATCATTTTGGGTAGTCAAATATTGCATTATATAAGGGTTTTAGACTGTTGTTATAGTCTAATATAATGTATATCGAACCTTTGAAACTTGTAATCAGACCTAATATAGTTAAAATAAATGGGTCCTATTGAGTTGCAATTGTTGTCTTTCATTTATGCAATAGTTCTCTTTCATTTCTATGCTTTTCTCTATGATTTGGCAATGAAAAACAAGCAATGAAACTCAAACAAAAGATTAGAAAAAACCAAATCAGACCATGCAAGACAATTGTTTGACACGGTACCAAGAGGGCAAACTAAAAAATTCAGGGCAAATTTGGTAAGGGATCTTTCAACATTTTACGAGCCCACCATCTCAATGGCTTGTATGAGAATATTGGCAATGAAACTTGCATCCTTCACTTGCCCCTCACAATCAACTACCTTCAAAGACATAGCCCCTTTAGGGGACACTACAATGACATTAATTAAAGGCATGTTTTTGCAATCCTTCCATCCATCAGAAACGATGGACACTCCTGTTTTGGGCCATGTATCATCAATTGCTCTCAATGATGCATCTACAAAAGCTTTTTCCTTGCCCAATAAGGTGGTGCTTTTCATACCCAGGATAGTGTAATTAGTAGGTGCCCTGGCAATTGCAGTCACCATATCCCGCCAATATGGTGATATAAGAAGATTGTAAGGAAGCCCATTGTTGTAAATGTTAGACTTAGGGCACACAACTGAGAGGGGGGGGTGAATCAGTTGTACAAAACTTTCTCTAATAAAACACTTAAATCTTCTTAGTGATTGGTAGTATATTAATAATGAACCATAATGCATTCAAATCAATAGCAGAAACACATCAACACATAAGACACCAAGATTTTGACGTGGAAAACCGGGTTAAGAGAAAAACCACGGGGTGATTAACCCAAGATTGTATTCTCTGTTAGAAGAATAGAAAGAACAAATGGCACATGCCAATTAGGGCTCACTACCCGAGCACACTGCTCACAAGAGGCTCACTGCCTACAAGAGGCTCACTGCCTACAAGAGACACACTGTCTATAAAAAAATAAATATTACATACATGAACTAGAGAATAGCATCTTCACCATGCTTGAATCAGTTCCATTTAAGCCCAATACTTCTGCTCTGCCTTTCGCTTTCCTCCTCGCTACAACACTCTCATCACCACAAGACACGCTTTGGAAAGACTTCACAATCCCTTATTTATACAAGGCATCGACTTAGGAATAATCATCTAAGTCGGCAAACATCTACTAGAACGTCCGCAAGACGTGTAATACATCCGGTCGGCCAATCTTAGGAAGAACACCATCATCCGGTGGTTATTCTTCAAATGCGCACTCTAACTTCAATGCGGACCACCAACATGAACTGGACACGATCCAAAGATCACCACAACCTTTCCAAAATCACCAAGAGCATCCATACTTCATCTACTTGCTGGAATTCTTCTCTCCTTCATCCGGAGCTTTAAGAACACAGTCTGTCATTACTATCACAAAGGAATAGGCGCTTTTGGACCTTCAAACCACGAACCAATAGAGTTGACACTTCACAAAGATGTCCTCAACACTCCCTCAAATCCGCAGAATGGGATAATGCATTTCCGGGTCTCACCGAACCTATCTGTGTCACCCTATCACCTCTGAACACCTGCCGGGGCCGGTTCTACTTGAGCGGCCATAACTTCTTCAGATCTTCATGCGGACCTCTGAAAACTTGACTGAATCATCTCAAGACTCATATCTACAAACCCTTTGAACCGCAACCTCTGGTCTGCATCTTAGCTGGGATCTCCACTTCACTGTCTCCATTGCTCCTCTCTACTCATCCAATCCTTCTCATCAATGCAACATGAGTATGTTGACATCAATGACAACACCGGTTAGACCCATACTTACAACAATCTCCCCCTTTGTCATTGATGGCAACATATAATGTGAAAAACCATCAAGACAAGAACTTCTCTTTACTGTCACAACTCCCCCTATCAGCAATAACCATTCACATGTCTTCTCTTCCTTTACTGCTCCCCCTTTGATCATCAACCACTTGTTTTTCGCATGTCTTCTCTCTCCCTTTGACATCAATGGCAAAGGGCTCATACTTGCAATTCCAACACTTTAGAATCATACCTGCTGCTCCCCCTGAGTAGCAGCTCCCATCAATCTGGATCACAAGATATGACTGTGATATCCACCGGACTGATGCACCTCAGTGCACCTTAGTTCATCACCGGAGGGGCAATAACCCCTAACTTCTCCCTGAGATACTCAAAAGAATCCTTAGGTAGAGGTTTAGTAAAGATATCTGCAATCTGATCCTTGGAGGGCACAAACTCCAATCTGACTTCATTCTTGTTCACTTGCTCTCTCAAAAAGTGAAACTTGATAGATATATGTTTAGTCTTAGAATGCAACACCGGATTCTTAGATATATTTATTGCACTTGAATTATCACAAAAGATTGTGATAGGCTCCTCATACTCTACTTTAATATCTCTTAGCATCTGCTTCATCCACAAAACTTGAGTGCAACTACCTGCTACTGCAATGTATTCTGCTTCAGTTGTAGACAGGGATATTGCCTCTTGTTTCTTGCTTAGCCAAGAAACTAATCTCTTTCCCAAAAAGAATGCTCCACCACTGGTACTCTTCTGGTCATCCACATCTCCTGCCCAATCTGCATCTGTATATGCATGAAGAGAGAAATCATGATCTCTAGGATACCACAAACCATACTCAACTGTTCCTTTTAGATATTTAAAAATCCTCTTGATTGCCATGACATGAGATTCTCTGGGATCAGCCTGGAATCTAGCAACAAGACCAACAGCCTGCATTATATCTGGTTTAGTTTGAGTGAGATACAACAATCCTCCAATCATTGATCTGTACTTTGTCTGGTCTGCCTTAGGAGAGTCATCATCTTTGTTCAACTTACATCCAGTTGCCATGGGAGTATTCATTGGCTTTGAATCTTCCATCCCAAATTTCCTCAACAATTCTTTCACATATTTGGTCTAAGAAATGAAGATTCCTTTCTTTGTTTGAGTAATTTGCAGACCCAAGAAGAAATTTATTTCACCTAGCATAGACATCTCAAACTCACTTTTCATTTGATTTGCAAAAGTTTTACACATACTATCTCTTCCTCCAAAGATGATATCATCAACAAATACTTCAACAATCAAGATGTTTTCATGATCAATTTTGAAATATAAGTTACTATCAGCAGTACCTTTGTTGAAACCAATCTTCAAAAGATGCTTATCCAATCATTCATACCAAGCTCTTGGAGCTTGCTTCAATCCATACAGTGCCTTCTTCAACTTGCACACCATATCACCATGATCAGACAATTGGAATCCATCCAGTTGCTCTATATACACTTCTTCTTCCAAGTCACCGTTTAGAAAGGCAGACTTGACATCCATCTGATATACCTTGAAATCCTTGAAAGCAGCAAAGGCAAGAAATAATCCGACTGCTTCAATTCTTGCCACCGAAGCAAAAGTTTTTTCAAAATCAATTCCTTTTATTTGAGAGTAGCCTTTGCAGACCAATCTGGCTTTATTTCTAATTACTTCACCAACTTCATTTAGTTTGTTCCGGAAGACCCATTTGGTTCCAATCACATTCTTGTTTCTAGGTCTGGGAACAAGATCCCAAGTGTGATTTTTCTCTATTTGCACCAGCTCTTCCTCCATTGCTTTAGTCCAGTTTTTATCATTGCAAGCTTCATTCACTGTTTTAGGTTCAATCTTTGAAATTAAACAATACTCTTCTGAATCTTGAGCAATTCTCCTTCTTGTTAGTACTCCTTTGCTTTTATCACCTATGATCTGATCTTCAGAGTGGTTCAGTCTTACATACCTGGGAACTTTAGTAATTTTTTGCACTTCTGATACTTGATCAGGCTCATTGAAACTCATTTCTTCTTCCTGGTTTACCGGATTAGCTTGAATCTGACTAACAGATGAGGCTTGGGCTTCTTGAGTCAGAACACCATTCTGATCATCTTCATCATATTCATAAAACCTTGAGGGTTTCTCAATTCCCTCATCAACCTTCACATTTGTACTTTCTATCATCTTTCTCAGTCTTTTGTTATAACACCGGTATGCTTTGCTTTGAGTAGAGTAACCCAAGAATATTTCTTCATCACTTCTCGCATCAAACTTTTCTAGATCTTCACCTCTTTTAATGTAACATTTGCTACCAAAACTCTGAAATACCTCACAGTAGGAGTGATGCCAAACCAAAGCTCATAAGGAGTCTTACCAATATTGCTTCTGATTTGAACTCGATTGAGAGTATAGACTGTAGTGCTGACAGCTTCTCTCCAATAGATGTGAGGAATGTTTGTTTCTATCATCATGGTTCTAGATGCTTCCTGTATGGTCCAGTTCTTTCTTTCCACTACTCCATTCTGCTGTGGAGTCCTAGGAGCAGACAAATGTCTCTTTATTCCATGTTTCTCACAGAACTCTATGAATTCATCGGATGTGAATTCTCCACCTCTATCAGACCTCAAACATTTCAATTTCAATCCGGTTTCATTTTCTACCATAGCCTTGAATATTTTGAATTTCTCAAAAGCTTCTGATTTCTCTTTCAGAAAAGTTACCCACATCATCTAGGAATAGTCATCAATTAGTAACATGAAGTATCTATCACCTTGCATACTCCTGATTCTTGCCAGGCCACAAAGGTCAATATGAACTAAGTCCAATAATCTGGTAGAAGACAATTCCTTACTCTTGAATGTGATTCTGCTCAACTTACCCAACTGACATTCTTTGCACAAGCTATTAGTAGGTTTCACCAATTTTGGAAGATCTCTTACAGCCTGAGTATTGCTTATCTTGATGATATTATCAAAATTCATATGACACATTCTCCTATGCCATAACCAACTCTGATCAACTTGAACAAATAAGCAACTTTTACCAGTGCCAACCAAGTGGAAGATATTACCTTTAGTTTGGGTACCGGATGCAATCTCTGTTCATGAGCTTTCAAAGATTTTGCATTTTCCATTCTTGAACCGGAGATCATAGCCTTTGTCCACCAACTGTCCAACACTGAGAAGATTGTGCTTCAAGCCTTCAACATATAGAACATTACCGGTTTTGTTCCTTCCATCAAAAGAAATTGTTACTCTTCCTCTGATTCTACCAGCAGAATTATCACCGAACTTCACCACTCCTCCTTCATACCTTTCCAAATCTATGAACTTATTTTTGTCACCTGTCATATGGTGAGAGCAACCACTGTCAATGACCCAATCATCCTTTTCTTCAACTTGGGCAGCCAGAGCTCTTTCTACAACTTTATGATTGATAGAAACAGAGGATATTGGTTCTTCTTCCTTGATGGCAATAAACACCCATTCACTTCCGGATTTGTTTCCCCTCTCTGATTCATCATCTGTTACTCCTTCATTATCATCTTCTTCATGAACATAGTAACAATTCTTTTGGAACCTTGATCTGTTAGGATTTTGCCTTAAAAATCTTTCTAGACATTTTGAGGCAAAATGATCAATCTTATTGCAGTTAAAACACTTGAAAAACAATTTTCCTTCATACTTACTGGATCCTCTTGGTAGTCTCTTTGCAATGACGGCTTCAAGTTGAGCAGTTTCTACTTCTTCTTCCAGGTCTTTTCTTACTTTTTCATACCATGACAATTTCCTTGATGAGTTCTCTCCCGGATCAAACCTTTGTTTACCTTTTACAGAGGCACTGGCTTTGAATGCAGATTCAGTCTTGGGGGGATCATCTCCAAACTCGGTCATTTCAAATGCAGCCAATTTGCTAGCCAATTGATCTCTTGTGACAGTTGTATGGGCTCTGAATTCATCAATGGCAGCAACCTTGATTTTGTAAGAAGCAGGAAGGGATCTAAGAATTTTGCCAACAATCTCATTTTCATCCAAGACTCCACTAGCATTTCTAATTCCACAAACAAGCTCATTTACTCTTGGCATAAAAGTAGTAATATTTTCATCATCTCTCATCTTCAGGTTTTCAAATTTCCCTTTCAGACTCTGTAACCTTGCACATTTAACATACTGGTCTCCTTCATGCAAAAGTTCCAATTTTTTCCAAATCTCAAAAGCAGTTGGTAGGTCAATAACATTTGAGAGCTCTGAATCAGATAATGCGCTTAGAAGAGCTTCTATAGTCCGCAGATTGTTTTCAGCATCTGTGATTTTATTAGCAGCTTTTGGACCACCCTGTGGAGGTACATACTGTATTGTAACCATGGTCCAGTACGCCATACCCATGCATTGCAAGTGACACTTCATGCGACCTTTCCATAGATTAAAATTTGTTCCATCAAACTTTGGGTTATCCTTCTTATAGGACAACATCCTGGATCTTCTCAAGCGGTTAAGCTCTTTTAGAGGAACTTAGCTCTGATACCAATTGTTAAACTTAGGGCACACAACTGAGAAGGGGGGGGTGAATCAATTGTACAAAACTTTCTCTAATAGAACACTTAAATCTTCTTAGTGATTGGTAGTATATTAATAATGAACCATAATGCATTCAAATCAAGAGCAGAAATACATCAACACATAAAACACCAAGATTTTGACGTGGAAAATCCGGTTAAGGGAAAAACCACGGGGTGATTAACCCAAAATTGTATTCTCTGTTAGAAGAATAGAAAGAACAAATGGCACATGCCAATTAGGGCTCACTACCCGAGCACACTGCTCACAAGAGGCTCACTGCCTACAAGAGACACACTGTCTATAAAGAAATAAATATCACATACATGAACTGAAGAATAGCATCTTCACCATGCTTGAATCAGTTCCATTTAAGCCCAATACTTCTGCTCTGCCTTTCGCTTTCCTCCTCGCTACAACACTCTCATCACCACAAGACACGCTTTGGAAAGACTTCACAATCCCTTATTTATACAAGGCATCGACTTAAGAATAATCATCTAAATCGGCAAACATCTACTAGAACCATAGTTGGCAGACTTGCCAAAAACTCGCGAGTTTTTTTTTCAAACAAGTATTTTTGACTTTTACTCGCAGAGTCTTTCTACCGAGTTTTCCCGAGTCTTGGCCGAGTTTTCGCCGAGTCCATGCAAAAGACTCACGGGCAGAGGTATATGTCAATTCCGCGGCCAGAAAAGGTTTTTCATAATCAGCATTTAGATTTTTTGAGCTCTACATAGCAAACCCTCCCCCCCCCCCCCCAAAGCAAAAATAGTTCATTTGCAACGTTGTGGCATCGAGAAGATCAGATTCAAACGCCATTTTTTGCAGATTTTGAAGGCAAATTCAAATCCTAGGTAAGTTTTTGTTTTTCCATTTTTCTTTTTGTTTAAACATTTTTTTTGTTCTTGTTGCAAAATATTGAATCCAAATTGAAAACAAAATCTTCATAGAGCAAAAAGAAGCTTCATTTTTGCATTTAGATTCAAAAAAAAAAGATTCTTCACTATTTTTTATGGATTTTTTTTAATTTTTTTCATGATTTTCGCTGTTTTTTGAAATTTTTAAACCTAGGTTCATTTTTTTATTGTAAATCTATTTTGTTGTTTAGATTAGTTAATTTATTGACTAATTTAATCATTGAAATTTGAAACACATTTGTATGAGTATCAATTTAAATCAATTTTAGAGAGATTTCTTTTTATTAAAAACCTAATATGTTGTACATTTTTTTTCTATGTGTAGGTTAAATTCGCACTATAATGGCTTCAAGTTCAGCCTCAGGCTCTACCTCATCCATGCCCATGACATCGTCATGGGTTCCAGGCACTCGTCCTCCAAGAGCTAGAGACCCAACATGGAAGTATGCTGTGAGAGGACCGAATCCTAGAACGGTTGTTTGCGAGAAATGTACGAGGGTATTACATGGAGGCATAAATCGCCTCAAATACCATCTTGCAGGCATTGCTTGTCATGATTCCAAGGGTTGTCTTAAGACCACAGAAGAGATAAAAAGGGAGATGCTTGCCTTACTTGCAGCAGTCGAAGAAAGAAAATTGCAAAGGGAGAGGACAAAGGCAGCCATAGCAACAAACATAGCTAGTGCCGGTGGACATGGTCATGAGCAAATGCAAGTGGACTTTGAGTCTGAATCAGATGAGGAGACAAGTGGAGCTGATGTTAACATTGTGGGCTCTCTTCGTGGTCCACGCATTCGTGGCACATCGGCCCCTAAGCCCCCCATTTCCTCTATTTCGAGTAGAATGCCACCGCCGGGGTCTACATCTTCACGCTCACCACATAGTTTTTTTGTGCCAAGAAACACACCAGGAGCACAGACATCATTAGAGGCTACAGGGTGGAATAGGGAGGTGCATCAACATGCCAACATGGCATGTGCAGACTTTTGGTATTTCAATGACATTGCATTCAATGTGACGAGTAGTCCCTATTGGCACAATTTGGTTACTACATTGACAGTTGCGGGAAAAGGCTACAAGCCACCTTCTCGCAAAGACTTGAGTGGGAGGTTAGTGATTAGTCATTAGTCAATTTAAATTTTATGTTAAGTTTATCATTTAAATTTTATGTGATTAGTTAATTTATGTTAAGTAATTTTTTGTTTAAAAAATAAAATTTTGTACTTATTTTAATTTTTACTTAAAAAATTTTGTAGGTTGCTCACAAATGCAACGGAAAGGGTGGTGCAAGTAGTTGAAGATCAAAAGAAAGAATGGAAGAAACATGGCTGCACCATTCTTTCCGACGGGTGGACGGATGGGAGAAACCGCACCATCCTTAATTTTTTGATTTCTTCAAAAGGTCAAGTTGTGTTTTTGAAATCATCGGATGCCTCCAACAAAATAAAAAATGCAGAAACGTTGTGTACATTGTTGGAGGAAGTTGTCATTGAGGTGGGGATAGATAATATTGTGCAAGTCATCATGGATAATGCAACAGCATATGTGGCAGCTGGGAGATTGCTTGAGGATAGACATCCTACACTTTTTTGGACACCTTGTGCGGCACATTGCCTTGACCTTCTTTTGGAGGACATAGGCAAACTTGATTGGGTGGCACCAATTGTAAATGATGCAAGGAGCATAACAAAATTTATCTACAATCACCCTTGGGTTCTTAGTTTGATGAGGGAATATACGAAAGGGAAAGAGTTGGTGAGATCGGGTGCCACAAGGTTTGCAACGGTTTTCCTGACATTGCAAAGCATTATTGGTTCGTTGAATGGTTTGAAACAAATGTTTGTGTGTCCAGCATGGCTAGAATCATCTTATAAAAAAAAGCCTGAAGGAGAGAGAGTTGCAAGCATAGTGTTTGATAAGCTCTTTGAGGAAAGAGCTACAGAGATCGTGAAGGTAACCTCAAAACTTTGATTTTAAATTCAAATTGAGTATTTTATTGCTTAATTTAAGTCTTTCATTATAAATTTGTAATTTTTAATTTTTAATCTTTTTGTATTTGTAATGTAGGTGTCGGAGCCCTTGGTTAGAGTCCTTCGCTTGGTAGATGGGGATCAAAACCCCATGGGATATATTTATGAGGCCATGGATAGGGCCAAAGAGGCTATAAAAAATTATTACGTGGGGGACAGCCTCAAATTTGATCCCATATGGGAGATTGTTGATAGGAGGTGGAACAATCAACTCCACCAACCCATCCATGCTGCAGGGTACTTCCTCAACCCTCAATTTCACTTCTCAAAGAACTTCTCCGATCCTAATGGAGAGGTTATGGAGGGGCTCACAACATGCATTCAGAGGATGGAACCCATGGTTGAGGTGAGAGACCTCATTGTCCAAGAGTTGGATCTTTACAGTGAAACGAGAGGTAAACTCTTTTCTTCAGATCTAGCTATTCGAGGAAGAACCACTCAGACACCAGGTATAAAATTCAGAGTCTTTAAGTTTATTACACTGTCACATCATACATGCATCTTGATTCTTAATATCTTATATTTATAATTTGATAAAATGTGTTTTGAGTCTTGACTTTGTTTTCTAACTCTTCAATATTTTTTTTGCAGAGGCTTGGTGGAAAAGTTGGGGTGGAAATACCCCACATCTCCAAAAAATTGCCCTCCGCATACTATGCCAGCCTTGTAGTGCATCCGGTTGTGAGCAGAATTGGAGCTTGTTTGAGGCCATTCACACGAAGAAGAGGAACAAACTAACCCAAAAGCGCCTCAATGACCTTGTCTTTGTGCAATACAACCTTCGGTTGCGCACAAAAAAGGTAGAGGACAAATCACTGGATCCTATTGATTTGGATGAGATAGATCCTTATAGTGATTGGACAGGGCAGGATGAGCAAGCTCCATTGTTTACCGCAGACGAGATTCTTGATTTCGAGAGACTGGCAATGGAGGATCTGGGTGCAACAGGCGATTTAGGGTTGGAGGATATTCATGAGCATGAGGAGCTAGAGCCAGAGCCACCGGCACCGCGCACTCGCAGGACTAGAGCATCTGCCTCTTCCCTAGCTTTGGCTAAATTAGGGAAGAGGAAGATGTAATATGTTGTGTTTACTTTTAGTATTTACTTCTAGACTAGTTTTACTATTTTCATTTTCAGCTATCTATTGTAATTTGTATCAGACTATCAGGCTTTTAGCCATCAGGATTCCGCATGAGAATGCGATTTTGTAATCAATTTACATTGAAGTCAATCAAATTTAATAGAAAACACTTTTGTACTCATTTATGGACTCATTGGATTCATCTTGTCATTGAATTTTGCAAAAAAAAAATGTGTTTCTAATGAAATTTTAGCAATTTTTTTTAATTTGCCGAGTTTTTTGCCGAGTTTTTGCCGAGATTTCTCCGAGTTTTTTTTGACTCTCCAAAAATTGGCTTGCCGAGTTTTTTGCCCAGCCAAGTTTTCCAACTATGACTAGAACGTCTGCAAGACGTGTAATACATCCGGTCGGCCAGTCTCAAGAAGAACACCATCATCCGGTGGTTATTCTTCAAATGCGCACTCTAACTTCAATGCAGACCACCAACATGAACTAGACACGATCCAGAGATCACCACAACCTTTCCAGAATCACCAAGAGCATCCATACTTCATCTGCTTGCTGGAATTCTTCTCTCCTTCATCCGGAGCTTTAAGAACACAGTCTGTCATTACTGTCACAAAGGAATAGGCGCTTCCGGACCTTCAAACCACGAACCAATAGAGTTGACACTTCACAAGGATGTCCTCAACACTCCCTCAAATCCGCAGAATGGGATAGTGCATTTCCGGGTCTCACCGGACCTATCTGTGTTACTCTGTCACCTCTGAACACTTGTCGGAGCCGATTCTACTTGAGCGGCCATAACTTCTTCAGATCTTCATGCGGACCTCTGAAAACTTGACTGGATCATCTCAAGACTCATATCTACAAACCCTTTGAACCGCAAACTCTAATCTGCATCTTAGCTGGGATCTCCACTTCACTGTCTCCATTGCTCCTCTCTGCTCATCCAATCCTTCTCATCAATGCAACATGAGTATGTTGACATCAATGACAACACCGGTTAGACCCATACTTGCAACAGTAAATGCAACGAGCAATGCTTTCATCTACAAGCTCCCTTGCTTCATTCTTGAAGGCATTTTCTAATGGACCTCTTTTATGAGAAAGAGTATTGTCTTCTGCAGAAGATGATGGTGGCATGAAAGGATGTGGGCCACCTAGTTTTGTCAAGCCACTAGGAGGTTTCTATGATCCTCTCTTGAAAAGAGGATGTATCTTTCCTTTGCTCTACTACTTACCATGTCGGCATCCTCTTGTTCCTTGATATATCCCATTATTTGTTGCTTTGGCAACCTTTTTTTATTCATCCCTAGACAAACTCTTATTCTCATGTTAGAAATAGTGCAGAAGTGAGCTTTCACTCGACTATGCGAGCTCTTATATTCATTCGAACATTGGCTACAATGCCAATGATAACCCCCACCACCAGGTAGTTGTCCAATCATGGCTGTATGTTGCCAAAGAGGATAAGTTACCGATTTCTTCCCATATGCCCGTCATGTCCGTATGGGTCTAGTTCGGGTTTTGGTACAGGGACGGGACGCCCGAGGGTTCCCCCAGGGTTCTACCCGAGTGCCTCGGGTTCCCTGTCCTTTGAAGAACCCATAGGGAACCCTAGCCGAACCTAGGCGTGCCCGCGGGAGGGAGGCCCAAAATGGCGTCAAAATAAAGTTTTGTAACATTTTTTAAACCTTTTTTTAACTTTAAAAAACCCTACATAAGTCTATTTCACCCTAAAAATGAAATTTATAACATCTTTGATCAAGACAAAAGCGTAAAACTACATTTTTTGCCTCCAACCTGCCATTGTTGATTGTGGAAGGTTGCTACACTTTTCTTCGAAGGTGAAGGCTACAAGAGTGAAAGAATTATAACAATAAGAGAGAAAGAGTTGCAAGAAGAAGATTTATCTACCAAAGGCGAGTGAATCTTCAAATTTTTTGCAAGTTTTCATGAATTTTTTTTTTTCCAATTTTTTTAAAATATTTTAAATATTTTTTAAACTTTTTGTACATAATATAGGGGTTATAATACCGATTTGTTTAAAGTTGTAGGGTTGTAAATTTGTAATGTTTTGTTGTATTCATACAGAATGGCTAGTAGTTCTAGTTCAGGTGCCCCACCTATAGAGAGCTCATTTAAAATTGATGTTGCGTCACCTCTTTGGCGACATACAACCATGCTTCAACAACTACCTAGTGGTGTGGGTTATTGTTGGCATTGTAGCCAATGTCCAAATGAATATAGGAGCTCATATAGTCAATCAAAGCTCACTTCTACACTATTCTCGCTTTGGGAATAAGAGTTAGTCCAGAGATGAATAAAAAAAGGTTGCCAAAGCAACAAATATTGGGATATATCAAGGAACAAGAGGATAATGACATGGTAAGTAGTAAAGCAAAGGAAAGAGTGCATCCTCTTTCCAAGAGAGGATCATAGGAACCTCCTAGTGGCTTAACAAAACCGGTTGGCCCACATCCTTTCATGCCACCAGCATCTTTCATAGAAGACAATACTCTTTCTCATCAAAGAGGCCCATTGGAAAATGCCTTCAAAAATGAAGCAAGAGCTTGCAAATGAAAGCATTGCCCATTGCATTTACAACAATGGGCTTCCTTTCAACCTTGTTATATCACCATATTGGCAGGATATGGTGACTACAAATGCCAAGGCACCTACTAATTACACTAGTCCTGGGTATGAAAAGGTGCACACCACCTTATTGGGCAAGGTAAAAGCTTTTGTAGATGCATCATTGAGAGCAATCAAGGATACATGGCCCGAAACAAGAGTGTCCATTTTTGATGGATGGAAGGATTGCAAAAACAGGCCTCTAATTAATGTCATTGTAGTGTCCCCTAAAGGGGCTATGTTTTTTAAGGTAGTTGATTGTGAGGGGCAAGTGAAGGATGCAAGCTTCATTGCCAATATCTTCATACAAGCCATTCAGATGGTGGGCCCTGAAAATGTTGTCCAAGTTGTAACGAACATTCTAAAAATTGTAGGGCAGCTGGTTCAAAAGTGGAGAGTACATATGGACATATTTTTTAGACACCATGTGTAGTCCACTCTCTCAACTTGATATTGCAAAAGATTGGCACACAAATCGAGTGGGTCAAGGAAATCTACAAGGAGGCCGAGAAGATTCAAATGTTTGTGCCAAATCATCATATGTCACAAGCCATCTTCAGGACCTTCTCCAAATTGGAGTTGTTGAAAGTAATTTTATTTTTATTTTTTACTTTTAGCATATTTATTATTTTTAAATTTTTGCTAAATTGCTATTTTTTTATTTTTATTTTTTTTACACCATGTTAGGTTGCCGAAACTCGTTTCGCGTCACACACAATCGTCTTGAGACAACTTGTGAAGGTGCAAGAGGCATTGAGCGCCATGGTCATCAATACTCTTTGGAGTGTATGGAGGCAATCACAATCACAGAGAGCCTAAAAAATCAAAGCATTGATCCTAGATGGTGAGTGGTGGGCTCATGTGAAATATGTTTTGAGTTTCACTGAGCCCATCATGAGTATGATTAGGTATGTAGATACGGATCAACCATGCTTGGGTGAAATTTATGATGGCATGGACTCCATGGTTGAAAAAATAAGGACCATAATAGAAGCCAAGGAGCAGGACCCCATAGAAGCATTTTTCAAAAGAGTGCAAAGGATTATTGATGAGGGTTGAAACACGATAACCACACCCTTGCATCTCTTAGCATTTACTTTGTCTCCAAAGTATTATAGCAAAGAGATACTTTCCCTGTCAAGGAGAGTGGCACCATATAGAGATAAAGAGGTTGTTGTTGGGTACAAGACTATATTTAGAAGAATATTCCTAGATGAAGATATGCAAATTGTTGTCTCAAGTGAGTTTAGCGAGTTTGTATCTTCAAAGAATCAGGATGTTTGCACTCTTCGAGACAAGTACAAGAAAGATGCTCATGAATGGTGATACCTACATGGCCAAGACTATTTTCACCTACAACCTCTTGCAATAAAAATTCTATCTCAAGTATTCATCTTTTTATTTTTTAAATTTAACTTCCTCATTTTTCTTTCCCTACTACATATTATAATTTATAATTTAAATTTAAAAATTTATGTTTTATAATTGTAAATGATGTATGGTATGCCAATTTAACAAGTTGCAAGTTCTTCTTCAGCTAATCGGAATTGGAGTACATACTCCTTTATCCACTCAATTAAATGCAACCAATTGGGTGCAAAAAAAGTTGAGGATCTGGTCTTTGTATACTCCAACTTGCGTCTCTTGTCACATAAGAAACCTGATTACAAGGAGGGGATGACAAGGAATTGGAATCTAACTCCTAAGTGTGTAACATACACCCCTAGTATATGCTTGGTTCTGTATTGTTTTGCTCTGTGTTTTTTTGTTTCTGATGTTTTGTTGTTTAGGGTTTTATGGGTTTTGCTTGCATGTGTGGTTTTGCATGAAATACATATAAAATGAACAATATATTGAAAACCCAGAAAAACTAAAAGGGATAATAATAAACTAATGAAGACCCAGATTGTATTTTGCCAAAATATGAATTACAGTAACATACCCAGATCAAGATTTACAACTTCGTCCATATGTTGTAGCCGGACCAGCAACAAAGGGCCACAGAAAATCACTCTAAGCTCCTCCACCAAGTATGAGAATGCAAGCAAGTACATAGAACAGGTCTGCAGACCCTAAGCGACTCCTTTGGAGAGTTAATGAGTCACTAATGCAGATTTAAAACCTTCCTTAGAGCCCCAAGACCCGCGTGCACATGTACGGCCTCATTGGCAAGTTATGGCAACACAAATACACTGGAATCTCCTCCTAAACCCTCGATTAAAGACTGTTATTGTTTGCTGATATTAGGCGATCTGAATCAAATGAGAAATCCACCATTAAACCTCCTCAAAACTCTACAATATCATCAGCCAGATGTACGGCCTGTAAGTACAATAGTATGGCCTGCCTGAAAAGGTTTATTGCAGCCACAAACTCCTAAATGCATAAATCTATCACTAATATCCTTGTTCTCTTCTGCAGATCATAAACTCGTAAGAATATAGCCATTTCGTGCTCAAATCAACTCCAAAATGTATCCACTGAATGCACAAATGAGACCTCTGGATGAAGCCTCCACAAATCCTCTCCTGATATGATCTCTCACGCACAAGGAAAGGGACCAATGTCGGGGTTTTCATCCCAACACAGCCAATTGAAACCCTAGAGCCAAACTCCAAAGCCAAAGCACAATAAACTCATAAGAGAGAGCCAAAATCAAATAATCTTCGCATATCCAAATGAGAGCACTTTTTGCCTTTTTGTTCTCCTCCAAGCCCAACGCCCAAGATGAGGGTTTTTTATTATTTTTTAATTCATTAAACATCCCCTTGTCTCTCCATGAGGAGCGTCCACTCCTAGGCAAGTCACTTTTAAGTTACAACTTAAATTTATAAAATGACATTATAATATAACTTAAAGTTATATTATGTCTAATAACATATCATAAGTTAAATCTTTAATTTAACTTATATTGTTTCCAACGATGCAGAACCATGAACTTCAAAAAAAGGCTAGCAAGATGACACTAGCATATTTTGATGGTTCTGGAAAAACCACCGCTAGAGCATGGGTCCAGAAATTGGACAATTATTTGCAGATTAGCCCTATGCCAGAAGAAAATGCCAAAACCTATGTAGCTTTACATTTGGAGGGCAGTGCACATAAGTGGTGGAGTAATGGGAAGAATACATTGGGACACGATCAAATTACTTCAGATGTTGAGTTTACTGCTAAACTGATCGACAGATTCGATAAGGAGCCTGAACTGCAGTTTAAGGAATTGGCACAACTCCGACAGGTTGGATCAGTGGATTCCTACATTTCAGAGTTCCAAGACTTATCTGTTATGGTCCCAAATATCTCAGAGCGCAGTCTAGTCATATTATTCATAGATGGTCTTTCGGATCCCTATTGGATTAAGGGATTAGATCCAACATCATTACAGGAGGCCATGAAAAAGGTCTGAGATATGGAGTCTTATGTATGGAGAAACAAATTCCAGTCTAAGGGTTTTCAGCATAGGAGGGGCAAGGAGAAGGACAGGAGACCCTTTTAGAAAGATTTTAGCCAATCAAAAGAAAAATCAAACAAGCTATTTGATTATCAGTTGAACGAGTATAGAAGGAAAAAACTTTGTTTTCACTGCAAAGAACCATGGGACGCTTCACACAAGTGTCAAAACAAAGCAAAGGCCAAATTGATTGAATATTACTCAGCTGAGGAGACACAGTCAGAGGCATCAAATCAGCCTTCATATCATGAGGACAGTGGAGATGAGAATGCTTCACAGCACAGTACTGGCAGTGATGGGAACCTCGCCCAGCTTTCTAGTTTTCAAAAGGTTGGCTCTTTCAGAGTGCGAGGAGTGCTTGGAGGTCAGCGTATCATCACCCTTATTGACACAGGTGCCACACATAATTTTATCGATGAGGGGTTGGTAGCTAGACGAGGATTACAAGTAGAAGAATTCGAAGGCTTCAAAGTAATGGTGGCTGACGGATTCAAAATGACATGCAACAGGAAGATCTTCGGGTTGAGTATTGTCATGGGTGAGTATGAGCTTGTAGATGATTTCTATGTTGTTGGTATTGGGGACACAGACGTTGTATTAGGCATGCATTGGATGAGACAACTCGGTGAGTTCACGATGAATGTTAATAAGATGGAGATGAAATTTGAATTCAAGGGGAAGAAAATTGTTCTCCAGGGATTATCAGATGGTGGACCACGAGTAGTATCCCTGAAAAGGATGGAAAGAATGTTGCGTCATGATCAAGTAGAGTGGGCAGCAGAATGTCTTATCATGCCAGAGTCTCCACCGCAACCAAAAAACGGCTACCATCCAGACATACAGAAGTTGTTAACCAAGCACAACAAAGTGTTTAGTAGTATACCTCCACAAGTGCCACCTGACAGGGGTATAGAACATGTTATTAAGCTTGCGGATGGAACCAAGCCCATCATGATCACACCCTATCGTCATCCTAAGAGGCTCAAGGATGAGATAGAAAAAACCATCAAGGAGTTGCTAGAAATGGGACACATCAAACCAAGCAAAAGTCCATTTGCATATGCAGTAGTATTGGTCAAGAAAAAAGATGGGACCATTCGGATGTGTATCGACTACAGGACCTTGAATAAGAAAACCATCAAGAACAGGTACTCGATACCCCGCATAGATGAGTTGATTGATGAACTACATGTGGCTTGTTACTTAGATAGATCTCAGATCAGGGTATCATCAGATCCGCATGAGGGAGGAGGACATAGAGAAAACAACCTTCCAATGTCATTACAGCCACTTTGAATTCTTGGTGATGTCGTTTGGGTCACTCTCCAAAATGCTTAGTACCTCCTCCAAATGTCTCATATGCTCATCCCAACTCCTACTGAGTCCCTCTATGCAAAGAGTCTAAATGTGACTTTGGCATGACAGAGCTTCTTTATCTGGGTCTTATCGTTAGTGCTAATGGTGTTAGAGTGGATCTAGAGAAAATTAAGGCAATAGTTCATTGGCCACCAACTACAAACCTTACACAACTTAAGGGCTTCTTCAGACTATGTGGTTTTTACAGGAGGTTTGTAAAAAGCTTCTCACAGACAGTTGCACCGTTGACAGACTTGACTAAGAAAGGAGCCTTTGTGTGGACCGAGTCAGCTCAGCAATGCTTTGATCACTTCAAGCACTTGATGTCTACCTGCCCTGTGTTGGCGATCCCTGATTTCTCTAAGTCGTTTGAGCTAGAGTGTGATGCTTCAGGAGAGGGGATAGGGGTAGTCTTGATGCAGGAGAAGCACCCAATTGCATTTGAGAGTAGGAAGCTGAGGGGTGTAGAGAAAAGTTATTCGGTGTATGACCGAGAAATGTTGGCCATTATGCATGCATTGGCCAGGTTCAGGTTTTATCTGGTTGGGGGAAAATTTATCATTAAAATAGATCACAATAGTATCAAATATTTTATGAACCAGAAAGACTTGAATGACAGACAACAAAAGTGGGTAAGTAGACTCCAGGCTTATGACTTCGACATTGAGTATGTCAAGGGCAAACAAAATATAGTTGCAGATGCTTTGTCGAGGAGACCCCACTTATGTTTGTTTGGTGAGATATCTGCTGATTGGAAAGAGGTGATTTCAGCAAAGTACGCTAAGGACCCTTGGACAGCAGGAGTCATTGAGGGCACCATTAAGGATGACAAGTATTCGGTGATGCATGATTTGATTATATTCAAAGATAGGATATTTTTGGTACCTAATTCACAGTTCAAGCATAAGATCATAAGGACTTTCCATGATATTCCAATGGCTGGCCACCTCGGATTCTTCAAGACTTACAGGCAGGTTTGGGAAAGGACTCAAGGAGGAAGTTCTTAAGTATGTTCGTGAATGCCCTATTTGTCAACAAAATAGGCATGAGCATACTTATCCTGCAGGTTTGTTACAGCCATTGCCTATTCGCAATCAAAAATGGGAATACATCTCCATGGACTTCATTACAGGCCTACCTAAGGTTCAAGGGAAGGACTGCATATTTGTAGTGGTCAACAGATTGACCAAATTTGCACACTTCTTCGCCATTTCAGCATCATACACAGCTGTTCAGGTGGCTATTTGTTCTTTCAAGAGATCTTCAGGCTTCACGCGATACCCAGAGGTATAGTGAGTGACAGGGACAGCAAGTTCCGGAGTTTGTTCTGGCAGGAGTTATTCAGATTATGTGGTACTAAACTAACCCCCAGTACTAGTTACCACCCGTAGACAGATGGCCAAACATAAATAGTGAGTAAGTGGGTGGAAGGGTATCTTTGTAACTATGTATCAGGGCAGCAGAAGGCTTGGGTTAGATGGTTGCACCTGGGGGAGTACTGTTATAATACGACATACCACATGTCAATTAGGATGTCTCCATTCAAGGCTTTATATGGATATGATGCCACATGCTTTACAGATTTGCTACTAGGTGATAGTGGGGTGCCGAAGGCAAAAGATCTATTACAAGAGAGTCAGGACATAGTGAAAGAACTCAAGGAAAACATCCAACGGGCACAGAATCAGCACCGAGTAGAGAGGAGTTTTGAGGTTGGAGACATGGTGTATTTGAGACTCCAACCCTATAGGCAGTCCACTCTGAAAAAGAGTGGAGCAGAAAAATTGAAACCGAGGTTCTATGGTCCATTCAGGATTATCAAAAGAGTGGGAGAAGTGGCATATGAGCTCGAGTTGCCAGCTGATAGTAAAGTGCACAATATTTTTCATGTTTCCAGATTGAAGAAAGCTCTTGGACACAATGTGATTCCTTCAGCTGAACTTCCACCATTGGATGAGGAGGGGAAGTTAATCTTGGTACCAGAAGCTATTATAGACACCAGAGAAAGGAATCTGAGGAAACGGATCATCAAGGAGTACCTGGTGAAGTGGAAGAACCTACTAGTTGAGGATGCCACTTGGGAGAGTGAACAGATACTACAGCATCCTGAGCTGAGATTGCTTGAGGACAAGCAATCTTGGGGAGGGTGGACTGTAATGTCCCCCATTTAGCCCAGTTGATCAGTGAATGAGGATTAGCCCATCACATGACTCTCGTAGGCTAATGACTATGGTTAGGGAGCCAGTTTGGCGACTTACTTTTTATAGTAAGTCAGAATAGGGGCGCTTACTATTTTTAGCAAGGCAATGGCAAAGGGTTTTAGCACGAGAATTTATGGTTTCAACTTCCCAAGGCATTATTCGATTGAATATAAGTTAAATTAAAGATTTAACTTATATTATTTTATGTTGGGAAAAGGTCACTTTAAGTTATAATGCATTTTCATTTTATAAAAGTAAGTTATAACTTAAAAAGTGTTCTGTCTAGGAGATTGGCGCCCAAGGTGATAAGGGGACATAAGGAGTTAATAAAAATAATAATAAAATATTCCTCTTGGGCGTTGGAGGAAAGAGCGAAACAAATAGGCAAAAAGGGAAGTCATTTGGATATGTGAAGTTTATGATTTTGCTTTCATGTATTAAGTTTCCCGTGCATTGGCTTTGTAGCTTGGCTCTAGGGTTTGGAGATTGATTTGCTGAGACAAAACCCTTTGGAAGATCACCTTTCTTCGTGCGTGAAAGATCGCATCAAGAGAGGACATTGGAGGCTTCATTCAGGAGTCTCATTTGAGCTTTCGTTGTGTTGGTGTCTACTACAAGTTTGGGTTTCAAGTAGTTGAATTCGCAGGCCTTTCATGAAAAATCCAAAAAATTCTAAGTCCGTCGGCCTTCACATTTTTATGCATGTATCTTTGTATATGGCCATTTGTATGTGTCTTTGTATGTACAAGTGCAGATGTACATTGGCCGGACCCGAAAATGAAATTCAATCGGCTTCAAAGAATGGAGAAAAATGGTTGTATGTATCATTGTATACATATCGGGTTGTATGTGTCATTCAAATACAATTATGGAGGCGAAAATCTGTATGTATATCGCAGATTCCTGGAATATTCTGCAGTTGTATCAAAAAGATTGCATGTATATTGTGTTGTATATTCAATATACAACGGGTAAGATACAATGGCGGACTTCAAAAAGATTCAAATCGGGTTGAATAGTTGTCGAGCCCACAGGCGTACAAAGGGGATTGTATGTATGTTCGATATACAATATGACATACAAAACAGAATGTACAATCCCGGACTTCAAATTTTATTAAATCAGGCCTGGTAGGAGTTGATACAAGTGCAAAGTTGAAAAGTCAAAGGCGGTTTCCTTTGTATCTTGCATTGTATGTATCTCCATTATACAACTGCATATACAAGGCGATGTACAAACGGACACGGCCAAGGAATTAACAGTATTTGTAAGATGGGTGAGATCTGCGGCTGTATATTGGGATTGTATGTTCCCAATATACAATCAGATATACAATGGAGGATACAACGAAATATGCAAAGCGGGAGCAGTCAAAGTCAACGGTCTTCAAAAGCATGGTGGGCCCGCACAGTTGTATGTCCCAGATTGTATGTATGTGCTATATACAATGCAAAATACAAAGCGCACATACAATCCCGGACGCGAAGGAAAGTTTGTTGTGGCGGATAAGTGGTTGGGGTTCGCGGGTTGTATGTTGCACATTGTATGTGCGTTATACAATGTGAGATGCAAAGGTGTAGATACAACGCCGAATTTCAATATTTTTCCAATCCGACTAATAAATGCAATGGATCCCGTGATTGTATGTATATTGCATTTGTATATGCAATATACAAGGAGATATACAAAGGGAAGATACAAAGCCCAGACCTGATAGCGATTGCAATTTGTTTTATAAGGATTTGGGGTCCGCCCTTGTATGCGTGGCGATTGTATGTATATACAATCTCATATACAACCGTAGGTGCAAAAGAAGATACAATGGATCGCCGATGGAGATGCAAATGTTTAGTGATGGTGATCCAACCAAATGTTGCCACGTGTCCAAATGCAGTTGCGTTTATGTGCTTTTGCATATACAAGAGTTTTGAATGTGCATCAAGCGGAAAAGGCAAAAAGCACGAAAATGATAAAATGTGTTCACGCTGTGAAAAGTCAAAAGAGAGAAAGCTGCCTGCGTGGCACGATTTCATTGGTCGAGGACTTTTCAGCATGGGTGACTGGGATTGTCTGATCCAGTCAGTGTGAACCGAAGCCATAGATCTCAGAGAAGAGGAAGGAATCGACGGCCCCGATTCAAATTTTCAAAGGAAGGATTTCCTGTGTATCCGCAGTCGCATTTCAGGCGAGAAGAATTGCAAAGCACGCAACCGTCGTATTTCCAGAAGCTGTGGGTAGGTTGGCCATTAATGGCAAAATTGCAGAGGTATGGGTCTGAAGGGACAAGCCAACTACCATTTTTAATGAAAAATCTCCAAGCGGCGGCACGTCCCCCAATCTCCCCTGCTCTTTCCTCTGTCTCTTTTGGTTGCATTGATTGTTTTGGGCGCCATTTTGATGGTGCGATGTATTTGGCAGCATTTTGAAATGACATGTACCTTAATTGCTGAGTACACGTTTTGGGTATATCAGAACCGTGTTACTCATTTTTCTGTGGTGGAAGATTTGGGCAATTTTTGGAGGAAATAACGAAAACAGAGCTTTTCTAGGTTGTTCTATCTCTTTTGTGAGTTTATGAATTGCATTTGAATGCATGTCGCATGCATTTTGAGTTTCATATTATTTTTATATGAAAAATGTTTAATGGCATGTGTTTAGTTGTTTGTCTCCATTTGTTGTATACATCCCTTCTTTTGAATCTAGTTGCTAAGGGTTACTAAGATTCTAGGATATAGATTTCTATATTGCATACTTAACTTTTGACCTCCATTCAAGGAGTGGATTAAACTATTTTAGGTTAAGTATGAGGAAGAATATATGGCAGCAAGGATATTTGTAAGTAGAGATTGCTAAATACTCATTCTTGGGTGATGTTTGTAAGGCAAGCACCAATCTAACCCCTTGAAACTTGAATCTTTGTTGAGTTTGTGCAAATCATTCACATGTATACGTCTAGTTGACTCC
This sequence comes from Cunninghamia lanceolata, assembly GCA_027924645.1. Classification (NCBI taxonomy): domain Eukaryota; kingdom Viridiplantae; phylum Streptophyta; class Pinopsida; order Cupressales; family Cupressaceae; genus Cunninghamia; species Cunninghamia lanceolata. The sequence goes on along the minus strand of BSBN01000141.1, from coordinate 632,078 downwards.
TTGCCCTGAGATGGGCACTGGTCTGCCCTTGTGTAGTAGTTATGATCCAAAACCCCCTGTCTTGCATCCAAAACATAAATACAAATCATTTCATAATTCCAACCTGTTAGTTTGTAGGATTAGAAATAGAACCCCTACATACTCTCATTCCTAACCAGTTAGATATGTCCAAAAACGTTGCCAAACTTGTGATTTATCATGCAAATCTTGGTCCAAACATGAGAGTATTCTGCCTGTGACTAAAAGGCTAAATCTTTCTGTTGGGTGAGTCAAAGTTAAATCTTTAGCTATAGGGATACCCCCCTTGGTGCGGCAGAACCAGAAGTGAAGGGGAGGCAGCTCACGCAACCTCCTGTATTTGTTGGCCAAATCTGTCTGTGCATTGGAACTAGTAAACCCTTTGCTGATTCGGATAAAAAAATCCAACACGTTGGATCCATTTTGGTGAAGTTTTGATAGCATATTGATCACATCTCATTCAATTTTTGGTCTGCAATTGTGAGTTGATTATAGAGGATCAGATTTGGACAGATTGGAGGGATTTGTGGACTGATTTCATGCTCATTTACTGGCCGTACTACCTCTATGCTGGTCGTACACTACTGTAGCTGACCATACTGCATTTCGAGGTGATAAAAGGTGTTGTGGACTGGTTTTTGGCATTATTCTCAGACATTGAGGGCTGATAAAGATTTGCAGATGGTTCTGGGCAGAATACAGTAGATTATGACCTCTTTCGCTGCTGAAAATACTCTCAGCTTGGTCATACAACCTCAGAGGAAACATGGGCATTGTTGCTGCCAAAATCTATCATTTGTAATGACTTCTATTGTGTCCATCTTGGTCGATTAGGAGCAGATTTGAGGTTGCTTTGCATTGTATGTCAAAATCTTTACATTTGTGAGGTCTGGAAGGAATTCTATGGTGCTCATATTGCTGGCTAGGCGACAGCACCGACACGAAGTTGTAAATCTTGATATGGGTATGTTATCATAATTCATATTTTGGCTCATTACTATCTGGGTAGTTGATATTTTGTTGATATCTCTTTTAGTTTTTCTGGGTTTGCAATATACCCTTTATATTCTATGTTGTCAATGCAAAATCAACATGCAAAAACATGCAATGAAACCCTAAACACAAACACACCAGAAAACACAAAAAATTGGCTCAAAACAAACACACATCAGAGGGTATACATTACAGGAAGCTCCTTGTAAACTAAAACTAATCTAAAACTGTACACTATGAACTTGCACTTAACAAACTTTACAGTGTTTTCAGAGGTGTTTCGTCTTCGTGCTAAATAAACCAAAAATTTGCAATCTTTTTGGTTTTGCAGTGTGCAAAAGGCAAAAACGCACTTTCAATCACAGAGCAAGGATTTTTGTGCTTTTTGGTTGGAATCAGAACCTAGACTACACGCTTGCACTATTCAGCTAAATTCAAAGAATGAGCAGAACAAGTACCACGGAATGGATTGAACAGATTAACAACAATACATAATTACAAATGCCATGACTAATTCAAGCACAAGACGATACAAAGTTGCGACTTATACCTTCAACTTCATTTGCAACACAAAGTTCACAAATTCATTGAATCGATTTAAACTTCAACATTGAGAACAACACAATTCAATAAATTTTTAGAAGCAAGATAGGCACGATGAAATACTATTGAATGAACGATAGGATCACAATCACATTGAACATTCGACAAATAACAATTTCGGCAAAATGCAGGCATGAGAATTGCCATTGTTTTTATTCATTGACTGATCATACAACACTTTTCTCTAACTCTGATACTGAATAATGAATACTAAAAAGCTAACTCTCTAAAAAGCTTTACAAAAGCTAAATAATAATGAATCCCTAACCTATGTGCTAAAGCACTTATTTATACTGTTTACAAAGCAATTGCATGAAAATAAATAACTGAACTCTAACCTAGCGACTACTGTTTGCATGACATGCAAACTTTATTACAAAGTATCTGCTCCACTGAAATTGAAAATAAAAACTTGCAACCACCAACTCAACTCATGATTTAGAACATGCAACTGCAACTTTGTGCTCACATGTGACACATGGCAATTGGATAGGTGTCAACTTCACTTAATGCTAAAAATATCAGCCACTAAAATTAGCAAATCTTGAATATGATTTTTCTCCTTGATATCGATCTATTTTTAACCCACGCTAAAAATAGAAAATTTTCAAGCAGCTCTAGCTTGACGATGCTTTTCCGGCTCTCTAACGAAATCTGGCAAACTGAAAATCTTGGTGACTTGAATCTGAAAATGCAAGGATTTCTTTCATATTGTACTTTGAAGTCATGGAATGAAGTCTTGACATGCTAAATATAAGTGCCTTCTTTTCCTCAGAGCATTGGCCAATAATTTTCCCAGAAACACTCATTGTAGATACAGTTTGTTTGTATTGCATAATCTCTGTGTATTTATCATCCTTCAACACTTTCCTCTGCTTTTCTCCAATTGCTCTCTTCTGGGAAGCTGATAAGCTTATGGCATATTCATTGCCTTCGAATGTTTTGGGAGGCCATTGATTTTCCTTTGACCACTTCATGTTGATTGGAAAAATTGGTTGTATTTTCTTTTTATTCATCTCCTTGCTAGACATGAGTCTTTGAATGGGCACACCAAATGCCTTCTAAAGGCACTTTCCTGAATGCATGACTTTGACAAATGATTGTTAGGAGTCTTTGTTGGTGCGTGGGAGCTTATCACCTCAGGGACATCCTTTATTTACCTCATATGATGTGAGAACCTAAATTTTATGATATGCATTGGATTTTTGTCCCTGAAAATGACAAACTGGAGGCATCTTCTTTGTAGAGGCGTTGAAGTCTTCAAAAAAGTGCCTGAAAAGTTCATGGGGTGCAATTTTTCCTTCCTTTGGTGACTGCATTGATTTCTTCTTTCATTTTTAGGTGCTTCCTTTCTACTTTGTTGGCATTAGAAACTTTCTTGGACACATGATCTTCTCTTCTTGGCGTGTTTGGAATTGTTATAGGCACTTTTCCTTTAATAAGGTGTGACTGTTTTGAAAATAGGCACTTCTTGTGCTGAATGGGGCACTTTAGTTTGGATGTTGATGTTGCAGTCTCCCTTTGAATAGGCACTGACTCTTATCGTTGCCTTCTTTTTTAAAACCCCTTCCCCTGCTAGTCACCTTCACTACTGGTGTGTGAGACTCCAAATAGAAACATCTGAAATTTGAGGCCAATTGATTCTTTCATCAATCAACTTCCTCTAGATGTTGACTTGAAAATTCAAATTGTGTCATTCATACTTCTCTTTTTCCTCCTCCCACGCTGGGAATCAGCATTTCATCCTCTTTTTGAAGTTGGTGCTGCCTTCAAACTTAGGAGGCATTTCAATAATTTGGCGGTGCAAACCCTTGGTATGAGAAGCCTTTGATTAGGAGATTTGCAATGGTGTGAGGTGCCTTCTTTTGGATGAGCGTGTGGAACACTTTACAAGTGCGATCTCACAATCTGGATGCATTTTTCCCCTAGTCTAGCGCACCCTTCTCCTGTTGTTGGCACTTTGTATGTTGGGTGTTGTGGTTGCAGACGCGTGTGGATGGGTGATGGAGCGTTTCTTCCTTCAAAACAGGTGCTTAAACTTTAGTATGGTGCATGAGAGATATTTGAGCACTTTGAAACTCCATTCAAGCACGTGGGATCAAACTTAGAGGCGTTTCATTCCTCTGTGAGCGCGTTAAATTTTCTCCGTACTGATTGAAGATGTGTTTGATTTGTATTGGGAGAGCTCTGTATTTGGTGAGGTGCGTTAAATAAAGGATGAGAGCGCTTTTGGTTTGTATGAACGCAGGCATATATTATATGAAGTGCCTCTCCCTTTGATAAGCGCATGTGGCCTTGTGGCCAAGGGATTTTACATTAAAAAATTTATTATTTTGTTTTTCTGGCCTTTGTAAAGGCGCAACTTCTAAGCCTATAACACGCCTTTGAATATGTTTTACATAAGAGCGCTCAAGTATGCCAAGGGACGCGCTTTTTCAATGACCTTTCTTTTTTTTTTTACTAATTATTTTTTTTGGTAGGTAAACTACTACCTTGCTGGCAGTTCCCATTGTATTAATATTAACATAATACAAAAGTTTCATTACATCTCTCTACATGAAAACAGAGGAACAAAAACCAAGTCTATGGTTCACCCTGGACAATGCAAGCTAATATAAACATTAATCTAACTAATACTATCTAATTTCATCCTATATCCTTTTACATAGTTATCAAAAAAATTCAGCTACAGGAACTGAAAACCAACAGAGTATCATGCATCCGAGACCACCTGGTAGTAGAAATTCAGGAAATCATTCATCCACTCATAGCATTCTATCTTGCCCATCACCTTCTTCAGGAAATCAACACCCATTGTAGCCCCGCACTTCCTCCCCTGCTCACCACTGGTCCTCGAAACCCTCACAAAAGGCTGCCATTCAGCATTGTCTCCTACTTCATTCACCCTATGAAAGTCTGTTGCAACATGGATGCCTATTCCCGGTCTTGCCACCACCAACACTTCGTCCAAACCCACTGCCCAATCCTTGAAAACAAACTCCTTCACCATATCCTCTATGTCATCCTTCCTTTCTCCAATGTCTAATAGCGAGCCCGTGAACATAGCCACGACATTGGAATTAACCCTGTGTCTGATCGCCTCTCTCATATACTCTTCCCCTAAAATGCATTCAATGGTGAATAGTATAATTCCACTCTTGGTCTTAAAAATCTTCATCATTCTCTGCTCCGAAATCCCTCCACAAAATGCCATTTGCCTTTTAACTCCCTTCAGCAATATCGAGGTATCCCATCTCCTTTTTGGGTAAAAGTTCAAAGTTGTGTCACACTTTGGGCCAACTTATTAGCATGAACAAATTTAAGTATTTCCAATTAAAAAGTCAATTTTGGTCAAACTTATGTTCTATTTGGATTCATTCTAGCTAAATTAGACTAGGACACAACTTTTCCAATTGGAACCATCCACTAAAAACATATGTAGCATCACTTTGGGGCTCATTTACCAAAAAAATGAAATTATTTGAAAAACTTGATGTTCTAATAACTCCTACCCATGCAAATAATTGTTTTAAAAGAATCTAAAAATACCCTTTTGTAGATCTATAAGTCTACCTTGTAAAAAATATTTTTTTTAAATATTTCAATTAGTGTTTATATTTTATTTTCTATTTCTACTCAAAGTAGGTCATCAACACTAAAAAATGGTGTTGATTGTCCTCTCAAGAAAAATAGTAAAGTTTATCAAAAATTTTGAAAAAAATATGATGCACTAGAGGAGAGATTCCTTGTCAAGATGACATAATTGTTTTCTTATTTTGGATAAATAATCAAGACAAAAGTTGGTGTCCCATTGAAACAATTTTGTTTTCATTACATGCAACTTCCAAAATTTATTTAAAAATATATATTTATCAAATTGAGGAAAAAATTAATCCATGCACTAATGTTTTGAGTTATGAATACACAAATAAATATAGAAGGAAAATAAATTAAATTTACTATATAAAGTGTGACGTCCCATTCAACCTTATTTTTCAATATTTTATCAGCAACTAAATTATAGTGTCAATTTTATAAAATACTACATTTAAATAATTTTTTAATTTTTTTTTTAAAATGCAAACATAAAATACATTAAAAAATCTACATTTTATTAGTTTACATCATTTTAAAATTCAAAACATATATGTCACTTTGTAGTGATTCAAGTTAAAAAGTTAGATTAGTGTTGGTCATTTCCTTTATAAAAGTGAGACACAACTTTGAACTTTCACCCTTCTCTCTTTCTCACCACAGAGCAACGGATGTTTAAATGAGTCTGAATTCCACGAATAATAACTATCCTTCCTATTCTGCAATCTTCCATTACAAGTTCTGTCAATTTGCCAACTTTTCGCACATATGAAACCCCGCCCAACTCTACCTTATGATGGCTAATCATCACAGCCAAACAACCACCTAAAGATTTGATTTATCTATCATACTCCCACACTTGTTCTTATTCCCTTTCAATCACTTCATTAGCAAGGAAATTCATGTCTCTATTAATTTCTCTATATACATGATTTATGGTATACTCTTCAAAGCGATTTAGAATGTCTAAAGCTTCCTCCAATAGCAACTTTAGTTTCCAATTCCTAGTTTCCTGCCTCCTAATTGCATTGACCAGAAGTTGAGAGTCATCATCAATCTCCACCTTCCTGAGACCTATCTTGTCCCAAATTTGTAATCCTAGGATAAAAGCTTGAAATTCGACAGAGTTGTTAGTCCCTAGCTTTAGACGTTTAGAAGCCTTACCCACTACTAAACCCTTCCAATCCTTAATGACACAACCCACACCCGATTCTCTCGAGTTACATCTGGAAGCCCCGTCAAAGTTGAGTTTCAACCAACCCTCCTTAGGCAGAGACCACCTAGCCTCCATTCCTTTTCTTTCGGCCTCAACACCACCAACCCCATTAACAGGGGGGGATATTCGACCCACTCCAATTTCTTCTAATCCGATTATCTTCTATTATGAAAGACTTATCTCCTCCTCCATTTATCACTCTATTGTTCACCACTTCAACTATGGCTCGCTCTAGTTTTGATTTGAATCCCTCTAAAGGTATTTCCTTCTCCTAAAATATCCTTATATTCCTCTCTTTCTAGATTTCCCACACCACAATAGAAGGGTTGATAATCCAAATACAAGAAAACAATGCCGCACTTCGCAAAACTAGCCAAGATTTGAAAAGACTCTTAATGTCATGAGGTAATGCTCCATACCATCCCAACTTAGCACACAGCCACTGCCAACATTCATAAGCAAACTGACATCCAAGCAAAAGATGATCAACCGTCTTTTCTTCTTTCCTACACAGAACACACCTTGAGGGCCCTTCATAACCCAATTTTTTAAATCTATCAGCTGTAAGAATCTTATTCTGCAAGGATGCCCAAGAGAAAACTCCTGCGTTAGGCAAACATGCTTTATTCCAACAAGTGAATTGGGATGTTCGTTTCTTCAAATGCCCCTTCATCAACCAAATATCCAACCTTCGCATTGTATTCTTCGTCCTTTGCGCAATTCCACTTAAGCCTATCTTCTCCTGACAAAATGTTAATTCTTCTCTTCTGAAGAACGTCTTTGATCGTGTCCAATTCCTCTCGGAATGCCTTTGCCCTCCATCTCTTTCCACGACCAACACAATAGACCATTAATTGTTCTCTATTCTACATAATCAACTATATTTTGGCCCCATAAGTCTGAAAGGATTAGTTTTGCTCTCCCACACTCCACTTTTGCTTCAATACTTGGAAATCCCATCTTGGAGTCTTCCCAGAACAAAGCCGATTTACCATTCTGAATTTCCCACGTGAGATGATCAGTTAAGATGTATCTGTAGCCTTTCAAAAAATTCCACAGGTTTGATCCATCTACAAATTTCATCATCGTCAAAATCCTTTCCCTGTTTTGGTTGTCAAGGTACTTTTTTTTAAGTATCTTGACCCATTTCAACTTCGGCTTGGAATACATAGCCCATAGCAATTTTGCTCCTAAAGCTTTGTTTTGAAACATTTGGTTTTCTCAGCTCAACTCCCCCAACCTACTTGGGTCTACAAATCTTCTCCCACGCTATGAGAGGGATTTTCCTATCTTTTGAATTCCCTTGCCAAAAGAAGTTCCTCATCTTTTGCTCTAATTTGTTATTTACAATCTTGGGTAACTTGATACAAGACAACATAAAGATTGGAATCGTAGAGATCACCGCCTTCAGCATTAAAATTCTACCCACCCAAGACAACCACCTCCCCTTCCAAGAAGCCATCCTCGTCGTGCAGTGCTCCAAAAGGGGGTCCCATAATTTGGATTTTTTCCACCCTCAAAAAGAGGAAGACCCAAATATTTACTTCGCATCACACCTTTTTTAAATTCCAAGATCCCAAGGATTTCCCTCTGCTTCCTAACTTCAATGGAAAAGAAGAAAACTTCAAACTTCAAAGGATTTACAAACTGACCTGAGGCAGTAGAGTATACTTCCAAAATTCTCCTCATACAAAGAGCTTCCCGTCTCTTAGCTACTCCAAAAAACATCGTGTCATCAGCAAATTGTTGATGTGTCGCTCTCTCAACATTTCTGGAGATCTTTACACCTTCCCAATCTCCTGAAGTTGCTGCTTGAGAAATGAAGCGCCTAGGCGCATTTGCCATAATGATGAAAAGAAAAGGCGAAATTGGATCGCCTCGTCTCAATCCCCTTGAAGCACCAAATAAACCCTGGGGACTCCCATTGATGATTATTGAGTACCTTGAGCTTGCCACAAAACTAAAGATCCAATCCATCCATTGATTGTCAAAACCAAAAGCTTCTAACACCTTAAACAGAAATCTCCAATCTACCCTATCGTAGGCCCTCTTGATGTCTAATTTCACCATCATCCCACTTCTCCTTGTTACTCCCAAAGAATGAATCGCCTCTTGAACTATGATTGAACCATCCAAAATAGACCTACCAGGCACAAAACCACTTTGTTGTTCTGCAATAATATCAGGCAGGATCCTCTTTAGTTGTAAACTGTGTTACAAAGGAATATTGGCCTAAAATCATCAAATGTTATCACCTAATCCTTTTTGGGTATAAGAGTTATAAAGGTGTTATTCAGATCCTTCAAAAGTCTCCCCTTCCTTCTAGATTCTTCTGCTGCCCATCCTTACCAATAATATGCCAACATTTGTGGAAAAAACTTGCCAGGAAATCATCCGGTCCAAGCGCTTTATCAGGGTGTAACTGCATGGCTGCCTCCTTTATCTCTTCTTCTGAAAAGGGTTGCTTCAACATCTGATTATGGTCATCCTAAATCACTCTAGGGATGCACTCCAATATCCTATTTTGATTGATCATATCCGATCCTTCCCAATTATTTAATAATCTCTCGAAAAAGGTTTCAGCTTCTTTCCCTTATTTCTTAATCCTCTTCACATACTCTACCATCCTCCTTTGTGATTTTTGTGATCTTATTTAATTGCCTCCTCACTTTCATGGAGTTGTAGAAAAATTTTGTATTCCAATCCCCATCTCGCAGCCACAATTCTCTGGATTTCTGCCTCCAGTAGATCTGTTCCCTACTCAAGATTTTTGCATACCTTTCTAACAACAACTTCTCCTCCAAATAATTGTTCTGATCCATGCCTTGAGACAAGACATTCTCATTGACCTTTTCAAGCTCGCTTTCAATTTTTGCCTTTTCAACAAAAATGTCTTTGAAGTTCCTCTTATTCCACTCTCTTAATCTTTCTTTTAATTTATTTAATTTTGTGAAAAGAGAGAACATTTTAGATCCTTTATGCCCCTCTTCATTCCACCAGCTTTCTATATTAATCAGAAAATCCTTATCCCTCATCCACATATTCTCAAATTAAAGGGGCATCTGCAAGGTTTCTTGTCTTCCACTAAGTTCAATTGAATAAGAAAGTGATCTGAGCCCGAAATGGGCAAGATACTACATTTACCAACTCTAGGAAAGGCACTCAAGTCCCCATACCATAAAAATCTGTCAAGTTTCTCTGCAATGTTGCTAAAACCAAGCCTTCAGTTTGTCCAAATGAATTTCCCATTGTCTAACGGCAAATCAGACAAGTTATTCCTTAGCACAAAATCAACAAAATCCAATTGATATTGGCCAACCTTCTGAACTCCACCCAACTTGTCCTCTCCAATCAAAATCGCATTAAAATCCCCCCTAAAATAGTGTCTAGTAAAAAATAATAATAAAACTTTAATTTATTTGGATTTTTTAACAATATTTGACAAGAATTTAAATTTTAATATTGTCAATAAATAATTAATAATAAATTATTAATTACATATCAATATATTAAATTTTACAGACGAAGACTAATATACAAAAACCTAACATTTCAACAAGACAAATTTTGACAACTTGACGAGAAACGATTTTTTTGACAATGACATTTCAGGTTTATGACAGAATGAACCGTGACATCAACACTTAACCTGAAAATTTACAATGACTAACAGACTTTGACAACTCAACACACAAATCAGGACATGACAAACTTCGACAATGATACAGACTTGACGATTTTTGACATGAACATATTTCAATAAAAACACTTCGACATGCGACCTTGACGAACAACATCACGATGAATCGACAAACAAGATGACTTGAAACACGCAAGAATGAAGATCCTTATATTGCAATTTGAAATTTCAGATTGGGTACAACAGAATACAAAAAAAAAAACATTAGATATTTACAACCCTACAACTTTTTTAAAAAATAAAAAATCGACATTATAACCCCTAAATTATGTATAAAAGGTTTAAAAAATATTTAAAACATTTTTTTTTTAAACTTGAAAAAATTGAAAAATCTTGAGAAAAATTACAAGATTCACTCAACTTTGGTAGATAAATCTTCCCCATGCAGCTCTTTCTCTGTTATTGATGTAGCTATTTCACTCTCGTAGCCTTCACCTTTGAAGAAAAATGCAACAAACCTTCAAAAATCAACAATGGCAGCTTGGAGGCAAAAAATGCAATTTCTCTTTTGTTTTGATGAATGGAGGCAAAAGATGTTATAAGATTGACTTTTATGGAAAAATAGACTGTTGTAAAGTTTTTTTTATTTAAAAATGTTTAAAAAGAACTTTTTTTAACATTTTGGGGCTTGACAGGTTGCAGGCACACCTGGGTTCCGCCCAAGTTCACACAAGGTCCGCCCTAAGAACCCGAGGTGCCTGAGGCAGAGGGGTGGACCCTAGGCCAACCCCCCCGCATCTCGTCCCTGTACCCAAACCGTATCCATACTCATACAATGGGTAAAACAAAAGAACCCAATAACTATGGTGTCTCCAAGTATTGATCTCCTATTTTTGAAAAATGGCATACGTATTTGTCTCGTGTACCCATTTCAGTACCAATTTCTTGGTAACCTTGGTTTTTGACATTTTTTTTAAGAAATGTTTTACTTTTTTGTTTTCGCTTTTTCACAGTCTCTTGTGCATACATTCAACGACTTCACAGCCTCTTGCCCGACTTCAACAATTTCAACCCCTTCAATTTATGTTTCGGAGCAAATCCCAACTAGTACTTTTCTGGCTTTGTTCTTTACCAGTGTCTACTTCCTTTAATGTAGCTTTTGTTATTGGTATCTCGACTGATAATTTGGTAACATGGCAGAAAGAGAATTTAGGGCTCTCTTTTTACCTCTAGCGAACTAGTCAAACTTCACCTACAACCGCATATCAACCAATGAGCTTTCATTGATAGCACAAAAATCTATATATTTAGAGACAAAGAATTCCTTTTATCAAATCCAATGCAATTTTACTTTCAATATGCAAGTTGTCACACTTATGGTCTCACTTGAAAGGTCATAACTCTTTACTTGCAGCTCAGAATTGGGTGTGGTATATTTTATTGGAAAGTAAAGATTGAGTGAATATTTTAAATGTTTTAGCACATGCATTCAGATAAAATCAAGGTAGCATAAATCATCAAAGTTGGCATACATGATTTGATCCAATTCCAATTTATGACAGGTTCTCTACTTCAACTCTTGAGAGCTATAACAGCTGCATAACCTGTCCAAATTTGCAGAAATAGTAAACAATTAACTGTAATAATGTTGTATCACAATTTATTTTGCAACCAAAATGACTTATGAGTCTCCCCATGTGATTTGCTCATCTTAAAAACAAGTCATTTGTCTCTTGGGCTGTTATAGCTTTGTACCTGTAATACATACATTGAAGTGAAAGGCAATTAACGAGGAATAAGTTTTGGGATTTTAACCTCTGTCTATCAAATGGGCTCATTAACTTGTCTATAATCTAGAATTCATGTGCTATACTCTTATTTTTATTTAATTTTTATATTTCTATATTATTTGCATTTTTTATGTTTTTTGAAAATTCATTTTTTTCTGATTTAATTTTTGAAAAAAATTAAATTTTTTGGTTTGTTGATTTTTTTCTCTAAAAGATTCTTGCAATTGTGGTGGAGTTAAGCTTGAGTTGTGTACTTGACTCTTTCAAATTTCAGTTGATTCTTACCAATTTTTTATCTTCCAAGAGTTGACTAAACCACAAATTTCTGTAGTTTATTGCTATCTCTTTCTATTTAAAGGCATTCAATACATTTATTTTTTTAAATCAAGTAACATCCAAGGAATCTCAAGAATCATTTGCATTACAAATTTACAACATTTCAATTGGTGCAATAAAAGGAATCTATATCTGCACAATCATATTAGGAGCATATGCATGACTGAAGAGTGTCATCTTCTATCGTTTACTTAAGTTTTTTGAGAGTTGATCTAAGAGAATGTGTTCCCTTGCAACACTTACAGCAATGCTCCAAAGATATTCTTAAATACCACCAAATCCCCAAATATCAAATAAGGCAATTCAGGAGAAACAAAAAGCAGATCTGTGCAGAATACTAAATCAAGTCTGCAGGTACAAGACATTTTCGCAATTGCAAAGCAGACAAAATATTATAATCTTGAGACAAACAATAGACTAAGACATTCCATTCCAGATCCCAAGACATTCAGATTTCAACGCCATACCAAATTGCATTCTCTTGGGTCACAAAGCTAAGTACATTTATTTTCTACCTTTCTGTCCAGACTTTTAACATTTATTATTGCAGAATACATTAACCCTCACTTAATAAGTCTAGGTTGATTGTGTTTAAGTGTATGCATATAATTGGATTAGCCTAAACTAAACAGGAGAAAAGTTTATTTTCCTTTACAATATTGTTGTATTCACATGTCATTGCAATATTATATTTGTTTTTCTTATTCATATCTAATTAAAAAACCATTCTCTAACATTATAGAGACTCCTTTCATATGTTTTATAATTATATTTTACATGAAATTCATATTTTCTTCTTAAATATTTTTTAATTTACCAAGTTTTTGCCAAGGGGCCAGGTCCAATCAAAATTGAATCTGCCTAATTTTGCCAAGTCAAGCGTTTACGAAATAAGTAAATTATCATCCAACACACCTAACATGCTGGGTACAGTAGACTACGTGAACTTGTGTATGGAGACACCCCTCGGTTGTAACTAAAGGACAACATAATAAATAAATATTTAAGAAACACAACCAAAAATATATCCCCTCCAGTGGCATGTAGATCAAAGGCTGGAAGACGGGGAAAATTCTCTGCTCAAATAAACAAATTTTAATTTGAAGAAAGAAAAAAACCATTACCATATCTAGCTTCTCCCGCGAGAAATTTTGACAGGAAGGTATAACCCTCAATGACCGCATCTAAGGCGGCTGTTGCCCAAAGGCAAAAGAGTGGGGAGGAATTTACCAAATTTCTTTTAAAAGTACAAGCTGCTGAATAATCATTTAATTGGAGAGAAGCCGGATATTTAGGGTTAGGGTTTACGATTTCACTTACCTGGTTCATAGCCATATTCTTTGAGCCGATCCTCGATAACAGTAACAGCATTCTCATTCTGTTTGTAGAGCTCATTGCAGTAGCCCAGAAGCTCCCGAAATGATATTGTATCTATCGTCATTGATTCCAAGGCCTCTACTTCCTTAACTGTTGACGTTGCTCGGCTGCTGAGACCTTCCACAAACGGATTCAGTGATGAATCTGAATACAGAACAAAAATGGGTGAGATCGAATGGATACCCGATTGCATAGAATGCATGGATTTGACCACTAACGGAAAAACAGATAATTTTTTACCGATTGGTATTGGGCGCTGGTTCATGGAACTTTTGAGATTGCTACACATTGTTTGAAGATGCTCGCAGAAACTGCGAAGCTGATTGCAGAATATATACGATGGATCCTGCATTTTGAAGCTGGTTGGATTGTGCTTCAATGGCTGTTCGATATTTAGGTAATCTGTCGTGAAAAAATAAATTGCTGAGGAATGAATCCTTTTTGTTTTATGTAGAAATTTTTGAATCGGCTCGGAGGAGGGAAACCGGCCAGTTCCCAATAGGGAATTTTTTTGGCCGTAGGCAGGCTTAAATTTGACGGCCGACCTTGCTTGTTAAGCAATTTTTTATGACAGTTATTTATTAAATAGTGCCTTTCAAATACCATGGCAGGCTTTAGTATAAGTAAATTATATAAAAATCAAATATATATATCATCATAATCCTATATAAATTTTTACAGTTTGTCTAAAATCTCTCTTTTCAAATGGTACAGTCTTTTTAAAATTTTGATTGTATTTTACAGCAAAAATGCCTAAATATAGCTATACAACTGTCAAATTTAGGCCCTGGCCGTAAGTATATGAACTTTCTTCCTGACTCCTAAAATTTTGATGGCACAAATTTTGGTAATATAAAAATAATATATTTTATTTACATACTAACTAAAAATATGTTGGTGTATTGTTTTATTCAATTGTTTAATTTGGCCAATAAGTTATTTTTATATAAATTTTCTTTATAACTCTTAAAATATCATAATTTGATACGCTGCGGAAAATACCTCCTACTTATTAACTCTTAAAATTTTGGTAGAATTTTGATCATGGGTCATTTGTTCAATTCTTAAATCCAAAAATATATTCAAAATTTCTTTGGAATGTCACCAATCCATACTATACACACAACTAATTTTGAATGTAATCTAACTTGACAAGATATAAAAAGACACTTGTTCTTGAAAGAAGAAATGAATTAAAGAATCGGTGCCTCTTGATCCTCATATACATTATTCGAGTAATCCCGCTCTTGATTAGTTGGGACATAAACATTGGTCATCGTGTTTACATTTACCAAGGTGTTATTCCACATGGCATGCAACAATATATTACTCTCCTTGATAAATGCATTAATTCATGCCTCAATGCCAAAACATTCTAAGGGCTTTATGAAACTTCGTAGAATTTAATTGTTCATCTTGAATTAGGGGTTTGAAAATTGATATAACAAGGCTATAAACTCAATTTCCAAGCCTTTAGCTCCTTAAAGTTATCATTTTCATCCCTTAGTGCAAGCACCTTAGATACTTTCAAAGTTTTGTACTTCTGGAAATTATTCTTCAAATCATTCCCCATAAAATCAACAAATGGAGTAGTATCAAAAATGAGCTTACATATATCACGTGTTATTGTGATTTTGGGAACTCTACGTCTGTGTATATTATGTCTTGAGGAAGATTTTATCCATCTGATGGATTCTAGAAAACCATGTCTTTTATCTTTGAAACTCCTTGATATGCTTTAGCACATGTACTATTGCCTTGTTGATTTTATCAAAAGCTTTCTACAAATCATCACATTAGCTAGAAATTGTTTGGACCCTATGATTACAAGTCCCCTAAACCACATCTATGAGCTTTGATTTATAATGAGTTGCCTCTAACTCCGCCTCAGCCTTTTCCTCTCAAAACTCTTGCAAGAAAACTTCTAGCTCTTTTACTCTCTTCTCCATCTCATCTTTCCCTTTTATAGATAGAGTCGGTATTAGAACATAGGGATGAGAGGAGAAACCTTTTGGATAGGATCCTATGTTTAATCCTTCAATTTGTTATATGCTTCATTTAGGTCCATTAGTTCATTTCTCAAACTCAAGTTCTCTTTTTCATGATTTTTATAACCATCTTATAACTTTTGGGTTGTGGCATAGCTAAACTAAGTAGCATGGACTGCCACTATTGTTGCACTTGTGGCCAACATGTCTCCAACCCTTTTGATCATGAGCGATCATGATAGTTGTTGAGGGATATAATCAATTAGAGGACTTTCGTACAAGAGGCCATCTTTCAATCATAGTTAAAACATGATCAAGAGAAAAATTGGTAGCCTCCACTTGGACCTTGAAAATATCATTATCACCCTCTCTTCTCATCATATTATAAAACTATAACTTCTACAATATCCTAGTTAGGCAATAATAAGAATTCACTAACCCTTACTAACTCTCTCCCTTCATCTTTAGTAATATTTTCTACACCATAATCAAAATTGTGAGGAGGTGTGTTTCTCTCTACAATATCTTGTTCTTCTGGTGATAAATTTGCTTTACCTTTCTCTCCAATCTGATCTTGTTTCTCTTTACACTTAACCATCCAAACAAATCTTTTGAATTCAGAAGTCTTGACAAATTGGTCATTTTCCAAGAACTCCTTGCAAGCCTTTATCTATACATCTCCAGTATCTTCAACATTGACATATTACACCAATGATGTTTCTAGGATGACAAGCTCATGCCCTCACGAGTGTTGGGGAGACTTAATAGAATCAAATTCATATTGTTGAGGAGGCACATACTCCCCAATCATCTCAGTCACAAGGTAGTCTACTATAGGAGGATCAATCTGTATTGCCACTAACTCACTCCTTTTCGGTGGTTGAAGGGACACTAATGTTGCAAATGATGGAACTCTATGGGGTTTTACTTCTCCAATTAGTCATACAAATTCTTCCTGATCAATTTCATTAACTACATGCGCATAATCTCGTGTTGGATCTAACACAAGCTCTCATTCATCAAACATTTCTCCGTAAAATGAACATTTTTAAGGAGCGTGTCCATTCTTTCAATTTTGTTTACTTGTATTTACTTGAAGTGATAAACTAAGAGTGCTTTTAGTGTTGTTTCAAAATCATGAAATGAAAGATCACAACAGAAGCAATATTAATTAGTTCACAAATTAAAACACTAGTTTTATATGTAAAACACTAACATTATACTATCACCTCAAAGTGAAAGAGGCAAATGATGAATTATTAGTTTTGGTTAATTTGGTAATTCAATCTTCCTAGTAGCCAAACTCTTCTAGACCATAGTTGAGCTCATCAATTGGGAGAATCAGAGTAAAGAGTTAATATAAGTCCTATAGATGGGAAATTAACAAATCTAAAAATGAAAGATTATTAACAGAGCATACAAATCTAAAAATTTGATGCCATCATTTGATTAACCATAAAATGAATGTGTGGAAGTATAAATCAACAAATCATAATATTTAAACACATGACACTTAATGTGCATAGAGAAACCCTTTTCAAAAAAACTCCACCACCAAAGAGAGCACAAATCTTTATTAATCTTTAAATCAAGAGTACATAATCGACAGAGCTATCCCTTCAATCTAATAGCATTCTAGTAGCACCTATGTACATATAAAATAATCATGAAACCTCTATCCAATGCATACAATATATAGAGAAGAGTCAAGAGGAAACCACAAGTAAATTCCTAAAACCAAGACCACTGAAAACCATGATATGGAAAAAACCCAACGACCCAATTTGACAAATCAATGCATCCATGAATAGTAATGCAACTCTTGGCATCTTTGACCGCTCCACTTCATGGGCACACTCCCTAAAAATGATGCTCCAATATGAGACTACTACACATGTGGGACCCACCTAATAATAAAGAAGATGCTTCACTTCCCCACCTAGTGCCTAGGAATGGGAAAGTGGCATAAATGAGCTCTAATCAATTTGTAACCACCACCATCATACTCCACCTTCCTTCTTGAATGCCACTACAACTAATATTCCAAGTTAACCGAGAGAATAATAAAATAATAATATATCTTAACTACATGGGTGTACAAGTACCCACTCCAAGAAAGTTAGAGATGCAACATTATACATTAGGATTGCAATTAAATATCACACTGTCCTAATATTCTCCTACTTGATTTTATACGTTGCAATGACATAAGAGAAACCATAAATAAATCAAAGTATCTAGGATTTATAGCCCATGGCCTCCCTACACTAAGAGAACTTATCTATGCTCACTAGTTTTGTACATGAATCTACAACATTCTCTTGAGTGTCAACCTTTTGTAACATGACCTTATTGTTCTCCACCATATCACAAACAAGTGATAATGTACATCAAAATGCTTTGCATGAGCATGGTACATGGGATTCCTAGCCAAATAGATAACACTCTGGCTATCGCATCTAATCTAAACCAACCATAAACACAGACTTTGTAACTATATTGCCTCTGTACAAGCATGTTTAGCAACCATATTCTTTACTTTGGTGTGGGTTGTCTCTTACTCATCCAACTAATAGTGTTGGTTTGAATCCAAATTCTTGACCAATTCTAGTGTTATTGCTCTTTGTGTTGACCCGAATATATATTCTAGACCTTGTTTTGTCTTGTTGGACACTATTAGTCTTATAATTGTGTTATCTTCCTTTCGTGGTGTTGTCTGATGTTGTTTGGTGATCCCTGCCTCTTCCTTATGTTGTGTGGTGCCTTGTTTTGCACCATAGTGCTTCCCCAATCCTTGTTGTGATCCTTTGTTTCATGCACACCCTGTAGGTTATTAATACACTACTTCATGTTGTTATTATTATCGTATGGGATTATACTATGCTCAACAATCTTATTTCTCCCTTGTAGTGATCTTTCCTTTGTGTGGTGAGTTTGTTTGGTTTGCAATGGGTTCTACTGATGTTTTGAACCCATTTTATGGATTTGTGGTGGTGTGCCCCTCTTGGTAGTTGCTCCACTTTGTGGTTGTTGTGGGTTCCTTAGTTTATTTTGTTGCAGGCTTTCTTTTTCCCAGTAGTACATGTTCCATGCTTGTACTAGCTCATCTTCGATCAGTGGCAGTCTTGTGAGTGTATGGTGGTTGGTATTGCTCGTGGTGACTTATTATTCCCACCACAACATTTATCAAAGCGACGTGTATCTTTGTAGTGGATTTACAGTTCTCTTGTTGCAATGTAGTGGTAGTAACTTTATTGTGCCTTGATGATTTATTCATCTAAGGTTGTTGCCCGTCATCTTGACGTGTCTAATCTATTTCTGGTGTTTGTCAGTCATATGATATTATTTGTTTCCACCATTATTCAAATGGGGTTCAAAATGTTTACCTACCCTACCATCCATTGTTCATCTCACCTACCATAGTCTTGTGCTTTAAGTTCAAAGGCTATTTTCAAATGTTTAAACCCTTGTAGCTGGCCTGGTTGGTGGTTGGAAGTCTCTCACCATTTATTGGTTTGTCTTTGGTCTTTCTTGGGTTGCTAGCATCATGTTGTTGCAAGGTATGGATTGAGTTTCCTCCTTAATCCATGCACACAATCTTAGCGGGCTTCTTTATTTCAAATCTCCTATCACATCCCGCTTTTACTAGCATATTATAAATAATTTTTTAATGTTTAAAATAACTAATTTAACATGTGTGTAGTTAATGCTTAGATATTATATTTTAAATGCAATGACGTTATGATTTATATGCTATTATGACAGATTGTTATTTAGTTGCTTCTATGAAATATTCTTGATTTGAACTAATAATCGATTATACATAACACTGGCACATGTTTATCGTTACATAATGGTTGATGAACAATTTGGTGAAATTGGTTATTTTAGGTATCATATGCAACTCATATATTTAATTGTTATTACTATTTATGATTATAGTATTTTTGTATTGACACAAACTAACTATTGTCTATTGTCATGAGGTAGATGCAGGTTAGTTTTCCCACTAGCTTGCAGAGGGAGAGTATCATCTGGGGGAGGGAGCCAGATCATGACAATGAGGCAGTTGAATCATACTTTCTGAGAACCCACACACTTGCATGAGTTTGCAATTTGATTGTTTGATGATGTATTTTAATCATGGTAGGATCTACTTATGTGTCATCACAAGTTGTGTATGAATTCTTCAATTACTTTCGTATAGTTGCATGATGTCTAGTTGTATGAGTGTCACTTTTGGTTTGGTTGAGTTACTCTATGTGGTAGTGTTATGTGTCATTTGGTTCTGAATTAAGTTAGAATCCATAGTCTATTTTTCATAATCAAACTTGTCTATGTTTGAGTTGCTATGAGTTATATTTGCATTTCTCTTATTTGAGCTTCATTTGGTTTGAGGAAAATTAAAAATTTTAGTTTTTAGTTTCAAATATACTTTTGGTTCAACCATAATTTTTGAAAACACTATCTTCATTTGAATTTGTTTTAGGGCTTCCTTTTGGAAGGAACCAAGGGGAATTTGTGATTTATTTGGAGTTTTAGTAGCTTATAGAGTCAACCCACTACTAGTTTTAGAAGCTTTATGTTCGCCATTAAACACTCTTAAGGAGTTGAATGCAATTATGTGGAGTTCAATCAAAAAATTTAATTGTTTTGGTCCCCCATCAAGTCATGGAGTTGGAATATGGGAGAACTGAGATGACAATAGCTAAGATATTTTGTGATTTCTATACCAAGTATATGGTCAAAATCTCTCTTGTTAATATAATCTCCAATTTATATTTGAATACTCTATAATAGTGTCAATTATAGCTATAGAATGGCCTTATGAAAACTATAGAGTATACTATTTAAATGTTCATACTTGGGGACTATTAACAGTACCCCATTCAGTTGCATGTGTTCATTGTTTTGTATGGATTTTGGTAGACATTTCAATGAGTAAATAAAAACACACACGCACACACAAATATATTTACATGAAACCATAAAGGTTTTTGTCAAGCATAGGGTATATTGTGTTTTTTACATACATGCTAGGCATGTATATATGGTCGATAGACTTGTGAACTATTGCAAGTATGTGCCTAATCGATGTTGTCATTGGTGTCAACTGTATCCTATTTTGTTATTTGTTTAGAAGCTTTATATGTTGAGAATATTGAGAAAATTAGCCCCTCCAGAAGAATCAAAAAGGAAATAGTGAAGACAGTGAGTTGCATACTGAAGAACAATCCATAAGACTGCTCCGCATTTCTTGTAGATTGAAGATCTTGGTCTGCAGGTTGGAAGTTATTTAGAGGCGTGTCTAGAGATGCTAAATCTTGATATTCAGCCTCCGGCGTGAAGAATTGAGTGAGTTACATTCACCAGAGTAAAACCTATTTTTCTGATTATTCACTAGTGACAAGGAGAAAGTATTTTGCTCCGCACTGAAGTATTTTGCTCTGCGGTTCTAGAGGGAAGTTTGGGATGATGATAAGTACCTACAACTACAATGGTTCATGATTTGGTGGTCCACAAGCTATCTTTATTTTATGACAGTTGAAGACTGTGAAGTTCATGTGCTCCGATGTGAAGAATCTCATGGATAAAGCGGTTAGAGTTTGTGCGGTTGCCCCTAGTGATTACAACGTGCTTGTGGATGCCTCCTAATCGTGTTCCTGCATTTACATTGGTCCACGTCAAGGAATTGAGATCTTGTTTGAAGTTTATTTCCAGATAACGTAGCGTGTAACCAGTCTTAGCTGACTTTGTTAATTCCAATGATTGTGGAGATATATTGAAGATTGTAGAAACATTTCGTGGCATGGAAGATCATGTTTGAGTCCTAGCTAAGGCATGGAGTGATCTGCATACATCTTTACTACATTTCCTTGGCATAATTTTGTATTAAGTCAAGACCTAGTTTATAAATATCGATAATGCCGACCTTGGAGATTGTTCCAATGGTTGATGAGTGTAATGTCGACCTTGATGTACATTCAAAGGTTGATGAATGATATATTTACTTGTAATTTGGTGGTGGAAAACATGTCCTTGTGTGGAAAATGTGAAGTTAAGTGAAGAAGTGTAGAAGGCAGAGCAGAGTAGAGGAAGAATATTGTGCTTCAATGGAATTGAATTCAAGCATGGAGTAGATGCTATTATCTCAATTCAAAACCCTTGGCAGTGAGCCTTTTTCTAGGCATTGAGCCCTATTAGCAGTGAGCCTCTGATTTTTGGTATTGTTATAACTTATATATCTTGTGGACTAACATCCACCATGGTTTTTCCCTTAACAGGGTTTTCCACGTAAAAATCTGGTGTCACTTGTGTATGATCTTGCAATTGTGTTTATGTTTCTGAGTTTATGCTTTCATGACTTAATCATAACAAACAGTGGACAAGTGTTTAATGTTTTAAGGTGTAGAATTGTTTAAGTTTTGAGACAACTGATTCACCCCCCTCTCAGTTGTCTGGTTCATTTCAATAATTGGTATCAGAGCCAAGTTCCTCAGAAGAAAGCTTGATCGCTTGAGGCTGATCCAGGACGTCATATAAGAAGGAAAGTCTGTGGTTCGATGGAACAAACTACTCCGTCTGGAAGATCCGCATGAAAACCCATCTCTTTTGCTTGGGTTATAATGTTTGGAAAATAACTAAAAATAAGTATGAAATACTGAAGAATGGTCTACAAATTGAAGATGAGATCAAAGAATTTGAGTTGAACATAAAAGCCAAATATGCCCTAGTAAGCGCCTTATCCGACATCGAACAAAGATCATGGAGTTGGAAACTGCTCATGAAATCTGGGAAAAGCTAAAAAATCTATATGAAGGAGATGAATCTGTGAAGAGCGCCAAGTTGCAGAGTTTGAAGGCAGAATATGAATGTTTGAAGATGAGCGAAGATGACAACATGACATCTTTCATGCAAAAGGTCGACGAACTTATGAGTAGCATTAGAAGTGTAGGAGGAAAAATTGAGGATATTGAAGTTGTGAACAAAATTCTTAGATCACCGCCTAAATCATATAGTCATAAAGTGGCTGCAATTAAAGAAGTAATGACAGTGACAAAGATTACAAAAGATCAGCTGCTAGGGAAGCTAACAGCCTTTGAAATGAGAGAACTTGGTGATTCACTTCCAAAGACAGAGACTGCTTTCACTTCAGAAAGAACCTCCAAATCTGACAAATACAAGATGGAACTAGATCATGAGCTTGAAGAACTTGAAGCCAACTTTGTTAACAATCTGCCCAGAGGTACTGGTAAGTTCAAAGGCAAACTACCTTTCAAATGTTTCAGTTGTGGTAAAGTTGGTCATTATGCTTCTAGATGCCCCACAAGAGTTCCTAAGCCAAGACCTGATAGACCCAGAATCCCAAAGAAATGTTATTAAGTTGAGGATCTTGATGATGATGGAGGAGTATCAGATGGTGAACTAGATAATGCTAGTACATCTGGTAATGAATGCTTGTTTATTGCTATTAAAGAAGAATTTTTGACTACTAATCCTTCTAGCTATTTGAAGGAAGAAAAACTAGTGGAAAGTGCCTTGACTGCTTAGGTTGTTGAAGACAAAGATGAATGGGTTATTGACAGTGGATGTTCTCATCACATGACTGGTGACAAAAGTAAGTTCATAAATTTGGAAAAATATGATGCAGGACTGGTTAGGTTTGGTGATGATACAGTTGGTAAGATTTGTGGAAAAGGATTCATTTCTTTTGATGGCAAGCACAACACTGATGATGTCTTATATGTGAAGGGATTAAAGCACAATCTCTCAAGTGTTGGTCAGATGTGTGGCAAAGGTTATGATCTTAGATTCAAGGACAATGGATGCAAGATCTTGGAAAGCTTCAGAACAATGATTGCAACTAGTAAGAAGACAAGAGGTAACATTTATCATTTGAAAGGGACTAATGAATATTGTTTGTTGGCTCATAATGATGAAAGTTGGTTGTGGCATAGAAGGTTGTGTCATATCAGTTTTGACAACATTGTGAAGATAAGTTCCACTTAGGCTATAAGAGATTTGCTCGAGCTTGTGAATCCTGCTGATACTTTGTACAAGGAGTGCCAATTTGGAAAACAGACAGGAACAAGTTTCAAGAGCAAGGACCAATCTGTTGATGGACTACTGAAATTAGTGCATATAGATCTATGTGGACCTACCAGAGTAAGAAATCTACAAGGAGACATGTATTTCATGTTGTTGATTGATGATTATTCTAGAATGACTTGGGTTACCTTCTTACAATAAAAAGCAGAAGCCCTAGAAAAGTTCAAAGCATTCAAGGCAATGGTTGAGAATGAGCTAGATTTGAAGATAAAATGCTTGAGGTCTAATAGAGGTAGAGAGTTTACATAAAATGATTTTAACTTCTTCTGTGAGGAACAAGGGATAAAGAGACAATTATCTGCACTCGGGACTCCACAACAAAATGGAGTAGTTGAAAGGAAAAACAAGACAGTTCAAGAGGCTGCTAGAACAATGATGAAGGAGGCTGACCTACCGGAAGTATATTGGAGAGAGGCAATTCACACTGTTGTATACATCCTAAATAGATTCCAAGTCAAAGGTAACAGTTCTAAGACTCCTTATGAATTGTGGCACAGTAAAGTTCCTACTGTGAAATATTTCAAAGTTTTTGGTAGTAAGTGTTATATCAGAAGAGATGAAGATCTAGGTAAGTTTGATGCAAGATGTGAAGGTATCTTCCTTGGATACTCTACTAAGAGCAAGGCCTGCTGGTGTTACAATAACATGTTAAAGAAGATTATTGAGAGTACAAATGTCAAAGTCGATGAAAGCAAGGAAAAGGTGTCAAGTGGATATGAATCTGATGAACCAGATGTCCCTGCAAGCAAAGTAGTAGTGCAACAAGAAGAAAACTTAGAGGAAGAAGAAGAACAAGCTCTGGAAATCATTGCTAAGACACCCAAGTATGTGAAGTTAAATCACTCTGAAGATCAAATCATAGGAGATAAGAGTAAAGGAGTTCAGAACAGAAGAAAAGCTAGTGATGCACAAGTTAATTATTGTTTGATTTCTCAAGTGGAACCTAAAAATGTAAATGAAGCATGCAGTGATGAAAAATGGGTAAATGCTATGAAAGAAGAATTGATGCAGATAGAAAAGAATCAGATCCCTAGACCGGCATACAAGAATATGATTGGTACCAAATGGCTCTTTAGGAACAAAATGAATGAGAATGGTGAAATGGTAAGAAACAAAGCAAGGTTGGTATGCAAAGGATACTCTCAAGTTGAAGGAATAGATTTTGAGGAAACATTTGCACTAGTGGTAAGGATTGAAGCAATAAGAATGTTTTTAGCATTTGTAGCCTACAAGGATTTCAAGGTATATCAAATGGATGTAAAGTCTGTATTCTTGAATGGAGAATTGAAAGAATAAGTCTATATTGAACAACTGGAAGGATTCCAGTCATCAGATCAGGGTGACATGGTGTGCAGATTGAAGAAAGCATTGTATGGACTAAAACAAGCCCCTAGGTCCTGGTATGCAAGATTGGATAAATATATGATACAGTTAGGGTTCAGTAAGGGTACTATTGATAGTAATCTCTACTTTAAGATCAATGATGAACAAATCCTAATTGTTGCAGTCTTTGTTGATGACATTATCTTTGGAGGCAATGAAGGTATGTGCATGGTTTTTGCTGGGGAAATGCAAAATGATTTTGAAATGTCCATGTTTGGTGAGATGAATTTGTTTTTAGGTCTGCAAATCAATTAATCAGATAAAGGTATCTTCATTTCTTAGTCTAAGTATGTGAAAGAGTTGTTAAAGAAGTTTGGGATGGAATAGTCTAAACCGGTAAGAACTCCCATGGTAATTGATTGTAAGTTGAGCAAAGATGATGAATCACCTATGGCAGATCAGAAAAGGTATAGATCTATGATTGGAGGATTACTTTATCTGACCCAAACCAAACCTGACATAATGCATGCAGTTTGTCTTGTGGCAAGATTTCAAGCAGAACCAAAGAGTCACATGTGATGGCAGTCAAGAGAATACTGAGATATTTGAAAGGCACAATGGATTATGGTTTGTGGTATCCAAAAGATAATGATTTCACTCTCAGTGCATACACTGATGCAGATTGGGCCGGAGATGTGGATGACAAGAAAAGTACAAGTGGAGGTGCATTCTTCTTAGGAAAAAGGCTGGTATTCTGGTTAAGTAAGAAACAAGACTCAATATCTCTATCTACTGCAGAAACATAATACATTGTAGCAGCATGCAGCTGCACTCAGGTGTTATGGATGAAGCAGACATTGGAGGACGTCAGAGTTGTGTATGAAGATCCAATTGCAATCTTTTGTGACAATACAAGTGCCATAAACATTTCAAGGAATCTAGTAATGCATTCAATGAAAAAACATATATCCATAAGATATCACTTTCTGAGAGAAAAGGTGATAGAGAATGAAGTCAAATTGGAGTATGTGTCTACAAAAGATCAGATTGCAACATCTTCACCAAGCCTCTGCCTAAGGATACTTTTGAGTATCTTAAAGAAAAGTTAGGGGTTATCACCCCTCTTGCTCTAAACTAAGATGCACAAGAGTGCATCAATCTGGTGGTGTTCAGAGTCCCACTTCCAGATCTGGATTGATGCTTTAAGGGCTACTTCTCAAGGGGAGTAGTTAGAGAATTCAGAGGAGAGTTGGATCAGAACAGCAAAGTGCAAGTATGTGCCCTTTGCCATTGATGTCAAAGGGGGAGAGAAATCATGTGAAAAAATCAGAGACAAAGAATGCAGATGTGTAAAGAGAAAGGGGGAGAATCTTGTCATGATGGTTGTTGTGGTTTTTCACATCATATGTTGCCATCAATGACAACGGGGGAGATTGTTGCAAGTATGTGCCTAATCGATGTTATCATCGATGTCAACATATCTTTGTTGTTATTGGTGTCAATTATATCCTATTTTTTTATTTGTTTAGAAGCTTTATATGTTGAGGATATTGAGAAAATTAGCCCCTCTAGAAGAATCAGAAAGGAAACAATGAATCACAGTGAAGCTAGTGAGTTGCATACTGAAGAATAGTCAAGAAGACTGCTCTGTATTTCTTGTAGATTGAAGATCTTGGTCTGTGGGTTGGAATTTATTTAGAGGCATGGCTAAAGATACTAAATCCTAAGTTTGAGCCTCTAGCATGAAGAATTGAGTGAGTTACATTCACCAGAGTAAAACCTACTTTTTCTGATTATTCACTGGTGACAAGGAGAAAGTATTTTGCTCCGCATTGAAGTATTTTTCTCTACGGTTCTAGAGGGAAGTATGGGATGATGATAAGTGCCTACAACTACAATGGTTCATGATTTGGTGGTCTGCAAGCTATCTTTCTTTTATGACAGTGAAGTTCATGTGCTCCGATGTGAAGAATCTCATGGATAAAGTGGTTAGAGTTTGTGCAGTTGCCCCCAGTGATTACAACATGCTTGTGGATGCCTCTTGATCATGTTCCTGCATTTACATTGGTCTACCTTAAGGAATTGAGATCGTGTTTGAAGTTTATTCAGAGATAATGTAGCGTGTAACTAGTCTTAGCCGACTTGGTTAATTCTAGTGATTGTGGAGATATATTAAAGATTGTAGAAGCATTTCATGGCATGGAAGATCATGTTTGAGTCCTAGATAAGGCATGGAGTGATCCACATACATCTTTACTATATTTCCTTGGCATAATTTTGTATTAGGTCAAGACCTATTTTGTAAATATCGATAATGCCGACCTTGGAGATTGTTCCAATGGTTGATGAGTGTAATGCCGACATTGATGTACATTCCAAGGTTGATGAATGATATATTTACTTGTAATTTGGTGGTGGAAAACATGTCCTTGTGTGGAAAATGTGAAGTTAAGTGAAGTGTAGAAGGCAAAGCAGAGTAGAGGAAGAGTATTGCACTTCAATGGAACTAAATTTAGGCATGGAGTAGATGCTATTATCTCAGTTCAAAACCCTTGGCAGTGAGCCACCCCTTAGAAGTGAACCACCCCTTGGTAGTGAGCCACCCCTTGGCAATGAGCCTTTTTCTAGGCAGTGAACCTCTAATTTTCGGTATTGTTATAACTTATATATCTTGTGGACTAACATCCACTGTGGTTTTTCCCTTAACAGGGGTTTCCATGTAAAAATCTGGTGTCACTTGTGTATGATCTTGCAATTGTGTTTATGTTTCTGATTTTATGCTTTCATGACTTAATCATAACAAATAGTGGACAAGTGTTTAATGTTTTAAGGTGCAAAATTGTTTATGTTTTGAAACAACTGATTCACCCCCCCTCTTAGTTGTCTGGTTCATTTCAACATGAACAACATTTATGTTGTTTGTATTACTTCTTTTTTAGATATTTGCTTATCGTGATTATGAATAGCTTCTTAGAAGGCATAAACCATTATGTGTGTGAGGAAATAAAATGTCGTTGCGAGAAAAAGGGAGAAAGGGGGTCTATAATTCAAGTGTTTGATAAAATGTATGATAACTTAGAATATTTATAGTAGTAAGTAAAATAATATTTATTCTCCATCTTGAGTTTTAGTAATCTTTTATATATATATATATATATATATATATATATATATATATAGCAGTGAGTAAAATAATATTTATTCTCCATCTTGAGTTTTAGTAATCTTTTTTTTTTATATATATATATATATAAAGTGCACATACAAATGCATCTCTATATACACTTGTATATATATAGCTATACTAAGATACTAAATTATTAGAATCGCAAGTTTTTCATACAAATGTATGATGGAAAGCCTATATGGTTGTGCCAATATAATTGAATGGTTGTGTCAACTTTAATCTTGATCCAAACATAAAAGTGTGTGTTTTTAAAGTGTATATATAATTTATTTTCTTTCAATATATACATTTATTGAAAGAAAATAAATTACATAACCTCAAATCGAGGTGAGAGATGTTACAAATTACTCATGCAAGACATAACTATCTCTTCCTCTAATGAACAACAAGAACAAATCTATCAACTTAGTGATACGAACCATATGCTAATGTGAGAAAAGAGTAGTGTGCAAGTCAAGAAACCTTTAAAATTCCTCCATCTTATTCTTGGGCAGACCCCCTCAAAATAGGTGGAAGGCATTTAATAGAGTTACATTGTCCCTCATTGCCAAAACATCGAAGACACCACCAATGTACTCATCCTTAATTTTCTTTTTGAAGCCTACTATGGCACAAATAGAAGCATCATGCAGAGATCTTTTGATAAAGTTGATATCAAAAGCTTTACCCAACATTTCCTTCCTCGAACGTGAATGATGTTTGTCGAGAAGGTTTCCGTTAGTGGTGAGTCATGTTGATGGCCCCTACTAAATTTGGTCAAAGCAATGATTGCCTTGATCCCATCTCAACAATCTCTGATCCAATACAAAAAAACCTACACGGTTAGGCGAAGTCATCCTCTTCATTGCAAGCACAAACACACTCTCACACCAGCAACCTACAAGGCATTTCTAGGGGGGAAAGCAACAACATGAAATTATATATAAAGTCATATCAAGTCCAAGGGAGTAGCGTCGAATAAAAAAGATATCACAAAAGCATATTCGAGCCTAGGCACTTCTACTACATGAAGAGATGCAAAACTAGTGTATGTCCCCCTGAAAAGCATCCATGAGGTATCCAGTTAACCCACTCCCATCCATTGTATATGTCTTGATTGTGAAGAATATGGATTCATCTCAAGGTCCATAGTACTTGGTAGGTCCAAGTTATTCCAAGATCTCTGATTGTAAGATATGGTCACATCCTCCATTTGGTCGCAAGCATGATTTGCTAGAAAGTCTACCTCACGATTTGCCTCACAATAGAAATGCTAAATTGATACATTATCTATAGTATTTAATATTGACCATATTGTTTACATAGGTCTATGAACTTTAGGAAATTATGGAAATTGTTTATAAACAACATTATACTTGTCTATACACTTAGAATGGTTTAGATAATGGGTTACAAATAGTATTACATAGACTCTATATCTAACTGCTTCTAAAACAATGCATGGATATCATTTATTATGATTGTAGTACTTTGTCTATTTTGGAAACTTTTGGAAATAGCATTATTTACAATTGTTATTCATTATATAACTGAAAAATAAGTTTGTAATAGCCTTATATCCAACCACTCTCTCAATTAATGAGTGGAAATATTATGAACAACCCCCTATAAGATTGTACATTCATTATAAAGACTCTTTGTATGAATTTACTTGTCTAGTACAATAGAAAGATTGTATTTAAATTATTATGTTTCCTACTCAGAAGTAGGGAATGTTGAAAGTTTGGGAAATGATATAGTTTTATAAAAACTTGTGTTTTATTTTGTATCCTATACTTTTAGAATCATGATATGATCATTTAATGAGTCGAGCTAGAGATAGTAGTGTCGTGAATACATGACCTACATTTTTTTGTATAATTAGAATGTAATTATGATTAAATGCTTTGGCCAAAGTGATGTTATAGTTGTATGCATTGTTAGTTTACTGTACTTGGATGATTGTATGGTAGTTAGAAGTCACCAATAGCTAGAGGGTATCTAGGGTCTGCATGACTAATTGCATGTGATAATGATTGTACTTACATACACTTGGTTCTCAAATCTGGTAATGTTACTGTTGCATATGTCATTATCTGCCACCCTCATTGAAGGGTCAAACCACTACCACTATGAAAATGTGTGAGAGACCACCTAATCTATAGTTGGAGGTAAAGCACTTGGATGATGCTCTCCCTCCTTATAGCTATGAAAATGAACATATTGCTTGCACTTGGTTAAGATGATTAAGACCTTTGGTCTTACTATATTGTGATGATTTAAAAATTTAAACTCTATATATTTGATTATCACTTGTAGATGATCTGTAAACAATGGTCCTAATCATGGTTTGTATTACTTTGTATTAATTTCAAATATGTATAATATTGTAACATGAGAGTCGTTAAATGCTTAGTATCTTCCTATCTATGTTGTGAATCTTCATGGTTTTGAAGGATCAACATCTATCCTCTTTAGTTGTGAAACTTAATGGTTAGGTACCATAAAAAATGATTTAAGCCTATGTGATGGAAATTGTTTAGTTTCATTCAAAAAAATCTTTTATTTTCAAAGTATTAATTATGTTTATTAGTATTTTTATGGAAGCTCGTTACATCTCCATTTTCTCAACCCAATAGTGTTTTTAATGATGTGTTGTGTGGCAGGTGAACCCAAAGTGGTTTCTTTGGGGATTTTGTGGTTTCTCTTTTATCTTGGGTCATCCTAGTGGTTCACATTAATGATGTCATATCCTAAGGTCACCTTGGGATGATCTCACACGATCCTAGATTATCTATTTGCAAGATGTTGTTTGGTAGAAATTTGGACTTTCCCTCCAATGTCTAAATCCAAATGTTACATATTCATGAGTTAAAGATGGAAAAAAGGTTGGTTGAGTGGTTATTGGTTTGGATGTTAAATGTGTTGGCATAATATAATAGATAGAGAAGAGAAAGTGTAGAGTTTGCCTTGTATTTCATGTGAGAAGAGTGAACTATCGAATGTGTTAATCTAGGCTTCATTATTCTTGTAAACCATTTGATGAATAAATACAAAATGTAATTTTTAGTCATTTGAATGTCTCCATGAGTGTTAATGATTTTGATAGCTTGATGACCTATATTATTCACATTTGTTGATTTGAAAGTTGTTCTTGATTGGTTTGCCTTCACAGAGGCTATAAAATGCCTTGTGAACATTTTTATGAGGTTTCCTTTCAATACAATACATGAAGTGTATGGATCTACTTATGGACGTGTAAGATATGTCCATGTGATCATTTTGCAATATCTTATGTTTCCCATCTTTGCATACAGATCCTAGCTTATGTGTGAATTTGTCAGACACTATCATCCGTGTCATCTTATTTGAGGTGTCATTTTGTGCTTTGCTCAAATAATATTCTGAGGTGATGAAGATTGGACTTTGTCATCCATATGAGTGAAGGCACTCATTCGTTATTAGTTTCAATAGGCCACAATCTATTGCACTTAACAAAAAACATCAAACATCAACCTCAATAGTTATAATAGAATTAGTCAACCTACCACACTACTTGATTTCACTGTCTTATTACCGCAAAGTGTCCACAAACCTTGAGAAGCTCATTCACAATGAAATATGCATTGTTGTCATTGCAACATACATGTGTGAAATGAGATAATGTACCTCAAATCTTAAGGGGTTAAGAAGAATGTGCATATCCTAGTCTCCACATGCTTGTTGCATCTACTTATAAAGGTGTTATATCCTTGGTTCAAGCTAAACCAACACATTAGTACTTGGTGACAAACTGATAGGAGTCTCATGTATTTCAAATATGGTTTGCCTCAAGTTCCATTCCATCATTATTTGTTTTTAGTCCAACTCAAGAGAACACCTTAGGGAATAGCCCTTGGTTTAGCAGAGCCTAAAGAAGAAAGAGATATCCACCCTTATCCACTAGTCCTTTCATGCCATAATCTAATCATAAGATTTACTTTCAGCTTTGATGACATACCCCTAGCCCTAGGTGATATTACAAGTCTTTAGGATTTGTGGAGTCACATGTTTGAGCACCAATAGATAGTACTGTCAAATAGAGAAAATACATAGCCACTAGTGGACCTTTGACTATCCAAGTCACTAACCTAATCTACATAAACAAAGCCCTGTAAGTCCAATAAATTACCCACATCATTAAAACCATGATAACATAAACAATAATCAAAAGTGCCTCACAAATATCTAAATACCCTCTTAATATGAGTTTAATGCTCTCTACTAGGGTTAGACATAAACTTGCTAAAAATTCTCATTGTTTGGGTAATATTTGGTCAAGTACAAACCATTGCATTCATCGAGATACCAAATATGCTAGAATAAGACACATTATACATATCCTTTACATCATCATTTGACTTGGGATACATATCCAATGAAAGCTTAGTGCTTATAGGTAAATGAATAATCATTGACTTGTAATCATGTATAGCAAACCGCTACAAAATGGTGCCAACATACTTACTCTAACTAAGCCAAAGCTTTCTGTGAACTTGGTCCTTGCTAATTTTCATTCCCAAAATAAACTTCGTTGTCCCTAGATCCTTCATATCAAATTTTCTAGAAAGCTGAGTTTTAAGATCCCTAATCATTGCCTTGTTGGTACCAATAAACAACATGTCATCCACATACAAGACAATAATTAGAATTTGATCATCAATAAATTTAATTTAAAAAGATGATCCTCTTCACTTCTAACAAAACCTAACTTGAAATCAAATACATCAAATTTTTATACCACATTTGAGGTGATTATTTCAAACCATACAAAGACTATTTTAGCTTGCAAACTATTTTTTTTCCTTTTACCTCAAACCCATCTAGCTATCGCATATAAATTCCCTCATTAATATCTCTGGGAAAGAAATTAGTTTTAACATCCATTTGCTTAATCTCAAAATCACAAGCTACAATAATAGATAATAGAAATATAATGGAAGATAATTTATGTCACATCTCATTTTATGGACTATATTATTATTTTAGATTATTAAACATTTACTATGATTGTTTTACTATGAGTGATTATGTGTTTGTGAAAGTAATTTTCGTAATATTATAAATGCGTGATTTTTAAAGTCGATTTAATAATTGAATATTATTGGTGCAATTATAGATATACATTATGATTTGCTTCGGCTATGATTTAGGGGAACTAACCTATTGACGTGGAGTTGAGTGCGACTAAATGCAAGTACTCGTCGAAGACGAGACCATGGTTGAGGTAGAGATGTTCTGGCCACTCGACAAGAACTGATAGGACGGATAACCTTGATGCACTCACACACTCACATAGTCTCGTGTCATATTGCATTTTCTAAATGATCTTACTTATGCATTATTATTTAGTCAATAAATGTGATTGATGTTTTGTGAGTAGATAAATTATGTGTTTTAATTGCTACAGTAAGTCTTTTCAAATGCATGATTTATTTATAAACATTATTGTTCCTTCGATTTATATTTAAATGGTGTATATTATATTATTTAAATTAAAATTAAATAATAAAGTGTTTCCTATTTATATGATATATATTATTGTTTGAAAAACAATATCTTAGTCAGACTTAAAAACAATTATGTTTTATTTAAAATAGATATATTATATTATCAAATTTGTGAATACTTCTTGTTAGATTTAAAGTAAGTATGTTATTAAAAAATAAATAAATGATATTTATAATACTTATTATATTTAGAAATCTAAATAAAAGAATTAAAAAAAAGCTACTGTCATGTAAGTGACAGAAATGGAGAAGTTTTATTTTGTCGTCAAAAGAAATTGGAGGCTTTAAAAAAAAAAGAGGCAAACTCATGCAAAATGTAAGTAAACTGGGGTTTTAAAAAAAAGCAAGGAAAACCTAAATTTATAAACGCCAAGTATAGCATAGAGGGATTTTTAATAAAAAGAAGGGACAACAGAAAGAGAGGTATCATTATTGGGAGCGACAGAAAGCAAAGAAGAAGCAACGACACGAAAGAAAGAAGTGATCAGCAGCAGAAATTGACCTTTTTCACTAGCTAAAGAATCAGGTATTTTTCTTGTTTTGTTTGCAATAATTTATGGTTAAATAATACTATTAAACCCATAGTTAAATTTGGCCTGTGAATTATTCTTTTTATATATTATGTTTGGATAGGTCTCTTCTTGGTAGTATTTCTTCATCTTGTTGTAACTATAAACAACTTGGTCGCAGTCTTGTAAAGATCATGTAGTTGTTATTTTCTTCTATTTGTCGTAGTCATTTTGTTTCTGTAACAACAAAAATCTTTATCTCTATCACTGTTGTTCTTTTTCATCCTTTAAGCTACTGTTAAATTTATCTTCTGCCACAACCATATTGTGTTCCTGTTGTAGCTTCTTGTTTTGTAATTTGCTAAAACTCTATTGCGGCCAATTACTTGTTCTTGTTATATTAGATCTATCTTCTTGTAATTAGAGATTTAATCAGTGCCCTGAAGTGTGAAAGGAAGCTAGGTGTGCAGAAATCGCTTCCTACACTGATCTAATGAGGAGAGGGCTATGCAAATTCAAATTAATCCTTACAACTACAACAACATAGAACATGTAAACAAGATATTGCAGCAACACACATGAACTAGAAAGAAGACAGAAGAAGAGAGACAGATTTACGGAGGGGGAAACCCTTATCAGGTGAAAAACCCCACACTCAGAAACCTGCACAATGTATTAACAAATCTGAAAGAATGTTTACAATACACTTGCAATGCAAGCTTCAATGGTCTTCGACAGTTGTATCTAGAGTCAATCTGATAGCATAACAGTACCTGTAAACCTATAATACAAACTCCCTTTCCAAGCACCTGTTTATATAGAAAATACAAGGCAATATTGGACCTATCTTGGGATGGGCATCCGACTTGGCCTCATGGCCCAAAACTCACACCTAAGGACACTTGGTCAACATTGTAGAATGTGCCTGACACTTGTCCAAAGCTCCCATCCCAAAGAGGTTGCCTATTTCCAAAATGGGCTATGACAGATGCTCTTACAACACTTATGACCGTCATGGAATCTGTCATAGCGATTACAACTACAGCTGTAAGAGAATATGTCATACACAGGCTATAAATAACATATTCTCTTACAACATGTCATAGTCCACCTTGGGGTGCCCAAATATGCCTTATTCAAAGATGCTTCATGACACATGTCTTCACTTGTCTTACAAGCTTCTACTTCTGACTCTTACATATCATAACTTCATCATAGGAATCCGTCATAACCGTTTTGGTTAAACATTCCCTTACACAACATGAAAGATGCCGACACATGGAAAAATGCTCCTACCACAAAGTGGGATGCCTATCTCCTCATGTGAGGACAAAATTACAAGTTGTCATATTCCATGTAGGATGACACATCACCGTGCCACATCCCACAATATGACAATATGGAATTTACAATTATTTACAATATAGGTAATTAAATAATAAATACAAACATAAATAATGCAAGGAATTACCAAGGTTGAGACACCTTAATTCCCAACATTCTCCCACTTATCAAACACCTTGTAAGAGCCAATAGAAAAACAAGATTTAACTGTTATAGGCCGAGAGGCCCATAGACTCTGAACACCATCTGAACTTCTTTGTGCCCACTGGTTTCGTCAATGCATCTGCAACATTCTTCAAAGTATCTACCTTCTCCAAATTTACCTTTCCATCCTCAACCATGTCTCACACAAAGTGAAATTGAACATCAATGTGCTTTGTTCTAGCATGGAAAGTTGGATTCTTCGTAGGGCAAATTGCACTCTGACTGTCACAACTGATCATGATCTCACCTGCATCAACACCAATATCGAAACATAATCTCTTAAGCCAAATGGCTTCCTTACAAGCATGAGTTGCTGCCATATACTCAGCTTCTGTCATGGACAAAGCAACAACAGGTTGTCGCTTACTCATCTAACTAATAACACCACCAAACAGTGTAAACACATAAGCACTGGTGGATCTCCTGCTATCAATGTCACCTGCCCAATCTGAATCCACAAATCCATGACTATCAACAGAATCTGAAGGTCCTGTAACATTACCATGATAACATATGGAATACTCGAAAGTACCCCTCAAATATCTAAACACTCGCTTAACTGCATCCCAGTGAACTCGTCTAGGATTAGCCATAAATCAACTAAGGACTGCCACTGCTTGGGCAATGTCTAGTCTTGTGCAGACCATAGCATACATCAAACTACCAACAACACTAGCATAAGGTACTCTGCTCATGTCCTCCACCTCACCAGGAGATTTTGGACAATCCTCAACAGATAACTTTGTCCCCAAAGAAACAGGAACACACAATGGTCTACAATCTGCCATGTTGAACCTGTCTGACACGGTCTTCACATACTTACGCTGGCTTAGCCAAAGTTTTCTGTTGGTTCTGTCTCTTCTGATTTTCATTCCTAGAATGTACCTGGTTGCCCCTAAATATTTCATTTCAAACTGTGCTGACAACTGAGATTTGGAATCATAAATCATATCCTTACCCTTCCCAATGAGCAACATATCATCAACATACAATGCAACAATGAGAATACAATCACCATCAAACTTATAATACACACAATGATATGATTTTGATCTCACAAATTCAATTGACAACACAAAGGCATCAAACTTCAAGTACCATCTCCTAGGGGATTGCTTCAAACCATACAAAGACTTCTTAAGTTTGTAAACCAAATTTTCTTTACCTTTCACCATGTAATGCTCTAGTTGTGACACGTAGATTTCTTCCTCCAAATCACCATGAAGGAAAGTTGTTTTCACATCCATTTGTTCTACCTCTAAGTCATAAGTTGTTGTAAGAGATAACAGGAATCAAATCGATGTCAGCTTTGCAACGGGAGAGAAGATCTCACCATAATCTATACCCTCCACTTGTGAATACCCCTTTGCAGCCAATCTGGCCTTATACTTCTCAACACTACCATTTGCACCAAATTTCTTCTTGAACACCCATTTGCATCCAACAAGTTTCTGTCTAGGAGGCAAAGACACCAGGTCCCAAGTTTGATTATTTTCCAAAGAAGCCATTTCATCCTCCATGGCCTCCTTCCAGGAACTGACATCTTTCATGTACATAGCCTCTGCTACAGTTCTAGGTTCATCACTGTTAGTAAGCAAAGCAAAAGCACAACTAGAATCAAGCAATGTAAAACCAAACCTTTTAGGTTGCTTTCTTATTCGTGTAGACCTCCTGAAGAACTAAGGTTGAGGTTCAACTTCTTCATATGAGATTTCAGAGCTGCAAGAGATCTCCTCATCATCAGGTCCAACATTGTCTTTCTGTTCAGTCTTCTTAGGGGTAGGAGGAAACTGAACAACATCCTCTTTCTTTTCTTTCTCTTCTAGCTATAAAACAATGGAAGAAGGTGTAAGCTCTCTAAAGATGACACTTATGCTATACAACACTTTTTCAGCCACAGGGTCCCCAAGTTTGTATCCTTGCACACTAACACCATAGCCAATTAGGATACACTTAACAACCTTGTTCTCCAATTTTGACCGCTTCTCCCTAGACACATGTGCACATGCCTCACAACCAAAAACACGAAGATACCTTATTGAAGGCTTTCTACCAGACCACACGTCCATGGGTGTCTTTCCAACAAGAGCTGATGTAGGAGATCTGTTAACAAGATAGCAAGCAGTGGCAACAGCTTCAACCCAAAACTTTTGTTCTAGGCCAACTCCACTAAGTATACTCCTAGCCTTCTCTATCAGTGTCTTGTTCATCCTTTCTGCAACTCCATTTTGCTGCAAGGTGTATGGAGTTGTATTATGTCTTTCAATCCCAAGTTCCTTGCAATATTTATCAAATTCTGTAGAACAGAACTCACCACCGTTGTTAGTTCTCAAACACTTAATCTTTTTACAAGTCTGATTTTCAACAAAGGCCTTAAACTCCTTAAACTTACTATAGACTTCAGATCTGCTTCTGAGAAAATAAATCCATGTCCTTCTACTGTAGTCATCTATGAAAGATACAAAATATATAGATTTTGATAACGAAGGAACATTAACAGGACCAAATGCATTAGAATGAACAAGGTCCAACACATCAGAAGACTTGTGAGAACTTGAATAAAACTGAACACGGTTTTGCTTTCCATAAATGCAATGTTCGCAAAAGTCAAACTCAAGATTACAATCATCTAACCCCTCAACGAAGTTTTTATTTTTCAGGGTACACAGACCCTTCTCAACAATGTGGCCAAATCTCTTATGCCATAACATTGTCTTTTCAGCAGGAAGTTTAACTTCTAAGGCATGATTACAAACATCAGAATTAGAAACAACAGATCTCTTAACTGCTCGTTCAGATGGTGGGGATGAAATGATTGCTGCCCTCTTCTTTGAAATAGAAGAATTATTGCATTGTGAAATGCATGTCTCCATCTGAAATAGAGTACCTCTCCTAGTACCCTTAGCAAGCACCATAACTCCTCTAGTCATCTTGCATCCTTCTTTTGACAAGACAACCTGGACACATGCATCATTCAAACTACTTACAGAGAGCAAGTTCCGTGCTAAGCCTGGCATATGCATAACCCCAGAGATCCCCTTCACTCGACCATCAAGGAATCAGATAGAGACTCTTCCATGACCAACAATCTTCAGATGAGAGTCGTCACCCAAGTACACCTTTCCACCATCAAATTCCTCATACTTAGTGAACTAGTCTCGATGCGAGGTCATGTGGAATGATGTACCAGAGTCAATCAGCCACACATCATCAAATGCATGGGTTGCCAGGGTTGTGATGAAAGCATCACCATCATCTTATGATTTGTCAGAATCTGAATCAGGAGCTTTCTTCTTCTTCTTGTTCTCGTCTTTGCATTCCTTTCAAAAATACTCAGATTTACCATAGTTCCAACATATAGCCTTGGAATTTCCAGGAGATTTGGATCTCCCACGAGATTTGGATCTACCCTTCTCAGCTTTCTTGTCCTTCTTTTTCCCTTTCTCCTTGGGTCTTCCACGAACTGCAAAAGCCTCTTTGGCTGCATCAGAAGACTTCCTCCGCATCTCTTCAAATAACAACGCAGATACCACATCTTCCATCTTAAATATGGATGTGGTGCTTCTAATAGCCATGGCAAGGTGATCCCACAAGTTCGGCAAAGAACAAAGCAGGGTCATACACCGATCCTCCTCCTCCATCTTTACACCAATAGATGTCAGTTGTGCAACCAACATGTTAAATGCATTCATATGTTCGGCAACGGATCCTCCGTCCTCCATTCGAAGAGAATACAATGTCTTTCTCATAAAATGTTTATTAACCATGGATTTGGCCTGATACACATCTCCCAACTTCTTCCAAAGCAAGGTTGCAGTCTTCTCCTCGTGGACATTTAACAACACAGAATCAACAAGACTAAGCCTTATGAGACCCTTAGCCTTTCGATCCTTGAGATCCCAATCAGCTTGTTGCATTGCAGCTGGTTTAGTTCCAGTAACAGTTTCCCAAAGGTTTCGGTCAACAAGCATGTCTTCCATCTTGAGCTTCCACAACTCGAAATTGGTGCCATTGAATTTCTCTACTTCCATTCTTCTAGATGTGCTTGCCATCTCCTTGTTGTAATAGAAATTAGAATACTCTACACAGACTCCCACTCAACTTAAGATCAGCTTAAAAAACCCCTACCAAACAACTAGGACCAAAGGTGATCAAGCTCTGATACCAACTGAAAGGAAGCTAGGTGTGCGGAAATCACTTCCTACACTAATCTAATGAGGAGAGGGCTATGCAAATTCAAATTAATCCTTACAACTACAGCAACATAGAACATGTAAATGAGATATTACAACAACACACATGAACCAAAAAGAAGACAAAAGAAGAGAGACAGATTTACGGTGGGGAAAACCCTTATCGGGTGAAAAACCCCACACTCAGAAACCTACACAATGTATTAACCAATTTGAAAGAATGTTTACAATACACTTGCAATGCAAACTTCAATGGTCTTCGACACTCATATTTGGAGTCAATCTGACAGCATAACAATACCTGTAAACCTGTAATACAAACTCCCTCTCCAAGAACTTATATAGAAAATACAAGGCAATATTGGACCTATCTTGGGATGGGCGTCCAACTTGGCCTCATGGCCCAAAACCCTCGCCTAAGGACACTTGGTCAACATTATAGAATGTGCCTGACACTTGTCCACAACTCCCATCCCAAAGAGGTTGCCTATTTCCAAAATGGGCTATGACAGATGCTCTTACGACACTTATGACCGCCATAGAATCTGTCATAGCGATTACAACTTACAATTGTAATAAAATCTGTCATACATAGACTATACATAGTATATTCTCTTACAACATGTCATAGTCCACCTTGGGGCATCCAAATATGCCTTATTCAAAGATGCTTCATTACACATGTCTTCACATGTCTTACAAGCTTCTATTTCTGACTCTTACATGTCATAACTTCGTCACAGGAATCTGTCATAACCATTTCAGTCAAACATTCCCTTACGCAACATGAAAGATGCCGACACATGGAAAAATGCTCCTACCACAAAGTGGGACACCTATCTCCTCATGTGAGGACAAAATTACAAGTTGTCATCTTTCCATGTAGGATGACACATCACCGTGCCACATCCCATAATATGACAGTATGGAATTTACAATTATTTACAACATATGCAATTAAATAATAAATACAAACATAAATAATGCAAGGAATTACCAAGGTTGAGACACCTTAATTCCCAACATTCTCCCACTTGTCGAACACCTTGTAAGAGCCAATAGAAAAACATGATTTAAATGCGATAGGCTAAGAGGCCCATAGACTCTGAACACCATCTGAACTTCTTTGTGCCCACTGGTTTTGTCAATGTATCTGCAACATTCTTCAAAGTATCTACCTTCTCCAAAATTACCTTTCCATCCTCAACCATGTCTCACACAAAGTGAAACTAAACATCAATGTACTTTGTTCTAGCATGGAAAGTTAGATTCTTCGCAAGGCAAATTGCTCTCTAACTGTCACAGCTGATCGTGATCTAACCTGCATCAACACTGATATCGGAACACAATCTCTTAATCCAAATGGCTTCCTTACAAGCATGAGTTGCTGCCATATACTCAGCTTCTATCATGGACAAAGCAATAATAGGTTGTCGCTTACTCATCCAACTAATAGCACCACCAAACAGTGTAAACACATAAGCACTGGTGGATCTCCTGCTGTCAATGTCACCTGCCTAATCTGAATCCACAAATCCATGAATATCAAAAAAATGTGGAGGTCCTGTAACATTACTATGATAACATATGGAATACTCAGAAGTACCGCTCAAATATCTAAACACTCGCTTTACTGCATCCCAATGAACCCATCTAGGATTAGCCATAAATCGACTAAGTACTCCCACTGCTTGGGCAATGTTTAGTCTTGTGTAGACCATAGCATACATCAAACTGCCAACAACACTAGCATAAGGTACTCTACTCATGTCCTCCACCTCACTAGGAGATTTTAGACAATCCTCAACACATAACTTTGTCCCCAAAGAAATAGGAACACACAATGGTCTATAATCTGCCATGCTGAACCTGTCCAACACGGTCTTCACATACTTACTCTGGCTTAGCCAAAGTTTTCTATTGGTTCTGTCTCTTCTGATTTCCATTCCTAGAATGTACATGGCTGCCCCTAAATCTTTCATTTCAAACCGTGCTAACAACTGAGATTTGAAATCAGAAATCATATTCTTACCCTTCCCAATGAGCATCATATCATCAACATACAGTGCAACAATGAGAATACGATCACCATCAAACTTATAATACACATAGTGATTTGATTTCGATCTCACAAATTCAATTGACAACACAAAGGCATCAAACTTCAAGTACCATCTCCTAGGGGATTGCTTCAAACCATACAAAGACTCATAGACTCCGAACACCATCTAAACTTCTTTGTGCCCACTGGTTTCGTCAATGTATCTGCAACATTCTTCAAAGTATCTACCTTCTCCAAAATTCCTCAACCATGTCTCACACAAAGTGAAACTAAACATCAATATACTTTGTTCTAGCATGGAAATTTGGATTCTTCGCAAGGCAAATTGCACTCTAACTGTCACAGCTGATTGTGATCTAACTTGCATCAACACCGATATCAGAACACAATCTCTTAATCCAAATGACTTCCTTACAAGCATGAGTTGCTGCCATATACTTAGCTTCTATCATGGACAAAGCAACAATAGGTTGTCACTTACTCATCCAACTAATAGCAACAAAGTCTGAAAGGCCCATAGACTTTGAACACCATCTGAACTTCTTTGTGCCCACTAGTTTCGTCAATGTATCTGCAACATTCTTCAAAGTATCTACCTTCTCCAAAATTACCTTTCCATCCTCAACCATGTCTCACACAAAGTGAAACTAAACATCAATGTACTTTGTTCTAGCATGGAAAGTTGGATTCTTCGCAAGGCAAATTGCACTCTAACTATCATAGCTGATCGTGATCTAACCTGCATCAACACTGATATTGGAACACAATCTCTTAATCCAAATGGCTTCCTTACAAGCATGAGTTTTTGCCATATACTTAGCTTCTGTCATGGACAAAGCAACAATAGGTTGTCACTTACTCATCCAACTAATAGCACCACCAAACGGTGTAAACACATAAGCACTGGTGGATCTCTTGCTGTCAATGTCACCTGCCTAATCTGAATCCACAAATCCATGAATATCAACAAAATGCGGAGGTCCTATAACATTACTATGATAACATATGGAATACTCAGAAGTACCCCTCAAATATCTAAACACTCACTTTACTGCATCCCAATGAACTCATCTAGGATTAGCCATAAATCGACTAAGGACTCCCACTGCTTGGGCAATGTTTAGTCTTGTGTAGACCATAGCATACATCAAACTGCCAACAACACTAGCATAAGGTACTCTACTCATGTCCTCCACCTCACTAGGAGATTTTAGACAATCCTCAACAGACAACTTTGTCCACAAAGAAATAGGAACACACAATGGTCTACAATCTGCCATGCTGAACCTGTCCAACACGGTCTTCACATACTTACTCTAGCTTAGCCAAAGTTTTCTATTGGTTCTGTCTCTTCTGATTTCCATTCCTAGAATGTATGTGGCTGCCCCTAAATCTTTCATTTCAAACCATGCTAACAACTGAGATTTGAAATTAGAAATCATATTCTTACCCTTCCCAATGAGCAACATATCATCAACATATAGTGCAACAATGAGAATACGATCACCATCAAACTTATAATACACATAGTGATTTGATTTTGATCTCACAAATTCAATTGACAACACAAAGGCATCAAACTTCAAGTACCATCTCCTAGGGGATTGCTTCAAACCATACAAAGACTTCTTAAGTTTGCAAACCAAATTTTCTTTACCTTTCACCATGTAATGCTCTGGCTGTGACATGTAGATTTCTTCCTCCAAATCACTATGAAGGAAAGTTGTTTTCACATCCATCTATTCTACCTCCAAGTTATAAGCTGCTACAAGAGACAACAAGAATCGAATGGATGTCAGCGTTGCAACAGGAGAGAAGATCTCACCATAATCTATACCCTCCACTTGTGAATACCCCTTTGCAACCAATCTGGCCTTATACTTCTCAACACTGCTATTTGCACCAAATTTCTTCTTGAACAGCCATTTGCATCCAACGGGTTTCCATCCAAGAGGCAAAGGCACCATGTCCCAAGTTTGATTCTTTTTCAAAGAAGCCATTTCATCCTCGATGGCCTCCTTCCAGGAACCTACATCTTTCATGTCCATAGCCTTTGTTACAGTTCTAGGTTCATCACTGTTAGCAAGAAAAGCAATTAAGCACAACTAGAATCAAGCAATGTAAAACCAAACCTTTCAGGTTGCTTTCTTATCCATGTAGACCTCCTTAAGAACTAAGGTTGAGGTTCAACTTCTTCATATGAAATTTCAGAGCTACAAGAGCTCTCCTCATCATGAGGTCCAACATTGTCTTTCTATTCAGTCTTCTCAGGGGTAGGAGGAAACTGAACAACATCCTCTTTCTTTTCTTTCTCTTCTCGCTATAAAATAGTGGAAGAAGGTGTAAGCTTTCTGAAGATGACACTTCTTCTATACAACACTTTTTTAGCCACAGGGTCCCAAAGCTTGTATTCTTTCACACTAACACCATAGCCAATGAGGACACACTTAACATCCTTGTTCTCCAATTTTGACCGCTTCTCCCTAGGCACATGTTCATATGCCTCACAACCAAAAACACGAAGATGCCTTATTGAAGGCTTTCTACCATACCACACCTCCATGGGTGTCTTTCCAACAAGAGCTGATGTAGGAGATCTGTTAACAAGATAGCAAGCAGTGGCAACAACTTCAGCCCAAAACTTTTGTTCTAGGCCAGCTCCACTAAGCATACTCCTAGCCTTCTCTATTAGTGTCCTATTCATCCATTTTGCAACTCCATTTTGCTGTGGGGTGTATGGAGCTGTCTTATGTCTTTCAATCCCAAGTTCCTTGCAATATTTATCAAATTTTGTAGAATAGAACTCACCACCGTTGTCATTTCTCAAACACTCAATCTTTTTACAAGTTTGATTTTCAGCAAAGGCCTTAAACTCCTTAAACTTACTATAGACTTCAGATTTACTTCTGAAAAAATAAATCCATGTCCTTCTATTGTAGTCAATAATGAAAGATACAAA
Source organism: Cunninghamia lanceolata (assembly GCA_027924645.1). Classification (NCBI taxonomy): domain Eukaryota; kingdom Viridiplantae; phylum Streptophyta; class Pinopsida; order Cupressales; family Cupressaceae; genus Cunninghamia; species Cunninghamia lanceolata. Next base: position 587,105 of record BSBN01000141.1, on the reverse strand, counting down.
ATATACAGATTTTGATAATGAAGGAACATTAATAGGACCAAATACATCAGAATGAACAAGGTCCAACACAATAGAAGGCTTGTGAGAACTCGAATAAAATTGAACACGAATTTGCTTTCCATAAATGCAATGTTCACAAAAGTCAAACTCAAGATTACAATCATCTAACCCCTCAACGAGGTTTTTATTTTTCAGGGTACGCAGACCCTTCTCACCAATGTGGCCAAATCTCTTATGCCATAACATTGTCTTTTCAGTAGGAAGTTTAACTTCCAAGGCATGATTACAAACATCAGAACTAGAAACAACAAATCTCTTAACTCCTCATTCAAATGGTGGGGATGAAGTGAATGCTGCTCTCTTCTTTGAATCAGAAGAACTATTGCATTGTGAAATGTATGCCTCCAATTGAAACAGAGTACCTCTCCTAGTACCCTTAGCAAGCACCATAGCTCCTCTAGTCATCTTACATCCTTCTTTTGAAAAGACATCCTGCACACCTACATCATTCAAACTACTTACAGAAAGCAGGTTCCGTGCTAAGCCTGGGATATGCATAACCCTAAAGATCCCCTTCACTCGACCATCAGGGAATCGAATAGAGACTCTTCCACGACCAACAATCTTTAGATGAGAGTCGTCACCCAAGTACACCTTTCCACCATCGAACTCCTCATACTTAGTGAACCAGTATTGATGTAAGGTCATGTGGAATGATGCACCAAAGTCAATCAACCACACATCATCAGATGCATGGGTTTCTAGGGCTGCAATGAAAGCATCACCATCATCTTATGATTTGTCAGAATCTGAATCAGGAGCTTTCTTCTTCTTATTGTTCTCCTCTTTGCATTCCTTTCAGAAATGCCCATATTTACCATAGTTCCAACAAATATCCTTGGAATTTAGATTTGGATCTCCCATGGGATTTGGATCTACCCTTCTCAACTTTCTTGTCCTTCTTTTTCCCTTTCTCCTTGGGTCTTCCACGAACTGCAAGAGCCTCTTTGGCTACATCAGAAGACTTCCTCCACATCTCTTTAGATAACAATGCAGATACTGCATCTTCCATCTTGAATGTGGATGTGGTGCTTCCAATAGCCATGACAAGGTGATCCCATGAGTCCGGCAAAGAACAAAGCAAGGTCATACACCGATCCTCCTCCTCCATCTTTACACCAATAGATGTCAATTGTTCAACCAACATGTTAAAAGCATTCATATGTTTGGCAATGGATCCTCTTTCCTCCATTCGAAGAGAATGCAACTTCTTTCTCAGAAAAAAAGTTTATTAACCAGGGATTTGGCTTGATACACATCTCCCAACTTCTTCCAAAGCAAGGTTGTAGTCTTCTCCTCATGGACATTTAACAACATAGAATCAACAAGATTAAGTCTTATGAGACCCTTAGCCTTCCGATCCTTGAGATACCAATCAGCTTGTTGCATTGCAGCTAGTTTAGTTCCAGTAACAGTTTCCCAAAGGTCTCGGTCAACAAGCATGTCTTCCATCTTGAGCTTCCACAGCTTGAAATTGGTGCCATTGAATTTCTCCACTTCCATTCTTCCGGATGTGCTTGCCATCTCCTTGTTATAATAGAAATCAGAATACTCTGCACAGACTCCCACTCAACTTAACATTAGCTCAAAAAACCCCTATCCAACAACTAGGACGAAAGGTGATCAAGCTTTGATACCAACTAAAAAGGAAGCTAGGTGTGCGGAAATCGCTTCCTACACTAATCTAATGAGGAGAGGGCTATGCAAATTCAAATTAATCCTTACAACTGTAACAACATAGAACATGTAAACAAGATATTGTAGCAACACACATGAACCAGAAAGAAGACAGAAGAAGAGAGACAAAGATTTATGCTGGGGAAAATCCTTATCGGGTGAAAAACCCCACACTCAGAAACCTGCACAATGTATTAACAAATCTGAAAGAATGTTTACAACACACTTGCAATGCAAGCTTCAATGGTCTTTGACACTCGTATCTGGAGTCAATCCGATAGCATAATAGTACCTATAAACCTGTAATACAAACTTCCTCTCTAAGCACCTACTTATATAGAAAATATAAGGCAATATTGGACCTATATTGGGATGGGTGTCCAACTTGGCCTCATGGCCCGAAACCCACGCCTAAGGACACTTGGTCAACATTGTAGAATGTGCCTGACACTTGTCCACAACTCCCATCCCAAAGTGGTCACCTATTTCCAAAATGGGCTATGACAGATGCTCTTACGACACTTACGACCGTCATAGAATCTGTCATAGTGGTTACAACTTACAGCTGTAAGAGAATCTGTCATACACAAGCTATAAATAGAATATTCTTTTACAACATGTCATAGTCCACCTTGGGGCATCCAAATATGCCTTATTCAAAGATGCTTCATGACACATGTCTTCACCTATCTTACAAGCTTCTATTTCTGACTCTTACATGTCATAACTTCATCATAGGAATCCGTCATAACCGTTTCAGTCAAACATTCCCTTACACAACATGAAAGATGCCGACACATGGCAAAATGCTCCTACCACAAAGTGGGATGCCTATCTCCTCATGTGAGGACAAAATTACAAGTTGTCATATTCCATGTAGGATGACACATCACCGTGCCACATCCCACAATATGACATTATGGAATTTATAATTATTTACAACATAGGCAATTAAATAATAAATAAAAACATAAATAATGCAAGGAATTACCAAGGTTGAGACACCTTAATTCCCAACAAAGTGTTCCAGATCAATTCTTTAGCAGAAAGCACATTAATTATGTAGCTTTTATTAAATTATCATTGTCATAGAATTCTTTTATCATTGTCGCAGTTTATTTGCAAACCTATTGCAGCCATAATGTGTTTCCTGTAGCTGTGGTTTAATTTACCTTGTCGCAGTGTTTTTTGTTTATGTAGTAGACTTATTACAAGTGCCTATAGCCTGATTTATAAGATATCTGTAACTTGTTATGTAAGTTCCTGTAGCTGTTGTTAAATTACTACTGTTGCAATAGTTACCTTACACTTGTCGTAGTCTTTTATTTACTATAGCAGACTTCTTAGAAAGTATATTATTAGTCATGAGTGTTTGGGGTTACTTTTGGGCTAGGATACCGAATGTGGAATATCAGAGATGGCTTTTCCTCTTTTCAGGAAGTGAACCTAAAACTATTTTAAATGCTTCGGCCTAAGATGGGAATTCATTGAAAAAGATGGATATTTGTCTAGAAAACTTTATTTATATATATCTCCGCCACATCTTGTTGTGAGACAATTTGTATATCATTATTTAGATTGCACATTAGACTTCAGGTTGCATTGGGTGTTCCCTCCTGCCAGTTGTTTCTAGGTAGCTATACATTTCGTGCAGGGCTGGGTTTCCTTCATGTCATGAAGGGATCTAGGGAAGTGTAATTGCTTCGTAGTTGGGTGGAAAAGCATCTGAGCCATGTTCCCGTCTCTCAACTCGCATGAGAACCATGTGGGTTCGTGGCAACTGGAGAGGTGTTTGATTTATTATTCTTATATTGGACATGATTATTGTATCTTGTAATTATCATTGGATGATTTATAGCATGAAAGACAATGGACATTGTATATTATTTTATAGTGCTAATACCTGGATTAAGCACATGATTTGTAAGATTTAATGACTTTTATTGATTCATATTTATGAGATTTATCTTTTACTTTAGATGATGTAATTTAAGTGGATTATTCACTTCATGTAACTTTTGTGATGGAATGAGTACTTTACAATTTAGAAACAAGAGAAAGGTTTTCCGAAAGTAACTCCCTCTCTCTGGGAGTATCCATTAGGCCCTAATTTGTCCTTGTACCTCTCCAACTAATCATCTACTCTGATTTTCTTTTTGTACACCCATTTGTAACCAATGGCCTTTCTTCAATAAAAAAACTAACAAGATCCCGAGTGTCACATCTATCTAAGGCCATCATCCCCTCCTACATGGTTTACATCCAAGACTCACTATCATCTGAAGAGAGAGCCTCCCTAAAAGATCTTGATTCATCATCAATACATAACAAAGCAAATACACAATAAAATTTGGTGGGCTATACCTATCAACTGGGTTCTATTGGTTCATGAATTATCTCAAGGGTGGAGTAAAGGATTCTTCCTATTCCTCTACATGCTCATCCTGCTCAAAAATCTCACCTAAGTCCTCTTATCCATCTCCATCCTTTAATCCACAATTATGTTCTTCAACATGTGCATCTTCCTACTTCTTGATCTTAGTCTTTAAAGGCATTGTTTTCCTTTCTTTTTCTCTGGTTACAAAGGACTTGAAAATTCTCTAAACTCCTTGAAAATCACATCTCTAAAATAAACCATTTTCATCCCAAAGATTATAACCTTTTACATTCTCACCATAACCAATAAAGATGTATTTCTATGATTTTGGATCTAGTTTAGATCACTTTTCTTTAGGCACATAAACATAAACCTCACAACTAAATGCCCTTAAATGTGAAATAGAAGGTTTATTACCTATCCATAATTCACAAGGAGTTTTGTCATTAAGAGCAAAATAAGGAGATCAATTTACAAGTAACAAGCACTACTCACAACCTATGCCAAAAAACACTGATCCAACTATTTGCCTCTTAGCATATTTCTAACTCTTTCCATTAAGGTTCATTTAATTCTCTCTACAACCCCATTTTATTGTGGCTTGTAGGGGGTAATAGTCTACCAAACAATACTTGCATGTTTATAGAAATCATTAAATTCCTTGGAATAGTATTCACCACCATTGTTAGATCTCAACACCTTTATTTTCTTATCTGTCAACTTCTCTATAAGTGCCTTAAACTTGGATAAAACTTCAAATTTAGATCAAAGAAAAAAATCCTAGTTGTATCTAGAACAATCATCAATAAGAGTGACATAATATGAGACTTACCCATAGAACTTACATTTGCTAGTCCAAACACATTCGAACGAATAATTTCTAATAATCTCTTAGCTTTATAAATTATAAATGGAAAATATGCTCTATTATATTTTCCAAACACACAATGTTCACAAAGCTCAAAATATAAGAGTAAATGGAAACTCTTTGCTATATTTTTATTAATAAGGGCCTGAAGACCTTTTTTGCTAATGTGTCCCAAATGTTGGTGCCACAACATATGTGAATTTTTAAATTTACCAGAACTTACATTGGAAGAGTTATAAAATGTGGAGGCATCAAGCCTAAACAAAGTCCCACCTATGAGCCTCCAGCTACCCCTAGATTTCCTCTCATGAACCAACAATATGATGCATACTATAGTCACCAAAAAAAGCCTCTCCACTATCATAATCTTTGTATGACAAGAACCACTCCTTGTGTGGAGTCATATAATTGGAGCAACATGAATCAATGAGCCAAACATCATTACTAATAGTGTTAGCAGAAACAAACAATGCATCATTATCACTATCATTAGAAGATTTCTCCATGGAAGAATCATCATAGGATTTCTTTTTGTGTCTACATTCCTTCTTCACATGTCCTCTCTTTCTATGATTCCAATATTTTACTCTACTATTCCCAAGGGTTTTGGACGATCCTTTTGACTTGGATATGTCTTTCAATTTCTTTCAATCCTCTTTTGACCCTCCTTTTCCTCGATCCATCCCAAAACATGCAAGGCATCCTTCAAGTTCTCATCCATGGATTTTCTCTTTATTTCCTCTAAAGGAAAGGTAGTAATAAGGGAGTTAATCTTTTTCGCTATAGCACTATCACAAATAGCAACAATTAAATTCTCCTAGGATTTAAGCAAAGAACAAAGCAACGAGATATATTTATCTTCTTCATCGAGATTAACATCTACAGAAGCTAGTTGACTCAAGATCAAGTTAAAGGCATTTAAATGTTTTGCAACAAATTCTTCTTCCTTAATTTTTAAAGAATACAAATGTATTTTGAGATATAATTTATTTGTTAGTATTTTAGTTTGGTAAATATCACTTATCCTCTTCCACAATGCAAATGCAATGGTCTCCTCTGAGACATTAAAGAGAACAAAATCTACAAGACACAATTAAATGGTTCCTTGTTCCTTCTTGTCCAAACTTTTCCAATCTTCATAGGAAATTCCTTTTGTCTTTCCTTCTTTTGCTACAACTTTCCATTGATCCCTCTCTTCCAAGAGATGCTCCATCTTTAGCTTCCATAACTCATACCTAGTGCCATTGAACTTGTCAATATCTAAACAAGAGGTAGAGGCCATCGTTTCAATCAATTAAAATTTATAAAACAACTCAATTCAAACGCTCCCATTGCATCCAAAAAACTCACAACACTTCAATAAAAACATCCCCTTCTCAATAGACCAAAACTCTAATACCAAATGTTGTAAACTAAGGTAAACTACTATAAATAGTTCTAAAATAAAATAACTCTTAAGTAAATAAAATAGATCATTTTTTAGATAGATGTATTTAAGATATCTGTAGTAGTAATAATTTGATTTTAAAATTTTATGTTATGATTTTGTGATTGATAAATTCTGATTATTAGGAGAAGTGACAAGTTTTTTTAACTTTGAAAATTGAAATGAAAGTTAAAGAATTACTCTAGCAAATTTGAAGTTGTGTTGGATTTGTATTGTGTATTTTGCATGTTTTATATTTTTAATAGACTTTACACTTGTTCACAAGGGGTTTGAAGGGCTAGTGGCCCCCCAATTGCAATTTTTTTGGGTTTTTTTAAAAGTTTTTTTTAGTCCATAGTTTTATACTTATCGTATTGTAATACCATTTAGTAGTTTCTTATAGTGATGTGTCTATAAGTGATTGCATATGGATTAGGGTTAAGCACAAGTGATAAATATCTTATTGTATTATGAACAATTGAGTTTATACAATGAATGTTGTTTTCGCTAGGTTTTTTTCCTTTGAGGATTTTTTATGGTAAATAATCATGTTATATTGTGAGTGTGTCATTGTTTTCTTTCCATTACATTTAAGAGTATCTTAGCATTGCTTCTCATGTATTGGTTTATCAATAATAACTCTCTTCAAGGTGACCAAATCTATAATAAGTCATCTCTTAGATGAATATATGTACACATTGATGATCCTTATATGAAGAACTCTTAAAGAGCCTTGAGTTTTTGAAAGAACAATGAAACCTGCCATGAATCTCATAAAACATTGGACACCTAAATATAAAGTGTTCTTCTTATTTTTGTTTATTGTTGCAATGCATGCAAATATGATGATGTCCAAAAATATAATAACTCTATGCAATGTTGATGAGAGCATGCCCATATTAACCCAAGGAGAATCTCAAATTAAATGAGAACATGATGTGTTTTAGATGAATAATACACCAATCTTCAGTTTGGGGAAAATACTCAAATTAATGATACATAGTTATATTGACAGTGAATCTACTAATTCCATCTAAATTAATGTTATGTAGGTTTTAAAGATCTCATTCATGGCACTTATATACATATCACTTCTCAAACATGTGTAGCCCAAGGATTTAAATTTGACATTCACCTATGGTTGTCGAATAATATTTGAGTGATTGTTGTTTCTTATAAATGCATTTCAAAGTGCGCAGAGGTGTATGATTTTCAATATACCACACACACACACATATATTGATGAGTATATTTTCAAATCATAAATTGAAAGAGATGTGATAATTAAAATGTTACAAATATTTTATAGTTAAAATTGTAGAAAATTCTAATTAAGTGTCAAATTTGAATGTTGTGTGGGACATTGATGGAGAGAAAATAAACTTTCAAGTCTAAGAATGATTTGGTCATCTCTTTTGTATTGATGAAATCTCTTGGAGATAATCAACCCTATCAATAAAACTACGAATAAGAGAGTGCATGCTTGTGACTCGAACACAACATTTAATGTGCAAACTTAATTAACACTTAATACCCAAACTCATAACAACTTTACCACTACACCATACACTTATATATATAACAAGCTTCTATATTTTCTAAATTTATATCCAAGTCCATGGTGTGAAGAGCAATATTTATGTATTTAGTAGGGCCCACTTCTATTAAAAAATTGGAGAAAGGACCTTTGCAAGGTTTATCCTTTTACTTGGTTGTTAATAATTATTAAATTAAAATATTGGGGATGTAATTCCCTTATAACAAGACAAAAGAAGAAGCATAAACATTGTGAAAGTAAGAAAGTAACGTATGAGTGGACATTAATGCTTCATGTTTATATCAAATAAAATTTCCCTTTTGTTTAAGTTCTTGAGACTTCCTAAGAGCATTTTATTCGTTAAGACATGGGATAAAAACAATTCATAACACAAATGATGCCAAACTAACCTTTCCATCCCATTATCACCTTTTTTATTCCTCTTTTCTTCACCATGGGCTTGGTTAAAATAATAACTCCAAGTGATCAAAGGAAGTGTTACCTAATATTAAGGGTATGATATCTTGTAGATGTTTTATATGTTTCATTTTTGTATATGAAAGATATGTATGTATGAAGGAAAGCTTATATGTTACACTATAAAAGTAAGAAGGATTGTCAATGAAATTATACACCTCTTCATTTTAGAAGAAGGATTATTATTGTGTTATATTGAATGAAACTATTATTATTGAGCATGGTTATTCTTTTGTGTCAAGAATCTAAAAGCAAATCTAGAATTGTTTTCTATTGCAATGTAAGTGCATTTAATAGCATTTATTGAATTTAAGATGAGTTAGTTGCATTTAAGAGAGGCAAATTGCAAAGAAAAGACATGCCTTTCACATGATTTAAAAAAATGAAAATAAACCTTTGTCTATTGTTTAGTATATTGGCTACAATAACATTTAAAATCTCTTCATTTGATAGTGTTCCTATACCTTCATTTACTCTACATACAATAAATCTTTAATTTAGAAACATTGTAAAATTATTTTTCTTTATTTATCTAAATTTGTTCCTAAATCTTTACTTTTCTCATATCTTCTATAAAATAAATTAACCTGGTGCCTAATTCTAGTCTATGAAACAAAGAAGTGGTTTTTGTTAAATAAGACACTCTAAAAGTTCCAACTTACAAATTTATCTTAAAGCATAATATTTATTACATGAATAGAAATAAAGAATATAAACACGATTCTTGTGATAAGGTAAGGAAAAAGACAACCTTCCAATGTAATGGAAGTATGAAATATTACTCTCTTAAATAGTGGGTTCATTGTACTTTTATGAAAGACACATTTCTCTCAATTTTATGATGAACATAAAATAAGTAAATAGTGTATATTGAATGAATTATAAATTCAAACATTTGTCTGTGTATTCAATTAAGTATATCTTGTTACCATTCTCACTACTCAATGTGCATGGGCATAGAGAAGACTGCAATGGATTCAAAATAACAAGGTATAAATACAAAAACATAAGGGTCGAGGAATAGGGTTAAGAGATTTGTTTATGAAAACATGCAAATTTTAAACTTTTATGTGTTAATGGCACTCAATGTATATGTATATCTATTTTATGTATATGAGGCCATTATGCGATTCATACAAAGTCATATTAAAATAATTGACGATGATTTTGTATTAGTAATTCTATTTGGTAAATTTACAACATTGACTATAGAGATGCAAGATATGAAATAAGTTGTTGATTCCACCAATACTATCCCAAAAAATCTATTGTTTGGACAATAGCCTAACTAACCCCACTATTGTAAATATATACTTAAGATGATTTTAAGATAATTTTAATAAAATCAATAAAATACTAATCAAACTAACTTAAAAATACATATTGACATACCTATTTAAACCATCTCTCTTTTCAAAAATTATCAATCATCCTTGTCTTGTAAACAAAGTTATACCTGTTATGTTGTAAAATGTCCCCTAGGACTTTTACCTCCTAAGTTTAGCTCCCAGGTCCCTTAGATTTAATCATGCACGTTAAAAATGAACCCCAATGCAAAATCCCCTGAAACCCATGACAAATGAGACTTAGGGGCCACTCTTAAGCTTAAACAGGTCACAAAATAGGACCCTGTGTTGTTATATGGAGCCTAATCAGGCTCGGAGGTTAAATTTACCCCACTTTTATTGGTGCGGTTTCCCCCCAAATTATCTAACGGGGTCCAGGGGCAACGTCCCTGGCGCGCTCCCTATCGCGATACAGGACAGGGTCAAGGGGCAGCGCCCCCACGAGGGCTCGGGGGCAGCGCCCCTGAAACCTTAAATGAATTTTATTATTTTCTAAAGGCATCAGAAGTTATTTTTCTATTGGCCGACATAAAAAAAACCCTATTTTGTAACTGATATAATGCTTGATAAAAGTGGCTAAGGGTTAGGGTTTCCGTTGATGTATTGTAGCATTTTGCAACGACATTGAGTTGCAAGGATTGTTGGTTGTAATCGGTTTGATTTACTGGATAATAATATTGGACTCTGTTGGTGGATGTAGCTTGGGTTTGGGTGAACCACGTTAAAACTTGTCTCTCGCTGTTATTATTTTTGTGTATTTTTATTCCTCCGTTTAATCTTTATTTGCATTTAATTGATATCTCCTACATGCAATCCCTAACAAGTGGTATCAGAGAGGGTTGCGTTCGATTATCATCTACAGGAAGGTCTCACGGTTGAGTAGGAGCAATGACAGACAAGCGTAAATTGAAGGTAGATAAATTCAATGGGTAGAACTATTAGTTATGGAAGATGCAGATGGAGGATTATCTCTATCAGAAGGATTTATGGAGGCTGTTGGAAGGAATAGCCAAGAAATCGACAATAATGACTAATGAGGATTAGAATCTTTTGGACAAAAAGGCACTGGGAACCATTCAGTTATGCCTGGAACCATTGGTGGCATTCAATATAAGAAAAGCGAAGACAACAGATGGTCTGATGAAAGATTTGGCTAAATTGTATGAAAAACCCTCAGCCTCAAATAAGGTATTTCTCATGAAGCATTTGTTTAATCTGAAAATGATTGAAGGTGGATCTGTGACAGATCATTTAAATGAGTTTAATACAATTATGAGTTAGTTAACTTATGTAAAAGTAAGTTTTGATGAAGAGGTGAGGGCTCTCTTGATATTATGTTCTTTGCCAGAAAGTTAGAATAGCTTGGTAATGGCTATAAGTAACTCTGTCTCTGGTTTGAATACTTTGAAATTTGATGATGTTGTTGGTGTTATCCTTAGCGAGGAAATGCGATGGAAAAGCTCAGGAGGGTCCACAACAGGTAGTGTTTTGAATGTAGAAAGTAGGGGCAGATCAAAGGAGAGAGGAAAAGATCTTGGAGGTCATGAGAAGTCACGAGGAAAATCAAAGGACAAGAGGTCCCAATCTAGAGGACAGAAGGATTGCTGGTACTTTGGGAAACTAGGTCATCTAAAGAAAGATTGTTGGTCTTGAAAAAATAAAGGAGACAAACAAGAAGGTAATAAGGAGACAAATGTGGTAAGTAATAAATCTGAAGGTGATGCTTTGATTCTTTTCCTAGATAATGCTGATGATTCATGGGTTTTAGATTCAGGGGCCTCATTTCATGCTATGCCCCATAGAAGTTATTTTCTTGATTATATCTAAGGGGATTTTGGGCTGGTTTATTTGGGAGATAACGAACCCTGTTAGATTGTTGGAAAGGGAAGAATCAAGATTAAGTTGCAGAATGGGAATCATTGGCTACTACAAGAGGTAAGGCAAATTCCAAAGATGAGTAGGAATTTAATTTCAGCAGGGCAGCTAGCTGATGAAGGTTGTGTTGTTACATTTACTGATAAAAATTGGAAGGTTACAAGAGGTGCCTTAATAGTAGCAAAAGGTGTGAAAGTAGGTATATCTTTGTACAAGTCATATTGTTCCTTCTACTTTAGCTGTTGTAGAGAAAAAACAAACAAGTTTAGGAACAGTTACTGCAGGTTCGCAGGAAGACACTGAAATAGTTGCTGCAAGTTCTGAGACAACACTGTGGCATAACAGACTTGGGCATATCAGTGAAAAATGTATGAAGGTACTTCATTCTAAGAAAGTTTTACCAGGTTTGAAATGTATTAATATGAATTTCTGTGAAAGTTGTGTGTATGGCAAACAAAAGAGTGTCAATTTTCTCAAGGATGGGAAGCAAAAGAAAGATGAAAAGTTGGAGTTTGTGCATACAGATGTATGGGGACCGGCTCAGGTATCTTCTCTCAATGGCTCTTGGTATTATATTACATTCATAGATGATGCAACTAGGAAGGTTTGGATTTATTTCCTTAGGCAGAAATCTGATGTATTTGAAACATTTAAGAAATGGAGAAGCTTGGTTGAGAATGAGATAGGTAAAAGATTAAAATGTCTCAGATCTGATAATGATGGTGAGTATTGCAGCAAAGAATTTGAGGATTATTGTTCCTTTAATAGAATTCGTAGGTAGAAAATGGTTCCAGGGACTCCATAGGAGAATGGAGTGGTTGAATGCATGAATAGGACAATAATAGAGCATGCAAGGACCATGAGATTGCATGTTGGGCTGCCTTTAAACATATGGGCAGAGGCTATCAACACCGCTATATATTTAATTAATAGAGGTCCTTCAGTTCCTTTGGACTGTGGTATTCTAGAGGAAGCATGGATAGGTAAGAAGGTGAGTTATTCTTTTCTGAAAACCTTTGGATGTGAAGCATTTGCACATGTAGATTCTAAAAATAGAACCAAGATGGATGCAAAATCAAAAATATGTACCTTTGTTGGATATGGCATTGATGAATTTGGTTATAGGCTTTGGGATTTTGAAAATTAGAAAATTGTGAGAAGCAGGGATGTTGTATTCAATGAGAAGGAGTTGTACAAAGATCAGTTGCAGCAACATGAGAAGAAAGAAAAGGATTATGTAGTGCTGGATGATACTCCATATAGTGATGTTCCAGTGGTTCCTCATGCTCTGCAATAGCAACAAGAAATACCACAAACTCTAGTGAATGTTAGAGGGTCAACAAGGCTGAGTAGACCTCCTAAAAGGTTTTCTCCCTCTTTGTATTATATTTTGTTAACAGATGCCAGTGAACCGGAAGGGTATGATGAAGCTATGTAGGTGGATACAAAGGTTCAGTGGGAGCATGCAATGAAAGAAGAAATAGATTCGTTGAAAAATCAAACTTGGAAATTATGTAAGTTGCCTATAGGTAAAAAGGCTTTACCAAACAAATAGGTTTATAGGCTAAAAGAGGAAGATGGAGGTAAGAAAAGATTTAAAGCAATGTTAGTTGTAAAAGGATTTGCACAGAAAAAAGGTATTGATTTTGATTAAAAAAAATCTCCAGTTGTTAAGATGACTTCTATTCGTACTGTTTTAAGTATTGTGGCTACTGAAGATTTGCATTTGGAACAGCTAGATGTGAAAATTATCTTTCTCCATGGTGATTTGGAGGAGGAGATATATATGGAACAACCGTAGGGATTTGAGATTAAAGGTAAGGAGAAACAGGTGTGCCAATTGAAGAAGAGTTTGTATGGCTTGAAACAAGCATCTCGACAATGGTATTTGAAATTTGATAGTTTTATGGCTAAGCAAGGCTACATCTAGTGTAATTTTGACCATTGTGTTTATTTTAAGAGGTTAGATAATGATAGCTACATTATTTTATGTTTATATGTTGATGACATGCTTGTAGAAGGGTCTAACATGGATCACATAAGAGAGTTAAAACAATAGTAAGCACAATCATTTGCTATGAAGGATTTGGGGGTAGCAAAACAAATCCTTGGTATGAAAATTTGCAGAGATAGGAAGAATATAAAATTGACTCTATCTCAGGCTAATTATGTTGAAAAGGTGTTGTAGAGATTCCATATGGAGAATGAAAAAGTTGTCAGCACACCTTTGCCTAGTCATTTGAAATTTACTAAGGAGATGTGTCCTAATACATAAGAGGAGGAAGAAAAAATGTCTAAGGTACCATATGCTTCAACTATAGGAAGTTTAATGTACACCATGGTATGCATCAGACCGGATATTGCACATGCTGTAGGAGTCGTAAGCAAGTATATGAGTCATCTCGGATTGGAGCATTGGAATGCAGTAAAATGGATTCTCATATATTTGAGAGGTACATCTAATAAACACTTATGTTTTGGGGGCTCTAATACTGATTTAGTAGGTTATGTAGACTCAAATTTGGCATGGGATATTGATACCAGGTGGAGTACTACAAGTTATGTCTTTACTGTAGGTAGGACAACGGTGAGTATGTAGCTATAGTGGATATGTTTACAAAGACAGTAACAAGGGAGAAGCTGAGCTCCTCTTCAGCTTTGATTGGTCTTCAAGACTGAAAATAAAAGATTAGAACAACAGAGTCCAGGGTGCTTATTTCTAGTGGGAGCTACAGGGTCAGCAATGTTATGATCAGTCTCCAAGTGGGAGATTGTTGTTATATGGAGATTAATCAAACTCAGAGGTTAAATTTACCCTACTTTTATTGGTGTGGTTTCCCCCAAAATTATCTAACGGGGTCAAGGGGCAGTGCCCCTTGTGGGGTCCAAGGGAAACGCCTCTGGCGCGCTCCCTGTCGCGATACAGGGCGGGGTCGAGGGGCAACGCCCTTGAAACCTCAAACAAATTTTATTATTTTATAAAGGTGCCAGGAGTTATTTTTCTATTGGCTGACATAAAAAAACCCTATTTTGTAACTGACATAATGCTTGTTAAAAGCAGCTAAGGGCTAGGGTTTCCTTTGATGTATTGTAGCATTTTGCAGTAGTATTGAGTTGCAAGGATTGTTGGTTGTAATCGGTTTGATTTATTGGATAATAATATTGGACTCTCTGTTGGTGGATGTAGCCTAGGTTTGGGTGAACCACGTTAAAACTTGTCTCTCACTATTATTATTTCTGTGTATTTTCATTCCTCCCTTTAATCTTTGTTTGCATTTAATTGATATCTTCTGCATGCAATCCCTAACACCCTGGACTTGGGTGCCTGCGCCCTAGTCAAGACCTATTTTGTCAGGACCCAAATTTTAAATGTCTGCAAAGTGAACGTTAAAAAGGTTTCCCTTTGTCACCCTATTCAATTTGAATTACAAATGTTTAGTGGGAATGCATATATAAACATGTTTAGGACTTCATTTTAAACCTAGATGGATAATGCAAATTTGTGATCTTGTGCTAAGGATATTCAAGGCTTTCATTGTGTTACAGAGTAGTATTGTGTTGTGTTTGTACTTGTTTGTTGCAAATTTGTCTTTATCAATCCATCTCCTCATGGCATGAAAGATCTTCATCTCCCCGTAAGAGCTTCACCTCTGAGGTGACATCGATTTTGTGTTTCAATCAATTTATCATATGATTTGATTTTGCCTCTATCCACCAAGGACACACACTCCATCTAACAATGGTGTTGGAAGGCTTCAATGCTATTTCTAGGGCTTGACCAAGGCAAGCTCCTAAACACCACAACCCCCAACTCCTCTTGTGATTGCAGGTTAATGTATCAGATCTTGCAAAGAAGATTTGTAGGAAGTCAGTGTAGAGCATAAAGATTCCAGATCTAAAGAAAACAACAAAAATATCCCTAATTAGACATGAGCGCTTGCTCTTTTGTCTTCTAGATTAGCATTGTTGGAAATCTCTAAGCAAGTTATAGTCTGAAGCATATTTTAGTCAAAAACCCTTAGAATAAGTACCACCTTGGACACTAGAGCCCGCTCTTTCATCCCTAAAGTTTTCGCTTTACAAAATTCAAATCCTGGTATATTTCTAATCTGTATTTAGTGCCTGTGCGAGCATTTGTCAGGTTTCATCTGTTTGTTTATGATTTTACATAATTAGGGTTTTAGGCCTAATCGAACTAGGGTTTTAACAAATTAATCAACAAATTCCAAATTTCCTTATCATTCCAAGTGACACCAGACCTGTAGTTGAATCCTCTTGCAAAATTTGTGATTCAACTCAGTTTTGTAACGTAAAAAAATGTCCCCTTGGGGGCTTTTCCCTCATAAGGTTTAGCTCCTGGGTCTTTAGTATGCATTTAGGACATTTTAGTTCATAGTTTGGCATCCTGATGGAATGAGACCTAGGTTCCATGGCAAATTGGACCTAGGTGGACCCCTTGAGCTGTACCCTGCCCAAAATAGGGGGGAGGACTTGGGCGCTCGCACCCTAGTCCTGCCCTATTTTGGGGCAGCCCTAATTTTTGGGTGTCAGTTTATGACTGTTATTAGGTCTTTTTGCCAACACGGTAAGTTTTGATTTTTAAAATCTTAGCGGGAGTGCTTGTAGTTGCATATGTAAGCATGCTTAGGCATTCATTTGTAAACTAGATTTCAATTAGATAGCAATTGTGATGTTCAAGTGTTCTCAAGGTGATTCAAAGCTTCTATTGTGTTGCAAGAGTAGACTTGTATGTTTTGTGTGTTGATATTAGTAGATTTGAGCATCAATTTCCTCATGGCATGGAGAACATTTTCCTCCATGAGAGCTTCATTAGAAGGTGACATAATATTGTGTTTTCATCATTGATTCCTTTGGTTTTTGCCTCTACCTCACAAGGGCACACACTCTTTTATCTAACAACGGTGTTTGGAGACTTAAGTGTCCTCTAGGGCTTGACTGAGGCAAGCCTCTAAACACCACAACCCCCAAACCAAGTCTTGTGATTGCAGGTTACAGGTGTTGCATTTGGGAAAAGTGGAGTTACAAGAAGGATTGGTAGGCATCAAAGATTCAGAATCTGAAGAAAAGTTGGACAAAGGATTCCAGGACTTGGGCGCTCGCTCTAGTGTCCTCCGCAGACAGATATCTGAAAACAAAAGTTACAGGGCTGATTAGTGTCGGAAGGAGGTCTAGATTCCATGAAAAAGCAGGTACCTTGGACTTAGGTGCTCGCTCCAGTGTCCCCGACTCTTCTGCTTCAGAACCACGAAAATAGGTATTCTGTGATTTGATAATTTATTTTTGTCTGCAAGAGTTTTTTCTGTCTTTCGTTAATTTGTTGTTGTATTTACATAATTAGGGTTTTAATGGTTAATTGGACATAAGAGAAGGAAAATTAATAATTAAATTCCCTAATCCAAGTTTCCCTACATATGCAAGTGACCTAGGGTATGATAGTGCTCGTCATTCGACCCTAGATCCTTGAATGTAAGGTGGAAAGGAGGATTTAAACATCTAAACATTAGAGTATTAATGAATTCAATTTTCACCTAAGCAAGTTTAATGTCCTTGAATGTATGTAGTGAAAGGAGGATCAAATTGAGCTATCAACCCCATTCAACATCCCCCTTTTTCTACATAACAATACCATGATCCATGTTTTCCTTAAGTGGGGGCCAACTTTTATCTTGCACTTTAGTTGGATGTTCTAGGATTTGCTTTAATGTCTTCTTCTTGAATGTTAATTAGCTAGGATTTAGTAATCTCTTATAGTATTGTAAGATCACTAATGAGTCAACTTGTGAGGTATATGTCATCATAAGAATCAATGTATATTTGAAAGTGTTTCAATGATGTCATTTTCTAAATTTCATTATATGAATGTTCAAACTTTAGTTTTAAGTTTCAGTTAAAAGATTTTGAAGTGTGCAATGGAAATTAAAGTCAAAGTGGATATATCGACATTAAATACATTAAGTTGATAAGTATTTAACATTATGAATGTTAGTGGTATTCACATGGGCAACACTTGATATTGAATATATGGTTTGATTAACATTAAGCATGCATATATAATATAGTAAATGTGAAAGAAGCATTTGAGATAGAAAGTCCAACCTCGAAGACCTAATGTTTAACTTTGATATCACATGGTCTTAACTTTGGTATCACATGGTCTTCGTTATGTTCAAAGGTGACAAGGTAATTCCTATGTTTAGTCTTTGGGATACCACTCATGTACCAAATGCATTGATTTCTACAAAGCTTCTTGAGGAAGCCACCAAATATTGATAACCCTAGCTTGTTTCTCATTCAGTGTTTAATGGTTGTATTCCTAGACAATGAAGATTGCATTCTTTTTCATTTTTGAAACCATTGTTTTAGCCATTTCTAAATAAAGTTGATGCAATTTGAATCAACATGTTTGGAAGTTTAGATAATGAACAAATATATCTAGATGGTTGTATAATCTTTTTGTGTTTGAAGGAAATAAGCACTCCGTTTGTCTTGGTTTGAAAATTACTTTGTTGATCATCAAAAATGTTTGACAGAGGATTAACAATTTTTGTTTAGTTTAATGGATATGTTGAGGAAGCTATCACAGTATCATACCCCTAACCTTGCTTTCATTTTTCATTATTTTTGTCTCATGAGATAGTGGAGCTCTGGTGAATTTTCTTGGAGGAGCATTCTCTTATTTTCCACATTTTGTTTGAAGTCAAGTTTCAATAACAAAGTTATTTATCCCTCTTTTCATTTCAAAAGCACAAATTTGAAAATCTATGGATTTTATAAAAGTTAACTTTTTTTAAATCCTGAGTGAATATATATTCAAGTTTGAGGTTGTCATATTAAAGGTGGGTGCCTAGTTTTTCTTATTTATGTTGTTTTGTTGAATGAAATCAATCTCAACTCAAAAGTATTGCCATAGAAATTTTGAGTTTGTAATGTTGAATGCTTTTGCGTTGCTTTGAGGAAATATTTCTCAAAACATATCAAATTTTGCCAAAACCAAAAGCAATAATCAAGTTTTTATTTGTTTTAAAAAACTCTAAAATCTACACTGTGATCACCTACAAAATTTTTTGTGATGTTAAATTTGATAGTCAAATGACCATCTTTTGTAGGGCAAAAATAATATAGAATGATGACCTTTTTCAACGTCAAATTTAAAGAGATTAAAAATTGTCTTAAAACTAAAATTTCAGCAAGTTTTAAAAATGTTATCATGTTATTGTAAGTTACAAATTTTATGTGAAAATTTAGTTTTGGTGATACAAAATCATTTTATTTGATTAATAGCTACATTTTTCGTCTATTATCTTCTTGAATGCTTGAAGGAATACATTTGTTTGGCATCATTTTGATTTCAAAAGAAAACATAAATAATAACCTATTTCAAGGTGAAATTTTGTAGGGGTTTTATGTAGAGGTATTGGATACATTCTTGAGAAGCATTATTTAAGAGTTGGGTTTGAAAAAGAAATGAAGATTTTTGTTTACTAAGAGGCCTAAATGTTTATCTTTTAGATTATGGAAATTTGGTTGGAAATTGGTTGTTTTAGCTTAAAATATTAAGGAGTTTAAAGATTTTAAAGGGTTCTTGTATATTTATGTGCACAATTTTAGAAATTTGAAGTTTTCTATATCCTTTGTTTGAGATAAGATAATATTTATATCTTGCATGATGATTTTTTTTGTTTTCAAAAGAGTTTGTTAGCAATATTTAGGGATCATCTTGAATGATAATGGATTTTATTTGAAAAATCATAATATTGAAGCTTGGGATTGTTTTCTCTCATTTATAAACAAACATTTCATAGACATGTTTCAAACTACAAGCAATTAATATTTTTTAAGGTTGGAGGGATAGTCCTAAGGTTTATACATAGGTTTTTTGAATGAATTTTGGCTTTCATATATATAATAAAGGCATGACTTGTTAAAATGATGTAACAATGATCAATGTTAGATTCACTTTGATCATAGACATATTTGAAAGAAATATAATCACAAATTGTGTTTTTAGTGCTTGGCAATTTTCAATATGCTCAATGCTTTGATTAGTGATTGAAATGGATCTTCATATCATGCCATTGTATGGAAACACAATCATTTTTTACTAGAATATACTAATGGTTAACTTTTTAGTTGCATGATGACACGATGAAGTAGACTATTTGTTTCGAAGTAAAAAATTGTAATGAAGGTTGAGATGACTAGAATATAGTGGAATTTATTTCATGATTATTCTTTGTTTTAGTTGACATGCAATGTCATTAGTCCTGGTTGATTAAATTAGAAGTTGAGATAACTAAATTTATGGTTGATTGTATGAAAATATTTCAAGTTAACTAAAGTTTGAACATCACTAAAACATACAAGAGGAAGCATCATTGCTTACCCCTTTAGTGTTAAGATAAAAGAATAGAATAATAGTGGGCCCACATTTAACTATGCTAATTATTACCCCCAGGGATTTCATCTAGATTTTTTTTGTTTCAAGTTTATTCTAGAGCATTCCATCTTCCTATTTTGGAATTTCTTGGTTAGCCACTTTTTCCTATGCTAGAATTTTGTGTTGCTAGATGGGTCTGTTACCATGGGTGGTGAAATATTATGAATTGAGCCTTCCTCTTGTGAGGGGTTGATCCCACATAACTGGGTTACAATTGCATTGAGGAATGAAAATTGCCCGTGCACCAAAAAAAGTTTTGGAGGGGTTCTGTCAAACAAGGGTGTTTGTTAGAACCCAAAAATGGGTTCGTGAGGAAGAAGAAAATTTTGTGGCAAATTATTCATAAAGGTGGGCTTACTATGTTTATGGAGAAGATAAATGGCTTTGACCTAGTGCTTTCATGAGAATTTTCAAAGTCTTGGAAAGGTAGAAAGGTTACTATTAGAGGCATAAGTTTTGAGTTTACCAAGAAAAGTATTGTGGTTTCTATAGGTCTTCCCATGGAGGGAAAAGATTCACAAGGTGAGTAGAAAAAAAAGGAAGGAAGACATGGAGGCCTTCCTTAAAGGAAGAGAAAAATCGGCTAAATTCCAGGTGAGATATTGTGAGGCCCTACCTTTCCCCTGGGACAAGGTTAGTTTCTATTTGATCAAGTATATTACTTTAGAAGAGTGCTTCAAGTGTGTTTACTCCTGTCATTTCCTCCTCAACCATTTTAGGCATAAAAAGATTATAAATTTTCTTTTTTTTGTTGATGTCTTTAGAATAGTCTATTGTCAATGTTGTGCTTGACAAAATGGAGCTCCCTCTACATTAATGGTTAATATTCCATCTTTTTCTATGTGAGAAAGATACAATGGTCTTACCTAGACCTAACCCTAGATTTGTGGTGTGTGACAAAGGTCAGTCAAAAGGATGTTTCTATAGCTCATCTAAAGGTGTTTTTAACCCTTCTCCTGAGGTAGTTACCATAAAATTTCCTTCCTCTAAGCCTTTTGTTTCTTGTCCTATTACTAGAGCTATGCTTGGTAGGTCCCTGCCTCTCCCTTATCTCCTAAGCTAGATAATTTTGTTAATGCCAATCTTGGTAGCATTGTGGATCCCATTCTTAGAGATAAATGTAAGTGGATTTTGGATGAGCCCCCCTCTAGTGATAGGGGTATTGCCTCTTCTATTAATCTAGGTATTCAAGGTAACAATATCTCTAAGTAGGTGAATCATTTGGATAGGGATGGGAACAAGGTTCCTATTTACCTGTATTTCTCGAACCATGAGAAAATTGAATCCATATTCAAAGCCTTGGAAGATAACTTCAACTTATAACATAGTATCTAAAAGTGATTGAAGGTTGAAAATGATAAACTAAAGGAAAGGATTTGTAATCTATATAGTTAGGTCAATGTTGATTCTATAGAACCAAAGATGATGGTTAAATTCTTGAATAAAGAGTGGGAGAATGCCAAGACTAATAGTGTTTCGTAAGCTGAAATAGATGATCTTAAGACTAGACTAGTGAACATGGAGAACAAATCTAGGATGAGTTGATGTTGTTGTTGGAGAAAGAATTATTCATTTAAGAAGAACCAAAATTAAAATTTATTCTATGAGTATCACTTTGCTTTGTGATATCTTTCTTAAGAGGAAGAATCCAATTAGGAGTGAGGGGCCCAAAAAGAGAACTCATTCTTAGTGTAATGTAGAAAATTGTGTACTCTCACAATTTAATGTTGTGTTTTGACTTGCTTTGGTGTCCACTCTTCTAGTATGTTTCTAGGGCCATTTGAGCCTAACCTTGGGGCCTATTTTACCTTTCACTAAGGTTTTCCAAAATTCATACCACATAGTTATTTCTCTTAATTTTCTAAGAACATGTGTTGAATATTAACAAATCTTCTTAGGATGCAAGCGTGACGCATAGATGTCTGCGCGATGCACTGGCATAAGGTGAAGATTCTAAAATTAATACCATTGATTCTCTCACCTTGTCACTCAATTTCATTAGTGGTAACTCTCACGCAACAATGAAATGACCTTTGTAAGCATGCTTGACCCTCTCAATTTATCATTCTTTCATGCAAAAATAAGAAATTGAAACAATTGCTCTCTCTCTCTCTTTGCAACTCTATATTATTGAAAAAGATCATTCTTGGCTCTCATAAAATAATTTTTTGGTGATTCTGGAGCTTCTCCTAAGTTGCAACACCTCTTCTTTCAGCTTTGTGGGTTTTCCTACTTGCAACTTGTTCATTATGGAGGCTCTCTTCCAAGGGTTTGGTGTTGTTCACATATAGATTTTGACCTCAAGGAGCTTGTAGCCTCCTCCATTGCTTCAAAACTTAGTAACATTGTTTCATTGTAAAGGAATAGTGTTATTCATTGGTTTTATTATACATTACATTGCCTATATCTTGGAAAACTTGTGGTGTAGACCACCACCCTATTTTCCTTACACACACTAGGGTATTCTTCCCCATAGACAAGGGTTGGTTCTTAGTTTTATTTATTGTCACTGTTGTTATTTTACTAGACAAACTTAGGAAGTAAGAGCACACATTTTTCAATATTTTTCCATATTGGTTGTCCGTGGAGGTCGAAAGACCAATATAGGGGCTTGACCTGAAGACAAGCTCCCAAAAAAGCCCAACAAATTTTCTTGGTCTTTTCTATTGCAGGTATTTGAAGAAATTCAATCACACGAGAGTTTGATAATCTCTTCCTCTTCATTTCATTTTTCTATTTGGTCTTTTCAATCATTCAACTAGCTACTTCAATGTGTTTTCCCATTGATTTTGTGATTTGTTATGATGTTGGGTCCTCATTTTGGATCCATGTGCAGTCTGAGTAACTAGGTGAATCTAGGTAGAAGCATACAATAAGGATTTTTTGGATTTTACTGTCATATGTATGATAGCATGATGCATTGGCATCCTGGGCTAAGGTTCTCCCCTTCTGGTGCTAGGTGCCTTTATTAATTCTATTCTCTATTATGAATTTATTTATGTAATCTAGTATTTAAATTCTTAGAATAAATTGTAGTTTCATTGATGTACCTTTACACTTTAGCTTATCGAAAGAAGCTATTTTCTAAGTATAAAGAAATTATAAGGTTTAGCTAGAGTTATTTTTCTCTTCTTGATTGGATAGTAGCATAATACACTTCTCTGAAGCTAGTTAGATCCTAGTGTAATGTCTTGAAATTTAATTCTAGCAAGAAATTGTAGTCCTTCTTACAAAAAATACAATTTTGTTATTACATTTTGGTGAACCTAACTTTGTTCAATTGTATTTCTCTTCTTAATATACTTTTGTTCTTCTTTTGTTTAGGGAAAACAAGAATTCAACTATGTTAGATCTATTTCTCCAAACCTTCACAACTTTTGATGATCCTTTTACTAGTGAAGATTTTGTAATGTTAGATGAAGCCATTGATGACTTCATTGATGTCACTTATTCCTCTTCTCCTTTAAAACATTCTTCTTCTAAATAGTTGATCAACACAATTTACATTTCTAGTCCTACATAAGAACCTATGAAGTTGAAAATTGTGGTACATCTTCATTCCAATACACAAGAAACTTCTAAACTAGTAATCACTATTTAAGGTGCTCGAAACACACCTCGACCTTCGAATTACTTCACTTAAATTGCAAAATATATAACATTAAACATGTCGGGGCCTCCACGTTATTATGCGGTAGTCCACACATATAATATGAGGTGAAACAAATAGACTACATGCTTGTCCTTTTTTCCCTCCCAACTTCTCCTATTCTTCCCCCAACTCCCCATCTTTCTCAAAATACTACAATAGAGTATGATCTTGTAGAGCAGCTTTGTGCTACTGGTGAAGGAGCACCTTCATAAACTGATGCTTCATAGACTAATTTTTGGAGTTTGATTAAATTTTAATGGTTCAACATTGTAATAAGGTTATTTGAGTCATCTTTCATGTGTTAAGGTCCTAGGAGGGGTTTAATGTTTAAGTCTTATGTCCATTTTTGACAAGTTGTCATACAAAATGTAAAATTTCAAAGGATGTAAAATGAGGGAAGGTGAGGAGTCATTTGGCTCTTAGTTCGTTCCAAGGAAGTTAGGAACTGAAGAGTCAAATTGGAATGCCTTTAAAAGGTCTTGTAACCATTAGGAATTCGTGGGTGATTGAATGTAAGAAATTGATCAAGTTAAAACACTATTTTCTGTGTATTCCTTCAGAAATTCACTATTTTTTGACTGTGTACGGCCTGGTACGGACATAAAATGATGCCTAATTAGTTGCAAGTGGTAATATAATCAATCACCCTCCATTTCCATTTTGTTGCATGCGAATTGATGTTGTATTGAGTTAGATATTGAGGATTTTGTCAAAATTGTCAATACCCTGTCTTAGGGTAAACAGTCAGCATTTAAATTTGTGTTTCTCCATGTCTAGCCATTGGAAATTGCTATAAACTTGTGGATAAGGAGATTTATGTGTGTTCTAAAGGATTCATAAGTTGCAGGTTTCTAATGCTTGATTTTGGTCAGTTTTTACAAAGCCCTAGGTCTGTAAACTGTGCAAAATTCTAGAAATTGACAGTGTTCAGTGGATATTTTATGTTTTGGACAATGCAAATGGTATCCTCCTTGGTGAAAGTGATTTGAAAGGGGTATGTTGTTTATTTTGAGCCCTCCTTAAGTTGTATTTGACAAAAGAATGAAGGTTCACATCCTCTAATAAGCCTGTCCTGTCAGTACTAAGTATAACAGTCACAGTCATGACTGAGAATGAGTCAATTTTGTATTCTAATAGTGCTTGTAAACCCTAGAGGGATGTGGGACACGATGTTTTAAGTGTTTTCAATCAATAGGAAACTTTGCAAGAGTCTCTTATTGGGATAATGCCAAGAATGACACAAGAGTGACAGTTTAGAAGCCTATTTAGGCCTAATTGGTTTGGTGACAGTCTTTGTTTAGTAATACTTTCCAAAGTAAGCTATGTTGATCTTTTGGTATGTTGATAATAAGGATAATGGGTATCTCAAAAGTCTTAGACAGTCTTGAATGGAGGTCTACACTAAAAGTTATGCACTGACAGTCCCTAAAACAGGGCTACTAGGAGTTATGACAGTCAATGAAGAGATGGTTGCTTATATGGTGGGACAGACCTTGGTGATTGTTTGTTTTGATTGAGTTAAGGTTCCTAGAGGTTAAGAAAGATAGCTAAGATCTTGTTTGGGTCAGAGTAATTGGAAATCCAAGAATGCTTGAGTAGAGGCCATTGTATGGTTCTCTTGTGGACCTGAGGTATCAAATGGTTTGAGAGTCCACTGTCAAAGTGCAGTCAAACTATCATTTGCTGTCCTCTATCCTTGCAAGTATAGAACATAGTTATTTGGTCAGAGACCATGTGTTGGTTATGTGTTGAACAAGTTTGTGTTGATTAGTTATAGTATGAGTGCCATAATTGCACATTAAGAATAGTCTATGAAGGAATGAGATTGAGAGACAGAGTTTTGCTTCTTTTCCTCTACATCAAATTGGTATCAGAGCTAGAGAAAGATTTGGGTGTTGTATTTGTTCCTGTCACTGAGAAGGCAGGTGAAGAACTGAAGGAAAGATTGTGTTGGTGACCATTATTTGTTTGCTAAGTTGTTTGGTTGCAGGTGCTTGGTCCATCTAGCTGCAGAAGGATGTTTTCTAAGGTTGTGTGTGTGGGTAGACAAGATGAGGTTTGTCATGACCATTCTCCAATGGAGATTAGGTTGGATAAGGGTGCAGAGAGAAACCACTAAGGAGAGAGTGGTAGGTGCATCACCAGGATCTGCTATTGGGTGAGATGAATGGTTTGGTGAGTTGGTGTTGTGAAGCAGTAGAGAGATGAATACTTGACTGAAGAAGCACTTGATGTTGTAGCCTGAAGAGTACTCCACTGATGGGAGTAGAAGGAGCCTGAAGAAGCTCTAAAGTTGATAGTTTGATTTGTTGGTTGGTTGGTCATCATTTCTATTAGTCTAAAGTTTGGAAGATTGAAGCTGAGAAGATTGAAGATAGAGACAGACAGAGGAAATGTAGAAAAAGATTTTTGTTGTAGGTACATTTCCAAGGGACTTGGAAATTTTGTTGGTTGGTTGTATGGTGCATGAGCACCTTCATAAACTGATGCTCATACACTAATTTTTGGAGTTTGATTAAATTTTAATGGTTTAACATTGTAATAAGGTTATTTGAGTCATCTTTCATGTGTTAAGGTCCTAGG
This sequence comes from Cunninghamia lanceolata, assembly GCA_027924645.1. Lineage (NCBI taxonomy): Eukaryota > Viridiplantae > Streptophyta > Pinopsida > Cupressales > Cupressaceae > Cunninghamia > Cunninghamia lanceolata. Next base: position 560,769 of record BSBN01000141.1, on the reverse strand, counting down.
AGGGGTTTAATGTTTAAGTCTTATGTCTATTTTTGACAAGTTGTCATACAAAATGTAAAATTTCAAAAGATGTAAAATGAGGGAAGGTGAAGAGTCATTTGGCTCTTAGTTTGTTCCAAGAAAGTTAGGAACTGAAGAGTCAAGTTGGAATGCCTTTAAAAGGCCTTGTAACCATTAGGAATTCGTGGGTGATTGAATGTAAGAAATTGATCAAGTTAAAACACTATTTTCTATGTATTCCTTCATAAATTCACTATTTTTGGATTGTGTACGGCCTGGTACGGACGGGAAATGATGCCTAATTAGTTGCAAGTGGTAATATAATCAATCATCCTCCATTTCCATTTTTTTGCATGCGAATTGATGTTGTATTGAGTTAGATATTGAGGATTTTGTCAAAACTGTCAATAACCTGTCTTAGGGTAAACAATCAGCATTTAAATTTGTGTTTCTCCATGTCTAGCCATTGGAAATTGCTATAAACTTGTGGATAAGGAGATTTATGTGTGTTCTAAAGGATTCATAAGTTGCAGGTTTCTAATGCTCGATTTTGGTTAGTTTTTACAAAGCCCTAGGTCTGCAAACTGTGCAAAATTCTGGAAATTGACAGTGTTCAGTGGATATTTTATGTTTTGGACAATGTAAAGGGTATCCTCCTTGGTGACAATGATTTGAAAGGGGTATGTTGTTTATTTTGAGCCCTCCTTAAGTTGTATTTGACAAAAGAATGAAGGTTCACATCCTCTAATAAGCCTGTCCTGTCAGTACTAAGTATAACAGTCACAGTCATGACTGAGAATGAATCAATTTTGTATTCTAATAGTGCTTGTAAACCCTAGAGGGATGTGGGATAAGATGTTTTAAGTGTTTTCAATCAATAGTAAACTTTGCAAGAGTCTCTTATTGGGATAATGCCAAGAATGACACAAGAGTGACAGTTTGGAAGCCTATTTAGGCCTAATTGGTTTGGTGACAGTCTTTGTTTAGTAATAATTTCCAAAGTAAGCTATGTTGATCTTTTGGTATGTTGATAATAAGGATAATTGGTATCTCAAAAGTCTTAGACAGTCTTGAATGGAGGTCTATACTGAAAGTTATGCACTGACAATCCCTAAAACAGGGCTACTAGGAGTTATGACAGTCAATGAAGAGATGGTTGCTTGTATGGTGGGACAAACCTTGGTGATTGTTTGTTTTGATTGAGTTAAGGTTCCTAGAGGTTGAGAAAGACAACTAAGATCTTGTTTGGGTTAGAGTAATTGGAAATCCAAGAATGCTTGAGTAGAGGCCATTGTATGGTTCTCTTGTGGACCTGAGGTATCAAATGGTTTGAGAGTCCACTGTCAAAGTGCAGTCAAACTATCATTTGCTGTCCTCTATCCTTGCAAGTACAGAACATAGTTATTTGGTCAGAGACCATGTGTTGGTTATGTGTTGAACAAGTTTGTGTTGATTGGTTATAGTATGAGTGCCATAATTGCACATTAAGAATAGTCTATGAAGGAATGAGATTGAGAGACAAAGTTTTGCTTCTTTTCCTCTGCATCAGCTACTCCTGCTAAGATATCTCTTTGGGAGCTTGTTCAAACTTCACCCACATATCATGGTATGCTCCAAGAATCCTTATAAAAGATCCCAACGACATCTTTTGCTAGGCCAAATGGTGTATCTACCTTGCTTGTTTTTAACTATACGAATTCTCCAGACATTGTATTCCAACAATATGAGTTACCCTCTTTACAGGTTCATAAACAAAATGACCCTCTTCTTATCATTATTGGGATTAATTATTTTGGTATCAAACATACCCTTATTGATAATGGTTTGGGTCTTAACGTTTGTAGCATAGACTTGTTAATTCATAACAATATTGATATGTCTTATATATTTCCAACAAATCTCTCTATTCATGGCTTTGAAAATACAGGTAGGCAAACTCTGGGCACAATCACATTACTGATTGAATTGAGCCCCTTTTAATTTACCCACTCTTGTTCATGTCTTGCTTGGAGATTTATCTTATAATCTCCTTGGTAGGCTGTGGATTCATGCCATGGGTGTAGTTCCATCTACCTTGCATGGATCTATCAAATTTGTCTATGAAAAAAAAAATTACACAATAAAAGATGATCCATATCCCTTGCAATATTGTCAATAAGCGGATCTTGTGAATCAGCCTGACACATCTCCAACACTCCAAAATCTTATTCCTTCTTCAAAAAAAGGTGATTCACCATCTTCAACTCATACTCAAGAAGTTGAAAATGATAAAAAATCATCTTCTAACACATGTCCAGGTGATGATTAGGGTTCATTGGATTTTACACCATCCTTTATAGGAGAGTATAAAATCAATCCATCTTATTTTGACATTCCAAAGGTTCACTCTATTTCCTTAGTTCCAAACACTTCACCTACAACAACTAAAACTTCTTCTCCATGTTCTCCTAAAGATTCATGTGACTATACATGTCCACTAACGGCGATCCTCCTTCCTTCATGGAGATGCAATTCTATTACGGCCATGGTTTTCATATTCTCACTAGTATCAGTAATAAATACAATGGATGTGGACAAAAAGAGCAAGGTATCAAGAGCTGTGGTTTTCATATTCTAATCTATATTATTCTTCTACGAGTCTTGGATACCATCCTATTAGACCCTCCAAAGCCTCTAATCATGACTATATAGATGTTAATATGATTTATACATCTCCAAGTTCTCCTTTCCTTCCTCTCTTACATCCAGAACTCATAATGCATGATTATGAATCTCATATTCCTCCACTAGATTATTTTTCTACAGACGATCTCTTGCTGAACTCCTGGTGGTATATGATCATATGCCTACATCTCATCATGATCATGGATTTCCCCATTGTCTCAATGCAGAAGCATACTTTGGGGAATCTATTGACTTATCTAATGATATCTCTCTATCTCCTGATAACTCTCAAGAATTTTCTCATTCATCTGATCCTCAAGACCGTAGCACTCTCCTTGTTGGAGATACTATCAATGACCTGATGAATCCTAAAGACAATGATAAATCCATACAAATAGGACAATGCTTGGCCTCAAAAGAGTGACAAGAACATTAAAATCTCCTACATGAATTCCCTAATTTATTTGCCTGGTCCTACGAGGATATGCCCAATATCGACCCACATGTCAATAATATCATGCTTTATCTTGATGCCCAGCTAGTAAAACAAAAAATTCAAAAAATGAATCCCAAGGTAGCTTTAATAGTCAAGGCTAAGATAGAAAATCTCTTTCAAGTTTGTTTTATCCACCCCATAGACTATTCACCTTGAATTTAAAATATTATAGCTATCACTAAACCCAACAACTGTATTCGAATTTGCATTGATTTTTGAGATCTCAACAAAGCATCCTTAAAGGATGACTTTCTTCTTCCAAATACAGACATGATAGTTGAATCAACAACCAACCATGCCTTTCTTTCTTTCATGGATGGTTTTTTAGGCTATAAATAAATTCTCATCAACCCCCAAGATCAGTGCAAAACTGCATTTACTTCACTTTGGGGAAATTTATGTTATGTGGTCACGTTGTTTGGACTAAAGAATGCTAGTGTAACATATCGACATGTGATGACCCTTATTTTTCATGAATTTATTCACAATAACTTATAAGATTACATTGATGATATCTTGACCAAATCTATTTTGCACCAAGATTGAATGGACAAAATCTTCATTGCATCTTTGAACGCATTTGCCTCTACAACACGTGACTAAATCCTCATAAGCATGTCTTTGGTGTAGACACTGGAAAACTATTAGGATTTATAGTTTCACATCATGGTATTGAGGTTGATATGAACAAGATCGATGCTATTGTGAATATGCCACCACTGACAAATAGATCTTTGAACTCCAAATTTTACATGGAAAGGTTTAGGCTATTCATCATTTTATTTCACCACTCATAGACCGCACTCTTCCATTTACACATCTTCTTAAAAAGAATGTCCACTTCGATTGGAACGAGAATTGCTAAAATGCCTTTGATGATCTTAAGTGTTATTTGGCTAATCCTCCTATTCTAATGCCAGCTATTATGAGACATCCTTTTCTTCTTTACACTTCTACGTCACCTCATGCTTTGTCTACTTTACTAGCCTAGCATGATGATGTAGGTAAGGAATACGTTGTGTACTATATCAATTGACCTTACTAGATTATGAAACTCACTATTCAACAACAGAGAAACATTTTCTAGCTCTTGTATTTGTGATGCATAAGATGAGACATTATCTTCTCCATGCTAAAATGCATATTATCATAAATTTTGATCCACTTAAGCATCATTTCTCCAAAACAAACGTATCAAGTTACTTAGCTAAATGGGAATGTTTCTAACTAAGTTTGATCTTAAGTTTGTCTCTTATAAGGTAATTAAAGGACAAGCATCAACCAACCATTTGGCTAAAGCCTCTTCTCCTTTTGCTATCCCTAATCAAGATTCTTTCTCTAACAATCATATCCTCTCATTGGATGATGACCATCCATGGGAATTATTCTTTTATGGATCTATGTGTAGAACCAGCTTCGAAGCTAGTGTAATAATAGCTCCTCCTTTGGGTAAGCCAATTCCCTTTTCCTTTCATCTAAATTTTCTATGTACAAATAACATCATTAAGTATGAATCCCTTATTACTGGTTTATGTGTTGTGCTATCCCTTAATATAAAATTCATTCATGTTTATGGTGATTCATAGTTGATAATAAAGCAAGTCACTGAAACTTATCAGGCTAAGCATGATAAGTTATCTCAGTATTGGGATTTAACTTTATCATTTCTTAATAAATTCTCTTCTTTTACTATTGATATTATTCCACATAAAGATAATTGTCATGTGGATGCAATGGTGAGCACTACCTCTCTTGTACCCTTTGACGATTCAGTTAATGACTATCTTTTTGTAATTAACACTCTTTGCCTACCTTCCATCTTTGATAATTCATCTTTTGACACTCTCTTTTGTTATAATGTCAATTTTGAGGAATTTTACTCCCATATATTTAATTATTTGCACGATGGTACATTCTTGAATGCTTCTTCAAAAAGTGCTTGAACTCAAATTCGTAAGCTTGAGGTGCGATATATTATTCTTTCTAATACTCTCTATCATCAAGACTACAATGGTCTCCTTCTTCGTTGTTTAACTAAGGTTGGAATTCCCATTTGTCTTGTAGAGGCCCACTTAGGAGCCTATGGGGGCATTTTGGTGGAAGAGCCCTCAATGTCAACAACATATCAATTTAATTCGAGCTCTCGCATACGAACTTCATGCCTAGGTATCACCTTGGCCATTCTCAGTTTGGGGGATTGGATTTTATTGGAAAAATTTCTCCTCCTTCTAAAGATCACACATTTATCCTCATTTCCATAGATTACTTCACAAAATGGGTCAAATTTATCCCACTTTGATGCGTGATTGCGGAAGTTATCTGTCATTTTATTTTTGACAATATCATTTCTCACTTTGGACTTCCTTCCACCTTTATTTTTGATAATGGTACCTCATTTAAGAACAAGGTCATGAAGGAATTCCTTGAGGAATTTCACATTCAACAACACTTCTCTATGCCATACTATCCACAGTCTAATGGCCAAATAGAAGCTTCCAAAAAAAAATTGAATAGATTCTTCATAAAACCATTAACAAACATGGTAAAGATTGGTAAACTCAACTTTCCTATGCATTATGGGCCTATTACATGAGTATTTGAATACGGCTATGAGAACTACATCATACAATCTCATCTATGGTGTCGATGCCATCATGCCTTTAGAGTTGAAAATTCCTTCTTTGCATGTTTCCCTCCAAGGCCTTATTGACGACAACACTTATCATGATCAACATCTTTTACAACTTGAAATGCTCGATGAACAACATATCAACGCTCTCGAACATCTTCAAGCATATCAAAAGATTTTGAATTGCATCTATAATCAATAAGTTCTACATCGATCATTTCAAATAGGTGACTTGGTTCTATATGAAAATCAACGTAATGTGAATGCCCCTCCTGGTACTATTGTCACATAGATTTGCACCCAGTGTTGAAGGCTTTAAGGGCTCCAACAATCTAATGAAACATTGAGATGACCTGTAGGTGTGGGACCCTATACGGACGCCAAATCTCCAGGGAGAGGTTGGTTCCTTTTGATGAATAAGGGAAATTCAGCGAGCCTAAGACTAAACCTAATCTATCCACCTGATATGAAAAGAGGAAGAATGAGTAAAACTGAAATGGAAGGGGAGGTGATACACCAGGTTTGAATAAAGAACATTCACAGAGCTAAGATGCACATATAAAGAAATACAACTGATAAACTTAAAAAATAGATCATGAAGATTTTAATAGAGGTAAAGAATGGATTGCCAAGAATTAAACATTCACAAACAATAACCAATTCTAAGACTACACAAAGTTAAAAGGCATGAAAAGGTAAACACCATATGTATTGATCAAGAGGCACAATTACAATAGAGGAAAGTTTTGTCTGGAATACAGAAGCATAAGACTAACTATCTTCCAACCTTTTTTACATCTTACATTCATGCATATATAGCATCTGATTCCAAAATGACCTAATTAGGTTACAATAAATTTGCCCCTATGGGCTCTATCATAAAATATCTCCACAAAAGTGATGTCAGCTTGCAAGAATTCATTGCAGAAAATATCTGAAGACCTGGGCAGATGAAAGATATTTTGGGTCATCAATGCGAGCTACTAAATCATTCATCTATAACCATTAATGCAAAATATCTGCATCTGAGAAATTTCTACAACACTTCAATTCGACTCCAGATGTGTCTTGTCAGCCGAGTCTGCATATCCTTCTTCAGTCAGCAGCCATCCTGATATCCAGGGGCATATCTAGATCATAGGATTTGGATCATATTTTCAAAGTGAGAATATCCCAAAAAAAAGCTCGCCAAATGAAAGAGAAGGAAAATCTAAGCACTTTTACCTTTTGGATCATGTAGAAATTCCTCAAGATGAGGGAGATATTCATGGTCAAAGTTGCTGTCAATAGCCATATGGATGTCCACGTGTCATCATCTCGCAGTCACACAGAAGGAACATGACATCACCTTTAGTGGCCTATGGGTTATGCGATATCCAGATGCACATGTCAATTCTTTCTCCACAGCATGGAGGGCCTGTCACCCACATGGATATTAAGTTTTAATATCTAGGCGCTAACTTAATATCCAGATGCCTTTTGAATATCCTGATGATGTCATCGACATGAAGAGCTTTGTTGAAGAGGAGATCTGGATGACATCATTATGATACTTTATCAATGCAGGATAATATGCCGAAGGCGGAATGTCCAGATGACATCATCATCATATGCATTTCTTTGGGGAGGGGGTCTAGATGACATCATCAGGACATTCGCAAAGGCATGAATATCGAGAAAATTCAAACATTAGGAAATATCTAGATGACGTCATCATCATATTCACTAGGGTCTGCACATTTGCAAAGGACCCAGATATTAGTTAAGATCTGGGTGTTTAGAAAACATCCGGATATTAACTAAGGTCTGAATATGAAGGGATATCGAGACCTTAGCTAAGGTCCTAGATATTAAGATAATATCTGGGATATTAGCTAAGATCCGAATGACATCATTAGGATATTCATACCAAAATGACTAAGTACGAAGATGGGAAAACCCTGCAAAGGAAGGCATTTGAAGACAAAAGGTTTCTGGGTTTTTCTGGGTTTTTTGGGGTTTTTTGTAAGGATGGGCATTGGGATTTTGAAGAATTTAAGGCCTACAGGGCTATATCCTAGGGGATATCTAGGAGATTTTTAAGGTGAACTATTTGACTCTGGACAAAGGAAAATGGGTCAACATTTTGGTGACCTCTCAGGGATGTTTGCCTGCTAAACAAATAGATCAGTGGCCTTAAGCATCCATTGGGCATGGGGTCAAAAGAGGAGTGAAGTAGGTCAAGACAACTGAAATTTTCCTCCCAAAACACATAAAAGGAAAGAGGCCTACATTCTCCTAATGACAATGCAGCCTATGTAAGAGCACTTAGGGAAAGGGAAACCTAAAATAGAAATGAACTAGAACAATATGTACAAGATCCCATACCAACCTTAATGGTAAGGTTTGAGATGAATCCCATTAAATGAAATGGGTAGAACTTCACCATCCAGCCTTGAAAGAATGAATGCATTTGCTTGTTTGCTGTTGCTGATGATGTATTTGTTAGTGTAGGTTTTTATTTCCTAGTTGGGTTATTTATTTTTCCCCTATATTCCTAGGTTTTTCCTACACTTCTATTAATCTCGCTTAGGTTAATAAAGCATGTCTTATTGTTAGTGTGAAAAGGGTTACTTTGCTATCTAGCTCTTTCTTAGCTTGTTCTCCACCTTAGCTCTTTTCACACTAGGTTAAGCTTCTTAGGGACTTTTTCACTTTATCCCACATTGGTTGTGTATTGAGTTTCTTGGGTGGAATATCCTATATATACCTACCTCTTGCTCTCATATGAGCATCCCATTCTATTGTAATGCTTTGCATTCTCTTGAGTTGAATACAATTTATTTAGCTCATATCTGATTTCTATTTTGCTTTCTCTCAATCACTTGCATGCTTGGGTAGAAATCTAACAGTATGGGCCACTCCAAAGTGCATCAAACTTGGTGTGGCCTCCTGGTTTGGCTCGGTCTGCATCCCATTTCAGAACAAGATCACCTTCTTTGAAGGTCTGGGCCTTGGCCTTCTCGTCAAAATATGTTTTGGTTTGCATCTGATGTTCTTTTAATGTGATCATGGCTGACTGTATTTTTTCTTCTAATTCAGTTAATTTAGCCATCCTAATAGACCTTGCATCTTCTCCTTCTATCTCCAATTGATGAGCTAGATCTAATGCAAGAAGCTCTAAGGATATAGGCAATCTATCCTTTCTTCCATACACTAGAATAAAAGGAGAGTTCCCAATGGATCTCTTGTAGGTGATCCTATCAGTCCAAAGAGCTAATCTGACCTTAGTATGCCATTGCCTCTGGTTTGTCTCCATGGTCCTCTTCAGAATTCTGATCAGGTTCTTATTGGTCAATTCAACCAGCTCATTACCTTGGGGGTAATAATTGGATGAAGTCTTCAAGAATACATTATACTTAAGTGCCCAATTAACAATCCTAAAACTAGCGAATGCTTTTGCATTATCAAAAATAATAGTTTGAGTTCTAAACTTGGTCACGATTTCTTCCAAGAAATCTATGATAGATGACTTAGTGGCCTCATTATGTGGGACTGCTTCAACCCACCTGGTGAATTAATCCGTTGCAGTCAAAACCCACCTATGACCAACATTGGAAGAGGGATTTGTCATGCCAATGAAATCTATTCCCCACTACAAAAAGGACTGATCATCCTGAATAGGGTGGAGTGGGAGCGCTGCCAATCTTCTCTTTCTAGCAAAGAGAGCACACTCTTTGCATCTTCTTACCCACATATGGACATCACTGAATAATGTGGGCCAAAAGTAACCTGTCCTCATTATTTTCATTATTGTAGCTCTAACAGAGAAATGGCCACCAGCTGAGCTAGCATGAAACTCACTAAGAAGTCTATCGACCTGATCTTCTTCTATGCATCTCAGTAAGGCTCCATCCAAGTTTCTCTTGAAGAGAATACCATCTACTAAGGCATAAGGGATAGACTGCAGCCTAAAATGTCTTCTTTTGGTTATGTCCAGTCCATAGGGATACTCACCAGTGGATAGGAAACCAACCATATCTGTCGTCCAAGAGCTCACAAGTGATGGCTCAGCTGTAGGTTCCTCCTCATTCAAATGGTAAGATGAATTCACTTCATCTACTGATGTCTGAGCTAGCTGTTCACATAATCCTCTACCTCTAATCAACTTAGTGGATTTCATGATCACATCATACTCCAGGATCTTGGTGACCCAGCTAACTTTTTTTTCACTAATCTTTATCCCCATTATGTAATCTCCCACACTAGGATGAGAAACTAAAACTTTAATATGATTATTTGCCAACATATATCTAAATTTCTTTAAAGCTCTAATAATGGCAAATACTTGTTTATCCATGGGGCTATATCTGACCTCATAGTCTTTCAAGGTCTGACTGAAGAAAGCTAGGGGTTGCTCTAGTCCTTGTTCATTTTGCTGCATCAAGACAGCAACAATGTTGTTCTCTCCTCCATACACATAGAGGACAAAGTCCTTCTCATAATTTGGGTTCATGAGAGTCGGTGCTTGGGGAATCTCTTCCTTGATCTTTTTAAAACCATCATTCCCCTCCTTAGTCCATCTGAAGACTATATATTTCTTGAGCATAAGGGTTAGAGGCTTCACTAAGCCAGCGCAGTAAGGAATGAACTTCCTAACAAAGTTGATCTACCCTAGAAATGATTGTAAGGCCTTTTTGTGAGCAGGCAGGGGAAGAGAAAGTAGAGTAGATGTTTTATCAGGATATACAGATATCCCATTCTTAGACACTATGTGGCCCAAAAGATTACCTTGGACAATAGTAAAAATACATTTCTTGGGGTTCGGAGACAACCCCAAACTCTCTGCATCTCTGGAAAACTTTCTCCAGGTGATCCATGTGATTTTCTCCCTTATTGGAGAAGACTGTGATGTCATCCAGATAAATCAGAATGAACTTGTTTATAAATCCTTTGAAGTCAATATCCATTTCCCTTTGAAATGTAGCACCAACATCAGACAAACCAAATGGCATCTTTGCATATGCCATGATTCCACATTTGGTTGTGAATGTTGTCTTAAATCTATCCTCCTCTCTGACAATGATCTGATTATAGCCAGAGAAGCCATCTAATAATGAAAACCTCTCTGCCCCTACAACTGTTTGTAAAATTTTATCCATAGAGGGTAGAGGGTAATGATCCTTTAAAGAAGTCCAATTCAGGTCCCTAAAGTCTACACAGAGCCTGATCTCTCCATTTTTCTTTCTCACAGGAACTAGATTAGCAACCCAAGTAGAATACTTGATAGGGAAGATAATCCTTGCTTGTATGAGCTTAGCAAGCTCTTTCCTCATAAGTGGCTTGATTTTTGGATTTATAGGTTGCTGCTTTTAGCGAACCAGTTTACAATTAGGATCCATATCGATGGCATGTTGAGCCATATTTAGATCAAATCCTTTAAGATCTTCATATGTCCATGCTAGGTTATCATTGTACTTCTGGGAAAGTCTTATGAATTCTTGCTCCTCTACATCACCACATACCTTTCCTAGCAATAAATCTTTATCTTGGGCAATGGTTACCTTTTGGTAATCTTCTTTCTTGAAGGTCATGTTGTTCCTTTCACCCCTGAACTCATCACCATAGCTAAAAATTACCTCAAGGGTCACTAGATCCTTGGGTAGCTTGTTTGATTTGAGTTGGATGATCTGATCACCATAGCACTCGTGCAACCTAGGTTGTGCCCTTGAAGAGAACTCAACCTCATTCTGGATGAAACATGTAATCTGTTCATCGCTATCAAAAATTTGCCAATGAATATCATTGTCAGGAATAGAGGTTGGATGACCATCCTCACATGTTGATCAGGACCTTGAACCAAGTCTATAGGTGGAGAAAATTGAGCTCCCACCATTTCTAATTGATCAACCTTTGAATTTAATTTTCTTGGGATCACATGCAGGTTGAGAGCATCAAAACTCTCAAACAGGTCCCAAACTCTATGTCTATAAGCTCTTAAAAGCTGGTTCTTCATTGCACATCTCTCTCTGACTTGGTTAACTACCAATTCAGTATCACCAAAGATCTCTAGATGCTTGATCTTATTCTTTTCTTCTATCAATAAGCCATGGACCAATGCCTCGTACTTTGCTACATTATTCATGTAGGAAAAATGCAACGTATGAAAAAAATGCAACTTCTTACCAATCAGGGAGACTAGCAAAACACCTGCACTAGCTCAATTTTTGCTCTTCGTACCATTGAAAAACATCTTCCATGGGCTGTTGGAGTCATCATCTGGCTTGAGTAGAGAAGGGATTGAAGGATTACCTTCATGTATCATGTAGTTGCCCAAGTCAGTAGCTTCGGTGGTATCATATGGATCCAAATTTTCATGATCCCTTGCCCATTCAACAAGAAATAGGTCAGGGATAGGAAGAGGTGGATGTTCTACCCCAATAGGCTCTGGATCATGCACTTCCTCTCCTTGGATCATCACATGTAGATTTACCAGACTATGGTCATAATTTTCCACACGATAATCTAAAATTGGTTCAGCCTTGATGGTAAATCGTGTGCCATATCTGGTCCTTAGCAACATATGAGACAAGTTAGAAGAAAGGTAGCCACCTACCTTTGCTATGAAATCTTGACAGACAAATGGCAAAAAAAGGAGGAAGATTAATGATCAAAATGTCTTGTTTGAAAGTCAGATTTGGACATGCATGCAGAGTCAAATCCAGTCCCTTGATCACTCCTATAGTGTTCAAAGAGTTGCCATCTAGTTGCAACACTCCTGATGAAATAGGGGTATACTTGATGCCTGATGCATCCTCTATCTTCTTGGGCATGACTGAAACACTACCCCTAGAGTCTATCATGTAGTTATGCACTAAAAATTTGCCAATGATCAAGGACAAGTAGAAAGGAGATGGCTTCTTGACTGTACTTGTCCTTCAATTGGTTGCACTAGGCTGACAGGGGCCTTCTCTTTCTGCTTTGTTGATGGGTCTAATGCTGCTAACTTAGCATATGGGAAGTGCCTTAAGGCTTCTTATAACAGAGTCAGAGGTTAAATTTACCGCACTTTTATCGGCGTGGTTTCCCACCAAATTATTTAACAGGGTCAAGGGGCAGTGCCCCTAGTGCGCTCCATGTCGTGATACAGGGCGGGGTCGAGGGGCAGCGCCCTTAAAACCTCCAACGATTTTTTATTATTTTATAAAGACGTCAAGAGTTATTTTTTCTATTGGCTAACATAAAAAACCCTATTTTTGAATTGATAAGGCTTGATAAAAGCAGCTAAGGGTTAGGGTTTTCATTGTTGTATTGTAGCATTTTGCAGTGGTATTGAGTTGCAAGGATTGCTGGTTGTAATTGGTTTGATTTACTAGATAATAATATTGGACTCTCTGTTGGTGGATGTAGCTCGAGTTTGGGTGAACCACGTTAAAACTTGTCTCTTTCTGTTATTATTTTTGTGTATTTCCGTTCCTCTGTTAACCTTTATTTGCATTTAATTGATATCTTCTACATGCAATCCCTAACAAGTGGTATCAGAGTAGGTTATTGTTGAGTGGAAGTCTCACGGTTGAGTGGGAGCAATGGCAGATGAGGGTAAATTGAAGGTAGATAAATTCAATGGGTAGAACTATCAGTTATGGAAGATGCAGATGGAGGATTATCTCTATCAGAAGGATTTATGGAGGCCGTTAGAAGGAATAGCCAAGAAACCGGCAACAATGACTGATGAGGATTAGATTTTTCTAGACAGAAAGGCATTGGGAACCATTTGGTTGTGTGACACCATCTGTGGCGTTCAATATAACAAAAGTGACGACAATAAGTGAACTGAGGAAAGCTTTGGCTAAATTGTATGAAAAACCCTCAGCCTCAAATAAGGTATTGCTCATGAAGCGTTTGTTTAATCTGAAAATGATTAAAGGTGGATATGTGAAAGATCATTTAAATGAGTTTAATACAATTACCAATCAATTAACTTCTGTAGAAGTGAAATTTGATGAAGAGGTGAGGGCTCTCTTGATATTATGCTCTTTGCCAGAAAGCTGGAATAGCTTGGTAATGGATGTAAGTAACTCTGTCTCTAGTTCAAATACTTTGAAATTTGATGATGTTGTTGGTGTTATCCTTAGCGAGGAAATACAACAGGAAAGCTCAGGAGGGTCCACATCAGGTAGTGTTTTGAATGTAGAAAGTAAGGGCAGATCAAAGGAGAGAGGAAAAGGTTCTGGAGGTCATGGGAAGTCATGAGGAAAATCAAAGGACAAGAGGTCCCAATCCAGAGGATAGAAGGATTGCTAGTACTTTGGGAAACCAAGTCATCTAAAGAAAGATTGCTGGTCTCCGAAGAATAAAGGAGACAAATAAGGAGGCAATAAGGAGACAAATGTGGTAAGTAATAAATCTGAAGATGATGCTTTGATTCTTTTCCTAGATAATGCTGATGATTCATGGGTTTTAGATTTAGGGGCCTCATTTCATGCTATGCCCCATACAAGTTATTTTCTTAATTATGTCCAAGGGGATCTTGGACTAGTTTATTTGGGAGATAACGAACCCTGTTAGATTGTTGGAAAGGGAAGAATCAAGATTAAGTTATAGAATGGGAATCATTAGCTACTACAAGAGGTAAGGAACATTCCAAGGCTGAGTAGGAATGTAATTTCAGCAGGGCAGCTAGCTGATGAAGGTTGCATTGTTACATTTACTAATAAAAATTGGAAGGTTTCAAGAGGTGCCTTAATAGTAGAAAAAGGTGTGAAAGTAGGCACCTTATATCTTTGTACAGGTCATACCATTCCTTCTACTTTAGTTGTTGCAGAGAAAAAACAAACAGGTTCAGGAATAGTTGATGCAAGTTTGCAGGAAGAGACTGAAATAGTTGCTGCAGGTTCTGAGACAACACTGTGGCATAACAGACTTGGGCACATGAGTGAAAAAGGTATGAAGGTACTTCATTCTAAGAAAGTTTTACCAGGTCTAAAATGTATTAATATGTATTTATGTGAAAGTTTTGTGTATGGAAAACAAAAGAGAGTCTATTTTCTCAAGGATGGGAAGCAAAAGAAAGATGAAAAGTTGGAGCTTGTGCATACAGATGTATGGGGACCAGCTCAGGTATCTTCTCTTGATGGCTCTTGGTATTATGTTACATTCATAAATGATGCAACTATGAAGGTTTGGATTTATTTTGTTAGGCATAAATCTAATGTATTTGAAATATTTAAGAAGTGGAGAAGCTTGGTTGAGAATGAGACAGGTAAAAGATTAAAATGTCTCAGATCTGATAATGATGGTGAGTATTGCAACAAATAATTTAAGGATTATTGTTCCTTTAATGGAATTCATAGGTAGAAAATGGTTCCAGGGACTCCACAGGAGAATGGAGTGGCTGAACGCATGAATAGGACAATAATGGAGCGTGCAAGAACCATGAGATTGCATGTTGGACTGTCTTTAAACATGTGGGCAGAGGTTGTCAACACCACTATATATTTAAGTAATAGAGGTCCTTCAGTTCCTTTGGGCTATGGTATTCCAGAGGAAGCATGGACAGGTAAGAAGGTGAGTTATTCTTTTCTCAAAACCTTCAGATGTGAAGCATTTGCACATGTAGATTCTAAAAATAGAACCAAGTTGGATGCAAAATCAAAAAATGTACCTTCATTGGATATGGCATTGATGAATTTGGTTATAGGCTTTTGGATTTTGAAAATTAGAAAATTGTGAGAAGAAGGGATGTTGTATTCAATGAGAAGGTGTTGTACAAAGATCAGTTGCAGCAACATGAGAAAAAAGAAAAGGATTAGGTGGTGCTAGATGATACTCCAGATAGTGATGTTCTAGTGGTTCCTCATGCTCCGCAACAACAACAAGAAATACCACAAACTCCAGTGAATGTTAGATGGTCAACAAGGCTAAGTAGACCTCTTGAAAGGTTTTCTCCCTCTTTGTATTCTATTTTGTTAACAGATGCTAGTGAACCAGAAGCATATGATGAAGCTATGCAGGTGGATACAAAGGTTCAGTGGGAGCATGCAATGAAAGAAGAAATGGACTCCTTGTTGAAAAATTAGACTTGGGAATTATGTAAGTTACCTGCAGGTAAAAAGGCTTTACCAAACAAATGAGTTGATAGGCTGAAAGAAGAAGATGGAGGCAAGAAAATATTTAAATCTAGGTTAGTTGTAAAAGGATTTGCACAGAAAAAAGGTATGGATTTTGATGAGATATTTTCTCCGGTTGTCAAGATGACTTTTATTCGTATTATTTTAAGTATTGTGCTTGCTGAAGATTCGCATTTGGAATAGCTAGATGTGAAAACTACCCTTCTCCTTGGTGATTTGGAAGAGGAAATATATATGAAACAACCCCAAGGATTTGAGGTCAAAGGTAAGGAGAAACAGGTGTGCAGATTGAAGAAGAGTTTATATGTGCAGGTATTTGAAATTTGATAGTTTTATGGCTGAGCAAGGCTACAGCCAGTGTAATTCTGACCATTGTGTTTATTTTAAGAGGTTGGATAATGACAACTATATTATTTTATGTTTATATGTTAATGACATGCTTGTAGCATGGTCTAACATGGATCACATAATTGAGTTAAAACAACAGTTAGCACAATCATTTGTTATGAAGGATTTGGGGGCAACAAAACAAATCCTTAGTATGAAAATTTGTAGAGATAAGAAGAACAAAAAAATGACTCTATCTCAAGCTAATTATATTGAAAAGGTGTTGCATAGATTCCATATGGAGAATTCAAAAGCTGTGAGCACACCTTTGCCTAGTCATTTGAAATTGACTAAGGAGATGTGTCCAAAGACACAAGAGGAGGAAGGCAAAATGTCCAAGGTACCATATGCTTCAGTTATAGGAAGTTTAATGTATGCCATGGTATGCAGAAGACTGGATATTACATATGTTGTAGGAGTCGTAAGAAGGTATATGAGTCATCCCAGATTGGAGCATTAAAATGCAGTGAAATGGATTCTCAGATATTTGAGAGGTACATCCAATAAACACTTATGTTTTGGGGGCTCTAATACTGATTTAGCAGGTTATGTAGACTCAGATTTGGCAGGGGATATTGATACCAGGTGGAGTACTACAGGTTATATCTTTACTATAGGTGGGATAGCGGTGAGCTGGATCTCCAGGTTGCAAAAGGTGGTTACTTTATCCATCACTGAGGCAGAGTATGTAGCTGCAACAAAGGCAAACAAGGAGATGACATGGCTGCAGTCCTTCATGGAAGAATTGGGAAAACAATAGGCTAATAGTTATTTGTTTACAGACAGTCAGAGTGCCATACATCTTACAAAGAATTATGCCTTGCATTCAAAGACCAAACACATACAACTAAGGTATCACTTCATTCGGTCAATGTTGGATGATGGACAGTTACAGCTGGAAAAGATCCATATAGATGAAAATCCAGTGGATATGTTTACAAAGGCATTGATAAGGGAGAAGCTGAGCTTCTCTTCAGCTTCGGTTGGTCTTCAAGACTGAAAACAAAAAAAATCAGAACAATAGAGTCCAGGGGTGCTTATTTCTAGTGGGAGCTACAGGGTCAATGGTGTTATGATTAGTCTCAAAGTGGGAGATGATATGGTGTGGAGTCTAATTAGTCTCCAAGTGGGAGATTGTTGTTATATGGAGCCTAATTAGGCTCAGAGGTTAAATTTACCCCACTTTTATCGGCGCGGTTTCCCCCAAATTATTTAATGGGGTCAAGGGGTAGTACCCCTTACGGGCACCAGGGGCAGCGCCCCTAGCACGCTCATTGTCTCGATACATGGTGGGGTCAAGGGGCAGCACCCCCGAAACCTCCAATGATTTTTTATTATTTTATAAAGGCATCGAGAGTTATTTTTCTATTTGCTAACATAAAAAACTCTATTTTTGTAACCGACATAAGGCTTGATAAAAGCGGCTAAGGGTTAGGGTTTTCATTGATGTATTGTAGCATTTTGTAGTG
Organism: Cunninghamia lanceolata; assembly: GCA_027924645.1. Classification (NCBI taxonomy): domain Eukaryota; kingdom Viridiplantae; phylum Streptophyta; class Pinopsida; order Cupressales; family Cupressaceae; genus Cunninghamia; species Cunninghamia lanceolata. The sequence continues at coordinate 543,015 of BSBN01000141.1, read as the reverse complement.
GTATTGAGTTGTAAGGTTTGCTGGTTGTAATTAGTTTGATTTACTAGATAATAATATTAGACTCTCTATTGGTGGATTTAGCCTGAGTTTGGGTGAATCACGTTAATGTTGGCAAGAGACACTGCTATAATTCATAAGTGTTGTCATTGATGGCAACAAAGTAGATCCCACACATCCGCAGTGCATAAATTACTCATACCAGAAGTCAGATTGAAGATAGGTTGATCCGGTAGTCAAGAACAAAGCATTTGTTAGGGTCTGACAGATTGAGTTTGAAACTCTCTGATGGTGAAACCCAAAATGTTGTGGATTTGGGTGAGTAGTAAGAAGTATCTGAACTATTGTATTGCAAAGATTTAGCCTTCAGAGACTAAACATATGAAAGATATGAGCATCCAAGTATCAGACTTCTGTTAGACAGTGCAGGTAGAGGAAGAACTGGTCAGCAAGGTATCAGACCTCAATCCGAATGTGCAGAAGGTGTTGATCAAGTAACTTGAGGTGTTATATATTTTTTTCCGACTTAGGTAATGATTTCTATGCCTAAGATTTTGGTGCGCATCATCTATCAAGTATGAATTCAACTGACAAAATAGTATCTTGCAAATTTCCTAAGTGTTCTTGTTGCCAACTAGAAAGTTGATTGAAATCCGTGATACATATATATATATATACCCGATGGATTCAATCTTGTAAGAGAATAACAATGATATGTGTAAGGATCAAGTGCGAAGAAAACCAGAGAGAAGTGTGAAGGCAGTAATCCAAGCCCAGAATGTGACAAGAGAGTAATACTAAGTAGAGGAAGAATGAAATGTGCTAGATCAGTATACTGAGCCTAACCAGAACTGAACTCTTGCATATATGGATGCTGTTCATCAGTTCAAACACATTGTTATCATCTGTAAGTTTCTAGTAAGCAGTGAGCCTCTTGTGAGCAGTGTGCTCAGGCAGTGAAGAAGAGTTTATATGTGCAGTGCCCTAACTGGCAAGTGCCATTTTGTACTTCTTTATTCTTTTAACAGAGAATACAATCTTGGGTTAATCACCTCGTGGTTTTTCCCTTAACAGGGTTTCCATGTAAAAATCCTTGTGTTATGTGTGTTGATTTCATTTCACTTCTTATGATTGCTTATTCTTTCATGCTTTGATTTATCACTGAATGTTAAGACAAGAAAAGGAAGTAAAAATAAGAAAGTTTTGAGATAACTAATTCACCCCCCTCTCAGTTATCTACCTTGTTTCCAACAATTGGTATTAGAGTCAAGTTCCTTAGAAAATACCTAATAGCTTAAGGAGGATATGGGAATCTCAATGGATAAATATGGTATGAAAAAAAAACTACAGTTTGCCTTAGATGATCTTAAACAATCCCAGTTTGAAGTCAATGATTTGAGAGAGCGAATTAAGTAGGCTGATGATTTCATCAATGAGCTAAAAGAAAAGCTCAACAATTCTGTGAAAAGGAGAAAAGAACTACTTCAGAAGTTAGCATATCAAAATGAAACCAATAATATTGATGAAGACCTAAATGAGAAAACAAAGCTATGTGAAAAGCTGTCAAAAGAAGTTGTTATGATAAGACATGAAATGGAATCAGGGGTTATGAAATTCACCCAAGAAATTGAAGAGAAGAGAAAGACTAAAGATAACTTAAAATAATCCCTTAAGGAGAAAACAAAACACTGCCACAAAATGGACAGAATAATCAGACATCTTGAGTCTGATCTTCAAGAAGCCAGATACAATGAAGAACAACTTGAGAGCCAGATTGACACTCTTAAACAAGATCTTAAACCTACAAATGAATACAAAGAAAAATTTAAGATAAGCTCATCTCAACTTGAAGTTCTTCTTGAAAGTCAAAAGAGGGTAGATGATAAGCGTGGATTGGGATATGAGAAAGGTGAAAGCTCTAGATCTGGTCAAAAGAACTTTGGATCAGGAAGACAAAGAAACATGCCTAGAAGACCTCCGGTAAGACAACCTAATGCTCAAAGATATCCATATTTCAATGGAAACTGCTTCAACTACAACAAATTTGGTCATAAAGCAACTCAGTGTAGGAACAAGATTTATCAAAATAATCCATCCTTCTCCGGTCAATGTTTTAATTGCAGAAGGTATGGTTACAAATCTCATGAATGCAAAAGAACACAAATAAACAATTCTTTCAATGGTAGATGCTTTACATGCAATAGAATGGGGCATATGGCTAATCAGTGTAGACCAAGAGGAAATGTTGTGTGTTACAATTGCAATAAATCTGGTCATTTAGCTAGATATTGCAGGAGCAGAAATCATGATGGAAAAGGTTTGGTGAAACATGATCAGAAACAAGACAAAGGCAAAGGTAAAGTGAATGCGGATGAGATTCAGAAGGAGATGAGAAAGAATTGGGTAAAGAAGAGTGTGATGAACATTGGTGTGGGTCTGTACCAGAATTCGGTGCTGATAATTCTTCCAGAAACTAAAAGGTGAGCTATGGATCAGCGGGAGCTGCAGAGAAGACCAAATTTCCCCCCCTAGCCGGTTAGTAATTGCCTGAAATTGACACATTAAGGAAGAATCAGAGGTTGCGGATTAAAGGGCTTTTGAAGGTTCATCTAAAAAACCAATTAAAAGCTGAGAAATCCACTTTTTGAAGAAGTTATGGATAGATCGGGTTTCGACAGCTATCTGGTAAAAACAAAATTACACAAACAGGTCTAGTATGATTGGAAAATGCAATATTATGGTCTATGGATTGAGAGACATGTTTTCAAAGGCTAAAGTTATGTTGTCAACTCACTTAGATGATAATTTGAAGATCCGCACAATGATTCATGAGAAATTCACTCAAAACAGGGTAACCAGATGACTTAAAGTGTGCATTTATTACAATGAGGAATTAGGTTTTTGTGTAAGGATAAAGGCTTTCCATTAGTCATTTACAACACTTTGCACTCATGGAGAAGAGAAAAGAGCTCTGAGAAGCGATCCCACAGATTGTACAAGTTAAAGCTGAAGATCAAAATCAAGAAGAAATTTGCTCCGACAGTTGCAACAAACCCTAAGGCGAAAAAGGTAATTCTTCTCTACAAAATCTCTCCAAATTTAATTGCTAGAATGGCTACTCCTATGGTTGTGAATGTCACTGAGAGGCCAAGACCAAAATTCAAGAAACACCCACACAAATCTATAGAAGTTGATCCCTCCAGTGCGTTTTCCAGTATCCCTTATGATGTTCTGCATGTAGAAGATATTAGGGTTTACATTCATGCAAACATTGAAGACTTAGAATTGATGGAAATATACCGTAAATAGTTGAGAACTGAGAATTTTGATCTCAAACTAGAATTCAAGGCCCTATAAGACAAGCACTTCGCACATTGCATTCATTTTCCATCTTTTGTTGAGGATGAATGGGTCCGGTATGTGTTGAGTAGGATGCATGATAACTTTATGTGGTTAATGAGCCCATACAAGATAGCCAAAGATGCCATCAGGGCTGTAACCAGACTTCACTCAATTGGTGGGTTGCCTACACTCAAATCTGTAAAAAATCAAATCGTAACAGAAGCCACCAGATCAAAATATGACAAGAGGGCAATGACTATAGATGATATTACTGATCCAGATGTCAAGTTTGCATCAATTGTAATTAGCTACAAGATTTACCACTCAAGTAGGGAAAATTTGGTATCCGGTACAACAATCTATACTGCATATCAGATGGTGAAAGAAAATGTAGATTATGACTTGTGTGAGCTTCTATTGAATCAACTGATGGAGAATCTGCAGAAGATTAAGAAAGATAAGAAAAATTCCTTAAAGTATGGCAATCTGGTGTTGTGCCTATTCTTCTATTTCATGAATGAGTTACTGGGATCAAAAGGTCTGATCTGGGCAAATGATAGACCTGTTGCAATTCAAATAAGAGATTATTTGTATGGACTTGGTGATACACAAGCCCGAAAGACAGCTCTCTGGGGCTACTTCAAGAATTTCCAGAGCATGATGCATGCTAGAGAAAGAATACCAAAATAAATAGTGGAGAAATACAAAAACACAGTTTGCTTCATGGTTGATACAGATCAATGCCTAATGGAGGCAGTTGAGCCAAGAATTGTATGGGTGATGCCCATGGGTTATGAAGTTGATGAAAACATATTAGAGGTACATATTCAACACTTGCTAAGCCAACCCAAGGACACTGAGGTAGAGAGGTTTGGCACCTTTGATGAGCTAAACATAAAAATACATGTTGAATTAAGGAAGCCTGAATCAAAAAGAAAAGTGAGGAAGGAGGTTGAAGAAATTGCTAAAAGGTTTGGCTTAACAAAGGAGGTAGTAGATTCTAATAGAGAAAGAATAGAGAAAATTGAAAGGGAAAGGGAAGAAGCAAAGAAAGAAAATGTACCGGTAGAAGCCTCTACCCAGACAAGATCTACCAAGAGTTCTGCACTTGTCTCTCTGAAAAACTCAAAGATTGTAAAACCGACAACCAAACCATCTGTTACAAGAGAAAAGAGAAAGACGTATAAGGCCACAAGAACATATGTGAGCCTTAAGGATGATGAAGAAACAAAATCTAATGTAGAGGTCAGAGATTTGAAGAAAGCCAAGAACAAACCTTCCAAGACTGACAGGACCGATGAGGAGAAAAAGATAGAAGAGTTTGTTGAGAAACCCACTCTCTCAATTGAAGATATCATTAAGGCAGTCACTGTGGATGGAAACCTATAGCCGGTGATAGAATTCTATGATGAATACAATGATGCAGACAAGAGAATTCTTGAGGAAGCAACGGTAAGATACCTGGACATGTATAACAAAGCCTTCATTGAAATAATTTCCTTGATTCCTAAGAGCTTAGAAGAAGTTTTGGAGTCAAGATAAGAAAGTGCAAAAGCAAAAGACTTGGAGATTCAGGAACAGATAGTGATACAGTTATGTCCAACTATCACTCAAAAACAAATGGACATGGTTTTTAAGGATACCAAAGAAGAATTCCAGAGCAAGTCCAGAATGAATAAGCTCATGCTTAGAGAAGTTGACCAAGTAGCTGATGAGACAAGAGAAATTCTCCGGTGTGCCTTAAAAAGGTTCAATCTTCCCATTGTAGAGGAAGCAAATGAAGAGCCTTCTGACATGGATGTTGAAGGATTAAAGAAAACTAATGAAGAGCCTTCTGACATGGATGTCGAAGGATTAAAGAAAATTGATGAAGAGCAATCTGAGGCCTTAGACTCCTCTGTTCTGGAAGAGGAAGTGCAGAAAGAAGAAACAAATTCTGTTGGTGGCAATAAGTAAATCAGTCCGGATGCCCCCAAAGAAAAGGAAGTTGAGAATACAAGAGACACTGTAGAAGCAGTACAAAGTTTCCTGGACAAGGAAGTTGTGAATTAGATGAACCAGAGTTAATTCAAGGACCATTAAATCTAGACTCTCTCTCTCTCCATTTCAGATAATGAAGATAGCATCTTTTGCTTAGGCCAAAGCCAAAGAAAAACTCCTGAAATCTCATATGGAGGACTGTGAGCTACTGAGTATTGTATCCAGAATGCTGGAGAAGATAATGCCCTCATATCAGAAGGATCCATCTGCCTCTCCATTTGGTAACTTGAAGAACTTAGTTAATTCTGTCAATACACACTTTGAGTCTTTAGAAAAATCAACAGAATAAGGTTCGTAATGAGTTCTTGGGAAAAAGATTCAGTGAGGTACAAGGGCTAATTGCTAATGATAGAAAAACTTTAGACATTGGCATAAAGAGCATTGAAAATGCTCTTAAAGATGGTGGAGACATATACAAATTTTGTTTTTCCTAGCCCAAAGTTACAGAGGACATTGAGAAGAAAATGAAAGAACAAGAAGGAAAATTGACAAATCTATCTCAGAATTTTGATCCTCTCACTGTCTCTCTGATAAGTGATGAATGCCAAGCAGTTGTTATAATAAATGAAATAAAGAAACTGGGTAAGGAGAAGAAGAATATAATGGATAGAATGGGTGAACTCAGAGGGATAATCATCCCTAAGTTAGAGGCAATGCATGATGCTTTAGAAAATGCTCTAAGTACAGCTCAGACCAATGATCCAACAGATTTGAAGAGGGCAAAAGCATATGCGGTTTTGTTAAGTAGACACATCTCCATTTTGGATAGGATGAAGAGAATTTGGGCCGTAGAGCTTGTGCAGTTGAAGACTACATTTGCAGATATACTCAAGTATATGTAAGTTTATCCTATGGATTGTATGTACATATGCGGCCTTATATGATAACTTTTGCACATTTTTGGTTGGCGGATCCCACCCTTTGCCATTGATGTCAAAGGGAGAGTAAAGAGCAATGAAAAATGAGGAATCTAGCATTAAGGGAGCACCGGTAAGCAGTGTGGAGAAATGGAAGGTAAGTAAAGGGGGAGTCATAATGACACTTAGTCATTTTTCACTAAGTGTTGCCATCAATGCCAAAGGGGGAGATTGTTGGCAAGAGACATTGCTATAATTCATAAGTGTTGTCATTGATGGCAACAAAGTAGATCCCACACATCTGTAGTGCATAAATTACTCATACCAGAAGTTAAATTGAAGATAGGTTGATCTAGTAGTCAAGAATAGAGCATTTGTTAGGGTCTGATAGATTGAGTCCGAAACTCTCTGATGGTGAAACCCAACATGTTGTGGATTTGGGTGAGTAGTAAGAAGTATCTAAACTATTGTATTCTAGAGATTTAGCCTTCGCAGACTAAACATATGAAAGATATGAGCATCCAAGTATCAGACTTCTGTTAGACAGTGCAGGTAGAGGAAGAACTGGTCAACAAGGTATCCAACCTCAATCCGGATGTGTAGAAGGTGTTGATCAAGTAACTTGAGGTGTTATATGTTTTTGGCTGACTTAGGTAATGATTTCTATGCCTAAGATTTTGGTGTGCATCATTTGTCAAGTATGAATTCAGCTGACAGAACAGTATCTTGCAAATATCCTAAGTGTTCTTGTTGCCGACTAGAAAGTTGATTGAAATCTGTGATGCTGATATATATATACCCGATGGATTCAAGCTTGTAAGAGAATAATAGTGATATGTGTAAGGATCAAGTGTGAAAAAAAGTAGATATAAGTGTGAAGGCAGTAATCCAAGCCCAGAATGTGACAAGAGAGTAATACTAAGCAGAGGGAGAATGAAATGTGCTAGATTAGTATACTAAGCCTAACCATAACTAAACTCTTGCATATATGGATGCTGTTCATCAGTTCAAACACATTGTTATCATCTGTAAGTTTCTAGTAGGCAGTGAGCCTCTTGTGAGCAGTGTGCTCAGGCAGTAAGCCCTAACTGGTAAGTGTCATTTTGCACTTCTTTATTCTTTTAATAGAGAATACAATCTTGGGTTAATCACCCCGTGGTTTTTCCCTTAACACGGTTTCCACGTAAAAATCCTTGTGTTATGTGTGTTGATTTCATTTCAGTTCTTATGATTGCTTATTCTTTCATGCTTTGATTTATCACTAAATGTTAAGACAAGAAAAGGAAGTAAAAATAAGAAAGTTTTGAGATAACTGATTCACCCCCCTCTTAGTTATCTACCTTGTTTCCAATAGTTAAAACTTGTCTCTCACTGTTATTATTTTTGTGTATTTCCATTCCTCTGTTTAATCTTTCTTTGCATTTAATTGATATCTTCTGCATGCAATCCCTAACACTTTCTTCTTTGTTGATGGGTCTAATGCTGCTAACTCAATAGATGGGAAGTGCCTTAAGGCTTCTTGTAACAGATCCCTTTGAGAGGGGATGGACATCACTTCCTACATGGAAACATTTATGTTTGTTTTCTTCATCTGTTCCACAACATTTAATCGAACAATGGTTGCCTTATGCATAGAGGGAATCCATGTTCCCCTTTTTGGTTGTTTAACAGGCTTCTCAGGTACCTTTAAGCCTAATGGAATTTCTTTTATAATAGTAGGTCTTTCATTTTGAATTGGAACTGTGGCACTAGTCACCTTAGCATTTGGAACATGCTCTTTTTGTAACACGACAGGGATGGGACTAGTCTCCAACTGCATTTTCCTTGACCTGATGTTGTCTGCAATAGGCATAACAACATTGTCCATGGGCTGATTAACATCACAAAAATCCTATGGAGTCCATAGCATCATACTAGCATCATTGATAACCTAAATTGACACTTTAGGAATGCTATTTGCTACCTCTGATAGTGATGCCTGCTGAGTGTGGAAGTTCTGCACCATTAAAGCTCTTTCTTGTGCTTAAAAGCATAAGTGGACTAATTATGCAGTTGATTGCAAGGGCAACACCAATCTGCCTCCTGCGCCAAATTGTTCTGAGTAGGGACTAAGGCCCTAACTGGATTCACAGCTGGTATTTGTTGTATATGTCTAATGGTTTGTAAAGGCTGTGTAGGGTTAGGATTTTGGTATCTATTTTGTTGGTAACCCTGGTTCCAGTTCTGATTTCTATTTTGATTATACCCTTATTTCCAATTTTGATTAGATGTCTGCCCCTGATTATAGTTCTGATAGGGTTTGGGAGTAGTTAGAATAGCTATACTATTCACCTTGTTGGTAAAATTGGACATTAGGGTCTTAAGATCACTCTCCTCTTGAGAAAGAGAGGATGTTGAAGTTTTAGGTTCTGGGATAGGAGCAATAATGGGTTGCTGGGATGAGGAAGGCAACTCTGGAAAATGTGTGATAGGAGGTCTGGGAACAATTTTCCTAGCCTGTATTAGGCAATTTTATGCTTTAAGAGCTATCTCATAGCCAGTTGGTAGAGTTTCAGCACCCATTGATTGCATCATCACTGCAATGTCAGAATTTAAAGCTCTTAAATAATACAAGAAAGAACCTTGTGGAGATGGCATGAGGGTAGATGGAATTCTCTCCCATGTCCTTTGGAATTTGAAGTTAAAGTCTGCCAGCAACTCACTTGGAGCCCTATTGATAGTTGTCAACTGCTCAAGCAATGAAACATTTTCTGCCCTCTAGTCGAATTGTTTATAGAGGGATTCTCCAAGCTTGTCCCATGTATGTATTAAAGTAGGGGTCAAGTTCCTAAACCATTAAAGAGCTCTTCCCTTGAAAGATGAGACCATGAGATGGACTGCAACATCTTCATGTTGTATATGATGAATCGAGCATACATTAGATATATCTTTGATATGCTCAGTAGGGGTTACAAAACCATCACTCATGAAGGGTGAAACACTTTTCTGGGCTGCAGCTGGTATATCATTGTATGCAGCCAAATCTAATGGACTTCCTCCATTGAAGGTTACAAAAGGCAAATTCCTTGCCATCCTAGGGATCTATTCAAATTCATTCTAGGGATATGTAAGCTTCTTCTATTATACTAAAACCTAACAGGAGGGGGTGTGGATTGAGCTCTTGAAAGAGGTAAAATTGAGGTGCTACTCATCCTCACAGGAGACCTAGATATCCTAGACCTTCTCCTTAAAGCAACAATAGATAATTCAACAAATTGGAAGTTACCTCTTGAAGATGCCCTAGTTTGCACAGACATAAAAGATGGCACTAGTCAGAACCAATAGCTTGTAGAGTCGCCAGGTGCATAAATTTTCTACCAATATGTAGAGTACTGAGAAGAACACCAGATTCTCAGTCTAATTTGTTTTTCTTTCAGTCCCACTGGGCATGCCAGAAACTGTTGTCACATAGATTTGCACCCAATGTTGAAGGATTTTAGGGCTCCAACAATCTAGTGAAACATTGAGATGACCTCTAGGTGTGGGACCCTACAGGGAGGCTGAATCTCTAGAGAAAGGCTGGTTCCTTTGCTGAATAAGGGAAAATCAACGAGCCTAAGACTAAACCTAATCTATCCACCTGATATGAAAAGAGGAAGAAGTAAAACTGAAATGGAAGGTGAGGTGATACACTAGGTTTGAATAAAGAACATTCACAAAGCTAAGATGCACAGATAAAGAAATATAGATGATAAACTTACACAGATCATGAAGATTTTAACAAAGGTAAAGAATTGATTGCCAAGAATTAAAAATTCACAAATAATAACTAATTCTAAGACTACACAAAGTTAAAAGGCATGAAAAGGTAAACACCATATGTATTGATCAAGAGGCACAATTACAACAAAGGAAAGTTCTATTTGGAATACAAAAGCACAAGACTAACTATCTTCCAACCTTTTTTACATCTTACATTCATGTATATATAGCATCTGATTCCAAAATGACCTAATTAGGTTACAATAAATTCACTCCTACGGGCTCTGTCAAAAAATATCTTTGCAAAAGGGATGTCAGCGTGCAAGAATTCATTGCAGAAAATATTTGAAGACTTGGGCAGATGAAATATATTTTGGGTCATCAATGCGAGTAGCTAAATCATTCACCTATAACCATTAATGCAAAATATCAGCATTTGAGAAACTTCTACAACACTTCAATTTGGCTCCAGATGTGTCTTGTCAGCTGAGTCTGCATATCCTTCTTCAGTCAGTAGCCATCTTGATATTCAGAGGCATATCCAGATCATAGGATTTGGATCATATTTTCAAAGTGAGAATATCCCTCAAAAAATCTTGCCAAATGAAAGAGGAGGAAAATCTAAGCACTTTTGCCTTTTGGATCATGTAGAAATTCCTCAGAATGAGGGAGATATTCATGGTCAAAGTTGCAGTCAATAGGCATATGGATGTCCACTTGTCATCATCTTGTAGTTACGCAGAAGGAACATGACTTAGCTTCAACGACCTGTGGGTTATGCGATATCCGGATGCACCTGTCAAATTCTTCTCCGTAGCATGGAGGGGTTGTCACCCACATGGTTATTAACTTTTAATATCTAGGTGCTAACTTAATATCTGGATGCCTTTTGAATATCTTGATGATGTGATTGAAGAGGAGATTTGGATGACGTCATCAGGATACTTTATCAATGCAGGATAATATGCTGAAGGTGGAATGTCCGGATGCCATCATCATCATATGCATTTCTTTGGGGAGGGGGCCTAGATGACATCATCAGGACATTCGCAAAGACATGGATATTGGGAAGATCCAGACATTAGGAAATATTTGGATGATGTCATCATCATATTCACTAGGGTCTACACATTTGCAAAGGACCTAGATATTAGTTAAGATCCAGGTGTTTAGAAAACATCCATATATTAACTAAGGTCTAAATATGAAGGGATATTGGGACCTTAGCTAAGGTCTGGAATATTAAGATAATATCCAGGATGTTAGCTAAGATCCGGATGATGTCATCAGGATATTCATACCAAAATGACTAAGTATGAAGATGGGAAAACCCTACGAAGGAAGGTATTTGAAGACAAAAGGTTTTTGGGTTTTTCTGGGTTTTTTGCAAGGATGGGCATGATGATTTTAAAGAATTTAAGGCTTGCAGGGCTATATCCTAGGGGATATCCAGGAGATTTTCAAGGTGAACTATTTGAGTCTAGATAGAGGAAAATGGGTCAACAGAAACTAAAGGAAAGTTCAGTCTGAACTGGTTAGGCCCCTACATTGTCACTTTAGTATATGGATCTGGCACCTATCATCTCTCTATGATGGATGGTAAGCCTCTAAAAAAGCCCATTAATGCTATGCATTTGCATCATTTTTATGCTTAAACTTCTCCTTTTATGTAAATTTGGGTAGCAAATTTATTCTTGAGAATTTATTATTGCTGATCTTATGTCATTCTATCATTAACACAATCATTAGGTGTTATGATTTATCTTAAAATTGTGTATTTTTCTTCTAAATATGCAATTCTTCTTCTTTAAAACATAATGCATTTATTTGTTTAATATGATAAAATACATTACATTCATTATTATGCTTGTTATTTATATTCTTGACACAATTCACATTGTCTCAAATGTTAATGTAGTTTTCATTTATAATAGAAGTTACCTCATTATTTTTTCCATGTCAATTATTTAATTATGTAAACAATTAACTAGTCCCTTTTAATTTGTTTAATTAGATCTTCTATAGTATCTAATTAAACAATTCTTATCATATAGGTTACCAATTAGATCTTCATCATATTTAATTGAGTAAATTTTATCATTCATTGTTTAATTAGATAATTTGTATTTTATTTAATTTTTTTTATTAAGTTGTTTAATTAGATCTGAATAACATTTAATTAAACAATTCCAATCACATGTGCATCATCATAAAATAATAACCATCATACATAAACAAAACATACAAATTTTCATGGTCCCCCTGACTCTGGATGGATCAAACTCAACTTTGATGGAGATTCTAAAGGAAATCTAGGATAGGCAGGTGGAGGTGGTCTCTTAAGGGATAGTGAAGGTCGGGTGTTAGGAGCAAATGCAGAGAATTTAGGGATTTAGACGTGCAACTTCGTTGAAGCCAATGCAGCTTATCTAGGTATAAAAATGGCAGTAGACAATGGTATAAAGAATCTGGTGGTGGAAGGAGACTCTAAAAATATTATCATCATACTTCAATTTAAATCAAATCCTAGTCGACCCCTCAAAGATGTTGGGAATTTAGGTGTCTCAACCTTTGCAAATTCCTAATGTTGTATTTATTTATCCCCTGTTGAGTTGGCATAGTCGGCACCTTGTGTACATGCATCAGGATAAATTTTGGTGACTTTGGGAGCCGTAGTTTCCCCCTTAACGGGGGTTTGGAGGCAGCGCCCCCAAGACAGGGTCAAGGGGTGGAGCCCCTTACGGGGTCCAGGGGCAGCGCCCCTGACGCGTTCCCTATCGCGGTACAAGGCGGGGTCGAGGGGCAATGCCCCCGAAACCTTAAACAACTTTTATTTAATGACAAGTGTCGGTGAGTATCTTTACATGAGAGAAATGCATCTTTGGGTGGTCAAGGGAGGTTATGACATGTTGTAATAGGAATAAGATATTTTTAGTCAGTGTATGACAGATTCTCTTACATCTATAAGTGCTGTCAGTTATGACAGATTCTATGACAATTGTCTGTCATAGCCTATCTTGAGACAAGACGCCCACATTGGGATGGGATGTTGGACAAGTGTCCTTAGGCGTGGGTTTTGGGGCATGAGTCCAAGATTGTCGCCCATCTCTAGAAAGTTCCATATTTGCCTTGTAAACTCTATAAAAATAGGTGCTTGGATGGGAGATATATAGAGTTTTGTACAGGTACTGTTATGCTACCGAAATATCTCCAGATTTGACATTCGAAGACTCTTGAAAGAGCATTGGCTTTGAAACTGTATTGTAATTTGTTATTGTTTACTGTAATACATTTGAGCTGTGTTTTGGAGTGTGGGTTTTTTCACTCGTAAGGGTTTTCCCCACGTATATCTTGTCTCTCTCTCTCTCTCTCTCTCTTCTGTCTACTTTATGTGTGTGTGTATTGCTGCAATATCTTTGTTATTGTGTTAATAACGCTATAACTGGAAAGGTTAATTTGAATTTGCATACATCTCTCCTCATTAGATTAGTGTAGGAAGTGATTTCTGCACACCTAGCTTCCTTTCAAAAGACCTTATTGAACTGAGAAAACAAAGGTTGTCAACCTTGGAGAAGGTGGATTTTCTCCATATCTATAGACAAGGGAATGAACTAGCTGATGCCTTAGCTAACCTAGGTACTAAAGTTGGAAACAAGGGGAGTGACAAGTTGTCATTAAGTCCTAACACTTTAGTTGAAAAATATATCATTTTGTCAACTGGACAGTGTCTGAGGCTATATGCAAATAGGGGATTGGTTTGGACATCTCAGATCAGTATCGATTTTCTAAATTTTTTTAGTGAAGATTTTAACAGAATAAACCTAAACTAGAAAGCATACAATCTAATCTATAAAGCATTTGAACTTAACCTAGAAAGTATATAAACTCTAAACTAGGAATCAACATATAAACTTTCTAACTAAGAATTTTAAAGGAGCATGCCAATTTAAGAAAACAAGAAATTCTTTAAATCTAAACTTGCACTATCAACTGGTAACAAACTTCTGCATTTAAGCAGGAGCTTCAAAGATTACAGTATAACACATAGAACTTCAAAGACTTTCAACTTTAAGACAAATAACTAAACACAATAGCCTGTAGGGTCACAACAACACTATCCTATCATAACACCTTTAAACATAAGGTTATGCTAATCTGAAACAAAACATTCATAGAACAAAATTTAAACAACACAATCATACAACATTGAGATACTTATCTATTCCTAATTCCTTTGAGTGGCTACCTCTCCAAAAGTCTTCTACTGATTCAAATCACATTCACCATTTAACAGCTCCAAAATTCCATTCGTATACTCATTACTCAGAATAACATTACTCAAAACAGAACTTGATTGTCTTCATTCATAGCATAACATAACATAACATAACATAACATAACATAACAGAACATAACTATCCATAATATATCATTATTGTTTTTGAGGAGTTATCCCATAATCTATACTACCAAAATCCTAAATACTTGGGTGGCTTATTAATGCCACTAAAAAAGTCTTTAACAAGATAAACAAACTTTAACTAAAGTAGCTATCTTTTAATTTCAACATATTAAAGTCTCTGAGTGGAGCTATGAAATGTCTTAAGTGCTTTCAACAGAAAATAATAGAAACTGCCAGGTGGTCAGATGTAGCACAGACTGAAGTCCACGATCATGCATCTCCTAGATTTCTGGCACCCCAGTATTCCGGCGCTGCTGACTCTAATCGGCATTCAAGTCTATTCCTTCCACTAAGCCATACTCAAAAACCTACATGAATACACAGATATTTTCCATAAAATCACATCAGCATTAGTGATGAACTCCAATCAATTCAAAAATAAAGATTGTACATCATTCTTCCAAAAATAAACAAATATTGCATAAAAGACTAATAAATTGGCATGGTTTAGGTTGCTTAGTGGCACATAAAGGGTCACATAGTTAATGATAATAATGAGGTTATTTTATACCTCATCAGGGAGGTTATTCCTGACCTTATGAAAACCATAACCAACAATGAAGACATCAAAACCACTTAAATAAATGAGCGCCTCTATGAAGGATGAGACTCCTCACACAAGGGTTATTAATCAAAGGACTGAGATCAATAATGTCAAGATAAGCCCTGACCTCATTAGATTTCCTTCCCATTGCATTTGGTTATTCCTCATAATTATGTCTTGATACAGAGCAGAAGTGGAAGTTTATGATTTTAAGCTTTTTGACATGGGTGGTGATTTACTGCAAATAGAACCGAGTGTCTATGACAACATAAAGAATGATGTCGAGCTTTGGGAAAACTTGGAAAGAGGCAATTTTACCCCCTTCATCCAGGCTATGAACGATTATGATACTCTCCTTTCAAGGGAGTTTCCCACCTCTTGGAAGGCTAGTATAGTGTATGTGAGACGTATCTCCTTCAGGGTCACAGAAGAGTTCATCGTCAGGGTAACGAGTTTGAGAATGGAGGGTACTCGTCTCCCAAAGAAGGTCAAAGGAAACTACTAGGAAGATATAAGGAGGTTTTTTCAGGAAGGGGAGAAAGTAAGCAAAATTAGAATGGCTATAACTGCGAGGACTTACCTGGTGTTTGGAAAAGGGTGGCCAAGGTTCTCATGAGTTACGTCACCCTTGAGCATAGATTCAAAAGATTTCACACTTACCTATTCCCTCTTCTTAATCACTTTCGGTATAATATGCAAATCAACTTTCCCTTTGGCTTTTTACTTCCCTTGAGGACTCAGTCCAAAAGGTGCTAGTGGGAGAGAAACCCCTCCCTCTCCACCAAAGTTTAATCTATGCAATTTACAAGTTCGAGATTTCCCTAACCCCTGCCATAGCTTTTAAGCCTAGAATCTATAACCCTCAGCTGGTGGAGAAGTTGCCCAATGAAACTGGGAGAAAAAAAACCCATGATAGTATTTCTGCTACCCCTGCTGAAACCCTTGGCAGAGAGGCTGATATCACCCAGCTAAGGCCCACAAAATTACTGCTTCCCAAGCCCAGACTAGTAAAAAGGGTAACAAGGAGACCAATTCCACTGGGTCTAGCCTTGAGAAAGAAACTATTGTTGCCCCCTGTAAAAATAAACAGAAATTACCCATGGATCCCCCTGCCCTGGGAGAGAAGGTCAAAGGGAAAGGTATTGTTAGGGGTGATTCCCCTACTCTGGAAGGGAAGGACAAAGGGAAAGGTATTGTTAGGGATGATTCCTCTTTTGAAGATGACTTGCCTCAGGTGAAAGGCAAAAGGAAATTCATGGAAAATGTTGGGAAACAGAGCACTAAACATAGGGATGTGGACTTTCCCCCCAAGAAAGTTCAGGTCACCCCCTTCAACCCCTCTATTACCAATCCTAGCTCTGAGAAGATGGAATGCAATTACTGTCAGCAAATGGTGGAAAAAATGGCAACCTTATACCAAGCCATGGACCTATAGAACCATGTTTTCAAGTGGCAGTTATCACAAATGCACCATGTGAAACACAAAATTCAACACTTGGAGGTTATTACACAGCTTGAGACCATAGACTAGCCAAGGGAGAATGAAGATGAGCTATGGCAAGAAGTGGAGAACCTTTCTAGGATGTTTGAGAAGTGGGAATGTATGGAGGAGGAAATCAACAAGATTAAGATTAAGCAGGAATAGATTAAGAAGAACATGGAGGAGATTGTGGTGTTTAGTAGGGAGACAATCAAGAATTATGCTACAACACTTTATGTTTTCCAAGATGAAATTGAAAAATGTAAGGTTGCCAGAGAAACTCAAGCAGGGGTTACTTTTGGCAACAATTTGTGGTAGGTTACTACAGGTCCGACCAATAGGACCAGGGCAAAAAGAAAAGGTAGCAAAGGTAAAGAGATCATCAAAGACACCCAGGTTGAGTAGGACAAGAGGATGGAAGAAAACACATTTGAAGACAAACTAAACTTTCTTAATAGGGAATGACAGGCTATAAGTGGCCTATAAAAATTATCAAAGCAGTAATTTTCATTATTGGTCTGTAGTTGGCCTTCCTGGCAATAGTTGGTTCTACTGGTTTTGTCTTATTTTTTGCTGTTTTGGTTTGCTCCTTGTTGTTTTAATCCTCGTAAAACTTGTTCCATTCACCTTTTGGCTTTTTGTAATGGGTTTGGGTTCTTCCCGGTTATCTAATTAAAAACATACAAATTTTCACAACACAAACATCTTAAACAAGGTCCCAAAATCTCATATATATAATTAGTGCCACGATACATCATATACAAAATAACCATTGTTTCAAAATGGTGTGTGTGTCAAAATGGTATATACAAAAATCTGCATCACTCCTCGAGAACATGGCTACTTGGTTCTATTGGCATTATTGTCATTGATGTCAAATGAGTGTCTCTGTGAAAGTCATTGATTGCAAGGATTGATGTCTATGTGAAATTGAAGCATGATAATGAAGCATTCATATTCTTAAAGTACATGTCGAGATCTGCAAGTGATGACCAAGAACTGTAACAGATGACTAAGAGCTCTTTGGTCTGCAAGTTAGGGTTTTATCTCCATTAAAACCTTGTGGCAGGTTTATTTCCTTAGGCGCTATATTTTGATGTTGACCTGCTATCCCTGGTGAGAAGTCACTTAAGTGACAACTTAAGCCATCATTGTCTTCATATTACCAGCCTCATTTCCTAGTGCTTACCATCTTAGGCAGTATTCTATCTTATGGTATGTGACGGAGGTTAAAGTGCATACATCTCAATGTTGATCCAACGATGCGCGTTGATATTATAAGATCAATGGCTAGCGCATATGCACAAAGGAAGAAAGTGAAGGCTTTTGATGTCTGCCCACGGGTGTGAAATCATGCCACATGTTGGGATTTCGCAATCCCACAAGGAAGAAAGAAAGTTTGCTCCACCACTCCACGCGCTTGCACTATGCCAACAAGTGGCAAGCTCTGGATGCAAGCAGTTAGCGTGGAAACTTCTCATTATTTTAAGATTATTCAATGGGCCAATGTGTAAAAGCAAATTCAAACCAACTATGCACAATGAAGGAGGAGATCACAACAACACCTTGCAATACATTTTTCTAAATCATCGACTGCGATAGTGCAACATAATGACACATGTCCACTAAATATGGTGGGAAAGGTAAGATCACCGATCAACATTTAAAGTTCGCAAACGGTTATTTTCTGAAGGTAAATTTGATAGGTGGTTACAAAGGAGAAGTCAATTCAACTGCATTTTTACAAAATAGTACAAAATCATTCTAGTGACAGTTTTGATGGAATGCGAAGTAGTAAGGGGTAGTTGTAACTATGAAACAATTACTTTCTAGTGTCAAAGGTAGTTGTCGAGGATAGTATTCTGCAACCTAAATAGAGGATATATACATAAGGAATTCAGTTACAGAAGGTTACTCAACTAAACATTTTCTTTCACAGGCAGAGTGTGAAGAGTTTGCACAAACATAGAAATGTTCAAAAGACATGTGTATTGAGTATAAAGGGAAATTGTGGATTGCAAGGTGAGTTGAGAGAGAGTGGAAGATTGTGTTCATGAGAACACCAGGTAGAGAAGGAGAGCATAGTACATGAATTAAAAAAGGTGCATTTTAGGTTAGAGAAGAACCATTATTTGCATACAAGAATTTGTAAAAACTTCAGGGGATGGTGCCTCATTGTATTGAGTTGGAGCTCAATTAAGGTGTGTGATGTACTTGTAGGTTAGTGCCTCAAAACATTATCTTAGGTGTTGGTGTACCTATGGGTCAGTGCTTGCAAAACACATGTAATCGTTGTTTATTGTGAGGTTGGATTTGAGCAGTAGACTCAAGCAACATTCTCATCGTGGTTTTTCCCTTTTAGGGTTTTCCACATACATCTGGTGTTATGTGATTTGTGTGTGGTCTTGAATCTTGTCTCTTGGTTGAATATTGTTAAAAATTAACATACATTGATTCACCCCCCTCTTAGTGTATTAGTGTTCTTTCTACAATTGGTATCAGAGCCTAGGGTTCCTTGAAGAAAGTTTAACCACTTAAGGAAGATCTGGTCACAAGAAAACTATGGCAGGACATGAGGATTCTTCTTCAGATAAAGCACCATTATTTGATGGATCCAATTATGCTTTTTGGAGCATCAAAATGGAGACTTATCTGACCTCTCTTGGATTTGATGTATGACAATTTGTTGTAGATGGCTACACAACACCAATAGGTACTCCCACTACAACTGATAAGAAAGATTGTGAAAACAATGCCAAAGCAAAGAATGCTATACTATGTGGTCTAACCAATGCAGAATTTGTGAAAGTCATGCATTGTAAATCTACCAAAGACGTATGGGATAAGCTACACAACATCTACGAGGGTGATGATAAACGTCAAGCAAGAAACTCATAGAGGTAAATTTGAGGCTCTAAAAATGAAAGATGAAGAGAATATTACAACCTACATGCTCATAGTAGATGAGGTAGTGAATGCTATCAGAGGTCTTGAAGAGGATGTAGAAGATAAGGTGGTTGTAAAGAAGGTTCTGAGGTCTCTCCCACAGAGGTATGACTCTAAAGTCTCTGCAATTGAGGAAGAAAAAGATCTGAATAAGTTTTCTATGGATGAATTATTTGGGTCACTCACAACATATGAAATGAGAAGTGAGAATACTAGTTCAACAGAGAAAGAAGCAACATTCAAGACTTCCAAAGCCAAGGAGATTTAAGAAGATTTTGAATCAAGTACTAGTTCAAGTGCAATAGAAGCAAATTTTGTCAGAAAATTGAAGAAGGGCTCTGACAAATACAAAGGTAAGCTACCCTTTAAGTGTTTTAATTGTGGAAAAATTAGTCATTTTGCATCTAAATGTCCCTTAGGTGAAAATGAAAAGGGAGTTAGTTCTAGGAGTCAAGAAGTTTCCAAATATAAAAAGAGAAACTTTAATAAGAAGAAAAAGAGTCTATATGTAGTCAAAGAAATTAGTTCTTCAGCTGGTTGTTCTTCTGCAAGTGAAAATTATGAAACTACATTTATGACTATTGAAATCAAAGAAAATGAAAACACTCCTATAGAAGATTCCTGTGAAGAATCTGACGAGGAAGAAGAGGGTGAAGTTGATTTGGAAGGTGAATTGGTCTCTACCTTAGAAGACTTGAAAGACGAGAGAAAAATATGAAAAATACAAGTTAAGGATTGAAGAAGATGAAAAACTTGTAGTAGGTTTGAAGTTGCATCTAGCAGAATCTAAGAGAATAGAGGAAGTTACTAGTTTGAAATTGAAAACCAAACTAGAAGAATGTCAAAAACTAGAGGTTGAAGTTGTCTATCTAAGAAAGGAGTTAGAAAAGGTAAACATACAATTAAATAGAAACCTTAAGTTTGTGAAGAGCTCTGAAATTATTGATGAAATAATTGGTTATCAAAGGTCCTTCTCCAACATGCTTGGGTTAGGATATGTGGAAGACAAGAGTTTCAAGGATAAAAATAATGTTGAAGACAATAGACTATCAAAGCTGCTACTCTTTTTCAAAAAGTAGTTGAAGAAAAAGGTGAGTCAAGTTCTATTGAGCCTAAGAAGACAAAAGAGCCTAAAAAGAGTGTTGTTGCTTCTAGGAATCCTGAAGGGTCTAGGAAGAATAAAAGACTGAAGATCTTAGAGAGATGGATAATGGATTCATCAAAGTCCAAAATTCAAAGAGGAGATTCAAGGACCAACCTACAAGACAAACCAGGTTTAATTATGCTTTTATGGTTACTATTTTTCTTGTAACGAGTTTGGACATAAAGCAATAAATTGCAGAATTAGACCTAGGAGAATGGATAGGCATGATTTTGTAAGCAAAAATCCTTTTGCCCCTTTAGTTGATATGAATGATGTTTTCTATAACTGTAAAGTAGTTCAACTATGGGCATATTTCCAAGTTTTGTAGAAGTGTGTTTATACAACCTTCTAGACAGGGGAAAAGGAGATTTACTCCTCCAAGACAATACATACCTACACATGCTCTTGCAAGAAAATAGAAAAGACCTGCACAATCCTTTGCAAGTCAAAAGAAAGAATCTGCACCCCCTGCTCAGGAGAAAGGACCTACAAAGCCTTCTGAGGAAAAGAAGAAAAGTTCAAAAAGGCATTGGACAGAAAAGAAGAATGAATAGTCCATGATAGTCCAAACAACTTTTCATGCCCAGGAAACATGCAATAATTGGGTTATAGACAATGGATGCTCTAGTCATATGACTAGAGATAAGAGCAAGTTCACTAGTTTGGAGAAATGGAATGGTGGTTCTGTCAAATTTGGTGATAATACCACTGGTAAGATAATTGGAAAAGGCACATTATGCATAGATGGTAAAACTAATCCTCAGGATGTGTTGTATGTAGAGGGATTACAACATAACTTGCTTAGTGTCATCCAGTTGTGTGACAAGGGATATAACTTGTTATTTCATGCTATTAGATGTGAGATAAGAAAAGCTAGCTCTGGTAGACTTGTTGTTGAGGCAAATAGAACAAACAACTACCTATACCATCTGAAGGAGGTGAAAAGTTGAAGGTGTCTATTAGGGCAAACTGATGAAAGCTGGTTATGGCACAAAAGGATGGGCCACATCAACTTTGACCATCTAGTGAAGGTCAACAAGAAGAATGCAATCAAACATATGTATAGTATTGGCAAGCCAGAAAATACCTTCTGTAAAGAATGCCAAGAAGGAAAGAAAACAAGGGTTAGTTTTATGACAAAAAAATATTCAACTTCAAAACCCCTAGAGTTGATACATATAGACTTGTGTGGACTAACCAAAACCAAGAGTCTTAATGGAGAAAGCTATTTTATGTTGCTTATAGATGATTATTCAAGAATGACATGGATAATGTTTCTTAAAGAAAAATCTCAAGCTCTTGAAAGGTTTAAAATCTTTAGGGCTATGGTTGAGAATGAGATTGGTTCAAGGATAAAATGCTTAAGGTTTGATAGAGGTGGAGAATTCACTTCTAATAAATTTGATTAGTATTGTGAAAAGTATGGGATTAAAAGACATTTCTCTGTAGCTAGGACAAGTCAACAAAATGGAGTTGTTGAGAGAAATAACAAAACTGTCGAGGAAATGGCTAGGACAATATTGAATGAAGCCAAATTGCTTGATACATATAGGCTTGTGTGGACCAACCAAAACCAAGAGTCTCAATGGAGAAAGCTATTTTATGTTTCTTATAGATGATTATTCAAGAATGACATGGATAACATTTCTTAAATAAAAATCTCAAGCTCTTGAAAGGTTTAAAATCTTTAGGGCTATGGTTGAGAATGCGATTGGTTCAAGGATAAAATGCTTATGGTTTGACAAAGGTGGATAATTTGCTTCTAATAAATTTAATTAGTATTGTGAAAAGCATGGGATTAAAAGACATTTCTCTACAGTTAGGACACCTCAACAAAATGGCGTTGCTGAGAGAAAGAACAAAACTGTCCAGGAAATGGCTAGGACAATGTTGAATGAAGCCAAATTGCTTGATAAATACAGGAAGGAAGCAATTCATACTATTGTTTACATTCTTAAAAGAGACCAGTTAAGAGTAAACCATGATAAGACTCCATATGAATTATGGAAAGGTAGACTTGCATCTATGAAGTATTTTAGAATATTTTGAAGCAAATGTTTTATAAAAAGGGATGAAGATACCTTGAGTAAATTTGAGATAAGTTTTGATGAAGCAATATTTCTTTGTTATTCAACTACAATCAAAGCCTATAAATGCTACAATAAAAGGTTGCAGAAGATAGTTGAAAGTGTGAATGTTAGAGTAGATGAAGATTGCTCTCAGTTGTCACATAAAAATGACATGTATTCAAAGGACCCTTCTTATGAAGAAGAAGAATAAGTTGCAAAAGAAGAGTCACAAGAGGAGAATGATGCTGATGAAGAAGAACAACCAAAATCTACTCCAAAGGCTCCACCCAAGTATGTCAAAAGAGAGCATTCTGAGAATCAAATTCTTGGAAACAAAACTGATGGTGTCATGACAAGGAGAAAGCTAAAGCTAGCACAACAAGAACAGGTAAGCTATTATTTATTGTATAAAATAGAACCCAAATCTTATGAAGAATCTAATAAGGATGAAAGCTAGATTAAGGCCATGAAAGAAGAACTCAGTCAAATAGAGAAAAATCAGACTTGGGAACTTGTTCCAAGGCCTTGTAATAAGAATGTCATGGGCACAAAATGGGTGTTTAGAAATAAACTAAATGAAGATGGGTAGATAACTAGAAACAAAGCTACATTAGTCTGCAAGGGCTATGCTCAGGTTGACGACATAGATTTTGAGGAGACATTTCCACCTGTGGCTAGGCTTGAAGCCATTAGAATGTTTGTTGCTTATTTAGTTTATAAAAACTTCAAGGTGTACCAGATGGATGTAAAGTCTGTATTTCGCAATGGCTATCTAGACAAGGAAGTTTATATAGAGCAACCTAAAGGATTCAAGGTGCTTGAAAACAAAGACTATGTGTATAGACTAAAAAAGAGACCGTATGGTCTAAAACAAGCCCCTAGGGCTTGGTACTCCAGGCTAGACAAATATCTTCAACATCAAGGCTATAAGAAAGGTATAGCTGCTAACAATCTATATTTTAAAACTGAAGTTAATCATATGCTGATTGTTATTGTTTATGTTGATTATATAATATTTGGTGGAGATAGTGACAAAATGTGTAGAGAGTTTGCTGATGCTATGAAGAAAGAGTTTGAGATGTCAATGCTAGGAGAATAAGCATTTTTTCTTGGTTTACAAGCGAATCAATTAGATACAGGGGTTTTCATTTCTCAAACTAAGTATGTGAAGGAAATGCTAAAGAAATTCAAGATGGAAGATTGCAAGCCAGTCGGTACACCTATGGTCACTAGATGTAAGCTCAGGAAAGATGATGAATTTATTTTAGCAGATCAAACTTTGTATAGATCCATGATTAGAAGTCTCTTATATCTTACAACAACAAGGCTTGATATCATGAAATATGTTTACATGGTATCTAGATTTCAAGGTGTTCCTAAGGAGACACATGTCAAAGTTGTGAAGAGGACATTCAAATACTTGAAGAGTACAATAGATTATGGTCTATGGTATCATGTTGCTGATGACTTCACTTTGACTGCATACACAGATGCAGATTGAGTTGGTTGTGTGGACGATAGAAAGAGCACTAGTGGCAGTGCATTCTTTCTAGGAGATAGATTGGTAACATAGTTGAGTAAGAAACAAGATTCAAATTCTTTGTCAACAACTGAAGCTGAATAGATTACTGTTGTATCTTGTTGTACTCAGGTGTTATGGATGAAGCAAATGCTGCAAGATATCAAGGTTGAGTTTGATGGGCCAATTAACATTCTTTGTGATAATATAAGTGCTATAAACATCTCAAAGAATCCAATCATGCATTTAAGGACCAAGCACATATCCATTACATATCATTTTCTCAGGGAGAAAGTTGTTGAACAAGAAGTCAAGTTGGAATATGTTGCTACAAAAGAACAACTAGAAGATATTTTCACAAAACCCCTTCCAAAGGAGACATTTGAACAAATCAGATAGAAGTTAGGAGTTGTTCCTTCTTCTATCTCCAATTGAATATAGGAAGTATTCTTCTAGGGTGAGCATGTTAGAGTATTTCCCTATCCCTGGTAACACAGTTGCTCTGTAGGATGATGGTCCTCAGGGAGAGATTTTTGCGAATCCCTTTGTAATTGATGTCAAAGGGTGAGAATAGTGTAGCTGGGGGAGAATAGTGTTGTTGGAGATGATGGGGAGATGCTAGAGATAATGGCACAAAGATCATTCATGATAGGTATTGTCATGCATATTCAAGTGTTGCCATCAATGACAAAGGGGGAGATTGTTGGCATTATTGCCATTGATGTCAAAGGAGTGTCTCTGTGAAAGTCATTGATTACAAGGATTGATGTCTCTATGCAATTGAAGCATGATATTGAAGCATTCATATTCTTAAAGTACAGGTTGAGCTCTGCAAGTGATGACCAAGAATTGTAAGAGATGACTAAGAGCTCTTTGGTCTGCAGGTTAGGGTTTTATCTCCATTAAAACCCTATGGCAGGTTTATTTCCTTAGGTGCTATATTTTGATGTTGACCTGCTATCCTTGGTGAGAAGTCACTTAAGGGAAAACTTAAGCCATCATCATCATCATATTACTGGCCCCATTTCCTAGTGCTTAGCATCTCAGGTAGTATTCCATCTTATGGTCTGTGATGGAGGTTAAAGTTCATACATCTCAATGCCGATCCAACGGTGTGCGTTAATCTTACAAGATCAACGGCTAGCGCATATGCACAAAGGAAGAAAGTGAAGGCATTTGATATCTGTGCGAGTGCAAAATCGTGCCACGTGTTGGGATTTCACAATCCTGCAAGGAAGAAGGAAATTTTTCTCCACCACTCCATGTGCTTGCGCTATGCCGACAAGTGGCAAACTTCAAATGTAAGCGGTTAGCGTGGAAACTTCTCATTAGCCAAAGATTATTCAATGGGCTAGTGTGTAAAGGAAAATTCAAACCAACGGTGTCTAATGAAGGAGGAGGATGCAGTAGTGCATAGCGATACATTTTTCTGAATCATTGACTATGACGGTATGACATAATGACATGTGTCCACTAAATATGGTAAGAAAGGTAAGATCAACGGTCAACATTTAAAGCTGGCAAACATCTATTTCTTGAAGGAAAATTTGATGGGCAGTTACAGAGAAGAAGTTGATTCAACTACATTTTTGTAAAATGGTGCAAAATTGTTCAAGTGATGATTTTGATGGAATGTGAAGTAGTAAAGGGTAGTTGTAACTATGAAACAACTACTTTCTAGTGTCGAAGGTAGTTGCTAAGGACAATATTCTGCAACCCGAATAAAGGATATATACACAAGGAATTCAATTGCAGAAGGTTACTGAATTAAACATTTTCATTCACAGGCAGAGTGTGAAGAGATTGCACAAACATACAAATGTTCAAAAGATGTGTGTATTGAGTAAAAAGGGAGATTGTGGATTGTAGGGTGAATTGAGAGAGAGAGGAAGATTGTGTTCATGAGAACACTAGGCAGAGAAGGAGAGCATAGTACATGAATTAAAATGATGCCTTTTAGGTTAGAGAAGAACCATTATTTGCATACAAGAATTTGTAAAAACTTTAGGGGTTGGTGCCTCTTTATTCCAGATTGGGGTTGGTGCCTCATTGTATTGATTTGGAGCTCAATTATGAAAGGAAGCTAGGTGTGCAGAAATCGCTTCCTACACTAATCTAATGAGGAGAGGGCTATGCAAATTTAATTCAATCCTTACAACTACAACAACATAGAACATCTAACATAGATATTGTAGCAATACACATGAACCAGAAAGAAGACAGAAGAAAAGAGACAAAGATATAACGTGGGGAAAAACCTTATCAGGTGAAAAACCCCACACTTAGAAACCTGCACAATGTATTAACAAAACTGAATGTTGTTTACACTACACTTGTAATGCAAGCTTCAATGGTCTTCAACACTCGTATCTGGAGTCAATTTGACAGAGTAACAATACCTGTAAAACTTGTGATACTTCTCCTCCTCCAAGCACCTATTTATATAGAATATACAAGGCAATATTGGACCTTTCTTGGAATGGGCGTCCAACTTGGCCACATGGCCCAAAACCCATGCCTAAGGACACTTGGTCAACATTGTAGAATGTTCTTGACACTTGTCCACAACTCCCATCCCAAAGAGGTTGCCTATTTCCAAAATGGGCTATGACAGATGCTCTTACGACACTTACGACCGTCATATAATCTGTCATAGCGGTTACAACTTACAGATGTAAGAGAATCTGTCATACACAGGCTATAAATAGCATATTCTCTTACAACATGTCATAGTCCACCTTGGGGCACCCAAATATGCCTTTTTCAAAGATGCTTCATGACACATGTCTTCACCTGTCTTACATGCTTCTATTTCTGACTCTTGCATGTCATAACTTCGTCATAGGAATCCGTCATAACCATTTCAGTCAAACATTCCCTTACACAACATGAAAGATGCCGACACATGGCAAAATGCTCCTACCACAAAGTGGGATGCCTATCTCCTCATGTGAGGACAAAATTACAAGTTGTCATCTTCCATGTAGGATGACACATCACTGTGCCACATCCCACAAAATGACAATATGGAATTTACAATTAATTTACAACATAGGCAATGGATTAATAAATATAAACTTAAATAATGCAAGGAATTACCAAGGTTAAGACACCTTAATTCCTAACATTCTCCCACTTGTCGAACACCTTGTAAGAGCTAATAGAATAACATGATCTAACTGCTATAGGCCGAGAGGCCCATAGACTCCGAACTCCACCTAAACTTCTATGTGCCCACTAGTTTCATTAATGCATTTGCGACATTCTTCAAAGTATCTACCTTCTCCAAATTTACCTTTCCATCCTCAACCATGTTTCGCACGAAGTGAAACTGAACATCAATGTGCTTTGTTCTAGCATGGAAAGTTAGATTCTTTGCAAGGCAAATTGCACTCTGACTATCACAACTGATCATGATCTGACCTGCATCAACACCAATATCGGAACATAATCTCTTAAGCCAAATGGATTCCTTACAAGCATGAGTTGCTGCCATGTACTCAGCTTCTATCGTGGAAAAAGCAACAACAGGTTGTCACTTACTCATCCAACTAATAGCACCACCAAACAGTTTAAACACATAAGCACTGGTGGATCTCCTGCTGTCAATGTCACCTGCTCAATCTGAATCCACAAATCCATGAATATCAATAGAATACAGAGGTCCTGAAACATTACCATGATATCATATGGAATACTCAGAAGTACCCCTCAAATATTTGAACACTCGCTTAACTGCATCCCAATGAACCCGTCCAGGATTAGCCATAAATCGACTAAGGACTCCCATTGCTTGGGCAATGTCTGGTCTTGTGCAGACCATAGCATACATCAAACTGCCAACAACACTAGCATAAGGTACTCTACTCATGTCCTCCACCTCACTAGGAGATTTTGGACAATCCTCAACAGATAACTTTGTCCCCAAAGAAATAGGAACATACAATGGTTTACAATCTGCCATGCTGAACCTATCCAACATGGTCTTCACATACTTACTCTGGCTTAACCAAAGTTTTCTGTTAGTTCTGTCTCTTCTGATTTGCATTCCTAGAATGTACTTGGCTGCCCCTAAATATTTCATTTCAAACTGTGTTGACAATTGAGATTTGAAATCAGAAATCATATTCTTACCCTTCCCAATGAGCAACATATCATCAACATACAGTGCAACAATGAGAATACAATCACCATCAAACTTATAATACACACAGTGATCCAATTTCAATCTAACAAATCCAATAGACAACACAAAGGCATCAAACTTCAAGTACCATCTCCTAGGGGAATGTTTCAAACCATACAAAGACTTCTTAAGCTTGCAAACCAAATTTTCTTTACCTTTCACCATGTAATGCTCTGGCTGTGACATGTAGATTTCTTCCTCCAAATCACCATGAAGGAAAGCTGTCTTCACATCCATCTGTTCTACCTCTAAGTCATAAGCTACTGCAAGAGACAACAGGAATTGAATGGATGTCAGCTTTGCAACAGGAGAGAAGATCTCACCATAATCTATACCCTCCACTTGTGAATACCCCTTTGCAACCAATTTGGCCTTATACTTCTCAACATTGCCATCTGTACCAAATTTCTTCTTAAACACTCATTTGCATCCAACAAGTTTTCATCCAGGAGGCAAAGGCACCAATTCCCAAGTTTGATTCTTTTCCAAAGAAGCCATTTCATCCTCCATGGCCTCCTTCTAGGAACCTGCATCTTTCATGTCCATAGCCTCTAATACAATTCTAGGTTCATCACTATTAGTAAGCAAAGCAAAAGTACAACTAGAATCAAGCAATGTAAAACCAAACCTTTCAGGTTGCTTTCTTATCCATGTAGACCTTCTCAAGAGCTGAGGTTGAGGTTCAACTTCTTCATCTGAGCTTTCAAAGCTACAAGAGCTCTCATCATTAGGTCCAACATTGTCTTTTTGTTTAGTCTTCTCAGGGGTAGGAGGAAACTGAACAACATCCTCTTTCTTTTCTTTTTCTTCTGGCTGTAAAATGGTGGAAGAAGATGTAAGCTCTCTGAAGATAACACTTTTGCTATACAACACTTTTTCAGCCACAGGGTGCCAAAGCTTGTATCCTTTCACACTGACACCATAGCCAATGTAGATACACTTAACAGCCTTGTTCTCCAATTTTGACTGCCTCTCCCTAGGCACATGTGCATATGCCTCACAACCAAAAACATGAAGATGCCTTATTGAAGGCTTTCTACCAGACCACACCTCCACGGGTGACTTTCCAACAAGAGCTGATGTAGGAGATCTATTTACAAGATAGCAAGTAGTGGCAATAGCTTCAGCCCAAAACTTTTGTTCTAGGGCAGCTCCACTAAGCATATTCCTAGCCTTCTCCATCAGTGTCTTATTCATCCTCTCTACAACTCCATTTTGCTGCAAGGTGTATGGAGTTGTCTTATGTCTTTCAATCCCAAGTTCCTTGTAATATTTATCAAATTCTGTAGAACAGAACTCACCACCGTTGTCAGTTCTCAAACACTTAATATTTTTACCTGATTTTCAGCAAAGGCCTTAAACTCCTTAAACTTACTATAGAATTCAGATTTGCTTATGAGAAAATAAATCCATGTCCTTCTACTGTAGTCGTCTATAAAAGATACAAAATATATAGATTTTGATAACGAAGGAACATTAACAGGACCAAATACATCAGAATGAACTAGGTCCAACACACCAGAAGACTTGTGAGAAGTTGAATAAAACTGAACACGGTTTTGTTTCCCATATAGGCAATGTTCGCAAAAGTCAAACTCAAGATTACAATCATCTAACCCCTCAATGAGGTTTTCATTTTTCAGGGTACGCAAACCCTTCTCACCAATGTGGCCAAATCTCTTATGCCATAACATTGTCTTTTCAGTAGGAAGCTTAACTTCCAAGGCATGATTACAACTATCAGAATTAGAAACAACATATTTCTTCACTGCTCATTCAGATGGTGGGGATGAAGTGATTGCTGCCCTCTTCCTTGAGTTAGAAGAACTATTGCATTGTGAAATGCATGCCTCCAGCTGAAACAAAGTACCTCTCCTAGTTGTCATGCCCAAACCTGTAACACTAGTGTATGGACCTCAAAACATAGATTAATATCATACTTTACTGCCAAATGTTAATTCTAATTTCAAAATACCAAACATTGTAAACAAAAATTATAAATTTGATATTCCATGAGTATGTCAACATTTAATAGAGTTATACATTAACATAAGTTAATATCATTCATCCTAATGAAAACCATGATTTACACTTTTCTTTTACAATTATACACAAATACAAGAATCTCCATACGATCATTTATTCACAAGGTAAGGTAAACTTTCTTAGCTTCAGTATTCTGCATAGGTAACAATTCTAAATCTGCTCAACTCAATATAATCAATAGTTCCATAAAATTGATAAATAACATATCAATGCATGAACCTATTGGTGCATCTTATGAAACTTCTTGTAAGAATCATCATAATTAGGGATCCAAGTTTAAACATTTCTTGCACAACAACACAAAACTTCAATAAATATTATATGGTAGTAAATTAACAAGGTAGACAAGATAATATTACATTTGGCCCTTCTCAAAAGGATAGGTGCAAAACACTCATATCTGATGACGTGTATACAATATCACCCATAGATAAGCTTGTAACATAAATACAATACAACCACGTGATACATCTTTGGGTTAGAAACATAAGTATCTGATATTGTTTCATTTCATATGAAAAGAAAGACTATTTGTCACCTTAAGCTTTATGGTTACCTTGTAATTGAAAAGGGCAATTCCAAAGGATTAGATAAAATTAAATACTAATAAAACATTAACTAAATGTAATAACAAAAATGAAATGATTCAATTATACCTCTGATTTACCTTGTGTCAATTTGAGATAGCTAAAGTTGATGCAATGTCGTTACTCTTGTAAAATTCTACCTTCTTGCGATGTTCATAAAATACACTATTAGCACTAACACCATGTACATGTAATTGACATGAATCTGTACAACTAAATAAAAGTATTAGTCTCACAATATCAATAATAACATGATAGGTATCAATGCACAAGATGATGATCCTACAGGCCCTAAGGGGCCGACCTAGTGCCTCAAGGGCTCATAAGTGATGGCCTTGCCTACGTACGTGCAGTGCAGAGGCTTCATAGTTCGGGGTACTTGACTTGCAATCATAAGGTTGGATTAAATACATTTGTTCAAAGATTGACTTGCAATCATAAGATTGGCTTAAGTATATTTGTTCAAAGAGGGAAAATAAATAATCCTTAATGGAGTTTTTACTGAAAGCAAGACTCTCTTAAAATTAAGAAGGAAACAACATCAGATGGGAAAGATTTCTTGACATTAGTAGATGTTTAACAAGATATTCACATAATAAATATTCTATAGGCAACAACTGACCAATATACACAAATCTTAGTTCACTAGGTTGAAAACATAATGAAATTATTATATCAATCAACAACTCGACAACTTAATCTATAGAACTTGTATATTAATATAGAGATCATATGAAAACACATCCAATACGGTAAGGACCCATGACTTATTTCTTAAATAATAATAATTTTAAATAAAATCTATAATTTTAATTGGGCAACCACAATACTTCATTTAGTAAGATGATTTGCCAAGATGGCAGCATAATACCTATATTTAAAAAAATACTTCCCAATGATTAAGAAATAAAATTTAATTAAATCATAATAGTAATATCAATTTAATTACTAAGAATCAAATGATAAAGCTTAAGACAATACACATGAAATAATTTGGATACAAAAACAATTAATAATAAATATTCTTATTATCTCTTATGAAAACCAAATCTATTTATTATCATTTTACTATTACAAGCACAATTTATTCCTTTATCTAAGAAATAACCATACTAAATGTAATATGAATAATGCATTCAAAAGTAAATGCATTAATATAAATTATTTTGTCACCAATCTAATCTCAACTTAATTCAATGAATTAAACTATTTTAAAAATAAACATAAAATAAAATAATAAATAAAATTTGTCTTAAAAAAATAGTCAGTAGTAAATCTATCATAACTTTCTTATTTTTTAATGAAATTTTACAATTAAAGATGTTTTGGAAAGGTGAGATAAAGACAAATAAAACCATAATTTAATTGAGAAAATTATTTAAGATACATAAACAATTTTTACTGCAATCAGCCATTACAAAGAAAAACAAAAAAAAATTATTGAAAAGATCAATTAATATAATTGTAAATCAAACACAATTAGAAGACTGATTCACATTGCTATAATTTTAGATTTCAAGATAAGGAATGATATATATTTAAGAAAGTATGCATAGGCCATAACAACAATCAATAATCTTGAACACATAGTTCAACTAACACAGGGAATTAAGAACAATTCTATGGAGTATGTTTTAACCAAGAAAAGAAATTATACCTATTTGAATCAAAGTAAATTGTATATATGGAACCATTACTTCCAAAACTTGATTTAATTAAATTTATATCTTTTTAACTTCTACATAATTAAAATTTCCATCTATTATAACAAAAATGGATTTGATTCACAATCATCCATAGCAAAATAGATAAACATTCTATCTGTAGGTAAGTTAACCAAATGAAAATAATAAAAATAAAATTAAAAATCACAAAAGAAAAGTCTTGAATCTGGAATACACAAACTAGCCCGTTATTATACTTTCAAACATATTAAAAGAAAAATGGTAGGAATTAAGATAAGAAATGTCCCCCATGAAATGCATAGACAATCTCACTGAGGTATGAGTGTAGATTTCTCCAAGAGAAGGTTCATCATAAGATTGAAAAAAAAAGCTCAATAATTATCAAGCTTAGTTCTTTAATCAAAGAAAATTTCTTTCTTCCCTCCTCACAGAAAGAATAAAAATAATCCTGCACAGCAGAAGTCCATTACTCATTTTCTGAAAAAAAAGAATGAATAGTTCTCATCCAATCTTCCCCAAAAAAAAATCATTTAAGTAAGACAAATATAATAACAAGAGATAATTTCCTCTTAAAAAAACTCACAACTTTAAGAAACTTATAAAAGATTTTAATAAACTTTCCCAAACTATTTTAGAAACTTTTAACAATAGCAATTAGTAAAGCTAAATCCTTAAGATCTTTATAGAAAGAAAATTTAATTCTTTATTTTTATATAACTTTTCTTTTTAAGAATATAACAACTTCTTTATTTTATTATTATTGAAATATATAGAAATCTAAATTATATAATTTAGATTTTAAATTAATTTAATTCTAATACTTAAACATGTAAAAATATGAAATAGTCTTTAATAAATTTAAGAACATAAGATAAAATTTAAAATTATTTAAATAATAAGTAGACTTTATGGACCTCAATATATGCACTCTAAAATTATATGACAAATTTAGAAACAAATAAAATCAAAGAAAATATAACAATATCTATTTAATGAAAGATAGAGAATAAAATTCTCATAGAATCCTTATCTTACGTCAAGAATGAACAAATCCTTTAAAACAAATTACATATTAGGAACAATTCTTAAATAATAAAAGCTTCTAAGAGAAGATGAATTTCCAAAAGATAAGAACTACCACTTCTTTCTCATTATTGAAATTGGAAACTAATATTAAAACATTTCCAAAATGATATAAAAAAATTGAAATGCATTTATTTATTTTTTATTTTTTAATTTGCACTTCCTAAATTAAGCTCCACTAAAAAGCTAACTCTAAAATAAATCTTTTTAATAAGTAATTAAATATTTTCTAAATTAATTGACAACTCAACAACTATTGAATAAGGAAATAAAACACTTTTTTTTTCCATAAAATAAATAATAAATCAATTAATTAAATAATATACACACACAAATTAAGAAACTAACTATATAAGCTATTTATTTTTCCTATTTTTAACTAATTTTTCCTCATACGCCAAAATAGAATAAAGCATAAATAAAACTTAAAATCCTAGATATTTGGATAAAGCAACACTACTTTTATCTTAAAAACAAAATCTTCTTTAAATAAATCATAATATATAATTATTTGTATATTTATCTTCAAATTAAATCATAAAGCAAAAATCATATATATTCCTCTATATTTAATAGAAGTACAAATATAATTATATATATGCCCACACCCACATAAAACTCAAAATCCTAATTTAAATAAAGAAGAACAAATTTTATATTTTTATAACACAAATTTTCTTATAGTAATATTACTAAAATTTCTAATATAAATCTTATCCATAAAACATATTTACTTTCTTATTAAAATGTCTAGAAATAAAACTCTATTAACTTCATTTATTTATTTATATATACATATATTTTAATCAACTCTTTGAGAGAAAAATAGAATAAAACCTTATCCATTATTTTCAAATTCCTTTACTTGTTTTAAATCTAAACATCATATCTTAATAAGGAAAACGATATAGCATAAAATTAATATAACAATAATAATTTACAAAAGTATTATCATTTCATAAAAAAAGGTCAAGGAGAAACATAATTTAACGATTTGATTCCCCCACATTATTCCTAAATCATCATATTTAAATACATGCAACAAAGTGTGAGTTAGAGGATCAAATGCATAATAAACTATGTATAAAATGATGCGGAATATTTTATTTCATTACTCGAGGGTGATAAAAGGTGATACTAGACAAGTATGTTTTGAACAATAAAATCAAATACCTTGAATGGATTAGAATTGTTCGAATGCTATATTAAAGTAATTCTAAATTTATCCATAATAAGACTTCATAGGAGATGTACTTGTACCTGAATCTATATTTGAAATGAGTTAGAAGGGTTAGGCGATCTTACACTAGTACCCTTAGCAAGCACCATAGCTCCTCTAGTCATCTTACATCCTTCTTTCGAAAAGACAACCTGCACACCTGCATCATTCAACATACTTATAGAAAGTAGGTTCTGTGCTAAGCCTGGGATGTGCATAACCCCAGAGATCCCCTTCACTCGTCCATCAGGGAATCAGATAGAGACTCTTCCACGACCAACAATCTTCAAATGAGAGTCGTCACTCAAGTACACCTTTCCACCATCAAACTCCTCATACTTAGTGAACCAGTCTCGATGCGAGGTCATGTGGAATGATGCACTAGAGTCAATCAGCCACACATCATCAAATGCATGGGTTGCCAGGGCTGCGTTGAAAGCATCACCGTCATCTTGTGACTTGTCAGAATCTGAATATGGGGTCTTCTTCTTCTTTTTCTTTTCTTCTTTGCATTCATTTTGGAAATGCCCAGATTTACCACAGTTCCAACAGATAGCCTTGGACTTTCCAGGAGATTTGGATCTCCCACGAGATTTGGATCTACCCTTCTCAGCTTTCTTGTCCTTCTTTTTCCCTTTCTCCTTGGGTCTTCCACGACCTGCAAGAGCCTCTTTGGCTGCATCAGAAGACTTTCTCCACATCTCTTTGGATAACAACAAAGAAACCACTTCATCCATTTTGAATGTGGATGTGGTGCTTCCAATAGCCATGACAAGGTGATCCCATGAGTCTGACAAAGAACAAAGCAAGGTCATACACTGATCCTCCTCCTCCATCTTCACACCAATAGATGTCAATTGTGCAACCAACATATTAAAAGCATTCATATGTTCAGCAATGGATCTTCCATCCTCCATTCGAAGGGAATACAACTTCTTTCTTAGAAAAAAGTTTGTTAACCAGGGATTTGGCTTGATACACATCTCCCAACTTCTTCCAAAGCAAGTTTGCAGTTTTCTCCTCATGGACATTTAACAAGACAAAATCAACAAGACTAAGTCTTATGAGACCCTTAGCCTTCTGATCCTTGAGATCCCAATCATCTTGTGACATTGTAGCTGGTTTATTTCCATTAACACTTTCCCGAAGGTCTCGGTCAACAAGCATGTCTTCCATCTTGAGCTTCCACAACTCAAAATTAGTGTCATTGAATTTCTCCACTTCAAATCTTCCGGATGTGCTTGCCATCTCCTTGCTGCAATAGAATTTAGAATACTATGCACAGACTCCCACTCAACTTAAGATTAGCTCAAAAAACCCCTACCCAATAGCTAAGACCAAAACTAGCCAGGCTCTGATACCAACTGAAAGGAAGCTAGGTGTGCGGAAATTACTTCCTACACTAATCTAATGAGGAGAGGGCTATGCAAATTCATTTCAATCCTTACACCTACAACAACATAGAACATCTAATAGAGATATTGCAACAATACACATGAACTAGAAAGAAGACAGAATAAAAGAGACAAAGATATAATGTGGGGAAAACCCTTATCGGGTAAAAAACCCCACACTTAGAAACTTGCATAATGTATTAACAAAATTGAATGTTGTTTACAATACACTTGCAATGCAAGCTTTAATGGTCTTCAACACTCATATCTGGAGTCAATCCGATAGAGTAACAGTACCTGTAAAACTTGTGATACTTCTCCTCCTCCAAGCACCTGTTTATATAGAATATACAAGGCAATATTGGACCTTTCTTGGAATGGGCATCCAACTTGGCCTCATGGCCCAAAATCCATGCCTAAGGACACTTGGTCAACATTGTAGAATGTGCCTGACACTTGTCCACATTTCCCATCCCAAAGAGGTCGACTATTTCCAAAATGGGCTATGACAGATGCTCTTACGACACTTACGACCGTCATAGAATCTGTCATAGTAGTTACAACTTACAGTTGTAAGAGAATCTATCATACACAGGCTATAAATAGCATATTCTCTTACAACATGTCATAGTCCACCTTGGGGTGCCCAAATATGCCTTTGTCAAAGATGCTTCATGACACATGTCTTCACCTGTCTTACATGCTTCTATTTCTACCTTTTACATGTCATAACTTCATCATAGGAATCCGTCATAACCGTTTCGGTCAAACAGTCCCTTACACAACATGAAAGATACCAACACATGGAAAAATGCTCCTACCACAAAGTGGGATGCCTATCTCCTCATATGAGGACAAAATTACAAGTTGTCATCTTCCATGTAGGATGACACATCAGCGTGCCACATCCCACAAAATGACAATATGGAATTTACAATTAATTTACCACATAGGCAATGAATTAATAAATACAAACATAAATAATGCAAGGAATCACCAAGGTTGAGACACCTTAATTCCCAAAAAATTAAGGTGTGTGATGTACTTGTAGGTTGGTTCCTCAAAACATTATCTTAGGTGTTGCTGTACCTATGGGTTGGTGCCTGCAAAACACATGTAATCATTGTTTATTGTGAGGTTGGATTTGAGCAGTAGACTCAAGCAACATTCTCATCGCGATTTCTCCCTTTTAGGGTTTTCCACGTACATCTAGTGTTATGTGATTTATGTGTGCTCTTGAATCTTGTCTCTTGGTTGAATATTGTTAAAAATTAACATACATTGATTTACCCTCCCCTCTCAGTGTATTAGTGTTCTTTCTATAGGTCCCTTTGGTCTTAGTGGTGGCTGTTGTATAGAAGTCTCATGACATGAGGCCATAGATTGTGAATGGGTACTAGATACACTCCACATTTGTAGACCCCTCACAATGCCTCTCAACTCTGCTACCTTGGCTGTGAGATGCAACTTAGTCTGTTGTAGTTGGCCCAGGTATTTTTTAGTAGTGAATCTTCTCCAATTGGCAAATAGTTCATATCCACAAATTTTAATTTGGCAAATATATTGCTACTGGCAAGAGGCCAAATTACCCAGATTGTATGAATTATCAGTCAAATGCATTTCAATTCGCCATCAATTTATTTTATGAGGCATTTGTAACTAATATTTTCTAGAGTAACCTACATGTTTCTAATGGTGATTCGGTTGGAATTTCAAACGCATGTACTAATTTGCTCACATATTCGTCAATAGCTTTGCAATGTTCACCGTGTATGAGGATCTATTTTGCCAACACCACTATAACTACATGCTAATTTGAGGTCCATAATCACCTTGAAGATTACAACGTATGTGTTTAATCAAGGTCTGATTCACCCAGCATTTATATGCACCATGTTATAATCACGTGGGATTCACCAAATTTTTACTACACCGTTTAAAAATCCCGCTCAATTCGCCAAATATAGATCGATATAAATACAATCAAAACAATTTAATCTTTTATAGATTTTGTTCTGCTCCAAGCTCTCAATTCAGATCATAGGCAAGTTACAACTATAGGCATTAGCAAGTCAGTGAAAGCCTAAAGGCGAGTGATCATTTCAATTTCTTTACAATGTTATAAGATTATTTATCTCTTTTCTAGTTTTACTTCATTCATACATATGATATTGAGTAGGGAGACGTCTAGGACAACCAAGGAACTATATTCTATAATTCCTTCTTAAACAAAAAGACATTTTTTTGCAGATTTTATTTTGTGAGAGATGTCAAGCAAGAATAGGTTTGCTGAAAGCGGTAAAGGGAGGCCATCAAAACATAGAAACATAATGTCGTACTTTGGCAATGTTTGAGGTCCATCAGATGGAGCTACAACATCAACACTTGTGCCATATAATGATGAGCAAGCCCAAGGCAATACCTCAAATGAAGATCTGAATGAGTTAATTGACTCGAATCAGGATGGCAATGCCATAGATGATGTTGTAGGGGATACCCAGGCACAGGGTAGCACAAATAAGTTCATTGAGTTGGATGTAAATGCCACATATAATGTTCTAGGTGGTACCTAGGGTAGCCAAAATGAGTTCATTGACTTGGATGCCAATGCCACAGATGATGTTCCAAGTGGTACCTAGGGTGGCGAGAGTGATAAGGAAGATGTAGATTCTGCACACAAGGGGAAAAGAAAATCCAAATAAAAAACATGGTGTGAGTGGGATATGGCAAGGAATTTTTTGACTGATTGGGTGTCAAAGTACCCATTCATTGAACCAATGCAAAATGCAAACAAGGATGAACCTTCAACAGAATGCAAGTCTAAGATTTGCAGTTGGAAATATCGTAGGGACAAGAAGTTACAGCTAAAACTTGACACTATAGAAAAACATATTGGTAAAGTTTATAAAAAATAAATCATAGACATAAAGGAAAAATTAGTGATAAGATGAAAAAAAAGAAATGATGTCTTCATGTTAAGAATGCCCTCAAATATTCAATATACATAGCAAAGAAAGGTGAAGCTTGCTGCATGTGGAGGTTCAATTGAAACTCAATTTGGAAAGATGATGGGAGAAGCACAAATGTTAAAAATTGTTCAGTTGAGTGTTGTTTTTCATATTTTGACAAGAGGGCATCCTATGATTGACTACCCAAAATATAATAGTTAATTATCTTTTATGGGCGTTCCTAGCTTTCCTAACACACATTGGTCAATGAACAATGGATGGGAATGGGCAAGTTGTCTTGCTAAGGTGGAAAAACAAGATTTACAGGAAAAAATAAAATAGTCAACATTTATTTTTTATGTTGGAAAATGTCTCCTGGGGACTTTTCCCTCTTAAGGTTTAGCTCCTAGGTCCTTAGAATGCATTATAAGCATCTTGCATGTTAATTTTGAATCCCGATGAGAAAACCCCTAAGTGTTATGGCAAATAGGACTTAGGGGGTGCTATTTAAGCTGAGCTAAATTGGGAGGGTAGACTTGTGTGCTAGAGCCCTAGTCCTACACCATTTTAGGTCAACCCTAAATTGTAATGTCAGTTTTATGACTGTTACTTAGGTCCTATGCTGACATCTCAAGTTTGAATTACGAAATTCTTAGTGGGAATGTGTGTTGTTGCATATATAAGCATGTTTAGTGTTTCATTTGCAAACTAAGAAGATGATTATGAGATTTTGACAAACTTATGATTTTAGAGCATTTAAGATATTCATTGTTGCAGAGTAGAGCATTGTTATTGTGTTTGTGATTGCAGATTTAGCTTCATCTTCTCATGTATTGAAGAATCTTCATCTATGTGAGATCTACACCTCTGAGGTGACATTTATTTGTGTTTTCAATCATTTATCATTTGGATTTTGCCTCTATCCCATAGGGATATGCACTCTTTATCTAACAACGGTGTTCTGAAGACTTGAATGTCTCTCTGGGGCTTGACTGAGGCAAGCCTCTAAACACCACAACCCCCAACCACTCTCCTTGTGATTGTAGGTTATAGGTGTCACATCTTGATGGAGTGGAGTTGCAGGGAATAGTAAGACAGTGTGCAGATTCCAGATCCCTAAAGAAAAGGACTGTTTAGACATGGGTGTTAGTGGCAGTGTCCCCCAAAGTTGCAAACACATAAATCATTGTGACAGTGATAATCAACATCCGAAGAGGCTTTGACATCCTAAAAAACATCTGGCCTTGGACTTGGGTGCTAGTGGTAGTGCTCTCTGCATTTCCTGAGATAGAAATTGAAAGCACAGTGATCATCAATGTTGGGAGGAGATCATGATTCCATAGAGAAAACACCACCTTGGACATGGGCATTAGTGGTAGTTTCCCTGAGTATTCCGCATCCCAAACTTTGAAAAATGGTCAGTAACTAATCTCATTCTACTACCTTAGTCTGCAAGCATTTGTCGTAGTTCATCAATTTGCTTATTGTTTGCATACTTAGGGTTTTAAAGGTGTTTGAGTATTAAACTGATACATTAGTTGATAACATCTAAGCTTCCACATCATTCCTAGTGATAGCCTAACCTATAGGTGAATCCTCTTGCAAAAATGTGATTCAACTCGGTTGATATGTCCTTGAATGTTTGTTGAGAAAGGAGGATTTAACCCACACATCCATTGAAACTAAAAACCCAAACCATCCCCTCCTTTTCACATAAAACATTATTGCATTATCTTTAGATGAAGTTATAATAGTAGATAATACTTCTTGGGTATGTATGCATGTGTATACTGTAGAAAAATATGTCTGCCACTTACATATATTTGTGTAAACAAACAACATTGCAAAAAAAGGTATAATACTTGTGCATGCATTTGACAAGTAAATCTCAAACGAGAAAATGTTATCGGGGGTTGCATTATCTCCACAGTAATGCTCATATTATAGATTTACATATATACATATTAAAAGGCTACATTTCAAAAAGATATAAGACTTGTCACATGTTTTGCAAGTACATCTCAAATGAGCGAATGATATCGGGGGTGTCATCTCCTCCATAGTATTTATTATAATATAGTTCCCTAAGGAAAGTACAGAGGCCTTCCATCTTAGCAAAGGTATCATGGAATGTTGACAAGGTGTCATATAATGTTTCAACATCTAATGTTTCTACAAAAGGTGTCATCTCACACACATTTTTTGACTTGCGTACAATATCATGGCAGCTTGATGTCACAATCGCAACAAGACGTTGGACATCACTTCGAAAATCTTCTGGTTTGTTAATTGATGAACATGATTCAGCTTGCATGTTTGGAGCATCCAATGGTTTGAAGGGGCTCACTATGCTTTTTCTTGTATTTGTGCTAGAGATTTCAATGGTATTATCGGCATGTATGGGTTCAACCATTTCCTGAGAAGAGTGCATAAATAAGAACATATAAGTAGAAAAGGAGATAAATTTATTTGTAACTCTAGGATTATTTTATTTGTCAATTAAAACAAAATATTTAATTTAAATTAAAAAAAGTGTAACAATTATAATAATATTGGGTGGAGTTTATTGTTTTAGAAACTGTAAAGGAGGGATTAGCCTGTGGAGGGATCCTAGGTGTTACTGCCATTTGGAATTGAAATAAAAGGGATAAGTAAAAAATAATCTCAACAAATCCATGTCATCCACAAATTGATTAG
The DNA here is from genome assembly GCA_027924645.1 of Cunninghamia lanceolata. NCBI lineage: Eukaryota > Viridiplantae > Streptophyta > Pinopsida > Cupressales > Cupressaceae > Cunninghamia > Cunninghamia lanceolata. The sequence goes on along the minus strand of BSBN01000141.1, from coordinate 501,029 downwards.
GTTTATGTTTACTGTATAGTTCACATCATCTATTTCTTCTTGCTCTATAGGTCCATGGTTGCATTAAATTAGTCAAAAATTATAAGACTGCATATTTTCTCATTCAAACAACCATGGATTTAAATTTCCTATTGAATAAATGCTCTCACCAAATATATTAGCCTTTAGTTTACAAAATAAAAAACAAATATAAAAACATAAATTTGACTTTCACGAAGTAATAATGGATAATTTATAAATAATTTATTTATTTTATAGAACTAAAACTATATAATTATTAATACTATAAGATTTTAAAATTTCTGCAAACGGGATTTGTCCCAGGGAGATCTATTGTGGAAGGCATCATCATTGCACATGAAGCAATTCACTTGATCAGAAAAGCAAGAGATCCCAGCATGATCCTCAAAATGGACATCCTCAAAGCCTATGATCTAGTGGACAAAAATTTCCTGATGGAAGTTCTAGTGAATTTTCTATCCTAAATTTCCTCAGTTGCATTTCCTCACAGTTGCATTTCCTCACCTAAATTTTCTATCCTAGTGAATGGCTCAGCCCATGGCTTCTTTGCCTCAACTAGGGGCATCAAACAAGGGGACCCCCTTTCCCCTTTCCTCATCATGACAGAAGCCCTAGGAAGAGGAATTAATGCTCTTAGAAGAGAGGGAAAGTGGAAAGGAGTGTCAGTAGTCAATGGCCTGGATAATATTACTCATCAACAATTTGCTGATGACACAATTCTATTTGGTGAAGCATGTAGGAAAGAAGCTAGAACAATCAAAACTTTTCTAGATGAGTAATGTTCAGCCTCGAGGTAGAGCATCAACTGGAGAAAGTCAGAAGTCTTCTTCCTAAACACCCAACCCAGCCTTCAAAGGGACTTGGCAAGGATACTTAATTTGTGGGTAGCCAACTTTCCCGGTTGATACCTGGGAACTCCCTTATTTGCAGGAGCCAACAAAAGAAGTTATTGGGAGAATTTGATCAATAGATGCAAGAACAAGCTAGGAACTTGGATGGGGAAGTGGATTTCCTTGGCGGGGAGGCTCTTGATGGTGAAATCGATCCTTTTAGCAATCCCTGTGTACTTGATGACCTACTTGAAAATCCCCAAAGGTGTGGAAGAAGTCATCTCCCAGACCATCAACAGGTTTTTTTGGAGTGAATCTGGTGAACATAACAAGTTCCCTCTAGTAGCCTGGGACAAAGTCTGCACTCCCAAGGAAGTAGGTGGAACAGGCATCAGGCAGCTAGCCATCATGAATCTAGCCATGGGGGCCAAACTTGTGTGGAATCTACACATGAAAGGTGAGTAGAATGGGTTAGGATCCTTAGAAGGAAGTACTTGGACTCAGATGAAGACACTAGAATCCTCACCATCCTAGACACACCAAGGGGCTCTGCGATATGAAATTATATTTTAGAATGCAGGGACATCATTACTAAACACATCACTTGGGAGGTCAGGAATGGGCAAAGGGCAGACTTTTGAAAGGACTCTTGGGGTGGAGGAGAGACCCTTGCCAATAAGCTCAATTTGGTCGAGATAATGGAGGAAACATGAAGGGCCTGGGGACACAAGGTCTGCAACTTCAGAAACATCACAATGAGGGATGGGGTACCATATTGGGAATGGAAGCCCCTGGCAAAGATTGAGGCACCCCAAGATCAGAAAGAAGAATTGGAGACAATTCTAAAGAATAGGCCATTGGCTCCCTCAGTTCAAGAAGATGTAATCAAATGGAGTGGATCGACTATAGGATCATACAGTGTCAAATGTGGATATAGGATGAAAGAAGCAACCATTGCAAGACAAAACTGGCCCCTAAAACTCATCTGGAACAAGCACAACCTCCCAAAGGTAGGTGTGTTCTCTTGGCTGGCAATTCAAAAGAAAATCCTCATAGAGGATAAGTTGCCTAAGTTTGGGATAATAGGGCTAGACAGATGTGTGTTGTGCAAAAACAATATTGAGAATGTAGATCACATTCTCCTACATTGCCCTTATGCAACAGATTGCTGCCATTACTTCTTGAGGAAATTGAACTTTCAGAGCCCGCTTCCTTAGGACATTTTGACTTGGTTTAATATGTGGCCCATTATCCATCAGAGGACAGTCTTTGGCAGCATCTGGTTCATTCTTCCATCCTCCCTTATTTGGGAAATTTGGAAAGAACACAATAGGTGTATCTTCCAGGACAAGGAAATGTCCTCAGAGGCCATGTGCAAAAAGGCTGAGTCCTTCATCACAGAGCTAGTAAATGAAGCTACGGTCACAAAGCTGAAAAAGAAGAAGGAATTTTTGGGTTGGGATGACAAAATCTATAAAGTGTTCCTAAGCTTCAAAATCCCCACCATGTCTAGAGAAAAGGATAAGGTGAAGGAGGAAAGGGTGAATGTGAGATGGGATCCACCAGTTCCTAGTTGGATCAAGGTGAATTTTGATGGGGCTTCACAAGGTAATCTAGGACCGAGTGGAGTTGGTTGTATTTCCTAGGATGAGCAAGGCAACACCCTGGGGCAGAAGTCCATTGGCATAGGGGTGTCAACCAATAATCAAGAAGAATTTAAGGTGGCCTTGACAGGCCTCCAACTAGAAAAGGAATTAGGAGTCAAGAAGGTCCACTTGGAAGGGGATTCACTCAACACCATCAATGCAATTAGATAAAACCACACCCCAAACTGGGTCCTTGGCCAATGGCTGCGGCCCATAAAGCAACTCTTGGAAGGATTTGAGGACTTTAGATTAAGCCACGTGTATAGAGCAGGGAATGTTGAGGCATATGAGCTGGCAAAGGTGGTGGCTCAAGGCATGTAGAACTAACTACCGAATGACATCAGGAAACCCCTCTCCAAGCTAGCAATTTACTTGGCAAGCGTGGGGAATGTCCGCTTATAGAAGTGACTGCATCGGAGTGACTAATGACACAAATCTAATGGACGGAAGGTACAACAAAGGGCCAGTTGTGGAATTCTCATTGATTTCCCCAAGATTGTATATCTTGGTCTCATGTGGAAAAATGATGGCAACAACCAATCATTATTGCAAGAGGCCAAGCTCTATAAATCAAGGAATTCAGAGAAAAGGGAAACACAACAATTACACTCATTCCCGTGGTAAGGTGGAGCTTGTAGTGATGGACATGCCTATCTACCTTGAAGCAAGAAAGCTCTAGATGGTGTTTAGAGGAGAGGTATCAGATAAAAGACTCAAAGGCATCCTTGTCTCTACTCATCCGCTGGTCTTGTGGTCCATGAAGAACTTTTTGGTCTCAGAATTCATGCAGGCTACTCATCATTACCATGTGAACACAGATATAATGACAATGTTTCTTGTGGTCCTGGTGTACATGAGGGTGAGCAAGGACAAGGCAAAGTATCTGTGCCAATGAATCTTCCTGCACTCCCTCCTGGGGGAGATAGATGCGGCCCTGGACAACATTGATGAAAATCTCTAGTCCCCACTGGCCCACAACTACTACATGACCAAAGTCCAGGGGGCCGAAGTAAGGAAGTTCCCGGTGGTGTGGACGATAAGACCAACTGAGCTAGAAGGTAGGTGGATTGAAATTGAGAGAAGCATCAACTGTTTGGGCCAGATGGTAGGGGTGGTGTGGGTTCCGAACCCGGGATGGGTAAAATGCTACATGGAGGAGGAAGGCCTGGCTGCAAGTGGTGATACAAGTGACACACAGTTTTGGGGCCTAGATGAGGGTGAAGATTGGGTGGAGAATGATGGTCACACTCTAGAGGAAATGGCAGACATCCTGACTCATCATGCTTGCGACGCTGAGTGTCCAGTGGTGGCTCGAGCAATCACAACAAGACATGCCAGTGAAGTTGAAGCAGAAGGTGGCGATGATTGATCTTGGTAAACTATGTGAGTAATATGTGTTTTGGTCCCTAGCTCTAGTCTCTTTTTAGTTTCTACACTACAATGGCCATTTTATTTTACAAGCCTTGTAATCAGGGAGGGTAGAAACAAGATGGGTGGGAAGAAGGGGTAGAAGATATGATACAGTAAGCTATGGCTGATAGCTAGGATAAGATGTATATCAAACTCTGATGTATTTACGTTTTTTGATATTAATACAATGGGTGCTGCTCCTAGTAGCCATTTACCAAAAAAAATGAAGGAGAATGTGACATCGCAAAATCTATTTGAACTAGTTAAGAAATCTTTGAATGAAATTGGAGGTATTGATGACTACACAATTACCAAAAAGTTGGTGTGTGTAGGGGCTGATGGAGCTTTAGTAATGCAAGGTCATAGGAATGGCCTTTGCATAAAGCTAAAAACTTCTATTTCACCATACATGATTTCCATTCACCGCATGACACACATAATGAATTTAACATTGTGAGGAAGTTTTCTATAGTATCGAAAGTTGCAGATCTAATCTGTGAGCTCTACTCATACTTCTGTTGAAATCCCAAAGAATTTTGGAATTTCAACAATTTATTGATGAAATAACTTCAAGAAATAAGATTCTTAGGAATGTTGATACCAAATGGATCTCCTTGCATGGATCATTGAAATGAGTTTTTTTAGAATATCAATCCTTGATTGGAGTAATGTACAAACATTTCCACATAGTAGACAGAGCTCTTGACCTCTTACATAGGTTAAGTGACATAAAGACACTCCTAACTTTATTTGGTATTCTTCCCATGCTAGAGGAAATGAACATTCTTGTGAAAAATCCCAAGATAAAACTATGTATATTTCAAAATATACTAAACTACGTAAAATGATATGCATGACCCTCGATAATCTATATCTATCAGAGTAGTCATTTATAAATCCAAAGTTTGTTAGTTCGAACTTGATGACAAATGCGAACAATCCTGCTAATTATTTATAGTTTAATGCAAGTGGGAAGTTATGTGTCTTTGTACGGGGATATGAGATACCAATGCACCATATTACCAGGGTCAGGTGAACTATCAAAGAAGTACCTGTTATAAGGGAATATTTTGACAATATTGTTAATTTTGTAAGTACTACTTTAAAGGATATTGCGAATCTCTTTCCTCAGAGATTAGAGATTGATTCCTTCATGATGAACTACTTGAATCCATGTCTGTTGTGTATCCTCAATATTGGGTCAACTATCAACCAATTGATTTTCATAACAAGATAAAGACCTTGGTCAATCATTTTTCTAAAAGTTCAGAATTCAATAGACAACAAATAGAAGGAATTATAAATAAATCTAAGTTTATAGAGCAATCAACCCATTTCGCAACATCAATTATGGAACAGTTCAAACTCATGGAGAGTCCCCACATAGATTGATCGATAACAAAGCTTTGGGAAACCTTAAGTTAGAGTGAGATATTGTGTGATTCAATATCAAAATACTTCAAACTTGCTAATTTATGTCAAACCATGATATTGGGGTCAGTGGAGGATGAGAGACTTTTTAGTGCATTGGATTTCTTGAAATCAAAGATAAGAAACAAACTTGACAAGAATTTGGAAAATTGCTTGAGGATGTATATAACTAGGTATGATATCCAAAGTTTTCTTTTTGAAAGGGCACTCGCAAATTGGAGGTCCATATGTGAAAGAAGAGGGTTTTGAAACACTTCAAACCATACTGACACACATGATAGTGACACAATGAATAACACATGTAGTGGTAGTGAGGAGGTGCACTTAAGAGATGTATGCACTTGTAGAGGGAAGAAAATGAAGACCAGGATCAAGATGGCTCTCAATCTTAGGGTCAGAGTGAGCAGATGAATTGACAAATGGAAGAGATTTAGCACTTACTAGGTATTTATAATATATTTCTGTGAGGCCTAGCTAGCACTATCCCTGAGACATTGATGTGATGCTATTTATAGTTGATTATTTTGATGGTTGTGATTGGACATGGTTGATATTACTATTTCTGGTTCATGTATTTAAGTGTTTGGATATGCATATTTTTATATACCTATGTGTGTATGGACATCGTTTTGGATTGTAGATGGTATTATATACTTTAATTTAATAAAATATTTTGATTATGAAGTGTTTACAATTATGCATTTAATTTCCTAAAAAATGAGTATTTTAGATTAATTGTGAAATTTAATAAATTATTTGATGTTATATATTTAGTATTTAATTATTCGTTGCTTCGGCTATATTCTGTGATATAATGATGTTCAAAATTGAGTTTTGTAGGTGGGCAGTCCGGATCCCTTTAATTTGGAGACATTTTCAAATGCCCAATTTAAATTGATTTTTTTTAGATTTTGTTACATGAAACCTAGTGGTGGTGTGTCGGGGATATTTGGGTTTATTATCTTGGTTCTTTTATTTTAATTATTTATTTAGTTAAATTTTAATTTGTGGGGGAATATAATTTATTGGTTGCTATTAATGTTATTTTATTTTATTGAAATTGGTTATTTAAAAATTATATTATTCTAATTTCCTTGTGGGATTTCCATTTGGAAGTTGAAGGGTTTGTATGGAATTTGTTTTTATGAGAGTAATTTGATTCATTCCTCATGTTATGCATGTATGCTTGGTTTTGGCTTTCTCCTCTTTGCTCAAATTTTGTGTTGGAAGAAGATTGGATTGTGGGATTGGCTGAAAAGAATGATAATGGAAGGAAGGATTGGATAGTGGTTGGAAATTTCTGGTTTCAAAAAGGAATTTGCTGGATAAAAACCCCAATTTCTTGGGCTGCTCCTAACTTGGACAACCAAGGTAGGGTTTGGTATTCTTTTAAATTTCTTGTTTAATTATACGTGAATGATGGTTATGGCTATGATTTTTGGTTTATGTGAGACAATGGTGATTTGTATGGATTTTCTTTTGAATGAATTATTGTTGCAATGTTGGCATGCATGTGATTTGGGGGTTTGGATTTGTAAAGGGAGTTGATCTTGTTTGAGGGCTGAGAGCATCCCTCATGTGGGTTGAGGAAGGTGTGGAGCCTCTCTTGGGGAAGTTGTGGAGCTATTGTGCAATATGGAGGATGTGGGGGTTTTGATGTATTGAAGGGTTGTAATATGGAGATGTGTATTGTGTTTTGATGGAAGGGTTGTATCGGTAATGATGGAGGAGTTGTGCTGAAGGGTTGTGATGGTGTGAGGGTTTGAAGGGTTGTGGAGATTTCTATTGTGATGGTATTATTTGGAAAAAAAAAAGAAATTGTAATTTGTTGTGATTTATCCCCAAGAGGGAAGGGAATCCACTTTCTCCCCCTTTGCAAAAATCTGAAATAGGTTCTTTGTGTGTGAGTCAGCCTATGTTGGAATTGGTTTTAAATTTGTGTTTCTTTTGAAAAAAATTCATTTGGGCATTTGGAAATTGTCTCCCGCTCATGGGTGGGCTTGGAATCCAGCCCTATGGCTGGGAGGAGAGTGGGACATGGCTGCTCATTATGTGTGTGTAGGTTTATAGTTGGTTGCAATATGAGCAAAATATTTTTGTTGAAAATTGATACAATGTATGGTTATCATTTTGTGGAAAGAACTTTATTGATATATATCAATTTGTGTTTGTTGTTGTATTGATTTAATAAAATAGAGAGTTTTTCATATGTAAAATCTTTGGATTATTGTTGTGGAAATATTTAGTTTTTGGTGAGCTTGTTTTGCTGGAAAAAGCAATTTATAAATAGCTACAATAGTTGTGATTTTATACTTAATCTTCTGTATAAAAATGATGTTTTGATATTTGCAATCTACCCTGCACAATACATGGGATTTTAGCATTTTTACAATATTGATGTGTTCAGTGTATTTGATTAGAAAATTGATAAACATATGGTAATTTTATTTCATGTTATACCCTGTTTAAACAGGGATTACATATGATATATTTGATGACAGTAGCATCATATAGAAGAATAGAATAAAGGCTGTTTTGTTTTATATAGGCAACTATGGTGGATATCGTGGCATCCATGATCACCACAGCTAAGGCTATGGGAGCCGTGGGGAGCCATGACTCCCCATCCCCATGTTTGGGGCTAGATGTGGTTGGGCGTTGGCCTGCAGCCAAGCCCACCACAGGCCGCGACCACTATACATTAGACAATGTTTTAATTGATGATGTCGCCTCTCTTCACAACAAACAATATGTTTATCGATTCTCTTTTATCATATATATTTATATGTATATATCATACATATTATATATGTATACATTATATGTTATAAACAAGTATATATGTATATAGTATATATCCCCCCAACTAGGAAGGGCCTCCCACCCACCCCTGATTAATTGGGGCCCCCAAGCCACATATAGTTGCCTTCTAGGAGGTAGATTAGTTGGCAGGGGTTGGGTGGGCAATATATATTTTTATTGGCAGCTCCAGTATATTAATAGATTAGAACCATACTAGTAGCTGGGCCAAACGCCATATAAATTCCCCCACGGGAGGTAGATGCCAACTATATAGAGGGGGGTGCCGGGTGGGTGGATAATTCTGCTGTACAGTATATATATATATATATATATATATATATATATATATATATATATATATATATATATATATATGTATGTATATATCTATATTATACTAAGTATGAGTATAGTATATATATATATTTGTTTGTTATCAGCAAGTTCATATATACATATGTGAACATCATATCACCTAACCAATTCATTTTCTATGCATATCTTACCATATATATATATATATGAACTATACTCATACATATATATGGTAAGATATGCCTAGAAAATGAATTGGTTAAGTGATATGATGTTCACATATGTATATATGAACTTTCTGATAACAAACAAATGGATTAGTGTTGTAGTTGATGTTATATATATATAGCAATCTTAAAATTGATATTTCGTTACGACAAAATTACATGTTTATATATTCAATGTTATTTAAGATTTTGTAAGATTCTCATATCAAATTGGGAATGAGATTGTGTTATTCTTTTTAGCTGTGATCTTCTAAAGAAGATTATTATCATAGTTGCTTGAAAATCTAACAAAATAATCCTTTATGATTTCAATTTCAATGTCACTCAATTTTATATGTTTAGGCTTACTTGTTTCATGTTTACTATCTTCAGTAGTTTAGTATAACTGATTAGCACAATTTTCTTCTTGTTTAGTTGAAACAAATAGTTTCTCTCCGGTTCTTATCTCAACATCAATAAGAGATTTGTGTACATTAGGTAAACTTTTTCCTCAATCTAATCAGACTTAGTGCTTAGAAAAAAAAAATTGTCCATTTTTGTGTTCATGTCTTTGCTTTTATGTTTATAAAGGGTGGGCATGACATTAGGTATCAGAGCCTAGGTTGCAACACTTTGGGAACTCTGGGGAATATTGTAATTGTGTAACCTTGTTTTCTTGATCTGTAGAATGCCTCCTCGATGGAGGCACAATCATTCCACACTGTCAGAATCAGATCGTTCGAGGAACATGTTGATCATGGGCCCTAGATAATTCAGATCCTACAACATCTTGATGTAGAGCGCCAGCAGAAGCGAATGAAGATTTGACTATATCTTCCCTATCGGCAAGAGGTCCTCTAGTGTTTCGCCGAAGTCAAGGATGTCTTCGCTATTGGAAAGACATGAACTATTGGCCGTTCCTTATTCTTTTATCCCGATGGCCAAGTTCTCACCGATAACTCCTTAGTGGTTCGTTGCCTATCAGCAACACCTCATACTATCAGACCACGTGAGATTTCTTAGGCCGATATACTCCCGTCACTTCGATGACCCCTCGAACAATTTTCGTCGGCCAGACTTCCTCCTTCGGCGAAGCTTCCTTCACCTACGCCGATACCTTGCTTCTCACCGATACTGTCAGGTACATCGGCTAGACCTTCCTCTTCGGTAAGACTCCGGTTCGTGGCCCCGATGGTTCATCTCATTCCGACGAGTCCTTTGTCGCTGAGACTTCTTGAACTCCTTCCGATGAACTTCTATCGGCGGGACTCTAACGGTCGCCATGACTTCTTCGGCTTCCCCCGACAAGGTTCCTCACGCTGATACTCTTTATCGGCGATACTCCGAGGATGTCTCACCGATCGGTGAAACCTTATACCATCGGCTAAGTGTATTTTCCTTAGCCCGATATCGTTTCTCTGACCAATGCGAATAACAATGGTATGTGTCTCCGACACTATACCAATCTTCGGTAAGACGGAGAGTATTTCACGCCGATGTCAGTTTCATCGGTTAGACATAGTCTATCGGTGGTCCTTCAAAAAGCTATTCCGACACTTGATCTCACGCCGATAGACTCCCAACTGTTATGAGATGCCGAACTCGGATTCCTTTCGACAGAACAATGGAATTTGGCCGTTTCATATATCAAACCCTCAATCACTTGTAGCAATCTGATCCCACATCAAAACTATCCAATTTCACTCTGATTTCCTGACTAGCCACATGACGATGTCTAGTCGAACTTGATTGAGTTCCCTGGCTTCCTGGGTAAGAATTCAACAACAACAAACGTGAAAAGTCTTTCCCCCATCACACTGATACTATACAGGGCTTCAGTGGACAGAGGAAAGGGCCTCCATGTATGAATCAAAACCCTACTCCTAGGTTACGAACCAGCCACTGTGGAACCGTGGGTTTTACACTGTCTGCACACTACAGAGTCACTATGGATTGACAGATAGCATCCGGTTAGGGTTCCATTTACAAAATCAAGATACAGATATCAAATCACTAAGAACAACCAAGAAAATCAACACAGATCATACCCAGAACTCTCTTTATTCAGTTATCAAAAAGAACTTGTTGTAATACACACTTCTCTCTCTGCTCCGTGTGACATACAACCTGCCTCTAAAGAAGATGTAGAGACAGCAGTTATCCCCTCCAACCGTGCAAACTGATTTTCAAATTAGTTAGCCATTGGTTTACCCTTCATACAAGCAAATCACTTCTTTGCCTTGCACAATTACATTCATGGGACCAAATTGACCCTTATTACAAAATGAAATGGCTTAAGAGCCTTATGAGAAAACAAAAGAAAAGATGACCCTGCACTACAGAGAATGTGCTCCTGCACCATACTCCCCCTGCAGGAAAAACTCAAGTCCCTTGAGTTGCTAACTGCTGAAGTGTCTTCCCATGCTTTAGAATATCTGCTTCACTCATCCAGGTTGCCTCTGAATCAGGAAGATCCTGCCACTTGACCAAGTAGTCTTTGTATACACCCTTTCTTGTCTTCTTGACAATTTTGGAATCCAAAATGCATTCCAATTGCAAAGGCTTACTTGGAGGTAAATCTCTGATCCAGTCTTCATCTTCAATCACAGCATCTGAGCCATCTTCAGCATGTAATGGAGGTCTAAAAGGGAACAGGTCTGCAACATTGAAAATGGGAGAGATACCAAGGCCAGATGGTAATTCTATCTCATATGCATTTGGACCAAATTTATGCACTACCTTACAAGGTCCTATCTTCTTCATCAACAATTTGGTTGGTTGCCCCTTAGGTAATCTTTCCTTTCTGAGGTAGGCCATCACCAAATCTCCTACCTTGAACTGTACCTCCCTTCGCTTCAGATCTGCCTGAGTCTTGTACTTGGAGATAGTTTTCTCCAACTGAAGCTTGACCTGATCATGTACTATTTTCATGGTAGCAGCAAAGTCTTCTCCTAGAGCACTCCTTTTATCCCATCCTTGGAGGTCTTTGAGTTCAAGTGGTCCTCTTGGGTGGAAACCATAAACTATTTCAAAAGGGCTTTTCCCAGTACTTCTGTTTCTTGAATCATTATAAGCATATTCAGCTTGACTGATCACTAAATCCCATGCCAATCCATGCTGTTTGGTAAGGCATCTCAAAAGGTTTCCCAAGGACCTATTAACAACCTCAGTCTGACCATCAGTCTGGGGATGGTGGGCTGATGAAAAAGACAACTGAGTGCCCAATTTTCTCCATAGGGTCCTCCAAAAATGACCAACAAATTTGGAGTCTCTATCAGTAACAATTGATAGGGGTAAACCATGAATTCTGACCATCTCTCTGAAAAAGAGACCAGCAATATGAGATGCATCATTTGTGCATTTGCATGGCACAAAATGAGCCATCTTACTGAATCTATCCACAATGACAAAAACACTGTCTACACCCCTTGCTGTCCTAGGAAGACCAAGCACAAAGTCCATACTAATGCTTTCCCAAGGTCTGGTGGGAATGGGCAGTGGTTGGTACAAACCGGCATTAGAAGACATACCTTTGGCCTTTTGACATATGGTACAGCTTGCAACATATCTCCTCACATCTGTCTGTACCTTGGGCCAATAATAGAACCTGGTGACTTGTTCCAAAGTCTTGTCCAACCCAAAATGTCCTCCTAAGGCTCCATTATGCTTCTCCTTGATGATATTGTCCCTCATTGAACATTTAGGAACACACAACAAACTACCTTTAAATAGGAGCCCTTCTTGCAGTACAAAATCAGAATACTCACCATGAAAAGTGTTAGCCAAACTTGCACACACTTCATAGGCAGCCTTGAAATCTGCATCATCCTTGTACAACTCCTTCAGACATTCTAGATCCATATGTTCCATTTGTACTTCCTGTATGACCAGTATCCTTCTACTCAAAGCATCTGCCACTTTGTTGGCAACACCTTTCTTATGCTTAATAGTGAAGGTATAGGCCTGCAATTGTTCCATCCACTTGACGTGCCTATGATTCAACTTTTCTTGACTATTTAGGAAGCTAAGAGCATGGTTGTCAGTAAAAACAATGAACTCTTTTGGCAGTAAATAATGTCTCCATTTTTTCAGAGCTTGCACCATTGCATACAACTCTAGGTCATAGGTAGAATACCTCTGTTTGGCCTCATTCAACTTCTCTGAAAAGAATGCTACTGGATGTCCTTCCTGACTAAGAACAGCACCTATAGCCTGTTGGCTTGCATCACATTCCACAACAAATACTTTGTCAAAATCAGGGAGTACCAACGTAGGTAACTCAGCCACTTTCTGTTTCAACAGTTCAAAACTATCATCTGCTTGTTTTGTCCATTGAAATTTACACTTCACTCCACCCTTGATGGTATTGAGAATAGGAGCACTTATGTGACTGAACCCTTTAATGAACTTCCTGTAAAAAGTTGCCAAACCATGAAAACTTCTTACATCTCCTACTGTCTTAGGAGTAGGCCAATTGAGAATAGCCTCAACTTTTGTAGGATCCATTTTCAAACAGCCATTGGAAATCACAAATCCAAGATACACTAGTTCAGTTTTCATAAAATCACATTTATCCAAGTTGATCATCAACTTACTCTCATGCAATTTCTTTAACACCTGTCCAAGATGCTTCACATGCTCTTCTTTGGTCCTGCTGAAAATCAATATGTCATCAAGATAAACAATAACAAATTTTCCAATAAATTCTACAAGTACCTCATTCATCAACCGCATGAATGTGCTTGGAGCATTACTGAGACCAAATGGCATGACAAGCCACTCATAGAGACCTTCATTTGTTTTGAAAGCAGTCTTCCATTCATCTCCCTGCCTTATTCTGATCTGGTGATAACCAGATTTCAAATCAATCTTGGAATAGTAACATGAACCACCAAGATAGTCCAACAGATCCTCAATTCTTGGCATAGGGAATCTATACCTTATGGTGATCTTATTGATAGCCCTTGAATCAGTGCATAATCTCCATTTGCCATCTTTCTTAGGAGCAAGTACACTAGGGACTGCACATGGACTAAGACTTTTCCTAATCAAACCTTTCTCCAAAAGTTCTTGAATCTGTCTACCTACTTCTTCATTCTGCTGTGGTGTCAACTTGTAGGCAGCTTTGTTGGGTAATGTGGCTCCAGGAATCAAGTCAATCTGATGACTTATGTCCCTCATAGGTGGTAAGGAGTTAGGAGTATCCTCTACCACAAGATCTTGGTACTTATCCAGTAATTGTTGCACTTCCAATGGAAACTCCTTCTGCTGTTTGCTTTGCTGATTAGATACAGGCTTCATCATCAGTGCATACCCTTGGGTATTCTTCTCCTTCATGAGTTGTAGGAACTCTTTGCCACTTACTAACATGACACTGTTGTCATTGCTCTTCTCTCCAACTTGCTCTGGTAAGGGATCCATCTGAAACTTCTTACCATTCTTGGTGATCATATATGTATTCTTTTCACCATCATGCTATGCCTTCACATCATACTGCCAAGGTCATCCAAGAAGAAGGTGACAAGCATCCATAGGAATAATTTCACATAGCACCTTATCCCTATAATCACCTAGTTCAAACTCTACCCAAGTTTGTTCTTCCACCAAATAGTTCTGATTCTTATTCAACCAAGATATTTTGTGAGGATTAAGATGGGGTAATCTTTTCAGTCTACACTTTTCTACCATTTCAGTAGACACTACATTTTCAGTAGAACCTGAATCAACAATGATTTTACAGAGCTTACCATATGCTATTCCTTGGGTTATGAAGAGATTCTTCCTTTGTGGGGGCTCCTGCTTCAATGGCATCTTCACGAGGGTCCTCTTAATCATCATATTCTCTCCTTCAAGCACTGGTGCAGCACTACCAATTGGTGATTTTACACTTTGACAATCATCCTCCTGCAATAGTTGGTTCCTTCTCCCACCATCATGAGAGCTAGATGCCTTCTCAGGGCACTTACTTGCAGTGTGGCCTACTTGATTGCAATTGTAACATCTTCCAGTGAAGACTCCACGTCCTCTGCCTGCACCACCACCTCTTCCTCTGCCATTAGGTCTTCTCCAACCTCTGAAACCACCACCTTTTTGTTCTGTATCAGAACGTGATTCTTGTTGACTTGAACTTTCACCTTTGTTTGGCTGTCCTCTGCCAAAATTACCTCTTCCTCTATTGTTCCTGCCACCTCTTCCTCTGTTATTTTGATCACATCTCCTTTTCAGTTTATCCTCTGCCCTAGAGGCTAACTAAAAACATTCATCCACAGTCTTGGGAACCACCATACTGAACTCATCATGTATATTGTACCTCAGTCCATCCAGGTATCTGGCCACCATCTCTTTTTCTTCTTCTCTGTGATTGGCTCTCATGCTCAATCTGTGGAATTCTTCAGTGTATGTAGCCACATCCATATCTTTCTGCCTAAGATGATTAAACTTTCTGATAGTCTGCAGATCATAATCACATGGTAGAAATTTGGCTCTCAGCATGGCCACCATTCTGCTCCACTTGGTGATTGGACTCTTTCCAACCTTCTCCCTTTCACATTGAGTGTAGTTCCACCAAACCAATGCAGAACCTCTCAGTCTGGTCTTTGCAAACTTTACTTTCTTACTGTCACTATACTCTTTGAAGTCAAAGTAATTACTTATGGCTTCAATCTAGTCCACAAGAGTATCTCCATCCAGTTTCCCATTGAACGTGGGAACATCCATTTTCGGATCACCACTATCTCCATGACCCTTGAGTGCGTTCAGGAATGCCTTTTGATCAGCAGACATACCTTCTCCTTGAGGATTCTCTCCAGTTTCTCCTTCTTCGTCCTCTTCTGACTCAGAAGTGCTTCCATCCTTCTCTTTGGATCTTTCTTCCTTCAGTCTCTCTTCGAGCATTTCTTCCACCATCTTCTGGATGGCTGCTTTACTCATCGTCTTGGGAGGCATTGTGCTAGCCTCTGTTTCTATCTCCAATTCTTTGTCTGACATACACGGCTGTGATTCAGAATATTGGCTCTGATACCAATTTGATGCAGAGCACCAGCAGAAGCGAATGAAGATTTGACTATATCTTCCCTATCGGCAAGAGGTCCTCTAGTGTTTCGCCGAAGTCAAGGATGTCTTCGCTATCGAAAAGACATGAACTATCGGCCGTTCCTTATTCTTTTATCCCGATGGCCAAGTTCTCACTGATAACTCCTTAGTGGTTCATTGCCTATCGGCAACACCTCATACTATCGGACCACGCGAGATTTCTTAGGCCGATATACTCCCGTCACTCCGATGACCCCTCGAACAATTTTCATCGGCCAGACTTCCTCCTTCGGCGAAGCTTCCTTCACCTACGCTGATACCTTGCTTCTCACCGATACTGTCAGGTACATCGACCAGACCTTCCGCTTCGGTAAGACTCCGGTTCGTGGCCCCGATGGTTCATCTCATTCCGACGAGTCCTTTGTCGCTGAGACTTCTTGAACTCCTTCCGATGAACTTCTATCGGCGGGACTCTAACGGTCGCCGTGACTTCTTTGGCTTCCCCCGACAAGGTTCCTCACGCCGATACTCTTTATCGGCGATACTCCGAGGATGTCTCACCAATCGGTGAAACCTTATACCGTCGGCTAAGTGTATTTTCCTTAGCCCGATATCGTTTCTCTCACCGATGCAAATAACAATGGTATGTGTCTCCGACACTATACCAATCTTCGGTAAGACGGAGAGTATTTCACGCCGATGTCAGTTTCATCGGTTAGACATAGTCTATCGGTGGTCCTTCAAAAAGCTTCCTTCACCTACGCCGATAGACTCCCAACTGTTATGAGACGCCGAACTCGGATTCCTTTCGACAGAACAATGGAATTTGGCCGTTTCATATATCAAACCCTCGATCACTTGTAGCAATCTGATCCCACATCAAAACTATCCAATTTCACTCCGATTTCCCGACTAGCCACATGACGATGTCTAGTCGAACTTGATTGAGTTCGCTGGCTTCCTGGGTAAGAATTCAACAACAACAAACGTGAAAAGTCTTTCCCCCATCACATTGATACTATACAGGGCTTCAGTGGACAGAGGAAAGGGCCTCCATGTATGAATCAAAACCCTACTCCTAGGTTACGAACCAGCCACTGTGGAACCGTGGGTTTTACACTGTCTGCACACTACAGAGTCACTATGGATTGACAGATAGCATCCGGTTAGGGTTCCATTTACAAAATCAGGATACAGATATCAAATCACTAAGAACAACCAAGAAAATCAACACAGATCATACCCAGAACTCTCTTTATTCAGTTATCAAAAAGAACTTGTTGTAATACACACTTCTCTCTCTGCTCCGTGTGACATACAACGTGCCTCTAAAGAAGATGTAGAGACAGCAGTT
Organism: Cunninghamia lanceolata; assembly: GCA_027924645.1. Classification (NCBI taxonomy): domain Eukaryota; kingdom Viridiplantae; phylum Streptophyta; class Pinopsida; order Cupressales; family Cupressaceae; genus Cunninghamia; species Cunninghamia lanceolata. Next base: position 483,982 of record BSBN01000141.1, on the reverse strand, counting down.
ATCCCCTCCAACCGTGCAAACTGATTTTCAAATCAGTTAGCCGTTGGTTTACCCTTCATACAAGCAAATCACTTCTTTGCCTTGCACAATTACATTCATGGGACCAAATTGACCCTTATTACAAAATGAAATGGCTTAAGAGCCTTATGAGAAAACAAAAGAAAAGATGACCCTGCACTACAGAGAATGTGCTCCTGCACCACATCTGGTAGATGTAATTTAGGATAGACTCCCTCCACCTACTACTGACCCAAGTCTTAATTAGGAGAAACATCATTCAAATGAGCACTACTCTATTCCTCGAGAGCATAGAAAAAGCCCTGATAGAGGTAGAGCTGAGCATACATAGGAAGGGATGAGTGAATTAGGACATTATGTACCCCTCCTCATTTTACACAAGTAGATCATGATGCTTCCATTGTTGTAGATAAATAGATCAGAGATGTTCTCCGCCTTCAACCTCAGCACTTTTCTGGTTCTATTGATGGTACATAAGCATAATCATGGTTGTTAAGTCTTGAGAAGTGTTTTACACTCAAAACCTATGAAAGCAACCTTAAGGCTAGATTAGCAATTCATTCGCTCAAGGATAATGCTGCCACTTGATGGGATCAGTGAAAGGAAGCAAGGTATGCAAAAATGCTTCCTACACTGATCTAATGAGGAAAGACTTATGTAAATTTTACTTTTACAGTTACAGATTAAGATGCACATTAACAGAAAGATAATAACAACTTCCAAATGCAAACACAAAACTCATAACACAAGATATACGTGGGGAAAACCATTTTAGGTAAAAAACCCCACACTCCAAAGCTGCCCAATATATTATTTAGAAATCACAAAGATTACAATATACTTGCAGAGCAAGCTATACAGGAGTATATCCAACCAGAGACCCAGGAGGTAACTCGACATCTATAAGATTCTTACATACAACCTCCATCTCAAGTGTTGGGAATTAAGGTGTCTCAACCTTGGTAATTCCTTACATTATTAATGTTTGTATTTATTATTTAATTGCCTATGTTGTAAATATTTGTAAATTCCATATTGTCATATTGTGGGATGTGGCACGATGATGTGTCAATCCTACATGGAATATGACAACTTGTAATTTTGTCCTCACATGAAGAGATAGGCGTCCCACTTTGTGGTAGGAGCATTTTTCCATGTGTTGACATCTTCCATGTTGTGTAAGGGAATATTGACCGAAATGGTTATGACAGATTCCTATGATAGAATCTATGACATGTAAGAGTTAGAAATAGAAGTTTGTAAGACAGGTGAGGACATGTGTCATGAAGCATCTTTGAAAAAGGCATATTTGGGTGCCCCAAGGTGGACTATGACATGTTGTAAGAGAATATGCTATTTATAGCATGTATGAAATATTCTCTTACAGCTGTAAGTTGTAACCGCTATGATAGATTTTATGACAGTCGTAAGTGTCGTAAGAGCATCTGTCATAGCCAGTTTTGGAAATAGGCGACCTCTTTGGGATGGAAGCTGTGGACAAGTGTCAGGAACATTCTACAATGTTGACCAAGTATCCTTAGGCATGGGTTTTGGTCCATGAAGCCAAGTTGGACACCCATCCCAAGATAGGACCTATTTTGCCTTGTATTTTCTATATAGTCAGGTGCTTGGAGATGAAGTTGGGATTATAGGTTTACAAGTACTGTTATGCTGCCGGATTGACTCCAGACACGAGTGTCAAAGACCATTGAAGCTTACATTGCAAGTGTATTGTAAACATTCTTTCAGATTTGTTAATACATTGTGCAGGTTTTTGAGTGTGGGGTTTTTCACCTGATAAGGGTTTTCCCCATCGTATATCTGTCTCTCTTCTTCTATGTTCTTTCTGGTTTATGCGTATTACTGTAATATCTCTGTTAGATGTGATATGTTGCTATAGTGATAAGGATTAAATTGAATTTGCATAGCCCTCCCCTCATTAGATTAGTGTAGGAAGTGATTTCCGTGCACCTAGCTTCCTTTCATCAAGTTCCTGATATTCAGGAGATGCAATACTATACACCGCCAACGGTAATTACAAAACCACAAGCTAAAACCACCCAAAAGTGATGCCCAAATTATCTCCAATTAAAGATGCCTTGTGATGTGCCAAACCACACACCAACATGTGTAACTCTCCCTTTTACAGCTCTTTTATGTGTCCAACACGTTTTTACATTGCCCAAAACAGAAGGTCCAACTTCCGGAGGCCATAATTTTTGATCTGGGTGTCTGATTGATGAACCGTTTAATACGTCAAAAAGCTCGTGAAGAGATCTATCACCCTATAACTGGATATGCTAGTTATCCCAATTTCTGGGACATTTAGAGAAGTTTTGATTCCAGTAATTGAGTTCAAAGACTTTTTTTGGCAGTTTCAAAAAACAAAAACTTTAATATCTCGCAATCCTGATATGATCTTGAGACAAAACTCACTCGAGATGTTCACTTAGCTATTTCACACCTTCTGGGAAAAATTTTAGGTCAATCTGAGCTCAATCGAAGAACTTACTAAAAATAGTAAGTCTCACTATTTTTAGCTTGTTTGGAAACTTTTGGAAACTTTAAAGGATCCAGACCATTATCCAAGATAAAGGGTATCCAAAAAGACCAAAACTGGGAAGAATAGTAATCTTTTGAAGTTGCAAGGTTGAGACACTTTTCCTAACATTCTCCCACTTGTCGAACACCTTGCAAGAGAAAAGGGAGCATCATCACCATGATTTAATTGCTAGGGGCCGTGAGGCCCATAGACTCTAAACACCATTTAAACTTCTTTGTGCTCACAAGTTTTGTCAAGGAATCTGCAACATTCATAAAAGTTTCAACTTTTTCCAAGTTTACCTTCCCATCCTCCACCATGTCACGAACAAAATGGTACTGGACATCAATATGCTTAGTCCTTGTGTGGAAAGTAGGATTCTTCACCAAACATATGGCACTCTGATTGTCACAACAAATAGTAATCTGTCTTGCATCAAACCCAACATCAGAACACAATCTCTTAAGCCAAATGGCTTCTTTACAAGCATGAGTTGCTTCCATGTACTTAGCTTCAATAGTGGACAAAGCGACCACAAGTTGCCACTTACTCATCCAACTAATAGCACCACCAAACATAGTGAACATATAAGTATTGGTGGATCTCCTGCTGTCAATGTCACCTACCCAATCTGAATCCACAAATCCATGAATACAAAATAAATTCCAAGGTCCTGTAGGATAACCATGATAACATAAGGAATACTTAGAAGTACCCTACAAATATTTGAACACTCTCTTCACTGCATCCCAATGTACTCATCCAGGATTAGCCATAAATTGACTAAGGACTCCCACTACTTGGGCAATGTCTAGTCTTGTGCAGACCATCGCATACATCAAACTGCCAACCGCACTAGCATAAAGGAACTCTACTCATATCCTCTGTCTCAGAAGGAGACTTTAGACATTCTTCAACAAATAACTTTGTCCCCATTGTAACAGGAACAGTCAAAGGTCTGCAATCCATCATGTTGAATCTCTCCAACACAGTGTTAACATACTTACTTTGACCTAACCAAAGTTTTCTGTTTGCTCTATCTCTTCTAATTTCCATTCCCAGAATGTACCGAGATGCCCCTAGAGTTTTCATCTCAAACTGTACTGACAACTGAGACTTCAAATCAGAAATCAAACTTTTACCATGCCCAATGAGTAACGTATCATCAACATATAATGCAATAATGAGAATGCGATCATTGTCAACCTTGTAGTAAACACAATGATCTGATTTTGATCTTTGATATCCAATACTCAACACAAAGGCATCAAACTTCTGGTACCACATCCTAGGAGACTGTTTCAAACCATACAAAGACTTTTTCAACTTGAAAACTAGATTTTCTTTACCTTTTACCACGTAGTGCTCTGGTTGTGACATATAGATTTCCTCCTCCAAGTCACCATGAAGGAATGCTGTCTTCAAACCCATCTGTTCCACTTCTAGATCATACACTGTTGCAAGAGATAACAAGAACTGAATAGATGTCAGCTTTGCAACGGGAGAGAAAATCTCACCATAGTCAATTCCCTCCACATGAGAATACCCCTTCACAACCAATCTAGCCTTATATTTTTCAACACTGCCATCTACACCAAATTTCTTTTTGAACACCCATTTCCATCCAATAGGTTTTCATCCTTCAGGGAAAGGCACCAAGTCCCAAGTATTATTATTTTCCATAGAAGCCATCTCCTCTTCCATGGCCTCCTTCTAGGAACCTGCATCTTTCATGCCCATAGCCTCTTTCAGAGTTCTAGGCTCATCAGTGTTAGAAATCAAAGCAAAAATACAACTAGAATCATGCAATGAATAACCAAACCTGTCAGGTTGTTGCCTTATCCGCATGGACCTCCTCAAAGGTTGAGGTTGAGGTTCTTCATCTTCTTCTGAACTTTCAGAGCTACTAGAGCTCTCCTCATTATCAGATCCAATAGATATTTTTGGTTCAACTTTCTCAGGGGTGGAAGGAAGCTGAACCACATCATCTTTCTTCTCTTCTTTCTTTAGCTGAAAGACAAGAGAAGAAGGATTGATCTCTCTGAAGATCATGCTTCTACTAAACAAAACTCTTTCATCTACTGGATCCCAAAACTTGTACCCTTTCACACTGATGCCATAACCGATGAAGATACACTTTATAGCCTTGTTCTCCAACTTAGACATCTTCTCCTTAGCCACATGTGCATATGCCTCACAACCAAATACTTGAACGTGTCTTAATGAAGGATTTTTACCAGACCATACCTCCATAGGTGTCTTATCAACAAGCACTGATTTAGGATACATGTTAACTAGGTAACAAGTGGTAGTAATAGTTTCAACCCAGAACTTTTGTTCAAGACTAGCTCCACTTAGCATACTCCTTTCCCTCTCCATCAATGTTCTATTCATCCTTTCTATAACTCCATTCTGTTGAGGGGTATATGGAGTTGTCTTGTGCCTCTCAATCCCCTGTTCTTTATAGAACTTGTTGAAATCTACTGAACAGAACTCACCACCGTTATCAGTCCTTATACACTTAATCTTTCTATCCTTTTGATTCTCTACAAGAGATTTGAACTCTTTGAATCTATTAAAGAATTCATATTTACTTCTAAGGAAATACACCCATGTCCTTCTACTGTAGTCATCAATGAATGAAACAAAGTAAACAAATTTTGAAATCAAAGGAACATTAACATGACCAAACACATCAGAATGAATCAAGTCCAACACCTCAGAAGATTTGTGAGAATTGGAATAAAAATGAACACGATTTTGTTTTCCATAAATGCAATGTTCACAGAAATCGAACTCAAGCTTACAATCATTCATACCCTCAACAAGATTTTTATTCTTCAGGGTCCTCAAACCCTTTTCACCAATGTGACCAAGCCTTTGGTGCCATAACATTGTCTTCTTAGCTGGAAGTTTCATCTCCATAGAATGAGCACCCTTAGGTACCTAGAAAGCACGACCATCAGAAGTAGATGCAATAATATTTTTCACTGTTGGTTCCAATGGTGAGGATGAAGAATATAAAGCTATCTTCTTCAAAATAGAGGCACTATTGCACTAAATTGCACATGCATCAAGATGAAATAGAGTGCCAATCCGAACACCCTTAGCCAACACCATAGATCCTCTAGTCATTTTGCATCCTCCATTTGAGGAAACAAACTGCACACCCACATCATTCAATTTACTTCCAGAAAGAAGGTTCCGTGTCAAACCAAGGATATGCAGAACACCATTGATTCCCTTTACTCATCCATTACAGAATCAAATCAAGAATCTTCCATGGCCAACAATATCCAGGTGAGAATCATCACCCAAGTACACCTTTCCACCATCGTATTCTTCATACTTTGAAAACCAGTCCTGATGCGAGGTCATGTGAAAAGATGCACCAGAGTCAATAAGCCACACATCCTTAGATGCATGTGTTGCCAAGGCAGAGACAAATGCTTCTCCTTCATCCTGAGAGGACTTGTCAGAATCTGAATCATAATTCTTCTTCTTTTTATTTTTCTCCTCCTTGCACTCTTTGTGGAACTAACCAAGTTTGTCGTAATTCCAACACAGGACCTTGGACTTTCCGGGAGACTTAGATCTCCCACAGGATTTGGATCTTCCTTTTTCTTCCTTCTTCTTATCCTTTTTCTTTCCCTTCCCTTTAGATCTACCATGAATTGCAAGAGCCTCCTTAGCCAATTCAGAAGACTTTCTCCACATCTCTTCAGACAACAGTGAAGAAACCACTTCATCCATCTTGAAGGTGGTAGTGGTACTCCCAATGACCATAACAAGGTGGTCCCATGAATCTGGTAAGGAACACAGTAATGTCATACATCAATCCTCCTCCTCCATCTCCACACCATCAAAAGTCAACTGGGCAACAAGCATATTGAATGTATTCAGGTGATCAGCGAACGATCCTCCATCTTCCATCCTCAGAGAATACAATTTCTTTTGCAGGAATAACTTGTTCACCATGGATTTAGCCTGATAAACATCTCCAAGCTTCTTCCAAAGTTCCTTTGCAGTCTTCTCTTCATGGATATTTAGGAGCACTGAATCAGCCAAACAAAGTCTTATCAAACCCTTAGCTTTTTGATCTTTGAGATCCCAGTCTTCTTAAGACATTGCCGTTGGTTTTGTACCAGCTATGACTTCCCATAAATCATGATCTACAAGCATGTCCTCTGTTTTGAGTTTCCGCAACTTGAAATTACTGTTGTTAAACTTCTCTATCTCAAACCTCCCAGATGTGCTCACCATCTCCTACTTGTAACAAAGATTTCAAAATCCTCTGCACAAGCTCCCACTTAAACGAAGATCAGCTCAAAAAACCCTCTACCCAACAACTAGAACCAAAGGTGATCAGGCTCTGATACCAACTGAAAGGAAGCAAGGTATGCAGAAACACTTCCTACACTGATCTAATGAGGAAAGACATGCAAATTTTACTTTTATAGTTACAGATTAAGATGCACATTAACATAAAGATAATAACAACTTCCAAATGCAAACACAAAACTCATAACACAAGATATACGTGGGGAAAACCCTTTCAGGTAAAAAACCCCACACTCCAAAGCCGCCCAATATATTATTCAAAAATCACAAATATTACAATATAATTGTAGAGAAAGCTTTTATAGGAGTATATCCAACCAGAGACCTAGGAGCTAACTCAACATCTATAAGATTCTTACATACAACCTCCATCTTAAGTTCCTGATATATAGGAGATATAATATAGTACACCGCCAATGGTAATTACAAAACCATGAGCTAAAACCACCCAAAAGTGGCACCCAAATTATCTCCAATCAAAGATGCCTTGTGATGTGCCAAACCACACACCAACACATGTAACTCTCCCCTTTACAACTCTTTTATGTGTCCAACACATTTTTACATTTCCTAAAATAGAAGGTCCAACTTTTGGAGGCCATAACTTTTGATCCGAGTGTTCGATTGACGAACTGTTTAATGCGTCGAAAAGCTCATGAAGAGATATATCACCCTATAACTGTCTACGCTGGTTATCCCAATTTTTGAGAAGTTTAGAGAAGTTTTGATTCCTGTAATTGAGTTCAACGATTTTTTCTGGCAATTTCAAAAAATAGAAACTTTAATATCTCACAATCCTGTTATGATCTTGAGACGAAACTCACCTGAGATGTTCACTTAGCTATTCCGCACCTTCTGGGAAAAATTTTAGGGTAATCTGAGCTCATTCAAAGAACTTACTAAAAATAGTAAGTCTCACTATTTTTAGCTCATTTGGAAACTTTTGGAAACTTTGAAGGTTCCAAACCATTATCCAAGATAAAGGGTATCCAAAAAGACCAAAACTAGGAAGAATAGTAATCTTTCAAAGTTGCAAGGTTGAGACACTTTTCCTAATAGTCAAGAGGAGAGAAAATGGCACTTGACTCCAGATATTGTTACTTTGGAGACTTTCTTGAAAATATTCAAGAAAATATACATTTCCAAGCACTTCCGGTAGCAGAAAATTGATGAGTTTCATGATCTCCACCAGAGAGGACTCTCAATAGCTTAGTATGAGAATAATTTTTTGGAGCTGTTGCAGTATGTCAACTATATTCAAGATGAAAATTTGATGGTCAACCGCTTCATTAGAGGTCTTAACCATGGTATTGCAGAACCTGTGTGTTTGTTTGATCCCTCAACCTTGAGACATGTAGTAGAGAAATCCCTAATTGCTGAGGAGATCCAACCTAAGCATCATGACAACATAGATCACTATAGAAACCAACAAAAACAAAACTATAATTTCTCTCATCCTTCCATACCTCATAGGAGTAGATTCAGAGCTAATTCTTTACCTTCTAGGTCAACATCGCAACAACAACAGGGTTAGAAGGCCAAGTCCTTTCAGGGAGGACCATCTAAGTCTTGGCATGCTCCATCCTAGAGGAGAGACCAGATGCCATAGACACAATTTGTGGGGCCAACCCATACTCAGTAGAGCTCCCAAGGCAATCAGGCTAGCTCCAGTAGACCCACTTTTCAGACTCTAACACCACTTAAGGGTCCTTGTTATACATGCGGAGGTATGGGGCATATTGATCGAGAGTGTTTGCTACATAACAATTTATTTGCAGGAGGGAAATAGGTGTCAACTTCTGAGCCTATAGTTGGTGACGTGGGTGAAACCCACCAAGTCTTTGTAACCGTAGATAATCGGCAGGCAGATCATTAGGCTTTACTCATTAAGATTCTGGGTAAGATTGGTAATGTTATTGTTTCCATACTCTTTGATTATGGGGCCACAGATTCATTTGTATCCCCGTAAGTAGTGGAGAAGTGTATGTTGGTGGATGTTAAGTAAAATGCTAATTGGGAGGTAGAGTTAGCTTTAGGAGCCAGGATGTCTGTTAGTTCTTTGGTCAAGGATTGTCAAATAGGACCTGAAGCCTTTTCTACTTTAGTAGATCTCAGGGTGATTCCTTTAGGGTCCTATGATGTGATTTTGGCTATGGATTGGTTGAATGCTCACGAGGCTAAGCTTGATTTCCGTAACAAATCTATTGAGTGTCTGGATGACATTGGTAACAGGGTGAAGATTTTAGGTATTCAGAGACTAGTATCACTCAAGATTATTTCAGTTATGCAACTTAAGTGCTATATGTGGAAGGGATGCCAATTCTTTGCCATTTCTATCAGCTATAGATCAAAGGACAAACCAAAGACTTCATTGGATGATCATCCTATTCTTCATGAGTTCACTGATGTATTTCCTTCTCAACTTTCTGGGATGCCACCACGGCGAGAGATTGACTTCACATTGACTTGGTGCTAGTTAGGAGCGCAACCTATTTCCAAAGCTCCCTATAGAATGATGACACATGAGCTTCAGGAGCTTAAGTTGTAATTGGAGGAGCTTTTGGAGAAAGGTCGTATTCATCCTAGCGTATCACCTTGGGGTGCACATGTTATCTTCGTGAAGAAGAAGGATAGGTCTTTTCACCTTTGCATTGACTATAGGCAGTTGAACAAACTCACAGTGAAGAATCACTATCCATTTTTAAGGATTGATGATTTGTTCTATTAGATTCAAGGAGCAAAGATTTTCTCTAAGATTGACTTGAAATCAAGATATCATTAGTTGAGGATAGTAGAAGTTGACATCCACAAGACAACATTCCACACACGATATGGTCACTATGAGTTTACTGTAGTCCCTTTTGGCTTGACAAATGCCCCAATAGTCTTTATGAGCTTGATGAATGGTGTCTTCCACACTTTCTTGGATCAATTTGTGGTCATCTTTCTGGACAACATTTTGGTTTATTCTCGTATAGTAGAGGAACATAAGGAGCATTTGCGGCAAGTTTTGTAGTGCCTTAGAGAGAACCAGTTGTATGCAAATCTTTCCAAATGTGAATTCTTCCAGACAAAGATCCAGTATTTAGGGCATATCATTTCAGGAGATGAGATTTCAGTGGACCCTTATAAGATTCAAGCTATCTTGGAATGGCCTGCTCCAACTAATGTTAAGAGTTTTATGGGTCTAGTTGGCTACTACAGGAGGTTCGTGGAAGGTTTTTCTAGGATTGTACATCCAATTACTTCTCTCTAGAAGCAGGGCAATAAATTTGTATGGACCAAGCAGTGCGAGAGAGCTTTTCAGATTCTGAAGGAGAAACTCACCAGTGCTCCTATCATACTTCAAACGAGGGAATTAGAGCTGTTCTCATGTAGGAGGGACGTGTAATCACCTTCAAGTCTCACAAATTGAGGATTCACGATCTTAATTACTTGAATCATGACTTGGAGCTTGCAGCTGTGGTACATGCTTTGATGAAGTGGCACTATTTTCTTCTTGGGCATAGATTTGAGTTGCATTCGGATCATCAGAGCTTATAGTATATCTTTTCTTAGCCTAACCTAAATGCACAACAACGTCAATGGATGGGGTTTCTTTGCAATTATGACTTTGAGATCTAGTATATTAAGGGAAAAGAGAATGTTGTGGTTGATGCTCTTAGTAGGCGAAGACATGACTTGTTCTCTTTGGTAGTGAAGATGGAACTCAGGGGGCGTAGATTGGATCTTTTACCATAGGATGCCTTGTATAGTGAGATCACCCAGTTTCAGGGCCCCTTGAAGGATAAGTTTGAGGGATATTATTTTGATGATGATGGTTTGATTCGTCATTGCGGATGTATTTATGTTCCTCCTTTGGGGAATCTTAGAGAGGTAGTTCTTGCAAAGGCTTGCAGAGCACCATATGTAGCACACCCAAGAATTAAGAAAATGCATGCAGACCTTTGGAAAATGTACTTCTGGGAAGGGATGTAGAAGGATATAGAAGAGTTCATTGTCTGTTGCCTCGAGTGTCAGAGAGTGAAAGAAAAACATCAACATTCGACCAGTTTATTGTATCCTCATGCAATTTTGGAGTGGAAGTGGGACGTGATATCGATGGACTTCATTATTGGTCTTCCTATGATTGCATGTTGACACGATGCGATCATGGTGACTATAGATAAGATAATTAAGGTGGCACATTTCTCTTTGATGAGTTCTTCCTACAATGTTGCTTCAATAGCCAAGGTTTTCTTATACGATATTTTTAGACTTCACGGTGTTCCAAGGAGGATCATTTTGGACAAAGATCTTATTTTCACTTCTTCCCTTTGGACTGCTTTACAACAGGCTTTGGGCACTCAACTTAATTTCAACACTACTTATCATCTAGAGACAGATGGGCAGATGGAGAGAGTGAACTAGGTTTTGGAGGATATGCTCAGGATGTATGTTATGGATTAACAATCTCGATGGGAGGAGTACTTGGACCTAGTAGAGTTTGCCTATAATAATGGGCACCATAGTTCACTTGGCATGGCACCATATGAGGCTTTATATGGTAGACCCTGTAGGACACCACTGAGTTGGAATCAACTTGAGGATCATATTGCAGTAGGACCTAAGTTGGTTCATGAGATGGAGAGGTAGGTGATCCAGATTCGTGAGCAGCTCCAGATAGCACATGATTGACAGAAGTAGTATGCTGACACCAGGAGGGTGGATCGAGAGTTCTAGGTTGGGGAAAGAGTCTTATTGCATGTTTGACCTCATAAGAGTTCTATCCATTATGGAAAGGGCTTTAGGTTGGTACTGAGACATGTTGGTCCTTTTGAGATCTTGGAGAGGATTGGTCCTGTTACATATCGCTTAGCATTGCCACCAAGCCTGTCCTGTATCCACGATGTGTTGCATGTGTCTATGCTTAAGAAGTATGTGTCTAATTTATCTCATGTTCTAGAGTGGGATGCTCTATAGGTGGTGTAGGACGGACAGCTAACACGGGAGCCCGTTTGTATATTGGATCGTCGAACATTGGCCCTACGGGGATGACAATTTGACTAGGTCAGGGTCCAGTGGGATCTCTACAATGAGTCTTCTATGACATGGGAGGATATAGCTCGGATGAGGTCTCTATTCCCTTATCTCTTTGATGGCTTCTAGGAGGAAGCCTAATTCTAGAGGGAGAGGATGTGAGGCCTAGCTAGCACTATTGCTAAGACATTGATGTGATGCCATTTATAGTTGATTATTTTGATGGTTGTGATTGGACATGGTTGATATTGCTATTTTTGGTTCATGTATTTAAGTGTTTGGATATGTATATTTTTATATACTTATATGTTTATGGACATCGTTTTGGATTATAGATGGTATTATATGCTTTAATTTAATATAATATTTTGATTATGAAGTGTTTACAATTATGCATTTAATTTCTACAAAAATGAGTATTTTAGATTAATTGTGAAATTTAATAAATTATTTGATGTTAGATATTTTAGATATTTAGTATTTAATTATTCGTTGCTTCAACTATATTTTTCGTGATATACTGATGTTCAAAATTGAGCTTTGCAGATGGGCAGTCTGGATCACTTTAGTTTGGAGACATTTTCAAATGCCCAATTTAAATTTGATTCTTTTTAGATTTTGTTGCACGAAACCCAATGGTGGCGTGTCGATGATATTTGTGTTTATTATCTTGGTTCTTTTATTTTAATTATTTATTTCGTTAAATTTTAATGTGTGGGGGAATATAATTTATTGGTTGCTATTAATGTTATTTTATTTTATTGAAATTGGTTATTTAAAAATTATATTATTCTAATTGCCTTTTGGGATTTCCATTTGGAAGTTGAAGGGTTTGTATGAAATTTATTTTTATGAGAGGAATTTGATTCATTCCTCATGCTATGCATGTGTGCTTAGTTTTGGCTTTCTCCTCTTTACTCAAATTTTGTGTTGGTAGAAGATTGGATTGTGGGATTGACTGAAAAGAATGCTAATGGAAGGAAGGATTGGATGGTGGCTGGAAATTTCTGGTTTCAAAAAGGAATTTGCTAGATAAAAACCCAAATTCTTGGGTTGCTCCTAACTTGGACATACAAGGTAGGGTTTGGTATTCTTTTAAATTTCTTGTTTAATTATATGTGAATGATGGTTATGGCTGTGATTTTTGGTTTATGTGAGACAATGGTGATTTGTATGGATTTTCTTTTGAATGAATTATTGTTGCAATGTTGGCATGCATATAATTTGGGGGTTTGGATGTGTAAAGGGAGTTGATCTCGCTTGAGGGTTGAGAGCCTCCCTCATGTGTGGTTGAGGAAGGTGTGGAGCCTCTCTTGGGGAAGTTGTGGCTATTGTACAATATGGAGGATGTGGGGTTTTTGATGCATTGAAGGATTGTACTATGGAAATGTGTATTGTGTTTTGATGGAAGGGTTGTATCAGTAATGATGGAGGCATTGTGCTGAAGGGTTCTGATGGTGTGAGGGTTTGAAGGGTTGTGGAGATTTATGTTGTGATGGTATTATTTGGAAAAAGAAAAGAAATTGTAATTTGTTGTGATTTATCCCCAAGATAGAAGGGAATCCCCTTTTTTCCCCTTTGCAAGAATTTGATATAGGTTCTTTGTGTGTGAGTCATTCTGTGTTGGAATTGATTTAAAATTTATGTTTCTATAGAAAATATTTCATTTAGGCATTTGGAAATTGTCTCCTGCTCAGGGGTGGGCTTGGAATCCAAGCCTAATGGCTGGGAGGAGAGCGGGACTAGGCTGCTCATTTTGTGTGTGTGCAGGTTTACAGTCGTTTGCAATATGAGCAAAAGATTTCTGTTGAAAATTGATACAATGTATGGTTATCATTCTATGGAAAGAAGAATTTTATTGATATATATATATCAATTTGTGTTTGTTGTTGTATTGGTTTAATAAAATAGAGTTTTTCATATTTAAAATCTCTAGATTATTGTTGTAGAAATATTTAGTTTTTGGTGAGCCTATTTGGCTAGAAAAAGCAATTTATAAACAACTACAATAGCTATGATTTTATACTAAATCTTCTGTATAAAAATGATGTTTTGATATTTGCAATCTACCCTGCATAATACACGGGATTTCAACATTGTTATAGTATTGATGTGTTTATTGTATTTGATTGGAAAATTGATGAACATCTGGTAATTTTATTTCATGTTATACCCTGTTTAAACATGGATTACATATGATTTATTTTATGACAATAGCATCATATAGAAGAATAGAATAAAGGTTGTTTTGTTTTATATAGGCAGCCATGGTGGATGTCGTGGCATCCATGACTACCACAGCCAAGGTTGTCCCCATGTTTGGGGCTGGCTGTGGCCGGGCTTTGGTGCAACGAAGCCCACCACAGGATACGATCACTATACATTGGACTGTGTTTTAATTGATGCTATCGCCTCTCTTCACAACAAACAATATGTTTATCAATTCTCTTTTATCATATATATTTATATGTATATATCATATATATGTATATATTATGTGTTATACACAGGTATATATATATCTGTTACATACTTATACTTAGTTTTTATAATTTTGCTGTACAATATATACTTTGATATATATATATTATACTAAGTATGAGTATATATATGTTGGCAACTTGGCAAACATCATTAAGAGAGAGACATTGCTGGTATGATGATGAATGATTGAGCATGATGTTTGAAGGTGTTGTCATTGATGGTAACAAGAAAAGGAATAAGGTTTGGACAAAGATTTTGGTCTGGTGAAGAAGACTCAATCATTTTGGCTAAGTGTTGGCAGTATACAAGAGACAATGACAGAGAGATAGTGTAATGGATGGCATTGGTCTAGAATTGAAGATCAGATCATGTGGTTTTGGTATGTTGTTTGCAGTCCTTAAGTGATCTTATTTCCAAGATTTTAGTTCTTGATAAGTACTGGAAGCATATCTTCAAACAACCTAAGTCTGACAGAATAGAGTACAGTGCTATTTAGAGTAGAACACTTAGTTGATTTGGTCTGCATTCCTTTGGTGTTGCATATTTTATTATGTGGTTTTGAGGTGTTGTAAAGACTTGTATGAAGTGTCTAAATCCTAAGTTGTAGAGTCTGAAGTCCATCAGAAAGATAGTTATAAGTTGCTGAGTATCGCTACATGGTTTGACAGTGTTTGACTGTGACAGGGTCTGGGTTCTAATGGTTCACATTTTTCTGCAAGATGATATCATGCCTTGCGGTTCTAAAGGTAAGCTTGGAGATGTGTGAAGAGTCTTTGATGTGATTTTGAAAGTATCTTGTGGTTCGCAATGAAAGTTGCAGTCTGACAGATGAACTGAAATAGTGGTAGTTTGTGTTTGAGGCCAACATGATCAGTTTAATTGTATGCGGTAAGTTCTATTGTTTAGAACTTAGTCCTAAGTTGTGGTATAGTTGAGGTTGACATATGAGAAGGTATTTCAAATGTTATTTGGGTCTGCTATGCATTTTGGTAAGTAGATTTGGCCGACAAACTACAAGTTTATTAACAATATGCTTCATCTGTGTATGCTGACCTAATGTAAAGATTTTAAGGGTTGCGGATATATATATATGTTGCAGATATATATATATATGTATATATATACATACATATACATATATATACATATGTATATACATATATATACATATACATATATATATACATATACATATATATATATATATATATACATATATATATGTATATATATGTTGCGGATATATATGTTTATATATATATATATGAGATCAAATTCAGTGTTTGGACAATGAATGATGAAAATAAAAAGGTGTGTGTGAAATGCGAAAGATTATGATTTTGTGAAGGCGATAAGAGCAGAAGAAGAGAGATCTTGTTCTCATGTAAAAGTAAAGCAATGAAACAAAGTAGTCAAAGATGAAGAGTTTTGAGATAGTATTTCTGAACTTCATTGGAGCTATGACCATGCATGTGTAGATACAATCTGAGAAGTTCAACCTGGTAGTGAGCTATCTTTCTATTTTTTCTTTCATTCTCTAGGTAGTGAGCCTTTCTTGCAGTGAGCATTTCCTTGGGCAGTGAGCTTCTTTTGTAATTCGATATTGTTATTACATAATTATTGTGAGCTAACACTCACCGTGGTTTTTTCTAATGTCCCCATTTTTGGGTTCTCTTGCTTTGCAGTTGGAGATGGCTTTCTGGGTTTGATCAGAAGGGTAATTAGATGTTACCAATGAGCTTAATTGGTCTAGACGACTCATATGCCACTTTTTGGGGTGATTTCTGATTTTTGGTGTGCTCTCCAAGAATCTTGGAGAGGGCGTCTATTTATAATAAGTCACTTGGTTGGCTCCGTTTTTCATTATTCTTCATCGGGATCACTCCAGTGCAGTTAGTTTTCGATTTCGATGCATTCCAGTAGCTTCCACAAAATGAGTGTATTAATGGCTTTATTTTAATTATTTTACTAAGGTTGCTAAATATTATTTAAAATATTTAAAAAGCACCTTAGTGTTATATCTCATCGGAACCGGGATGAAATGTTTTAAATTATGGATGTATTAAACATGGACCTTATGTGTCAAATTATCATTATTTTAATTAAAAGGTCCTTTTTTGGAGCTAAAATGGAGTTTTATTTAAAAAGTGAATTTTAAAATAGAAGCTTCTGGAGGGTTTGGCAAAAAAGTATAAAAAGGCATTTGAGCGGCTCATTTGGATTATGAAGATTATTCTATTTCTTTGATCAAAACCCTTGTGGTTCTAGAGTTTGAACTTGGTTCATCTCAGGTTTCATCTCAGGTTTGTGAGGACGAAAACCCTTACAGGCAACATTCTCTACGTTGTTGAAAGACACAATTTGGAGGATTTCTTGGTGGTTTCATTAGGGAAATCATGTTGGCAAGAGACAATGTGTGGATTCATGAGTGTTGTCACTGATGGCAACAAATTCTATCCCACACATCCACAGCACATAGTATGCCTATACCGGAAGTCAAATTGAAGATTGTTTTGGTCCGGTAAACAAGAACAGAGCATGCAACAAGGTCCGGATCTCTCAGATGGTGTAACTCAACAAGTTGCGGACTTAGACAAGTCAAGAGGGGTATCATGACTTCTAGATTCTAGATATCTAGCCTTCGGTGATAAAACATGGAAAATATATGAGCATCTGAGTGTTGGATTCCAGACAGGCAGAGCAGACTGAGGAAAAACTGACCGGCAGGGTATCAGACTTCAATCCGGATGAGTAATTGATGTTGATCAAGCTATTTGAGGGATCATACAATGTTGGCCAACATGATTGATGACTTCAATACCTATGTTTTGATACACATCACATATCAAGCATGGATTCAGCTGACATATCAGTAATTTGTAAATATCTTGAGTATTCTGGTTACCGACTAGAAAGTTGTTGAAATCCTTGGTGCGGATATATATACCAGATGGATTCCAGTATGACGATGTGTGTGGATACAGATATGATAATATAAAGTGCAAAGAAAGGCATGAAAGCAACAATACAAATCTGGTATGTGACAGAGTAGCAGCACTAGAGCAGAGAAAGAATGAAGTGCATCAGATCAGTATATTGTGCCTAACCAGAACTGAATTCTAGCATTTGTAGATGCCTCTCATCAGTTCAAACACCTGGTTAGCTTTTGTAAGTTCTGTCGATATTGAGTCTCTTATAGGAAGTGTGCCTCTTGTGAGCAGTGTGCTCAGGCAGTGAGCCCTAATTGGCAAGTGCCATTTTGTACTTCTTATTCTTTTAACAGAGAATACAATCTTGGGTTAGTCACCCTGTGGTTTTTCCCTTAATAGGGTTTTCCATGTAAAAATCCTTGTGTTATGTGTGTTGACTTTATTTTTGCTCTCATATTTATGTATGCTTATATGTTTTGATGGTGCACAAATTATAAAAGAAGAAAAAGTTAAAATAATAGAGATAACTGATTCACCCCCCTCTCAGTTATCTGGCTTGTTTCCAGCAAATCACAATTGGGCTTATTTGTGAAGATTTATTTTAGTTTGGAGGATTTATTGGTGATCCCACTTCAGGGATTACATTGAGCTGATTGGAAGCATTTACAAGTTGTTGCGACAGGGATTTTGAAGATATATTTCAAGTTTATTGCTACAATAATTATGGAGAAGGACTAGAAAGAGTATTGTAAGCTCTACTTGTGAGTTTGAAGGAGTTTTTGTGGTGTTTGCAACAACTTTGTGAGCAGATTGTATCCTTGTTGCTAGATGTACTTGCCTAGGCAGTCGTGTCACTTCTTCTATTGTTGGCGCTAGGGTTTGGGAGCAATACTTTCTAGATTTTATGGTGCCTAGGGTTGGAGAATAGATTTGTATACTTCCCAATGATATCCAACCTATGTTGTGGTTATGGCATCCATTTTGGAAAGGTTGTTGTAGCTGATTTCTATTGTAGCAGAGTTTCAAAGTCAATTAGATTTTCTGGGTATGTTTGATTTAGGTATGTAATGTTATTTGATGAACTGACTTGCTCTTACATTTGAAGAAATTTGTATTTCCAAATCAGAAATTAAATCTGGAATTTTCAGCCACATGTATTTCTGAATATTGCCATATTTCTGAATTATTTAATGTTGCAAGTTACTTTATTATTGATATCTAATGAAAATAAAAGAAATACCTTTTGCATTCATGTCTACTTCTATTAAACACTCAAACCATCGAACAAATAAAAAATTGGCATCAGAATATAGACACAACAAGGGTGTATATTACATTTTTCCTTGTTTAGGGTTTTCCATGTAAAAATCTTAGTGTTTATGTGTGATGCTTTGTGGTTGCTTCTTCTGTGTTTAATTTTCTTTATTGTTATCAAATGTGGTAAATGGATTGATGATTTAATAAGTAAAAGGTTTAATAGAATACGGATTCACCCCCCTCTCAGTATTCTGGGTGTTTGTAAAAGCCACAAAACCATCACAAAAATAAAATGAAGTAAATAATCCCCTTAAATACAACTCATCAAGTAACGAAAGTAAAATGATGTAATTAATCTACTTAATTACAATATCACAAGTAAAAAGATAATCTCATCAATATAAATCAATAAAAGTCATTAAATCTTACAAAAGTCACGTGCTCAATCTAGGTGAAAGCATTATAAAATAATATACAAAGTCCATTGGCATTCATGCCATAATACATCCAATTACAAGTTATAATAATCATGTACAACAAGTATAAATAAATCAATACACTCATCAGTTGCCATGAACCAAGTGGTCCTCCTGCGAGCTGAGAGACATGAACATGGCCTAGGTGCTTTTCCACCCAACCATGAAGCAATTACACTTCCCCAGATCCCTTCATGAAATGAAGGAAACCCAGCCCTGCATGAAATGTCTAGCTACCTGGAACAACTGGCAAGTGGGAACACTCGATGCAACCTGATGTCTTAATGTGCAATTCTAAATAATGAAATGTAGATTGTCTCGCAACAGGATGTGGCAGAGATATAAATATCAATAAGTTTTCTTGACAAAATATTCATCTTTTTCAATGACAGCTCAATTAGATCTAATCCTTTAAAACATAGTAACCTGGTTTAATTCCCGAAAAGAGGAAAAACCATCTCTGATAATCCACATTCGGCATCCTAGCACAGAAAGTAACCCAACAACATTCCTAGATAAAAATCTACTTCTTTCCCAAAGAAACAAGTAAATAAACAAATAAAATAAAAGGACATAAAAATAAAATATCAACCCATTTCCCTTATAGACCATCTGTAAATTCTCTTTCCAAAGCAACAATCAAGAAAACACACTTTCAATAAACAATAAGTAGAACATCACTCATTCATTCATTTATGCAAGTATGAATATGGAGTCTATAAACTGGTTATAATCCTTAACTTTAATTCGTAGTCTAAAAAGGTTTGTTGAATATTCAATGTTAAACTCTTTCCATCCAATTTCATTTCATGATTTTAACAATTCATAGGGTTTTATTGAAATAGAGATTAAGATAGGTTTTAGCATTAAATAAGCATAAATAATAATCAATAATTTAGCTATCTCTGTTATGTGAAATAAATAATTGTTTTATAGAGTTTTTAAGTAAGCTATAGAAGCAATTTATTTAAGCTACAGGGTCTTTAATTAGCTTACAGATATCAGTACATCTCTGCTACAGAAACTAAGAAGAATGGTGATAGGGATAACATATTGCTACAAGAATTAAATCAGGCTATAGGAACTTTATGAGAAGTATGAAACAACAATACAAAGATCCCTTCTTTTACTAACTAACTGCTCACTAAATAATGCAAAAATCTTCAAAAGCTTTTTGGGTTTTGTTTTTCTCTTCCAGAACTTTTCAGAACAGTTTATGGTTTTTAATTTTGTTTTGAAATGACCAAGATATCGCCATTTTTCTAAGACTGTTCTTGACTACTTTTCTGAAACACCTTTCTTTCCTCCAGATCTCCTCTTCCTTTCTATCACTCTTCCAAACAATGATAAAAATCTCCCTTTTCTCTGTCATGTCGTCCTCAAAATGATAGTGGTCATTTTTCCTTCTTGCTATTCAAAATAGTGGTGTCTTTCTCTGCTGCAAATCGTGGTGTCTTTCTCTATTGTGCTTGCTTTCTTTTTCTCCTTTTTGTCGTTCAGAAAAGAATGAATGAATTCTTCCTTCACCTGCCTCTATTTTTATTAAAATCTCTGCTAATATTGGTGTTCTTTAATTTAGGTTTTGATTGCTTTTTAATAACTGAAGTCTTGTTTTTGTTTGCATGAGGTTTTGGTTTGTTCAAAAGCTTCCAAAATAAGTTAGAATAAACTTTATTTACTTCTTGACGCTTGCATGACCAATCTCTCTTTCCATTCTTTAATTTAGATTTTCTAAATATAATAATCATAATAATAAAGTAATTTATCTAATTTTAAATAAGTAACAACCATTTCTTTTTAATAAAACAAGTAATATTTAAATTTCTAAATATAATAGTTATTATTAATATAATTTATTTTTCAAAATAACACAATCACTTTAAATCAATCAAGAAGTATCTAAAATAATATTATATATATATCTCTATTGCAATTTAAATTTAATTATTTTAAGTTTAATCTAGATATTGTCTTCCAACATCCATATTTAAATAAATAAGAAATGTTTATTAATTATTTATGATTAAATAATATAACCATACATCAATTTAATAAAATACATCATTTCAAACATAATTATACCATTTAAAATATGAATCGTAAAGACATTAATAATCATGACTAAATCAAACATTCGAAAGGAACTTACTATCGCAATTAAACACAATATTTTCTAATAATCTAACCATCCATCAGATTTACTATCCACACAATGATGAATAAAAATAAGCCATTCAAAATGCAATATGAAACTACGTGAGTGTGTGAGTGCATCAGGGTTAACTATCCCAAACAGTTCTTGCCAAGTGGCTAGAACACCTCTACCTCAACCATGTTCTTGTCTTCGTACTTGTTTCATGTTTACTATCTTCAACAGTTCAGTATAACTAATTAGCACAATTTTCTCCTTGTTCAGTTGAAACAAATAGTTTCTCTCTGGTTCTCATCTCAACATCAATAAGAGATTTGTGTGCATTAGGTAAACTTTTTCTTCAATCTGTTCAAACTTAGTGCTTAGAAAAAACAAAAAAAATTATCCATTTTTGTGTTCATGTCCATACTTTTATGTTTTATAAAGGGTGGGCATGACAATTTCATAATCCGAACTCCAAACCGTTGTTGATGATATTTTATTTTTTTTATCGCTGAACAATGAATCTTGAATCTTGATATATATTTTTCGTTTTCCATTTAAAAGTTAATAGATTGACATACTACTATATTCCAATGTTCCATTTTAGAATCTAAATTTTAAACATTGTTTCCAAATTCAATTTTATTATAGTATCTAAATTTTACACATTTTTCAATTTCCATTTATAAATTAATATATTATTAGTAATTTCATATCATTATTGTGTGATACTGATAAGTGTTACATGTTGATGTATTCAACTAAATGCATACTAACAACACTATCAGTAGCATATATATATGGTTGATAGTCCCCCTGCTGGTGCTTCTAAGCATACCAAAGGTAACTAGAGTCAAGGTGTGGTGATAAGTGAACTCACTCCTGAGAAGCCGCTAGATAGTCCCATTGACCCTAGGGTTTCCACCTCCAAGAAAAAACCCATCTCTAAAACTAGTTCGGTGAAAACTCCAAATTGGTTATTCACCCCCTCAGCCAGGCAGAGGTTAGCATTGCTAAAAAAATTTGACAGTCCCAGCTCGAGCATAAAGTCTGCTAAAAGGAAGCTTGTCGTAGTTGATGACAAGGGTGATAATACTTTGAAGAAAGCCAAGGATGGTAAGGAGGACACTTGTAAGTTTGTGATTGTGGGTGAGTTACTTAAGAAAGAGGGGCCCAAGCTGGAGAAAGGTAAGGTGGTGGAGGTTTCGGGTGGTGATGATGAAGATAATGAGGAGACTTAGGATGAGGGGAAAATTACTCCCCAGGGAAAAGTGAGAATGCCCATAACTAGGAGGTCTAGTAGACTCACAGCGAAGCCCACTCCCTCCGTGAAGGAGTAGGTGGTCTCTAGTGACTCAGATAAGGAGGAAACCATCAATAGCCAGGAAAAAGCTGAGAAAGAGGAGGATAATTCTAGTTTGGATTTGGGTGGTGCGATGGATGTGGAAGGCCCAAGCCTTTTCTCAGAGATGAACCTACTGGATTCAGAGACTAAGACATCTACCAAGTAGATGGAGGATACCTAGATCAACAAGGAAGGGGAAACCAGTTCCAAGGAGGTGTCTGCGATGGAGGGCATGAACTCCAGAATCACAGAACTAGAGAAAAGTTTCAAAATACTCATCTGATTTACTTCAAAAGTAAGCACTGCTCAGAAACCACCCTGGCTATCTTGTAGGACCTGGAATTCAACAAACACGACATGGGTAAAAAGAAGCTGAAGGACTATGAAGAAATTGTTAAATGCACACCAAACACTGAGAGGGGGGTGAATCAGTGTTTGTAACTTTTTCATAAACAACTACAAATATCAAAATCAAACTTAAACAGAGATCATAACTTTGTTGCAATCAAACCAAACTAGAAGGCACACATAAAATGCAAACTCGCAAGAGAACACCAAATTTACGTGGAAAACCTAGAATGGGAAAAACTACGGTGAGAAAGTTGCCTAAGTCTACTACTTAGATCCAACCTCACAATAAGCAATGGTTACATATGTTTTGTAGGCACCAACCCATAGGTACATCAACACCCAAGGCAATGTTTTGAGGCTACCACCTTTAGGTACATCACACACCCAAGGCAATGTTTTGAGGCTACCTCCTACAGGTACATCACACACCCAATGAGCTCCAACTCAATACAATGAGGCTTCAACCCCAATCTAAATCAAAGAGGCTACAACCCCTAAATTTTATAATTTCATATGTGCAATAATGGCTCTTTTGAAATCTAAAATGCACCTTGTTACCACATATTCATTCTGTGTTTTCAATCAACACAGTTGTCTCCTTCCTCTATGCACTCAACATTCTCTGTTCTCTTACCAAGTCTTTCTTCTTCAACATAGTTTTTCTATGAGCATCTGAATGTTCATACAAACTCTCCCCTCTAGTCCTGTGAACAAAAAGATATTCAATTTGGTTCAGCCAGTAGCCTATTCACAACTCAATTCGGTGTGTATAAAAACATATCCACCTCAACCATTGAACTACCAACAACCACTCAATAAATAAACGTTGACAGTTCCAAGTCATTTCATAACAGACCATAATTGCTCAAAAGCTGAATATAGATAGTTTCATTTCATTTCCCAACTGACCAAAATTTGTTAAACTACCGCACCTGATTCAAACTTCAGACTCCATTATATATAGTAGCAATGTTGACGACTCCACTAAACTTCAGAATAAATATTCATTGAACTTCACAAGACTAATTCAAGTATATTTACATTGTAATGTTGATATGGCTCTGCACACTTTATCCTTAATCACCCAATCATGTCGTTATGTGCCTTTTAGCGATAGAAATCAAATTTTCCTAAACTAGGTTTTAGTTTCTTTTTGTTGGCGAACATATCATTTTCTAAACTAATACTTCTTCCTTCTATCGGTAAAAACATTCTTTTCAAAACATGCATTACCAAATTCCTTTATTGACAAATGTGGCTTTATCAAAACTCTGTCTTTTGATCCCTTATGACTTGTATCGACAAAAGTATAATTTTTTAACCTAAGTCTTTTAAGCTTTTGTACAACTTATTGGCAAATAGACACTTTTCAGAATTTTCCCTTTTTAATGCCTTATCGGCGAAGTTACACGAATTGGAACTTGCCTTTATTCCTTTGTTATCGGCAAATGTAGAGATTTCCGAACTTACCTTCATTTCCTTTTTGTCAACAAATATACCCCTTTCGAAACTTAGGTCCTTAGCTTACTTTATTGCCTTTATCGATAATTTTTTACTTTTTTGAAACTTGGCTCATGTGCCTATTATCGATGAATTTAATGTTTTATGAACCAATCTTTATATCGGTGAAAGTAAACTTTCTCAAACTTACCTTGATTTCTACTTTCTATCGGCAAAATTGCACTTTTTCAAACTTGTCTTTATTTGCCTTCTGTCAAAAAATCCACTCTAGAACAAACTAACTTTATGTACCCTCTATCAACAAATCTACGCTGTCATGAACTATAGTTTTATCGATGAACTCTTGATTATTCAAAATTAACGAACACTCCTCGACCTTCCTTATGACTTTGTCGGTAAAAGATAAATTTTCCAAACTTTTATTATGAGTTCTTCTATCGGCGAAAGTCACGTTTCTCAAACTCAACATAAAATCCTTTTATTGATGAAATACAACAATGCCAAACTAAACATACACTTCTCGTTATTGGCTAAAGTGCACTTTTTTGAACTTTCCTTGATGTCAGCAAAAGTAGAGAATTTCGAACTAGGCAATTTTTGTTATCTCTCTTCTTTAGCGGCGATTTGTTTAAATCTCAAACTTTGCTCCATACTTAACCAATTTCTCTTTGTCAGGAAAAAGACCACTTCATGAACTTATGTATTGGTGTATCGGCAAAAAGATGAAATCTTGAACTTCCACTTTATTGTCGCTCAGTCCATCCATACTTAGCCAAATTCTCTATATCAGGGAATCGACTAGAATGCTGACTTTAGAACTAGTTAGCTTTTGGGACATTTTATGACAACACTATAAAGCTTAGTTCCTTCAAACAAATAAGTATTTGCCTTTGCTAAAGCTAAGCCATATTGGCTTATCGGCTTATCGGTGAACCACTGAACCTTCAGCCTAGTTCAAAAAAAGATAATTTTCCTGACTATGCTTTTTGACTTAAGCTTTGAGTAAGCTCTCTTCTTCACTATCGGTAAATCGGAGAAAATTGGAACTTTAAAACAAGTTCATAATTTACAAACTTTGTTGATATGCTGATGTAACACACAATTGCCAATGCAAACAATAAAAACTTTGCTCTTTTAACCAGACTTCGCTTTTCTTCAAAAAAGTGATGACTTCTTAATAAGTCAAAATTGCCGATGCAGTTCCTAAGACTTCAAAATTGCTAACTAAACACCAATGTTCAAATGAAGAGTATATAGCCAACTTCTTAAGATGTCAAAGTTGCTGATAGAATAACATTTCTTACTTAGTGCTAATATAGAATAGTTTTCAACATAACAAATTCTGCCAATATACAAGTAACAAAACAAGTTTAGATAAAAAACAATTTGCTGACACTTGACTTGGATTATGGAGATCATTTTGCCGACCACCTTTGGATAGTGTTATCTTACAAGCATGTTACAAGGCTCAAATTCCCTTTGACATCTTTGGACAACAATGCAACAATCTCCATACGCAACGCATCTCCTTGGCATCAAATCGAAACTAAAACCCTTGTCATCAAACCTTTGACATCAAACTGACTATTCAGTTACTTACCATTTAGTGGACCCTTACCATTCAGTAGTCCCTTTAACATCAATGACAATATTGACAATAGAAATGTACCACTTCCTGACGGAAGACTGGGGTCAATTGTTCAACTAGTCTTGTGTGTTTTGTTCTCTACTATTTTTTGGCAGTTGGTGCTATTGTTTCTGTTGGTTTAGTGTTGTTGTTCTGGACATATATGTCTCTTTTGTGCACCCGCTGGGCTATTTTGTAATGGGATCGACACCCTAGTTTATGCTGTTTATCAATATAAAAAAGACTAACAGTAGCATCTATATAATTAGCAAATGTTTAATGCATATCTAGAAACCAGAATTTTCCTGACTTAAGCAATTAAAAATTACAGATACTTTGAACACAAAAAATGGAAAAAATAGTCTTATATGGGTTTTCAAATGAAGGAATACAATGTACATTGAAGTATTATCAAATTAACAAATCATTCTATCAGCTTTTGTAGCATGCTCCACTGTTCATTTGATGGAAGTGCAATTTGTTGTAACTCATAGTATATGACTTGTAGATTTGTTAACAATTCATAACTGATTGGTAACATTAATGTATTAATCAAAGTTGCATTCAAGCTTATCACTGGTTTGATGGAATCCAAAAAGTTTGCTTCATATAGCTTCTGAGGATTAGGTAACTGGTCCAAATTCAACTTTATTTTATCCTCCATCTTTTTGAGAGCACCTATTCCAATGTATCTCTCTATATTGTCAAATGCCCACAGCTAACCAAGCTCTTTCAAGTATTCTACCTTTTTATGTAGCTTTCACAAAAAAATTTCAATCTAATCTAAGACTTCCCATGCTTCACCTAGCTTCATAGACTTCTGAATGATAGATGATGTCTTTATTAAGGTTTAATCTAGTTGTTAATTCCTTTGGATGCCAATTCATTGTCACTGATTCTGTAGATGTTTACAAAATTTGCTTTGCACTTTTTTGACTTGAAGTCACCTTTTTGTTGTCTTGAATGTATCATTTGAACTTCACATTTTGTGCTACCAGACCATCAATCAATTCAAACAATAAAGACAAATCATCAATCCTCTACATTATTTCATCCCAAATATTTTATTTTATATACCTTATTATTTTGATATAAAATCTAGATACTCTATTTTGGGAAGACTTTATTTTATTTTCTACATTCCTCAGCTGTAGTTGTAGTTGTTCAATAGTTTTCCTCTCTTCCTCCTTTTTTTCCCACCATGTTGTCTTTTGTTTCTATTTGTCTTGTTTGCCTTGTAATGTCTTTGCTAAGGCCTTGGCTTCCATTAGCTTTTGTTGTAATTTTTCTAAATTGGCTCTTTTATTATCATAATTATTATGCTTTCATCTAACCTTTGCTTCAATTCATTCAGTTCCACCTCTGTCTATTCATTCTCTTTGCTTGAAGATGTAGAGGCAGATTTTTTATCCTTTTCTCTAATTCATTGCTCTTGTTATTTGCTTCTTTCCTCTTTGCTTTCTCATTTGCTAGGTCTGCCTGTAATTTTTTCTATTTGATTCTACAACCTATTTATGTCTCTCTCTCTCTCTCTTGCTTTAGAAATGATGTGTACACCACATTGTTGTTCCTTTTTGATACATTAATTTTGTGAGCATTTTTCATTCCAAAAAAATCCATTTGGATAGTGCTCACCTCATAGTCAGAGTGTTGCATCTAATTCTATGGTGTATTTTGAACTTTGGTCACAACAAACATGTACTCCATGCTTTTTGTATCTAGATCATATGTAGGCAATACCTTGGTTCTTGCAGGCTCAGAAGTTACAACAGATGTACTCTCTAGCACTTGCTTCTTGTGTCTTTTAGATTTTTTTACTTTCTTGTTAAACTCAACTTTATAATCAAAACCTGGGATTGCTGACACAATTGAATGCTTGAATGGTGAAGGACTAATTGTTTGAGGCTGAGGATTAGCCATTCCTATCCCAGTCACACTAACAATAGGAGGGGCACCTAGTTGAAATAATTCCATTGAGGTGGAAATGGAGGAAGTTGGACTTAGACCTATCATAATCTTTTACCTCTTCACAATGCCTTGTTCATTGAGTTTCTGTATAGTATCTTCTACTAGTGGCCTCTTTTGAGTGTTTTTTTTGTTGTAGAACTTGCTGACCACTAACACCTGTACAATTGCCACCAGTAGCACTAGATTATAAACCATCTCCTTTAACAATCAAACAAGTATCTTGAAGTTCTAAAAACCCTTGTGGTACTGGTTGTACTTGTGATTGTATTTGACTTAGGCTATCAGGATTTTCATTTGAAGCTGCAACAAATTCAATTGTACTATTTGTCCTTGTATGCCTTTGGGCTTGCTTATTAACTGAAGCTCCAATGCCTCAAAAATCATGAGGTCTTCTAGTGTCTACCTGTGTTACCACCCAAGGGCTGCCTTGTTCATTAGTCCCCAAACCACCACCTTCATAACCCAAATTTTCAATTGTGGCTGCCCCTAAAGTATATGTTTCTTTTATGCTATCACTTAAACCAGGTTTGTATGCATAGACTTAGTGGGATACAAGGATTGATTTTTCCTATTAGTATCATCATCAGATTCATGATTAGGTGCTTCAAAGGGATGCTTTATATTCCACAATTTTCTAAACTCTTCATCTTCTAGGATCTCCTCAAACTATGCAATAGTTTTTGGATCACCTAGATCCTTCCTCATAGATCAAAAGGCATTTATTTTTTATTGTGTCCACATGTCCTCTGTACAAGCTATTCTAAGAGACTCTGGTATTTTTTTAAAACTAGATGGTTGATCATCTCTTTTATATAAATTGTTGTGACTCTTGATTAGCAATTGTTCAACTCTCTATGGCTGCAATGCCATTATTTCTTTTGATAATTGTTGAGAAGGAATACCTTTTTCAGCAATAGTTTCCTCCATTACTTTTTTCACCTCATCCCAAGAATTCTTATTTTTCAATATTTCTAGCAGGGGTTGACTTTGATGTTGAATTCTACTTCTAGCATTCTTATTGGCTAGAAGCCTTGCTTTAATCACGTCACATGGGTCATACTTCTAGTGAGAGTCAACATCAACTTTATAAATTTGTAAAATTTGGTGTGCCACAATGAATGCGTTTCTCTCGAATGTGAACCCTCCACATGAAAAAGGTAAGGAAGGAAATATGCTCTTGTTTTGCTGACCAACAAACTACAATTGATCTATACTGTCCATCTGTCATATGTATTCCAATGCAAAAACCCTCTCTGTCACATGTATTAGAAGTTTGTGGGGCTCTACTCTTGAACGATAAAATCTGAGCACAATATATTCTTCCATGAAGTACCAATCAACTAATTGTATTTCTGTTCCGAGTTAAATGGAATATCTACAAGACTCAAGCAATCTAGGCATTAGAGTACTTGTAATTGCATAATACAATGGAGCCAAAAAGTAGTCCACAAAATGATTGTAGTTCCTTCGAGAATCATGCATCCTTATCTTATAGGTCCAATCATGTACTAGAAGCACTCCTTTCGTGCCATCATTTACAAATGGTTGAATCTGAAGCTTGTTGGCCACAAATGTTCCACTAAACTACATTAGAAATAAATGGCACAAGTAGGTTGTGAACCTAAAGGTCTTAGTGTTAGAACTGGAAGTGGAACCTCCTTTAATCATTAAAAATCGTTTCTGCATAGATTCTGCAATGTGCTCTACAAATCTATTCTTAAAAAGGGGAATAACATAATGGATATTGTATACCATTTAAGGGAGGCTTTCATCCACTTTACTATTACTATCCAATCCAAGGCAAAATGCTAGTATGGAAATAGTATCCTAAACACATGGTTTAAAAATTTCAATTTGATAAGGAGGCTTCTGATTATCTTTGGGTATGGAATCATCCATTGTTATTCTTCTGAGATAAGAAACTTTGGAATTTAGAGGGGTTGCTTCATAATCACTAGATAACTTTTCTAGGTCAATGTGGATGTTTCCAAAATCTCTGGCTACAAACCCCAATAGTCTGCTAATTTTTGTTGCAGTAATGG
Organism: Cunninghamia lanceolata; assembly: GCA_027924645.1. Classification (NCBI taxonomy): domain Eukaryota; kingdom Viridiplantae; phylum Streptophyta; class Pinopsida; order Cupressales; family Cupressaceae; genus Cunninghamia; species Cunninghamia lanceolata. Next base: position 453,987 of record BSBN01000141.1, on the reverse strand, counting down.
TTGACATTTCATTTTTGGGTATCTTTATTAACAATTGCTTTTCCTTTTCATCATAATTCTGGGCACAAACCATGATAAATTCTAGGCAAGGGAAAACCTCAAGGAGCATCAAGCATCCCAGTCCAACCACCCACAGTGCAGTGCAACTATTAATTGGTAATTTCATTTTTGGGTTAGGTTGGATTTGCATTCCAACCTTATTCTCACATGAAAATCTAAGTTCTCAGTTAAACTTACCAAAGATTTCAAGATCATAACTATCATGGTATTCATCAGTGAAAACTGGGGTTTTAAGCAGTCTGGTGTAGTTTATTTTGCGCATTGCTTTGCCTTTCCCAATCAATGGTGTGGTAGTGGTGGTAGACATTTGTAAACCCTCAACCCTAAACCCCAAGATTCAAAAATTTTAAACTGAAGGCTTATATATTAATTTGAATTCAAAGGAATGTAGGATTTTTATATTTCACATGACACATACCCAGAATTTGAAAAGATGACTATCCCTGGTGCATTACAATCTCCTTGACCCTCTTGGCTCTCACTTCCATAATCTCACTTAGTAGTTGTAATTTCAATTGCCTCTATGCAATACTAGGATTTAGGTTTTTAACTTCTTAGGTTTCTTCCTATTCTCAAATAATTGCTAAGTGCCAACTGTGAAGTAAAGTGAGTGAAACGTGTTACATTATCTTATAAATTCTATTCTATTCTAATGGAAGTTAATTTTTAGAGTTAGTATATTCTATTCTATTCTTCAGTACAATTTTGTACTGCCACTTTAAACAAAATTTAAGGATGGCCTGCAAGTCTGCAACCTGAATTAATAATTTAATACAGCAAGTACGCTGAGCGGTGGAATTGAAAACATATTGTATTTAATCTCAACCATTGATCTTTGTAAATCTAACAACTCTAGATTGATTCCAAAGGTTTAAGTTCACAAGTCTAGTGCTCTAAACATTTCATTCTGGAATTCAACCACAGTCGTCCATCAAAACATTCATAGAACGGTGAAACATCGCATAGAAGCTCTCTTTATATGAAGTTGGGCCCACTTTGATAAATCATATAATAATAGTAATGGTGAAAAATTAATAATAATAAGTTAATACAATTATAGTAAACTCATCTTATGCAGAATATACGATGTACGTGATTGGTGATGAAGTCTTCCACTCTATTTCTTCTTTTGGATGTGTTGCATTTTTCTAGGAGTGATTAGATAAGATCAAGTGTGCAAGTCTTCAAGTCTCATAAGGATGATAAGTACAATGTTTGGGAAACAACAAGTCTCGAGTATCTAGTTGCCTTTTCATAATTCTATAAAGGAAACAAGTGTTATCATGCAACATATCAATTTTTTTCTCATTTAATGGATTGGATCAAGTGTCTTTTCTCCTTATCATGGCCATGCTAATACCCACTCTCAGAGAAATCTTATCAGTATATTCTTGGTTACAGTTGTGTGTCTTCAAATAAAAGGAAAGAATGCATAACGCTTTCTCTGTGAATGAATGGAACTGGCAAAGAGATTCATGTTTGCTTTCATCCATGTTGGGATGTGTAAGGGTGTCCTAGGTTTTGTAGAGAAAGTTTGTCTTTCCCTGCAACATCTTTCTCATTCACACAACCCCATATCTGCATAACAGGAATCTGGTAAGGTATGAATGTTGTTACTCAATCTATTCTAGGGTTTGTTGCTGCTGAGTCTAAGTTAGAGGAAATTTTTAATTTCCAATGGCTAATGTTTAGTAGCTTAACTTGGTGTATAGGAAGAGAAGCACCTTCAGAACAATTGATGGGCTTTCCCCATAATAGCTCAGATGCATTTCTGAAGGCCAATATTTGAAGGTTATTTTAATGAAGTATCCCCACAAACAATCAAAGTTTCCACTCTTGGTCATTATGTGAAACAAGATGAAGTTGATGTAAAATCGCTAGGGGAATGTTTGTAAGAGACACCCTTAATTCTATAAAAGGGATGTGCTTAGTTGGAACAAGGGTTGTAAAACCAAATGGGATGCATGTAGTTTTGATGTCCATCATAGGAATATAAGTATGTGAATTTGATAGGTGTATTTCAACATGTAATTCTCTGTTTTGAGTTTATATGAAAAACATGCAAAGTTTGTGTGAATTTATCTCAACATTAACAATTTAACATTGACCTAATAAATTACAATGGCAAATAATATTCATCTAGTACTTAGTTATCCTTTCATTTGTAAGTAACATTAAAATTTACTATTCTTTGTATAAGAATTATTTTGTTCCTTGATCATAAACTAATACACAACAATAATACATACTGTATAACAACAAATGTGCCATGAGAGAAATACATAATTCTTGATTATTAATTCTCAAATGCAATTTACAAAATGAATTGAAGATAAGATAAACAAAACTTGCATTCTGCTATTATATTCAGTCACATAAAATACATCACACTCTAGACTCCTATCTGATATTTTTCTTCTCTAATAAAATAGGCCATAGACCTCTGATCACACAATGTACCTCTGCACCCACGCATCATACTCTTCTTTTGATGGCTAGTTATACTTTAAAACCTTTTTTACTTTGCTGATGTGGGTTGCATACCTATCACCCAGTATCACTTTTGTTTCCTTTATGAAATTGTTGAGGCTAGATTCCAATTCAAGCAATCTATCTATCTCAACATTGCAACATACATGATCAATCTTACCTACAGTAGCAATTGATTTGATTGAAGTAGGAATAATATTGTTAAATTCTACTTTCTAGTCAGATAGTGACTTTTTGGTGCCATCACTTGCAAGTATTGGCAGCATGGAACATTTCTCAAGGGATTTGAAAGTATTCAATTTATCCCTTAATACCACATCGAGTTTACTTTGAAAAGCATATATCTCATTTAGTAAACTGATGACTTCATGTGTACCTCTCACTCCATTTATCACATCAGGATCCAAGATGGAATTGTTGTACATGTGATTGACCACTGGTATCTTAGTAGTCCATGTACTTAAGATTTTCTCTAGAGCTGACTTGTTGTTGATGTGGATATCAAGAGCCCCTTTTAAGTTGTTGTAGCAAATCCAAGCGTCTTCAACTCTGTGCAATACTTTACTCATTTTGTGGCTTAAGAAATTTCTTATCAAAATAATTTGCTCATTTCTTTTGTCTTCCTTATGTTTTTCAATCAAACTATTGCTTCTTCTTAATTTCTCTTGTAATTCAACAACAATAGAATCTCCTTCATGTCCAGATGAGCTCACAGGACTAGATGCAGAGGTTAGCAGTCCCATTTCAATTCCTATAGGAGGATTGAGTGCCTTGAGTTTATTGTATTCATGCAACAACCTCACATAGTCCTCTTTCTACTTATCAAAATTTGCTTGTAGTTTTTTTGCTGCAGCCTCACTGAATTTAGCTATATTTACTACCAAAGATACAACCTGGGGGCAAAAGTATCAGACAACTTTCTCACAATTAATTTCCTAGTGAGCTCACTTAAATCCTTTGCCACCTGAGGCTTATTGTCATTTTGAGCCATTGCCAAAATTGCTAAGGCTTCATGATTGACATTGAAACCTGACCCAAATAGTTCTTCAACTTGCTCCTCTATCATCACCTCATCAACAATGTGGTCCTGCTTTCTAATGGTATCCATAGCAAATGTTGATGAAATGTTCCATCTTGTTAGAAGTAGAAATCCACTTTCTTTTACCAATCTCCTTCCTTCTTTAGAGGTGATATCACTGACATCCATGTCTATCTCCTTCAAGACTCTCTGGGATACTTCCATCCTTTCTTCCTCCCCAACCTTGCCCCGCTCTTCATTTAACTTTTGTAAAGACATCTCTGACTTCCTTTTTATTAGTAGAGATTTGAATTCCTTTAATTTGACAAATTCATCATCAGACAAGAATTCTCTGCAAGCTAGAGCTCTAACATCCTGCACCACTACATTACTCTCTACTAGACTTAACAGAATCCTAGTTGGAAGACGGATTTGGATTTTATTTCTGTGGGGGAACTTAAAAATCTGCTAAACCTCATCAACATCAATCTGGTTTTCCTGATTGTCCCCAACCTCTTCAGTTAAAGAATAATCAACCAAAGGTTGATCTGCAATAAGTTATTCAGGGATAGGCAACTCCCTCCATGCTTCTTCTACCACTTCCTTGACTTATGGACTGTTGATCATGATGTTACTCACAAACAAACATGAAATAAAAGTTACACAACAACCTTTATTTATCTTGGAAGATACGATGAATTCAAAGAATTCATGATCCCAAGTCTCCGTTGATTAGTTCATAATCTACTGACATTGCTCAGTGGTTGATGTGTGTTGCTGTTAATCATTCAGGGGCCTTACGTACTTTGATTATTCCTACAAAGTTCCTTAATATTTCCTCCAAATATCCCATTCTTTATATCTGCTCTGCATAAGTTTCCAACAATTTGACCTCTACACTATGAATTCACTCAAATAATGTGCCTATAGGTTGCTATTTGCATGATTTCTACCATTATTTGTAATTCTTTTCATGATATTTTCAAGACTACATGCATTTAGCTCAAATATGCTAATGATATTCAGTTATCTACGAGATGTCAGCATATTTCTCTATTTTGCTTATTATTTATCATGATTTGCAGTTATGGAAGTGATTCAATGAAATTAAGAAAAAAAAAATGACAAAGATAGGGTTTAAAGAATGAGATTCCTAAAACTACTTGACTGAGATCACTGATCCACATACATGTTCTGATACAACAATGAAGAGAAGGAAACTAGAATCATACTTCACCAAGACATTCCACAAATCTGCATGATCCAGTGCAAATCTTCAAAGGAAAAGTTGACAACAACATGCAATAAAATGAAAGCGCTTCTATTAAACACATCATTCACCATTACATATCTAGAAATCAACTTGAAGATTACGTAAAGTTTACAATCAGGATGTAATCTGAAGCTTCATTTCCATTTAGTATGCTTTAGAACAAGTACATTTACAATGATCTGAAGAGAGAACCTTGACATTTCAACAATTCAGTCCTCATTAGTCTGTTGATAACTAAGAGGGGGGGTGAATCAGTTATCTTAATTATTTCAGCTTTCTGAACTTTCTTGATAATTAATGCAACATCAATTCAAACAAGCAAACATAACCATGAAATAGAAATACACATGATACAATATTTTTGACGTGGAAACCCTGTTAAGGGCGAAAACCACGGGGTTTAACCCAAGAAAGTATTCTCTGTTAGAAGAATAGAAATACAAAATGGCACTTGCCAATTAGGGCTTACTGCCCGAGCACACTGCTCACAAGAGGCTCACTGCCTACAAAAGACTTCCTGTATACACAAAGAAAACTTGAACTGATGAGAAGCATCCACACATGCTGAAGTTTAGTTCCGGTTAAGCTCAATAGACTGATCTACTGCACTTCATTCTTACTCTCCTTAAGTGCTGCTGTCCTTTTACATTCTGAACCTATTTTTCTACCTTTTGTACTATTCTACTTTTTCTTGCACTTCAACACTTACACCATACACACCTTCACATCTAAATCCATCTTGTATATATATCCACACAAGTGATTTCAACACTTTTCTAGTTGGCATCCAGAATTGTCAATATTATCTCAAACTTTAGTCTGTCAGCTGAATCCTTGCTTCCAAGTGAAGCGGATCAAAAAGAAACCTATAGAAGTCATCTAATAAGTCGGCTAATCATGAAATATACCTTAGGAATCTTTATCACCATCAACATCTCATCCGGAATAACTTCTGATGCTCTGCCTATCAGTTCTTCCTCTGTCTGTTCTATCAAACTGGACCCTAATACTTGAAAGCTTATATCTCTTTACTCTTTCATCACCAAAGGCTCAATTCTTGGAATCTATTAGTCAAGGTACTCCTCTTGACTTCCCCAAGTCCGCACTTTCCAAAAATACTTCCTCTGAGAGATCCGGACCTGATTGTCGAACCTTTCCACATACTCTGTTCTTGCTTACCAGACCACAACATTCTTCAATCTGACTTCCGGTATAGACACACCATGTCCTGCAGATGTGTGGGATGAACTTTGTTGCCATCGATGACAACATTCATGAATCCATATAGTGTCTCTTGCCAACAATCTCCCCCTTTAGCATTGATGGCAACACTCAGTGAAAAATGACTAAGTGTCACACTATACTCCCCCTTGGCTGATGCTCAGTCTCTATGTATATTTTCTGGAGCTCCCCCTTAGCTAGATTCAACATTTTTTACTGCTCATCACTTCCCCTTTGACATCAATGGCAAAGGGTGGGGTCCACACACCAAAATTTGCAAAAAGTTAACTTAGTCGCATAAGTATATCATCCGGTTGCACTCTACATATACTTTAGTATATCTGCAAAAGTGTTTTTCAATTATACAACTTCAGTTGCCCAACTCAGCTTCATCCTATCCAAAATTGATATGTGACCACTCAACAGGAATGCAAAAACTTCAGCCTTCTTCAGATCTGTCGGATCATTTGTCTTGGAGGTGGTTTGAGCATCACTTAGGGCCTCATGCATGGCCTCCAACTTAGGAATGATTATTCTTCTAAGCTCATTTAACCTGCCGATTCTATTTTTCTTTTCTTTCTCTAGCTTCTTAATTTCATCCAAGACTGCAATGGTTTGACATTCTTGATTTACTATGGATGAGGTAAATGGATTAAAATTTTGAGAAAGTTTTGTTAGTTGGATCTCCTGTTCTTTCATTTTCTTCTCAATCTCCATTGTTGCTTTGGACCATGATAGACAAAATTTATATATTTCCCCGCCATCTTTAAGAGCATTTTCTAAGCTCTTTATCCCTATATCCATATTTCTTCCATCATTTGATATTAGACTTAGTACTTCAGAGAATCTTTTATCCAAAAACTCTTTCCAGACCTTTTCCTCAGCTGATTTCTCTAAGGACTCAAAATGAGTGCTGACTGAACTAACAAGAGATTTAAGATTACCTGATGAGGAGGCTGAGTGATCCTTCTGAAAAGATGGCATGATCTTTTCTAAAACGCCAGATGCAACTTCTATTAGCTCACAATCTTCCATGTGAGACTTCAGGAGTTTTTCTTTTGCCTTTGCATTGGCAAATGAAGCTATCTTCATTGTTTGAACCAGGGAGAGAGAGTCAAAGTTAAATGGACCTTGAAGTAACTCCAGTTCATCAATCTCCAACATTTCTTTTGTCAAGAAGTCCTTGACAGTTTTTGCAGTGTCTCTTGCTGGAGATAGAGATTTCTTCTCTTCTACACTGTCACTTATGTTCTTCTCAGCTTGACTTTCTTCTCTTCCTTTCGCTTCTTCTTCTTTCTCCTCTATTCTTTCTTCTCCTTTAGATCCGGAGACTGTAGGGGAAACCGAAGGAGAGATATTTGTTTGTTCATGAGCCACCTCTTTCGGAGTAGAGGATTATAAGCCCTTGTCTTTACCTTCATCGGAGTCCAGTACTTCTTCTGTCATTGCCTTAGTAGATTCTTTTTCAACACTTGTAGCCGAGGGATCAACACCCAAGTCCTCTATAATAGGAATGTTGAATCTTGAGTATGCCTTCCGCAAGATTTCTTCTATTTCTTTTGCCACTTTATCAGTCTCTCCAAGCATGAGCTGATTCATTCTAGTCTTACTCCGGAACTCATCCTTGCAATCTTTGAAGATCATATCCATTTGTTTTGGAGTAATTGAAGCGTAGAGCTGAATAGCTATCTGTTCTCTGATTTCTAAGTCTTTTGCCTTAGCATTTTCTTTTCTCATTTCAAGTTCCTTTTCCAAACTTTTAGGAATTAGAGAAATTATTTCAATCAAGGCTTTATTGTATATGTTCAAGTACTTAACTGTGGCTTCCTCCAAGATTTTTCTATCTGCATCATAAAATTATGTTATTGGTTGTAGGTTTCCATCCATAGTAACAGCTTTGACTACATCATTTGGGGACAGAGTGGGCTTTTCAACAAATTCTTCTGCCTCTGCCACCTTATCTGCACTAGATACTTTCTTCTTCTTCTTCTTCATCTTCTTGATTTCTTCATTGGATTTTGTCTCTTCTTCATCTTTTTGACTAATATAAGACCTTGTGGCCTTTGTCTTAGTTCTTTTCTCTGCTTTACCGAATGATTTTGCTTCCGATTTTGATGTTTTTGAGCTCTTGTCAGTGGTAGGAGCGGACCTCTTAGAGGATCTTGTCTGGGTGGGGGCTTCTACTGGACCACTTTCCTTTTCAGCACCTTCCTTCTCTTTCTCTGCTCTTTCCATCTTCTCCCTATTGGCATCAAGTGCCTCTTTTGAGATGCCAAAGATTTTGGCAATGTTTTCTACTTCTTTTCTTACCTTTCTTTTCATCTCTAGTTGCCTTAGCTCAATATGGATCTTCACACTTAATTCTTCAAAGGTTCCAAACCTTTCTACCTTGGGATCCTTTGGTTTACTAAGCATGTGCTGAACATGCAGCTCTACGATTTTCTCATCCACCTCATACCCCATTGGCATGATCCACACTGTTCTTGGTTCCACTGCCTCCATTAGGCATTGATCAGTCTCTACCATAAAGCATACTGTGTCTTTGTATTTCTCAACTAGAGATTGGGGAATTCTCTCTCTAGCTTACATCATGTTCTGAAAGTTTTAAAAGAAACCCCAGAGAGCTGTGTTTTGTGCTTTGTCATTACCAAGTCCATGCAAATAATCCCTGATTTGTATGGCAACCGGTCTGTCATTCTTCCATACCCATCCACTGGATCTGGGTAGCTCATTCATAAAGTAGAAGAATAGACAGAGTATTAGACCACCAAATTTGAAGGAATTCTTCTTGTCCTTCTTTATCTTCTGTAGGTTCTCTAAGAGTTGGTTTAGAAGGAGCTCACAAAGGTCATAGTCTACATTTTTTCTCAACATTTCATAGGCAGTGTAGATAGTAGTTCCAGGTACTGAATTCTCCCTGCTAGAATGATATATCTTGTAGCTGATGATCATGGATGCAAACTTGACATCCAGATCAGTGATGTCATCTACTGTCATTGCTCTTTTATCAAACCTAGATCCGGTAGCCTCACTTACAGTTAGATTCTTGATCGATTTGAGAATATGTATACCACTGGATGAGTGTAAACTGGTAACTACCCTAATGACATCTTTTGTGATCTTGAATGGTCCATTCAACCACATGAAGTTGTCATGTATTCTACTCAAGACATACCGGACCCATTCGTCCTCAGCAAACCAGGGGAAATGTATACATTGTGCAAAGTGCTTCTCCTGGAGGGCCTTGTATTGGGGTTTGAGCTCAAATGAATCAGCTATTAACTATTTGTGGTAGATATCCCTCAATTTGGACTCTCTGAATTCTTCAATGTTTGCGTGAATGTAAACCCTAATATCTTCTGTATGTAAGACACCCTGCGGAACACTAGAAAAAGCTCCTAGGGGATCTACTTCCAAGGATTTGTAGGGATGTTTCTTGAATTTGGGGCGAGGCCTATCAGTGATCTTCACAATATTCAGAGTAGACATATTTTAAAAAGATTTGTAGAGAGATATTTTAAGAACGGAAAATACCTTTTGCGTCTTTCGGTTTCATGGAGTTAGCTGGATCAATTTCTGGATGAATTGACTGCAAATGATCTTTGATGAGCTTGAGGAATTTTGTTGCAGAGTTTCTCTTTTCATTTCTTCTTGAATGCAGAATGAACACATGCTTAATGAGAAAACCCTTGTATTGCTCTGCAAACCCTAATGTCAAGTTGCAATAAATGCTCAACCTAAGTCATTCTGGTTTGCCTTATTCAGATGACTTGAAGAACTGGATCAATCTTGATCTTAAACATCTTGTGGATCTTCCAAATCTTAACCATAGTTTATTTGGATGTTTCTCTTATGAACCCTTTAATCCACAACTCTTCTTGTGCCAGTTTCGGCACCAATTGACTGGCTGGGGGAACAAGGTTTTCTTTGTGTCTCCCCCTGAGCCAAAGCTTACTTTTTAATTTTTGAAAGGAATATCAGTACTAGAGTCTGGTACGGATCCATCCCCTACATTCTCTGTACTTTTCTTCACCCAAATCTTATTCATCTCACTTTGAACTTCATCCGCATTCACTTTTTGTTTTCCCTTATCTTGATTCTGATTATGATGTACCAGACCTCTTTTGTCCTGATTCTTGCTTTTACACAATTTTACAATATGACCGGATCTATTACAAATTTGGCAAACAACATTTCTTTGCATATTTGATTGATATCCTCTTGATCTGCATTGATTAGCCATATGACCTATTCTATTGCATGCAAAGCATCTACCATTGAATGATTTGTTCATTTGCATATTTCTACATTCATGAGATTTGTGACCATACCTTTTACAATTGAAACATTGTCCGGAGAAGGATGTATTAGTCTGATTCATTCTCTTTCTACACTGATTAGCTTTATGACCAAAGTTATTGCAGTTGTGGCAGTATCCATTGAAGGATGGATATCTTTGAGCATTAGGCTACCTTACCGGAGGTCTTCTAGGCCTGTTCCTTGGATTTTCTGATCTAAAATTCTTCTGACCAGATCCGGAGCTTTCACCTTTTTCATACCCCAGACCACACTTGTCATCTACCCTCTTTTGGCTTTCAAGAAGAACTTCAAGTTGAGCAGAGCTTATCTTGAATTTCTCTTTATATTCATTTGCTGTTTGAAGATCCCTTTTAAGAGAGACAATTTGATCCTCAAGTTTTTCTTCATTATCTTTAGCATCTTCAAGATCAGATTCAAGATGTCTGATAATTCTATCCATCTTGTGGCAATCTTCTAATTTCTCCTTGAGAGATTGTCCTAGATCATCTTCAGTTTTTCTTTTCTCTTCAACCTCTTGGGTAAACTTCATAACTCCTGATTCCATTTCATGTCTTACCATAATGATTTCTTTTTATAATTTTTCACATAACTTGGTTTTCTCCTTCAGATCTCCATTTGTATCATTGGCTTCACCTTGACTTGCCAGTTACTGAAGTAGCTCCTTTCTCTTTTTCATAGAGAGACTAAGTTTCTCTTTTAATTCATTTATGAAATCATCAGCCTGTTTGAGTCTTTCCTTTAATCAATTGATTTAAGAATTTGACTACTCAAGATCATCTAGGGCAGACTTAAGTTGCTCCCTCATACCATACATATCCATTTGAATTCCTAGGTCTTCCTCAAGCTGTTAGGCTCTGTTGAGAGGAACTTGGCTCTGATACCAATTGTTGATAACTAAGAGGGGGGTGAATCAGTTATCTTAATTATTTCATCTTTTTAAACTTTCTTAATAATTAATGCAGTATCAATTCAAACAAGCAAACATAACCATGAAATGGAAATACACATGACACAATATTTTTGATGTGGAAACCCTATTAAGGGAGAAAACCATGGGGTGATTAACCCAAGAAAGTATTCTCTGTTAGAAGAATAGAAATACAAAATGGCACTTGCCAATTAGGGCTCAATGCCTGAGCACATTGCTCACAAGAGGCTCACTGCCTACAAAAGACTTCTTGTATACACAAAGAAAATTTGAACTGATGAGAAGCATCCACACATACTAAAGTTTAGTTCTGGTTAAGCTCAATAGACTGATCTACTGCACTTCATTCTTACTCTCCTTAAGTGCTGCTGTCCTTTTACATTCTGAACCTATTTTTCTGCCTTTTGTACTATTCTACTTTTTCTCGCACTTCAACACTTACACCACACACACCTTCACATCTAAATCCGTCTTGTATATATATCCGCACAAGTGATTTCAACACTTTTCTAGTTAGCATCTGGAATAGTCAATATTATCTCAAACTTTAGTCTATCAGCTGAATCCTTGCTTCCAAGTGAAGCGAATCAAAAAGAAACTTATAGAAGTCATCTAATAAGTCAGCCAATCATGAAATATACCTTAGGAATCTTTATCACCATCAACATCTCATCTGGAATAACTTTTGATGCTCTACCTATCAGTTCTTCCTCTGTCTGTTCTATCAAACCGGACCCTAATACTTGAATGCTTATATCTCTTTACTCTTTCATCACCGGAGACTCAATTCCTAGAATCTATCAGTCAAGGTACTCCTCTTGACTTCCCCAAGTCTGCACTTTCCAAAGATACTTCCTCTGAGAGATCCGAACCTGACTGTCAAACCTTTCCACATACTCTGTTCTTGCTTATCAGACCACAACATTCTTCAATCTAACTTCCGGTATAGACACACCATGTCCTGCGGATGTGTGGGATGAACTTTGTTGCCATCAATGACAACATTCATGAATCCATATAGTGTCTCTTGCCAACATAGTCTCGGTAATCTGATCTCCTATGTGAAATTGGCTTGGTTAGATTTAAAATGATTGACCTCTATGCCTCTTGTCTCCCTCTATTATGACAAATAATGGCCCCCTTATAAGACAGAGGCCAGAAAATAGTTATAATGATCCAATGATTAGGATCCTCTCATAACAATCAACGGTCCAGATGGACAGCATGTGCCTGCTAGCTGGCATAGAATATTCCAACATTTTGGACTTGATTCGTTCCCTAGCCGGCAAACAATGCATTTGATAATTCCTCCTTAGCTCTGGTTCATGTTGCCTCTGTGTCTGCAACTCTGCACTTCTCAGCTATTTCACTCTACAACATACAGTTGAATTCCAAATAGTTCCAACATGCTGCAACAAACAGACAAGAATTAAGCATCATCATTTCATAAACTAGCAGGAAAATTAAACATTACATTATAAATCTGGCCCTGAATATGCAAGCTTGGATACCGGGCTATGAATATTAAGTAATAGTGAACATCCGCATATCTAAATGCATATATGACGTCAAGAATGGTCGAGTCAACCATCGTTGACCAAAAACATGCTATTGGGCTTTAAAACGGCTTTAAAATCCTCCCTTTTGCCCTTATTTCTTTGTATCTCGATCATGCATATTGTAAACATACAAGCGCACTAAACATACAATGACTTTTCTGCATTTTAATCCCTTTTGACATCCAACACTTTGTATCTTCTGGCTTGTATATTGCCCTTCATCAGAATGACCAAGACCTTCGGTGTGACTCCATCCTTCATTGCCAACAAAGTCCCTCTCGCCGATGCCAAACCTCCATTGGACAGACCATAACAGTCAGGATGACATCATAGAGCTTGGCCGATAGTTATAGTTACACCGATAGCAATGCGAACTTCAACTCTTTATAAAACATAGCTTACTCACTTTTGGGCTCCGTGACATGTATAAAGCGCAATGTATCATCTGATATACATTAAGTAATGATACATCGGATTAACCAAATTTTACCTTTCTCTGAATTATGTCTTGTATGTATCTCACAATGTATGTCTCAAAACATACATACAAAGCACGAAATATTACAACCATTACATCTCATTTAATAACTTTTTTAGTTCTGTGCCATGTATTTACAGTTGCATCTTTACCTTGTATGTTTTGCAATGTATGTATCGAAACATACAACAACTTTACGTTATTTCATAATCATTTCAGTTTCGTGCAATGCATACCACTTTGTATATCATATTGTATGTTATGTGTTTTGCCAAACATACAAACTCCTTTGTATCTAAGATACATACAAACCACCATATAATTGCAGATCTCAACCCTTTCATTGACAATGTTCTACCCTTGCATCGCATTCAAAAAATGCATCTGCATGTCAAATACAAACCCATATGCATACAAATATGCATGTCTTATGTTCTCTAAATCGAATTGAATAAATCCTTGAGCTCTGGGTATGCACATTAGTTAATATGAGGGATATTAACTAATATGACTCTCTTCATAGATCAGGATATGATGATGATGTCATCATCATGGACGAGCTTCGTTAAAATGTGAAAGGATGACATCATGGTCATACTGAAGGAAATCAGGGTGTTAAGAAATATGACCCTGATATTGGGGAATATCACCCTCTGAATAAGATGACGTCCCAGTCATATTGAGCTTTTTATATATGTCGGGTCAGAATGATGTCATCATCATGTTAAGAAAGATTAGTCATGTTAACGAATGTAACCCTACTATATTAGGAACATGATGATGATGCCATCATGATTTTCGGGCTTGCCTTTGAATAGAACATGATGGCATCATAGTCACATTGGGTAAGATCAGTCATATTAACGAACGTGACCCCCATTGAATGCGCGAGTATTTTGACAAGTAGATGACCCTCGAAGTAGGGTGATATTCGTGAATATCAGTCATATTAAGAAATATGACCTTGAGGATTTAGAATATCAGGTTTGACCAGTCATAACTTCTTTATTTTAACAACTTTCAGGGTGACATAAAAGGCAAACCTACTCAAAATTTTGCACTCTTTGACTTGGCAGCTTCCTGGGGAAAGATTTAGACTTTGAAATTTGGGTTCAAACTTCAAGATCATAGATACACCTGAAATTAGGCATATGCATATTGAATGATGATGCTTTTACCACTACCACCTAGAGCACAAAAGCAAGGGAACAAGCCAGAAAAGTTGGGTCCCTATTTTGCTAAGGAAAAAATGGGGCGTGTTGTGTAACCAGACAACATGGACAAGCCAACTCTTCAACTTCCTCCTATGACTGCTATTTCTTAGGTGACTATGGTTTGGAAGATTTCTTCTTGACTACAAGTTTGAGCTCTTCTGCATGCTCAAGCATTTTCTGTATCCTAAGGATAGGATCAGATATTTCCCTGAAAGCTCTAGGGTACTCAGAGTTTTTAAGATTCTTCTGTATTTCTCTCAAGACAATAAAAAGCCAATCATTTCTTCTATGCTTCACTTCATTGTCAGAAAGATAATTTATAATCAAATCCTCTTTATCATAGATATACTGTTCAAACCCTAACCTCTACCTTTCCTTTCTTGTTTTGTCAATGAAATGCTCGGGGTCATAATTCCTTTGGTCAACAACTTTCAGTTTGTATTCCTGTAGCTTTGGAAAACATACATCTAAGCCTTCCTTGGTAGTAATCATAAAACCAAGAAATTGAATTTGTGTAGGAAGTAAAGATCTCTTCTTACTCAGCCTCATATGAGTTTTGTCTGACTCATGCATTTGCCATAGTTTCTAGAAATGTAATTTTGTTAGGCACTTTCTTGGGCAAGAGATGAGGCTTAACATTTGCTTCATATACCCTAATCAATGTCCCCTCTAGATATAAAAACCAATCACCCCAGTTGTAATACCATCAGGTCTTCTCTCAAGCGGCCTTAGTAAATCCATGATTTCCTTTGAAAGTCTTGGCTTCTCATGCCCTAGCAATCTGAAGACCCTCTGTACAAAATGTTCTTCAAAAATTAAATAATTTGCATTGTTACAATATGAGTCCCATAGATGAAATCTTCCCTGAACAGGCATGGGATCATTATCCTTTGTCTGATTTTTAATTTGCAATTCTCCACCCCAATGCTTGCTACCACAATGTAACAATATGTGGCACATCAGGGAATATCTCTTAAATGTAGGGGCTTCACTGGATTGTTTGTATACCACTACATCCTTATGAATTTCCTTAGCCAAATAGGTCGCATTGTCAAACTTCATGTTATGAAATTTATCTTGGATGTCCATGATCATTACTAATAGGGGAATTGGTATCAGAGGGCTAAAATCCAACCTGAACACCTGACATAGGGCATAATATGTCTTTACAAAATAATCCTCAAACATGTCAGCTCTATAAGGTTCTATCTCATGGTCAACAAGATTCACATGTTTTCCCAAGATCCTTGGCTTGTGAAGGGGTAGAAGATATGTCCTGTATCCCTGCCTATTTCTTTCATATTCTTTCTTTACTTCTTCAAACTTAAATTCATAATTTGTTGAGTGATCTAGATTAAATACCTCTGTAATCAATGCTTTACACAAGCAAAATAGTTTTTTCCCCTCATGGTTTGACAAGATTTGATTGTTGGGGTCATAATTTCTATAGACCACTTGGATTGGGTCAACATTGACAAAAACATTGGGGAAGACCAGCTTGCTTAAATCCAACCACCAGATGTTTGAAATAGGTCTATCTTGGGAGCAATGGTAATAACCAAATTCAAACAATTCCCACCCCCTACTGGCAAAATCGCATACCTATTGTATCCATGGAAGTCATAAAACCTTTAAGTTAATTCCCCTATGTCTTGGACATGCTTATATTTTTTGGTTGAACTCAAGAGCTGATTAATGATGTCTTGGGACAAATCCCACTTAATTTTCCCACCATGGGATGACCTATGACTCATTTTATAGACATGAGGGAAATTCACACAAAACTAGTGTTTAACTGGTCACCAAATAGGTTTATCTCAGTCAGGGGATAGTAGGATACACACTAACACTCGTAGTCCTAAAAATCCTAGGAATTCATAACATTACAGAGAGGGAAAATTATCAAATAGTACGTACCTGAGCCACAACTTGTATGGCAACCGGTCTGTCATTTTGCCATACCCAACCACTAGATCCGGGTAGCTCATTCATATAGTAAAAGAATAGACATAATATCAAGCCACCGTACTTCAATGAATTCTTCTTATCCTTCTTTATTTTCTATAAATTCTCTAACAGTTGATTCAGGAGAAGCTCACAAAGATCATAGTCAGCATTTTTCCTTAGCATTTCATATGCAGTATATATAGCAGTTCCGGATACTGAATTCTCCCTACTGGAGTGGTAGATTTTGTAACCAATTATCATAGAGGTAAATTTGATATTCGGATCTATGATGTCTTCTATTGTCATTGCCCTCTTGTCAAATTTTGATCTGGTAGCCTCACTTACAGTTTGGTTTTTGACTGATTTGAGAGCAGGCAACCCACCGGATGAGTGCAAACCAGTTACTGCCCTAATTGCATCCTTTGTTATTTTGAAGGGTTTCAACAACCATATGAAGTTATCATGTATTCTACTGAGAACATACCGAACCCATTCATCTTCTACAAAATAGGGGAAGTGGATGCAATGTCCAAAATGCTTATCCCGGATGGCCTTGTATTGAGGTTTAAGTTTAAATGTTTCATCTGTTAATTGCTTTTGATAGATATCCATCAGTTTGGATTCCCCAAATTCTTCAATATTTGTGTGTATGTAAACCCTAACATCTTCTACATGCAGAACTCCATGTGGAATGCTAGAGAAGGCACCTAAAGGATCAACTCCTAGGGATTTGTAAGGATGTTTCTTAAACTTAGGGCCCGGCCTATCAGTGATCTTAACAACATTTGGAGTAGCCATCTTTCAAAAGATTCAGAGAGAGATATTCAAGAGTAGAAATACCTTTTTACGCTTCTAGGGTTGACGATAAGAGTTGAAAAGATCACTGGTTGAATCAAATTCTGCGGTTGATCTTTGAGAGGATAGAAGCAATCTTGTTGCAGAGTTCTTTCTTTCTTCTTCTTGAATGTGAATGTGCAAATGATGAACAAAAGAACCCTTATATTTTTGTGCAAACCCTAAATTCATATTGCAATAAATGCACACCTTAAGTCATTCTGGTTCCCTTTTTCTGACCTTGTTCTGTGAGAGATCCTTTTGAATCACTGAGATGTACTCAAAATTAATCTTGGTGATAATTGACAATCTATCTCCCTTTGTCCAGTCATTCCATTTATCCACAGATCAAGATATTTCAATTTTGAATCATGCCGGATCTAACTGTGAGAGTCCTACTTTTACTCGATGACTGTCAAACTGGATCAATCTTGGATGATTAACCTCTTCAAAACTCCTTGTGGATCTTTCATATTTTTACCAAGGGTTATTTAGATATTTCTCTGAGAACCCTTTAATCCGCAACTTTCCATGTGCAAATTTTAGGCACCGATTGACTGGCTGGGGGAATTTATTTTCCTTTGTGACTCCCCCTAAGCCAGAGCTCATCTATTCAATTTCCAAAAGGAATATCAGCACCAGATTCTAGTGTGGATCCATCCCCAACATTTTCTATACTTCTCTTCACCCAAATCTTGTTCATCTCCCTTTGAACTTCATCCATATTTACTTTTCCTTTTCCTTTGTCTTGATTTTGGTTATGATGTACTAGACCCCTTTTATCCTGATTCTTACTTCTACAGAATTTGGCAATATAACCGGATCTATTGCAGTTGTAGCAAATAACATTTCTTTGCATACTTGGCTGATATCCTCTTGATCTACATTGATTAGCCATATGTCCCATTCTATTGCATGTAAAGCATCTACCATTGAATGAATTGTTTATTTGCTTATTTCTGCATTCATGAGATTTGTGAGCATATCTTTTGTAGTTGAAACACTATCTGGAGAAGGATGAATTAGTCTGATTCATTCTTCTTCTGCACTAAGTTGCTTTATGACTGAAGTTGTTGCAATTGTAGCAGTATCCATTGAAGGATGGATATCTTTGAGCATTTGGTTGCCTTACCGGAGGTCTTCTAGGCCTATTTCTTGGATTTCCTGATCTAGAGTTCTTCTGAACAGATCTAGAGCTTTCACCTTTCTCATATCCCAAGCCATGCTTGTCATCTACCCTCTTTTGGCTTTCAAGAAGAACTTCAAGTTGAGCAGAGCTTATCTTGAATTTTTCTTTGTATTCATTTGTTGTTTGAAGATCCCTTTTAAGAGTGTCTATCTAATTTTCAAGTTGTTCTTCATTATCTCTAGCTTCTTCAAGATTAGATTCTAGATGTCTGATTATTCTATCTATTTTGTGGTAGTCTTCTGATTTATCCTTGAGAGATTGTCTTAGATTATCTTCCATTTTTCTTTTCTCTTCAATTTCTTGGGTGAATTTCATAACCCCTGATTCCATTTCATGTCTTACCATAATGACCTATTTTGATAGCTTCTCACATAACTTGTTTTTCTCATTCAGATCTTCATTAGTATCATTGGCTTCACTTTGAATTGCTAATTGTTGAAGCAGTTCCTTTCTCTTTCTCACAGAGATACTCAATTTTTCTTTTAGTTCATTTATTAAATCATCAGCTTGTTTGAGTCTTTCCCTCAGGTTATTGACTTCAGAGTGAGATTGATCAAGATCATCTAGGGCAGACTGAAGTTGTTCCCTCATGTCATATATATCCATTGAGATTCCTAGATCTTTCTCAAGCTGTTAGGCTCTATTTGGAGGAACTTAGCTCTGATACCAATTGTTGGAACAAGGTGGATAACTGAGAGGGGGGGTGAATCAGTTATCTTAAATAATTTAACTTTCTCTTCTTCTTTAACAATTAGTACAGTATCAAAACATTTAAGCATACATGAACATGAGAGCAGAAAAGAAATCAACACACATAACACAAGGATTTTTACGTGGAAAACCATGTTAAGGGAAAAACCACGGGGTGACTAACCCAAGATTGTATTCTCTGTTAAAAGAATAGAGGTACAAAATGGCACTTGCCAACTAGGGCTCACTTCTTGAGCACACTGCTCACAAGAGGCTCACTGCCTACAAGAGACTCACTGTCTACAAGGTATATAGAAAGTAACCAGGTGTTTGAATTGATCAGAGGCATCCACATATGTTGAGGTTCAGTTCTGGTTAGGCTTAATAAACTGATCTACTGCACTTCATTCTTCCTCTGCTTATTGTTGTTGTTCTGTCACATACCGGATTTGTATAGCTGCTTCCACACTGCTCTCTACTTTTCTTTGCACACACTATTACACACCACACATCTTCACATCAAAATCCATCTAGTATATATATCCACACAAAGGATTTCAACATCTTTCTAGTCGGCATTCGGAATACTCAAGATTTTCCCAAACTCTGGTCTGTCGGCTGAATCCATGCTTACTAAGTGATGCGTATCAAAAACATAGTTATAGGAGTCATCAATCATGTTGGCCAACCATGAATTATCCCTCAAGAAACTTGATCACCATCAATTTCTTATCTGGATTAAGGTCTGATGCTCTGTTGGTCAGTTCTTCCTCAGTCTACTCTGCCAAACAGGAACCCAACACTTAGGTGCTCATATCTTTTCACTCTTTCATCACCAGAGGCTCAATCTCTGGAATGTAGCAGTCATGGTACTCCTCTTGACTTCCCCAAGTCCATACTTTGCTAAGATACTTCCTCTGAGAGATCCGGACCTGATTGTCAGACCTTGCTACATGCTCTATTCTTGCTCACCAGACGAAAACACTTTTCAGTCTGACTTCCGGTAAAGACTTATTATGTGTTGCGGATGTGTGGGATAAACTTTGTTGCCATCAATGACAACACTCATGAATCCACACAGTGTCTCTTGCCAACAGACTGTTCACGGGTGCCGACAAGTTAGTGTTGTGCTCTGTATTGGTAGTAGCACTAGCATATTTGAACAATTAATGAGGAGTCGATAAAGGATTAAATAGGATTTTCTGCTACAAGCGAAGATCATTTTGCATTTTTGAGAGAAGAGTTCATCTTTTTGAGACTGAGATAAGATCTTGTGATGCTGAGGCAAGTAACAATAATGCACCTGGTAAATTTACTACCCTATTTTCATCCTGCAATTATGTATGGGCTTGGTGATGCCAAGGTACAAAGTACAACACTCTGGGGTTACTTCAAAAACTTCCAAGGCATGATGCAGGCCAGAGAGAGAATCCCCCAATTTCTAGTTAAAAAATACAAGGATACAGTGTGCTTCATGGTAGACACTGATCAATGCCTAATGGAGGCAGTGGAACCCAGAACAGTCTGGATTATGCCAATTGGCTATGAGGTAGATGAGAAAATTCTGGAGCTACATGTTCAACACTTGCTAAGTCAACCAAAGGACCCTGAGGTAGAAAGGTTTGGAACCTTCCAAGAGTTGAGTGTAAAAATTCATGTTGAACTGAGACAACCTGAGATCAAGAGAAAGGTGAGAAGGGAAGTAGAAGAAGTTGCCAAGAGATATGGGATATCAAAGGAGGTAGTTGATGCCAATAGAGAGAAGGTAGAAAGGGCAGAGAAAGAAAGGCAAGAAGCAGAAAAAGAAAGTGCTTTGGTGGAAGCCCCCTCCTGGAGTAGATCCTCAAAAAGCTCTGCACCTACCACTACTAAGAGCCCAAAAGTCTCAAAACTAGAAGCAAAGACATCCGGACAAGGAGAAAAGAGAACAAAGACAAAGGCCACAAGGTCATACATAAGCCAAAAGGATGATGAAGAAACAAAATCTGATGAAGAAGTTAAGAAAATAAGGAAGAAGAAGAAAACATTCAGGAAATCCTCTATCGGTAAACATACAGAAGAAAAGGCAGAAGAATTTGTTGAAAGGGCTACTCTCTCCATTGATGATGTCATCAAGGCAATCACTATGGATGGAAATATGCAACCAATGACAGAATTTTATGATGAATGTAGTGAAGCTGACCAGAAGATCTTGCAAGATGCTACAGTCAGGTATCTAAACATCTATAATAAAGCATTCATTGAAATCATATCTCTAATTCCCAAAAGCTTAGAGAAGGAACTTGAAATGAGAAAGAAAACTACTAAGGCAAAGGACCTAGAGATCCGGGAACAAATAGCTATTCAGCTCTATCCTTACATCACTCCAAAACAAATGAACGTGACCTTCAAGGATTGCAAGGATGAGTTTCGAAGCAAAGCCAGAATGAACAAGCTTATGCTTGGAGAGACTGGTTAGGTGGCAAAAGAGACTAAAGACATCCTTCGAAATGCATATAAAAGATTCAATCTTCCTATTATAGAGGACATAAGTGATGAACCTTCTACCATGAATGTCGAAGGATCAAGTGCATCAAAGGAAGATTCTACTGAGAAAATTGTAGAAGAGTCAAAGGAAATAGGTGAGGAGAAGACTAAGGACTTGGATTCCTCTGTTCCAGAAGAGGAAGTCCATGAACAAGTAAACATGTCTCTTCTGGATCCCCCAGCAGACTCTAGAACTGAAGGAGAAGCAAGAAAAGAGGATAAAGCAAGTCAAGAAGAGGAGAAAAAGGGAAGAGAAGAAGATCAAACAGATAAGATCCCGGATGATAGTTCTGAGGTGGGAAAAGAAAAGAAGACTCTGTCTCCGGCAAGAGACACTACAGAAGCAGTTAAAGACTTCCTAACCAAGGAAATGATGGAATTAGATGAACCAGAGTTGTTTCAAGGACCACTCAATTTTGACTCTCTCTCTCCGGTCCAAACAATGAAGGTAGCATCTTTTGCTCAAGCCAAAGCAAAAGAAAAGCTTCTGAAGTCTCACATGGAAGACTGTGAGTTGATAGAGATTGCATCCAATGTGTTGGAGAAGATCATGCCATCCTTCCAGAAGGATCTTTCAGCCTCTTCATCTGGTAACTTGAAATCTCTTGTTAATTCTATTAGCACACATTTTGATTCTTTAGAGAAATCAACAGAAGAGAAAGTCTGGAAAGAGTTTTTGGGTAAGAGATTCTCTGAAGTACAGGAGCTAATAGCAAATGATAGGAGAAATCTGAATATTGGAATAAAGAGCCTAGAAAATGCTCTTAAAGATGGCAGAGAATTATACAAATTTTGTTTATCTTAGTCCACAGTGACATCAGACATTGCCAAGAAGGTGGAAGAACAAGAGAGTAAACTGTCAAGTTTATCTCAAAATTTTGATCCTCTCACCTCTTCCATAATAAATCAAGAGTGTCAGACTAGTGCCACTATTAATGAAATAAAGAGGCTTGAAAAGGAGAAGAAGAATAGAGTAAGCAAGCTAAGTGAACTAAGAGGGATAATTATTGCTAAGTTAGAAGCAATGCATGAGGCCCTAATTGATGCCCAAACCATAGCCCGGACCAGTGATCCGACAGACTTAAAGAGGGTAGAAGCTTTTGCATTTTTGTTAAGTGGCCACATATCAATTTTGGATAGGATGAAGCAGAGTTGGGTGATAGAAGTTGTACAGTTGAAGAATACCTTTGCGGATATCCTTAAGTATATGTAAGTACAACATGTATATATACTTATCTGGCAATATATAGGTTATTTTTCTTTGCAAATTTTGGTGTGTGGACTTCACCCTTTGCCATTGATGTCAAAGGGGGAGTGAGGAGCAGTGAAAAATGTGGAATCAAGCTAAGGGGGAGCTCCGGTAAAAGTGTACTTAAGACAGAGCATCAGCCAAGGGGGACTGTGCTATGACACTTAGTCATTTTTCACTAAGTGTTGCCATCAATGCCAAAGGGGGAGATTGTTGGCAAGAGACACTGTGTGGCTTCATGAATGTTGTAATTGATGGAAACAAAGTGTATCCCAGACATCTGCAACACATAATAAGTTTTTACCGGGAGTTAGACTAAAGAGTGTTTTGATCTGATGAGCAAGAATAGAGCATGCAGCAAGGTCTGACAATCAGGTCCGGATCTCTTAGAGGAAGTATCTCAGCAAAGTGTGAACTTGGGGAAGTCAAGAGGAGTACCATGACTACTACATTCCAGAGATTGAGCCTTTGGTGATGAAAGAGTGAAAAGATATGAGCACCTAAGTGTTGGGTTCCTGTTTGGTAGAGTAGACTAAGGAAGAACTGACTGGCAGAGCATCAAACCTTAATCCGGATAAGAAATTGATGGTGATCAAGTTTCTTGAGGGATCATTCATGGTTGGTCGACATGATTGATGACTCTTATGACTATCTTTTTGATATGCATCACTTAGTAAGCATGGATTCAACTGACAAACCAGAGTTTGGGAAAATCTTGAGTATTCCGGATGCCGACTAGAAAGATGTTGAAATCCTTTGTGCGGATATATATACGAGATGGATTTTGATGTGAAGGTGTGTGGTGTGTAATAGTGTGTGTGAAGAAAAGTAGAGAGGAGTGTGGAAGAAGCTATACAAATCTGGTATGTGACAGAACAACAACACTAAGCAGAGGAAGAATGAAGTGCAACAGATCGGTATATTGAGCCTAACTAGAACTAAACCTTAGCATATGTGGATGCCTCTGATCAGTTCAAACACCTGATTACTTTCTATATACCTTGTAGATAGTGAGTCTCTTGTAGGCAGTGAGCCTCTTGTGAGCAGTGTGCTCGGGCAGTGAGCCCTAATTGGCAAGTGCCATTTTGTACCTTTATTCTTTTAATAGAGAATACAATCTTGGGTTAGTCACCCCATGGTTTTTCCCTTAACAGGGTTTTCCATGTAAAAATCTTTGTGTTATGTGTGTTGATTTCTTTTTTGCTCTCATGTTCATGTATGCTTAAATGTTTTGATACTGCACTAATTGTTAAAGAAGAAGAGAAAGTTAAATTATTTAAGATAGCTGATTCACCCCCTCTCAGTTATCCACCTTGTTCCAACACAGTCACTTCCTTTGAATGCTAACCATTGATCAACTCATGGCTTCGGATCAACAAATATTGCATACTGAGACTTCATCATAGGCTTTCCCAACATAAAACTCATTGAGGTTACGCTATGCGATACACCGTTGGATCTCCTTCTATATTCACTTAAAATTGTCCATGTCTTGCAACATCACCATTCTTGATACATTACTAGAGACATCATATGACATTTTGTCCTAATCCCATTTATCCCATTAGCCAATTAATTAAATAAATTATATTTATTTAATTAATTTCCCTTCTCCCATTTTTTAATTAATTCAAATGAAATATTTGAATTTGTCATCACCTTTCACCTCATTGCAACACATGTCACATACTACATTTTCCATTTAATGCCTTCACATGTCCAACTAATTTAAATAATCTTTTATTTAAATTAGGCCCACCCTATTCCTATCTATACACTTGTCACATGACTACAACTCCTTGTGGAGTGGAAACCCTATTCAATCTCAACCGTCCACATCGTTCAAATCAACTTTCAATCATAGCCCTTCATTCAAATCACTCATTTCCTATAAATCAACCCTCACCCAAGCCATTTGGGGAATCCATTCTACAACTAGCCTCATGCTGTTTAATTTCCTCTAGAATCATCCATCATTCCTCTTTCATTCCATTGTTATGCTGCTGAAATAGTGAGCAATCAACATTCATCCTTCGATATTTTGCATTCCTATGCAAGATTGAGAAGAGAAATGGAGGAGATCCAAGCTTAGAATAGAGATTTGGTTTTGGTTTGCTTTGTCATTTGGATTTCTATGTCTATCTTGTACTCCATTGTGCTGTTAGGGTTTAATGATTGCTGTTTGTGTTTTAAGGTGCTCGACATGATGCAAATGATCTTGAAGATGTTTTGTGAAGCATGGTGTGTTCCTTGAAGAAGATTAAAGTCCCAGTTATGTGTGGCCGATAGTGTAGTAATGCGCATGAAGTTTTTGTAATAATTCAAGTTGTATTTTTGTAATTGCTCTATAATAAAATAAGTGTATGTTGTGCCGACTTTGATGATCATTCTAAAGTCAATGTCATGTATAAATAAGAGTTACGAAGTCATTCAAATTTGTCCTTGTGATGATGAGAAGGTGGTAGTGAAGAGAAGTGAGAAGTAGAGTAGAGGTGTTGAGCCTAAATGGAACTGACTCAAGCATAGTAAAGATACTTATCTCCAGTTTAAGTATGTAATACTTATATTCTTTTGTAGACAATGTGTCACCTGTAGGCAATGGGCCTCTTGTGAGCAGTGTGCTCAGGTAGTGAGCCTTAATTGGCAAGTGCCATTTTATTCATCTTTATTCTTCTACTAGAGAATACAATCTTGGGTTAGTCACCCCGTGGTTTTTCCCTTAACCGGGTTTTCCACGTCAAAATCTTGGTGTTATATGTGTGAATTTGTTTCTGATCATGAATTATTGCATTATGCTTCCATGATTGAATCTTTGATATGCTGTTGCAATATAAGAAGGCCTAAAATAAATAAAGAACAAGTTTTTGGTAACAACTGATTCACCCCCCGCCTCTCAGTTGTCTGTCCTAAATCCAAAAATTGGTATCAGAGCTAAGTTACTCTAGAAGAAGCTTAACCACTTGAGGAGATCCAGAATGTTGACCTACAAGAAGGACAGTCCAAGGTTTGATGGAACAAACTTCACTGCTTGGAAAAGTCGCATGGAATGTCACTTACAATGCATGGGAGATCAATATTGGAGCATAACCTCAACTAAATATGTTCCCCCAAAGAATGGTCCAACCACTATAGATGAAGTCAGAGATGCAGACAATAATCTTTGATCTAAAGAAGCCCTACTGAGTGCCTTGTTTGATTTAGAACTGACAAATGTTATGGGACTAAAGACTGCTTATGAAATTTGGACAAAGCTTAAAAATCTATATGAAGGAGACAAACATGTTAAGTGTGCCAAGCTGCAAAATCTAAAAGGAAAGTTTGAAAACTTGAAGATGAGTGAAGATGAGAATATCACTTTATATATGACAAAAGTAAATGAGCTTGTTTGTGGCATTAGATGTGCTGGTGGAGTATTAGAGAAAGATGAAATTGTTGCTAAATTTCTCAGATCTTGACCTCCTGCATATAAACACAAAGTTGTTGCTATTGAGGAAATCAGATCTTTAACAACTATCACAAGGGATCAATTGGTTGGTAAGAAATCTGCATTTGAGTTGGTTGAGTTTGGTGATGCACTTCCCAAGACTGAATCTGCATTCAAAGATAGTACATCTACTAAGGGCAAACAGAGATATGATCTAAGAGAAAGTTCCTCAAGGAAATCATCTTGGTATGATAAAGCAAGGAAAGATCTAGAAGAGGATGAATTAGAAGCTGAACAACTTGAATCCCTCATTGCAAAGAGATTGCCAAGAGGATTCGGTAAGTATAAAGTAAAATTACCTTTTAAATGCTTGGCCTACAATAAGATTGGTCATTTTGCCTCAAGATGTCTGGAAAGGTTTTCAAGGCCAAACCCTAATAGATCAAGGTTTCAGAAGAAGTGTTACTATGTTTAAGAAGATGATGATGACAGAGTGACAGATGTTGAATCTGAGATAGGAAACAAATCTAGAAGTGACTGGGTGTTTATTGCCATCAAAGAAGAAGATCCAATGCCTATTGAATTTGTCAATCATAAGATGATAGAAAGTGCTTTGGCTTCTCAAGTTGAAGAAAATGATGAATGGGTTATTGATAGTGGATGCTCTCACCATATGACTGGTGACAAGAGTAAGTTCCTAAACTTGGAAAGATATGAAGGTGGAGTTGTAAAGTTTGGAGATAATTCTATTGACAGAATCAGAGGCAAAGGAACCATTTCTTTTGATGGAAAGAACAAAACCAGTGATGTTCTATATGTTGAAGGTCTGAAGCATAATCTTCTCAGTGTTGGACAGTTCGTGGACAAAGGCTATGATCTCCATTTCAAAAATAGAAAATGTAAGATCTTTGGAAGCTTTGGAACTGAGATTGCATCTGGTACATAGACAAAAGGTAACATCTTCCAATTAGTTGGTACTAGAAAAAGTTGCTTATTTGTTCAAATTGATCAGAGTTGGTTGTGGCATAGGAGAATGTGTCATGTGAATTTTGATAATATCATCAAGATAAGAAACACTCAGGCTGTAAGAGATCTTCCAAGACTGATGAAACCTGCTAACAGTTTGTACAAAGAATGTCAGTTGGGTAAGCAGAGTAGAGTCTCATTCAAAAGTAAGGAAAAATCCTCAACCAGATTGTTAGACCTGGTGCACACTGATCTCTGTGGCCCAACAAGAATTAGGAGTTTGCAAGGAGATAGGTATTTCATGTTGCCGATTGATGACCACTCCCAGATGATGTGGGTAACTTTCTTAAAAGAGAAATCTGAAGCACTTGAGAAGTTCAAAATATTCAAAGCTATGGTAGAAAATGAAACTGGCATAAACATAAAATGCCCCAGGGCTGATAGAGGTGGAGAATTCACATCCAGTGATTTCATAACATTCTGTGAGAAGCATGGGATAGAGAGATAGTTATCTGCTCCAAGGACTCCACAGTAGAATGGAGTAGTGGAGAGAAAGAACCAGACCATCCAGGAAGCATCTAGGACCATGATGATGGAAGCAAATGTTCCTCAAATCTATTGGAGAGAAGCTATGAGCACTACTGTCTACACTCTTAATCGGGTACAAATCAGAGGCAATACTGGTAAGACTCTGTTAGGTCTCAAAAATGCTGGTTGGAGACCACAAGGGGTTACCAAGCCCTTGATACGTTTTGGGCTAATGAACAAGACCAATTAGAATAATTGAATCTTCTACTCTTTAGGTTCTTCCATACCTAGGTGTTTATGATCTACTTCACAATGGCAATTTTATGAGTGAGATAGACCTAATGGGAAATTTGGTATAAATTGTATAAGCAATATCAAGTAAAATAAATATGTTCGATTAACAGATGTAGTTAAAAGATCCTAAGGTGATGGATATGTATTTATGTTTTAGTATGAATATGACCAGTGCCTTATTTGGGTGATAGAGTAATGGAAATTAAAGAATGATTGTTTTTTGGTGAATACTTGATTATTTGGCACACAAGAGGCTTGTATCTGGTATAAGGGTGCAAGAATGTGGTTGTCAAACTCTTCTTTACTTTATCCACTATTTTATATTTGGATTGCTGTGAATTATCCAAAAGTGCTTCTAATCCTTACTTGAAGGAGACAATTGAATGCATCCACACAATTAATACTGACAACAAGGTATATGCTTGATACACACTTGATTTGAACAATCAATTATATTCCAATGGAGACAGTATAACAACGCTAAATTGCAGTTTCTCTTATTTATCCAAGGGCTAACTCAATTACTATGATATATCTACTTGAATTATAAATTCTACATGAGAACTTCAGGTAAATACATCACACACGCAATAACAACTTACAGAAAGCAACATTCACTTAGAATGGAATCAGATAATTGAGGATACTTGTAATGGTCAAGAACATGCAATTGGTTTTTACTTCAACAAATAATAACACCAAATAGGATCATAACTTTATCGATTTTCCATTGATTCTTCACCAAATTGTATATATGCAACTGGTATATTGAGTATAGTTCCATATATATATATGCTAAAAAAAAAAGGTCTCCCCCTGCCCTTTTGGTTCATATCCTATATATATAGGGAGCGAACATTTTCAAATTGGTTACAACTTTTCATAACAACTTTTCAAAATTTGTTGATAAACTAAAAATAAATTAACTAATGACAAAGCACGCTCTGTTAATCCCTGTAGGAGGACCCGTGACTGTTGGTCTAGAAAGGCGCTTCAACTCTGTGATAGGTGCTTTTCATTCTTCATCAGGACCCAAATATTTCTCCTACCATTTGTCAATTGTTAGATCAGTAGGCCATTTGAATTCCCGGGTAGTCATGATGCTGGTGAGATGGTTCTTCCACCTATTATCCAGAAGATTTCTGATGTCCACAACAAATTTGGTATAGCCATTGTCTAACTAAATGATCCTATCAAGAAAAGTATTGAATTCATTGAGATTGATACCTCCACCATTCTGTATATGAGCTAGGCATTGAGTAATCATCTGATCAAATTCCCCTTTCCATTCATCTATGCTTTTCAGCCGGTTACCCTCCTTGAGAATCATTGGGCTAAAATGACATTTGATAACATCAAATGTGCTCTTCTTATTTTCCAGCTTCCTCTTGACATCTAGAAGATACTTATATTCTTCAATTATATTTTTTACCATCTCCTGAGTAAGCTTAATCCTTGGAGGAGCATCTGTATCTCTGTGGGTAGCTTTACATAAGGTAGTTAATGTGTGCAAGGTAGGTTGCCATATTCTTTGCAGTTCCTTGAGAATAGGTAAATTATTCTCTATCTGTTTTGTAGCTTTGATCAAATTACTGAAATGCTCATGCACCCCACTTAATTTATCTTTCAACATACAAATCCTGTGCTCTAATATTTTTCTGAGGGTTTCCACAATATGAGGTTTGACATCACTTGTGTTATGCTGCTTTAATTTATCAATCTCATCCTTTAACTGCTAAATTTGTGGATCTTTTGCTTTTACTGGTGGGTGATATACCATTATTTCATCCCCTCTGACAATGTTGGGCACTTGTATTTGCTGCTTTAGTCTTACATTTTCAATGAACAATTTGTTTATCTCATCATTCAACAACCTTAATCTTCTTTCATATTCATATATTTTCCTTTCCATATTCTCTACTATATCTTTGATAAACATAGTAGAATGCATGGTCAAGGTGGCAGCCTCAGTGGGAGTTGTGTCTCTCATTGTCCAGACCATTGCTAATCCCCTCATTTCCTGCACCACATCAAGAATGCGAGGCTTCCTTGTGCTTTTTTGTTTTGTCCACAGTGGCAGGGTTTTTGTAGTAGGACTATACCCAGTTCCTGACACTCCTTCTGAATCAAACTCTGCTACCAGCATGGGGTCATCTTGAGATTTGATTTGGTCTAATAGAAATACCTTAGATAACTCCATCCCAGGTATGATCAATATGTTCCTCTTTAACACCATTTCCCTAGCCTCTACGAGAGTAATATTTATATTATCAATATTAAGCTCAGCATATGTCTGGGCTTGGATTTCAGCATGCTTGGATTCATCAGCCCCTATGAGATTGATCTTCAATTTTTTATCATACTGCTGCATTTTCATTTTGATCCAAAAATCCCTAAATTCAACAGTGTTAATAAAGTTATCATCTTCCAAGAACCGTAGAGAGGCGACCAACCTTTCGTCTTCCTATATTTCATCTATTTTGTCATCTAGAGTCTAACCTCTAGGTCTGGTGGTTGTTGATTCTTCTGCTATTCTTCTACCCCACTTATCTCTATTAATGCTAAAGCAACCTCATCCTCCTCATTGTCATTGGAGTCATACTCCACCAATGGCTCAATCTTCTGTCTCTTTGCATGTGGTTCATTAGTGGGAGAAGGAGGGGATAACTGTGGAGGAGACACTTGAGATGTAGAAACTTCTGGTGTTGGTTGATGAGGTGTAGGGGGTCAGACTATTCCTTCATCTTGGGCCATTTTGAATAGTTGGTCAAATTTGCTAATCACCAATTGCATTCTTTTGATGAAGTTGGGTTCTTTAGCGAAATACCCCTTGAAACTTGGATCTCTCTTCCTTTTTATATCTTCTAGTTTCATCATAGTCTCCCACCTCTTTCTAGTTCGTATTACTTCATCAAAGAAAACTAAATTTCTTATTAAATCCTCATTAGGATCAAAGTGATGTGAGATAGCCCTTTTTGTGAGCAAGGTTCTCCTAATCATTTTTATGTACCCCTCAGGGTCACAAACTCTTTCTTTCGCACTTTTGCGAGGATAATTTAACTTCATGAATTTTTGTAATTCCTCCAATGTGTTAGAACCTATGGACAAATCCTCAAATACTGTCAAATCAGGTAAAAATGTTTCCTTCCTCTAATTCCTCATGAGGTCAAACTGCATCCATAACATTTGCCACATAAATTCTAAAAAGTAGATCCTGGTAGGGGGAAACTTCAGAAGTATATGTGGGGCTTGATTGCACCCATATACCCTAATGACAATATGCTTAAGCATGTAGAACCAATCTGTATAGTTATGTGTATATCCTTTATCTGGCAAGCATTATGCAGGCCTCAGAATCTCCATGATGGATTGAGGCATCCTTTGGGGTGTAAAACCAAGGGCTCTCAACACCCTGCAAACAAAATCATCTCTGAAAATAACATAATTGCATTCATTCCATCTACTATCCCAAATATGGCACCAGTTTTGGATAGGAAGCCTTTCTCCACACAGATGAGTGCACAATTTCATCCTAGCAGTCCACTTGGTTTCATTCTAGTGTAAAATCAAATGACACAACATAGAGTACCTTCTGAATGTAATGGGCACTTTGGCTTCCCTGACTTGTATTAAATCATCATGTATTTGGTTTTTAATCAAAGAGGCAAAATCAAATTCTATATTGGTTTCTGGGTGCTGAATTATCATCGCCATGCACATTAGACCTATCTGCATGCAATTCTCTGCATCTATCCCTAGTACTTGGCATAATGCATAGTAGGTCTTTTGGAAATAAACCTGGAACTCTGTAACTAGGAAGGGTTCTACCTTAGAGGTTGGAATGGGTATTACCCTATTTCCATCACCTCTCTTCATGTGCACTAGGAGTTCATGAATTCTGTAAGTCTTTCTAAGCCTCTTATATTCTTTTTCTAGTTTATCCAAATTAAGCTCAGCTATGGCCTGTTTATTCAACCCGAAACACCTTATGATGGCCTCTCTCGAGATATCAACCAAACATTCCCCATTTGGCAACCTTACTGTCTTGGTTGGAGCATGATATTTTGAAGCAAGGGGTTTAACTAGGTGAACATCAACAAAAACATCAGGGATAATCAATTTAGCTAAGTCTAGATTCCAAGGGTTTGAAATGGGACTCTTTTCTACTCTGTTCTTATAGAAATACCAGTACAAGCCCCATCCTAACTGTGGTATTTTAGGGTCCCTACATCCCTGAGCTGAATCTCTGAATATCTTCTTTGGACCCTTGTCAACTGACCCAGGCAAGAGAGAAAGTAAAGGTTGCTGCAATGGTGTTTTATTACTTTTGGTTTCTTCTTTCTTAGTGCCAGTTTCCTTCTTAGGTGCCATTTGCTTTATAAATTTATAGGAGGAAATGAAGAAACCTTACCTGGAATTATTGCTTCTGAGAATCTCCCCGCAGCTGAGAACTTGAGCTCCAACATGATTCTTTCTATGCAAGTCTGAATGATGGATTTTTTTTTCATTCTTCTTATTTCAGAGGCCAATGTGCAATTGATTCTTTGCTCATTCAATTGGCACGATTTCAATCTCCATGTAGATTTGCTTTGAATTTCAACGTGATATGACTGGTATGTATTAAATAGATTGATTGCTTTAAATATCGCTCCACCTCAACTTGTTCCTTCTACCCACACGGTATCGCGATGTGTCAAAATATTCACCTTTTATGTTACCGTGCTACCGCACGGTTAAAACTTTATATCCATGATATCATGAGTTAGCTTTTGGTGCCTTTATAAATGTTACCTCTTTACATTAGGCTTTCCTTTAGACCCTCGCGGTATCCCGGTGTCACCTCGCTATCGCTGACAATGTTGCTATCCATCGAGGTATAGCGGTGTAACCGCAAACACTATCTCCATGGTTACCTCCTTACCGTAAGCTACCTTCTCATTCCTTATGGTATCACGGTAAGGCATCTTTTGTCTTCTAGCGGTTCACCGTTGTATCACCAACATAATATTTACATACTTTGGTATTGCGGTATAGTAGTTCTTTTCACCGTGGTACCGTGGCCTTCTCAATAGTGTTCAACGGTAGGGAAGTATAATGTGAGTAATGTGCATTTTGATTAACATTGCATTGGTATGGCAGTAAAGGATGAAAATGGGTTTTTTCTAGGGCAGAATGACTTATTATGGCAAAAGATGTGAAAAAGGTGTTTAGAAATTTTATGAAAAATCTAGCTCCAACAGACTCC
The DNA here is from genome assembly GCA_027924645.1 of Cunninghamia lanceolata. NCBI lineage: Eukaryota > Viridiplantae > Streptophyta > Pinopsida > Cupressales > Cupressaceae > Cunninghamia > Cunninghamia lanceolata. The sequence continues at coordinate 420,534 of BSBN01000141.1, read as the reverse complement.
TTATGAACTTTGGTTTGGTATCACTCCTACTGTGAAGTATTTCAGAGTCTTTGGTAGTAAATGCTACATCAAAAGAGATGAAGACCTTGGCAAGTTTGATGCTAGAAGTGATGAAGGAATATTCTTGGGATACTCTACTCAAAGAAAAGCATACCGGTGTTATAACAAGAGATTGAGAAAGATTGTAGAAACTACGAATGTGAAGGTTGATGAAGGCATGGAAAATCCCTCAAGGTTTTATGAGTATGAAGTAGATGATCAGAATGATGTCTCAGTCCAAGGAGAACAAGCCCCAACTCTAGTTCAGATTCAGACTGATCTAGAGAATTCTGAAATACAAGAAGAAGAGACAAGTTTGGATGAACCTATCCAAGAATTAGAAGTGCAAGAAAATCCCAAAACTCCTAGGTATGTAAGACTGAATCATTCTGAAGATCAGATCATAGGAGATAGAAGCAAAGGTGTTCAAACAAGAAGAAAAAATTGCTCAAGATTTAGTGAAGTACTGTTTGATTTCAAAAATTGAACCAAAAACAATAAGTGAAGCATGCAATGATGAAAGTTGGGTTAAAGCAATGGAGGAAGAATTGATGCAGATTGAAAAGAATCACACTTGGGATCTTGTTCCCAGACCTAAGGACAAAAATGTGATTGGGACTAAGTGGGTCTTCTAGAATAAACTAAATGAAGACGGTGAAGTAGTAAGAAACAAAGCCAGATTGGTCTATAAGGGTTATTCTCAAGTAGAAGGAATTGACTTTGAAGAAACTTTTTCTCCGGTAGCAAGAATTGAAGCAGTCAAATTATTTCTTACCTTTGCTACCTTCAAAGATTTCAAGGTATATTAGATGGATGTCAAGTCTGCTTTCCTAAATGGAGATCTGGAAGAAGAGGTATACATTGAGCAACCAGATGGATTCCAATTGTCTAATCATGGAGATATGGTCTGCAAGTTGAAGAAGGCATTGTATGGACTCAAACAAGCCCTAAGAGCCTGGTATGAAAGATTGGACAAACATATTTTGAAGATTAGTTTCAACAAAGGTACCACTGACAGTAATCTGTATTTTAAGATTGATCATGAAAATATCTTGATTATGGAAGTATTTGTTGATGATATCATTTTTGGAGGGAAAGACAATATGTGCAAGACTTTTGCAAATCAAATACAAAGTGAATTTGAGATGTCTATGTTTGGGGAAATGAATTTCTTCTTGGGTCTGCAAATCATTCAAACAAAGAAAGGAATCTTCATATCTCAGACCAAATATGTGAAAGAATTGTTGAAGAAATTTGGGATGGAAGATTCAAAGGCAATGAATACTCCCATGGCATATGGATGTAAGCTGAGTAAAGATGATGAATCCCCTAAGACTGATTAGAAAAAGTACAGGTCAATGATTGGAGGACTGCTCTACCTTACTCACATTAGACTTGATATTATGAATGCTGTTGGTCTTATTGCCAGATTTCAAGCTGATCCTAGAGAGTCTCATGTCATGGCAATCAAGAGAATTCTTAGATATCTGAAGTGAACAATTGAGTATGAATTATGGTATCCTAAGGATCATGATTTCTCTCTTCATGCATATACAAATGCTGATTGGGAAGGAGATGTGGATGATCGGAAGAGTACCAGTGGTGGTGCATTTTTTTTGGGAAAAAGATTGGTTTCCCTGCTAAGCAAGAAACAAAAGGCAATATCTCTATCCACTACAAAAGAAGAATATATTGCAGCAACAAGTAGTTGCACTCAAGTTTTGTGGATGAAGCAAATGCTAAGAGATATCAGAGTGGAGTATGAAGAACCTATTACAATCTTCTATGATAATTCAAGTGCAATAAACATATCAAAAAATCCGGTGTTGCATTCAAAGACAAAACATATACCCATCAAGTTCAACTCTTTGAGAGAGCAAGTGAACAAGAATGAAGTCATATTAGAGTTTGTGCCCTCAAACAATCAGATTGCAGACATTTTTACTAAACCTCTACCTAAGGACTCTTTTGAGTATCTCAAGGAGAAGTTAGGGGTTATTACCCCTCCAGTTCTGAATTAAGGTGCACTGATGTGCATTAGTCCGGTGGATCCCACAGTCATATCTTGTGATCTAGATTGATGGTAGGAGGCTACTACTCAAGGGAGCAGTCTGTATGACTCTAAAGTATGTGAAGTGGTTGCAAGTATGTGCCCTTTGCCATTGATGTCAAAGGGGGAGAGAAGACATGTGAAAAACCCAAAGTGGTTGTTGATCAAAGGAGGAGTAGTAAAAGAAAAGAAGACATGTGAATGGTTGTTGTTGATAGGGGGAGCTATGTTAGTCAATGAAGAGAAGTTCTTGTCTTGATGGTTAAAATAGTTTTTCACATTATATGTTTCCATCAATGACAAAGGGGGAGATTGTTGCATGTATGGGCCTAACCGGTGTTGTCATTGATGTCAACATACTCCTGTTGCATTGATGTCAAGGATTGGATGAGTTGTATGCTAAGGATATTGAGAAAGTTAGTTCCATCAAAAATAGAGAAGATCAGTGAAGATAATGAAGCTCTATGAAGTAAAGATCTCAGCTAGATGAAGATCAGAGAATGCACATCAAAGGGTTTGTCGATATGTGTCTGATGATGATCCAATCAAGATATGAGAGGTCCGCATGAAAATGTGGAGGAGTTATGGCCATGAGAGTAAAATTGGTTCTAGAAACTGTTCAAAGGTGACATAGTGACTCAAATAGGTCTGGTGAGATCTAGAAATTCAATATCAGGATCTGCAGATCTGGTGGCACATTTGGGAAGCTAATGTGAATTGACAACTCAATTGGTTCATGGTTTGGAGGTCCATAAGCAATCCGTCTAATGTGACAGCATTGACCGACTGTGTTCTTAAGGTTTCAGATTGCAGATGTGAATGATTACAGTAAGCAGAAGTGGTGCGGATGTTCTTGGTAATTCAAGCAAGCTTGTGGGGGTCTCTAGATTGTGTCCAGTTCATTTTGGCAGTCTACATTGAAGATTGAGCTCGAAATTGAAGACTTACCTTTGAGAAATGGTGTTCCTCCTAGTCTTGGTCGACCAGATGATTTGCATATGATGCAAATGATCTTGAAGATGTTTTGTGAAGCATGGCGTGTTCCTCAAAGAAGATTAAAGTCCTAGTTATGTGTGGCCAACAATGTAGTAATGCACATGAAGTTTTTGTAATAAGTCAAGTTGTATTTTTGTAATTGCTCTATTATAAAATAAGTGTATGTTGTGCTGACTTTGATGATCATTCCAAAGTTGATGTCATGTACAAATAAGAGTTGCGAAGTCATTCAAATTTGTCCTTGTGATGATGAGAAGGTGGTAGTGAAGAGAAGCGAGAAGCAGAGCAGAGGTGTTGAGCCTAAATAGAACTGACTCAAGCATAGTAAAGATGCTTATCTCCAGTTCAAGTATGTAATACTTATATTCTTTTGTAGACAATGTGTCTCCTGTAGTCAGTGGGCCTCTTGTGAGCAGTGTGGTCGGGCAGTGAGCCCTGATTGGCAAGTACCATTTTATTCATCTTTATTCTTCTAATAGAGAATACAATCTTGGGTTAGTCACCTCGTGGTTTTTCCCTTAACCAGGTTTTCCATGTCAAAATATTGGTGTTATATGTGTTGAATTTGTTTTTGCTTATGAATTATTGCATTATGCTTCCATGATTGAATCTTTGATATGCTGTTGAAATATAAGAAGGCCTAAAGTAAATAAAGAACATGTTTTTGGTAACAACTGATTCACCCCCCCTCTTAGTTGTCTATCCTAAATCCAACACAAATACATGACAAATACTTATAGAAACATTTTCCAACTCATCCTAGGCGTTCACCTTCTCTCTCCTAAGATTCTCCAACCTGTAAACATTAATTACCATCTTACAACCATCTTACACTTGTCCAAAAACAACCATGCCAAGGTTGGGGGCCCAAGACTAAATCTGTCCTCTTACAACATCTTATGACATGTCATAACCATCATAGATTCCACAAAAGTTTATCTTTCCAAGATAGGAACCTTGGGCTAAATATAGCAAATATACAACTAACATATCCGTCATATGCATCATATAATCTCAGAATCTTATGACAACTTGCAGCTATCATAGATTCACTTACCAAACATTATGATAGTTGTCACACATGCCAAAAATAGTATATTCTCCAAAGGAGCATGCCTACCCTCATTTACTTTGAGTTTTTACATTTGCCAACAGTAAAAGTCACTCCGTAATTACCACCGGTTACTTTGAAATTACTCCTGCCAGTGAAACTAGTACATCTCCTCATGGATAATTACAAATTACATATAATAAATAGAATAAATACAATATTGGTATTTACAAGGGTAATGGCACCTTATCCCAACATTCTCCCACTTGACATTATACATTGTAAATCAACCCATAGAAAATCAAATAAAAATAATTAGTCACTAGAAACAAGGTCCATCGTCTCTCTGCACCATATGAACTTCTCTGTGCTCACAAGCTTGGTCAATGAATCTGTAACATTCTCCTTAGTGTCTATCTTCTTCAGCTCAATCTCTCCATTTGCAACCAACTCTCAAACAAAGTGATACTGAACATCAACATGCTTAGTCTGAGCATGATACATGGGATTCTTGGCCAAACAGATAGCACTCTGGCTATCACAACCAATTTGAATGATCTTGCAATCAAAACCAATACCTGTAAATAGTCTCCTCAACTAAACTACCTCCTTAGAGACATGAGTAGCAACCATATACTCTGCTTCTGTGGTGGACAAAGCAATTGTGGGCTACCTCTTACTCAACCAACTCACTGCACCTCCAAACAGAGTAAACACAGCCACTAGTGGACCTTTGACTATCCAAGTCACCTGCCCAATCTGCATCAACAAAACCCTGTATGCCCAAAGATTTATCAGCACTATTAGTACTAGAATAAACCAAACAATGATCAGGAGTACCTCCAAGATGCTTAAACACCATCTTCGCATAGTTCCAATGTTGTCTACTAGGGTTAGACATAAATCTTCTCAAAACTCTCATTACTTGGGCAATATCTGTTCTAGTGTAAACCATTGCATACATCAAACTCCCTACAACACTAGCATATGGCACATTAGACATATCCTCAAGATCATCCTCAGTCTTTGGATACATATCTAATGAAAGCTTAGTACCAATGGGTAAAGGAACTCTAACTGGGTTGCAGTCCTACAAACTAAACCTCTGTAAAGTAGTATTCACATACTTTGTGACAACCAAAGCTTTCTGTTAACTCTGTCCCTCCTAGTCTCCATTCCCAAAATATACCTTGCAGCACCAAGATCCTTCATCTCAAATGCACCTGAAGGTTGGGCTTTAAGCTCACTGATCATACCCTTAGTATTGCTGAAAAACATGTCATCAACATACAAAGCAATAACTAGTATAGAATCATCAAAACAACGAATATAAACATAGTGATCCTCCTCACTTCTAACAAAACCCAATTTCAAAACAAATGAGTCAAAATTTTGATACCACATTTTGGGGGACTGTTTCAGACCATAAAGAGACCTCTTTAATCTGTAAACCCAATGTTCTTTTCCTTTTACCTCAAAACCTGTAGGCTGTTGCATATAAATTTATTCTTCAAGATCTCCATGCAAGAACGTAGTCTTAACATCCATTTGCTCAATCTCCCAATCATAAGCTACAACAATGGATAAGATAAATCTAATAGAAGTCAATTTAGCAACATGAGAGAATATCTCACCAAAATCAACCCCCTCTCTCTGGGAGTAGCCCTTGGCTACCAGTCTAGCCTTGTACTTCTCCAATGAACCGTCTACTCGAAACTTCTTCTTGAAGACCCACTTACAACCTATGGCCTTTCTTCCTTTGGGCAAATGAACAAGATCCCAGGTGTTACAAGAGTCTAATGCCATCATCTCCTCCTACATGGCTAACTGCCAAGACTCACTATCATCTATAGAAATAGCTTCCCTGTAGGATCTAAGTTCATCGTTAGTACTCAATAAAGCATATACACAACGGAAATGTGGTGGGCTATACCTATCAATTGGATTCTGTTGTCTTGTAGATCTCCTCAAGGGTGGAGTAAGAGACTCTAATTGTTCTTCTACATGATCATCTGCACCAACTTCTTCTGTAACAATAGACTCATCTTCATCAGAACTACTCGAATCTTCTTCTTCTTCATCCCCTAATCCATCATTCTATTTTTCTTGAGGTGGATCTTGCTACTCTAAATCAAAGTGCACCTTCTTTACCTTTTCTTCTTTTTCTTTTGGCTGCTTAGGTTCAAAAATAGCTCTAAGTTCCCTGAAAATAACATCTCTAGAAAAGATAATCTCTTGGGTTAGTGGATTCCAAAGCTTATAACCTTTGACATTATCACCATATCTAATGAATGTACACTTTTCAGCCTTTGGATCCAACTTAGATCACCTTTCCTTAGGCACATGAACAAAAGCCTCACAACCAGAAACCCTTAAATGTGAAACAGAAGGTTTCTTACCTGTCCACACGTCATAAGGTGTCGAATCAAGGGCCTTACAAGGAGATCTATTTATCAAGTAGCAAGTAGTAAACACAACCTCTACCCAAAAGCATTTCTCCAACTGTACATCACTCAGCATACTTCTGGCTCTTTCCATAATTGTTCGGTTCATCCTTTCTGCAACACCATTCTACTGTGGTGTATACAGAGTTATCTTTTGTCTGATTATATCTGCATGCTTGCAAAACTCATCAAATTCCTTAGAGCAATATTCCCCTCCATTGTTAGATCTTAATATTTTTATCTTTAAACCTGACTAGTTCTCTACTAAGACTTTGAATTCCTTAAACTTAGTGAAAAATTTAGATTTATGCTTCATAAAATAAATCCATGTATATCTGGATACATTATCAATGAAGGTGACAAAATAATGATATTTTCCAATAGATTCATTATCCGTAGGCCCAAATACATCTGTATGAATAATTTCTAATTTCTCATTTGCTCTATTGCTTCCTGAAGGAAATGATTTTCTGTTTTGTTTACCAAACACACAATGCTCACAGAAATCAAAATGTTCATCAGAATAAGAGAAACCGTCCGACAATTCTTTATTCTTAATAGTTTTCAATACATTATTACTTGTGTGGCCCAATCTGCGGTGCTACAACGTACAAGTGTTTTCAGAAGCCTTAGAAATATAAGAGGAATTACAAACTATAGTGGCTTGAAGCTTAAACAAGTTCCCGAATCTCTTCCCTTTCGCTACCACCAAGTTCCCTCTCACCAATCTACAACCATGCTTGTCAAATGTCACATGCATTCCCAAATCATTCAACTTCGAAACTAAAATCAAATTTCTAGCTAATCCAGGAACATGCAAGACACCAAGGAGGGTTTTAATCCTCCCATCACTGAAACACAACAATACCTTTCCTTTCCTGACAATCAGATATGAAGAGTTGTCACCAAGGTAGATATTGTACCTCCATCATATTCTTCATATGAGGAGAACCATTCCTTATGCAGAGTCATATGAAACGACCATCCTAAGTCAACCAACTAGTGATCATTAGAAACAAGATTACATGCAAAAAGTAAAACTTCTTCACCTGCATTCGAGGACTTATCCGAAGCACTCTCCCACTATTTCTTGGGATTTCTACACTCCTTCTTTACATGTCCTCTTTTACCGTAGTTCCAACACTTAACTCTGTTCTTTTTACCAGGAGTCTTAGACCAACCCTTGGACATGTCCTTAGCCCCTTTCTGATCTCCTTTAGGTCCCCTTTCCTTAGACCTTCCCCTGACACTAAGAGCATCCCCTGAACTATCTGAACTCTTCTTCCTCAATTCCTATGACAGTAGCACTGAAACAAGAGCATCCAACTTCAGATCCACAAGGTTAGCAATGATAGCAAGGATAACATTCTCCCAAGACTCAGGTAAAGAACAAAGAAGTAATATACATTTATCTTCCTCACTAACCTCAACATCTACTGAATCAAGCTGACTCAATAACAAATTAAAAGAATTTAAATGCTCTGCAACTGATTCACCTTCTCACATTTTCATGGAAAACAATTTTCTTTTTAAATAAAGTTTATTCACCATACTCTTGGCTTGATAGATCTCACCCAACCAATTCCACAACTTGTGTGCGGTCTCCTCCTTTGCGACATTCAACAGGACATAGTTTGAAAGACACAACTGGATGGTTCCCCGTGCCTTCTTATCCAGTCTACCCCACTCATCTTGAGAGACATCATCAAGCTTCTTCTCCTTTTGAACAACTAACCATTGGTTTCTTTCTTCCAACAATCTTCCATTTTTAGCTTCCACAACTCATACCCCGTTCCATTGAACTTCTCAATGTCCAATCGAGAGATTGATGCAATGGTGGATCCAGCCATAATAAAAACACAAGATCTACAAAACAAACACAATCAATTCTCCCACTACAACTATAGCTTCCACACTACCACCCAAGAGTCAAAGCTGGCTAGGCTTTGATACCAAATATTATAAATGAAAGCAACACTACTTCAATGGAAATCTGATTCAAATAAATTTCAGCAATCTTTAAGTGTCCCTTAACAATGGAGATTGTAACAAAACATAAAACCCACTACAGAAAAGATTTCAAACATGAAGAACTCAACACAATGACACAATGTTTATGTGGAGAAAACCCTTGCAGGTAAAAAACTCCACCAGGAAAGAGGCACAAGTTTGTATTAATCTCAACAAGATTGTACAATACATCAACTACACAACTCTCTCCACAAGTCTTCAATCCGACAACATTCTGGCAGCACCTGAGTACCTAAAATCTATATTGCAGCAACAAATACATGGCAAATACTTATAGAAATATTTTTCAACTCATCCTAGGCATTCACCTTCTCTATCCTAAGATTCTCCAACCTGTAAACATTAATTACCATCTTACAACCATCTTACACTTGTCCAAAAATAGCCATGCAAAGGGTGGGGGCCCAATATTAAATCTGGCCTCTTACAACATCTTATGATGCATCATAACCATCATAGATTCCACAAAAGAGTATCTTTCCAAGATAGGAACCTTGGGATAAATATAGCAAATATACAACTAACATATCCGTCATATACGCCATAGAATCTCAGAATCTTATGACAACTTGTAACTGTCATAGATTCACTTACCAAACATTATGACAGTTGTCATACATGCCAAAAATAGTATATTCTCCAAGGGAGCATGCCTACCCTCATTTACTTTGAGTTTTTACGTTTGCCAATAGTAAAAGTCACTTCGTAATTATCTCTGGTTAATTTGAAATTACTCCTGCCAGTGAAACTAGTACATCTCCTCATGGATAATTAAAATTACATATAATAAATGGAATAAATACAATATTGGGATTCACAAGGTTAATGGCATCTTATCCCAACATTTTCATGTTGCCACCACTCAAAATCTCTATCGCCACTCACCATGGCCACCTGCACAGACCTCTAAAACCCTAATCATCACCTAAACTCCTCCCCATCGGTATTTCTTGAATCCTTCGTTCGTCGACTGCCACCATTTCTAACCCTAATTTCTCCTTGGTCAACTTCCCTTGGCCACTACTCCTCCTGCCTTCTTCCTAGTCACAATCCCTAAACCTCCAATTTCCCAACCTCTGCCCCCGATCGCCACTGTAGACCCTAGTCGTCGTCACCTTCTGCATCACCCACCTTTGCTTAGCCTTGGACTGTCGCCATTTTCCTCAAGCAGTCACTGCCTTTGGTGGCTTGATTGTTGTTGTCCCCTGTGTGACCTGACCTCTAGGGGCTAACTGCCCGCATGTGACTAGATTCGACTTGACAACTAGCAGTTAGCCTTAACCACTAGACTTGACCCTCTTCCTCCTAGGGTCTATTTTTTCTTTTCATCATAACTTGGTCATATGGAGGTGAAATTTCATGAAACAAGTGGCGTCAGGAAGCTAGTTCACCCAGCTATGTAGTGGTGAATAAATTTTTAGGTGACCATGTCATTTTCATCAGATTTTTTCCAGTCAAAGTCAAAACCTTAGTTTTGATCTTCAAACACACATATCTTGAGCAATTTTTATTAGATTTTCGCAAAATGTTTTTTCAAATGACAGAATCTCATGAATTTTTTGATGATGCTTTTCATTCTACTGTAGATGATCATTTTAATAAGATTTTTCTCAGATTACTTGTTTTTCACATAACACACTTGTTCACAAGTTTCATGTCTTCTCTTGGTTTTTGTGGATTCTAGGTGATCTTCAAGGGGCTACAATAACATCAACATCAGCATTCATAGAAGATCTGAAAGAAATTTTTTTAGGTGCATACATTCTATTCTTTTGTCTCTTTCATTTGATCAAATCAACTTGCTTGCATTCACATTTGGATTTAGGCATTAAAACGAATCATCTTGCTTGTCCTCACACTTCAATTTGGGCATTAAAACAAATCATCTTGTTTGCCTTCACATTTGGATCTGGGCTCTAAAATGAACTCTTGCTTGCAATTACACATTGACATTGGGCATAAAATGAACTAGTGTCTTCATTCACACATTTGACTTTAGATTAAAATGAACAAGTTCTTTCATTGCTTGGTGAACTTGAGTGTGATTGAAGGTGTGTATGCTCTTCTCATGTGCTTCGTGCGATCTTGAGAATCAAAAACATCTTTTATCCATTCATTTTCACAACACACATTTCATTTTCTAAGGGAAAATAAACATTGCCAGTGTGAATCTAGTGTTCGTGTGTATGCTCTCTCCTCACACCACAAGGTGATATTGGAGATCAAAAGAACCCACTAGATTTTCTTTTGTCACCCTTCCTAGGAGGCCTGCTTGGAGACACACCACTCCAATGGACGACCTCAACTCTAGCATTTTGGCGGAGTCTAAATAGCATGGTGTGATTCGAAAGACACCCTCTTGAAAGTTGAAATCCTGTCACTCGGACTAAGCCCCCAAGAACTTTATACCTCAGGGAAGTGAAGGTGAAGGGTGGGCTACCCCTTTCTCTTGGCTGTGTGGAATTATTTCATGGAATTGGGCCCCCCGTACCTTGAGTATATTGGGGACATCCTTAGTCAAACTTGTGTATCCTAGCTTAAGACCTATTTGGCCACACCCATTTGACTAATCTTAGGATCGTTGATGTGTCTTCAAGTGCTTGCTTGATCATCACAACATTCAAATTTCAAAGTCAAACTTGCTTATGTGTCTTGTGTGTGTGATTCATGCATGTAAATGTGATATGTTGTGTTTGCAAAAAAACATTTCCGAAGTCAAGACATCAACACAAACACATAAACACATCATCCTAAACATTCTTGCCATCACATTCATTCTAAGTTCCCTTTCATCGTAATCAAAACCCTAATCATTCTAAGCCAAGTCATCCTAATCAAAACCCTAATCATCCTTGTGATTTCATCCTAATCAAAACCCTAATCATCCTTGTCATTTCATCCTAATCATATCCTAATCCTTCTACATCATCATCCTAGCCCTAATCAATCACTTTCCAAAATGGTCTTGATCATTAACAAGCCTAGTTCAAATCCTAAGCCCAAACTCATACTTCGAGGAGGCCCTCCCTCTAGTCCTAATGATGTGACTAGTCCTAGACCAAAAATCATACTTCGATGGGGCCCTCCTTCAAGTCTTAGTGACGAGACAAGTCCAAAACCCAATCCATTTACATATCAAATCAATTCCATATCAACCAATCCCACTTCTCACAATGCTAACCAACTTCCATACCAATCCAAACCATAAGATCCTCCACCTACATATCCTATTATTCCACCTCAACCCCAAACCTATCCACACGATTATCTAAGTCCACCTTGGCAACAAGACCTTTGGGCCATTATGCTACCTTTGACAAGGGGAACACTAGTCTCATTTATCCATCCTTAAGTATCTTCCACTATCTAATCCTCCATCCTCTCCATGTCCTAAATTCAAACATTACAAAAACAAACCTAGGGGGTCATCCAAATCCACCAATCTATTCAATCCCTTTAACACTCCATCCAATCAAAGTTAAAATCCTAAGCCTACAACACCTTCCATCCCTTTTATTCCTCCACCATAGGACCTATCCACTCCTAATCCTAATCCATCCAATCTAATTATCCTTCCACCTAATCCTAATCATAAGCCAATGCCATCCACCCTCATTATTCATCCATTATATTGTCCATCCACCCATACCCTTATGAAGGATGCGATCCATTGGCTACTAGTAAGGAATCAATCATCTCCATGCCAAACATCTATCCATAATCCTATTAAAGAACCTTCAAATACCATGTCTATTCCTTCAACCCCATCATGTGGTCCATAACATATCAAACCTATCCAAGAGTCATCCACTTCCACTTCCACTCCAAATCAAGAGCTATGTCAAGAGCCTAATCCTAAGCATGTGGAAACATCAAGCCCTTATACAAATCAAGATCAAAGCACCCCTATCTATGATCAAGCTCCCATATATGATCAAGATCCCCTCTATGAGCAAGAAAGGCATGATGATCTTCTTAGCCAACTTTATGCATTTCATGGTCAAGAGCTTATTTCCCCACCTATTCATAATCCCTTAAATATCCATGAGCAAGATATCCAAATTCCTTCTATACGCCCTCCAACTAGTCCTATCCATGATCTACCAACATCTACCTCCCTTGATGAGACACTTGGCTCCCAAGAAACATAGATGATCAAACCAATATCTTTGATCTTAGTGAGTATAAGCATAATCAAGATCCTAATGATCCTTCCTCACCCACTATCGACCCCATTTCAAATCCAACATATCCTATTGGTCTATCCACCTTCATTCATGAATGTTCTTACTTAGGAAAGCAACAACCTTTATCTAACACCTCACCTTCTCCATCCAATAATGAGCTCGTGTCCTAGGTGTTCAAAACATCCATAGTCCCATTACCCATTACATACTCCAAAAAATGAACTATCAAGGTAAAGGCTTAGGCCTTCATGAACAAGGTATTTTGGAGCCCATCCATGTCAAAGTTCCTGTACGCTCATATGGCCTTAGATATACACACCAAGGTAAACACCCTTAGGATGTTGGTACTTCCTCCATTCCTCCTAAGTCCACCACTTTCTATCATAAACCTTATTATACCACCAAGACATATGTTGCCATTCCTCCTCCATATCCTACAAATCTCAAAATAGTGTAGTCATGGTAAGAGGGTTCACAGAATGAACTGTCAAAACCGTGCAGCAAGAGTAAACACAACGGAAACAACTCAAAGATATAAAACAAATGCAGATTTAGTCATTCAGTATATCATAGAAATCAAATACAGATTGACTGGCAACATGCGGGCTTCCAATTGGGCTCACAGGCCTGATTACAGAATATTAGAATACATATGATATGGGTTTGAAGCTCCTTTTTCAAGAATCCAAACAAAGAATTGTCAATCAATCACTAACTACTTTCCTAGGGATCTATTACATCCTTATATATCATCTCTAGATCACAAGATTCCTCCACATCGGCCAAGGAAGATCACAAACTCTGATGAAGAGTTGTAACGTGTGTACACAGATAGGTCAGACCTAATCATGAAGAGTTTCTCCACAAATGAATGGAATGATGTGTGGATCTCGGGGAAGGTCGGCCACAAACCAAAGATCATTGAATGATGTGTCATTAGGCTCCATAAGTTGAGGAATGCTCCGCAAGTCTTCTCCTTTAGTTGATTATCAGAGATTGTTAGGATGCTTTATTTTGAGAAAACAATCAATTCTTTTGATAGCGATAACTTTCCAGTAACTGATTCAAATGCTCTAAATTCTGGATATGATGTAGATGAATGAATCTAGATGCTAAGTCCAGCTTCACAAGGTCTAAAATGCAACTACGGTAGAATGCAGACCAAACAATAGAAACTGCTTCTGACTGAACTGTTTGAACTGAACTGGAAAATGAAAGGAAACAAACTGAACTGCAAACAAACTAAAATGCAAATGTTTTTGGTTGATATAAGATTTCTCTTGAACTAGGGATGCTCCTGCATCAGACATCCGAGGTTACTGAAAAAGTGAGTCCCTCACTTTGCTGGGGCTAGGGGAGAACCAAAACGATCCACCTCAGCCTGAGAAATCCAAGACGAGTCTTCTTCTGATCTGCCTTTCCACTTCACAAGGTATTCTTTTTATTGTCTTCCTCTGGTGCTACGTCCAATTTTGCTATCTAAAATATTTTCAATCTACTCCAGTGCTTGTTGTGGTAACTGCTTCTTCAAGTCCTCTGCCATGTTGTCACTGAACTTTGCTTCATGATAATGTTATAGGTCTGCAATGTTGAAATAGGTGATATGCCCAATGTCTCTGGTAGCTCCACTTCATATGCATTTCCGGAATCAAATTTTCTATGTATCCTACAAGGTCCAAACTTCTTCATCTTCAACTTGTTATATGTCCCAATTGGAAATCTTTCTTTTCTCAAGTATACCATCACTTCATCTCCCACTACAAATTCTTTGTGTCATCTCTTCTCATCTACTTGCTCCTTATATTTTTTGTTCTGTCTTCCAAATGCTTCTTAACCTGATTATGCACTGTCTTCATGTGATTTGCAAATTCTTCTACTTTTGCACTTCTCTTTTCTTCCATACCCATATCTCTCAATTTTGTAACTCCTCTAGGATTCACTTTGGTAACAATCTCAAAAGGTGTGCTTCTGGTACTCCTATTCACTAAATTATTGTATGCAAACTCTGCTTGTGAAAGAATCAAATCCCAACTTCCTACCTTTTCACCAACCAAACATCTCAACAAGTTTCCCAAACTCCTATTTACTACCTCTGTCTGTCCATTAGTCTATGGATGAAATGCTGAAGTGAACTTCAAATATGTCTTCATCTTCTTCCAAAGTGTCTTCCAAAACAACCAAGAAATCTGGTGTCTCTGTCTAAAATTATACTCCTAGGTAATCCATGTAATCTCACAATCTCCTTGAAAATAGGTCTGCTACATGCACTGCATCAGTTGTCTTCTTACAAGGTATGAAATGAGCCATTTTTGAAAATCTGTCCACCACTACAAATATAGAATGTCCTCTCTATGTTTTAGGCAATCCCATCACAAAATCCATGTTTATGTCTTGCCAAGGTCTCTTTGGTACTGTCAAAGGTTTATACAATCTAGTATTCTGACTACTCCCTTTTGCAACTTGACAAACTCTACAACTCTGCACAAATCTTTGAACATCCTTATGCATCTGAGGCCAAAAAGTAATTTTCACTCACCAAAGCTACTGTTTTATCAATGCCAAAATGTCCTACCAATCCACCACTATGTTTCTCCTCGATCAAATTATCTCTCATTGAAATTCTAGGTATGCACAATTGATTTCCTCTGAACAACATATCTTCTTGAATGAAATAGTCCAACCATGTGACGCCCCCGCCAAGGAACCCTAGAGGACAACACTAACTAGGTCAAAACAATGGAACAATTTTTTTTTATAACTATAAAATGCATAACATAGTAGGATAACTAATCCTAGGTCCTCTAAGGTTCTTTGATTGTGCTACTTGCAACAAGGTTACTGGAAACATTTCATTAACAATAGAAGATGAACATCACATTAACTGATATTATTCATTTCTACATGTGACAACTAAAAATTAACATTAAAGATCATCTTCTAACTACTAACACAATTGATGCATTACTTTACAGTACTCATAACGAGATGAAGTTATCAATAATAATTACATCATTGCAATAATCTCCACATTGCTTTCCTCAGCATATGGGAGAGATTACAACAAGATACATTAAGAAATACAATCTGGTATACAACCAGTATACATTACATGAAAGGGGTGCCTTCATAAACTGGAACAAGAACTAGAGTCCACAACACAACAAAAGGAGGAGATACAACTAGGGAGTGCTAGATTGCAACAGGAAGGAGTGTCATCACATGGCTTGATATGGGTTGTCTTGGTGGATCTTCCTAGGCCCCGACCCTCATCTTGGGTTGTCCTGGCAGCCTCTCCCAACCCCCGACCCCCATACAAACTCATGTGGAACCAACATACTTTTCATGAGGACAAGGTAGTTGGTCTTGCCATTCCAGGCCTTCTTATCTCATCTCAAGCCTAAACGAGCACTTGAGCCATGAGTGAGGCATGAATTATCTTGATTAATGTGAATTCTACCCATTTCCCCTTAATTCATTATTAAGGTTATCACTAGATTAAGAAACCCTCCAATGGGTTGTCCTAGACACCACTTTGGATTTCGGCCCCCATTGAGAGCCACTGCCCTACTTGCAACTAGTAAACCCTACATAGGAAAGGCATTGACCATCTTACACCATTATCATAACCACATAAATCCATATACAAAGCAAGACATTACCCATCTTGCACATTTATCACAATTACATGAATTCATACAAGCATAGGAGACAACATTCTAGGGTTACATTATACATATTGCATATGACCAACCACCCATTAATTCATCTTCAGGGTTACAATATCACAAGGAACATACACACAAATACACCCTCCTGGGCCTCTGGAAACTAACCTCCTAGAGACACAAAATTTGACATCACTCTTTAACAAATACATAACGTTTAATTAACCATTTATGACACATGGTTTACCTCAAACAATAAATCCTAGCAAGTTAACAACGTAAATTTCTAACTAGACAGGTATACATCGTTATTAGCTAATCTATAACTATTCAATTTTTTATAATTGAGTAAACTAATTCCTTTAATCCCATACACAAGCAAGGGAATAATAAACATGATAAGGCAATTGCCTATGTAACTTCCCCACAATAATCATTCTTACAATTATCTTAAACACATTAATTCATATGAAAAGCCACAATAAATTATACTCAGCTAATCCTATTCATAACATGGATATCAATAATATATCAATAAGCATATAGTTACAAATTATTCACTTTCAAGGGAATCTACTTCTCATTTAACCATATTTCCTATCCATGACAATAATGTAATTACCAAGAATTTAGTGAAGCAAATAATAATAATAATATTTTATTTCAACCGTGAGAAGATGATTTGCTATCTTAATAGGATTGTAAGGTTCCAACAATTATGTAATTACTAGACTCGTAAGTTTATCCTAAGATCTATAAATAAACATAAATCACCATTTACAAACTAACATTACTCATTTCTTTTTTTTACTTCTAAAACCACACCCTTTCCTCTCTAACTAGCAACTTAACCAATCAATTTTACCATAACATATACAATAATAGCTAAACATCCTTCATCATTTCGAAACTACTTTCCAATAGATGATACAAACTTTCTTTAATTACTCCAATAATCAGATGGAAGCATAATTTTAAATTATCTAATTTAATTCCACTTATAAAAATGTTCTAGGTCAATTTTCCTCCGGGCCTAATTACAACATTTGTTATCTACATCTAATTCATAATTGATTAATATTGTGAGAGAAAAATCATACTCACATAAACAAACTATGCTAATTAATAAATAATTAACTTGGAAAAATAAGTTGGGACTAAAATTAGATGAATTTGCAACATAACCATTGGGGAAAACAATAAAAAACTTCAGTAACAATTTGAAAATAGAATTAGTATTGGATTCTAATAGGCCACCCAAGATACACTGCTTGTATCCACTATGAGACTTTCAACAGAGACTACAAACCAAAATTAGATTTTTAGATCGGTCTTCACCAGGAAGCAATTGACTTCAAACCTCACAGTCACACCCTACTCTATAGACTGAAATAGTTGACTTAATCCTAAGTAAACATCAACCATCATACCTACACTCAACTAACAAATACAACCCTTGGGTATCTAGAAATCTCCTATGGTCAATGCTATCTGTTCTTCTAAAATATGACATACTAATCTTCGATTTTCTCACTCTCTCTCTACCTAGCCAAGTGTCTCGATTCCCCTTAATAAAGAGGGACAAAATTATAATAATAGACAAGTGATAGATGTTGCCATGAATAGGTGAACGACAACATTCAAAACAAGAAATGTCAATTAAGGAAAAATACTCAAAGGATTTGTTTAAAGTTTTTGCAAACATTGAGCAATGTAGCTTGAAGAGGAAATGCCAGACTATGCAATTTTTGCCTACATCCTCATTGCGTGAGACATTGTGGAAGCATAAACAAGGTGCCAGTTAACTGACATATATACCTGGTGTGAAATGCAAAAGTGTGGATGCTATTACACAAAGTTGATAAATTGCTTCAATTACATTGTCTATAAAATAATTTATCAAAAGAAAACAAGAAGGAATAGTGTATTCACATGGAGGGGATCTGCCCTGGTAGACATGTATTCAAATAAAACTGGGGATACATATCAAAGCACGTGAACTGAAGTGAAGAAATAAACATGGTGTAACTGAAGGACGGTATTGACAGATATTATAGTTGGAAATGATCTGGTCGATATGTATGCAAAACATGGAAGCCTGCACAAGGCACATGAATTGTTTGACAGAATAACCCAAAGAGATGTTATTCCCTGGATGCAATGCTTGTAGGATGTGCACAAAATGGATTTAATGAAAAAAGCGTTAGAAACTTTCAAGCAAATGCAATTAGCAGGTGTAAAACCAAATTCGACTACCTTTGCCAGCATCTTCCCTGCGTGTGACAGAATGGGAGCTTTGGAACCGGGTATGGAAATGTCCACGACTGCCTGGATCTCTTCCTCGTGAAACGACAGCATATACAAGGCACGCAAACTGTTTGACAGAATGCCTCAAAGAAATGTCTTTTATGAAATGCAATGGTTGCAAAATATGCACAATGTGTATTTTTTTAAGAGTGCTCTCAATCACATTGTAAGCTTTATTACATTACACTTACAGTTGATCATTATGTGTGCATGGTTGACCTTCTTGCCCCTGCGGGCTTTCTTGAAGACACCCTAAAACTTTATTAAGAAACCATGTAAACCTGTGATGATTGTGTGGATAAGGTTCCTGGTGCCTACATGCCACATCTGGAGATAAAGGAGATCTATGTAATTTGGGAGAAATAGGCTTGTAAGATATAGTCAGCAAGGTAATTTACAGATTTAAGACATTTACATAATGTTGCAGATAAATCAAAACGATACACATAAATGTTGAACAAAAGCTTGCAAAATGTAGTATCATAGATGAACTACTCTGGTAACAATATGCAAAAGAGAAATCAAAACAAGGCAGTGTTGTTTCCAAACCCTTATTCAGATGATCTACAGGATCTAAAAACAAACATAATGGCAGGTGATACCTTTACATTAAAAGGTTTAAAACATAAGAAACTTACCTGTAGATATAAAGAGAACACAACCAGGAGGGTTTGAATATAAACATGATTTGTAGAAGAGAATCCTTTCACGGCTCCGTAGACATGCATCCACATAAAATGCTTCCGAAAATATAGTTCCATCAAGAAATCTCCTCCAAATGAGGAAAGATGAGCAACCAAAAGCAAAAGAGAGAAGCCAAGGCCAAGGAGAGAAGCCCCTTCTCCTTCCAAATAGAAGGAATATATAGAAGGGAAAAGGCAACCAACTCCCCATAACTTCCTAACCACCCAACCAACTCCAATTTTCGCCACTTTTCATAAGTGGGTAATTAGAGTGGGTTTTAAACTTTATTTAAGGGGTTTTATGGAATAAAAGGACCCCTAACCCATAGACCTACCGCCTAGGAAGCTTTTTATACAATTAAAACCACATTAAGACTTCATAAGACATTCGATAAGCAATTGAACATTTAAAAAGGTTACTCAAAGGTCTAATAAAACAACCTCAAGCAACACTGATTAACCACTGACAAAACTGACAGGTTGAACTGAACATGACACACATCCTCATCAAGGATGAAGACTTAGGATGTGGTACCCTATGCTATCTTCGGAACAACTTATCCATTGGGTTCAAGGCATGCTTAGACCTGTCAATTCAGGCGGAGTCGATGCCTGGTACCTGCAACCTGCATCACAAGATGAAGCATACATATGCATATGGAAAAAGAATACAAACAATGATGGGGATCAAGACATCGTGTGGGCCTCACAAGTGAGGAACACGACTTTGTCCCTCATCATACAAACACATCATGGAGAGATCAATATGACATGTACATAAAGTATAAGCATATCCTCATCATCATACAGCATGGGTTATTCTATAAGCATAATCGTAACATAATAATCATCATAACAACAATCGCGGTAAGATCAACATCATAATTGCCGAGAATGCAAGATAATGTTAGAGTATATAAGTCATCAGTATGAGTACAACATAAGTCAATGTGTCCATAACATTATATCCATCTACCATAATCATAGCATGGGAGGCATCACAAACCACTTACTCCTATTTGTCACAACAGGTTCCTTGCATGCTTTCCAAGGTTATGCAAAATCAGTGTCTCCCTCATACATGTTCTTCCATTCATCAAATCCCAACACTTCAACTCTCATCTCTGTCAACAAGTTCCTTCTCCTACTCAATGCATCAACAACTTTGTTTGATTTTCCACTCCTATGCTTCAACACAAAAGTATAACTCTACATGAACTCTACCCATCTCATATGTCTCTGATTCAACTTACCTTAACTGTTCAAATATTGCAAAGCTTGATGATTTGCATAGAACACAAACTCCTTAGGCAACAAATAATGTCTCCACTTCTTCAAGGCTTGAATTATTGGCATAGAACTCTTGATCATAAATTGAATATCTTCTCCTTGCATCATTCAACTTCTCATTGAAATATGCTACCGGTCTACCTTCTTGACTTAATACTGCTCCAATTACATTTCCACTTGCATCACAATCAACTTGAAATACCTTATTGAAATCTGGTAATGCCAAAATAGGTTGCTCTCTCACTTTCTGCTTCAACAGTTCAAAAAATTTATCTGCTCCTGATGTCCACTTAAAGTCTTTTCTGTCACCTCTCATTGTCTCTGTCATAGGATTACAAACTTAATTGAAATTTCTGATGAACTTTTGGTAGAAACTAGCCAATCCATGAAATGATCTAACCTCTCCAATGCTCTTTGGTGTACTCCATTCAACAATTGCTCTTACCTTCTCAGGGTCCATCTTCAATCCTTCCACAGAAATCACAAATCCCAAGTATACTAGTTCTTCCTTCATGAAACTACACTTCTTGATGTTTATCAGCAATTTCTCTTCTCTCAACCTCTGTAATACTTGTCTAAGGTATTGCAAATGTTCTACTTTTGTCTTACTAAAAATTAGAATGTCATCCAAGTATACAATAACAAACTTACCCAAGATTTTCTTTAAGACTTCATTCATCAACCTCATGAAAGTACTCGGTGTATTTGTCAATCCAAAGGGCATCACTAACCACTCATACAATCCTTCATTTGTCTTAAAAGCAGTCTTCCATTCATCTCCTTCTATGATTCTGATCTGATGGTATCCACTCTTCAAATCTATCTTTGTGAAATATTTTGCTTCACTCAAACAATCCATGGTAATATCATCCATCCTAGGTAAAGGAAATCTATACTTAATTGTGATCTTGTTTATTTCTCTAGAGTTAGTAAACATTCTCCATTCTCCATATTTATTAGGTTCTAGCACTGGAGGTACGGCACAAGGACTCAAACTTTCTCTGATCAAACCTTTCCTCAACAACTCTTGTATCTATCTATTCAATTCGTCATTCTCTGTCGGTGTCATTCTATGTGCTACTTTGTTAGGCAAACTAGCTTCCTGTATAAGATCCATGTGATGACTGATACTCCTTATAGGTGGCAATCCTTCAAGTATATTATCTAATATGATGTCTTCATACTCTGTCAGCAACTTTCTTACCTCCTCCGGTTGTGATTCTTCAGTCACTTTCTTCAATGTTTCAGGCTTTTTAGGAATCAAAGCATAACACATATTCTCATGTCTCAAACCATCCAGAAATTTTCTTCCATCTACTAAATAGATTCTAGCATTTCCACACACTTCACTCTTAGGATCATCTTCCAAAGGAATCAAAGTAATTCTCTTCCCATTTGATGTTATAGTGTATGTATTCTTTCTCCGATCATGTATAGCTTTTCTATCATACTGCTAAGGTAACCCAACAAAATATGACAAACATCCATAGGCCTAATATCACACAATACTTCATCATGATATGATCCAATATGAAATTTCACCAAACATTGTTCACTCACTATTACCTTATGATCATCCTGAATCCATGCTATCTGATAAGACTTAGGGTGTTTCAATCTTTCCAACTTTAGCTTAGTCACCATCTCTTCTAAAACTAGGTTATCTGAACTACCACTATCAATTACAACTTTACAAAATTTACCTCCTGATTTGCATTTGGTTCTAAACAAACTCTTCCTCTATGGTGGTTCCTCATTTGTCTCTGCTTGAAATAGTGCTCTCCTCATCACAAGTGATTCTCCTTTCTCCAGTTTCCCAACTAAACTAGGTGATCCAATAGGTTCTTCTTCAACATAGGCTGCTCTTCCACTGTTCTTTGGTCTTTTGCTTGTACTCCCCTGATTACATTCAAATGCTCTATGTCCTTCACCTCCACACTTGAAACAAGTGCCTCTAAATCTTCTCTTATCAAATCCTCTTCCCTCTCTTCTATATCCCTCATTTTGGTATGCACTAGGGTTTCCTCTCCGGTTAAAGTTTCTATCATCTCTCCAGTATGCATTATTGTCTCTGTCCTCCTTCTTGAATGTGTTGTCAAACTTGTTATGCTTTGGATTTAATTTGTCTCCTCTGGAAAATGTTCTACCTCTCTGAAATTTACCTCCTCTGCCTCTCTGTCTTTGATCATGTCTCTTATTCAACTTCTCTTCAACTTTCAGGGAAAATTGATATGCCTCTTCCAAAGATGTCATCCTCACCAAACTTAGTTCTTCTTAAATGTTCAATCTCATTCCATTGATGTATCTAGCCACTTTATCTTTGCTTGCTTCACTATGTCCTACCCTTATGATCATCTTATGAAATTCTTCAGTATACTCCTTCACAAATTTCCCCTTTTGTCTCAGGTTTCTGCAATCTCTTCAATAGTTCCAACTCATAGTCAGCAGGTATAAACTGATTCTTTAATTTTGTCACCATCCTGTCCCACTTCGTAATATTTTCTTTTTCTCTCCTATTTCTATCCAACTGAACTTCTTTCCACCATATAGCAACATGTCCTTTCAACTTTGTCTTTGCAAATTTCACCTTCTTCGGATCTTCAATTTCTTCATACTCAAAGTATTCTTCCATGTCATTTATCCAGTCAATCAGCTCTTTAGGGTTCAAATTACCAGTATAATTAGGTACATCCACTCTAGGTATTTTCCCTATCTTTGAAATAGCTCGCAACATCTTGACTTGATTTGATTCTTCTTCTTCATCACCTCCTAGGGTTTCGCTAATTTGTTCAATAGATTGAAATTCTTCTTCATCATCACTTTGAACATTAGGTCTTGGTGTCAATCCTCTTTGCCTATCTTTCTCAACAACTTCCAATTGAATTCTCATTATTTTCATCATTTCCATCATCTCATCCATTCTACTAGCCATTGTTCCAACATCAGTAACTCTCCTCGATGGCATTCTTCCTAGGATCAAGTGCAAACTGCCTCAAGTTCAGTGATCAGGCTACAAGGTGACAACAGCCTCACAATCGGTGATCGGTTGTGACACAAGTAACTTGCCTCAATTTAGAAATCTATCCACAACAAGATCTTACAGAATTCCCTCGCCAACTTTGCTCAATTCGCTCCCAAAGATTCAAACTTTTTCTCTGATACCACTTGGTGCAGTCACGGTAGGAGGGTTCATAGAATGAACTGTCAAAATCATGCAGCAAGATTAAACACAATAGAAACAACTCAAAGATATAAAACAAATGTAGATTCATTTATTCAGTATATCATAGAAATCAAATACAGATCGACCGGCAACATGCGGGCTTACAATTGGGCTCACAGGCTTGATTATGGAATATCAGAATACACAGGATATGGCTTTGAAGCTCCTTTTTCAAGAATCCAAACTAAGAATTGTGAATCAATCATTAACTACTTTCCTAGGGATCTATTACATACTTACATATCATCTCCAGATCACAAGATTCCTCTGTGTCGGCCAAGGAAGATCACAAACTCCAATGAAGAGTTGTAACATGTGTACACGGATAGGTCAGACCTAATCATGAAGAGTTCCTCCACAAATGAATGGAATGATGTATGGATCTTGGGGAAGGTTGGCCATGAACCAAATATCATTGAATGATGTGTCATTAGGCTCCATAAGTTGAGAAATGCTATGCAAGTCTTCTCCTTTAGCTGATTATCAGAGATTGTCAGGATGCTCTGTTATGAGAAAACGGTCAATTCTTCTGATAGAGATAAATTTCTGATAACTGATTCAAATACTCTAAATTCTGGATATGATGTAGATGAATGAATCTAGATGCTAATTCCAGCTCTGCAAGGTCTAAAATGCAACTGTGGTAGAATGCGGACCAAACTACATAAACTACTTCTGACTGAATTGGAAAATGAAAGAAAACAAACTGAACTGCAAACAAACTGAAATGCAAATGTTTTTGGTTGATGCAAGATTGTTCTTGAACCAGGGATGCTCCTGCATCACAAAAGCATGTGACCATACACCTTACACCATCCACTTTACCTCCACTACTTCCAACTCCCAATATCCCTCCATCCACTTTACCTCCACTTATCCCAATGCCTAATATCCCTATCATCCAATCCCTTTATGCATTTATCCAAAAATCACTTTTAATCCTTCTATCCATAAGTCCTCTAAAATTCCTAGTCATGACCAACAAATGCACACATCATCTAAACATGAAGCTTCCACCAATCGCAAGGGATTCAAATATAAAAATTTGGATGCCTCTACTCATAAATCTAAACATCCTAAGGATCCTCATGCCTTAGGACATCAATGCAAAAAGTCAAAGCAAAGTACATTCAAAAAGCTACCTAAGCCCATACCTTCACAAGAAAAGGTCAAAACTAAAATGTTTTGGGTCCCTAAGAGAAAAGAAGCCAAGTCAAATGAAGCATCCACATCTCAAAAATCCCAACAATCCTCTTCCATCCAATCCATCCAAAAATCCCATTCCATTCAAAAATCTCAAATTCCTCCATCCCACAAGCAAAGCAAAAGTCATAAAAATCCTAAGTCTATGTGGGTACCTAAATTCCTACATCTACCATCCCCTAAGCAAATATCTCCATTGCTTCCTACACCACCTTCAAATCAAAAGCTTCAATGTTTATCGCGGTGTGTGCAGTCATTGGTCATGGTTCCCTTCCATTCCACAACATTTCCATATACCTCCATCTCCCCATCCTTCATCTATTATCCTACATATCTCCCCCTTCCATCCTTTCATAAACCTTTCATAATCCACTATCTACCTTATCCATTTCCCTCTCACACAATTCCTTACCACCATCTATGAGCATAATGACATTTGGCATGGTCCACGTGTGATGACATCCATCTCTAATGGGACACTATCACCCTTCATGGCACTAGACACTTGAGTCCCTCCTTTCCATATCCACCTATCCCATTCAAAAACCAAAAAAAAGAAAAAAAGAAAAGAAAAAGAAAAGAAAAAATTAAAATAGTAGAGAGAAATCCCTTCGTTCAATGGTGAAAACCACCCTTGGTGACACTTTGGATAAGCACCATGATGAAAACCTAGCAAACATGCATCATGTGTAGGTTGATCTTCTATGTCACCTACACTTGGGGGAACATTGTCTCATCCAACCTATCATTTTGTTGGAGTACTTGACAACACTAAGAGGGGGGGTGAATCAGTGTTGTAGAAAACAAAAAAAGTTTAAACACTTTTCCAAAACTGAAGCAGATGCTGATATAGGCTCTATCAATGCAAGTAATAGTGCATTAAATAAATAAACAATCAAGTATAATTAACAAATTAATCACGCAACAACTGAGACCATAAGACAAAGATTTCAGGAGTGAAAAACCCTCTTGGGGTAGAAAAACCACTCAGTAAAATGCCTCATTGGCTTATTCAAGAATCATGCCTCACTGGCTACAGAAAAATGTCTCACTGACTTTTATCACTACCTTACTGGCAACACAAGCCTCACTGGCAACATAAGCCTCACTAGCAATACATCAGCCTCACTAGCATTACGTCAATGTTTGTCTCACTAACATGACCTTATATCATCTTCAAGAACCAAAGAAAGATATACAATACATAGGGTTTCTTTGTTTCACTATAGCTCAGTTCTTGATTATCTCATTGAATTTGGAGACCTCATGAATCACATAACCAAAATTGTGCACATCAACTTAGAAATGTTTTTGCATTACAACACACTGGTATTGTCTCAATGATAGTGTAAGATACAATATCATCAACACCATATCAAACCGTGTTTACATTACATTCCTTTTTATACTTTCTCACTGCCTTTCTTCTTTTCATGAAACAATTTGAATCTGTAACTGAAACATTCCAATTGTCTCTGACAATTTTCAACTGCAAGAATAACTATCAAAAGAGAGTGGTTGAATAGACCCATTTACAAGAACTTGAGTTTGTAAAGACCCTTGCAGAATGTCTTTGAAACTATTACAATAATAAATCTTTAACCATAGTAATTCACATAATTTTCAATCTATTTAATGCAACAAGGAATGCCTTTATCAAACTGTAGTTACCAAACCTTACCCATATCAAAGATAGAACAAAATAACATCAAACTTCCTTCGACATTCTTTCAAGAAACCCTAGTGTTGAAGCATAAGAGTGAATCCTTCAAACCCTAACCATGAGTTTATCAAAAGTTTGCAAACCCTTTGCCATTGTTTAGAAATTGTTTTTCCATTCATAAAGCTTAACTGTTCTTCAACAAATAAGATAAATAGTATATGAAATGACAACCACAACTACCTTCAACTTATAACTGCAACCCAAGCTTAAATAAGAATAACTTTGAATATATGTGACAGAGAGACCTCTCGAGTCAAAGAAACTTCAAGTTTCAAACCAACAAAGTAAGATATGCTATTAAGACTGTCAAGATACCGCCAACCAAGAAATCACAAGGACACAACAAAAAAAATCCCTTAAAACAAAAGCTTCAATAGAAGAAATTTCATCTTAATAACCGAGCTCAACCATGAAGTCGACTAAAACTGTCACAAAGTGAAATGACTTTTTATGCAGAGAATTTATAAGTGAAACCCATCACAAGAATCAAGCAAGGGAGGAAACCCAAGTCTGTTGACATGTTTAGAAAAAAAAATTGTAATATAAATTTTTCCTCAACTTCAAGCATTCAAACTCAATAGCTTAGAAAACCATGAACTTTCAAATAAAATCACAAAAGAACAATGCCACCTAAGTAGTGCTGACAAAAGAAGACTTTGAGTCTCAAGAAGGAGAGATAACTATTGAGATTCACTTTGCTATAGCTCATTCTAGCTCAGTTTTTCCAAATCCTAAAAATCTTTCAACCATAATGACCAAATCTTGGAAGATTTTGCATAAAAATGTAACCCTAGGTCGAGAGCACGTATATTACAAAGTTAAAATTTACAAAAAGAGCTCTCAAACAATCTTTTCCACTGTATACCTCTCTTGACTATCTGTCCTGGTGTGCCCTAAAGGGCCTGGTGACCATAAGACTGACAACAACAACTTTTACTTTCTGTTCAAGCCCGAAACCTGCGAGGCAGGTTAACAACTTAAGGAGCCCGAAAACATGTTTTGTTTCTTTTTATTTTTGTATAAGACAAATCAAAACCCCTTAAACAAATTTGTGCCTTTTACTCACTTTAGAGTTAGAAATGATAATTACCTTCACATATTCTTAACATATTTTAACAATATGAAACCTCCTTAGGATATAAGAGATGGTTAAGGAATGACCAATGTCATAACAAATAATCTAACCCCATGCCTTTGATATCATTGAATAACATTTGATTTGTCTTTAACCATATGAAGATTACCCGTTCAAATGAATGATGTCATAAGTGTTACCTCACCATTTGTATCTTTTTGAAACTAATCATGCCCTTGTTTGCACATTAAATCAAATGCTTTTTTTTTCAACTGCCGTTGCACTTAACACATGACACATCAAATGCCAATGGTAAAAAATGCAACCATATTGCCAATTTTGAGCCCATTGTAATGCCAAGAACCACAAAACCACTGCAATGAGAGAACCAATGCATAGCACACTAACTTGCATCAAATGCTAAGCATGAATACCAACAGTACCTGTCATACCAAGTCAAGCTGTGCCAAGTCACCAATAACAATAACCAAATACCCAATTGTCATGATAGCCAACTGTCATTGTGCCACACACACCTAAGAGTTTGTGTATTTGTCATCAAGGACAACAACCTGAGGGGGCAACACATTTTCCATCCCATCATACCATTTCCTATCCTATCTTACCATCCTTAGCCATCATATACATATACCTATCATATTGAATCCATTCATCCTCCCTTTTTCCTTTTGATCTTGATAAAGATATGGGGGAAAAATGTTGACAAATTCTTTGGATATCTCTTGATATACCTCATCCCTTCCAAACGATCCTATCATTGTCCTATTATCATAAGCTTTGTCATGCCAAATACTAAGTATTACACCTAGAATGGGGCATGTTACTCCTATGCGACATAGTCTTTGGAGATCACATCCTTGCTCTCTTACGCATACATCTATTCCATTTGCTATCACCCATCCTTCTATCCATTCATCCAATCCCATCCTACCTCCATCCTTGCACTTAGACTTGGTTCTCCCTTGTCATTGGTATCTAGCACAAAGGCTATCTAAATTGTCATCCAATGTCATCCCAAAACATTTCAAAACTCAAAAAAATCAAAACATTTCAAAACACAAAAAAATCAAAACATTTTCAAAATCCAAAAAAATCAAAACATCCAAAAATACAAAAACATCAAATATTCTCAAAAATCCAAAAAACATCAAATATTCCCAAAAATACAAAAAAATAAATATTCTCAAAATACAAAAAAATCAAATAGTGAATCAAAAATCCAAGCAATAAAATCAATCATTTCATCAAATCAATTCAAATAAATTCTTCCAATCAATTCAATTCATCAAATCAAAATCATCAATTCAATTTCTCAAGTCAATTCATGATTCATCCAATCCAATCAATCTCTCACATCAATTCTCAAATCATCATTATCAAAATCAATCAAATCAAAATTACAAGCAATAATCCAAATGCAAGTCAATCAATCTTGTCAAATTATCCAATCACATCAAGGGTCTTGATCCTAGCCTTGTAAACCAAATCAATCATTAATCAAATCCTGGTGTTGATTCACATGGCCAACAACACTAGTGTCAATCAATCAATCAATTGTCTTATACAGGATGTTACATCATTGAAACCAGTCTAGGCGTCTTATACGATATGTTTCATTTCCTGAAACCAGACACTATCATTATCAATCAACCAATCAATCAATCAATCATTGGTTTACAGCTTGACATGGGCAATACCTTGTTTGTTTTTATATCATTTGTGCATGCTTGCTTGCGTGTGTTATCATTTCATCTTGCATTTGTATCACATCCCTATCTTTCTAGCTAATATTCGTATCTTGTGTATGTTGGAATAACTTTTTGCATTATCCTTTGCATCTAAGGTCATATCATACCTTTTGTGCATTAGGACTTTAATGCTCTAAGTTTTCTTCCTCATATTCTAGACAAGATTGTATTATGCTGGGTGCACAAGGCACATCGTCACCTTGGTCCTTATACCTTGGTGCATAACGTCTAGTGCTATATCAAACTTCATGGTTGCTCACTTTCATTGTAGCATAACGTATCATTCATTTCTTCTATCCATTCCCTTATCTTTCTTCTTTGACAAATCCCTTTCATTTTGAGAGCCTACTCGTGTTTGTCTAACCTTCTTATCCTATCAAGGGGGCATCATCATCCTATCTTTACATCATCATCCTTTTCCTCTATCCACACCTTATCTTATTTGAAATGATGTTACTTCTCTTAGTCACAATATCATCTCAAAGAGGGGCAAAATATAGACACTTAAAATTGTCCATGTCTTGCAACATCACCATTGTGGATACATTACTAGAGACATCATATGACATTTTGTCCTAATCCCACTCCTAATCCCATTTATCCCATTAGCCAATTAATTAAATAAATTATATTTATTTAATTAATTTCCCTTCTCCCATTTTCCAACTAATTCAAATAAAATATTTGAATTTGTCCTCACCTTTCACCTCATTGCAACACATGTCACATACTACATTTTCTATTTAATGCCTTCACATGTTCAACTAATTTAAATAATCTTTTATTTAAATTAGGCCAACCCTATTCCTATCTGCACACTTGTCACATGACTACAACTCCTTGTGGAGTGGGAAACCCTATTCAATCTCAACTGTCCACATCGTTCAAATCAACTTTCAATCATAGCCCTTCATTCAAATCACTCATTTCCTATAAATCAACCCTCACCCAAGCCATTTGGGGAATCCATTCTGCAAGTAGCTTCATGCTGTCAAATTTCCTCTAGAATCATCCATCATTCCTCTTTCATTCCATTGTTATGCTATTGAAATAGTGAGCAATCAACATTCATCCTTCGATATTTTGCATTCCTATGCAAGATTGAGAAGAGAAATGGAGGAGAGCCAAGCTTAGCATAGAGATTTGGTTTTAGTTTGCTTTGTCATTTGGATTTATATGTCTATCTTATTCTCCATTGTGCTGTTACGGTTTAATGATTGTTGTTTGTGATTCATAGCTCTGATTTTTCCCCTAATTCATCTTCAACCAACCAAATTAAAACATCACCGTTGATCTTAATCTCTTCAATCAGACATATAATATAATATATAAAATAATTATATTATATAATATATAATAATAATATAATATAATATAATATAATATTATTATATATATTATATTATAATAATAATAATTATATATATTATATAATATAATATAATTATTATATATATTATATTATATATTATGTATTCCAAGGTAGTAAGATCGAAGGTGGTGTTTTAAGGTGCTCAACTAATAAAGACCTGACGGTCCAGCACATCGCGGAGCTTCAAAGTGTTGGTCCTTCATTTGAGGTTGTGATATGGCCCTAACATGCGATGACTGTTGATTCAAGGACCAAGGTCTGATCTTGATTAGAATAAGGTGTTAATCTAATTAGGGTTATGGTTATGTTTATACTTTATAAATCTCACGTTACATTTAATGTTTTATTTATGCACCAAATTATGGTTATACTTATGGTTCCGGTTCCATGTACGGTTAGGGTTATAGTCACGATTTAAATTAGTGTAACTCAGTTAGCATATTTATCTATAAATATATTTTTTTCTTATACGCATTTTGTTCTAGTGTTGATCCAAAACAACTCAAATATTACGTTGCCAATTATAAATTTCATAATTCATAAGGAACATATATGCTTTTCTTTTAAACAAATATTCATGTTAGATTTATTCTTTCTTCCAATAAATTAATACTACTATTCGTGAC
Source organism: Cunninghamia lanceolata (assembly GCA_027924645.1). Classification (NCBI taxonomy): domain Eukaryota; kingdom Viridiplantae; phylum Streptophyta; class Pinopsida; order Cupressales; family Cupressaceae; genus Cunninghamia; species Cunninghamia lanceolata. Next base: position 388,800 of record BSBN01000141.1, on the reverse strand, counting down.
ACAACAAGATCTTGACACGTAGCATCATTAGAGGGAACCGCCCTTGATGCCGTCATCAGAATATTCACAACAAATGATAACATGCCACATGTCAAGAAAGTACCTTTGGTGGGATCATGGAATTCCTACTATGACCAAAGGGACACATGACACATTATCACACCATCATGGCTTAAAGCAAGGTTGCAATGAGGCAAATCCTCGCGACAAGACAATAGATGACTGCCACATGTCAGGAGGCCTGAAGGGGATACACCCGATAAACATATATCAAAATAATATTAAAATAGATCGGGGGGCGATTAAAAACAAGGACCCATAGGGGACATGTGGTGTCTTTGTGTACTGTTGCAACTTCAGAAAAATAGGCTTAAATGGAGGTTGCGATGCCGGCAATGAAATCAAAAAATAACATATGGCCAATGACCCAACAAGTGAGCAAACATTGTTTATAAAATATTCAAATTCAAAAATAAACGTTAATGTATTAGTCTGGTGAATAAAGTAAAGGGGCTCGAGACCGATAACTTAGAACAAAGGGGTTAGTAACTTGACGACCACTAAGGGGATAAAAGGATGACTTATGCTAGTGAAACTGGCTACATAGGTCAATGATCAATTAGAAGGATAAAACCTAAACCCCTTAGACAACACCAACCATAGTGTTTTAACTTGGGGATTTTGTAAAGTGAAAAGTGATAACATTAAAACCCTAAAATTTTGAATTGACCTAACACATCCATTTATCTTTTCCCTTTTTATACATCGCTAGACATTTCCATTGAACTCATTTATCTTTGCCATGTAATGAATGTTATTTAATATTGAAAATTTGAACCATTTATATACATTGTCATTGAACTCATGTCAAACCATAATTACTTCTATATTTTTTATTAACATCACCATCAAAAAAATTAGGGAATTACATCATATATGAACATCTAACCAATCTCAAAGTTCCAAACAACAATGAACACTTAATGCAGAGAAGAGACCAAGAATCAAGACATTCAATTAACATCATACTCTATTATCTAGTTACATATAAAACTTTTATCCTTCGACCTTGAATCCTTGCTTTGGTCCTCCAAAATATTTTTGTTTCCTCTTTTTTGATGATACTTAATGAATATTCCATTGGAGTCCATAACTATCCTATTAACAGGGAATGTATGCATTACAACTTCAATTATGTAGTCATTCACAATGTCAATAAATGATTTTCCATAGAACCTTGCATTATATGTACAAGAAACCACTAGGTATGGGTAAAAATAAGGATAGTAAAGGAGAATTAAATTGATCTTCTCCAAGTCACTATCAATTGAGTTGCAATACCAATTCCATGCATCCATTCAAATTTCTAATTTCTCATACATGCATGCATGTATGGGAGATTCTTGACACGATTTAAAAAAATAACAGAAAAAAAAATTGTCACAATGACCGAAAAATTGTTGCAATCTCGAAGGTGGCCATGCAAGCTTGCAGTAACTTGGTGTAGACCTCTATGGCTTCAGGAAACTGAGACACGTAGGGATGGAGGTGGTTTGAGAAAACCGTTATCGTCGCAGAAAGATTCGTTCGAAAAGTTTTTGAAGATTTCAAAGGCTTCGGCGGAGGTTAGCAAATTCCTTTCGAAACCCTAGTGAAAGACTTTTTGGTGAAAACAAGCGAAATGGGTACCAGTCCTTCTTTCAGAAAAGAAAGCACGTTGCAAACCCCAGAGCTAGACAAAGACGAGCTAGATATGGGCAAAATCATGGGTTTTTGTCATATTGATGGAGTAATTCGCGTGATAAGGGTTTTGATTTGATGGTATCTTCAGATCTAAGGGCTCAATAGATCTTGATCAAAAAGTTGGAGATTAAAAATCAAACAACAAGTTCCAATCAAGATGTTTCTTTCAAAGTCAATATTTCAGATGATTTGGTAAATCCTCATATTCAAGATTTACGCTCGAAGGTGCTCATTGGTAAGATTTGGAAGTTTGACAAGGTTTGTGAATCCTTCTTTCTCTGGGTGAATTCTAATTGGAAAGGTGTTTCAGATGTTTTTTGGTTAGATAAGGATCAAGGTGTCTTTATGGTTATTTTTCATTTGTAGTCAAACCGTGATTTAATTTTGAAGGAGAAAATTTGGTTTTTCTGAGGAAAAGGACTTTGTTTATTAGAGTGGGAACCTAATCTTGACATTTCTAATATTAATTTGAATCTTATTCCTTTTTGGGTTTCTCTGGTACACCTCCCTTTTGAGTATAGAGATTTGAATATTATTAAAATGTTAGCCAACAAAATGGGTTTTTTTCTTAAGCACGATGTGGAGAGTTTTAATAACCCAGAATGCCTAGTGCATTTCTGTTTGCTGTTGAAAACTACATTTCAAATCCCCAGTTTTGTTGTGTTAAAAACTTCAAGAGGTCTTTGGACGCAGAGTATAGTTCTTGAGAATCCTTGTGAAGATGATTTGCCTTGTAGGGATTGGGAAAAATCTGTGATGGTAGAAAAAGGCACCTCTAAACAATTTGGAGGATGAAAGTAATGTTGAAAACCTTTCTAGGGAAGTTTCTCCAAATGTGGATCCCTTTCTGGTGTCGCAACAATCTCCTCAGGTGGTTTCTTCTATTCAAAAGGAGGTTGTCTTAGCTAAGGAATCTGATGAAGTGCTGTCATTTAATAATTTGGTATCTTCACCTTTAAATAATGTTGCATTAGAAGTAATTTCTCCTCTGAATATTGATAATCCTGACATCTTGGATAATGCTATTTTTGAATTTCCACCTCCTAGTAAGCCTGGAAATGTTTTTCAGGCAACCTTAGAAGTTAACATCTGTAATAAGGAGTGCATAGAAAATTTAGATTTGGAAACCTCCTTTGCTGATTTTCCTTTTGCAGAGGCAGGTAAAATGGTTTCTGAAATGATTTTAAAGGCAAGTTTAGACCTTATAGAAGAAATTGCAGATGAAGTAATGTCTGAAAATACTTTGAATATTGAGGGGGTGGTTAAGGAAAATGATGTGTTTGAGAATACAGGAGAAAAATTTGATAATGCTAAAACTTATGCTATAGCCCAGATGCCAAGTCAATTAGTGAATGCTATTAGTAGTCCTTCTTCAAAAAGAGGGAAAAAAACTAAATCTTTTAAAACTCAGGAGGAAATTAAAGTTGGGATTCAGGCTACCATTGATACTTGTCTTCGATTGGGGAGAGTTAGAAGCTCTCCTCGAGGACAATGAAGATCTTATCTTGGAATGTTAGGGGCATTAATGCCCCTAACAAGAGACGCTTAATTAATCGTTAAATTGATATGTTAAATATGGATGTTATTTTACTTCAGGAGACTAAACTTTCTAAATTACAGGCATATATTATCTTTCCAAAATGGTTTAAGTGGCATTTTTGGCATTTACTAGCTGAGGGTGCGTCTGGGGGTATGGTAGTTTTGTGGAATTCAAAGGTTTGTTCTATTGAAGAAATTTGTTCCATTCCTAATCTTATGTTAGTGAGGGTCATGTGTGGTAGTTCTGTGTTTTGGCTTTTCAATATTTATGGTCCCACTTCCACTTGTAATAAAAAAGCCTTGTGGGATCTTATTTCTACAATTTTGGTAAATTTGAAAGAGGAAAGAGGAGAAAGTGTTATTGGGCGGAGATTTTAATGCAATCTGTTGTGATAGTGAAAAGAAAGGAGGTATTCCCCCCCCTTTGAAAGTTATGGAAGATTTTAATGACTTTATTTCAGACAACTCATTGCTTGATAGCCCTTCTGCTAATGGAGTTTTTACCTGGACTAATCATCAAAATGGTTTCTTAATGATAGCAGAAAAGTTGGATAGATTTTTGTTTTCTCCAGAATGGTGTGTGGATAACTCTATCTCTTCCAAAACTATTCTTCCTTTTTTAGGATCTGATCATTTCCCTATTAGTTTAGCCATTGAACCAAAAGTGGCAGTCATTAGAAGAAGTCTTTTCAAATTTGAAGCTATGTGGTTCAGAGATTCCAATTTCTTGGCTAATTTGGAATTCTGGTGGAGAAATTCTCCTTTTGTGTCTGGTTCTAGACTTTTTTAGTTAAATAGGAAACTTAAATTTATTAGGGAAAAAATTTGAGAGTGGAATAAGAATGCTTTTGGCAATATTTTCATTAAAAAGCATCTTATTCAAAAGCAGTTGGTAGCTCTTAATGAACAAATTATTCAACATGGTTTATGTCAGTCTTCTTTTGAGAATGTTAATCTTTTACAATCTGAACTCCAAGAGGTGTTAGCTAGGGAAAAAATTTATTGGTAGCAAAAATCTAGAGAAACTTGGTTAAGGGAAGGGGATAGAAATACAAAATTTTTTCATACCTCTACTATGGTAAGGAGACATAGGAATTCCATTAGTTCTATTAAAGATGGTTCTGGTCAAATTTTGCAAGATTCAGATGAAATTCTTAAGGAAAGTGTAGAATTTTTTAGTAAACTTCTTTCTAAGGGAGATTCCATTGAACCTTCTTTGGACATGGATGAGGTCATTCAACATGTCCCTACCTTGATTAATCAAGATGATAATAAGGATCTCATGAAGGAGTTCACTCAGGAAGAAGTAAGAACTGTGGTGTTTTCTCTTGATCCGGATAAAGCACTTGGACCAGATGGTTTTACTCCTTTTTTCTTTCAAAAATGTTGGAACTTTATTGGTTCAGAGGTTTGGTTGGCTTTAGAAGAAGCCCGCAGAAACATAACAGTTTTGAAGGAAATAAATTCTACATTCATTGCTCTAATTCCTAAAGTAGCTGTCCCTATGTAATACTTTATATAAGATTATTACCAAGGCAATCTCTTTGAGATTAGCCCCTTTCATCCCGAAAATAATCTCAGAAGAGCAAGGGGGGTTTGTTTCGGGTAAAGAAACAGTAGAGGGAGCCCTTTTGGCTCATGAGGTTTTACATTCTATTCAGGAACATAAGATTCCAGCAATGTTGGTTAAGTTAGATATGCTAAAAGCCTATGATAGAGTTTCCTGGGCCTTTCTTATGAGGATTTTGGGAAAATTTAGCTTTTCAAATAAATGGTGCAAATGGGTTTTTTCATGTCTTTCTCGTGCAAGTTTTGCAGTTCTTGTTAATGGGTCTCTTGAATTTTTCAAGTCATCTCAAGGTTTAAGGCAAGGGGACCCTTTGTCACCTTTTTTGTTCATTATTGTGGTTGAAGGGCTTAGTCGAATGATTCTTTCTCATTGTTCCCTGGGCAACTGGAAAGGGGTGTCAATTCCTAGAGTTCCTTTTTCTATCTCTCATACTTTATTTGCAGATGATACATTGTTGTTTGGTACTCCTATTTCAGAAGTTAAGATTATAAAGAGAGTTTTGACTATTTACTGCTCAGCTTTAGGTCAGAAAGTAAATCAAGAAAAATCTAAAGTCTTTTTCTTTCATACTAGTCCTTTTGTGCAGAAGAGGATTGCTTGTAATTTGGGTTTTAAGATAGAGGTTCTCCCTTCTAAGTATCTTGGTATTCCTCTCTTTTCTGGAAATTCCAAGAATTTTTTTTGGAAGAATATGATTTTGAGTGTGCAAAGGAAAATAGCAAATTGGAAAGGAAAATGGTTGACCTTGGCTGGGAAAATTCTTTTGATTAAGACAGTTTTGTCGGCTGTGCCAATTTATATGTTGTCAGTTCTAAAGATGCCTAAAGGTATTATTTTTGATTTGAATAGTATTTTCAAAAATTTTTTATGGAATGGTCCAAAAATTGAAGGGAAAAAAATTCCTTTGGTTTCTTTGGAAAATAAATGTTGTCCAAAACAATTTGGTGGCATTGGTATTCATAACATGGAAACAAAGAACAAGGCTTTAGGGGCAAAATTAGCCTGGCGACTTTATGATAATTCTCAAGCTAAATGGTGCAAATTAATGAGAGCAAAATATTTGGATAATGATTCTCCTGAAAGAATTTTTATAGTGCTTAATCCCCCTTCAGGTTCTAAGATTTGGAACTTCATTACTGATTGTAGAAATGTTATTTCCCCTTACCTCTCTTGGGTAATTCATGATGGTTGTTCTGCTTTGTTTTGGGATGATGCATGGAATAGTCATCCACCATTATCTCAATTAGAAGGTTTGCTGGAGGCTAGGGAAATACTTAGTCATCTATGGGGGACTAAAGTTAGAGATTATATTGTTTCAGATTCTAATTCCTCATCTATTTTTGGAAATAGATGGAGAGATTTTTCTGATATTCCCTTTCCAATTGAGCAAAAGGAATTATTAAAGAATGCTCTTAAGTTACGCAAGGTCTTTTTGTCAGATAATCAAGATGAATTAATATGGTTGCCTTCTAAGCCTGGAAAGTATTCAGTCAAACAGGGTTATCAAAGTATTTTGGATAGAGATATGGAAGCTACTAGAGATTGGCCTTTCAATCTTTGTTGGGGTAATTCCTGTCTTCCCAAGGCTGGAGCTTTTGCTTGGCTAGCTTTGAAGAATAGGATTCTTACTAGTGACAGATTGGTTAAACTTGGGATTACTCATCCTTTCAATTGCCCTCTTTGTGAGGAGCAGGAAGAAGATGTTAATCATTTACTTCTCAGATGTTCTTTCTCCTTCCAAGTTTGGATTTTGATTTGTGCTAAGCTGGAATGGATGGGTCCTCTTCCCAATTCAGTTCTCCAATTATTTCAAAGCTGGCCTATTCTTTATAAGGATTCTACTTTTTCTGCAGTTTGGTTGGTCTCCCCTAGTATTGTGGTTTGGAACTTATGGCTTGAAAGAAATGCTAGGATTTTCAGAAAGGTAAAATCTTCTGTAGAACAAGTCTTTGCTAAGTTTGAAAAATCAATTTTAGAGACAGTGACCTCTCATCTTCTTTTGAAAAGTAAGGGTTCTTTAGTGTTTTCCAGTTGGGATGCAAAGATCTTGAATAATTGGAAGTTGTTATGTGTGCCTAACTCCAATTGTTTTGTTCAAAGTAAGAAAGTTGATCAAAAATCCATTACATGGTTGCCACCATGTCAAGATTTTGTTAACTTGAATTTTGATGGTGCCAGTTGAGGTAATCTGGGGCTTGTAGGTGTAAGTTGTGTTTTAAGGAATTGTGCAGGAGAGGTTCTTAAAACTCTCTCTCTAAAATTGGGTCACTGCACTAATAATGAAGCAAAAGCCCTTGCCTTAATTGCGGGTTTAGAAATGGCTCTCAATATCCATATTAAGAATATTGTTATTGAAGGAGATTCTTTGATTATTATTAATGCTATTAAAATTAGATCTTCACCTTCCTAGAAGCTTAATTATTTCATTCAGAAGGCAGTCAATATGCTAGATTTATTTGACTCTTTTCAAATCCTTCATACTTTTAGAGAAGGAAATAAATTAGCTGATTTACTGTCGAATGCAGCTTGTGATCAGAGAGAGGAGTTAGTTGAATGGAATCATATGTCAATTCTTTAGCTGAATGGTAGCTTGGATGTTATTAAGGAAGACAACCAGGTTTGTGTAAGGAGGTAGTGATTGTAAGGTCTTAGAACGGGTTATTGGTGCATCGGCCAAGGTGTTGAAAGATCTCATCGATAATAGTTTGTCTCATCAAAGCTTGAATGTGTTATGTTGTGTTGATATTGAGAAAATAGTGTTATCAACGTTTCAGGGTGATGTGAGGCTGAGTTTCACCGATGGTTGTGAGTTGGACCATCGTCAGGGTTTCGGCCACGGGATTGAGAGATCTGCCAATAGTGTTGTGTTACACCAAAGGCTAAAACCTCATCCTTCGGTGTGACTTCTACTCTCGGTGTGGCTTTTAAAACTTTGGCCGATCTCCGATGCCCTTCTTTATCGGTCCAACTCTTCACCTTCGGTGGAACTTCTTCTTAAGTCCCCGCGATACATCGATGACATTACACTTTTGTTTCGGTGTGATCACCTCTTCGGCGGAATTTGTTTTGAGATAGACTGATGCACCGATAGTCTCTTCCCGCTCTTCTTCGGTGAGACTGCTGAATTTTGGTGGAATTTGTTTTTGGGTTCTGGCGATACGTCGATACATGCCTTTGGTGAGATAAAATCTATCTTACTCTGATGCGCTAACTCCTCTATTTGATCACAAGCCCTAGTTTTTCTTATCGGTGAGATTCGTTTCATCGGCGTGTTCAACCTTTTTTTTGCCGATAGGCCGATGCTATAGCATGTTATCGCTAAGACTTAAATCAAAGTCTCTCCGATAGTTTTTGTATCGGCATAGGTTTTAATTATCGGTGACCTCAAAAATAGTTACCCCGAAGCCTTTTGTTTCATCGATCAACATTATTTTTATTATCGGTAAAGTTTTCTTTTTGTCGGTGAACTTTTTCTTGTGGACCCGATGCTTTGATACTTCCAAACTGTCTATTGGTGGAACTTTGTGCCATTAGTGTTGTGTTACATTGAAGGCTATAACTTCTTCTTCCTTCGGTGTGACTTCAATTCTCGGTGAGGCTTTTAAAACTTTGGCCGATATGCTGATTAGTCTTATTTGTTTTCAATGTCGGTGTGACTCTGCTCTGTCGGTGGAACTTTGCGTCCTCGGTGAGACTCTTCTCTGTGTTGCACCGATACGGTGATGGTTACTCTCTAACTTCAGTGAGATCCAAACTAAAGACTATCTGATAGTTACTTTATGATCGTTCACTTGGCGGAATATTTTTGTCATTTTAATGGTGAATTTGAAAGTTCTTTTGTTTCTAGCAACGGAAGGGAAGTGCTTCTGTTTCCTTGTTTTCATTTACATCTATTAGTTGGTTTCTCTATTTTTTTTCTAACGCTATGGTTTTAGTGCAGAATGCAGATATTGTGAGATTTTAGTATGACTTGCATGCAGGTTTAGTACAGGCTTCGAGTTTGAAGCCAAAGTCAGGGAAATGTTTCATGATTTGTTCCTTCTGCTACTTTTCCAACTTCCTCCTCCTCCTCAATTTGGCATAGATGTGGAATAAGTCTGACAGGGACCTGCTGTTTTGGTCTGCCTCTAATAGGCCTTTGTAATGTAATTGAAATTTGCTTTAGACTTTTGGTGGCAAATAGGGAGAATGTTTGGTTCATGGCACTATTACCTATTGTATTTGCCATAAATTTTTTTTTTGTATTATAGATAGGATGTAGATGTAGTTAGGTTTTTTCAAGGCTATAACCAGAGGTTTTCTTCCCCTAGTTCTTTCCTGCTGGTATGCCCTTTCTGAACCAGGTTTTTGTAAATTTCATTATTATATTTCAATAAAATGTTCAGTGGCTTTGCCACTTTTTCTTAAAAAAAAAAAATTCTTGACACGATTTGTTCCACTTGACTAAGGCTTTTATTTATTCATTTTGAGAACTACAAAGCAATAATATCCTGCATAGCCACGTATAAATGAAATTTTATATCATACTATTCTACATCTGTGAACTCTATCTCACAATTAAATTCAAAATCATCAATGACCATAAAAATGTACTTGATAACTTCCTTTCTTCGCATAGCTATTGTAATGAAAGCCATTACTTTTAACTTTTATAGTTTACCGAGAAGAATGGATAATTAGTAATGAAAAGCAACTCCATTTAATTGACTCCATTGTCACCTGGAATGTAATCATTAATAAACTAAATTCATATTGGCTAATCTAGGTGGTTTCTCACTTGCCATTAATGAACTCAATTGACATTGGCTAATCTAGCCAGTTTGTTGCTTAACCTTAAAAGTAAGTGCATTCAGTCTTATCAATCGTATGATTCTAATTAATGATAAAGGTACTGCAAGTGCAGTCAGTCCTATCAATTGTGTGACACTATTTCAAATTAATCCCAATTGAGATCACAATTAACTCATCATATAATGGAAATGAATGTTGGCACCAGGTGTGACTGTTAGGTGGCGTGCAATGTGGTTATTGTACATTTTCACACGCAACACAATAAATATAGCCCTAAGCCTCTTCTATAAGTTTATTAGGCATCTTCCTTCTTTTTTGGTTGTTTTTGTGAATCTGTTTTCATAATTTCCTAGCGAATTGCTATCATTGAGATTCAAGATGAGTCATTTGATCTCTTGCTGTGTTTCTCTCTTGCCTTGCAAGTGGGAAATAGATGATTTGGATAGATTTGATGAGAAAAAACTAGGGAAGGTGTTTTTGACTGACTCCCCTTGGTTGACAATGTTGTCCGGGACATTATTGGCTATTCAGTGACATCATCTAAATTTAATGAACCTACTCGATGATCCATGTCTAGTGAAGATGATTGGGAAGGTAATGATTCAAGAATCACTTATCCCTGGGGATAAGCTTGATTTAGCTTTAAATGATTACAATTGTGATGTCGAACCATGGGATAAGGCTTGAATTTTCCCTTTATATTTGTTCCCTGGAATTTTCAGCTACAGCTAAGTTCACATTCTTAAGGAGGGAAGGAGGGAAATTGTTAGAGGCTCATTGGAGAACTTTAACATGGCCCTTATTATACATAATGATTTATTTGACCATTACTTAAGGAGGGCAAGGTTTATTGTCTATGCTACAGATTTTCTTCTTCACGTGGTGGCTGTTAGAAGACAAATCAATAGTGGCCACTAACAACTTTATTTTTCAGTTTTTGAAAATTTAAACTATTTTGAATTTTCTCTTTTCTACGTACACCTTTATCCAAGGTTCATGTTAGGGCACCTTGGATTAGGGCTATGTACAAAATCCTCTATAGACTGTAAACTCTTTTGTTTAATATAATAATATAATATGGGTTATCGATGTAGATTACAATTGTTGTCAATATTTTAATTTTTGTCTTATTTTCTATCATTTTCGTTAATAACATAATTTTTGAACTTTTATTATTTATGGTTAGATCCATTGGTTGATTCTAGAAGTATTATAATTCAGAATATATGTAAAAAATAAGTTTAATAGAAATCATTCCTTGAATCCTTTGTTGACACTTGTCTCTATTCCGGAGACTTAATGCACAAATCTGGGTGATTCATAACTGCGACCCGGAATAGAACTTATGCATGTCTACAACTTTAATTAATGCAGGCGGCAACACTAAAATCATATTATAAATTCTCAATTGTTGATTTATTAATATAATATTATGTAATATGAAATCTATAATTATATAATATATTATAGTTACATTGCTAATTTAAAGTTTTTGAAATGTATATTAATATTAAGAACTTCTTTTCACTAACAAATGTATGTTAATATTGACCAATAGGCTGTAGTAACCCTCATATTAATTTATTAAGTTTTAACACTTATTCACTTAATCCTTCAGAAAATAGATTATCAATGTGTGTAATTAATGAAATTAACAAATTAGAATTAGAATCATCTCTCATTTTATTTAGTCAAAAATAACTATTACAGAAAATTGCCAGTTGACAAAGAAAATTTCCATAAAATCCACCAATGACAATAGAGTTCTGAATTCTGCCTCATATTTTCCTCACTCACAACACAAAGATGACATCCCTTTATAATAAAGGTTACATGGCGAAAGAAGAAGCCCTCGCTGGATGAATATTTCCAGTTGATAGAGAACTGAACACTGTGTATTTCCTTCATATTTTCCTCACAACACAATGAAGAAGAAACCTTTGCTTGACTCTTGAGCCTTGGCCCCTGGAGTGGCAGGAATATGTGGATGAAATTGGGAATAATGCTATGGCTTTTGTCCAAATTTAAGAAGAAAGGCTAACATGGTGAAATAAGAAACCTTATGGAGTCTGGTCTATGTGGACGGAAGCCGCAACAATCATCATACTAAGCTGGCTGCCAGACACACGAACTAATGGATTGTGAGAGACCACTCTCCAAAATCTATCACTAGGCTGCTAGACACATGCATGAATGGATTGGGAGAGCACACTAACCACAACCCATCACATAGATGCAAGATAAACTATCATACAACGCTGCTAGACGCATTTTTCTGTGGAGCCAAGACACTTTCCAACTGCACTCAAAGAAGAAAGTTGCCAGAAGTCACCATTCTCCTTCCACTTTATTGTCCAAATAATTGGTTGTTATCTTACCAGATCCTCCAATGTCATACATGGAGTTCCCATGACTCATGTTTTTTCATCTTACAAGAACTAGATCCTTCAAGGTAAGGATAACAACCTAACTGTGTAACCATTCTAACTACTTCCTTTGGTGAAAAAGACTAAATTCTAAGTTCTAACTAAATAATTCCCAAAAATAGCTAACAAGGAACAACCAAAAGTTGAAATTGATTGTTGAAAGCAACGTTCTCCATCCCTTTATAGCCATGACTGCTGGGAATTCAAAAACACATTACCTATTTGTCAGTCTATCTTACTAACCCTGCAAAAGATTCTCTAGATGCCAAAATGTCACTTCATATCATGCTCTGAGAGTGTTTGGGCATCCAATTCAAAAAATCATCATATGGAATTGACATATTACTCGTATGGACTTAACATCTCGCATCAAACATTACCTTGGCTCCCTTTACAAAGCTTGAATTTTGCATCCACTTGATCACCTTGGGTGATTGATGTGACTACTAGAATGTCAGCCATCAGGTCATACCACTTTTCAACGATTAAAAAACTTTAAATATTTAAATTGTCTACTTGTAAATTGCTCCACCGTTTGATGAATAAATGATGAAGGTTGTAGTTCAATTCTGGAAGGTAGATCTCCAACGCTACACATTGCCAACAAAAGCCTCCGGAATCAACCAGGAGCCGTTAGATATTATTAGATCAATGGTTGATATATATATATATATATAATATATAATATATTTATATTTATTATTGTATATAATATGAATTATTTAATATAAAATAAAGGTGGCGGTAGAGCACAAGCCCTCAACTATGACGATGGGCCCACCTGTTAATTTTGCAATGTACATGAAACATTATGATGCAATCATGATGAGCCACATGGCATACAATGAGAAATTTTTTTCAGGAATACTTCCAACACAGTCCACTTGTCTCTATTCTAGAGACTGTATGTAGAAATTTGGGTGTTAGTACTTTGGCCCGAAATATAACTTATGCCATCGATCTACGAGCATCTGACGATAAAAAATTATTAGAATATTATAAGTACATTGATGTAAATTGTAAGTCTAGTCATTCTTTTGAATTTTGTTTTATTAAATTATTATCTATTAATTTTCGTTAACCTGAATCATTCCTTCATTGACATTTGTCTCTGTTCTAGAGACTTTATGTAGCAATTTGGGTGTGTCAAAACTACAACTCAGAATAGAACTAATGCCGTTGATCTGTGATATTGATTATCAATATCCATCAATCTAAATGTAAATATTTTTTAAGCTATAAATTCACCAAGTAAATTAATCATTATAATCTAGCATTTGATATTTTCGCCAGCCACATTATGATTTTTCAAAAACTTGCCAGCACATTTGCCAAATAATTTATTTTATATTTTTGAATATTTATATAGTTTGCCAACGAATTTTTTTGAATACAAGTATGATTCTCCAATGAAATTATTGTTTACCAATTATTCATTAGGATTCGCCACAATTTTATAAAAATGTCTAATAATAGACAAATTCGCCAGCAAAATTAATATTTTTTTCAAAAAAAGGAAAGATTCGCCAGGAAAATTATAGCACTTCGCTAGGATTCGCCAGGATTTTATAGGTTTTTTTAGGGGGGTTCCTTAAAGTTATCCCTGGTTGGAAATTAGATTTGCCACTTTAAATTTAACATTGATTGGAACATATTCTTGCATATTAGTTTGTGATGGTTATGTTTCTAACATTTCACCTCTTTACTTTCATTTTCAATTCCCTAGATGAAGCAGAAGGAGTGCCACAATGGTATCATTTGTTTAATGGGTTCTTTTATATGCAAACAAAATAATGATAGATTGAACTTCAATCCTGAAATGACTTCCATGCTAGAATAGAAGACGTCAACCATGGCATTGAAAATGTAATTGAAATGCTAAAGATTGAACAAGTAAAGGTTTGTGTATTGATATATTGGAGTTTTCAATGCACTAACATTATTATAACTATTTTGTAAAAAATAATACAAAATAATTTCCATGTTCGACAACTATGGTATATCATTTCAACAAGATTGTGATCATATTGTGGGCATCTTACCCTAATAGTTGGGAAGTGTTAATTCTTGTACTTGGTCTTAAATGTTGATGCCCTACCAGAGTTCATTGTTGTCTTCATGAATTTATTTAGCTAATATGGTGTAATTGTTTCCTAATGTAAAGGTAAAAGTAACAAAAAAATGATCGGCTTTGTAATAAGGTTTTATAGTTATCATTATTTGTTTTAGCCATGTTTAACTTAGCTTTGATACCAAAATGTAATACTACTTTTCCGTAGAGGATAAATAAAAAGATTATATATAGTAAAGTTAATTTTGTATGGAAACAGATTTGTTATTATTATCATCTGAGTTTAAAGATTATAAAGTATATCTATAATTTAGAAGAAATGCACTAAAATGCTTTTTTATCAAAACTAATAGGTTTAAGACTTAAGCACATTAAATCCAACACAAATAATATGTATTTACATCCAAAATTATACATATTAATATAATGGAACAGAGAACATCTTTTAGATCATTTAATCAGATTAACTCCAGCTCATTATATAATTTTGAATATCTTTTATCAACAATAAGTTGAGTACTTATCTGAATTAGAGAACTTGGAAAGGCCACTCTCACCCTAGGAAGATTTTAGTGGTCTTGGTCCTCATATCTATGGCACACTCCAAGATGAAATAGGTTTTATTCAGAACATAGCAAGTAAAACACACACAATAGAGCAACCACACAACAAGCCCTAGCCAAGATAATCTTGAGTGTACTCTGTACCCCAAGTTGGACACAATCTCTGTATCCCTCCTGCAATGCCCATAGCCCACCAGGTCACCTTCTTCCTTGAGTGAACTCCATGCTCTTTCCAAGTCTCACATAAATATTTTATATAATCCCTTAAGGGGTGGTTTTCAAACCATCACACCCTTTCACAAAAGTTTTCTTCAGTTTATTTAATAAATACTATTATTCCTCTTTGTAACTAAATAGCAAGTCCACCCTTGATATTATGATACAAAAGATGGATAAGGATAGGGTAACTAAATTGCAATTGAGGGAGAAAGTAACATGTTGACTTCCTATATCTAATATTTCATTGATCCAACTAAAACTTCATCAACTATGCCTGCTCCTTCATTCATCAAAGTCACAGAGAAAGACATACAATTGGCTAGAGAAATTGGTTGCATATTTAGGGAAATGAAAGAATGGATAGATGAATTGCTCTCACTAACCCAAAATTTTAGGTAATATTATTAGCCAATTTCATAAAATGTAGGATGCTCTTAATGCGACCAAGGATTTAGAGGAAAAGATGGATGTTGAGTTCTGGATTTGGAGAAATTTTTTCCACAAGTTGTAAAGATGAAAAAGGTAGAATTTCAAATTTTGGTTGTGGAAAGGATCTTGGATGTTATGGAACTTCATTTGCACAAGAAATGGAAAGAGGCATATATGTATAGAATTAAATTTTTTGAAAGGGTGGAAAGTACAAGATCGAGTGTAAATATGCTTTGGCTCAAAAGACCATTGATGATATGCATGAATTCACTAATAGAATCCCATGCCAATTTTTGATGAACAAGAAAATGTTAATTTAGTTGATATTTGAAGAAGCAATTTGAGGAGGTAGTAATAGTCAAATCATCCAAGGAGTCAATATTTAATGTGGCTTTGATCAATAGACTCATGAGGCTAAAATTTTCTTGTGAAGACTTTGAAATAAAGTTGAGTGAATACAATAAAATGCCCTAGAAATTACACAATAATTTTATCACCATAGATGTTCAATTTGTGTATTTAGATGGACTAGATCAAGAACTAGTTAGAATAACACTAGATAAATTCAACCTATATGTTGTGCCTTGCACACACGCCCCATTTTATCAAATGGAGACCCCTTTCTTTTACCTTTCTTTTGGTTCAGTTTTGGTCTCAGTAGGTTTCTCGTGAAATGATGTTGTAATATCAAGATCAAATCTGTTCACATTTGGGTATAATTTGCAACAGTTTGGTGTGATGAAGTACTTGAGCTCTTTGAAATTAAGTCAAAATTAGGAGAAATCCTAAGTCTTCAGGACATTTTGCACTAGAAGGTAGTGTCACTACACTTGCACTAATATCTGATGACACTAGATATCAGCGCAGGCCATCCACAAACATAATTTGCACTAAAAGTTTAAGACACTAGACTTGCGCGCAAATTGTGCTCCACCGGACATGTTTGGCTGTCTTCAAAAGCTCCGCCAAGTCAGAGAATGACAAAAGCCCTGCTAAAGGGTATCTATCTAGAATTTGCGCTAAACACAATGGTGACTAGATTTGCGTGAAAAATTGGTCTCACTGGACATATCTCGTCCATAGCAAAAACCCTACAAAGTTTGAAATCTGTGAGTGCGTACCACTTTGTCTCATACCCTGAATTAATGGTGGATTGTTAGGGGATATAAAGGGCTCCAAATTTGATGCAGGGACTTCCGGAGGTCATAACTTTTGACTCGGATGTGGGTTTGGGCTGAAATTTTACAGGTGGATGCGTTATGAGGTGGTATGTGGATTCCTAACCCATCCTAGTCAATTGGACCCCGTTTTGGCACTTTTTCGGGGCTTGAAACTTTCATCTTGGCCCTCAAAATGGCAATTTAGTGTTTTTTCCTAGTTTTTTAAAAGTTGTTTTTGTTAATAACTCGAAACTCATGTTTCAAATTTAGGATGTTAGTTGGAATTTCGTCCTACCTTAGTTTTAGGAAGTTTTTGGGAAAAAACTGGATTCTCAAGATATGCATGTAAAATTGCCTAAAATGGCAAAATTTGACAATTGTCGAAATCTACCAAAAAAGACAATTTTTTTATTTTTTTGTTTTCTTGGATATAAGAGAGTTTTCTCTCATTGTAGCAGCAGAGTTGGTGAATAGAATTTTTTTTTATTTTCCAAATTTTCAAATCTTTGGCTCTCACACATGATTAATGGCACAATTCTATTGAGTGTATGTTGTTGGCTACATCATCTGGTATTGTAGTATATGTTGTTGGCTACAATTCTATCAAAAGTTCATTCAAATTTTCAGTAGTATTGTAGCTTCTATAACAAATTGCACCAAAGGAAGGGAGTTTGTATGGACCAAGGATGTTGAGGAGAGCTTTAAGTACTTGAAGCAAAAGGTAACAAAAGCACCTATACTTGCATTGCCAAATTTTGATAAGGTATTTGAAGTAGAATGTGATGCCTCCCATGTGGGAATAGGTGCTGTGCTTAGCCAAGCTGGAAAACCTATAGCTTTCTTTAGTGAAAAGCTGAATGAAGTGAGAAAGAATTATTCTACTTATGATTTGGAATTTTATGCAATTGTTCAAGCATTGAGGCATTGGAGACATTATCTAGTTCCCCAGGAGTTTGTATTGTTTATAGATCATATTGCATTGAGATACTTGAACACATAGAAAAAGTTGAATAGTAGGCATGCCAAGTGGGTCTCTTTCTTGCAGGGTTACAATTTTGTGTTGAAGCATAAGTCTGGAAAACAAAATCAGGTTGCAGATGCGTTAAGTAGGCATGTTGCACTTTTGACCACAATGGAAACTGAGGTGATTGGTTTTGATGCCATAAAAAAATTGTATGAGTTTGATGATGATTTTAGGGAGATTGTGGAACAATTGAAGGCACCAGTATTTGGTAACTTGGATCACTTTAGGGGTGAATATTTTATGCAATATGGGTATCTATTTAAAGGAAAACAACTATGCATACCAGCTGGCTCTATGAGGGAAAACATTATCAGAGAATTTCATAGTAGTGGGTTGACTGGACATTTTGGTAGGGACGAGACAATAGCCTTGATAGAAGATAAATATTACTGGCCAAAGATGAAAAGGGATATAACTAGGTATGTAACAAGGTGTGGGATCTGCCAAGTGGCTAAGGGACATTCACAAAATACAGGGTTGTATATGCCATTACCAGTACCAACTGTACCATGGATAGATTTGAGCATGGACTTTGTGTGGGGACTTCCACATAATCAACGAGGTAATGACTCCATTTTTGTAGTTGTTGATAGGTTCTCCAAGATGGTTCATTTTATTGCTTGTAAGAAAACTAATGATGCAATGAGGGTAGCAGAGATATTTTTTTCTGAAGTTGTTCGACTACATGGTGTTCCAAAGACTATTACTTCTGATAGGGATACCAAATTCCTTAGTCATTTCTGGAGGACTTTATGGAAGAAGATGGGGACCAAGTTACAGTTTAGTAGTGCCTATCATCCTTAAATGGATGGGCAAACAGAGGTAGTCAATCAGAGTCTGAGAAATTTGTTGAGGTGTATTGTTGGAGAAAAGCCAAAACAATGGGACATGGCATTACCCCAGGCTGAATTTGCCTATAATAGTTCTGTTAACAGATTAACGGGAAAGTCCCCTTTCCAGATTGTGTATGGTAGGAATCCTAAGGGTGTTTTAGATTTGGTACAACTACCAATGAAAGATAGGGTTAGTGATGATGGGGAAGCATTTGCAGAACACCTTCAACAGTTGCAGAAAGATGTGAGACAGAAATTGCAGGACAATAATGAGAGGTACAAGAATATAGTGGATGCTAGTAGGTGACATCGGACATTCAATGAAGGTGACTTAGTGATGGTATATTTGAGAAAAGAGTGGTTTCCTACTGGAACATACCACAAGTTGAAGTACAAGAAAATTAGTCCTTGCAAAATTACAAAGAAGATCAATGATAATGCATATGAAGTCAGTTTACCAGATGATCTTGATATTTCTCCTATGTTTAATATTTCTAATTTATATGCATTCCATGGTGAGGATGATACTGAAGATAGTTAACCAAAAGTGGCATGGCACCACCACATTCCCCATAAGAAGGAAAAGATTACACAGGTTCTTGATAAGAAAACTATCTACACTTGGCAAGGACATTACAACAAGTATTTAGTACAGTGGGAAGGATTGCTACCAACAGATAGAACATGGATTACAGAGTGGGAAGTACAGATGTTGGATCTAGTCAAGTGGCAGCAGTTTGAAGACACTCACTTGCAGGAGCTGCGTTCTTTTCAACCAGAGGAGAATGATGTAGGGACTTCCGGAGGTTATAACTTTTGACTCAGATGTGGGTTTGGGCAGAAATTTTATAGGTGGATGTGTTATGAGGTGGCATGTGGATTCCCAACCCACCCTCGTCAGTTGGACCCCATTTGGGCACTTTTTTAGGGCTTGAAACTTTCATCTTGGCCCTCAAAATGGCAATTTAGTGTTTTTTCCTAGTTTTTTAAAAGTTGTTTTTGTTAATAACTCGAAACTCATGTTTCAAATTTAGGATGTTAGTTGGCATTTCATCCTACCTTAGTTTTAGGAAGTTTTTGGGAAAAAACTGGATTCTCAAGATATGCATGTAAAATTACCTAAAATGGCAAAATCTGACAATTGTCAAAATCTGCCAAAAAAGGTAATTTTTTGATTTTTTTGTTTTCTTGGATATAAGAGAGTTTTCTCTCATTGTAGCAACAAAGTTGGTGAATAAAAGTTTCTTTTTAAATTCTCTAGTTTTTCAAATCTTTGGCTCTCACACATGATTAATGGCACAATTCTATTGAGTGTATGTTGTTGGCTACATCAAAATTCCGTATTTGATCTCACATTGCATTTTAAACGCTAAGGGAGAGCTCTGCAAATTTGTCTAAGGCAATTCAAAGGCATTAGCAACAAGAGAAAATCAATCGAGAGTGCATCCAACAAGCCACATACCTCATCTTTCACTCACAGGTTGGTTATATTAGCACTCTTTCATCTGTTATGTCCTAGGGTTTAATGTTATTTGTTTAGAGAGCTTGCATAGTGAAATTCCAACGGTCGGCTTGTTTGCGATGAAATATTTTTAGGGAAATTAAGACTGGGTTTCAACTTGGGTTTTTTTAATGCAAAATGGGGGGTATATACATATGTTTGTGTGTATATGTTAGTGTAAAGTAGATTTTGATGTTTCCATTTAGAAGTTTTAACGATGTCTTAAACACTTGTGGAGGATGCCATTTGAATCTTCATACTTGTGACGTCTTAAATCTGCCCTATGATTATCATGTTAAAATCCTCAAATGATAGGTGCCAGAAGACTTAGTGACAAAGAATATACATATAGAAACCCTAAAACTTCTCATTTGCACCCTCCATCAAAATCGTTGACTAATAGCGCTAAAACTTTCCTTCACCCAACATATCCTGATGTGCCCTAAAACCCCACTAAACCATTCACTAGTAAAAGCTTTGCCGACCAAGCATGAAACATCATGGTACCCTAGCGCTAATATTAGTCCTTACTTGACATGTCTGGTAGAGGGTAAAAGCCCCGCATATCTGATGACAGGTGAAACCACCGCCAAAGGAACATTATGCACTTAGTGCTAAAACTCTCATTCCCTGACTTGCACTAAAACTTCTGCTCACTGGATATATCTAGTAGGTGATATAAACTCTGCCAATCCTATAGTGCCCAAAAGCTCTGCTATCCAAGAGTTGGTTAGATTCCCGTCGGGCTTGTTATATGGGTTTTGTGCTAAAAAGAAGACCTACAGGAGATATCCCCTGACTGCTGAATTCCCCGCTATCTAGTAGCATCTTAAATCCCCGCAAACCCTTCAAAGGCTTTCTGCACTATATGCTTGCACTAAAAGGTGGTATCACAGGGTGTATCTGGTGAGGGCCTAAAAGCCCGCTCATCTGGTGAGTGGTGATAGTCCCACCAAGATGTATTAAGAAAGAATAGCGCCAAAATCAATTGCAACATGATATATCCCATGATCGATGGAATCTCTGCTATATCCTATGGCTCTTGAAAACCCTGCAGATCTGGTTGGTAGTGTAAATCCCACTATATCCAGTGAGTAGTCAAATCCTTGTCTGCCTTGATAGAAGCTTGAAAATGTTGTTATAATGAAATTTAAAGATAACCTGATCAATTGACTATATAATGTGCATGATATTCACTGTACTTTACATGTTTTTATCTGAATATGCACATTAGTTTAGTATTTATTATGCACATCCAGTGAGGCCACAAAATCCCGCTGGACTGTTTTTACTACATATTACTTGCAACTTTGTGTAATGAATAGTAATATAGGGGATGTAGTGATAATCTTAGTTGATTCCAGGGGAGTTTGGTCAAGGTAATGAATTTGAATGTAGTTTGATTAAGCATTACCTTAGTTTGAAGGACTTTTGACTTAGGATATGAGCTGAAAACTTATAACTATCTCAAACCTAAGTCTAGGCCATTAGGATAACTAAAGCTATAAGAGTTACTCATTAGGTCTGGTCTTGCAAGATAAATGTCTTCCCGAGCAATCGACATGAAGTATGAGTTTAATGGAATTCCTCCTGTGATCAAGATTACATCGATGTGGACAAACATTGGAGATACTGACTTCGGACACATAGACATAGAGGACTTCAGGCTTAGAATCCTATGTCCTAAGCCCACTCCATTGGCCAAGAAGATCAGAGACAATAGGATAGCCCAAGCTGTTGCATTCCTCACTTCAGTACAATGTCTAGAACTAATTGTAGCCTATGCCAATAACTATGATCAAGCCACTAGAACTATACAAACTTAGGGTTGACAGATCTTAGTAGATCTCAGTGCACAGTCTATTGTAGAAATCTTTGATATCCCTCCATTCCCAAAACTCACCATGCTAGATAAGGAGGAGAATGAGAAATTGTACAAGCAAGATCTAGAGACCTGCATAAAGAAAATAAATGAAGGATGGATGAAGAATAAGAGGTCAACCATGTCTAAGTTTCCTCACACCCTATATAGTGTTGAAATAAGGGTAGACAACTGAGAGGGGGGGGTGAATCAATTGTCACAAAAACTTTTATCACTTGCAACAATTTACCTTGTTTATCACTTATTAACAAATTAATGCTATAACTATGAAAGCATAAATCAACAACACATGAGTAGAAACATAATCAACACACATAATGTTGGAAACAATGCAGATAACTGAGAAGGGGGGTTAATCAGTTATCTTATAACTGTTCTATTTTCTTTCTTTTTCTTAACTTATCATTTAATGTTATGCCAAAACAAGACAATCATAAGAGCTGAAAAAGAAATTAACACATGACACAAGGATTTTTACATGGAAACCCTGTTAAGGGAAAAAACCACAGGGTGACTAACCCAAGATTGTATTCTCTGTTAAAAGAATAAAGAGTACAAATTTGGCACTTGCCAATTAGGGCTCACTGCCCAAGCACACTACTCACAAGAGGCCCACTGCCTACAGGTGACTTATAGTCTACAAATGCTTACAGATGATACCAAGGTGTCTGAACTGATGAACAACATCTATGCATGCAGGATTTCAGTTTCGGTTAGGTATAGTATACTGATCTGGCACATTTCATTCTTCATTTGCTCAATATAACTTTTTTGTCACATTTCAGGCTTGAATTACTGCCTTCGCACTTGTCTCTGCTTCTCTTCGTACTTAACCATACATATCATCACTATCACACACTTACAGACTTGAATCCATCGGGTATATATATCTGCATCAAGGATTTCCAACAACTTCTTAGTCGGCAACAAGAACACCTAAGATATTTTCAAGTTATTAATTTGTCAACTAAATCCATGCTTGATTAGTGATGCGCATCAAAAACATAGGCATATAAGTCATAAATCATGGTGGCTAACAATGTATAATATCACAGATTGCTTGATCAGGACCTTTTACACATCTGGATTGAAGTCTGATACTCTATCGGTTAGTTCTTCCTCTGTCTGCTCTACCTAATTGGAACCCAACACTTAGATGCTCATATATTTTTCTTCCTTTATCACCAGAGGCTAAATCTTTGGAATATAGTAGTCATGATACCCCTCTTGACTTGTCCAAGTTCGCAACTTACTAAGTTACACCATCTGAGAGATCCGAACCTGATTGTCAGACCTTGTTACATACTCTGTTCTTGTTCATAGGACCAAAATAATCTTCAATCTGACTTCCGGTATAGGCATACTATGTACTGCGGATGTGTGGGATGGACTTTGTTGCCATAAATGACAACACTTATGGATCCACATAGTGTCTCTTGCCAACAATCTCCCCCTTTGGCATTGATGGCAACACTTAGTGAAAAATGGCTGTGTCGCAGTAACTCCCCCTTGGCTGATGCTCTGTCTTTTGCACTATTTTATCGGAGCTCCCCCTTAGCTGGACTCCACATTTTTCACTACTCTTCACTCCCCCTTTGACATCAATGGCAAAGGGCGGAATCTGCATACCAAAATTTTGCAAAAATTATTCTATACATGGCCACATAAGTATATATAAACCATATGTTATACTTACATATACTTAAGTATATCCACAAAGGTTGTCTTCAACTGGATGATTTTTGTGGCCCAACTCCTCTTCATTCTGTCTAAAATGGAGATGTGTCCACTTAACAAAAACGTATATGCTTTTGCCCTCTTTAAGTCTGTTGGATCACTGGTCTGGATTGTATTTTGTGCCTCTGTTAAGGCATCATGCATTGTCTCTAACTTAGGGATGATTATCCATCTGAGCTCACCCATTCTATCCATTATGTTCTTTTTCTCCTTAATAGTTATTTAATTTCATTTATTATAGCAATAGGTTGACATTCATGATTCACCAGAGAGGTAGTAAGGGGATCAAAATTCTGAGATAAACTTGACAGTTTTCCTTCTTGTTCTTTCACTTTCTTCTCAATGTCCTCTGTCACTTTGGGCCAAGATAAACATAATTTATATATGTCCCCACCATCTTTAAGAGCATTTTCAAGGCTCTTTATGCCAATGCCTAAGGTTCTTCTATCATTAGTAATTATCCCTTGTACTTCACTGAACCTTTTTCCCAAGAACTCCTTCCAAGCCTTAGTTTCTGTCGATTTCTCTAAGGATTCAAAATGAGTGTTAACAAAATTGACTAAGTTTTTTAGATTACTGGATGGAGCGGCAGAAGGATCCTTTTGATAGGTTGGCATAATCTTCTCCAACATTCCAGATGCAATCTCCAACAGCTCACAATCCTCCATATGAGATTTTAGAAGTTTCTCTTTTGCTTTGGCCTGAGAAAAAGATACTACCTTCATTATTTGGACCGGAGATAGAGAGTCAAAGTTTAGTGGCCCTTGAATTAGCTCAAGTTCATCCAGCTCCATTATTTCTTTGTCCAAGAAATTTTGTACTGTATCTGTAGTGTCTCTTGTAGACTCTACTTCCTTCCTTTTCGGGACATCCGGACTGACTTGCTTATTGATATTTGTTTCTTCTTCCTATCCTTCCTTTTCTGGAGTAGAGGAGTCTAGTTCCTTAGATGGCTCTTCATTATTATTTTTTAACCCTTCGACATCCTTGTCAGAAAATGTTTCTTCTTTCTGTCCTTCCTCTTTCATAATAGAGGAATCTAATGCCTGAGATGACTCTTCATTTTTCTTTAATCCTTTAACATCCATGTTAGAGGGATCTTCATCTGTTTCCTCTATAATGGGAAGATTGAATCTCTTCAAGGCATTTTGGAGGATTTCTTTTGTTTCATTGGCTATTTGTTTAGTCTCGTCGAGGATGAGTTTGTTCATTCTGGATTTGCTCTGGAAATCATCTTTACACTCCTTGAAAATCATGTCCATTTGTTTTGGAGTGATGGAAGGATAAAGATGAATTGCTATCTGCTCCCAAATCTCTAAGTCTTTTTCCATTGCATTCTCTTTTCTTAGCTTAAGTACCTTTTCTAGGCTCTTAGGAATCAATGATATAATTTTAATGAAAGCTTTATTGTAAATGTTCAAGTACTTGACAGTAGCCTCTTCCAGAATTCTCTTGTCAGCATTACTGTATGCATCATAGAACTCAGTCATTGGCTGTAGGTTCTCATCCACAGTAACTGCCTTGATGATTTTATCAATGGAAAGAGTGGGCTTTCCAACAAATTCCTCTGCCTTCTCTTCCTCATTGCTGCTAGCAGAGAACTTCTTGGATGTTTTCTTCTTCATTTTCTTGATTTCCTCATCAGATTCTATTTCTTCATCATCGTTATGGCTTGTATATGTCCTTGTGGCTTTGGTCTTCATCCTCTTTTCTCCTTTTCTAGATGTCTTGACTTCCGGTTTGGTAGACTTTGAGCTTTTGGAAGCGACAAGAGCAGAGCTTTTGGAGGATCTAGTTCAAGAGGAGGTTTATACAGGAACACTTTCTTTCTTTGCTTCTCGTCTTTCTTTCTCTGCCCTCTCTATTTTCTCTCTGTTAGCATCTACAACCTCCTTTGATATGCCAAATCTTTTAGCAATTTCTTCAACTTCCTTTCTTACTTTCCTCTTCATCTCCGACTGTCTTAACTCAACATGTATTTTTATACTTAGCTCTTCAAAGGTGCCAAACCTTTCTGCTTCAGTGTCCTTAGGCTGGCTCAACAGGTGTTGAATATGTAGCTCCAAGATTTTTTCATTGACCTCATATCCCATAGGCATTATCCATACAGTTCTTGGATCAACTGCCTCCATTAGGCATTGATTAGTGTCAACCATGAAGCAGACTGTATCTTTGTATTTGTCAACTATTGTTTGTGGTAATCTTTCTCTGGCTTGCATTATGCTTTGGAAATTCTTAAAGTAACCCTAGAGGGCTGTGTTTTGGGCTTGAGCATCACCAAGTCCATACATGTAATCTCTGATATGAATTGCAACGGGTTTATCATTTTGCCAAACCCAACCATTTGATCCAGGTAGCTCATTCATTTAATAGAACAAACACAATATTAGACTACCATATTTAAAGGAATTTTTCTTATCCTTTAGCAATTTCTTCAACTTCCTTTCTTACTTTCCTCTTCATCTCTGGCTGTCTTAACATGTATTTTTATACTTAGCTCTTCAAAGGTGCCAAACCTTTCTGCTTCAGTGTCCTTAGGCTGGCTCAACAGGTGTTGAATATGTAGCTCCAAGATTTTTTCATCGACCTCATATCCCATAGGCATTATCCATATAGTTCTTGGCTCAACTGCCTCCATTAGGCATTGATCAATGTCAACCATGAAGCAGACTGCATCTTTGTATTTGTCAACTATTGTTTGTGGTATTCTTTCTCTGGCTTGCATTATGCTTTGGAAATTCTTAAAGTAACCCTAGAGGGTTGTGTTTTGGGCTTGAACATCACCAAGTCCATACATGTAATCTCTGATATGAATTGCAACGGGTTTATCATTTTGCCAGACCCAACCATTTGATCTAGGTAGCTCATTCATATAATAGAAGAATAGACACAGTATTAGACTACCATATTTAAAAAAAAATTTCTTATCCTTTTAGCAATTTCTTCAACTTCCTTTCTTACTTTCCTCTTCATCTCCGGCTGTCTTAACTCAACATGTATTTTTATACTTAGCTCTTCAAAGGTGCCAAACCTTTCTGCTTCAGTGTCCTTAGGCTGGCTCAACAGGTGTTGAATATGTAGCTCCAAGATTTTTTCATCGACCTCATATCCCATAGGCATTATCCATAGAGTTCTTAGCTCAACTGCCTCCATTAGGCATTGATCAGTGTCAATCATGAAGCAGACTATATCTTTGTATTTGTCAACTATTGTTTGTGGTATTCTTTCTCTGGCTTGCATTATGCTTTGGAAATTCTTAAAGTAACCCCAGAGGGCTGTGTTTTGGGCTTGAGCATCACCAAGTCCATACATGTAATCTCTGATTTGAATTGCAATGGGTTTATCATTTTGCCAGACCCAACCATTTGATCTAGGTAGCTCATTCATATAATAGAAGAATAGATATAGTATTAGACTACCATATTTAAAGGAATTTTTCTTATCCTTTTAGCAATTTCTTCAACTTCCTTTCTTACTTTCCTCTTCATCTCCGGTTGTCTTAACTCAACATGTATTTTTATACTTAGCTCTTCAAAGGTGCCAAACCTTTCTACTTTAGTGTCCTTAGGCTGGCTCAGCAGGTGTTTAATATGTAGCTCCAAGATTTTTTCATCGACCTCATATCCCATAGGCATTATCCATACAGTTCTTGGCTCAACTGCCTCCATTAGGCATTGATCAGTGTCAACCATGAAGCAGACTATATCTTTGTATTTGTCAACTATTGTTTGTGGTATTCTTTCTCTAGCTTGCATTATGCTTTGGAAATTCTTAAAGTAACCCCAGAGGGTTGTGTTTTGGGCTTGAGCATCACCAAGTCCATACATGTAATCTCTGATCTGAATTGCAACGGGTTTATCATTTTGCTAGACCCAACAATTTGATCTAGGTAGCTCATTCATATAATAGAAGAATAGACACAGTATTAGACTACCATATTTAAAGGAATTTTTCTTATCCTTTTTGATCTTATGCAAGTTCTCCAACAACTGATTTAGAAGAAGCTCACACAGATCATAATTTGCATCTTCCCTCAACATCTAATATGCAGCATAGATTGCTGTACCAGACACATAATTCTCCTTGCTTGAATGGTAGATTTTGTAGTTGATTATCATTGAAGCAAACTTGACATCTGGATCTGTGATGTCATCTATAGTCATTACTCTTTTGTCAAATTTTGATCCGGTGGCTTTAGTTATCGTTTGGTTCTTCACAGATTTGAGTGCGGGTAACCCACCTGATGAATGCAGTCTGGTCACTGCCCTGATGGCATCTTTAGTTATCTTGAATGGCCTCATTAGCCACATAAAATTATCATGCATCCTACTTAGAACATACCGGACCCGATCGTCTTCTGCAAAACATGAAAAATGTAGGCAATGTCCGAAGTGTTTGTCCTAGAGGGCCTTGATTCAGGTTTGAGTTCAAAATTCTCATCTATTAGTTGTTTGTGATAAATATCCATCAATTTTGAGTCTCCAAATTCTTCAATGTTTGCATGGATATAAACCCTAACATCTTCTACATGTAAGACTTCGTGCGGAATGTTAGAAAACGCACCCAAGTGATCAACTTCTAGAGATTTGTAAGGGTGTTTCTTGAATTTAGGTCTCAGCCTATCATAAATATTGACAACCATTGGAGTAGCCATTTTGCAAGAGATTTAGAGAGAGTTTTCAGAAGGGAAGTACCTTTTCACACTTTAGGGTTTGAAGCAGAAACCAGAATGATTCTCTGGTTGAATTCGATCTTCATTTGAACTTGTGAATTGTAGGATCTTCTTTGTAGAGCTCTTCTTTTCTTCTTCGTGAGTGCAAGTGTGTAAATAATGAGTGAAAGAACCCTTTTATCCTTGCGTAAACCCTAATTTCCTTTTGTAATAAATGCTCAAGTTTTTAAGTCATCCGATTACCCTGTTTCACAAATGAGGTTTTCTTGGATTATCTTGCGGATCTTCAAATCATTTGTTTATGAGGATTGACAACATATTTTCACCTTTTTCAAACATGCCATGAGTCCACAGATTGAAATATTTTAATTTTGGATCATACCAAATCTATCTGTGAAATTTTGCTTTACCAGATAGCTGCCGATACAGGATCTCCTCATAATTAGCTCAAATCTTCATGCAGATTTGTCAAATTTAGACTGGATGATCTTCAAGTGAGTCTCCTCAAACCTTTTAAACCACAACCTCTTATTTTGACTCAAAGTGCTGAATTCAAGCACTCACTAACTGGCTGGGGGAAAGGGATCTTCTCTGTAGCTCCCCTAAACCAGAGCTACTCTTTTAGTTTTTGGAAGGAATATCAGCACCGGATTCTGGGGCGGATCCATCCCCAATATTCATTATACTCCTTTTTACCCAAATCTTGCTCATTTCTTTTTGAACTTCATCCACATTTACTTTACCTTTGCCTTTATCTTGTTTCTGATCATGTTCCACCGAACCTTTTCTATCCTGATTTCTGCTTCTGCAGAATTTGGTAATATGATCGGATCTATTGGAATTGTAACACACAACATTTCTTTGCTTATTTGAATGATATCCTCTTGATCTATACTCATTAGCCATATGTCCAATTCTATTGCATACAAAGCATTTTACCATTGAAAGAATTGTTCATTTGCATATTTCTACATTCATGAGATTTGTGACCATACCTTTTGCAACTGAAACATTGACCGGAGAAGGATGGATTGAATTGATTCATTATATTTCTGCACTGGATTGCTTTGTGACCTAACTTGTTGCAATTGAAGCAGTATCCATTGAAGGGTGGATATCTTTGAGCATTTGGTTGCCTTACCAGAGGTCTTCTAGGCCTGTTTCTTTTGATTTCCTGATCCAAAGTTCTTCTGACCAAATCCAGAGCTTTCACCTTTCTCATATCCCAAGCCACGCTTATCATCTACCCTCTTTTGGCTTTCAAGAAGAACTTCAAGTTGGGCTGAGCTTATCTTGAATTTTTCTTTGTATTCATTTGTAGTTTGAAGATCTTGTTTAAGAGTGTCTATCTAATTCTCAAGTTGTTCTTCATTGTCTCTAGCTTCTTCAAGATCAGATTCAAGATGCCTGATTATTCTATCCATTTTGTGGCAGTCCTCTGATTTCTCCTTGAGGGATTGTTTTAGATTATCTTCATTCTTTCTTTTTTCTTCAATTTCTTGGGTGAATCTCATAACCCTTGATTCCATTTCATGCCTTACCATAATGACTTCTTTTGACAGCTTCTCACATAGCTTATTTTTCTCATTCAGATCTTCATTAGTATTATTGACCTCACTCTGATTGGCTAATTTTTGAAGTAATTCCTTTCTCTTTTTCACAGAGATACTAAATTTCTCTTTTAGCTCATTTATGAAATCATCATCTTGTTTAAGTCTTTCTCTCAAATTATTGACTTTAGAGTGGGATTGTTCAAGATCATCTAGGGTAGATTGAAGTTGTTCCTTCATACCATATGCATCCATTGAGATTCCCAGATCTTCCTCAATATGTTAGGCTTTGTTCAGAGGAACCTTTCTCTAATACCAATTGTTGGAAACAATGTAGATAACTAAGAGGGGGGGTGAATCAGTTATCTTATAACTTTTCTATTTTATTTCTTTTTCCTATCATTTAATGTTATGCCAAAACAAGGCAGTCATAAGAGCTGAAAAAGAAATTAACACATGACACAAGGATTTTTACGTGGAAACCCTGTTAAGGGAAAAAACCATGGGGTGACTAACCCAAGATTGTATTCTCTGTTAAAAGAATAAAGAGTACAAATTTGGCATTTGCTAATTAGGGCTCACTGCCCGAGCACACTGCTAACAAGAGGCCCACTGCCTACAAGAGACTTATAGTCTACAAATGCTTACAGATGATATCAAGGTGTCTGAATTGATGAACAACATCTATGCATGTAGGATTTCAGTTTCGGTTAGGTATAGTATACTGATCTGACACATTTCATTCTTCCTCTACTCAATATAACTTTTTTGTCACATTTTAGGCTTGAATTATTGCCTTCGCACTTGTCTCTACTTCTCTTCATACTTAACCATACATATCATCACTATCACACACTTACAGGCTTGAATCCATCAGGTATATATATCTACATCGAGGATTTCCAACAACTTCTTAGTCGGCAACAAGAACACCTAAGATATTTGCAAGTTATTAATTTGTCGGCTGAATCCATGCTTGATTAGTGATGCGCATCAAAAACATAGGCATAGAAGTCATAAATCATGTCGGCTAACAATGTATAATATCACAGATTGCTTGATCAGGACCTTTTACACATCTGGATTGAAGTCTGATACTCTGCCGGTCAGTTCTTCCTTTGTCTGCTCTGCCTGATTGGAACCCAACACTCAGATGCTCATATCTTTTTCTTGCTTTATCACTGGAGGCTAAATATTTGGAATACAGTAGTCATGATACCCCTCTTGACTTGTCCAAGTCTGCAACTTACTGAGTTACACCATCTGAGAGATCCGAATTTGATTGTTGGACCTTGTTACATACTCTGTTCTTGTTCACCAGACCAAAGTAATCTTCAATCTGACTTCTGGTATAGGCATACTATGTACTGCCAATGTGTGGGATAGACTTTGTTGCCATCAATGACAACACTTATGAAGCCACATAGTGTCTCTTGCCAACACATAACACTAGGATTTTTACGTGGAAACCTGGTTAAGGGAAAAACCATGGTGGGGGTTAACCCACAAGAAATTATACTCTGTTAAAAGTATTACAAATGGGGAAGGCACATGCCTTCAGGGCGGACTGCCTAGAGCTCACTGCTCCAAGAGGTTCACTACCTACAGAGATGATTACAAGAAGATTATAGGTTGTTTGAACTGATGAATAGCATCTACCAATGCAGAAGTTTAGTTCTAGTTAAGCACAAAATATTGATCTTACACACTTCATCCTTATTCTACCTTGTTTCATTCTTAGGCCATAATCTGAGCTTAGATCTTTATCTTCACACTTCTTTCTACCTTTTTCGCACTTACTCCATCACCACTTCACACCACACTTCAAAACAATCAAATCCATCAGCTATATATATTTGCATCAAGAAATTCAATCAATTGTAGTCAGCTTCAAGAAAACTTAGAACATTTGTTAAGAACTCTACTCTGTCGGCTAAATCCATGCACAATAAAAAACACAGACAAAAAAATTGTGTTCTCAAATCATCAATCATGTCAGCCAATACTACTGGTTATCACAAATTACTTAACCAATAGCTTTTCTTCATCCAGACCAAGATCAAATACTAGGTCGACCTGTTCTTCTTCTGACTATACTGACTAACTGGAACCTGATACTCAGATGCTTATAACTTTTGAGACCTTCATCACTGGAGGCCAAATTCCTAGATTTAGATAGTCCTAACAATCCTTATTACTCTTTGAAATCCACAAAACACTGTGATTTACCACTGGGAGATCTGGTCCAAGATATTGGACCTTGTCACATGCTCTATTTCTAACTACCCAGACTTAGACAAATCTTCACTTTGACTTCCTGTATGAATAAATTATATCATGCGAATGTGTAAGATAGACTTAGTTTCCATAAATGACAACACCTGTGATGTGTAGCAGTGTCTCTTTGCAACATATAGGAAAGATTTCAAGGAAGAATTAGGGGATCTAGTAACCCTCCTCAGTAGGATCATGGGGCTGCCCACTGCTTCAACATTCGAGGGGTGGATGTTTGTATACATTGAAGAAATTTTGCATGGAAATAAAAAGATACATTGGGCCCAGATTCTCAGCAACAAAATCCATGAATCTTTCATTGCAGTTCATACTGAGGAAACTTTTAGATGGACATCATATGTTGTGTATGCTCTGGCAAGGCATGTAGTATATCTTGGACTGTCTAGACTAGGTAATGTTGGTAATGTAGATGGTCAGGTCAAAGTATATGAATGTTACCCACAACTGGAGGTCTCCTAGTCTTTGGTGCATTATAAACAAGTTAATGATGCCTTCACCATGCACATTACTTGAATTCTACAAAATGACATGGCTAGGAGGCTGTCTCCTGAGGCTGCCAATGTTGTACAAACATACAGGAGATGGTACATTCAGTTTCAAAAGTTTACTTACTTGAGAATACAATGATTTACTAGAGCACCATACAAGTTGCCATGCTATCCTACAGATAAGGTGGTGCTCCTTGAACTTACAAGACAACTCCTCACTTGTGTAGAAACATTGAACACCTACACTGAGCCTCCATTAAACTCCCCATTCTTTTGGGAAGAGGCAATTATTCTTGCACTACTCTTGGGGCATCTAAACATTCTGATACAAAGCTACAACTGTTAAACCTCCACTTGTACCATAAAAGAAAACATTTTGATCCATTTGGTATCATGGAGAGGCATATGAGCAAGAGATTGTTTCATAAAGAACACCTTGAAGATTTTTGGGCTAATTGTCTAGATGATTACAAGGTGTTGAAGAGGAATTATTCCAGACTATCTCTGGACTTCATCAAGAGATTCCACATTATGCAAGTCCCTAATCAAGTGGTGGAAGACTACAACATGGTCCAAAGGGGGCCATGGGAGTCATTGTTTAATCAACCAATTCCTTTTCCTAATTGGGCTGATTTAGAAGAAAGCTCACTAGATGAGGCCATGAAACATCCAATTAAATTTAGAAAGAACTGGGTTAGGGGTCAGATTGCCAACTTGACACAAGAAGGAACAACTCTAACCTGTACAAAATAGCCCCAAGATAGAACAAGCAGTGATGAGGAGGACGAGCCCATGGAAATTCATGATGTAACATGAGGGGCCATAAAAGACACTACTGCAACAAATGTACCTGAAGATAGTGAAGAAGATGTCCCTTTGGCTAACAAGGGAAAAGGTAAGAAAGACCTCCTTAAGAAGAAAGAAAGTCCCTCGGCATCAAGGACAAGGGGTATGAAGAGAAAAGATATGCCAAGTGGAAAGGGAGAAACTTCCAAAGAAACCCAAGAAGCAAACTCCAGTAGTTTCCTCTCTTGCCACCTCTGCCACAATTCCCTCTATTGTATTTGCCCCTTCACCATCTACTTCTTCATATATCATTGCAACAACATCCTCTTCTACTATAGCCACTTCCATTCCACTTGTCCCACCTACTCCACTTGTCACCTCTACTATTTTTGTCACTCCTTCCATTTCCTCCTTGACATCTATTTCCTCTGTCTCCACATCACCCACCTCCTCAACCTCTTTTCTCACTGCATCCATGAGCCTA
Source organism: Cunninghamia lanceolata (assembly GCA_027924645.1). Classification (NCBI taxonomy): domain Eukaryota; kingdom Viridiplantae; phylum Streptophyta; class Pinopsida; order Cupressales; family Cupressaceae; genus Cunninghamia; species Cunninghamia lanceolata. Next base: position 355,037 of record BSBN01000141.1, on the reverse strand, counting down.
CCTACACTCTCTCTTACATCCTTGCCTACCACTTTTGCCCCCTCTTCCATTTCATCCTCCTCATCCATCACATCTTTCCCCCTACCTCCTATTTCTACAATTCTTTCGGCTTCCATTCCATTACCATCACATAGCCTTTCAACCCCCATCTTCATCTCTTCCATGCTTTCTTCTCCTCCCATTCCCCCATCCTTGGGCTTTGCTTCTTTTGCTAATCTGTCTCAAATGTATTTTCCACCCATCGCTATTGATTCTCTTGCAGTGGTGAATAGCTCCATGTCTCATCCTATCCCCATTAAGGATTCAACCCAAATGTCCTTACATGTTTCTCAACTACCTGGTATAGAGAAGGTATGTGCTGAATTGGAGTCTTAGGAGAAGGTGATTATCAAAGACATAAAACATGAAGCTCCCATTGATTCCAATACAATTAAGATATATGATATTGAGGATAGTCCTATAGAGGGGGAAACTACAGACTCAATTCTGGAAATTGCTTTGAAGGCAGTCACTAAAAATCTATAGTATATAGAGCAACCAGAGTCTCCTCACGATAATACAATAGATGGTGAGAAAAATGTAAGTGAGAGTAAAGGGCTATAAAAAGGGTTAGATAGAGGGGATGTTGATAATAATGATTCTTTCAATAAAGGAGATAGTCACATTAACTCTCCTAAGAATACTTCCATGGCACCAGATTGGTTGCAATAAAGACTGAGCAATAAGCCTCCCGAGGTAGAAGTAATGTCCCTGGATTTGGACACATTTTTGGCTAGGTTAGAAAAACCAAAGAAGCAAAAGAAAGCCAAGGTCCAATCCATAATTTATAAGGATACCATAGGTTCTCGTATTGCTGAGGTGGCCATCCCTCCTAAACAAGCTAATAAGGAGGATGTAAGACTAGAAGATTATACTGTCACTACCATAAATTTGGGGCCAACCTCCAAGGTACAAGAAATTGAAGAATTTAAAGGCTATGTATCTAGTATTTTAGATAGACTAAATAAAGATGAGATGACCAAGCAATAGTTAAGGCAACAGAATGAAGAGCTCAGGGCTTATATAAAGTTCTTAATGAAGCCCATGAATTCAGATGGAGAGCCAGAGGAAGCACCTCCTCTTCTTTCTAAGGAATAATTGACAAATTTTGACAATATCAAGACCACTATGGCAGTTATAGAAGAATGGTTTCACAAGGTATATACAGAAGGCTATGAAAAAATTGATGTGGCATCTGAATTACATAAGGATTTTTGTATTTTGAAATCTGAATGGGAAGAATTTAATAATGACTACACTAGTTATGAAGACTATTACTCCCATATATATCCTAGAGTGCTTGCTATGAGCAATCTGTTAGATGCAACCTTGTTAGTAGAAGGAATTTTGACTTAAGAAAGATTAGATAAGCCAGAACAATGGTTAGAGTTAATAGGGATGAGAAAAGAAGTCTTCGACAAAGCCAGGGATTCTTTTGAACTGGCCAGAGCTTGAGTTTTGGAAGTTATTTATAAAATAAATGATGTATTGAAAGCTTGTACAAACTTGGATCTTGATGATACTACTCTGGTGAATGCACATGAATGCAAGAATAGGCTACACCACATTATCCATGGAGAATCACTGCTTAATATGATTGGGAAGCTAGAGAAAGTTAGTGACCTTAGGGCAAAATTCAAGGAATTTGGAAGAAATAAAAGGTCCAGAGATGCAGTTTACTATAAGTTTTCGTAGGAGGTTGACCACTTAAGTTCAGAATGGATTACATCAAAGATCCAGACCTAGCCCTAGCCGATATTAATCTAGCATTATCAGCTCTTACAACATATAGCAACAAGGAAGCTGAAAAGAACAAAGTTAACTTGGATGGTGATGAGTGATGAGACGTCCCAGTCAGCATTTGAAATCCCATCACTCCACTTCAACATTAATTTTCAAGGGTCATGTGACTTTTTTTTTACTATATTTTGTCTTGAAAATTGGCTCTTTGTCATATATAGCCAAATGGGTGTTCATTTTGTCCACATTCAATGTATTTAAAGGTTGTATTTGTGTTTTTATGTCAAGACAAAAATAAATCCAAAAATGTAACAAACTATTGTATCACTTTCAATGCTATGTAAATCTAGGTTGTCGGTGTTGAGTTAATCTCCACCATTCATGAAAAACTCAGTATGGTGCCTTCTCTATAAAAGGGCCATCCTTTTCTCTCATAGTAATAAACTTTTGATAGTGAATTGTTGAGACTCTGCTGAAGTGATCAATACAAACAGATTTTGCCGGATTGCTAGAAATTTGTCTATTGTGTTATCTCTTTCACTTTTCATGGTTCACATTAATCTAGAGTTAGTTAAATGTGCTTTTACAATGTTGGATGAATGCTAAATATATTCAATAAATGCTTTGGTCCATACTATTAGCGCTTGTTGATTGTAAGTTGTTGTGTATAGTTAGCCTGGGCCTTGTTGTTGAATTCGGTTTGATTGCATTTTACAAATTAAACTACACTATAATCTGGGTGTTTACTAAGTAAATGTGATTTGAAAATCATAAATTTCCATTGAAGATGCATTGTCTCTTATAGCATTATGGTTCTGCAACCTGGTAAAGTAAGAGGTGGTATTACTGAAAAGCATTTGTCTATCTGTAGCATTTCATCCAGTTGTGATTGTCACTTAGGATTTGAACATTTTCTCTCAACCCTTTACCTTTTACATTTTGTTTAACCAAGCTTTGTTAGATTTAGGTTTCAAGCAACATCTACATTGTTAATTTGCTGAGAATATCAGAGGGCAGCTTGCACACTTTGCTGTAATAGTTTGTGTCAATACATGTAAGTCCCCTTGTTGGTATAGTTGAAACATATCCACTGAAGTCATTCCTGCAAGCTAAGACCTAGCTATATAAACCTTGGAGTAGTCTTATCTGGGATAGGATTCTTTTCAAGAGAGGTGAAATACCTTGTATTTCATTTGCGTTGCTGTGTACTAAAACCACCATCAAAACTATACATGTAGAGATCAAAGATTGAAAAAGGAAATTGATCACAAAGATGAAGATCTACAAAAGGATGTTACTTGTGACAACCATATGAGTGTCAAATTTTAAGCCAACATTATGGAAATATTGTAATTTTAACATAAAGTCATATTACTCTTGGTATTCCATTATATATTTTATCTTATATGGTTTATTGGAGAGAAAAAAATCATATTCCCTACCATTATAAACCTATATAAATGTAGAAACATGACTCCTTAAAGGGTTGGAAACCAAAATAGATGATTAATAATACAATTTTGTTCCACTTTTCTCTTTTGTTTATCCTTTATTGCTAGTTTTCTAATCGATAAATTTTGTTATTTTATTATTTATACATTAAGTTCAATAAGCATGTGATGAATTTGGTAGTGTGCTTCATATCACTAAGGATTTTCTAATTGTGAATTCTCTTGCAATTTTTATCACATTAGTTAGGTTAGAATTATTTTAGATTTTATTTCAAATTTAAATTCTAAATTTTAGGTTAACGCTTTGTAAAAATTAGTTATAATTGTTAAATCTAAAAATTAAATTTGTTTCTTTATGGGTGTTTGTAAAGTGGAATTTTGTGGATCAATATGCACTTGTGGACAACAAATAAATCCTTTGTGACCAAAACTTTCAACAACTTTGCCATTGTCTCTTGGAATTTTGTTGGAGCCCTTTGAATGGAACAACCAATTTGCTTACCTATTGGGTCATTAAAGTACCTCTAAAACCATAAAACTACATTGAAGACTCTTGGGGTTAACGACCTCTCAAGTAGGGGAAAAATATTTTTCCAACATCTTGATGTGCCAAAACATGCATCAACGTGATCAAATGCACATTTACATAAGCTATAATTGAAATGAAAAAAAAGTTTTATAACAAAGATTGATATTAATACATGATAGTGTATTATCTTATGTGAATGCATCATGTCGTTCCCTCTTAAATCTCATAGTAGATGAAAAATATAATTGCATAAAAGAAGGGAAAGTGCATAAGATGTGTTGGAAACAAGGTGGATAATTGAGAGGGGGGGTGAATCAGTTATCTTAATTACTTAACTTTTTTTTCTTCTTTAACAATTAGTGCAGTATCAAAACATATAAGCATACATGATCATGAGAGCATAAAAGAAATCAACACACATAACACAAGGATTTTTACATGGAAAAACCGGTTAAGGGAAAAACCATGGGGTGACTAACCCAAGATTGTATTCTCTGTTAAAAGAATAGAAGTACAAAATGGCACTTGCCAATTAGGGCTCACTGCCTGAGCACACTGCTCACAAGAGGCACACTGCCTACAAGAGACTCACTGTCTACAATGTTTATGGAAGTTAACCAAGTGTTTGAACTGATGAGAGGTATCCACATATGCTGAGGTTCAGTTTCAGTTAGGCTCAATATACTGATCTACTGCACTTTATTCTTCCTCTGCTTTAGTGCTGCTGTTCTGTCACATACTGAACTTGTATTCCAGCTTCCACTTTGCTCTCTACCTTTCCTTGCACACTATATCAATCCACACACCCCTTCATACCAAAATCAATCTGGTATATATATCCACATCAAGGATTTCAACATCTTTCTAGTCAGCAACCAGAATATTCAAGATATTGATCTGTCAGTTGGATCCATGCTTAATATGTGATGCGTATTCAAGACATAGAGTTAGAAGTCATCAATCAAGTGGGCCAACCATGTATGATCTCTTAATTAGGTTGACCATCATCAATTTCTCATCCAGATTAAAGTATGATGCTCTGTCGGTCAGTTCTTCCTCAGTCTACTCTGCCTGTCAGGAACCCAACACTTAGATGCTCATATCTTTTCACTCTTTCATCACCAGAGGCTCAATCTCTAGAATGTAGTAGTAATGGTACTCCTCTTGACTTCCCCAAGTCCGTACTTTGCTGAGATACGTCCTCTGAGAGATCTAGACTTGATTGTCAGACCTTGCTACATGCTCTATTCTTGTTTCACTAGACTAAAACACTCTTCAATCTGACTTTCAGTAAAGATATACTATGTGCTACGGATGTGTGGGATGAACCTTGTTGCCATCAATGACAACAATCATGAAGCCACACAATGTCTCTTGCCAACAATCTCCCCCTTTGGCATTGATGGCAACACTTAGTGAAAAATGACTAAGTGTTGTAGCAAACTCCCCCTTGGCTGATGCTCTGTTTTATGTTCATTTTACCGGATCTACCCCTTTGCTGGATTCCACATTTTTCACTACTTCTCACTCCCCCTTTGACATCAATGGCAAAGGGTGGAATCTGTACACCAAAATTTGCAAAAACTAACCTATACATAGCCACATAAGTATATATACATGTTATACTTACATATACTTAAGTATATCCGCAAAAGTGGTTTTCAATTGGACAAATTCTGTTGCCCAACTCTACTTCATCCTGTCCAAAATTGAGATGTGACCACTCAACAAAAATGCAAAAGCTGCTGCCCTCTTTAAGTCTGCCAGATCACTGGTCCCGGCTGTGGTCTGAGCATCAGTTAGGGCCTCATGCATTGCCTCTAACTTAGGGATAATTATCCCTCTTAGTTCACTCATTCTGCTTATTCTATTCTTCTTCTCCTTCTCAAGCCTCTTTATCTCATTTATAGTGGCAATAGCCTAGTACTCTTGATTCATTATGGATGAGGTGAGAGGATCAAAATTCTGAGATAAACTTGACAGTTTACCCTCTTCTTCTTCCACCTTCTTTGCAATGTCTGCTGTCATTGTGGACCAAGATAAACAAAATTTGTATAATTCTCTGCCATCTTTAAGAGCATTTTCTAGGCTCTTTATCCCAACATCCAGATTTCTCCTATCATTTGCTATGAGTCCCTGCACTTCGGAGAATCTCTTTCCCAAAAACTCTTTCCAGACTTTCTCTTTTGCTGATTTCTCCAAAGAATCAAAATGTGTGCTAACAAAATTAACAAGAGATTTCAGATTACTGGATGAAGAGGCTGAAAGATCCTTTTGAAAGGATGGCGTGATTTTCTCTAGCACACTGGATGCAATCTCTATTAGCTCACAATCTTCCATGTGAGACTTCAGAAGCTTCTCTTTTGCTTTAGCTTGAGCAAAAGATGCTACCTTCATTGTCTGGACTGGAGAGAGGAAGTCAAAATTGAGTGGTCCTTGAAATAATTCCGATTCATCTATCTCTAACATTTCTTTGTTCAAGAAGCTCTTTACTACCTCAACAGTGTCTCTTGCCAGAGACAGAGTCTTCTTTCCTTTTCCCACCTCAGAACTATCATCTGGGATCTTCTCTGTTTGATCTTCTTTTCTTCCCTTTACCTCTTCTTCTTGACTAATTTTCTCTTCTTTTCTTTCTTCTCCTTCAGTTCTGAAGTCTGCTGGGGGATCTGGAAGAGAGATGTTTACTTCTTCATGGACTTCCTCTTCTGGAATAGAGGAATCCAAGTCCTTGGTCCTCTCCTCACCTATCTCCTTTGGCTCTTCTGCATTTTTCTCAGTAGGTTCATCATCAATGTCCTCTATAACAGGAAGATTGAATCTTTTAAATGCATTCCGAAGGATGTCCTCTATTTCTTCGGCAACTTGATCTGTCTCTCCAAGCATAAGTTTGTTCATTCTTGCTTTGCTCCGAAACTCATCCTTATAGTCCTTAAAGAGCATGTTCATTTGTTTTGGAGTAATGGAAGGATAAAGCTGAATTGCAATCTATTCCCGGATCTCCAAATCCTTTTCCTTGGCATTTTCTTTTTTGAGTTCAAGGACCTTCTCTAAACTTTTGGGAATTAGAGAGATGATCTCAATGAATGCTTTATTATAGATATTCAAATACTTGACTGTGGCTTCCTCCAAAATTCTTTTGTCAGTATCATTATACTCATCATAAAATTCTGTTATGGGCTGCAGATTCCCATCTACAGTGACTGCCTTGATGACATCATCAATAGAAAGAGTAAGCCTTTCAACAAATTCTTCTGCTTCTTCTTCTTTGTTTTCACCAGCAGAGCATTTCCTCAGAAGTTTTCCTTTTCTTCTTCATTTTCTTAATCTCCTCATCAGTCTCTGTCTCTTCATCATCCTTTTGGCTTGTGGATGACCTTGTGGCCTTTGTCTTTGTTCTCTTCTCTCCTTTTCTAGATGTCTTTGCTTCTGGTTTTGAGGCTTTTGGGCTCTTAGAAGTGGCAGGTGCAGAGCTCTTTGAATATCTAGTCTGGGAGGGGGCTTGCAACTGAACACTTTCTTTTTTCTTCTCAAATGCAAATGTGCAAATGATGAGTAAAGGAACCCTTTTATCTCTGCACAAACCCTAATTTTATATTGCAATAAATGCACAACTTAAGTCATTTCGGCTGCCTTGTTCTAAGAGAGATCTTTCTGGATCACTGAGATGCACTTAGAGTTATTCTTAGTGATAATTGACAATGTATCTCCTTTCCTCGAATCATCCCATTTATCGCAGATCAATATATTTCAATTTAGAATCATATCAGATCTAACTGTAAAAATCTTGCTTTTGCCAGATCACTATCAAACCAGATCAATCTTGGATGATTAAACTCTTCAAAGCTTCTTGCAGATCTTTCATATTTTTATGAAGGGTTATTTAGATATATCTCTCAGAACCCTTTAATCCGCAGCATTCCATGTGCCAAATTTAGGCACCAATTGACTGGATGGGGGAATTTATTTTCCTTTGTGACTCCCCCTGAGCTAGAGCTCATCTAATTTAGTTTCTAAAAGGAATATCAGCACCAAATTCTAGTGCAGATCCATCCCCAACATTTTCTATATTTCTCTTCACCCAAATCTTGTTCATCTCCCTTTGAACTTCATCTGCATTCACTTTTTCTTTTCCTTTGTCTTGATTTTGATTATGATGCACCGGACCCTTGTTACCCTGATTCTTACTTCTGTAGAATTTGGCAATATGACCGGATCTATTGCAATTGTAGCAAACAACATTTATTTGCATATTTGACTGATATCCTCTTGATTTGCATTGATTAGCCATATGTCCCATTCTATTGCATGCAAAGCATCTACCATTGAATGAATTGTTTATTTGCATATTTCTATATTCATGAGATTTGTGACCATACCTTTTGCAGTTAAAACACTGTCCAGAGAAGGATGAATTAGTCTGATTCATTCTTCTTCTACACTAATTTTCTTTATGACTGAAGTTATTGAAATTGTAGTAGTATCCATTGAAGTATGGATATCTTTGAGCATTTGGTTGCCTTATCAGAGGTCTTCTAGGTCTGTTCCTTAGATTTCCTAATCCAGAGTTCTTCTAACCGGATCTAGAGCTTTCACCTTTCTCATACCCCAAGCCATGCTTGTCATCTACCCTCTTTTGGCTTTCAAGAAGAACTTCAAGTTGAGCAGAGCTTATCTTGAATTTCTCTTTGTATTCATTTTCTATTTGAAGATCCCTTTTTAGAGTTTCTATCTGATTCTCAAGTTGTTCTTCATTATCTCTAGCTTCTTCAAGATCAGATTCCAAATGCCTGATTATTCTATCCATTTTGTGGCACTCTTCTAACTTCTCCTTGAGAGATTGTTTTAGATTATCTTTAATTTTTCTTTTCTCTTCAATTTCTTGGGTGAATTTCATAACCCCTGATTCCATTTCATGTCTTACCATAATGACCTCTTTTGATAACTTCTCACATAAATTGTTTTTCTCATTTAGATCTTCATTAGTATCATTGGTTTCACTTTGACTTGCTAATTGTTGAAGTAGTTCCTTTCTCTTTTTCACAGAGATACTCAGTTTTTCTTTGAGTTCATTTATGAAATCATTAGCTTGTTTGGGTCTTTCCCTCAGGTTATTGACTTCAGAGTGAGATTTCTCAAGATCATCTAGGCTAGACTGAAGTTGTTCCCTCATACCATACATATCCATTGAGATTCCCAGATCTTCCTCAAGCTGTTAGGCTCTGTTTAGAGGAACTTAGCTCTGATACCAATTGTTGGAAACAAGGTGGATAATTGAGAGGGGTGTGAATCAGTTATCTTAATTACTTAACTTTCTTTTCTTCTTCAACAATTAGTGCAGTATCAAAACATATAAGCATACATGATCATGAGAGTAGAAAAGAAATCAACACACATAACACAAGGATTTTTACATGGAAAACCCGGTTAAGGGAAAAACCACGGGGTGACTAACCCAAGATTGTATTCTCTGTTAAAAGAATAGAAGTACAAAATGGCACTTGCCAATTAGGGCTCACTGCCTGAGCACACTGCTCACAAGAGGCACACTGCCTACAAGAAACTCACTGTCTACAATGTTTATGGAAGGTAGCCAAGTTTTTGAACTGATGAGAGGTATCCACATATGCTGAGGTTCAATTTTGGTTAGGCTCAATATATTGATCTATTGCACTTCATTCTTCCTCTACTTTAGTGCTGCTATTCTGTCACATACCGAACTTGTATTCCTACTTCCACTCTGCTCTCTGCCTTTCCTCACACACTATATCAATCCACACACCACTTCATACTGAAATCAATCTGGTATATATATCCACATCAAGGATTTCAACATCTTTCTAGTCGACAACCGGAATATTCAAGATATTTACAAGGCATTGATCTGTCTGCTGGATCCATGCTTAATATGTGATGCGTATTCAAGACATAGAGTTAGAAGTCATCAATCAAGTGGGCCAACCATGTATGATCTCTTAATTAGGTTGACCATCATCAATTTCTGATCCGGATTAAAGTATGATGCTCTGTCGGTCAGTTCTTCCTCAGTCTGCTCTGCCTGTCAGGAACCCAACATTTAGATGCTCATATCTTTTCACTCTTTCATCACTGGAGGCTCAATCTCTAGAATGTAGTAGTAATGGTACTCCTCTTTACTACCCCAAGTCCGCACTTTGCTGAGATATGTCCTCTGAGAGATCCGGACCCGATTGTCAGACCTTGCTGCATGCTCTGTTCTTGTTTCACCGGACCAAAACACTCTTCAATCTGACTTTTGGTAAAGACATAATATGTGCTGCGGATGTGTGGGATGAACTTTGATGCCATCAAATGACAACAATCATGAATCCACACAGCATCTCTTGCCAAAAAAGATGGTATTACCTTCCATCCAATCCAACAATCAAAATAATATTTTATTGTCCAAAGGAAATATGAAACCTTGTATCCTAGGGCAAATGATATTGAGCAAAAGACCATTTTGAGCTAAAATATTTGGGTAAAGTTCCTACAAGAATTTTTTATATAATTCACCTCTTAACTACTCCATGGACATTAGTTCCCCCAAAAAAGAGATTTGCTTTCAATTTGTTAGCTACCTCACAGATGGAATATCATGTTTGTCCTATCACCACTTTCATTCCAACACTGTTATCAATTAACAACCCCATTTTTCTTGTAAAATTAAATAATCATAGAGATTTAAAAAAAAAAAACCATAAACATAAAATCCTTACATCTCCTTTCTCACAAACATCTCTTTCATGAGATAATACTCTTTATGTAATGTGGTTTTTAATTATCATAGCTACATGTCAAACTCATGATGCCCCACAAATGTAGTGGTTATATAAATAAAATAAATCGATAAGTAATTAGTAATGGTTTTTATAATACAACTTCAAAAATAACAAAGTGTGGGAATATTAGATTGATTTCTACAATACACACCAAAGGTGCTCGTGTTTCTTGGTGGACTTGACCTAAAGATTAGAGATAGGTGATATATTAATAAGATCAAAAAAATGTGTTTCTAAAGTAAAGAAAAAATATATATTACATTTCATCATATGTGTCATATAAAACTATAATTAAATATGTTACTTCCCTAGGGTAATTGAGCAATCGTCACATAAAGTAGCCAATTTGCCCTACAACCAATAAACAATCATGACATCACAATATTATGAATATATTAAATTGCCACTTTGGTTAAATATACATATTACTTTATATTAATACCCATTTATTTGGGCTCTCCTCAATATGCTAAATTAAATCATCACTTTGGTTGAATAAACGTGTTTATTCTATCTTTACACACTTTTTAACAAAATTTAAACAAGTTAAAATATATAGTTTGACTATAAAAAAACACAAATCCAAACAATAAAGGACATGCTTTTTACTATAAAAAAATTTAAAAAAATGGAAAATGTTGTGGACCAAGGATTAGACTTTAGGTAGACATATGTTCAAAAAAGCATGAGGTCATAGACATATTATTGTTATTATTATGCTTAAGAATTTAAGATTGCATTTATTTAGATGAGTGCTACACAAAAATATACAACACAATATGAAACACTTCAAAAATACCTATTATTCTTGAGTGATTTTTGTTGGGATTGTTGCAAGTATGTGCCTAACCGGTGTTGTCATTGATGTCAACATATCAGTGTTGTTATTGATGTCAATTGTGCTCTTTTTTTGATGCTTGCTTGTAATGAGTTAGATGTTGAAGATAATACATAAGTATTCCTGATATTGAATTTCCAAGTGCTTTTGAGAAAATTTGCCCTTCAAGTGGAAACATTGTATTGAAGAGTATCTTTGTTTATAGCAGAACAATCCAGTAGATTGCTCCGCATTTCTTGTACAATTAATATCTTTATTTGTGGATTGGAAGTTAGTTAGAGACATGTCTGAAGTTGCTATGTTCCAAGTTTGAGCCTCTGGTATGAAGATTTGAGTGAGTTATGTTCACCAGAGTGAAAACTACTTTTTCTGTATGTTTTGTGGTGACAGAGAGAATGTATTCTGCTCTGTATTCCTCCGCATTTAAGTATTTTAGTCATCAGTTCTGGAATTAAGTTTTTAATGTGGTTATGTGCCTTCAACTCTAATGGTTCATGATTTGGTGGTCCACAAGCGATCTTTTTCTTATGACAGTGGCTAACAGTTGTGATAATGTGCTCCAGTTTGAAGAATCTTATGAATAAAGTAATTAGAGGTTGTGCGGATGTTCATGGTGATTACAATGTGCTTTTGGATGTCTCCTGATCATGTTCCTACCTTTGGATTGGTCCGCACAGAGAAATTTGGATCGTGGATGAAGACTATTCTTAGAAGACTTAGTGTTAACACTAGTCTTGGCTGACTTGGTTGTTTTCATTACTTGCGGAGATGCATTGAAGATTGAGGAAGCATGTTGTGGCATGGAAGATTGCATTTGAGTCCTAGCTAAGGCATAATGTGATCCATATACATCTTTTCCTTAGGTAATTTTGTTTAGGTCAAGACCTATTTCTATGTATGTTTGTAATGCCAACCTTGGAGATTGTTCCAATGGTTGATGAATGTAATGCTGACCTTGATGTACATTCCAAGGTTGATGAATTGTATAAAAACATGTAATGAAGTTGCGAAAAAGATGTCCTTGTGTGAAAATATGAAGATAAGTGAAAAGGTGTAAGAAGAGCAGAGCAGAGGAGTTATACTGCGCTTCAATGGAACTAAACCCAGGCATGGAGTAGATGCTATCAAATCAGTTCACTAACCCTTGGTAGTGAGCCACCCTTTGGCAGTGAGCTGATCTTGGCAGTGAGCCCTAACTTTTGCAGTGAGCATTTTGGGCAGTGAGCCCTAACTTTTGCAGTGAGCATTTTGGATAGTGAGCCTCTGGTTTTTGGTATTGCTATAACATATTTATTTTTGTCGGCTAACACCCACCATGTTTTTTCCCTTATAGGGTTTTCCATGTAAAAAATATGGTGTCTCATGTGTTGATTATGTTATTGTGCTGAGTTTCTTATTTCATGCCTTTATGATTAAATCTAAATAACAGTGAACAAGTGTTTGATGTGTTAATGTTCATAAGTGGTGAAAGTTTTGGAGACAACTGATTCACCCCCCCTCTTAGTTGTCTGGTGCATTTCAACAGGGATAAGGTGCCATTAACCTTGTAAATCCCAATATTGTATTATTCCATTTTATTTATTGTAATTTGTAATTACCCATAAGGGAATGTAGTAGTTTCATATGTAGTGTTAATTTTGGAGTCACTGGAGGTAATATGGAGTGACATTTATGGTTGGCAATTGTAAAAATCATGAGTAAATGAGTGTAGGCACCACCTTGAGAGAATCTACTATTTTTAGCATGTATGACATGCTATCATAGGTTGGTGAGATATTGTAAGAGAATCTATGACAACTGTAAGTTGTCATAAGATTCTATGATGGTATGACAACTCATGATAGATATTTATTAGTTGTAAGTTGCTATATTTAGCCCAAGACGCCCATCTTGGGAAGATACTATTTGGTGGAATCTATGATGGTTATGACATGTCATAAGATGTTGTAAGAGGCTAGATTTAGTCTTGGGTGACCAACCTTGCATGGCTGACTTTGGACAAATGGCAGGAGCTTGTAAGGAGGCATTTAATGTTTGCATGTTGGAGATTCTCAGGAGAGAGAAAGTGGACACCTAGATTGGTGTGAGAGCACTTCTATAAGTATTTTACCATGTATTTGTTGTAATATATAGATTTATTGGTACTCAGGTGCTGTAGGAATGTTGTCAGATTGAAGACTGGCAGAGAGAGTTGTGTAGTTGATGTATTGTACAATCTTTTGCAGATTAATACAAACTTATACCTCTTTCCAGGTGGAGTTTTTTACCCAAAAGGGTTTTCTCCACGTAAACACTGTGTCATTGTGTTTAGTTCTCCATGCTTGATATTTTCTCTGTAGTGGGTTTTCTACTTTGATGCACTCTCCATTATATAATACACTGGTTAATGAACATTAAACTTATTTGAATCAGATTTCCATTGAGTAGCTGTGTCTTCATTTCTAACATTTGGTATCAGAGCCTGACCAGATTTGACTCTTGGGTGGTAGTGTGAAGGCTGTGTAGCTGCAATGGGAGATTTGGTTGTATTTATTTTGCAGGTCTTGAGTTGATATTATGGCTACATCGACCGTGGCATCAACCTCTCGTTTGGACATTGAGAAGTTCAAAGGAATGGGGTATGAGTTGTGGAAGCTAAAAATGAAGGACTTGCTGGAAGAAAGAAACTAATGGTTGGCTGTTCTAAAAGAGAAGAAACCCGATGATGTCTCTCAAGATGAGTGGGATAGATTGGATAAGAAGGCACATGGAACTATCCGTTTGTGTCTTGCAGATTCTGTCCCATTGAATGTCACAAGGGAAGAGACTGTACACAGCTTGTGGAAATGTTTGGGTGAGATCTACCAAGCCAAGAGTATGGTAAACAAACTTTACTTGAAGCGTAAACTATTTTCTATGAAAAATGAAAGAGGGTGAATTAGTTGCAGAGCATTTAAATTCATTTAATTTGTTTTTGAGTCAGCTTGCATTTGTAGATGTTGAAGTTAATGAGGAAGATAAATGTATCTTACTTCTTTGACATTCTTTACCTGAGTCTTGGGAGAATGTTATCCTTGCTATCATTTCTAACCTCGTGGATCCGAAGATGGATGCTCTTGTTGTAGTTTTGCTGACCTAGGAATTGAGGAAGAAGAGCTTAGATAGTTCAGGGGATGCTCTCAGTGTCAGGGGAAGGTCTAAGGAAAGAGCATCGAAAGGAGATCATAAGGGGTTCAAAGACAAGTTTAAGGGCCATTCTAAGATTCCTAGGAAGAAGAATAGAGTAAAGTGTTGGAACTGTGGTAAAAGGGGACATGTGAAGAGGGAGTGCAGAAACCCAAAGAAATAGTGAGAGAATGCTTCTGATAAGTCCTTGAATGTAGGTGAAGATGTTTTACTTTCTGCATGTAATGGTGTTTCTAATGATTACTAGTTGTTTGACTCAAGATGCTTGTTTCATATGACCCCGCATAAGGAATGGTTTTCCACATACGAAGAGTATGATGGAGGTAAAGTGTACCTTGGGGACAACTCTACATATCCGATAGTTGGGAAAGGCAAGGTATTGTTGTGTTTTAGTGATGGGAGGATTAAAACCCTCCCTGGTATTTTGCATGTTCCTAGATTAGCTAGAAATATGATTTTAGTTTTGAAGTTGAATGATTTGGGAATTCATGTAACATTTGATAAGCATGGTTGCAGATTGTTGAGTGGAAACTTGGTGGTAGCGAAGGGGAAGAGAATGGAAACCTTGTTTAGGCTAGATGCTACTATAGTTTGTAATTCCTCTTATGTTTCTGAGGCTTTTGAAAACACTTGTATGTTGTGGCACCGTAGATTGGGCCACACAAGTAATAATGTTTTGAAAACTATTAATAAATATTTGTTGGATGATTTTTCTTATTCTGATGAGCATTTTGATTTCTATGAGCATTGTGTGTTTGGTAAACAAAATAGAAAATCATTTCCTTTATGAAGCAATAGAGAAAAAGAGAAGTTAGAGATTATTCATACAGATGTGTTTAGACTTGTAGATAATGAATCTATCAAAAAATTTCATTATTTTGTCACCTTCATTGATGATGTATCTAGATTCTCATGGATTTATTTTATGAAACACGAATTTGAAGTTTTCTCTAAGTTTAAGGATTTTAAAGTCTTAATTGAAAAATAATTGAGATTAAAGATAAAAATATTAAGATCTGACAATGGAGGGGAATATTTCTCTAAAGAATTTGATGAGCTTTACAAGGATGCAACTATAATCAGACAAAAGACAACTATGTATACACCACAACAGAATGGTGTTGCAGAAAGGATGAACCGAACAATCATGAAAAGAGCCAGAAGTATGTTGAGTGATTCACAATTGGATAAATATTTTTAGGCAGAGGCAGTGTGTACTACTTGCTACTTGATTAACTGATCTCCTTGTAAGGCTCTTGATTCAACACCTTATGAAGTGTGGACAAGTAAGAAACCTTCTGTTTCACATTTAAGGGTTTTTGGCTGCAAGGCTTTTGTTCGTGTGCCTAAGGAAAAATGATCTAAGTTGGATCCAAAAGCACATAAATGCATCTTCATTGGATATGGTGAGAATGTTAAGGTTATAAGCTTTGGGATCGTCTAACCAGAAAAATTGTTTTCTCTAGAGATGTTATTTTCAAGGAACTTAGAGCTATTTCTAAACTTGAGTAGCCAAAAGAAAAAATAAAAGGTGAAGAGAGTGCACTTTGACTTAGAGCAGGAAGATGCACCTCAAGAAGAACACAATGATGGATTGGAGGGTGAAGAAGAAGAAGATTCTAGTAGTTCTGATGATGAAGAATCTATTGTAATAGAAGAAGTTGGTGCAGAAGATCATGCAGAAGAACAAATTGAGACTCTTACTCCACCCTTGAGGAGATCCACAAGACAACATAATCTAGTTGATAGGTATATCCCACTAGATTTCTGTTGTGTATTTGCTTTATTGAGTACTACCGATGAACCTAGATCCTATAAGGAATCTATTGATCCAAATGATTGTGAGTCTTGGCAGTTAGCCATGCAAGAGGAGATGATGGCTTTAGACTCTTAAAACACCTAGGATCTTGTTCATTTTCCTAAAGGAAGAAAGGCCATAGGTTTCAAGTGGGTCTTGAAGAAGAAGTTTGGAGTAGACGGTTCATTGGAGAAGTACAAGGCTAGATTGGTAGCTAAGGGTTACTTCGAGAGAGTTGATTTTGGTGAATTTTCTCTCTTGTTGCTAAATTGACTTCTATTAGATTTCTTTTATCCATTGCTGCAACTTATGATTGGGAGATTGAGCAAATGAATGTTAAGACTGCGTTCTTGCATGGAGGTCTTGAGGAATAAATTTATATGTAACAATCTACAGGTTTTGAGGTAAAAGGGAAAGAACATTGGATTTGCAGGTTAAAAAGATCTCTCTATGGTCTGAAATAGTCCCCCAAAATGTGGTATCAAAAGTTTGATTCATTTGTTTTGAAATTGGGTTTTGTAAGGAGCGAAGAGGATCATTGTGTTTACATTCATTGTATTGATGATTCTATACTGATCATTGCATTGTATGTTGATGACATGTTATTTTTTAGCAATACTAAGGGTATGATCAGTGAGCTAAAAGCCCAACTTTTAGGTACATTTGATATGAAGGATCTTGGAGCTGCCAGGTATATTCTGGGTATGAAGATCATGAGGGATAGAGGTAACAGAAAGCTTTGGTTGTCACAAAGTAAGTATGTGAATGCCATTTTGCAGATGTTTAGTTTACAGGACTGTAACCTAGTTAGAGTTCCTTTACCGATTGGTACTAAGCTTTCATTAGATATGTGTCCAAAGAATGAGGATGATTTTGAGGATATGTCTAATGTGCCATATGCTAGTGCTGTAGGGAGTTTGATGTATGCAATGGTTGGAACTAGGTCAGATATTGCCCAAGTAGTGGGAGTTTTGAGTAGATTCATGTCTAACCCTGGTAGACAACATTGGAATTATGCGAAGAGGGTGTTTAAATATCTTGTAGGTACTCCTACTTATTGTTTGGTTTATTTTGGTATTGATAGTGCTGATAAAAATTTGGACATACAGGGATTTATTGATGCAGATTGGGCAGGTAACTTGGATAGTCGAAGGTCCACTAGTGTCTATGTGTTTACTCTGTTTGGAGGAGCAGTGACTTGGATGAGTAAGAGGCGGCCCATAGTTGTGCTGTCCACCACCGAAGTAGAGTACATGGTTGCTACTCAAGTCTCTAAGGAGGTAGTTTGGTTGAGGAGATTGTGTACAAGTATTGGTTTTGATTGCAGGTGTCGTTATGGTAAAAATTAGGGCTACATCATAAACATGAAGCATAAAACCCTAACAACACAATGGAGTACAAAATGAACATAGAAATCAAAATGCAAACTGTTACCTTTTGAGTCACCCTTGTTTATTTATGTATTGGTAATATTTCTTGAACAAAAGCCGGTTTATCGTGCTATATTCCCGGTCATACCCTTTTTCCGTAAATCGGCTCTTGATCCTTCAATTTTACCCGTGCGTCGCCTTTGTAAACAAAGTTAATTAAGGTTTGAACCTTTGAACCCGAACCATTCTCAAAGTCTAAAGTTCAATGGTTCAATGTGTCTGAAGTGTCATATAAAGCAAGTTGTTTTGTGTTTGCCTCAAGCGTCTTGGAACTTTCGGGTTGAACTTGAACTTCCCGCTTGAACTCTTCCGCGGGGTTCAATGGTTCAAGGTTCAAGGTTCAAGGTTCAAGGTTCAATATTCATAGCCTTTTCATCCATCGGGTCGCGCAGTTGCCTTAAGTTATGTGTCGTTGAACCTTCCGCTTGAACTCTTCGCGGGGTTCAAGGTTCAAGGTTCAATAGTTCAAAGTTCAAAGAGTTCACTATTTCATAATTCGGGACCTTATACTAGAAGCCGCGTAACTTTCTGTTGGTCTATATAACCCATGTGTCGTTGAACCTTCATATTGAACCATGTCTTCCCAAGTTCAACGGTTCATGAGTCAAGTCCTTGTTTCCCTAAGATAGTTTTTCGGCCCAATCCATAAGGTCCAGTTGGCATATTTTGAACCTTCATATTGAACCATCGCGTTGAACCATGTTCCAAAGGTTCAATGGTTCAATGGTTCAATGGTTCGAAGATTTGATAAGCTTGGTCCCATTTAGCGGGAAAGTTGGAGGAGATTTTGTCAGAAACTCATCATAAAAGCGAGAGCTCTAATTTAACGGAGGCTACGAATAATTATTGTACCTCATGATGGCGCGTCAACATTACTTGCTATTAATGAAGAAATCAGAGTTCAAGTCCCTTCAAATATTTTTGGCATGTATTGATCCAAGCGATAAACATTCATTCTGGTAAGTGCCATTATTAGCCAAGAACAACCCAATTTTAGCAAGTAATCACACTGTGCGACGCGGAGGAGAATAGCGCTGGAAGTGTAAGGCTCTCATTTTTCAAGTTTTCGCAGTGAATTCAAATTTCCTGAAGGTGAGTTCTGTTTCCCCCTATACTATTCCTAATTCTTATACTGGAAAGAAGAACCCGTGGAATTTCTGTTATTTTCGAAATTCGAATTGCTATATCATAGTCTTCCAAATATGTCTTTGAAGTCTACGTGTTTGGGGGATGAACATGGCCTCAGTCTTATTTATTCCCACTCAGAGTTTGGAGACACCGCATTAGTCCAGTATGACTTGGAGGAATTCATAGAAAGAACAAAAAACCCTGTCCAAACCCCCACAATGAAGAAGATTGTAGACAGTGGTTTAGTGGAAGCTGCAGCCTTTCCTCAGGCCATTCTATGCCCTGAATTGGTTCAAGAATGTATAAACAGATATGACCCCCAGAACAGATGTGTCAAAAATGCCGACGGGGTTGTGCTGTTTTGTGTCAACAGACAAACCCTTATGTCTGTGATGAAGATACCACATAAGGGGGCATATTCCAACCTCGACATTACCTCCTCCAATGGAATATCTCAGAAAAGAAACCAACTTACAAAAGTGTGATAGCATGGAATTGGCTGCTAAAATTTTAGAAAGGTGGTTCAAGGCTGCCCAGACCCCTCACTAGAGATCATTTAATACAGGAAGTAAGGGATATTGTGGTGTTATTGAACAGATTGAGAGGCAATCAACATGCCTATTACTGGGAAGACTGGATGTATTTTTTTATACAAGTCGTCCTTCAGGGTGAACAATACTTGGATTGGGCTGAGATAATAGCTGACTGTCTGCATCAGAGCTTAAATAACCGTCTAGGCAACAGGGATTTCTTTATGTCTTCTTATCTATTTTACTGTTTAGCATCCACAAGAGATTGGTTTGACCTGCCTCATGAGCCTTTAGATGAGAGCAGCAAAATTTATCAATATTACTCACAGTTGCAAAGAAAAAATTGTTATGAAAATTACAAGAGGATCAATGATGTCTTCACTGGGAAGATGACCTATGAATTGACAGGCAACCCAGGTAAGAGAATGACCAGTGAAGCAATGCAGCTAATCAGTATCTACGGTAGCTTTTTCATCCAATTCTCTGAGTTCACCTATATCAGAGTTGGGGGATTCGATGGTGAACCAATGAAGTTGCCCAGATATGTATTTGATCATTTTGTACTAATGGAGGTATGTCGGCAATTGGCACATGTTGATAAAAAATTCCCATCAAAAAAGGGTTGTGGTATTTCTTTTCCTGTTGAACTTGGGCATTATTCATGCCTATCAACTTCTGATGCTTTAAATCTGGGGGTGAACCTCAAGAGGTTCAATTTTCAATTCTTCACTGCTAGGGCCAAATTCGACAGTAAAAGTTTTGTTAAAGATAACTTAAATTCTGGAACAGGGCACTCACACCTTCCTAAGCTGGAGGATTATTGGATGGATTGTCCAGATGAATTTGAAGTTAGGAGAAGGTTATGGTGCAGATTTTCTTTAAGGCAAATAATTACCTTTAATTTAGACATGGACATTTCTGGAATTCTTGTTGATGATGAAGAAGTGGTTGATCCACAATTTGAGAAGGTGGAGCACTTACCCATTCCAGAGGTGGACTGGAGCAAGAGGGAGGAGGACATGATTGAAATTAAGACCCTCCCGGTGATAAGGAGGACTGAAAAATGGTTGAGAGAAAAGAGGCAACAGGGGTCTCAAAATAAAAATGTTCAACAATTATCTTCAGTGGTTGCATCACCACTTCCCCTGGATCCTTCTAATCAACCTCTTGCTATCTGTGGTGCAGGTGCTTCTGAGCCATCACCTGAGAAGAGCCCTGTCACCAAGAAATCCAGAAGGGTCCTCACGGATATTCTGCCTTCTCGTGTCACCAGGCTGAGAACCAAAGGTAAAAGGAAGAAGCTAGTTTCTGAGACAATAATTGTCGACTTAAATTCAGAGGAAGAAGCAGAGGACCCCATGGGGGACAAAGAAGCAAGCCCAACTAGAACAGAAGCAGTTGATACTGGTTCACAGTCAGAGGATGTTTTGGGTACTCCGGAGATGTTGATGATTTCAGATAAACCCTCTGATGGAGAAAAACTCAGGGAGACAACCCCGGCACTGAAGTGGCTAGAGAGCTCTATATCTGACAAAAAGAAGGTGGTTCCTTTCGTTCTCCCTCTGGAAGATATGGTGAGTAAATGTCTGGGGAAGACCCCCAAGTCCAAGAGACTTAAAAAAGTGTCCAGGATAGATATTGACCCAAGCACTGGTAACTGGAGTGCAGAAATAGCCAAGCCAGTGACCGAGGGAGAGGTTCAAGATCCTACAGTGCATGATTTCACTGTGGAAAAGATA
This sequence comes from Cunninghamia lanceolata, assembly GCA_027924645.1. Taxonomy (NCBI): domain Eukaryota; kingdom Viridiplantae; phylum Streptophyta; class Pinopsida; order Cupressales; family Cupressaceae; genus Cunninghamia; species Cunninghamia lanceolata. The sequence goes on along the minus strand of BSBN01000141.1, from coordinate 333,853 downwards.
GACCTCGGTACTGCCTCCAGAGCTGCAGATGTACACCATCTCGAAGCTTCAACTAAAAGAATGGTCAATCGAACGATGAAAGATGAAAGGGACAAAAGAGAATTAAAACAAGCTCTGCGTGCAATGGCAGAATATATTGAAGCCATTAACAATCCTAACCCACAGCCAATCTCACAAGTTCCCTTGTCTTTCGACCCAAAGTCACCCGTCAACCAGAAAATGTTAGATCAAGTTCATAGGAGCAAAATGGTCTCAAAAACATTTGATGGCTGGTTAGACAGCATTGAGCAAAGGGGAACTGAGTATATTCATGAACTCAAAGGCATATATGACCTGACTGCTACTACCATTGAAGATCTTAAAGCACAGGTTGCTGTCTGGGCTAAGGACGAAGGCAAGTGGACCAGTGTGATGAACCAAATAGAGGAAGTTCGGAAATATGGGCTGGAGAAGTTTTTGGCAGAGATGAAACTGACTGGTGTGGATGAGGATTTATTGTATGTAAACAAAAAGAATATCGAATGGAGGAACTCCATATCTCGACAAGGACGCTTTGAAGTCTCAAAGCTAATTAAGGAGATAACGGACTTCACTCAGTCATTGCAACGTGATTTACAATGTATCGATGTAAAATACATGAAGGATGATGGAAAGCCTGAAGAAGATGTTGAAGTAGTAGCCCAATCCTTTAGAGATAAGATCCGTTTTGTTAAAGAGAATGATAATATTCTGATTGAGGATTTCTCCAGAGTTTCTAAAGTCGAATCCCTGCTCTACCTCTGCATCGACGCACTCCCTGAACACAAGGAAAAATTTGGGAAAATGCGAAGGGAAAAGGAGGTCTGGAAATTGAGGATGAAGCATATAGGCATACCAAACTTTCCTAAAATTCAGGAGTTCGTGGCTGCCTTTCAGGAGTGGAGAACCCAGCATGCTTCCCAGGCTCTCGACAGTAAATCAGGGGATGCTGATTCATCGCCCCAGTCATAACCACATCAGCTCTTTCTTTTTCAAGTCCTTTAATTTATGTTATTTCTGGCAACTTTAATCTTTTACAATCAGTTGTTAAAACTAAATCTCGTATGGGTCAGAGTGATGTTAACTCTGGGTTTAATTTGCTCGAGGACATGGTTAAGGCTTTGATATATATATGTTTTTCATAATTTTTAAAGAGATAGAAGGGAGAAAAGGAAAGAAGAAAGGGGAATTTCAGAAAAACTGTGTTTATTTTTACATATATGATGATTGTTTGAAAAATTTTCATCTGTGAATGAAAAGAGGAACGATTGCTGCTTATTTGGATCTGTGCGTCTAAATGTGTGAAATTTGATTTTCTGTGAGAAATCTTCTTTTACCTGGTAATTGCTCTTTGTTTGAACAACCCATCGTGTGTATTATCTTTCCTTACGAGTTCAGCAAGTTTGTATAAATATATTCATGTATTCGAATGTGCTAAAGTAGAATCTGTGCATTCTATCCTGCTGCTGTATGAATTAATCACATTCATGACATGGCTATGTATGGATGTTAGTCAGCCTTAGGCGTTTTCTGGTTAAAAATGCAATTTAGTTAGCTGAATAGGCTAAAATTCATTGAAAATCATAAAGGGAGCTGTACCTAAATTCAGAGGGTAACTAATTCAAAAGGTTCACCCATTTGTTGTTTAACTCATTTGTTCTTGAAAGAAGGGTATAGGGTCAGAGCAAGTAATTTTCAGAATAAGAGCAAATCTGTTAACCAACACAAACAACAATATCTAAACTCCTATGTCAAACTTGGTTCGCCTCCATTGCTCTTCTCAATCTTCCATAGGAATGCAAGATATCGAAGGATGAATGTTGATAGCTCACTAATTCAGCAGCATAACACTAAGAAGAAGATGAATGAGAATGGAGATCCAAGAGGAAATTCGACAGAATGAGGCTACTTGTAGAATGGATCCCCCCAAATGTCTTGGGAGAGGGTTGATTTATAGGAAATGACTAATTTGAATGAAGGGCTATGATTGAAAGTTAATTTGAACAATGTGGATGGTTGAGATTGAATAGTGTTTCCCACTCCATGAGGAGTTGTAGTCATGTGACAAGTGTAGGGTAGACCTAATTTAAATAATGTTTTATTTAAATTAGTGGGACATGTGAAGTGTATTAAATGAAAAATATACTATGTGACATGTTTTTGATTGTGATGAAAGGTGATGGCCTAATTCAAATATTTTATTTGAATTAGTTGGGACATGTGAAAGGGAAATTAATTAAATAAATAAGATTTATTTAATTAATTGTCTAGGTGATTAGGATGGGATTAGGAAATAATGTCATATGATGTCTAAGTAATGTATCGACTAGGTGATGGTCAAGACATGTACAAATTTAAGTGTCTACATTTTGCCCCTCTTTGAGTAGATGATGTTGCAACTAGAAGTAACATCATTTCAAAGAAGCTAAGGTATGGATAGAGGAAAATGATGATGATGTAAGGATAGGATGATGGTGCCCCCTCGAGAGGATTGGTGGGTTGGACAAACATGGGTAGACTCTCGAAATGAAAGGGGTTGGTCAAGGAAGAAAGATAAGGGAATGGATGAAAGAAATGAATGATACGTTATACTGCAATGAAAATGAGCAACCATGAAGTTTGATATAGAACTAGACATTATGTACCAAGGTATAAGGACCAAGGTGATGATGTGTCTTATGCACCCAGCATTACAACCTTGTCTAAATGTATGAGGAAGTGTTGCCTCGAGTTCTGTCTTTGTCCATCCCTTGTGGTTTTCATAGACCTTATTCATCTATCCTTCCCCCTCGGGTTAGTTTTACTTAGTCATTTTTCGCAAGTTGGCAATCCTTTGTGTTTGTGTCACAAGTCAGCGGGATCACAAGTTCATGAAGTACCCAATGAGCCAACTTGCCTTGTAGTTGGGAGGTCGAAGATTCTTTGAAGTTTTGAATCTTCGATTCCTAGTTCAAAAGTTCATATTTTACTCGACTCACCGACTTCGCGTGGCACTCTTTCTCAAGAAGCCTTGGTTGCACCGGTATGTTGTATGGAGGAATGACACTTGTCATTATGCATTCAATTTGAGGTACGTGCAGGCATAGTGGCACATTTATCGAAGGGAAAGTTGAGGCATGCATTTATGATTTCTAATGATAAATTCACCGCCAACATTTAATGAGAAGCTTATGAGAAATGACTTGAAGGCCGAGTAAGGTGGTATTATGAGTTGAGGGATGTGTTGCAGAGGGATGAACAACTAATTCGCTGTGTGCAGAATTTCAACTCAATTATACTCTCACAGGTTAGTAAAGCTGGTAACTTTTCCTTCTCTATAAAGACCTCATATCTTCTTAGAGGAGTTATACATTTCTATTTCCCATGAATATACATAAGGAATTTTATGAGTATTTTGCCTCATTCCCTGCTATCTGTATATATCTCTGAATCTCTCTTCTACTGGTTTCTGGAGAATACAAAAATGAAATTTAAGTTTCAAGGAGCTCTCGTAGCCTCTGTTATAGAAAATGATTTGGCTGGAGTGAGGGATACAAATTTTGGCCATGTTGATTTAAATGATTTCTAGGGAAGGATACAATCTGAGAAAAGAACCCTGTTAGCAGGGAAAATTGTTAGTAGTGGTTTGCATAAAGTATGTGGCTTTCCTCTTGCCATGCCATGTCCTGAGTTAATGGTTGCATGCGCAAATAGTTATTTTCTAGACTCTCAGGAGATAAAGACTCCTAATGGTACTGTAGTGGGCAAAATTGATGTTGAGCCTGTTGCTCTGGCTTTAGATTTAGAAGAGTACGAAGGTGATGATGATGTCTCTGTGTCCTCAGCCTAGAATTTATACAATGAAAAGAAAGATTGGTGTCGTACCTGTGTCACCAAGCGTTGGTTGGAGGAAGAAAAGTTTGGGAAGTCTCAGTTTCCCGCTAACTTGAAAAGGAGTCATTTCAAGGGGGAAATCTCAGATATGATAACTTTGCTAAACAGAGTGATTGGCGGTTCTGAGTCAGATGTTTTTGAATTTTGGATGTGCAGGTTTATCCTGTTAATTTGTGGAGATCACCAAATTGATTGGCCAAAGATCATCAGTAATTGCTTACATGAATAGTTGATGAATTTCACACGAAGCACAAACTTCCATATGTGTTCTTAGTTGGTCTACATCTTAGCCCGGAAAGAGGCTGCTTGGCCTAGTTTAAGGACCTAGAGGAGTTCTTCAGTGAGCATGCCTATGTATCAAATCTTCCCTCAGTTGTAAAGAAATGAAGGTATGAAAGATTTTCGTCGTTTGAATGATGCATTTTCTATGATTTTAGCTAAAAGAATTAATGGCTCAATAGAGAAGAGATTTTCCATGGAAGCCTTTTCATTGGTCACAAAATTTGGGAGTGTCTATGTTCAGTTTGATCGCTTCTCTTATTTAAGGATTGGGAGTTATGAAGATGCCCCATTGAAATTGCCTCGATACCCCTCTGAGTATTTGGTGTTATTGGAGGTTTGTCGTCAGATTGCTGTGGTTAATGTCAAGTATCAAGCAATGAAAAAGAGAGGGTATTCATTTCCCGTGTCTTTGTCCTTCTATTCCTGCAAAAATAATGAAAGTGCTCGGAATGTGGAAAAATTGCTATCGGAGTTTAGTCTTCATAGTTTGTCTCCTCGTGCAACATTTGACAGTAAGAATTTTATAAAAGAACATATCCATGAAGGTGGTTCTTATTTGCATATTCCTCAGCTTGAAGATTTTTGGGAGGACTATATTGATGAGAGAGAGGTTCAAAAAAGGAAGTTGATGAGGTTGACTATTGATCAGGTCCATGCTTTCAAGCTGAATATTCAGGTCCCAGATATGATCGATGATTTTTCAGATATCCTAAGTGAAGAGTATAGTAAAGTATCTGGAGATCCTCTGCCTCCGCTAGATTGGTCAGTAAGGGAAGTTATAGATGTCATGTTGCTGTCATTCCAGGTTTTAAGAAGAACTAAAAAATAGTTGCAAGTAAAGTCTAAAGAATGTGTTGTCTCATCGACACCTAAAGATTCAGCCTCTCAGAATCAAGCTAGGTCTCAAACTGCCACTTCACACAAAAGAATACCCAGTTCAGACCTAACTTTGCAAAGAGTTGGTTTGCAACCAAATGGTGATGGAGAAGATCCACCTGAGGGACTTGGCAAGTTGAAAACCGCTTGTGAACAAGATGTTCAAGCCATGAAAAGAAATACCAGATTGATAGCCTTATCATCTAAGGCTGATCATGCGCCCTAATCAAAAAATCTAGCAACTGATTCTGATTCTTTTATCTTTTCACAACTGGGAGATAATTTATTACATTCATTACTTAGTCCACCTAATTCCCCACAACAAAAAGAGGTTCATCCTGCACAAATGGTGATGACTACCGATGTTATCAATGCACCAGTCTCTTCTCCTAACTAGTTAAAGAAGGTAGTTCAAAAGAAGAAAAGATGTACTATTCCACTTGAGGATAGTATTGATACTATTGCCAGTCTGTTGCAAATGGTTCCAAAACCTAAATGTGCAAAAAGAATGTCCAGGATGGTGACTGATGTCACCTCAGGAAATCAATTTTTGGAAATTGCAGACCCGTTGGTAGAGAAGAATGAAGATGAAATAACCGAGGCTGATTTTAGAGTAAGCCGGGTGGATCTAGGACCATCAACCACCGAAGGTGACCTATATCACATGCACTATTCAGTGGGCAACATTTCCAAAAGAGTGAAAGATTTGCAGGATGAAAATTCAAAGTTGTTGGCACATGTAAGTTCTTTATCTTCCTTCACCAATTCAATTTCTGAGATAGTCACCCCTTCCGTTGGAACTTCTTCTGTTGTTAAGATCCCTACTCTTGACCCAAATCTACTTCAACAAATTAAAACTTCTTTGTCTCTGAGGCAAGCTATGGAGCAATGGACTGAAAAGATCATATTTGATGGTCTTATATTTATTGAAGAAGTAGTGAAGTTATTTGATTCTATCCATGCTAAGTGAGAAGTTTTAATAGTGGAGTTTGAGAAAGTCTGAAGCAATCACCATACTTTGAATATACTGTCCAAGGAAGTATGAGAAATTGCCAATATGGACCCTGACATCCTAATGGCTGAAAAGATCATAGTTGATCCCAAAGAATTAGATACCGATGTGTGGACCGATGCTTTAGAATGGAAAATTTGTGTGTTCGCAGCAACTGAAGAAGAAATAGGAAAGGTAGTGGCAATTTATTATAAGGAGATGATGAGAATCAAAAGGGATTTTGCTACTCTAGACGTAGAAGCTAACAGGTTTGATGATGAAAAGTTGCTAGACATTAAGGTAATCAAACATAATTTCAAGAAGGTGGTGAATGAAGATATAGTAAACTATGATACTATTATAGGGGAATCACTGGGCAGACTTTCTAAAATGGTAGCCTACATTAACACTTGTAAAGATGGCATTGAGAAGATACGTCGAAAGGTGACTGACCTTGATAGGACCATTATGAAGAAGAAGCGCCGAATTAGTATGACTGGATCTCCACCTGGCATAGCCCTAACACCAGTTATCAACAAATACAGGACATATAAAGCCAGGTGACAGGAATAGGTACCTCAAGTGGTGCAAAGTGTCAATAAGGAAGGCAAGCAGTCGAGGGAAGACAAAGAGATGGACAAGGTGGATGATGGTGACATGGAGTTGCAAATCTTGAATTAGCTTAGTATTTTATATTTGCAAGTTATCTTTTATTTTCTCTAAAACTATTAGCTATGGAGGGCCCTTTTATTATTGTTTAAAAACAATCTTTGATCGGCTATTTCAAGAAGCCGTTATGATTTTCCTAGGTGGTTATGGTTTGGCTTAGCTGTATATTTTGAATGGCTAGTCGAACTGAGGACTCTTCTTTTTGGTAAAATTTTGCTTTTTCTCTGGGAAGGGTGATAACAATTTACTATTTTTCTGACTTCTATGATATATGAAATATAGTTAATACAATGAAGTTCGGATGATTATGGACTTTGTGCTATGATTATTTGGAATTATGTTCTTCCTATGTTGAATATTGTTCTATTGATGTTAATGGTGTTCATATATTATGGTGATCGTATGATTTTGATTCTCGCTCACTGCTTTGAATAATTTATCTGTTGGTCTTTTATCTCAAGGTGGTGATTTCATCTGTACATATAGTGTTCTAAAGTACTCTGTTGTGATTAGAAGTCTGTGAACTTCTTGTGTTGGTGTTAGAATTATAAATTCACCTTTATAGCTTTCTGGTCAAAAGCTTTGCCTTTATCTTTCTTTCTGGTTAAAAGCAACCCTAAGTTTATATTCCTCAGAACATCTATAGAAGGTAGCTGCGCCTTGTTAAATAAGCAGAGAGTCCATATAAAATACCAATATATCAGATTCAATTGTTGATTACATTTGTCACTTGTCCGGGCATGAGTATATAGAGTTAAGTGATGAATCCGTTAACCAACATGAAGTAAACTTAGAGCATTAAATTCCTAATGCACAAAAGGTATGATATGACCTTAGATGCAAAGGTTAATGTAAAAAGCTATTCCAGCATACACAAGAAATGAATATTAGCTAGAATGATATGGATTTGATTCAAATGCAAGATAAAATGATAACACACACAAGCAAGCAAGCATGCATAAATGATAGAAAAATAAACAAGGTATTGCCCCTGTCAAGCTGTAAACCAATGATTGATTGATGATTGATGATGTCTAGTTTCAGGAAATGAAACATGTCGTATAAGATGCCTGGTCTGGTTTCGACAATGCAACATCCTGTATAAGACGATTGATTGATTGATTGACACTAGTGTTGTTGGCCATGAGAATCAACACTGGGATTTGATTAATTGATTTGGTTTACATCAAGATTAGGATCAAAACCATTGATGTAATTGAATAATTTGACAAGATTGATTGACTTGATTGGTATGGATTGATATGAATTGCATTTGGATCATTGCTTGGATTGACTTGATTGGATGAATTGAATTGATTGATTGGAAGAATTGATGGATTGAGTTGATTGGAATGATTTGATTTGAGGGAATGATTTGATGAATTGATTTGAAGAATTGATGAATTGGATTAGTTGAAATGATTCGATTGAATTGATTTGATAGATTTGAAGGTGTGATTGGATGAATTGAATGAGATGATTAGATTGGAAGAATTGATTGATTAGATTGAATTGGATGAATGATTTGATGAATTGAATTGATGAATTTGATTGGATTTGATTTGATTTGGAATGAATTAATGTGATTTGATGATTGGATTGAAGAATTGAATTGATGATTGGATTGATTAGAAGAAGTGATTTGATTTGATGATTTGATGAATTGAATTGGTTTAATTGAATGGACTTGAAGAATTGGATTGATTTGATTTTGATAATTGGATTAGAGGAATTGAATTGATTATTGATGATGATTGATGGGGATTGATTTGATTTGAATGATTAGAAGAATTGGTTTGATTTGAATGATTAGAAGAATTGATTTGATGATTGATTTTAATGAATTGAATTGGTTTAAAGAATTGATTGATGAAGTGATTTTATTTCTTGGATTTTTGTTGGATATTTGATATGTTTTAATTTTTTTGGATTTTGAATATTTTTATTTTTTTTGGGGAATGTTTGATTTTTTTGGATTTTGAATGTTTTGATTTTTTTTTGGATTTTTAATGTTTTGAATTTTTTTGGATTTTGAATGTTTTGGGATGGAATTAGATTACAATTTGGGTAGCCTTTGTGCTAGATACCAATGACAATGGAAAAACAACTCTAGGTGCAAGGAGGTAGGTGGGATTGGATAAATGGATAAAAGGATAGGTGCTAGCAAATGGAATGGATAGATGTATGCGTAAGAGATCAATGATGTGATCTCCAAGGACTATGTCGCATAGGAATAACATGCCCCATTCTAGGTGGAATGCTTAGGATTTTGCATGACAAGGCTTATGACAATAGGGATGATAAGATGGATTAATTTGGAAAGGATGAGGTATATCAAGAGATATCCAAAGTATTTGTCAACATTTTGCCCCCATATTGTTATCAAGATCAAAAGGAAGAAGGGAGGATGAATGGACTCAATATGATAAGAATATTGGTATAATGGATATGGATGGTATATGAAATGATAGGTTGAAAATGATAGGTGGGATGAGACAATGTGCCCCCAAGTGTAAATGACATAGATGATCAACCTACACATGATGCTTGTTTGCCAAGTTTTCATCATGGTACATATCCAAGGCGCCACCAAGGGTATTTTTCACCATTGGATGAAAGGACTTCTCTTTACTTTTTTAATTTTTGAATTTTTTGGAATATTTGGATAGAATAGGTGGATATAGATAAGAGGGACTCAAATGTCTAGTTCCATGAAAGGTGATAGTCCCATTAGAGATGGATGTTGCACATGGACCATGTCAAATTTTATTATACTCATAAATATTGGTAAGGAAATTGCATGAGAGGGAGATGGAGTAGGTAGATAGTGGATTATGATGTGGATTATATAGGTGTTTAGGGTAACATCGGGATAGGGTTTGATTTGGTTGGTTTGATGTATCCTCCTTTCACCCTAAAGCATTCAAGGACCTTAGGTCAAGTAAGACTCTACTATCAGGCCCTTGGTCACTTAGAATGTTGGGAAAATTGGATTTGTGTGATTTAATTGCTTGATTATGTCCAATTATGCTTAAAACCCTAATTATGCCAATACGGAAGCAAACAAATGAATACCAGAAAATGCCGCTACGGAAAGATGTAAAATAACAAACAAATGTGTACCAGTTTCTAAAGTTTGACAAGTGGCATAGTCAGGGACTAATGACCAGGTGCCCTAGTCCAGTGCCATGTTTTTTGTCAGGATCTGGGAACTTTATCTACAACATGTTCCTGCTGCCTCAGAGATTTCTCCGTTGTGGGATCCGGAGGACTAATGAGCGGGCGCCCGAGTCTAGGTCCTTGTTTTCAGCTTTGATCTGCAATTCTAACATTTTGTAACACTCCTCTGCAACTCCACTTTTCCTACTTCTTCAACCTGTAACCTACAATCATGGGAAAATGGGGAGGGGGTTGTGGTGTTTAGAGGCTTACCTCAGTCAAGCCCCGGAGAGACATTCAAGTCTTCCAAACACTATTGTCTAATAGAGAGTGTGTGCCCTTGGAGGACAGAGGCAAAAACCAAATGATAAATGCTTGCAAACACAAATAATATCACCTTGTAGTGAAGATCTCATGGAAGGAAGAAGCTCTTCATGCCATGAGGAGATCGATGCTCAAATCTACAAATACAAACACATAAACAACACAATATCTTCTCTTTCCACACAATGAATGCCTTGAATCACCTTTAGAATGCCAATGTTCATCTAGTAATGCTCTAGTTATCATCTAGTTTACAAATGAATGCCTAAACATGCTTATATATGCAACTACAAACATTCCTGCCAAGAATTTCTTAATTGAAACTTATCGTGTTAGCATAGGACCTAAATAACGGTCACAAGACGACACTTAAAATTTGGCCCTAACCAAAAATAGGGCAGGACTAGGGCATGGATGCCCAAGTCCTCCCTCCCTATTTTAGGCAGGGTCTATCTCAAGTGGTCCCCCTAGGTCCTATATGCCATGACACTTAGGGGTTTTCTCATCGGGATGCCAAAATATGATGCAAGATGTCCTAAATGTAGATTAAAGACCTGAGAGATAAATCTTAAGAGGGAAAAGCCCCCAAGGGGACATTTTTTGACATTACATTTAGCCCCCACTTTAATGTATGTATAAATGCAAGGCCAATACATGCATTAAAGTACGGTCAACAAACACAACAAACATGCCAAGCATAGAGAAGACATGCCAATCATAGAGAAGGCAAGAACAGGCACACAAAACATGGAGAACATAGTTACAGTAATGCAAGACATGAAGAATACAACATTGAAGATGCGCAAAACATAGTGAATGTAGTGAATGCAAAGAAGACATAAATGATATTCTTTTCTTTTTCTTTTTGTCATATATATATGAAATGCAGATGTAAGTACAAGGAAAGTAAACACACCTCCCATAATGCAGGAAGCATTCATCATGCTGGTCTTTAAACTACATATAGGGCAACACACACGCAAGACATGCTAAACCTCCCATAATGTAGGAAGCACTCATCACGCTAGTCTTTAAACTGCACATGGGGCAACAGACACGCCAAACAAATCAAGCATGCTAAACACACACACTTGGAAAACACAGAGAAAACACAGCAGACAAGTGATGGAGTGTTCCTATTTCTAGGCTCATCACCATCTTAAGCACATTACAGGCACACATCGACGATTGGGCTTCGCCGCAATAATCACCGAAGACACGATTAAGGGTTGAGTTAGTCACAGAACTGCTCCCCGCCTCCGCAAAGGACTTTTGAAAATGACAGGATGTGCACTCTCTTCAAGAAATACACCATCCCCACCTCCGTAAAGGGCTTAAGATGATTGATGATTGATTGATTGATTTGCAAACAAAATCAGAGTGCAGGAAGTACTCATCGCACTAGTCTTTAAACTGTACATGAGGACAAGCACATTGCTAAAATCTACAATAGACAGCTTACCTTATATATGCCCCCACCTTAAGGTGGTTGATATTAGGTATCGATATCAAGCACGTTAAGGTAGGAAAAAACACATAAGGGAACACGAGCTCTTGCAAGGCCCATGCCCCCTAGAGGTGACATGTACTTTACGATTGCCAAATGTTCCCACAAGCACATCCCTACAAGAAACATGTTAGTATCCATAATCATGATAAACAACAACATCAATGCATATAATTAATCACACAAAGAGCCAAGGTTATACTACGAATTCGGAGATCAAGGATAACCGTGGGGCTATATCATGAAAATCTCAGAACCGAGTGTCACCAAGGCGAGATTCAAAGACAAACAAAGTGCATGGAGCAATAGTATTGTTATGTTTTGTAAATGAGATAGAACATCATCAAAATCACTATGTAGAAAGCACAGAGTACTTCTACTAGCCAAGCATCGGATAATATATTACAACCCCATCATCATATTAGGAACTAAGTCCAATTTTTGATTTCTCGCTAAAGGGATGCTAGGTCTGCATCATTATAAATGTTGTTCGTCATCCGCCCGCTAGATAGAAACACTAGAGGAAGGGAAACAATTAATAAGAGAGGAGAAACAAGTATCTTAGGGATAGTCATGTAGGAGGGTACCCCCAAGTCACCAACCGTAATGCTATGTCTGTAAGACACAACACCCAACAATGAAAATAGAGAGAGGCAATATAGAAGAATGATGATACAAATAGAAGAAGGTCATGATAGATTCAGTCTCCTGGCATCCCGTACCTTACAAGAGAATCAAGGGTCATCTCAGGAGGCCTAAACAACACATAACACATCACAGGGGAAACACATCATGGGGGATAAAGGGTTAGAGATACTTACCTGGTAGGGTCTTCGAATTAAATTTTAGAGCCTGCGAACCTCTTGGAGAGGTATTTGATCATATTTAGTGTGAATTTTGTGTGGTTCTTATGAGAATCTTGCTTATTGTCAGAAAATTCATGTAATTCTTGTTTCTTAAATCCTTGTGTAAGCGAGACCTTTGGTTGCTTGGGAGGAGGAGAACCACTATTATTTCCAATTGATGATAATTGTCTGACTCTTTTCTGATTTTTAGCAAGTTTTCATTGTTGATTTCGTCTACCATGGTTACAAGAATCATCTTGTACTATCTTGCTTTCTTCCTTTGTTATAGTCTCTTGTTTCAGTTGTTTCATTTGTTGTTCTAATGCATTTTGGTTATCTCCCGATCCTTGTAAGGATAACGGAGGAGGAACCTCAACATAAATTCCTTTTCTACGTGGACGAGGTGGGTTATCCAACTTTTCCTTATCCACTTCTATCATACCTACAATATTATCATATTCCAAATAATCATCATCGTCCACTTCCACTAAACCTTGTTCCAACATATTGTTATTAGTATGCTTAGGGAAAGGATTAGTGAAGATTTGTAAATTTTGATTCAGTGGAGCGTCCGATTTGTTTTCATTATCATTCACACATGATACCTATATGACATTCGAATCAATGAGGCCTTGTATTTCATTTTTAATATGCATACATCATTCAATATCACATCCTTGTGTTCAATGAAAATGACAAAAGGCATTAGCATCGAAATAAGGTCCTTGTGCTTTACTAGGATCTAAAGGCTTAATTGGGGGAAGCTTCAGAAGATTATTTCTCACAACTTGATTCATGATAGAATTATAAGACTCAAATATTGGAGTAAACTTTCTTGGTTGATATGATGCCTTCTTTGGATTAGTGATAGAAAACACGTTAGAAAAGTTATTCATATTTGGTCCATTAATCCTAATGACACTACTACTGTTATTTCTCTTAAAGTTATTTTGTGACGATATGCCCATGGATTGACCAACCTGAGCTGATGAGTTGTGATTTTCATACTGACTAGATGAAAGTTGATAATCACGAAGGGCGGTGCATAAATGTTGAAAGGAGTTATAGTTCATCAAGAGGATCTTATCGCGAATGTTAGGTTGTAGATTTGTAATAAACACCTTCTGAACATCCTCATATTTCATTTGATATTGAATTTGTGAATAGAGAGATTGATACTGACTAATAAACTCAGTTAGTTTCTCTTTCGGACCTTGCTTGCAATGAACTAAGTCAATCAAGGAAACTTGAGGTCCAATATTTGCTTGAAAATGTTGTAAAAATTGATCAACCAATTGTGAAAAAGAGTGTATTGAATTTGGAGGTAATGAGCAAAACCATTCTAAAGCAGTATCCTTAAGAGATCATGGAAAACATTTTTCTAACAAGTCCTCTTGAAAGTAGAAATCGCTACACATAGCTGTGAATGCTGCCACATGAGTATTAGGATCACCTTTTTCACCATATTTTTCAAAGCGAGGAGTCTCAAACCTCTTGGGCATATGAGTTGTCAAAATTGAATAGGAGAGGGGATTACGGGCATGATATGTTGGTATATTAGGTTGCAAAGAATTTGTCAAATTTGTTACCTTTTGTTGTAAAGCAGTCATGCCCTGTAAAAGTTGGTTTAGGATGGCATCAATAGGAGATGCGGTTTGCTATGAAGAATTAGAACCAAAGTGTGGAGGTGATTGAGCCTGAGTTATGATAGGCGGAGGTTGTGAATAGGTCAATGGTGGTTGGACATATTGATAGGTGGAAGATGGTTGCGAATAGGTAATAGGTGGTTGGGAATAAGTGGAATAGATAGGTGGTTGAGAACAATTATTCATAGAAGAGGTTGTTGCAAGTATGAGGTGAACCAGTGTTGTCATTGATGTCAACATACTCATATTACATTGACAAGAAGGATTGGATGAGCTGTGTGTTGAGGATATTGAGAAAATTACCCTCAGTCAGGAACAGTGAAGAACAGTGATGAGAAGAAGGCAAATATATTGGATAGGTTGCGAACCGGAGGATGCAGATTAAAGGGTTTTCAGATATGAGTCCTGAGATGCTTCGGTCAAGTTTTCAGTGGTCCGCATGAAGACCTGAAGAAGTTATGGCTGTCTGTGTGGAACCGGTTCCGGCAAGTGCTTAGAGGTGACAGAGGATCACAGAAAGGTCTGGTGAGGTCCGGAATTGTACAATCCTAATCTGCGGATTGGAAAGAGTATTTGGGATATCCTTGTGATGTGCCATCTCAAGTTGTGTATGATTTGGAGGTCCAGAAGTACCTCTTGCATTATGACAGTGGCGACAGACTGTGTTCTTGAAGTTCTGGATAAGGAAGATAAGAGATTTCAGTAAGTAAAGGAAATGCGGACGTACCTAGTCATTCAGACAGGCTTGTGAAGGTTCTTGGATCATGTTGAGGTTGTGTCATTGGTCCGCATTGATAATGTATGATTTGAAGGTCTGGAAGTACCTTCTACAGTGGTGACAAACTGTGTTCTTGAAGTTCCGGATGAGGAAGACAAGAGATTCCAGCAAGTAAAGGAAGTGCGGATGTATCCGGACATTCAGGCAGGCTTGTGAAGTTTTCTGGATCGTGTTGAGGTTGTGTTGTTGATCCGCATTGATAGTAGAGCCCGGAATTGAAGTTATTCTTCCAGATGAAGTCCTTGCTCTGTTTAGCCGACCGGATGAGTGTTCATCCTGCGAATGTTCTTGTGGTGGCCGACCGGATGTGTTATTCATCTTGCGGAACTCTTATGATTATTTGCCGACTTAGATGTTTGATCCTAAGTCGATGTCTTGTATAAATAACGGTCTGTGAGTTCATTTCGAGGTGTGGTGTGTGGTGGATGAGTGTGGCATAGCGAAGAGAAGTGCGAAAGGCAGAACAGAGGTTTTTGGGCTTAATTGGAACTGATCCGGACATGGTAGAGATGTCATTCTCCAGTTCAAGACTGTGATTTTTATCACTTTGTAGACAGTGTGTCTCCTTGTAGGCAGTGGGCCTCTTTGTGAGCAGTGTACTCGGGCAGTGAGCCCTAATTGGCATGTGCCATTCATTTTTCTTTATTCTTCTAATAGAGAATAATTCTTGGGTTAATCACCCCGTGGTTTTTCCCTTAACCGGGTTTTCCACGTCAAAATCTTGGTGTTCAATGTGTTGATGCTTATCTGCTCTTGTGTTTATGTATTATGCTTTCATGGATGATTAATTGATATGCTGCTAACTAACAACAAAGAATCAAGTGTTTGAAAGAACAAGAAGTTTTATACAACTGATTCACCCCCCCCCTCTCAGTTGTATGCCCTAGATCCAATAGAGGTTCCCCTAGAAACCAAATTATAATAATTAAATCCCACAGCTTTGTAATTTTGTGAATTAGTTCCATTAGATACTCCAATACCAGTGGTAGCATTAGTACAAGCTATTGCATTGGTTGTTAAAATTGTCAATATGCGATGGTGACATGTTGTGAATAAATTTTGCACATTCAGTCACCAGAATGACATTAGTTTGCACAATATGTATTAAACCTTGGATAACATCAATACCATCTTGTCCTTCTTTTATCAATTCTTTTACATGGTGTATCACAGGTACAACTTCTTTTGCTATTCTCTCAGTTTCCACGAATGTTTGGAATTCGACTAGATCTTTGTCAAGTTTGTTTATTTGTTCATTGGGTACATGTGTGACCACCTTAATAGTATCATCGACATCATGAAATATTTGATCTTCCATAGTGGTTATAGGAGGTATGACATCTTGCAAAATTTGTGTCTCTCCTTTTGTGAAGAAGGTATTCAATGGGTTTTTAGAGGTATGGATATTGTTTTCTTAAAGGGGACTAAATCCCATGAGTCTTTTGGTTCTTCTCAAAGGAATGTTATTATTAGGGTAGTGGGTCATAAGTCTCATGTAAAATCATGCAACACATAATGCACAAATTAATAGAACAAACCCTAGGAGCAGGATATGTATAAGATCCAAATTGCTTGATTTTTCAACCTTTTTCAATGCAGTAAGTGAGAGGAACAGTGTTGTATGGATTTTGATCAGGGGAAGAAAATTATATGTCTGATATCAGTCCAATATAGTAATAATATCCTTCACAACATACTCTTGATGCAAATCTAAGATGATGATAAGCCAAAATCTAGTGAAAATATATGAAAATATGCAATTTTTTCCCACCAAATCTCAATGCAAAAAGAGTATGACACAGGGTGTTGTGAGGAAAAATTATGATGGAAAACAAATTATATCAGTAATAACAGCCACATAATTCCAAATAATCCATCACAACACACTTATAGTGCCACTCAAGAGCAAACCCTAGTGAAAATATAGCAAAAATATGCAAATTTTCACAATTTTTCAACTCCAAGACCTAGCAAAATGGGTGTTGTAAAGAATTTTAGGAGATGAAGCATATTATAGAAATAATATCAGTCACCTCAAGCCATAAAACTTGTCACAACACGCTTGGAGTGCAAATCTAGGTCAAACCCTAGGGCAAATATAGCAAAAATATGCAATTTTCACCAAATTTTCAATACAAGAGCCCAATAAAAAGGTGGTGTGAAGATTTTTAGGAGGGGAAGAAGTTAATAACCCTGATAAAAACCAATTAGTGGAAAAATATTCTTCACAACACGCCTATGGTGCAAATTTAGAGAGATGATAAGGCCAAATCTATTGAAAATTAAGGTTTTTCAAACCCTAGGCATAGGATCTTAATGTAAAATGCTATGTGGATGTCTTGAAATCTGATTTATGATGAAAATTAATTCCACTCAAATCTTAAAATTATTTTCAAACCCTACAATGCAAAATGAAAGTGCCAATCTAATGAAAAATCAATGAAAAATGCTAGTTTTTGTTGAAATTTTCTATATAAAAATGCAAATCTTTGAAATATAAATGCAAATTTAAACTAAAATGCAACACTATAGACAAATTAAAATTTGAATGAGTGTCTAAGATCAGTAGAAAAATTTGAAACAAGATTTTACCTACAAACCCTAGTTGTTGAAATTACTAGGTTATATGAAAAAATTCAAAATTTCTAACAAAACCCTAGCAATTTTATGATGAAAATGCAATGCAAGTAATTGTAATTTTGTAATTTTATATAATTTAGCTCATATCTGATGCAAAAATCAGAAATTTAATTAAATTTAAATTTATTGATGAGAATTATATGAAAATGCAAACCCTAGAATGCAATGTTTTTCAAATTTTCCAATTTTTTTGTAATTTTTCCAATGCAATAGGATGAATGATGATATGAATGAATGAAATCAATGTAAATCTGAAAAAAAACACTCAGAAAGTTGCCAAATTCATTAATAACATGGGTTCACCAAAATGTTTAGGGTAAAATTGGGATAGGGTTTGATTTGGTTGGTTTGATGTATCCTCCTTTCACCCTAAAGCATTCAAGGACCTTAGGTTGAGTAAGACTCTACTATCAAGCCCTTGGTCACTTAGCATGTTGGGAAAATTGGATTTGTGTGATTTAATTGCTTGATTATGTCCAATTATGCTTAAAACCCTAATTATGCCAATATGGAAGTAAACAGACGAATATCAGAAAATGCTGCTACAGAAAGATGTAAAATAACAGACAAATGTGTACCAATTTCTAAAGTTTAGGAAGCAGAATAGTCAGGGACTAATGAGCAGGTGCTCTAGTCCAGTGCCATACTTTTTGTCAGGATCTGGGAACTTTATCTGCAACTTGTTCCTGCTATCTCAGATTTCTCCATTGCGGGATCGAAAGGACTAATGAGTGGGTGCCCAAGTCCAAGTCCCTGTTTTCAACTTTGATCTACAATTCTGACACTCTACAACACTCCTCTACAACTCCACTTTTCCTTCTTCAACCTATAACCTACAATCATGGGAAAATGGGGAGGGCGTTGTGGTGTTTAGAGGCTTGCCTTAGTCAAGCCCCGGAGAGACATTCAAGTCTTTCAAACACCATTGTCAGATAGAGAGTGCATGCCCTTGGAGGACAGAGGCAAAAACCAAATGATAAATGCTTGCAAACACAAATAATATCACCTTGTAGTGAAGATCTCATGGAAGGAAGAAGCTCTTCATGCCATGAGGAGATGGATGCTCAAATCTGCAAATACAAACACATAAAAAACACAATATCTGCTCTTGCCACACAATGAATGCATTGAATCACCTTTAGAATGCCAGTGCTCATCTAGTAATGCTCTAGTTATCATCTAGTTTACAAATGGATGCCTAAATATACTTATATATGCAACTACAAATATTCTTGCCAAGAATTTTGTAATTGAAACTTACCGTGTCGGCATAGGACCTAAATAATGGTCACAAGCCGACACTTAAAATTTGGGCCTAACCCAAAATAGGGCAAGACTAGGGCGCAGGCATCCAAGTTCTCCCTCCCTATTTTAGGCAGGGTCTATCTCAAGTGGTCCCCCTAGGTCCTATTTGCCATGACACTTAGGGGTTTTCTCATCAGGATGCCAAAATATGATGCAAGATGTCCTAAATGTAGATTAATGACCCAGGAGCTAAACCTTAAGAGGGAAAAACCCCCAAGGGGACATTTTTCGATGTTACAATAGGAAAGATAGTGGATTATGATGTGGATTATGTAGGACTTAGGTAAGAGGATAGATGAAAGGATTATCCAAAAGCATGGACCATGGGAAGGTGATGGGGAAGATATGTAGGATAATAATTGAATGATGGAGTGATGGAGGTATGTGGGAATGTTGCAGAATGAAAAGGAATCGAGACCAATGGTTACACACATCGTGATAGACATTGAAGATTTTGATTTGAAGGTGGTAGGAAGCAATGGTGATGTTTGCTTAGGGGATGGGTGATTTAGTGCTTTAGGTACCCACATAGACTTAAGATTTTTATAACTTTTGTTTTGCTTGTGGGATGAAAGAATTTGAAATTTTTGGATGGAATAGGACATTTGAATGGAAGAGGATTGTTGGGATTTTTCAGAGGTGGATGCCTCTTTTGACTTGATTGCTTTTTGATTAGGGACCCAAACCATTTTAGTTTTGGACTTTTCTTTTGGAGGTATGGGCTTGGATATCTTTTTGGATGTACTTTGCTTTGACTTTTTACATTGATGTCCTAAGGCATTAGGATCCTTAAGATTTTTAGCTTTATGAAAGGAGGCATCCAAATTTTTATTTTTGAATCCCATGGATATGGTGGAAGCTTCTTGTTTAGATGATGTGTGCATTGATTGGTCATGACTGGGATTTTTAAAGGACCTATGGATGGAAGGATTAAAAGTGGATTTATGGATAAACGGATGAGAGGATTGGATGATAGGGATATTAGGTGTTGGTAGAAGTGGAGGTAGAGTGAATGGAGGGATATTAGGAGTTGGAAGGAGTGGAGGTAAAGTGGATGGTGGAAGGTGTATGGTCACATTCTTTTGACATTTGTAGGATGATGGAGGAGGCATGGCAATGTATGTTTTGGGTATATGATAGGATTTATGATGGGAAGTGGTGGACTTAGGAGGAATGGAGGAAGTACCAAAATCTTTAGATTGTTTACCTTGGGGTGTATATTCAAGGCCATATGAGCATGGAGGGACATTGACATGTATGGGCTCCAAAATACCTTGTTCATAAAGGCCTAAGCCTTTACCTTGATAGTTCATGTTTTGGAGTATGTGATGGACAATGGGACTAGGTGTAGTTTGGACACTAGACTTGAGTTAATTATTGGATGGGGAAGGTGAGATTGTAGATAAAGGTTGTTTCTTTCCTAAGGAAGAATACTCATGAATGAAGGTGGATAGACAAATAGGATATGATGGATTTGAAATGGAGTCGATAGTGGATGAGGAAGAAGGATAATTAGGATCTTGATTATGTTCATTATGTTCACTAAGATTCAAGGTATTGGTTTGATCTTCTATGTTGTTTGGGAGGCAAGTGTCTCATGATGGGGAGTGGAAGTTGTTGGATCATGGATTGAAGGGGAAGTTTCTTTTCTTTGAAGGAAGGCCATGAAGTGAGGTGAATGCTCAAGTAGGTCAACAAGACTTTCATGAGATTGAGTATATGGGTCTTGGGTATCTCGCTCATGAATGGTTGTGGGGGTATGAATAGGATAAAGTTGCTCATTAATAGGTTTCTTCATCATAAATAATGTCTTGATTATGGAAAAGATACATATTATGGACGGGTTGAATGAAGTGATTTGATCTTGATTAGAATGAGGGCTTGATGTTTCCACATGTTAGGATTATACCCTTGGCATAGCTCTTGATTTTATTGAATGGAAGTGGAAGGCTCTTGAGGAGGCTTGATAGGCTCTTGATGGTCAACCACATAGGAGCATGATGAAGGTTGAGTTGGACTCATGGGGGGAGACTCTTCAATAGGCTCAAGGGGTTGTGGGTGACATGATGGAATTGGAAGACTAGGCATGGTGTTGGAAGACTATTTTACATGCTCAAGGATAGATGTTTGATGACATGGTTGACTCCTTGCTAGTAGCCCTTGGATCACATCCTTTGTAGCTGTATGGGTAGATGAATGATGTAATGGATGGATGGATTTAGATAAATCCATAGGTTTACTTTTGTAACGTTTGAGTTTAGGGCGTGGAGTTGGAGGATTATATGGTGGGAAAGATAATTAAGGTCTTGCATGAGGTAGGTTGGTGTCTCCCTTGTCAAAGGTGGAATGAATTGATAGGTTCAAGTAGGATTGACATGATAGGTGGATGGACTAGGTTGGTATGAAGTGGAGGGAGATGACACATAGGATTGAAATGAATGTTGTGGTTGTGTTGGTTGGGTTTTTTATGTGGATGGATTGGGTGTTGGACTTGTCTCATCACTAGAACTTGAAGGAGGGCCCCATCAGAGTATGAGTTTAGGTCTAGGACTTGTCTCATCATTAGAACTAGAGGGAGGGCTTCCTCTAAGTATGAGCTTAGGTTTTGAATTTGTCTCATCATTAGAACTAGAGGGAGGGCCTCCTCAAAGTATGACCTTGGGTCTAGGATTTGTCTCATCATTAGGACTAGAGGAGGGCCTCCTTGAGGTACAAGCTTGGGATTTGGTTTTGGCTCATCATTAGGATTAGGGGAAGGGCCTCCTCTAAGTATGACCTTGGGTCTAAGATTTGAACTAGGCTTGCTAAGGATTAGGACCATTTTGACAAGTGATTGACTAGGACTAGGATGATGATGTGGAGTGATTAAGATATGATTAGGATGAAATTGATTAGATATGTGGAATGATTAGGATGATGTCGATTTGATGACAAGGATGATTAGGGTTTTGATTAGGATGAAGGTGACTTGGAATGAATGTGTTGGTGAGAATGTTTAGAATGATGTCTTTATGTGTTCACTATAGGGATGACTGGGAGGATCTGTCCCCTTTCTCTTCTTTTGCAACCATCTCTCTACCATATAAGACTTGTGAATTTTGAGATGCTATTAGGATGACAATGCAAGGTGATCCATGTGACTAAGGTATGTTTTGGAGATTTTTTGAACAATAAGTATGTTGAATGCAACTAGTGGATTAATGAGGATGACAAAGGCTAAAAATTAGGACTAAATCATAAACATGAAACATTAAACCCTAACAGCACAATGGAGTACAAAATGAACATAGAAATCAAAATACAAACAACAATATCTAAACTCCTATGTCAAACTTAGTTTGCCTCCATTGCTCTTCTCAATCTTGCATAGGAATGCAAGATATCAAAGGATGAACGTTGATTGCTCACTAATTCAGCAGCATAACACTAAGAAGAAGATGAATGAGAATGGAGATCCTAGAGGAAATTTGACAGCATGAGGCTACTTGCAAAATGGATCCCCCCAAATGGCTTGGGAGAGGGTTGATTTATAGGAAATGACTGATTTGAATGATGTGGACGGTTGAGATTGAATAGGGTTTCCCATTCCATGAGGAGATGTAGTCATGTGACAAGTGTAGGGTAAACCTAATTTAAATAATGTTTTTATTTAAATTAGTGGGACATGTGAAGTGTATTAAATGAAAAATGTACTATGTGACATGTGTTTGATTGTGATGAAAGGTGAGGGCCTAATTAAAATATTTATTTGAATTAGTTGTGATATGTGAAAGGGAAATTAATTAAATAAATAAGATTTATTTAATTAATTGTCTAGGTGATTAGGATGGGATTAGGACAAAATATCATATGATGTCTAAGTAATGTATCAACTAGGTGATGGTCAAGACATGTACAAATTTAAGTATCTATAGTAGGGTCATTTAGATTGGTTGTGATAGCCAGAGTGCTATCTATTTGGAAAAGAATCATATGTATCATGCTCATACTAAGCATGCTGATGTTTAGTATCACTTTGTTCAAGAATTGATTGCAAGTGGATAGATTGAGCTGAAGAAGATAGACACTCAGGAGAATGTTGTAGATTCATTGACCAAACCTATGAGCACAGAGAAGTTTGTGTGGTGTAGAGAGGCCATGGGCCTTGTTTCTAGTGCCTAATTATTTGTTGGGAATTAAGGTGTCTCAACCTTGGTAATTCCTTGCATTTATTATGTTTGTATTTATTAATTAATTACCTATGTTGTAAATATTTGTAAATTTCATATTGTCATATTGTGGGATGTGGCACGGTGATGTGTCGATCCTACATGGAATATGACAACTTGTAATTTTGTCCTCACATGAGGAGATAGGTGTCCCACTTTGTGGTAGGAGCATTTTGCCATGTGTTGGCATCTTCCATGTTGTGTAAGGGAATATTGACCAAAACAGTTATGACGGATTCCTATGACAGAATCTATGACATGTAAGAGTCAGAAATAGAAGTTTGTAAGATAGGTAAGGACATGTGTCATAAAGCATATTTGGGTGCCCCAAGGTGGACTATGACATGTTGTAAGAGAATATGCTATTTATAGCATGTGTATGATAGATTCTCTTATAGCTGTAAGTTGTAACCACTATGACAAATTCTATGATGGTCGTAAGTGTCGTAAGAGCATCTGTCATAGCCCATTTTGGAAATAGGCAAAATCTTTGGGATTAGAGTTGTGGACAAGTGTCAGGCACATTCTACAATGTTGACCAAGTGTCCTTAGGCGTGGGTTTTGGTCCATGAAGCCATGTTGGACGCCCATCCCAAGATAGGTCCAATATTGCCTTGTATTTTCCATATAAATAGGTGCTTGGAGATGGAGTTTGTGTCACAGGTTCACAGGTACTGTTATGCTATCGAATTGACTCTAGACATGAGTGTCGAAGACCATTGAATCTTGCATTGCAAGTGTATTGTAAACAACTTTTAGATTTGTTAATACATTGTACAGGTTTTTGAGTGTGGGGTTTTTCACCCGATAAGGGTTTTCCCCACCGTATATCTTTGTCTCTCTTCTTCTATCTTCTTTCTGGTTCTTGTGTAATGCTGTAATAACTCTGTTAGATGTTGTATGTTACTATAGTGATAAGGATTAAATTGAATTTTTATAGCTCTCCCCTCATTAGATTAGTGTAGGAAGCGATTTCTGTACATCGAGCTTCCTTTCAGTTGGTATCAGAGCCTGGCTAGTTTTGGTCTTAGTTGTTGGGTAGGGGTTTTTTGAGCTGATCTTAAGTTGAGTGGGAGTCTATGTAGACTATTCTGATTTCTATTGCAGCAAGGAGATGACAAGCACATCAGGAAGGTTTGAAGTGGAGAAGTTTAATGGCAGTAATTTTGAGCTGTGGAAGCTCAAGATGGAAGACATGCTTGTTGACCAAGACCTTTGAAAAAGTGTTAATGGAACTAAACCAGCTACAATGTCACAATATGACTAGGATCTCAAGGATCGGAAGGCTAAGGGTCTCATAAGACTTAGTCTTGCTAATTCTGTGTTGTTAAATGTCCATGAGGAGACTACTGCAAAACTACTTTGGAAGAAGTTGGGAGATGTGTATCAAGCAAAATCCTTGGTTAATAAACTTTTTCTGAGAAAGAAGTTGTATTCTCTTTGAATGGAGGACGGAGGATTCGTTGCTGAACAAATGAATGCCTTTAACATGCTGGTTGCACAATTGACATCTATTGGTGTAAAGATGGAGGAGGAGGATCGATGTATGACTTGCTTTGTTCTTTGCCAGACTCATGGGATCATCTTGTCATGGCTATTGGAAGCACCACATCCACATTCAAAATGGAAGAAGTGGTTTCTTCACTATTGTCTGAAGAGATGTGGAGAAAGTCTTCTGAGGCAGCCAAAGAGGCCCTTGCAGTTTGTGGAAGACCCAAGGAGAAAGGGAAGAAGAAGGACAAGAAAGCTGAGAAGGGTAGATCCAAATCTCGTGGGACATCCAAATCTCCTGGAAAGTCCTAGGCTCTTTGTTGGAACTGCTGTAAAACTAGGCATTTCTGAAAGGAATGCAAAGAGGAGAAGAAGAAGAAGAAGAAATCTCCTGATTTAGATCCTGATAAGTCATAAGATGACGGTGATGCTTTCATCGCAGCCTTGGCAACCCATGCATCTGACAATGTGTGGATAATCGACTCTGGTGCATCATTCCACATGACCTCACATCGAGACTAGTTCACTAAGTATGATGAGTTCGATGGTGGAAAGGTGTATCTGGGTGATGACTCTCATTTGAAGATTGTTGGTCGTGGAAGAGTCTCTATCTAATTCCCTGATGTTTGAGTGAAGGGGATCTTTGGGGTTATGCACATCCCAGGCTTAGCATGGAACCTACTTTCTATAAGTAGTTTGAATGATGCAGGTGTGCAGGTTATCTTTTCAAAAGAAGGATGCAAGATGACTAGAGGAGCTATGGTGCTTGCTAAGGGTACTAGGAGAGGTACTCTGTTTTAGCTAGAGGCATGCATTTCACAATGCAATAGTTCTTCTGACTCAAGGAAGAGGGCAGCAGTCACTTCATCCCCACCATCTGAATGAGCAATGAAGAAATCTGTTGTTTCTAGTCTTGATGGTTGTAATCATGCATTGGAAGTTAAACTTCCTGCTAAAAAGACAATGTTATGGCATAAGAGATTTGGCCACATTGGTGAGAAGGTCTGCGTACCCTAAAAAATAAGAACCTCGTTGAGGGGTTAGATGATTGTAATCTTGAGTTTGACTTTTATGAACATTGCATTTATGGAAAACAAAACCATGTTCATTTTTACTTGAGTTCTCATAAGTCTTTTGGTGTGTTGGACCTTATTCATTCTAATGTGTTTGGTCCTGTTAATGTTCCTTCATTATCAAAGCCTGTATATTTTGTATTATTTATAGATTAGTATAGTAGAAGCACATGGATTTATTTTCTCAGAAGCAAATCTGAAGTCTATAGCAAGTTTAGTTTAGGGCCTTTGCTGAAAATCAGACTGGTAAAAAGATTAAATGTTTGAGAACTGATAACGGTGGTGAGTTCTATTCTACAGAAATTGATAAATATTGCAAGGAGCTTGGGATTTAAAGACATAAGACAACTCCATACACCCCGCAGCAAAATGGAGTTGCAGAGAGGATGAACAGGACACTGATGGAGAAGGCTAGGAGTATGCTTAGTGGAGCTGGCCTAGAACAAACGTTTTGGGTTGAAGCTGTTGCCATTGTTTGCTATCTGGTAAACAGATCTACATCAGCTCTTGTTGGAAAGACACCCATGGAGGTGTGGTATGGTAGAAATCCTTTAATAAGGCATCTTCGTGTTTTTGGTTGTGAGGCATATGCACATGTGCCTAGGGAGAAGCGATCAAAGTTGGAGAACAAGGTTGTTAAGTGTATCTTCATTGGCTATGGTGTCGGTGTGAAAGGATACAAGCTTTGGGACCCTATGGCTGAAAAAGTGTTGTATAGCAGAAGTGTCATCTTCAGAGAGCTTACACCTTCTTCCACTATTTTGCAACCAGAAGAAATAGTAAACAAAGAGGATGTTGTTCAGTTTCCTGCTACCCCTGAGAAGACTGAATAGAAAGACAATGTTGGACCTGATGATGAGGAGAGCTCTGGATGCTCTAAAAGCTCAGATGAAGAAGCTAAACCTCAACCTCAGCTCTTGAGGAGGTCTACACAGATAAGAAAGCAACCTGAAAGGTTTGGTTTTACATTGCTTGATTCTAGTTATGCTTATCCTTTGGTTACTAATAGTGATGAACCTAGAACTGTATCAGAGGCTATGGACATGAAAGATGTAGGTTCCTAGAAGGAGGCCATGGAGGATGAAATGGCTTCTTTGGAAAACAATCAAACTTGGGACTTGGTGCCTTTGCCTCCTAGACGGAAACCCGTTGGATGCAAATGGGTGTTCAAGAAGAAATTTGGTGCAGATGGCAGTGTTGAGAAATATAAGGCCAGATTGATTGTGAAGGGGTATTCACAAGTGGAGGGTATAGATTATGGTGAGATCTACTCTCCCATTGCAAAGATGACATCCATTTGATTCCTATTGTCTCTCGCAGTAGCTTATGACTTGGAGGTAAAATAGATGGATGTGAAGACAACTTTCCTTCATGGTGCCTTGGAGGAAGAAATCTACATATCACAACTAGAGCATTACATGGTGAAAGGTAAAGAAAATTTGGTTTGCAAACTTAAAAAGTCTTTGTATGGTTTGAAGCAATCCCCTAGGAGATGGTACTTGAAGTTTGATGCCTTTGTGTTGTCAATTAGATTTGTGAGATCGAAATTGGATCACTGTGTGTATTATAAATTTGTTGGTGATCGTATTCTCATTATTGCACTGTATGTTGATGATATGTTGCTCATTAGGAAGGGTAAAAATATGATGTCTGATTTTAAATCTTCATTGTCAGCACAGTTTGAAATGAAAGATTTAGGGGCAGCCAGGTACATTCTAGGAATAGAAATCAGAAGAGACAGAACCAACAGAAAACTTTGGTTAAGCCAGAGTATGTGAAGATTGTGTTGGACAGGTTCAGCATGGCAGATTGTAGACCATTGTGTGTTCCCATTTCTTTGGGGACAAAGTTGTCTGTTGAGGATTGTCCAAAATCTCCTAGTGAGGTGGAGGACATGAGCAGAGTACCTTATGCTAGTGTTGTAGGCAGTTTGATCTATGCTATGGTCTACACAAGACCAGACATTGCCCAAGCTGTGGGAGTCCTTAGTCGATATATGGCTAAT
Source organism: Cunninghamia lanceolata (assembly GCA_027924645.1). Classification (NCBI taxonomy): domain Eukaryota; kingdom Viridiplantae; phylum Streptophyta; class Pinopsida; order Cupressales; family Cupressaceae; genus Cunninghamia; species Cunninghamia lanceolata. The sequence continues at coordinate 306,163 of BSBN01000141.1, read as the reverse complement.
CCTGGACGAGTTCATTGGGATGCAGTTAAGTGAGTGTTTAGATATCTGAGGGGTACTTTTGAGTATTCCATTTTCTATCATGGTAATGTTTCCAGACCTCCACATTCTTTTTATATTCATGGATTTGTGGATTTAGATTGGGCAGGTGACATTGACAGCAGGAGACCCATCAATGCTTATGTGTTTACACTGTTTGGTGGTGCTATTAGTTGGATGAGTAAGCAACAACTTGTTGTTTCTTTGTCCATGATAGAAGCTAAGTATATGGCAGCAACTCATGCTTTTAAGGAAGCCATTTGGCTTAAGAGATTGTGTTCAGATATTGGTGTTGATGCAGGTTAGATCATTGTGTAGGGGCACCATAGTAAAATCTACTATGTTGAAATAAGGCCTATTTGGCCATGTCATTTTGTTCATGTTTTGTTTTCTAAAAATCTAGAAGTCTTTGTATTCTATTTGGCAACTAATGGACACATTTTGTAGAATCTGAAAAGATTAACAAGAGTCGGTTGGGATTTAGGGTAGTTGGCCTTCCCTAACCGTTGTGCAACCGTTGATCTTCCAACTCTGGCTTAATAAAAGCACAGAGGAGCAACCAAGAAGGGTTCTGTAGATTTGAGGATTGTGATTCAGAAATCATCTGAACAATAATAACTTCTGTCCATCATTTTCTGTGTTTGGTCTGTATTGTGAATATTTTCTAACTATTCATAATAGCTCTTTGTTCTCTGCAAGTGAGATAGGTTAGTCTGAATTGTCGAAGATGAGTAGATAACCATTCCACTAGTGGATTTCTAAAGAAATCAGTGGAATAGCATTGGTCTGTACATATTTCTGTTTGTTTTTCTTTTCATTTATCTGTTTGGTGGGTAGATGTTCCAGACTGAGGAACGCGCATAGTAGACGGCCTAGCATCTCCATGTGCTAGGGTTTGGTTGAGGAGTAACGAGTCACCAAAAGCAGTAGAGAAGTTGAAGTCATTGTCAGTGAGACAGGGGCCATCGGGAAGATATTTTTCTCTTAGAGCGATAAGGATAGTCTAGCCGATAGCAAAGAGAGGATGTTATCGGAGTATCAAGTTAATAATTGTTGGCTCCACCGATAGGCGTATGTCTTGCCGAAACTGTGACGACAAATGTTAATTTAGTGTAGTTATATCAGAGTGACAAAACCATCAGGTAGATAACATGACATTGAACCGACAGTGGTGATCTTGCTGATCGAGTTATATTGGGGTGACAAGGGGTGAGTGACACCGATGGAAACATCCATCAGTGTATCGGCCTAGTGAAATTGGAGCTCACCGATAGAGGTGAGTCACGCCGACACGGTCATAGTTAAGAAAAAAGGGAATATTAGTTTAGTTGACGGTGTATCGGCGAAGCTAATTCTAATGTGGCCGATAGTGATTGTCTAGCCGACAAGTGAGAAGTGTGAACTCTCCCATCGGGGAGAATTGCAATGTCAGAGTGACAAGTTTGAAACCAACTAATGGTAATGTTCTCACTGATAGGCAAAGACTGTTGAATTCACTTTGTTCACTCCTCATCATATTGGTATCAGAGCCTGAAAAGATTTGGGCGGCAAGTCGAATTGAAGATTTACAGGAGTGTTGGCATTTGGGTGCTGTCTGTAAATAGTATATGTCAACAAAGGAGAGTGAAGGAGAGGCTAGCATCATGCCTCTAAAGGGGATGATAGCAGAAGTGCCTAAGAAGTTCCAAGAGATGGAAGAGATGATCAAGATTGGAATCAAGGAAACACTCCAGGCTGAGTTGAAGGCATTGAAGATAGGAAAGAAATCGGATGATGAATTTGATGGAGAGGAAGAAGAAGAGGAACAAGAGGAGGCAGAGATACCGGCTGAACAAAAGCAATTCCTGGAAGCCATTAGGGCTATGGGCAAGGAATCTTCAGAGGCTCGGATAGATATCCCCATGTTCAGTGGAAAGATGAATGTTGACGAAGTCATGGAGTGGATCGAGGCTCTGAACAACTACTTCAAATACAAGGAAGTTCCTGAAAGTAAGAGAGTTAAGTTTGCAAAAACTAAACTCAAAGGTGCTGCCCTTACATGGTGGAATTATGCCCAAGGAGAAAGGGTAAAGAATGGGAAGAGTATGATCTCTTCTTGGAGCAGAATGCTAGAGAAGATCAAGTCTTAGTTCCTTCCATCTGACTACGAGGTGCAGATTTACAGGAAAATGTAGAACTACAAGCAAAAAGATATGGATGTAGCTACTTACACCGAGGAGTTTCACAAATACACTCTTTGTTGTGGGTACATGGAGGATGAAAAAGCCAAGGTAGCAAGGTATCTAAATGGTTTGAGGTTCAATATTCAAGATGAGATAAGTTTATTGACTCCTGAAACTGTGGAAAAATGTTTTCAAGTACATTAAGAGCTAAAGAGAAGTTGAAGAGAAAAGGTGAAAAACAAGGTAGAGGAAGAGGTGGCAGAAATTTCAGAGGCAGAGGTAGTTTTGGAGGAAGAAGTCCTAACTAGAGGCCTGGTGGTGAGTCTAGCCAAGAAGAGCAAGTTGGGGACTCAAGTAGCAGAGAAGGCTACCGAGGAAGAAGGCCTAATGGAAGAGGTGGGACAAATGGATTAGGTAGAGGATCCAAGTTCTCCAACATGAGATGCTATAATTGCAATCAGATAGGACACCCGACATACAAATGTCCAGAGAAAGCCTCAACTTCTCATGGTGGTGAGAAGAGAACCACTTTGATTCAAGAGGATGCAAGGAGTGTGACTTCTCCTAAAGTGAAATTGACATAAAAAATGGGAGAAAATCTAATGATCAAGAGGACGCTGCTCAAAGAACCAGTGCAGGCTGAACCATCACAAAGAAGAGCTTTGTTTAGAGTCAACTGCAAGATCCAAGGTAAGGTTTGTAAAGTTATCATTGACTCTGGTTCTACTGACAATATTATATCTTTGGAAGTAGTAGATAAATTGAAATTAGATAAGATACCCCATAGCTGTCCATATAAGGTCAGTTGGTTAAACAAGTGACAACATATAGTCATAAATGAACAAGCATGGGTAGAATTCAGTATTGGGGGGTATAGAGACATGATTTTGTGTGACATCCTTCCTATGGATGTTTGCCATCTTCTGCTGCGAAGACCATGATAGTTTGACAGAAAGGCTCATCATGATGGGGAAAAGAATGCTTACTCTTTCCAAAACGATGGTGTAACTTATAGGATACAATCATTGATTGAGGAAAATCCACAGTCTGTAGGATCTAGTGTAGTGCTGGTAGGAGAAAAGGAATTCCTTGAAACACTAGAAGAATCAGGTGGAGTAGGTTTTTCTTTGGTTGTGAAACCTAAGAAGAAGAAAAGAGAAAATATGAGAGAAATAGGACCTCGGGAGGTCAGAGAACTACTTAAGAGTTATAAGGAAGTAATTGCAGCAGATAGACTAGAGTCCCTACCACCTATTAGAGATATCAGCCATCAGATTGATCTCATACCGGGAGCTATACTTCCCAATAAGGTAGCCTATAAGATGACCCTTCAGCAAAATGAGGAGATAGCCAGGCAGGTTCAAGAACTTTTAGACAAGGGGTTAATAAGGAAGAGTTTGAGTCCATGTGCAGTCCCCACTATTTTGGCACCAAAGAAAGATGGGAAATGGAGACTGTGTATTGATTCTAGGGCAATAAATAGGATAACCATCAGATACAGGTTTCCTATTCCTAGAATTGAAGACCTACTAGACTATTTGGGGGGTGCTACCTACTTCTCTAAGATAGACTTGAAGAGTGGGTACCATCAGATATGGATAAGGGAAGGGGATGAGTGGAAGACAACATTTAAAACCAATGAAGGGTTGTATGAGTGGCTTGTGATGCCTTTTGGTCTTTCAAATGCCCCTAGTACCTTTATGAGACTAATGAATGAGGTGTTGCAAGAATTCACAGGGAAGTTTGTGGTAGTCTACCTTGATGATATTTTGGTGTTTAGCAAGAGCAAGGAAGAACACTTGAAACATCTGGAAATAGTCTTGAAGAGGCTACAAGACTAGAAGCTGTTGATAAACTTGGACAAATGTGACTTCATGAAACAAGAGTTGATCTACTTGGGTTTTGTTATTTCCAAGTGTGATTTGAAAATGGATCCTTCCAAGGTAGAGGCTATTTTGAATTGGCCTACAGCTAGGACAAAAGGGGAGGTAAGGAGTTTCCATGGTTTGGCCACATTCTATAGGAAATTCATTAAGAATTACAGTGATGTCTGTGCACCTATGTTGGAAACCATCAAGGGTGGTTGCAAGGTGAAGTTTGTGTGGACGAGAGAAGCATATAGAAGCTTTGAGAGTCTGAAATAGAAAGTTGCTAAATTCCCTGTCTTAGTGTTACCTAATTTCAATAAGGTTTTCACAATTGAATGTGATGCAAGTGGACTGGCCATTGGAGCAGTGTTGAGCCAAGAAGGCAGACCAGTAGCCTTCTTCAATGAAAAGTTAAATGAAGCCAAGAGGAAATACTCCTCTTATGACTTAGAGTTGTATTCTATGGTACAAGCTCTGAAAAAGTGGAGACATTACCTACTTCCCAAGGAATTTATTGTATATACAGATAACCATGCTCTCAATTTTTTGAATGGGCAGGACAAACTCAGCCACAGACATATGAAATGGGTGGAAAGTTTGCAAGCATACACTTTCACCATTAAGCATAGGAAAGGAGTCACAAACAAGGTGGCAGATGCTCTCAGCAGGAGGGTGTTGACAGTGCAAGAAGTGCAGTTGCAAAGCATGGGTGTTGAGTCACTCAAAGAATTGTATGAAGAAGGTCAGGATTTCAGAGAAATCTACAAGGTATGCAATGAATTTGCTAATACTTTTCATAGTGAGTTTTTAGATTTTACATTGCAGAATGGACTATTGTTCAAAGGATGTCAGTTGTGTATCCCTAAATGCTCAATGAGGGATAATATTGTGAAGGAAAAACATAGTGGTGGTTTAGGAGGTCATTTTGGGTTGAATAAGACTCAAGATCTAGTAAGGAGATTTTATTTCTGGCCAAGAATGCAGTCTGACATCAAAAAATTTGTTGAAAGTTGCATAGTATGCCAAAGAGCTAAAGGAGTCTCGACCAATGCAGGGTTGTATCAACATTTGCCAATACCCAACAGGCCTTGGGAATGTCTGAGTATGGATTTTGTGATGGGGTTACCCAAAACAAGGACAGGTTGTGACAATGTGTTTGTAGTGGTAGACCAATTCAGCAAGATGGCTCATTTCATTCCTTGCAGGACCACTAATGATGCAAGCTACATTGCAGGTTTGTTCTTTAAAGAAATTGTCAGGATTCATGGGCTACCCTTGAGCATTGTGTTTGATAGGGATAGCAAATTTGTAGGACATTTTTGGAGGACTTTGTGGAAAAGATTGGGAACAAATTTGTCTTTCAGTTCAGCCTATCATCCTCAAACTGATGGGCAAATCGAGGTGGTCAATAGATCTTTGGGAAATCTTCTTGGATGCTTAACAAAAGAACATGGCAGTAGTTGGGATGTGATACTCCCACGAGCAGAATATGCTTATAATGACTCGACAAATAGGAGCATAGGTCTGAGTCCCTTTGAAATCGTATATGGTAGTCACCCTAGGGGTATTTTTGAATTAAGAAATATCCAGGAGTTGGACAAAAGGAGTGGTCATGCTGATGCATTTGCAGAAGCCATGAAAGAAATACACTAACAGGTCAGAGATACTTTGCAATAGGATAGTCAGAAGATGAAGGCTTGAATGGATCAAAGGAGGAGGGATGTGTAGTATTAGGTAGGTGACTTGGTCATGGTTCATCTAAACAAAAACAGGTTGCCAAAAGGAGGCCACAACAAACTGATGATGAGGAAGATTGGACCCTGTTAGGTTCTGGAGAAGTACGGTCCAAATGCTTACAAGATTGAGCTTCCTGATGATATTGCCATTTCACCCATATTCAACATTGCTGATTTGACATTGTACATAAGTCCTAATACATGGGAGAATGCTAAAGACCCTGTCCAGGAAAATGAAGACTGGCTGAAGCACTTACCTTCTAGGGAGCCGCCACAAATGGAGTACATTTTGGAAAGTAGAGAAGCCAGGAAGACAAGGCACAAAACATATTTTGAACATCTGGTTAAGTGGCAAGGGCTTCTAGATTCAGAAGCTACATGGATGTTGGAGGAAGACATTCTAAAGCAAGGCGGAGATGTACAAGAATTGGTCTCTAAGAGGACTTGAGACATTTTCTTTTGGGGAGTATGGTGCAGGGGCACCATAGTAAAATCTACTATGTTGAAATAAGGCCTATTTGGTGTCATTTTGTTCATGTTTTGTTTTCTAAAAACCTAGAAGTCTTTGTATTCCATTTGGCAACTAATGGACACATTTTGTAGAATCCAAAAAGATCAATAGGAGTCGGTTGGGATTTAGGGTAGTTGGCCTTCCCTAACTGTTGAGCAACCGTTGATCTTCCAACTCTGGCTTAATAAAAGCACAGAGGAGCAACTGAGAAGGGTTCTATAGATTTGAGGATTGTGATTCGAAAATCATCTGAACAATAATAACTTTTGTCCATCATTTTCTATGTTTGGTCTGTATCGTGAATATTTTCTAACTATTCATAATAGCTCTTTGTTCTTTGCAAGTGAGATAGGTTAGTCTGAATTGTCGAAGATGAGTAGATAACCATTCCACTGGTGGATTTCTGAAGAAATCAGTGGAATGGAATCAATCTGTACATATTTCTATTTGTTTTTCTTTTCATTTATTTGTTTGGTGGGCAGATGTTCTAGACTGAGGAGCGCACATAGTAGACAGCCTAGCATCTCCATGTGCTAGGGTTTGGTTGAGGAGTAACGAGTCATCAAAATTAGCAGAGAAGTTGAAGTCATTGTCGATGAGACAGGGGCCATCGGGAAGATATTTCTCTCTCGGAGCGATAAGGATAGTCTGGCCGATAGCAAAGAGAGGATGTTATCAGAGTATCGGGTTAATAATTGTTGGCTCCACCGATAGGCATATGTCTTGCTGAAACTGTGATAGAAAATGTTAATTTAGCATAGTTATATTGGAGTGACAAAACCATCGGGTAGATAACGTGACATTGAACAGACAGTGGTGATCTTGCCGATCGAGTTATATCAGGGTGACAAGGGGTGAGTGACACCGACGGAAACATCCATCGGTGTATCGGCCTAGCAAAACTGGAGCTCGTCAATAGAGGTGAGTCATGCTGACATGGTCACAGTTAAGAAAAAAGGGAATATCAGTTTAGTCATCAGTGTATCAGTGAAGCTAATTCTAATGTGGCTGATAGTGATTGTCTAGCTGACAAGTGAGAAGTGTGAACTCTCCCATCGGGGAGAATTGCAACGTCAGAGTGACAAGTTCGAAACCAACCGATGGTAATGTTCTCACCAATAGGAAAAGACTGTTGAATTCACTTTGTTCACTCCTCATCAGATCACGATCAGTTGTGATAGTCAGAGTGCAATTTGCCTTGCGAAGAATCTAACTTTCCATGCTAGAACAAAGCACATTGATGTTCAGTTTCACTTCGTGTGAGACATGGTTGAGGATGGAAAGGTAAATTTGGAGAAGGTAGATACTTTGAAGAATGTTGCAGATGCATTAACAAAACTAGTGGGCACAGAGAAGTTTAGATGGTGTTCGGAGTCTATGGGCCTCTCGGCCTATAGCAGTTAAATCCTATTTTTCTATTGGCTCTTACAAGGTGTTCGACAAGTGGGAGAATGTTGGGAATTAAGGTGTCTCAACCTTGGTAATTCCTTGCATTTATTATGTTTTGTATTTATTAATTAATTGCCTATGTTGTAAATATTTGTAAATTCCATATTGTCATATTGTGGGATGTGGCATGGTGATGTGTCGATCCTACATGGAATATGACAACTTGTAATTTTGTCCTCACATGAGGAGATAGGCGTCCCACTTTATGGTAGGAGCATTTTGCCATGTGTCAGCATCTTCCATGTTGTGTAGGGGAATATTGACCGAAACGGTTATGATAGATTCCTATGACAGAATCTATGACATGTAAGAGTCAGAAATAGTAGTTTGTAAGACAGGTAAGGAAATGTGTCATGAAGCATATTTGAATAAGGCATATTTGGGTGCTCCAAGGTGGACTATGACATGTAAGAGAATATGTTATTTATAGCATGTGTATGACAAATTCTCTTACAGCTGTAAGTTGTAATTGCTATGACAGATTCTATGACGGTTGTAAGTGTCGTAAGAGCATCTGTCATAGCCCATTTTGGAAATAGGTGGCCTCTTTGGAATGGGAGTTGTGGACAAGTGTCAGGCACATTCTACAATGTTGACCAAGTGTCCTTAGGAATGGGGTTTGGTCCATGAAGCCATGTTGGACGCTCATCCCAAGATAGGTCCAATATTGCCTTGTATTTTCTATATAAAAAGGTGCTTGGAGATGGAGTTTATGTCATAGGTTTACAGGTACTGTTATGCTACCAGATTGACTCTAGACACAAGTGTCAAAGACCATTGAAGCTTGCATTGCAAGTGTATTGTAAACAACTTTCAGATTTGTTAATACATTGTACAGGTTTCTGAGTGTGGGGTTTTTCACCCAATAAGGGTTTTCCCCACCGTATATCTTTGTCTCTCTTCTTCTGTCTTATTTCTGGTTCTTGTGTATTGCTGTAATAACTCTATTAGATGTATGTTGCTGTAGTGATAAGGATTAAATTGAATTTGTATAGATCTCCCTTCATTAGATTAGTGTAGGAAGCGATTTTTGCACACTGAGCTTCCTTTCATTATTTTCATTTGTTTTCCTATGGGTTGATTTACAATGTAAAATGTCAAGTGGGAGAATGTTGGGATAAGGTACCATTAACCTTGTAAATCCCAATATTGTATTATTCCATTTTATTTATTGTAATTTTTAATTACCCATAAGGGAATGTAGTAGTTTCATCAACAGTGGTAATTCCAAAGTCACCAAAGGTAATTATGGAGTGTTTACGGTTGGCAATTGTAAAAATCATGAGTAAATGAGTGTAGGTGCCACCTTGGGAGAATCTACTATTTTTAGCATGTATGACATGTTGTCATAGGTTGGTGAAGTATTGTGAGAGAATCTATGACAACTGTAAGTTGTCATAAGATTCTATGACTGTATGACCACTCATGACATATATTTATAAGTTGTAAGTTGCTATGTTTAGCCCAAGACTGTCCATCTTGGGAAGATACTCTTTGGTGGAATCTATGACAATTATGATGTGTCATAAGATGTTGTAAGATGACAAATTTAGTCTTGGGCACCCAACCTTGCATGGCTGACTTTGGACAATTGGTAGGAGCTTGTAAGGAGGCATTTAATGTTTGCATGTTGGAGATCCTTAGGAGAGAGAAAGTGGATGCCTAGATTGGTGTGAGAGCACTTCTATAAGTATTTTTCCATGTATTTCTTGTAATATACAGATTTAAAGGTACTCAGGTGCTGCAGGAATGTTGTCGATTAAAGATTGGTGGAGAGAGTTGTGTAGTTGATGTATTGTATAATCTTTTGTAGATTAATACAAACTTGTGCCTCTTTCCTGGTGGATTTGTTTTACTGGAAAGGGTTTTCTCCATGTAAACACTGTGTCATTATGTTCAGTTCTTCATGCTTGACATTTTCTCTGTAGTGGGTTTTCTACTTTGAAGCAATCTCAATTATATAATACACTAGTTAAAGATCATTAAACTTATTTGAATCAGATTTCTGTTGAATAGTTGTGTCTTCATTTCTAACAATTTTGAGTGAAGGAAAGAGGGTTTTAAATATGAAGAGAGAATATGAAATGAATTCCTAGATATAAAACCACAGTCATTAAAGTTCATTAAAATACATCCTAGATTGGGTCTTAGTTACTACATAATCATAGAATTTAGGAGCCCCTACTATATAAAAGGCATAAGTAGGAATGCCTTCCAAGTAAAAAGTGTAGACGAACTTGAAAGGAAACACAATCCACTTCAACTTCAATTGACTAGGTGTTTGAGTTTTGTTTCACCTGGATGTTTCATTACATTCCTATAAAAAATAAAATAAGTTTCAATCAAAATAAATTTTTCCAATGTAATAAATTATCATCTCACTATTTAAAGTACTTAAATATAAGAAGATTTTAGAGAAAGAAAATTTTAGATAATCATCTAGAATAAGTTCTTCCATTACATAAATTTCTAGACATTCATCAGAATCATGTTTATTCATGGTTTTATATCTACCATTGTTGGGGCCTTTGTGACAATCATGGGGATCAAGTTAAAGCATGGTCTTAGATCTAACAATATTGACTAGATTATAAAAAAAATCAAGATTGTGTTTAACAATGGTTTTAGATTGAAAAATATTAACAAAATCTTGAAAACCAGTACGATTAGGGTCTTCCTACATTTTTGGATCCACGTCAACCTTCTACATTATACAATCATTTAACTCTATCATCTGGGCTTGGTTTTAAATAATTTTGTTTCATGCCCTTAATTGCATCAAATTCAATCATAATAGAATTTCCAAAATGGAGTGTTGCAATTGGTGAAGAAGCATGAACCCCTAAAAACCATGCAAGGGATTTACTCCAATCCTAAGAACATTATACATTTCATCAAAAGAATAGACCTCATATGTATCATCTATCTAACTCAAACCATTCAATGTCCTACTAGGTAACTTTTTCCAACCCAATTCAATAGATTCTTCATTCAACTATAGTAACAATTTATATATTTGATTAGGTCAAAATTCTTATAACACAAACTATGATAGTTTCTAAGAAAAACATGGCATTCCTCTTTTAATACTTGTTTATATAAAGCATGAAAGTTTGTATCACATTTGAGTGTATCATCATCTATGTGATCCTAAGGACAAAGAAACATTATGAGATGTGACAAGAAATAAATACAAATGTGAATAATCCATGCTCATTCAACTGACAAACTTACAAGTTCATGCACTAAAGTTTTCTTAATGCTCTCATACTTCCTAAAGCCCTTAAGATTATTTGTTCCTATTCATAGTGATATTTCCTCTTCATGATTTTGATGAATGCTAGTAGAGACAAGAATAGAAAAATAAGATGTAAGACACAAATATAGATTCTTGATTGATTTTAACCCATTTTTGCATGTACTTGCAATTTGAGCCAAACTTATTATTTTTCTACATGTCTCAATATACAATGCCTTCTTCAAAAGTTAATCAAGCTAATGGTACTCTTGCTTAAAAAAAATATATTTAACTAGGCTACATTCACCAAGCCTAACCTTAGTGTCCTTTCAAGATAATAATGATGGCTAATTGCACAACAGTTTCCATGAGTCACTACCAAATAATACCAATTTACCAAGCTAGTTATGTCACACTACATCCAAACCAATGCCAAAACAAATTTTGCATTACTATTTCTACTAAACACTTCTTTGGGATAACTATTTTTCAAAATCAAGTAGATGTAACAAATTTCTTAAAATCAACCATATGTTTCTTGAACTTCATCAAATAGAATGCTAAAGCAAGGCAAAATCCACATCATTTAAACCAATAAACTTCCTTCACAAAATCAAAATGTGCACAATCACCTTCCCTACGAAATTGCCAAATACTAATGCAAATTTAATAAAGTTAAAGTTAGCCACAACAATCACAATGATTTCTAATAAAGCATTGTTCTGGCAATTTCTACTATCTAACCAACTCTTTAAAGAAAACTCCAATATGTTGCACAAATCTGGAGCAAATTTTTCCTATTCATCTCTAATAAAGCATTTTTTTACAAATCCAAGTTATAATCTAAATTTATATTAAATTACAAAGTGGTTAACAAAATTTCCAAAATAATATGTAAAATTATAGTTGTATAGGGCTATATAAATAATGTTCAAACTAGAGCAAAAAATCAATTTAAAGAATCCAATAGCACAAACTGGCCCTCTCTACAATCTATGTTATAAATAATACCAAGGCAATAAATTTATAAGAAAGGAGAAATTTTATAAGATTTGGCATATCATATTGGAAAATGGCACCAAATCCCCTGGATGACTGATAAGATTTTGAATAAGACAAAGGTAAGCAGGGTTGGATCTATCCAAGTGATTGATCTCATAGATATACAAATCTTGAATGAATCCTACAAGAAAATACAAATACCCAAGTAAGAAATAGAAAATTAGTAGCATAGGGCACAAGCATAGTAAATAAATTTGAAACCATGTTGGATGCTTTTGAAATTTATAGAAGAACTAATTCTAAGCTTTTTATGTGCCATCTCCCACCCAAAAATGTTTATAATTCAACAAAAATTGTACAACCTCCCAAATTTTGAGGACTATAACCAAATTAATAAATAAATTTCATGGATTATCATCACAATGATGTACATATCTATCTCTCAAGGATAGGACAAACCAAGCCTTTCAATAAAAAATAAAATAACCTTTAAACTAAGATTTAAAAGGGTTTCATGGTTTGATTATAGTTGTATCCTTGGAGAATTAAAACCCTAAATTTTTGGAAACCATAATTCTTTGTTAGTAGCTTCACAAAAGAAATGTTCAATCTCCCAAATTTTAGGATTCAAATTAAAATTACTAGAAAAAATCATGAATTATAATCCTAAAGGTTGTGATTAGCCTAACCTTGCAATAGAAACCCACATAACCCTTGAGTTGAGATATTCAAGGGTTGAGGGTTTGGGTGCAACTGCATCTTTAAAGACTCAAAACCAAAAATTTGTGTCCACCATAATAGATTTTTTTTGTGGTGAATACTTCAAACTGGGCCCTCAATATGGTCACCCACTACTCATTCACAACTACATTTCAAAATGGTGCTACTTCTTTGCCCACCCCTTCTAAGTCTCGTAAGAGCATGTTTCAATGTGCCTAGTCTACCCTATCATTATTCTGGGGGAGGATGCAATAGATAATGAGACTTACTTCTCTGAGAAGGGTTTGATTTATATATTTAATAGACTATGGCCACAACTTCTTGATTTGAATGAGTGGATTTATAAATAATTCCATCCTCTTACATATGGGAAAATTGAGATTTACCCTTGTGCCAGGGGTTTCTTTGTTATGGTTTTTTACTTGGCCTCTAATAGAGATGTGGTGCTGGAAGGCCACTTCTAGTTATAGGGCTAGCATTCCCCCATTGTCAATCATTGGTTTTCCTCTTTCAACCCTGATGAGGTATAAACAACCTCATTCTTATGATGAGCTAAATACCCCTTTTTGTTCTTGCCCCTGTTCTTGCCAACGACCTCAGCCATGCCAATTTGTTTATTTTTAGAAGCAATAATTGTCTATTTTTTATAAAATGGTGTATAAATCTTTATTTCTCAAATTGATTGGAATTAGCTAACTAATGTTGATATAATAGAATAGACTTTGAGTAATTGTGTAGGACTTATGCATGGCCTATGAAAGGAGTGGACTTCGGGGCGCTGGAAATTTAGGTGTGCATAGTGGAAGACTTCTTTTAAAGCATTCTGTTGTTTTCTATTAAGACTGTTTGAGACTTTACGGCTCCACTCAGAGCCTTTATTATGTTTTATGTCACGAACATCAGTTAGTTGTAATTTTGTTTAAGACTTTTTCAATGGTATTTTCCTTCCATCTGTAGATTAGGATTTTCTAGTAGTGTAGTATATATATGTGTAGCTGCTAAAAACAAGGATATGTTGTTATGATATTTCATGAATACTGTTCAGTTATGTTCTCTATGCTGTTACATTTTTATGATATGAATGAATGAATATCACTAGTATTGTTTGAGTAATCGAAGTATTGTGAATGGATTTACTTCAAAGCCGCTAAAGTACCACATGTGATTTGAACTGATAGCAGGAACGTCTAGGAGCTGGCCACTCAAGGGATCATAGAGTAGATAAGTATTTTTATTGTTAATGTTGTTATTTTTGTTCTATGCATGTTATGTTTAGATAAATGTTATTCTGTGTTTAGTTATGTTGTTTGTTCCTGCAGGTTGTGTTTTTAAGTTACTAATCTTTAAATTTTATTTACTTGAAATTTTCGGAGCATCCACTCTGTTCTTAAAACTGTCATTAGTTATTGATTAAAAGATGTTAAGTGTACTTTCAGTTAGTAGTTAGTCGCCTTTGTTTCAATTTCATAGTTAAATTGCAAGTGCTGATTCTTAGATAGTTTACATGCTTTATAGAATAGGAATTTGAATGGTTTCTAGCTTAAACAATCTCATGCTTTCTAGTTTAATTTCTATTTTCAACCGTTTCAAAAATTTAGAAAATCTTACTAAGAGAGATGGCCAAAATATCCCCTATTGCATACAACTTTTGGACACTACTCGGTTGAGATAATTGACATATTTGTAACTAAAGTGTTAGGACCTTATGACAGCTTGTCACTTTTTAGCGTTGTTGTCGAGGACATGATTCTTTTTCTAAGTGTTAATAGGCGACTACTTGGATACCTCTTTTAGAAACAAATATAGTTGTCAGACTTCTTTTTATGCATGGTCAGGAAATGAGGTCCACACCGAAGATTCATACCAAGAACCCCCCAATAGTAGTTCCAACCATAAGTAGGGAGGTAGAAGTCTCAAATAAAGAACTTAGTTACAAATTGATCAAGTAGGATCAACCTGAGACCTCCCAAAATATCCCAGAAGTTCAACCATCAGACTCGACCTTTGAAGAGGAGATCATTTAGCCAACAAACCCAATCTTTGAAGAGGAGAACACTCCTTTTAACATCATGGATGATAATAACAACAATGATCCTTTTAATGGACGAAGAGCAAACCACAGAGATGGGAGAGCAAACCAAGGAGATGTTGATAACCCAAGAAGAGGAGCACGTACATTTACTTATCCTATTGCTCTCAATGAAGATGATGATGCACCCATGAAAAACATTTAACCCTCCATTTTATCAACTTTCAAAGGATTATCCTCTGATGATCCTGACTAGTTCCTCTTCAAGTTCAAAGTCTTGTGCCAAACATACGACTACAAAAATGCTAACCAGAAACTTAAACTCTTTCCCTCCACTTTGAGAGACACTGCAGTGTGTTGGTTCATGGGATTAGTTTCAGGGTTAATAAGCACGTGGGATGACATGGAAACTGTCTTTTTAGACAAATACCAGAGTTACTGCAGAGTTAGAGATAGGAAAGAGGAATTGTTCAAACTAAGACAAAAGAAGATGAGAGCCTAGAAGATTATCTTGATAGGTTCATCTTCCTAACCAAACGATGTGGTGAAGAAGCCATAAGCCTAGAAATTCTGAAGACCATATTTCTCAAATGACTTGACGAGGATGGTAGAAGAAGTCTAGAATTAATGGGAAAGGGAGATGTGTCCCAACTTGAACTCAGTGATATCGCTGAGTTATACTAGAATTTCTCCCATACTCGGGGAGGTATCTATAAATCTAGTCTTTTAAGAGGTTCAAATGAAATAGGTAAACTGTGTGAGGAAATAGCAAACTTGAAAACTGACATTCTTGTTTAGTTAAACACCACTCTGGATGGAATATAGGCCAAAACACGTAATCCTGAAACCTTATCCATCTACTACCCTAGGTGTCGAAATAAACATCTGTTAAGAGAGTGCCCTTTGGATAAAGCTAAAAATTGCCAAATTTGTGAAAAGATCCATGCCACTGATCAATGTGAGATACTGAATGCAATCAAAAATTCCAAGAAAAGGACATCTCACACTGAGGAGGAGATAAATTTTGTAAATCAAAGGCCCAGAGGGAATTTCTCTTATGGCCAGAATACAAATCCCTCCTGGAGACCTCCAAATAATTGGAATAATAATCAATGGACAACACCTTGGCCTTAAGCACCACCTAATTGGGGACCTTACCCTTGGGAATCACCTTAGTGGGCAAACCAATCCTGGGGAAACCCTCAATGGCCAAACCAGACTCAATAGCAATGGTATCCTCAAAATCTGATGCCTCAATGGAATCAGGCTCCAAATCAATTCTATCATGGACCAAGAAGGATGCCTAATCCACAATAGAACCTTTTACCAACTCCCCAAAACCCCCAACAAAATGAGTAGGTCAACCAACCATAATTCCTAGAACAACCTATCCCTAATCCAAAGAATAACCATCAAACCACACCAGTGTATTCTACGGAATAGGAAAACATGGCTAGAGTTAATGCCATCTATTGTGGAAACTTGCAGTTGAGGTTAGGAAAAACACTCCAGCAGCCTACCATAGTCGAGATCCTTGACAAACCAAACACAACATCTACTGAAGGGTCTGAGACACCTTCCATGCCTTTAGATAAAAACCCATTGAGTAACCAAGACAAGCCTCTTCCACAATCCTCACCTAGAGCTTTCGAGTCACCTCAAGAAGAAGCTGGCCAGCGTTCAATAGATCTTTTAAAGGAGGATCCCAACATGAGAAAGAGATATCAAGCACCTTTTCCTAAGTGCCTCAAGGCAACTCCTTTGAATAAACCTCCAAAAATGACCTTACCTACTGAAACTGTGTTAATCCAAGAAATTAAGCGATTCCATATTGAGATTCCCTTGTTACAGGCAATTAAAGAAATTCATGAACTCAACCAGCTAGTTAAATAGTTGTGCATAAAAACACCAGGAAGGAAACTAAAAAAGATTAATACTGTGCATATCAATGGATACCTAGTTGACCTTCTGGCTGGTGAAACCTTAACCCTGAAATATGGCAACCTAGGTAGTCCACTCATAACAATAATAATCAATAAGGTGGCAATACCCAATGCACTCGTGGACTTGGGAGCAACCATTAATGTCATGATGGTGGATGTTATGGAAAAACTAGGACTCACTGATTTATGTCCCACAACCACCATATTGCAAATGACCTATAGCTATTCCCAAGGGTGTCCTAGAAACTGTTTCTGTTAAGGTTGACGATTGGGAATACCCAGTGAATTTCCAAATAATCCAGTCCCTCACACCCAAGGACAATTACCTGATAATATTGGACAGACCGTGGTTAGCTATAGTTGTAGCAAAGAATGACTGCAGAGTAGGAGGAATGACCATTTTACATGGTCCCAATAGCAAACACTTATTCCTATATCCCCTCGCTCAACCTGCCGAGCATAACTAAGTTTGGGTTGATGAACCAAATGGTTCCGACAAACAAGAGATTATAGCCTCACTTTCCATGGTAGTCATTAAACAACATGGTGAAGAGTGGGAAGAAGAACTAGAAAATAACATGCAAGATCTTACCGTAGACTTAGGTGATGAAGAAATTTTGGAAGTGGAAGAGATTTTAGGATAGTCGATCCATACTGATGACACCAACATGATTACACCAACTTCA
The DNA here is from genome assembly GCA_027924645.1 of Cunninghamia lanceolata. NCBI lineage: Eukaryota > Viridiplantae > Streptophyta > Pinopsida > Cupressales > Cupressaceae > Cunninghamia > Cunninghamia lanceolata. The sequence continues at coordinate 288,783 of BSBN01000141.1, read as the reverse complement.
TAGAATTACCTTGTCATCTGGCTAATATCATTCTGAAAATAGATCACTTCTTCAAAGATATTACCAAACTTCATAGAACTATACCACACAGCTGCCCTGTCAACACCTTAATGAGAGAAGTTCATACCATCACTTCCAACTATCCTGGAACCAAAACTATCATGTTACTACCAGGAAAAACTTTAATTATCAACAGTTGGTTGACAGAGTCAGATGAGCTCAAATTGTTTGATGTTTTGGTAAATAAATCCAAGGCTTTTGCTTGGGATTATGCAAACATGAGAGGAATACACCCAAGTGTTTGTACCCATCACATATATACTGAAGATGTTAGACCTGTTCATCAACCTCAACGAAGACTCAACCCTGCTCTCAAAGATATTGTTAAAATGGATATTGTGAAACTCCTACAAGTAGGATTCATCTATCCCATCTCTGACAGCAAATGGGTTTCACCTTTGGTAGTTGTTTCAAAGAAAAATGGGAAGTGGAGAGTGTGCGTTGATTATAGAGATCTCAACAAAGCTACCTATAGATTAATTCCCTTTACCTTTCATAGACCAAGTCTTGGATAATTTAGCTGGAAGGAAGTATTTCTCATTCCTGGATGGATTTAGTGGATATAACCAAATACAAGTAGCAGCAGAAGACCAGGACAAAACAACTTTTACTTTCCCTTAGGGAACATTCGCATATCGTGTCCTCCCCTTCAGGCTATGCAACTCTCCTGCAACATTTTAGAGAGCTGTTCTGGCCATATTTGCTGAGCTAGTAAATGACTATGTGGAAGTCTATATGGATGACTTCACAATGTATGGTTCCACTTTTGATGAAGGTCTTAAAAATTTGGACAAGGTATTGAAGCGATGTAAGGACCATAAGCTATCCCTGAGTCACGAAAAATGTCTAATAATGGTAGAACAAGGGATAGTGTTGGGACACCACATTTCAGTTGAAGGGATAAAAGTAGATCCTAAGAAAATTGAGGTGATACAACAACTAGAGACTCCAAAGAACCAAATTGACGTCAGAAGTTTCTTAGGACATGCTGGATACTACTGAAGATTCATAGAAAACTTCAACAAGATTGCAGCCCCCATGTTCTCCCTTCTCCAAAAGGACATAGATTTTGTTTGGACAACAGAATGTCAAACATCATTTGAGATCATTAAGGAGAAACTCATCTCTGCTCTTGTCCTACATGGACCTAGCTGGAACCTTTCGTTCTATATTTCTGCAGATGCTTCCAATGATGCCATTGGAGTAGTTTTAGGTTAGGAAGATGAGAATGGAGGAAAATATGCCATCTATTTCATTAGTAATAATTTAACTCCCACTGAATGAAACTATACCACTACGGAGAAAGAATTCTTAGCTGTGGTGCATGCAGTTAATAAATTTTGACATTATATCACGGTGTACAAAGTAATTATATTTTCAGACCATTCAGCTATCAAGTACCTAATGAACAAACCTACAGTAAATGGAAGAATAATTAGGTGGTTATTACTTCTCCAAGAATTCAATGTAACCATCATTGACAAACCAGGGAAGTTCAATGTAGTCGTAGATTTCTTATCCCAGATCAAACAAGACAATGGAGATTGTGCTCCTCTACAAGATGAATTCCCAGATGAAAATTTATTTGCCATCTCCATTAAAACCCCCTGGTTTGCAGACATTGCCAACTATCTAGCTACTTCTGAGTTTCCACCAAACTTTACATCAAAACAAAAGAAACGCCTCATCTGGGAAAGTGCTCAGTTCAAATGGATTAATGGAATGCTATTTTGATGTCGCCCTAATATGGTTTTATGACGTTGTGTTAGACCAGATGAAACATACAACATCCTTAGAGCCTGCCATGATTATCCCTTTGGAGGTCATTACTCCACCAGAGAACGTACCATAAAATCTTAGGTATGTGATATTACTGGCCCTCGATGCATAAAGATGTGAAAAACTATGTTCGCCATTGTGATGAATGCCAACGGGTAGGAAGACCCACGACATCCAATGAAATGCCTCTACAACTGTAGGTAGTTTTTGAACCATTTAAAGAGTGGGGATTAGATTTTATCTATCCCATAGACCCTCCTTCACAAGGAAAAGAATACATTTTGGTCTGTACTGACTATCTGACTAAGTGGGTAGAAGTCCAAGCCCTGAGAGTTTCTAGGGAAGAACAAGTTGCTGACTTCCTATATAACATGATTTTTCTCAGATTTGGAGCCCCTAGATTAATTGTCAAAGATCAAGGACCCCAGTTTATGTCAAAAGTTTTGCTAGCATTTACTGATCATTTCCAGGTAAGCCATAAAAAGTCGTCACCCTATCACCCTCAAGCAAATGGTCAAGTAGAAGTCACTAACATGGAACTTGAAAATATCTTGACAAAAATAGTTTCACCGGGAAGAAAAGCTTGGGCCAAAAAATTGCCTAAAGCTATTTGGGCCTATAATACAACTTGGGAATCAACCACTGGTCTTACTCCTTACGAGTTAGTCTTTGGGAAGAAACCTCTTCTACCCATTGAATTTGAACTTCAAACTCTTAGAACAACAATGGAGTTAGGTTTAGACCTCAACCAAGCTCAGGTAGAAAGAGTCTTGCAGCTTAGTGAATTAGATGAACTCCTCTTAGAAGCTATCCACTAGACTGAGCTAGTTCACCAACAACGAAAGGCCTGGCATGATAAACACATAAAAGCAAGAGAGTTCCACAATGGAGATTGGGTACTGTTATTTGATTCCCAATATAAAGATCAAAAAGGGAAACTAAGGACTCATTGGCTGGGTCCATATAAAATTTTTGAAGTATTTCCAAATGGAGCAGTGCAGCTCAAACCCATTGATGGTGATACTCAAACTCTCTTAGTCAACGATCATCAATTATGAATCTACCACAAACCTGTCAACAAAGAAGAATTTACGAGAATGGTAGAAATGCAAGGAGAAACCCAATGCATTGACTCTGCTAAGGCAGAGCCAGTATAATTTTTAGCTATGTTCACAAAAAAATATCAATCTTGCATGTGTATGTACTTATAATCACTTTGGAGCATTTTTATTGTATTACCGTTCTTTTGGACTTGTCTAAATTTTATTTCTATTTTGTAGGACTTCATTTTTAATAGAATACAAATTCTGGCACATCTTGCATCGATGCTCCGGAACTTGTTCATTCAATTGGTTCCATTCCCTTGATTGTTCTTGCATTCTAACACATCTTTCATTGATGCTCTAGATCGTGTTAAGTCCAAAGTGTATCATCCTATTCCATTCTCCCTGCATTCTGGTTGCATCTTTCAGCGATGCTCCAGAACTTTGTTCCTGCATTCCGGCTGCATCTTTCAGTAATGCTCTAGAACTTTGTTCCTGCATTCTGGCTGCATCTTTCAGTGATGCTCCAAAACTTTGTTCCTGCATTTTGGCTACATCTTTTAGCGATACTCCAGAACTTTGTTCCTACATTCCGGTTGCATCTTTCAACGATGGTCTGGAACTTTGTTCCTACATTTTGACTGCATCTTTCAGTGATGCTCTGGAACTTTGTTCCTGCATTCCGGCTGTATCTTTTAGCGATGCTCCAGAATTTTGTTCTTTTGTCCCGGCCGCATCTTTCAGCAATGCTCCTAAATTTTGTGTTTACCCTTTCTTTGCAAATGCTCCAACAATCCCAACAACATATCCATGATCATCACTAATTCTTTTACGTCACTTCCAAAATTCATGCCCGATACTGTCATCTCGTACCATAATAAATAAAAATTATTGTGACCACTTTTTGTCATAATAATTAGAACCCTTCGTCATCCCATCCAAATTTAATTACACCACCACCCATGATGCTATTACATCAGCATAAGAAAAGCGACTTTCAAATCAATGATGAGACATGAGGTATTTATTTATTATGGATAAAAATAAATGAATTGGCACGTTCCACCTTCCTTTCCAAATTTAGTAAATTGTGCAGACTGTACCTTCATTAGAGAGGTGGCAGCTCATGCACTCTATCCCATGCAAAATAATGACTCAAATGCAGCGAAGCCAAATGCTTGAATTAATCCGTGTCCCATCAGTATTGTCAAAGTATAGGTGGTCATAAGATTGCATTTCCTTTAGTCTTCATAACATACTTGTTGAAACAATTTTTTACCATTAGAGTGCCACGAATTCAGTAGACACTTAGCAGAATTGCAAGTAAAAGATAGAATGGGTGGGGCTAAGCACAAATTAGAACCAACTTCCCCAGATAAATTGTTGGTGCTGAGTAATATTTCTGAGCTATTTCAGAGGATAGGTTGGCTTGAGTTCATGAAGAAATTTGAGTGGCATAACATGCAATTGGTCAAGGAATTTGCAGAAAACTTCTTGGATGGGCAGACGATAGTGCATGGCAAGAAGTTTAAGGTAAGCCCTCAAATCATTTCTAGCTTGTCTAGCATTAAAAATGAAGGTGTGAATTTAACAAAAACTACAAATATTTCTTATCAAAGAATGATAGAACTCTTCATAAGGGAGGGAGAACCTCATCCTCTGCTAGTTGTGAATACCCGTAGGCAAAATAATGGGTTTCATAGAATGTCTATTGCAGAGCCATAGAGAATGGTGGTTGCTTGGATCATCAAATACTTTACATGTGAGGGGCAATGTGCCACCATAGGCAGTACCCCCTTTCATTTACTCACTCACCTGCGCCATGGCGCTAAAAACCCTGAATTAAGTGTTAACCTTCCCACTTTCCTCAGTGATTCCATTGTAAACATGATAGAGAGGTTTAAAATTGGTTCAGGCCCATTGAAACATCATGGTCTCATTCACCTAATTTGCAAACATCATTTCCCAAAGAAAAGAAAAACAAAAGAAAAATGGCAGAAATTTCTTCAAAAATTTGAAAACCCTAAACCCTCAAGACATTTTGAAGAAGGTGAGTCATCCGGATTGGCAGTTCAAAATTTGAAACAACCTTCCCCTGTGCCTCAAGATGCCATAAAAGCTCATGACGGAGAAGTGTGGAAAAATCTATCAAACCTTTCAGACCTTGAGGAGAGACCTAAACCATAGAATGTACCAGAGACCCCAGAGAAGCATGAAAATATGGATTTAGTGAATTCTGAAAATGATAATACTCATCCCCACAAAAAGGAAAAGAGGCCAAAGGTGAAATTGCAAAGACCTCCTCCTTTAAGGAGAAGCAAATGATTGGCTAATGAATTCAATTGTGCTACAGCTTGTGATCAGCTGCATGTTCCTAAAAAGAAAAGACAAGATAGGTAATTTCATGAAACTGTAGCCCAATCATATGAGAATGTGGCCCAGTTATGTGAAAATACAACCCAGTTAGGTGAAAAGCAAACTTTGGATAGCAATAAGCCCCCTGATTCTGAAAAGGAGGATGTCCCATCTGAGACACGACAAGGAGAAATAGGAGCACAATTGCCAAACTATATACTTGTTGAGGATGAGTTTGTTGAACCACTTTCCCCTTTACAGTAGCTCTTGGAAACACATGAAATTAATATAGTCCCCCTAAGTGAACAATTGTCTCTCTTGGTTGCTGATGACACAGAATAGAGTCCACTGGAAGTAAATAATGCAGAACATGTGATTGACAGTAATGTAGAGATCTCTATTTTTTCCCCTTCTACTGATGCAGAAATTGAAAAATATGATCACATAAAAACAAAATTAGAAGAGTTGAAGGAAGAAATTGTTCAATTAAAAGATAAACTACAACAAAATGAGGAGTAGATAAATAAGAAACAACAGGAAATAAGCACATAAACTAAACTTTTAAGGAAAAAGGATCAAGAAATCACAGCTTTAGGGGCTCAATTAGAATAGAAGGATAAAACTATTGGAGAGTTGCAGTCTCAAGTGCAACAAATTGATGAGAAAGATAAAGAATATTTGGCTAGTTTATCTGAAAAGATAAAGAGATTAAGAGTTTAACTAATAATTTGGTGCAATCTCTCAAAGCCTTTGCAGAAAAATAGGAAAAACAAACACTTGAACTCAATACAACTTTGAGTAGAATTGTTGAGCTAGAGCAGGATTTGCAGGAAATCAATGTGAAACCAATAATGGAATCAAAAGAAGTATAGACTGAGCCAACTAAGATGGAATGGTTTCAAATACACATTCCTCCAAGGGTAAAAGCACAAAGTTGTGTCCCACTTTTATAAAGGAAATGACCAATATCAATCTAAATTTTTAACTTGAATCATTAAAAAGTGACATATACATTTTGAATTTTGAAATGATGTAAATTAATGAAATGTATATTTTTTAGTGTATTTTATGTTTGTATTTTTTATAAAAATTAAAAAATTATTTGAATACTTTTTTGTAAAATTGACACTATAATTTAGTTGTTGATAAAATGCTGAAAAATGAAGTTAAGTGGGACGTCACTCTTTTTATAGTAATTTTTTTTTCCTTCAAATTTTTTGTGTATTTATAACTTGAAACTTTAGTGCATGGATTTATTTTTTATGCATTTTGATAAATATGTATTTTTAAATAAATATTAAAAGTTGTGTGTACTGAAAAATAATTATTTCGATGGGACGTCAGTTTTGTCTTGACTATTTATCCAAAATAGAAAAAAAATTATATCATCTTGACATGGAATCTCTTCTCTAGTGCATCATTTTTTTTTTAATAAACTTTACTATTTTTTCTTGATAAGACAATCAACCTTATATTTTGGTGTTGATGACCTACTTTTAGTAAAAATAAAAAATAAAATATTAACAATAATTAGACTATTAAAAAAACCACATTTTTTAAAACTACACTTACAAATCTACAAAAGGGTATTTTTAGATTTAAAAAAAAAATATTTACATGAGTAGGAATTGTTGAAATGTCAACTTTTTTGAAATTTTGTATTTTTTTGGTAAAGTGGTCTCCAAGTGGTGCTACATATATATTTAGTGGACACTTCTAGTTGGAAAAGTTGTGGCCCAAATCTAACTTAGCTAGAATGAATCTCACTAGACCATATGTTTGAAAAAAGTGACTTTTAGTTAGAAATGTTTAAATTCACTTGTGCTGATAAGTCAGCCAAAAGTGTGACACAGTTCTATGCTTTTACCCCCAATGCTGACCAAATGGATGGAGAGATGCTATTTCTTGAGGCAAGTAGGGGCATAAAATGCCAAAATTAAGAAAGAAATAGTGTTATTAAAAGAATCCTATGACAAACTTTACCAGGCTAAAACTGATGCATGTCAGATTGGAGAATTGTTACTAGCCTGTAGAAAGCCATCCCAATTATATTCCATGTTTCTAAATGAACAGTTGTTAAGATGGAAGATTTTGAGGATCTCTTGCAATTTACCCCATGACCTAGATGATAAACAGTTCCTAGAAGCATTCAAAGAGGCAACCCCTGTTCAACAAAATCTGCTGTGAATTTTTCATACATAATTTGTTCTTAGAAAAATACAGTGATTTATTTATCAACCTTTTTGTTGGGGAGGTACAACTTAGAGCCTTCATGTCTAATAAGTAGAATCAAATCCATTGACAGGATAGAACTAGGGAGTATATGCAAGTAGAGAGAACTGTAGGACTCCAAATAAGATATCCTAATCGGAAGCCCTTTGCCTTCAAAGATCAATTTCGAAGGATTAAAAGCTATGAAGCTATGAAGAACAAATATAATGATAGTATCCAGATTTTCTTTGAAAATTTCAAAGTTCATGGGCCATAGTTAATAGAAAGGGCATGGAGTGCTTGTGAGGATCGGTACACTCCCCTACCTATGTATCTCAAATGGAGGGAGATGATCTCCCCCACCAACCTAAGGTGGTCCTATAGAAGGGCTGAGGCATTAACAGAAATATTACAGAAGCTCAAGATCAAGTGGATAGGGATGCAATACATATCTCCATTGCTCCTTCAGCCACTCCCTGCAATTTTGGTCACTGCAAAGAAAAATCCTGGAGAATTACATACATGGCAGATGAGGGTTAAATTCAACCAAGGTTTTCTTAAACACCCTAATCATTTGGATGAGGAGGCAGAAGACATGTATGATCTCAGCTCCAAATATGATGAACTGAATAGGAAAAGGGATGCAGAGAGGCATAGGACTCATCAGAGACTAGGGGGACCTTCTCAGGCTTAGGAAGGGGAGGATGATGAGGTATAAACAACCTCATTCTTATGATGAGCTAAATACCCCTTTTTGTTCTTGCCAACCACCTCAGCCATGCCAATTTGTTTATTTTTAGAATCACTAATTGTTTACTTTTTATAAAATGGTGTATAAATCTTTATTTCTCAAATTGATTGGAATTAGCTAACTAATGTTGAAATAATGAAATAGACTTTGAGTAATTGTGTAGGACTTATGCATGGCCTATGAAAGGAGTGGACTTCAAACGGTTGAAGTCAGAGCGCCGAAAGTTGGGGCACCGGAAATTTAGGTGTGCATAGTGGAAGACTTCTTTTAAAGCATTTTGTTATTTTCTGTTAGGACTTTTTGAGACTTTATGGCGGGCTGATGCAAGAAGTTGGGTCCACAAAAACCTCAAAAAGTGGAAGTATTTTTTTGGTTTTTCAGAATTTGTCACACTTGGACTGAAAATGTGAAGCACTTACACAATGAATCTTTAAAAAAGTCAATAATATGAAATTTAGTATTTTTAATCTAGTTTCCAAATATGTAGTTTATTCAAATACCCAGATGATAGAATTAAATTTTGATAGGCATGTATAAAAACCACTTTTAAAGGTCATTTTTTTTTACCATACCATTCATGTGTACATACACCACTTTTTGACCTAAATAAAATTATTTTTCTAATTCCTTTTGGGAAAAGATATCTAACAACATGAAGATTGATGAGGATATTTTTTTGTAATTTTTTTCCCAATATTTTTTTTTCTTGAATTTATATTGGCCCTAATTGTTGTTTTTAAAAATCAACGTGTACGAACAACATAATTGGACCTAAACTAAACATTTTTTGAATTTTTTTTTTTCATTGTGTAGAGAATTGTCTGAAGATTGATGTCATATAAGTTTTTTTAAAAAAAAAAAACCAAAAAAAAGTTATTAAAAAACAAAAAAAGCATGATATTTCAAGTTTATGGACCAGTTTGCTTAGAAATTAATTAAAAAATAAAAAACATAATCCAATCTTAACAAAAATTGTAAATTTGGAAATTAGACATCATGTTCTATAATGGGTTTTAATTGTATAGATTAATTCAAAAAAAAAAGTCGATCATCTATATTGCCAAAGTTGGACATTTGTCTTGAACTTTCCTTAGTTTTTTAGTTGTAGGTCAAAGGCTAAGGGTCGGGTTGCCAAGCCTTTCCCAAGCCTCAAAATTTGAAAAATGCGTACGTGTTATAAAACACATACGCGTATGCGTTATATAATGCATACGCGTTATCTATTTGCCCATTTGAATACCTTTAAGAAACGCATACGCATTATTTGAATACCTTTTAGAAATGCATACGTGTTATAAAATGCATATGCGTTATAATGCATACACGCTATATAATGCCTACGCGTTCCTTAGTGCATATGTGTTATAAAACGTGTATGCATTATAATGCATACGCACTATATAATGCCTACACATTCCTTAGTGCATACCTGGCATAACACATACACGTTTGGATTTAGGCTCGGGTACCCGTAGCTAAGCGCGTACGCATTTTTTCAATAACACATACGCGTTTCCTGCGAGATTTTTTTTGGCTGAAACTTCCCCTCTTCATGGACCCAACTTCTTGCTTTTACCCTAGCTCCACTCAGAGCCATTATTATGTTTTATGTCATGAACATCAATTAGTTGTAATTCTGTTTAAGACTTTTTCAATGGTATTTTCCCGCCATCTGTAGATTAGGACTTTGTAGTAGTGCAGTATATATATGTGTAGTTGCTAAAAATAAGGATATGTTGTTATGATATATTCTGAATACTGTTCAATTATGTTCTCTGTGTTGTTACACTTTTATGATATGAATGAATGAATATCACCAGTATTGTTATGAGTAATGGAAGTATTGTGAATGGATTTACTTCGAAGCCGCTAAAGTACCACATGTGATTTGAATTGATAGTAGGAATGCCCAAGAGCTAGCCACTAAAGGGATCGTAGAGTAGATAAGTATTTTTATCGTTAATGTTGTTATTTCTGTTCTGTGCACATTATGTTTAGATAAATGTTATTCTGTGTTTAGTTCTATTGTGTGTTTCTGCAGGTTGTGTTTTTAAGTTACTAATCTCTGAATTTTATTTACTTGAAATTTCTGAAGCATCCACTATGTTCTTAAAACTATCATTAGCTATTGATTAAAAGATGTTAAGTGTACTTTTAGTTAGTAGTTAGTCACCTTTGTTTCAATTTCATAGTTAAACTGCAAGTGTTGATTCTTAGATAGTTTATATGCTTTATAGAATAGGAATTTGAATGGTTTCTAGCTTAAACAATCTCATGCTTTCTAGTTTAATTTATGTATTCAACCATTTCAAAAATTTAGAAAATCATACTAAGAGAGATGGCCAAAATATCCCCTATTGAATACAACCTTTGGACACTACCTGGTCGACATAATTGACATATTTGTAACTAAAGTGTTAGGACCTTACGACAGCCTATCAAACCCTCTTACTAAATATTTCAACATCATTTTGGTGTGGATCCATCTTCCTAATCTCCCTCTCCATTTTTGGTGTGATTTTTGGTGTGAGGTGATTGGAAATTCTCTAGGCCATTTTATGAAGGTGAACTCTACCACTACTCTTTTCTCTCATCTACCACTACTCTTTTCTCTCATACCAACTTTGCTTGTATGTTGTGGAAATTAGTTTGTCCAAGCCCCTTCCTATGAAGGTTATCTTGCAAGTGGTAGATTAGTCTTGGAGTTAGCTTCTTGACTATGAGGGCATCCCCTTCCATTATCAATGGTTCTTTTCTATAGGACATTTGGCTTTGGGTTTCCCTTTCTATAGGGTCTCAAGATATTCTTCATGGTGGAAAAATAGTCTTCCCCAACACCTCATTATTGATTATGATGATGATGAATTTTCTTTAGAGTGTCTTAAGTCTCCTAACACTAGCTTGGATCCTCCTAGGTCTATTGTGTGTAATGCTCTTCCCACTCCTGTCACAACCTCTTCCCTAGTTTTGGCTACTAATGCTCCTTTGTTACATCCCACCCCTTCCTGGTGGATGTTTCTAGAGATCATGCAACTACTCTAGCTATGGTTTCTATTCATCAATTAGCTTCTCTAGTTAGGCATTCCTCTGCTTATGTGGTGCTTCAAGTTGGGGTGATGGAATCATATTTCCCTCCCCTCTCTCCTCAGTTTGAGGATTTAGACAATTGTGTCCTAGATAAATGTTCAAAGGAGGAAGGAAAGTCTTCCTAAATCTATCGCTTAGTCCCACACATAAGTTAGGGGTGTGTGTATTGCCAAGATAGGGTAAAGCATTGTTTAGGTTGATGGTTCTATGTTGTTGTGGTAGTTCTTGGTATCTTGGCTATAGTTGTGCTTTTGTTCAACTATTTTCTTAGTCAATGCCCTTATTTTTATATTTTTTTGTTGTCTAAAGTGTTTTCTCTTTTAGTTTGTTTCATCTCTTGTGGAACATGTTTTGTTTACCTTTGTCTATTCTAATGTAAAAGGTTTTAGGCCCTTTCAAAAACCCACTTTTACATTAATTAAAAATAATGCATGATTGAATCCTAATTGTGTAAAATTTATAATACACATTACAAAGATAAATCATACTCACCATTATTGTTAAATTCCCAATTATCTTTCAGGTCCTATCACCATTACTATTAAATTCCTACTTGATTTTGAGGACCATATTCATTTTGAAATTAATATTTGGAGGGATTCAACACCTAGAATTCATATTAGTATATATAATTAGGTTTTAGGAGGTGTGTTGTGGCCTCCCAATCTAGTCTAAGCTATACACAAACCTCACAATCCTATGGTAGCAAGAAGATAATCAAACATGACTTGCTAATAGTGTGTTACGATGCATAGCACTTGTATTATACTTTCTCCCATTTATTATCATGGCCTATAATAATCAAGACATTAAAGACCTCAAATTTGATGATTACGAAGAATATAGGTAGCACATAGTTCATGTACTAATACTATTTTTCTATGTTAGAACATATAGGAAGTTGAGATTAAAGTCTTGTCTATAATTTGTGATAGGTATAGTTTGGGTGTAGTTGTGATAACTTTTGTCTACTTGGTGGTTTAGTTTGGGAAAGTCATTTATGGTACACTATTTAGATGTAACTAGTTTCCAAAAAAATTGTTTCCCTTACATTGATTTCATTGATGATCAGGTGATCACTGTGTAAATATTTAAGTAAAATATGTTTATTTGGAGCTTGTATGAAAACAAATTAGGCCACGTGTAGATCACTTCATACATTTCTTGCAAAAAATCTGCATATCCAAATAAATCAACTTACATTACTATTTTAATTTTGTTCCTTCTTGAATATGTAAAGGAATAAATCTTCATTTCCCATCATCAATTTCATCTTTAATATTTAATGGTTTTGATTTCATTTTGAAAAGTAATAAGCATGTGCCATTTAAAATCTTTATGCAACTTGAGATTTATTTTGGATTGTTTGATTATTTATTGATGAATAAATATTCAAACAATTCAAAAGAAATTTTAGGCTGGATAAATATTTTAAATGGCAACGTGCTTATTACTTCCTAGAATGAAATCAAACCATCCAATCAATAGGAAATATAAGGTCTAGATTCATTCATAGCTTAGAGTCTTCTTTTTATGGCATGATATTTTCAAAAAATTTAGTCCATGTGTTCTCTAATGCCTTTTTGATAGTAGATTTGTGCTTGGCAACAAGGGGCTCTACCCCTCAACTTTGCATATATCACAATAGGAGCACATTGGGGTTGTTGTCCCTAGACCCTGTGAGGGGGAAAGAGGGTGTTGTCCCCTTGACCTCACTAGTGGTTGTCTCCCCTAATCCCTAACTCTAGAATTACATAAATACAAAAGAATACGGGGGTATTACACCTACCAACTATGCAAATATTTATGGATTGACAATCTAGATCACATTTAATTTTATGGTTATCCCAATTTAATAATTTATTTTTGGTAGGAAGAAATTTTAAAAAAGGAAGGATTTTCCATGGTAATTAATGCACTTAGCTAGTATTCAGTGGGATTTTATAGAAATTTCTAGTAATGCTTATAAATTTACCAAAAAAATTAATATTTTTTTAAAAAGGAAGGATTAGCCATGAAAATTAATGCACTTATCTAGGATTCACTAGGATTTTATACATATTTTTAGGGGCCTTTTCTTAAAGTTATCATTGCTCACCATTATTCTTCATTGGACAACTTAATAAAAGAATTATTCAATCCCCCAAATTTTGGGAAGAGATCATATTAATAAAGAGAATTTTAGGAATAAGAATCATTAAGGTTGGGATCAACCTAATCATTATGTTCAATCCCCTAAATTTTGAACTCAGAGATTATATTACAAAGAATTTCATGTACAAAAATCTTGGAGGATGGAATCAACATAGCCATTCCTAAAAGTTGTAGGATACCAAACACCAAAGTTTGTTATTGACAAGGAATTAGGATTTAGGGTTACTTTACCTCAATAGAGCATCAAAACCTTAAAAATTGAGGAAACAAGTAAGCAACCATCATAGCTTCAACAAGCGATCCTTGAAAACATAATGGTGTATGACTTCTCTAAGATCATCATGGTCCTACATAACCATGAAAAAGATCACAACACGGGAGAGCTCCATGTTGTATAGATCATCAACAAAGGAACTCATAGGAACTACCTTGGGAGGGAGAAGCACATATGCATTAAGGTTATCATCGACTATGATGGCATATCCTAGATCATGCTCAAGTAGAGAAAGATCCTTCACAAAATTGCACTCACAAGTTTCTATGCACAAGTCTCTAAATATCTAATGCTCAATTGCCCCATGAGGATCGAATGTCTACATATTCCCTAATTCCTATCATGTACAACACAAGATCATACCTATCTACTAGCTTTATACAAATTCATCCATCCTGGACCTTTATAGAACAAAGAAAGTGGTAGGATCACCATCAATGAAACATTGGTGGAAAAATCATAGCAGTGGAGAGGCTCCTTGATAGAATGGATTAGGGTTTTATGCAAATCAAAAACAATTATCTTCTACATTTTTATATCTAGGATTCCATGGGAGGCAAGATGAAGAGGCCTCCCTCTCTATTATTTATCAACTCTTGTTTTGTTAGTTTGTAGCTAATGGATTTCTTTCTATAAGAAGATTTTGGCTCCAATTTGAGCCAATCAATGAAATTTAGGTATATTATGAAATTGGTAGTTACTAAATAAAGTCATGTGAGGTTTAAATCAAGTGGCGTGACATATTTTTTATTTCTATAAATTTTTTAAAAATTGGACAATATTTTGGGAGTTACCAAGAAGTTTCATATAAACAATAAAGGTGCTATTGAATTCTATCAAGAACTCTAGTTGTTTTATATCTATACCATAAAATTTTACCTTGGAAAGAAAACTCTAACAATAGACTACCTAATAAATAATAATTTTACATGTGTGTATGTATCTATATATGTATATAAGTATATATCCAACTCTAATGTCAAACTCAACCTCTATTTGAGTTTTTGTGCCATCTAGTCCTCTTGTATGCATATACCTTCTTTACCTTCTCAACATTATATATTTTGGTGAACATATGGATTAGATATACATGCAACTGTAATGTCAAAATCAGCCTCTATTTGAGGTTTTGTGCCATCTAGTCCTCTTGTTTGCATATACCTTAGTTACCTTCTCAAGATTATATATGTTGGTGAATATATGGGTTATATATGCATCCAACTTTGTCAAACTCAAATTCTATTTGAGGTTTTGTGCCATCTAATCCTCATGTGTCCATGCACCTTTGTTACATTCTCAAGATTATATATTTTCATGAACATATGGGTTACCATATTCAACCTATGAGACTAGGCATGAGGATTGTAGATGGAATCTCAAACAAAACAATGTCATAACCATTCCCATCTTGAATAATTTGTTGCAAGTATGTGCTAATCGATGTTGTCATTGATGTCAACGAGCTTGTGTTGTCATTAGTGCCAACTGTGTCAAGAGTATGAGTTAAGAAATTATGCAAGACTATGAGTAGTTTGTGTTGAGTAGAGATCAGAGATAAGGTTGTGCAGAGATGAGGATATGAGCTATTGTTGAAGGTGATTTGGTTTCCTTGAAGAGATGTTGAAGATGTTGAGAATATGGTCCTGATGGCTGCTTTTGAGAAAATTTGATTAATAAAGGAAATAATGTGTTGAAGATGTGTTCTGACTTAATAGAGTAATGTTTTGGTTTTACTCCGCATTTATTCCTTATTGAAGATCTACTTTTGTGGTTTGAATATGTTGTTTAGAGATGTTCAAATATGTTATGTTCCAGATTTTGTGCTCTAGTTCATTGTGTAGAGAAAGTTGTGTTCACTAGTGTGCGGACAATGTTTTTGAGTTGTGTAGAAGTCTCTGGGATAAACTGTTTTACTCTGCATTTCTCCACAAATTTGTTTCTAGCTTTGCGGTTCTAGATTCATGCTTATAAGGTCTATATCTTTCTTTAGTTCAAGTGGTTCATGGTTTGGTGCTCCTCAAGTTTGTTTCTTGAGTTGCAGTTGATGGTTTCTTGAGTTTCAATTGATGAACTTTCTTTAGGTGAAAGATGTTGCAAAATATTTTGTTGGTTTTTAGGTGCTTGTGGATGTTTCTAGATCATGTTCAAGCTGGGTGCATGGTTCGCATGTTGTCTTTTGGTTTTGAGGAAGCGTGCACTTACAAGTTCATAGTGTTAACACAAGTTTGGTCGACTTGGTTGTTTACACTAATTATAGTTGTGCTTCGTTGATTGTAAAAGTGTGATGAAGCATTTAAGAGTGGATTAGGTCCATACTAAGGCATGATGTGGCTCACATTCATTCCTTTCCTCTATGGGAATGTTTTTGTCTAGACCTAATTTTGAATTTTATGGGTTAAGATGTGTTGCCGACCTTGGAGAATATTTTCAAGGATTGATGATGGTATAAATAAGTGTCAAGGATTTGTGACTGTAAGGATGTGCGAGGAATGTGAAGTCTGTGATGCAAATTTGATCAGTACAGTAAGAGATTTCATGTGTTAGGCTACTGGATGTAGTGAGAGGAAGGTGTCTACTACTTTTGAGTGTTGTTGCAAAGGTGTTGTTTGTGTTGTGGTGAATATTGAGCTTCATTGGGACTGAACTCCATGCATAGGTTAGATGAAATTATATCAATTCATCCCTAGCAGTGAGCCTTATCTTCTATCTCTTTCTTCTGGATAGTGAGTCCTTTGGCAGTGAGCCTTTCTTTCTTTCTTCTAGGCAGTGAGCCTTTTGTAATTTGGTGTTGCTACTACTTTATGTTGTGAGCTAATCCTCATCGTGGTTTTTCCCTTCTTGGGTTTTCCACATAAAATCTAATGTTGTCTTGTGTTTGGTGCTATTATGATTCAGTTTCTATTAGTTTCTTTTCATGCTTAATCATCATAACAAGTTTAAAGGTTAAAGTGGATCTGAATGTTTGTGAGGGTTTGAAATTTTTGATACAACTGATTCACCCCCCTCTTGGTTGTCTTGTGCATTCAACATTTGGTATCAAAGCCAAGTTCCTTAGAAGAAAGATTAACAACTTGAGGTAGATCTAGGATGGTGCACAAGAAGGATGTTCCCCTATTTGATGGATCTTCTGAAGATGAATGCATGTCTGTCAATAGTGAAGAAATCAAGGTTGCTCTTGAAGACCTAGAAAGGACTGAAGAAGAAATAAAAGATCTAAAGGAGAATGTTAAAGAAGCAGATGGATGTATCAGAAAATTAAGAGAGCAAGTCAAGAAGTTCAAATAAAGAAATAAGGAGGTCAGTGAACAATTGAGGCTAGTAACTAAATCTATGAATGGTCTGAAAGTGCAAGTTGAAGAAAAGGCAAGGATTGAGGAATATCTGAACCTAATGGTGAAAGAAAAATATGAAGAATGTATAAGGCTTGAACAAGAAGTTGTGAATCTGAAATCAGATTTGGAGAAGGCAAAGAATTATAAAGAAAAATTCAAGATAAGTTATGTAAGGCTTGATGAGATGATTGCAAGTCAAAAAAGTCCCAATGCTAAAGAGGGCTTAGAATTTGAAAAAGGTGAAAATTCAAAATCAGATCAGACTTCAAATTAGAGGAATAATGGTAAGTAGATCTGAAATCAAAAGAATAAAGCTAGAAGACCTCCAGTCAGAAAATCAAATGCTCAAAGGTATCCATCTTTCAATGGTTTTTATCATTTATGCAATAAGTATGGACACAAAGCAATAGAATGTAGAAGTAGAAGGAATCAAAATGCTCCATCCTTCTCTAGTTAATGCTTCACATGCAACAAAGTTGGTCATAGAGCTGTTGTATGCAGAAGTAAAGTGATTCAGAACTCTATTAGTTGTTTTGCATGCAATAAGATGGGACATAGAGCTAATGAGTGTGGAAGTCAAATAAGAAATGACTATGGCAAGGATAGAATAGTTAAATCTTTCATTGGCTACTATCATACATGCAATAAATTTGGGCATAAAGCTAACCAATACAGATCTAGAATGAATGGAAGGAATACTGGTCAGAGGAGTGTTGTGTGCTACAATTGCAATAGATCTAGACATACCTCTAAGTTTTGTAGAAGCAGAAGCATGAAGAAGGATAATCCAATAGAGAAGAACAAACCATTACAAAAGGTTGATCCGTCAGAGATTAAGGAGATGAATAAGATTTGGATTAAGAAGGATGTAACAGAGGTTAATGATGAGCCTGTACTAGCATCCAGTGCAGATGTTCCCTCTAGGAACTAAGATTAGAGCTTTGGCTTAGGGGAGCCTTATTGAAAATCTTTTCTCCCCTACCAAAGGATTGGTGCTGATGCCTTAGCATGAAGAGATAAGATTAAGGATTACCAACAAAGGTTAAGTCTGGACAGAGATTGTTGTTGATGGTGGTTTTAGCACGTAGCAATGCAGATGAAATATAGAGTATCTCACCTCTCTTAAAAGGTATCCTATCCTAGATAGGATTGCCCCAAGGTTTATATAGCTAGGTCATAGCTTGCAGGAATAACTTCAGTGGAATGCATCAGTTATACCAACAAGGGGACTTACATGCAATGATAGGGTTTGATGAAACTATGACAACAAAAGGTGCAAAACCCTATGGAATTCTCAGTAGATTTGGAATATGATTGCTACTCAGAAACCTAAATCTAACAACCATTTGTAAAGAAAATGCAAAAGGATAAAGGGTTTAGAGAAGTAGGTGAAATCCTAAGTGACAATTGCAATGAAGGAAATGTTGTTGATAGACAAATGCTTTCAATAAACCACTTTCTACTTTATCAGGCTACAGATACCACAAATTTGCAGAAAATGATGCAATCACCAAAGGAATCTTAAGATTTTCAAATCACATTCATTCATTAAATACCCAAACAATGGCGTAACTTAACTTATGAAATGCAATCGAATTGAATTCAATAGAAGGGCCCAAGCTAACTATGCATAGTAACTTACAATCAACAAGTACTAATAGTATGGACCAAAGCACTCATCAGATATCTTCAACATTCACTCAACATTGTAATAGCACATTTAATTAATCTCAGAATTGAAGTGAACCATGAAAGCCAAAATAGACAACACGATACACAAATTCTAGTAACCTATAAAGCTTGCTTTGTATTAATCATAATTTTGGCATAGTCTCAACAATTCACTATCAAGAGTCTGTTACAATGAGAAGAAAATGATGGCCTTTTAATAGACAAGGCACCATACCGAGTTTTTCAATGGACGGTGGAGATTTACTCAACACCAAGGGTCCAAATTACATGGCATTGAATGAAGTACAACATTTTGTTACATTTTTGGATTTGCATTTGTCCTTTAGGAAAAAGACAAAATACAACTTGCAAATACATTGCACTTGGACAAAATGAGTACCCATTTGGTTGTATAGGAGGAAGAGCCAATTTCTAAGACCAAAAGAGGTCAAAGGAGAGTCATATGACACTTGAAAATATGAGCTGATGTAGATTGATGAGATTTCACATGTGGATGGATCACTTTACTGCCCATTACTGTCCAAGTCAATTTTGAGTTGTCTAATAGGACAAATCAATTTTCCAATCAATTAACTTGTCAAGAGGAGAATGTGGTATGTTCTTGATAAAGGCATGTTTTTGATGAAGACCTATCCAATTGGATGCTTGTTGGATTGATTCTTGATGACTGGATGACTGGGACAGTTGTGAACATGTCCTGGACATTGGACTAGATCTGTAGGAACAATAGTGATGTAGGCATGATCTTCAATGTCTTCTTGCTCTTGAGGCATATATCCATCATCTTGGACATCATATGGGTTGTCTCTTGTAGGTACAACAACAATTTAGTTGACAAAATGATGATTCTGCATATTCGGGTCAGCAGTGTATCTCTGTGTGTACATCCTTCTAAGACAACTCCAACAAGATCCTTTGTCCTCTCAGACCTACAATTCACAATGAAAAGCATCAATTACATCTTAAACAATTACTTTCCATCAAAACTAGTCAAAATATGTCCATTTGTGGTCATGGATTCATCTGAGACAGCTCAAAAATCAACTTGGGTTGTCATGGACAACTTCACAAATCCAGTGGTTTTCACATGATTTTCTATGTTTTTCACCATTTTCAAGTACCCATTTGGCCAATATAATGAATTGGAAAGTTTTTGTAGTCATTTGGATCCATTTGGAGACTTTTATTTCACGTTTTTATAGCCTTTTTTTTGCAAAAAGCAGGATTTTTGAGGGTTGTTGGATATCCAGGTGCATTAACATTAATTAATGCAAAACATGCCCAAAATCCACACAAACATGGTAAAAATGTTCATCATGATATAATAGCAGGATGTGCAATCCAAATTCATCAAGAAAATCTAGTTTGCACCTTCAAAAAATGAGTTTTTTTGGCCCAAATCACCAAAAAGTGGGATTTTTGGCTCTCATTGGATATCCTGTGAAGGTCAATTTTAGCACTAAGTTCTCTTATCACCTCTAGCAGGAATTTTGTCTGTCACTAGATAAGCAAGGAAAATGGAGGTCACTAGATATGTACAGTGAGGACCGGTTTCAGTGCCAACACCTTTACACCTTCGGCGGAGTTTTGACCCCTCACCGGATAGTGGGGATTTTTATCCCTATCGAATATATGCAGTTGGGTCTCGTTTTAGTGCAAATTGTTTCAAGAACCTCTAGCAGGGAATTTGGCCGACATACGATCTGCGGAGGTTTTAGTCACAACCGGACATGTCTGGTGAATCCCCTTTTAGTGCATATCCAGTCACCTCTTAATTTAGCGCAAACATTTTTATGAAGGTTTTAGCGGGATTCTCAACTTGCATTGGATCAGTAGGGTTTTTGGCCGCGATAGGATATATGCAGTAAGCGTGATTTTTAGCACCAATCTAGTCAGAGGGATTTTTAGTACTAAAGTACAGAAAGGGGTCCAACGCTGATATCCAGTGACACTGGATATTAGCGCAATATGCAGTGAGGGTGGTTTTTTCTGCTAGATTTTAAATTTCCTAGGGTAAAGTATATTTAAAAATATATTTAAGTATAATAAATTATTTAATTTTTTATACTTTAAATATACTGTTGGGATATTTGAGATTGGTTCTAGATCCATAGGATTTAACATGCAGATTCTAGATTTTTGAGGATACACCAGATTTCAGACTTAGCCATTTTTTAGGGTTTTCAAGGTTTCAAACTTAGCCAAATCAGGGTGCCAGGAACATGCATCAGGGTGAAGGCATATGAACCCCTTAGTTAAATTTTGTGAAATTTGACATGATTTTGCAATGGAAACTAGAAATTTCAACATAGTACATCTTGCAGTAGCAATTTCAAGGACAATATCGAGTGACATAAAATTTTAGCACAAAATGCAGTAACACCCAATTTCAACTCAAAGGCAACAAATGGTTGTTTCTAAAGCATGAACCCAATCAAAACACCTCCAAATCAATCCCAAAAGGCATCAAACAACTCCAAACATGCTAAATACTCAAATCTGGAACAAATCCTACATTCTAAGCACAAATTCACCTTCTCATCATCATAAGGAGGAAAGGGTAAGACTCCAAGACAAAGCAAAAAAGGGGGTCTCTATTTGATAAAATGGGGCATGTGTCCAAGGCACAACAAATGGAGACTCTACTGGGGAAATGCTCCAGAGAATTTCAAGGATAAACAACAGTTTCGAACCCAGAATATTTGTGTTTCCCACATATTAAACTAGACAACATGATACAAGATCAAAGAAGCAAAGATCAATAACTCAGTACAACAATTGATATCCCAAATATATGAGTGTGTGCAATTGCATTAAGTCCCATCCATCAACAACCAAGATCGTTAATGCAAACTTGTGTCAAGCTACGTAAAGAATCAAAACCTCATGAACTTTCTTGGAAAGGAGGGATGAACAGACGAAACAAGATTGGTATGTGTATGGATGAAATGGATATGGTATGGAAGTGACATGATTTGAGCAACCTACCATGACGCCTGTTTACCAGGTTTTTATCATGGCACTTATCTAAGGCACCACCAGAGGTGGTTTTCATCGTTGGACGAAGGGATTTCTCTTTACTATTTTTTTTGAATTTTATTCGATTTATGGGTGAGAGAAGAGAATATGGATGGAAGGGACTCAGACATCTAGTTCCATGAAGGACGATAGTCCATATCAAGTGTTAAGTGTGATTGCATATAGATCATGTCAAGTTATCATGCTCATTGATGTTGGTAGGGAATAATGGATTATGAAGTGTACTGTCAAAGGTCAAATGGAAGGAAAAGGATTATGCTATGGAAAATGATGGATTGAGGGTTTTCCCAAAGTAATAGACTACAGGGAGGTGAGACAAACATATGTGAAATGGATGAAAATTGGAAATGAAGGTATATGGAATCGATGTAAGATAGGAGAGGACCATGACCAATGGCTGCACACACCAAAAGAAACACAAGAGATTTGGGTACAAAAGAGGGCATAGGAGATAATGGAAATGCTTACTAGTGAAATGGAGGGTGTGAGATGTCAGAAACCCACGTAAACTTTTAAAACTTTCATGATTTTCTTTATGCTTCTTTCATGTGCGAGATGAAGGGATTTAAGACTTTGAATGGAATAAGATTTTGTATGGATGGGATGGATGGAAAGTGGATTATCAGGAACTTGGAAATATGGATGCCCCTGTGACTTGCCCTTTTCTTACTTATGTAATTTTGAAATCATTTTTCTTTGATGGTTTTAATTAGGAGACATGGATTTAGATTATCTTTTGAATATATCATGATTTGATTTTTGGCATTATCTAGCTTTTGAATGAGTGCTCCTAAGGCAAGAAGTAACTAGAAATTTGTTGTATAACCGAGGCATCCAGATATGAACTTCCAAATCCCATGGGGGAGGGGGAAAGGAAATGAGTGGAATCTCCTTGTTTAAATGGTGTGCACATTTGTTGACCATGACTACGGATCCAATGGAGTGATCTAAGGGAAGGTCAATGAGGTAATTGTGGAATCAACAAAGGAGGGTGTATGTGGTCACATGCCTTTGGAGTATGTATGATCATGAAATGGAATGGCCATATATGCCATGGGTATATGATGGGAACTGCAACAAGAAGTTGTGGACTGAGGAAAAATGGAGGGAATACCAACATTTGAAATTGCTGCACCTTGGGGTAAATACTCAGAGCTAGATGAGCATGAAGAGATACCAATATGAGCTCTAGTTATCTTATCCTTAAAGGCCAAGAGCTTGACTTTCATAGTTCATTCATCGAAACATGCAATGATCATAGGACTGTTAAAGATTTGGATACTAGACTTGAGTGCATTATTTAATGAAGAAGATGGAGTGGATGAAGGCGGTTGTAATCTATATGTAAGGAATGGATGAAAAAAGATAGTTCATGACGTGAGATTTTAGGATTTTCACTTAACCCAAGTACACAAAGATTCCTTTGGAAGCATTAGGATAATCTTAAGATGTGAAAGATATGAGACCTAAAAATATCTCAAGTGAACCAAACCAGTGACTCCTTTCCTATGAACATGCATCATACCATCTAAGAATAACAATAGAACCCACAAGAAGACCCAAGTGGAAAACCAAAGTTTCTCAAGGGAATCCTTCAGATTACTTACCCAAAGAGGACCATTTATAGGACTGCACATCTGCCACCTTATTCAAGAAATGGAGAACCCCAGCAAAACAAGTGCAGAAAGCAAAAGCAAAGTAAGAGAAGGAACTAACCTAAACAAAGCAAACTAAAACAACAACTAACAACAACTAACATCTAAAGAAAATGGAAAACAGAAAGCAGAAACTAAAATAAAGCATCAGACAACTAACTAAAACCTAACTAGAAACTAGCAGAACTATGGAAGAAGAACTAATGCAGATTGAGAAGAATCAGACTTGGGAACTAGTCCCAAGACCAGAGAACAAAAATGTAATTGGAACTAAGTGGGTATTCTAGAACAAATTGAATGAGAATGGAGAAGTAGTAAGGAACAAGGAAAGACTTGTGTGTAAAGGCTACTCACAAGTGGAAGGAATAGACTGTGAGCAAACTTATGCTCCAGTGGCAAGAATGGAGGCCATTAGGATGTTTTTGGCTTTTGCAGCACATAAGGATTTCAAAGTATATCAAATGGATGTGAAGTTTGCTTTCTTTAATGGTGAGTTGGAAGAGGAAGTGTACATAGAGAAACCAAAAGGATTTCAATTATCAGATAAGCCAGATATGTTTTACAAGTTGAAGAAGGCACTATATGGATTGAAGCAAGCCCCCAGAGCTTTGTATGCAAGGCTAGATAAGTACTCTTAACAACAAGGATTCAATAAAGGTACTGTAGATATCAATTTGTACATCAAAGTAAGTGGAGATCAAATTCTGATTGTGGAAGTGTATGTAGATGATATAATCTTTGGTGGAAATGAAGGTATGTGTAAAAGTTTTGCAGATGAGATGCAGAAAGAATTTGAAATGTCAATGGGTGGGGAAATGAATTTCTTCCTTGGCTTATAGATCAATCAGATAGATAAGGGCATTTTCATTTCTTAGTCAAAATATCTAAAAGAGTTGTTAAAAAAGTTTGGAATGGAAGATTCTAAACTAGTTTGTACTCCTATGATTACTAGTTGTGTAGATGACAGGAAAAGTGCAAGTGGTGGTGCATTCTTTCTAGGATGCAAATTGGTGTCTTGGCTAAGTAAGAAACAAGATTCAGTGTCTTTATCCACTGTAGAGGTAGAATATATTGCTACAATATCATGTTGTACACAGGTGTTATGGATGAGAGAAACCTTAAAGGATATCAAAGTTGTGTATGATGAGCCAATTTCTATTTTCTATGATAATACAAGTGTTATTTCAAAGAATCTAGTGATGCATTCAAGGATAAAGCATATCTCAATTAGGTATCACTCTCTGAGAGAGAAGGTTGCAAAGAATGAAGTGAATCTTGAGTATGTGCCTACAAAGGATTAGGTTGCTGAAATATTCACTAAGGTTCTTCCTAAGGATAAATTTGAGTATCTCCGGGAGAAGTTAGGGGTTATTGCCCCTCCCTCTTTGAACTAGATACATAAGGAGATGCATCAGTCCAATGGATTTCAAGATTCATTCTTTTCTGGACTGATGTTGGAGGCTACCTCTCAGGGGAGCAAGTAGTGATCATGATGATTGTTGTAGTTAGGGGGAGTAAGAGTTGCTACAGTTTGGTGTGCACTCCTAAGGGGGACTATTCAGAGCAGTGAAAAGAAAAGATCATGTGACCTAATAAGAGTGAAAAAAGAGGTGTGTCACCTTTTTCCATTGATGTCAAAGGGGGAGAGAGGGCAATGTGAAAAATAAATGAATCAGTGATCAGGGAGAGAGAGAGAGAGAGAGAGAGAGAGAGAGAGAGAGAGAGAGAGAGAGAGAGAGAGAGAGAGAGAGAGAGAGAGAGATGTGTAAAAGAAAGGGGGAGAGTAAGAAAGTAAAGAAGATTGGTGTAGAGTTGTGTCTTGATGGTTTTTCACATTGTGTTGCCATCAATGACAAAGGGGGAGATTGTTGCAAATATGTGCTAATTGGCATTGTCATTAATGTCAACAAGCTTGTGTTGTCAGTGGTGTCAATTGTGTCAAGAGTATGAGTTAAGAAATTATGCAAGAGTATGAGTAGTTTGTGTTAAGCAGAGATCAGACATAAGGTTGTGCAGAGATGAGGATATGAGTTATTTCTGAAGGTGATTTGGTTGCCTTGAAGAGATACTAAACATTTTGAGTCTAATGTGGTCCTGATGGTTGGTTTCCAAGTGCTTTTGAGAAAATTTGATTAATAATGGAAACAGTGTGTTGAAGATGTGTTCTAACTTAACAGAGTAATGTTTTGGTTTTGCTCCGCATTTATTCCTTATTGAAGATCTACTTTTGTGGTTTGAATATGTTGTTTAGAGATGTCTAGAGATACTATGTTCTAGATTTTGTGCTCCTATTTGTTGTATAGAGAAATTTGTGTTCACCAATGTGTGGACAGTGTTTCTAAGTTGTGCAGAAGTGTCTAGGAGAAACTATTTTTCTCTGTATTTCTCCACAGATTTGTTTCTGGCTTTGTAGTTCTAGATTCATGCTTATAAGGTCTATATCTTTCTTTAGTTCAAGTGGTTCATGGTTTGGTGCTCCACAAGTTCATTTCTTGAGTTGCAGTTGATGGTTTCTTGAGTTTCAGTTGATGACAGAGTAATCTAGGTGCTCTGGTGTGAACTTTCTTCAGGTGAAAGATGTTGCAAAAGATTTTGTTGGTTTTCAGGTGCTTGTGGATGTTTATAGATCATGTTCAAGCTCGATGCATGGTTCACATGTCGTCTTTTGGTTTTGAGGAAGCGTGCACTTAAAAGTGTATAGTGTTAACACAAGTTTGGCTGACTTGGTTGTTGACACTAATTGCGGTTGTGCTTCGTTGATTATGAAAGCGTGATGAATCATGTAAGAGTGGATTTAGGTATGTGATAAGGCATGATGTGGTCTACATTCATTCCTTTCCTCCACATGAATGTTTTTGTCCAGAACTAATTTGAATTTAATGGGTTAAGATGTGTTGTTGACCTTGGAGAATGTTTTCATGGATTGATGATGGTATAAATAAGTGTAAAGGATTCATGACTATAAGGATGCATGAGGAATGTGATGTCTGTGATGCGAATTTGATTAGTGTAGTAAGAGCTTTCATGTGTTAGGCTACTGGATGCAGTGAGCAGAGGGTGTCTACTATTTTTTATTGTTGTTGTGAAGGTGTTGTTTGTGTTGTGGTGAATATTGAGCTTCATTGGAATTAAACTCCATGCATAGGTTAGATGCAATTATATCAGTTCATCCCTAGCAGTGAGCCTTCTCTTCTATCTCTTTCTTCTGGACAATGAGTCCTTTGGCTGTGAGCCTTTCTTCTTTCTTCTGATCAGTGAGCCCTCTGGCAGTAAGCCTTTTGTAATTCGGTGTTGCTACTACTTTATATTGTGAGCTAATCCTCATCAGGGTTTTTCCCTTCTTAGGTTTTCCATGTAAAATCTCATGTTGTCTTGTGTTTGGTGCTGTTATGATTCAGTTTCTATTCTTTGCTTTTCATGCTTAATCATCATAACAAGTTTAAAGGTTAAAGTGGATTTGAATGTTTGTGAGGGTTTGAAATTTTTGATACAACTGATTGACCCCCCCTCTCAGTTGTCTTGTGCATTCAACATAATCCTTGGTTCCATTAGCTACCAAAAAATCCTTCAAAAACTTGATCCTCCCCTACTCATTGAGGCATAGATGTGCTTATACATTGTACAATCAAAGAAATTATCCCTCTACCACTCAGAAATTATTAAATCTTTTGACAATTTACCAAAATTTAGAAATAACAATGGATTTCTAGTGATTTTATTTGCATCATCCAAGTGGGTCTCAATCCAATTCTCTAGAAAGTAAATTTGGCCTCCATATAATCTAGGAAACCTTTTCAATGTATAAAAAACATGAGCATATGTTAGTTTTCAAAAGACTAGAAGAAAATTATATTACATGAATCAAGATCGCATCCCTTAAATAATGGAGGAATTTTTGAAACATATAATTGCACACACTTTTTCATACATAGACCAATATATTTTACTAAAATGTCCCTTCTACAAAATATGCAAATCAAACCATATTATTTCATCAAGAACAAGCATTTTACTAAAATTCCATATATGATGCAGGTAGTCCATACTTCATAAGAACAAATATTACATGACTTAAAAACATGTGCATAAATGTCTGCTAAATGCTCATTTTGTGAAACATGCAAAGCAAATTTCAATAACTAATGGGTCTCAATCATAGAAAATAATTAATTCCAAAAAATGGAAAAACTAGTCCTATAAGACAACAAAAGGTAACACAAATTCAAAAATTAGACCAATTTAAACCTTGAAGGAAGTCTATCAAATATTTAAATAGAAAATAAATAAATATTCTTTGAAATTTCATGCTACAAAGGAACCATAGATCTGAGATTGTGAATTTTTTTTATTGAAGTTAGTAGATTAAAAAGTTGCTTGTACAAGAGATCAACATGCTTAGAAATTACATGCCTAGATTCCAAGGTACAAATTTAATACCTTCAAAAGCATATTGATACCACACTTTTTCACCTAAAAAAACTAAAGGCTTGATTGAATAGAGGTATTAAGAAACTTACCAAATATCTAGGTATGAGTGAATAGTTACAAAATCAAGATCTATGATTTGATTTTTGGCAATGAAATTTGTCCCCACACAAAAGCCTTAGTTGACCTAATTTTATAGTCATCGTAGAATCCTTCAAAACCTAACTCTAAAACTTGGCTTCCATCAATAGATTTGACATAGGAAGTCATTTCTTCTATCCATGCCTAATTAGCCATTATAATAATATAGCATTAACTCATTAGAATTGTTGTTATATAGAGCCCAATCAGACTCAGAGGTTAAATTTTCCCCACTTTTGTCAATGTGTTTTCCCCCCAAATTAATTAATGGGGGAATTGGGAGGGGGGCCAACATATAAAAACCGACATATAAAAATAGGGTTTTATTTGTCGATAATTATTTTTCTATTGGTCGACATATAAAACCCTATTTTTGTAATCGACAAAGTCTTGATAAAAACATCTAGAGAAGGTGAAAAGGCTTAGGGTTAGGGTTTCCATTGATATTGTATTGTATCATATTGCAGTGGTATTGAGTTACAAGATTGCTAGTTGTAATTTGTTCGATTTGCTGGATAATAATATTGGACTTTGTGTTGGTGGATGTAGCCTGAGTTTGGGTGAACCATGTTAAAATTGTCTCTCATTGTTATTTTTGTGTATTTTAATTTCTATGTTTAATCTTTGATTATTTGCATTTAATTGATATCTTCTGCATGCTATTCCTAACAAGAATAATAAATTCATAGAAATGAAAATCATTTGAAAGAACTTACATATCTACTATATATGAAACCTAGAGTAGATATAGACTATATTCTAAAAATAAACATTAGTTTGCCTTAATAGTTCATCCAAAAGTATAACTTTGACAATAGGGCTTATTCATGAGCTCCCATGCAAAAATTGTAGGTTCATCCTTATAGGTTACTCCAATAGTAGTATTCAACCTAGTAAAGATAGTTTACAAGAAAAAATAATGTGTGGTTAGAGGTTAATATTCTAGCATTAGAACAAAGGAGCAACTAACATAGTGGGTATGTGCATATACATAGAACCTATAGAGACAAACCCATTTATGCAATGATACATAAATACCTACATTCATGGCATGCATAAACTGACAAGAACACCCATGAATCCATAATGAGGTAAGTAGATATGCAATGTATGTACCTTAACATGATTCTTGTAGTAGCCTTTGATAGTTATATTAGTAAATAAATCACCATTAGATCTCAAGGATTGCCTTGCATTGCTAGCCTAATTTACATATTGGGTCTTCCCTCCAAAGTTAATGTAGTTGTTTACCAAGCTAAAGATTAGGTTAATGTTATGACTTTTAGCTTCAAAAACCATAAATTATAGAGCATGCATGACCGAAAAAACAAAAATATTAAAAATAACAAATAAACAAATGGATATTCAAACAAAAAGTACAATTTAGGATACTATAAGAACAAACCTAAAAGACTTTCTCATCATAAACACTAGGAGAAACTTGCAATTCCTTCAATTAGGAATCATTGAAAGCTTATATCGTATCCAAATTCAGACCATGGCCTAAAGTTTCTTTAAAAATAGAGGCAACTTTTCTTCTCTATGATGTATTTGATGCTATGTAAAAATTAACCAGTAAGAGTTAAACTCATTAATATTTTGGGGATTTTTTTGGAAAAAATGTGTAATGCCCTAACTTTTACATCAAGACATTAATGGATAAAACATGGATGAACAATTTTTTGTGTTCCAGTTGCAACAACCACATGTCACAACCTCACACTCACACACATGATGTTGTCAAAACTAACCAACATTATGACCAGAGCACATGAAAAGACCACAAAGTGCATGATGACACAAGCTTAATGTACACTAACATAGAACAACACTAGTAGAATACTTACATGAACATCATGGAATGCCATCACATGATAAGAAATAGAGAAGGTAGAACCTCTTCACTATTGATGATAGAGTGCTCACTTCGTTGATACAAATAGAGGACAAGGATGAAAATGAATAAAGCCCATACTAAATTTCACCCTTTCAACATCCAAGCCTACAAAAAACACCTAAGGAATGGATTCACATCATCCAAACATCCTCTCAACACACTACAAACAATTAGTCATGAGGGAGATGTGGCATCTCTTCAAGTCTCACTAGAGGTTGACCAAGCACAACTTAGAACACAATCACAACACAAAAATAAATAAAAATAACCAATAACACAAGATAACACCATACCAACAAGATAGGCACTCAATCTAGACCCCAAAGAGCAACTTTCATAAAGAAAACCTTTCCAAAAAAGGTCAAGAAGTAAGGGCCCCTTTCTAGACCAAGTCACCACTATTGCAAGTCTAGGTCACTCTTGGCCTTCTTGGGCCACCTTGTTCTTCTTAGGATCACCACTGGCCTTCTTTAGGTTGCCCTATTGCCAAGTAGGTCACCCCTGGTAAAATAAATAACCTATAAATAATGGAAATCATCGTAGATGGATAGTGGGATTCTTGGAAGCCTCTAGAAATTGGTTCCAAGACACTAAGAAGGGTCCTCTACAAGCCTAAAACCATTCCACACACTCAACACTAAATTGAAACACAAGAAAAGAAATGAGGCACATAACCCCAAAACTGTTAGATTTTGTTATGAAATCACAACCCAAAATCTAGAAAGCTAAAGGCAAGCACAAAAAGAAGATTGCAAAATAGATCATATCAGAATAGTCTGATTAGATTGCTTGCAAAATAGAATAGAATACCATAGAATTTACAAAGTAGGTAGTGAGTTTATATAGACCAAGGAGAGGGAGGAGGTGGCAACACCAACCAATGAGGAGGAACCATCTATCAGACTAAAGATAGCAAAGTATCTTCCCAAGATAGCTAATGGATGCTCACATGTAGGAAGGTGACACCTCATAACCCACTCACCTAATTAAACCCACTTTATTAACCTAAGCAAGCTTAATAATATGTATAGGAAAAAACTTATGAAAGGAATAAAAAACCTACACATAGATTAGGTGGGTGAAAAGATGGGTCCCGGCAGATGAAGCCTGATGAGGTACCCATGTACAATGATTTCCCTCCAAAAGAGAAGAAACCCCCCCAAAACAAAGGAATAGAATCCCCCCCACAAATAGAGAGAGGAGAAGAACTAAGAAGCCCCACTAAAGTGAAGCATATGTGCCAATGGTGGATGCTCGGAACTGGATAGAGAAGATGATCCATGCTCGCCGAACAACATTTCTCCCCTTGGGAAGAAACAAAAACAAAGGTGTATGAAGAATGTCTTCCCATTCCTGAAAGGAATATGAAGGAAGAAAGCTCAAGATGTATGAAATCTCCAAAAACTGCTCATGTGTCTCCATGTCAATGCTGAAGGATGCCATAACCAAATTAGGAGAAAGTGACAAACCAGAACCAAGTGGAAACTAAAATAGAATAGGATCCAAAGATGAAGATATCTTCTCTAAAGACAAGGATGCCTCCTCCAAATGTTGCTCAATGATCTCTAAGCCAATGCCAAACTATGACAAATACTGATATAGATCAGGTACCATAGAAGATGCTAGTACTTTTGCAGAGGATGTCAATATGAATGATGATTGAGTCAGATGTGTGGACTCATGAGTATCTACAGAAACTATCACTGTAGAAGCAAATGTAGGCAACTAAGGAACAAGAGGTTCTGAATGTGCCCTTGAAACATCTGAAGAAGAATCAACTCCATCAAAGAGAAGATGAATACAATCAATAGTTTCTCCCAAATCTGTAATGTGGGACTTTACAAACAAAGATAAGATGTCTGGTAGGAATATGTCCCAAGCAACTGGCTCTCGAAGATCAATGTGAGCCTCATGTATCACTGCAATGCTGATATCTGAAGAAACAGGAGGAGGAGGAGAAGAAATACAAGGCTCAAGAACTGGATTAGATGTGAGAATACCTAGGTTCAAGTAACCAAAATTCTCCTCAAAATCAAATGTCACACTAGGAGTGTGATCAATAGCCAAAGGATAAGAGCCATCATCAGGTGCAAAGTTTGAAAAGAGTATAACCGAGATGCATGATCAACCATCCCAGTAGCAATAATCTCTCCACTCTCCAAGTCTCGAATGATAACTGAATTAGGTGTAAATTCCACAGTCTTCTCTGCTCCACCATGGGTGATCTGATAAATGGAAAGAAGATTGTTTGTCAAATGAGGTACACATAAAACATCATTAAAAGTGCCATCCCCAATATCAATGGATCCCCTCCTGATTACATTCATGTAAGTGTTGTTTCCCATCAGAATAGGTGGCATAACACAAGGCTCAAAAGAAGAGAACATGGACTGTGAAGAAGCCATATGGTGAGATGCTCCAGAATCAAGAAGCCATCTCCCTTTTACAAGACCTATAGAAGCACAAAGAGCTTTACCCTTATTTTTCTGTGACTCAGAAGTAAAACCTGCATGACCTTTCTCCTTATTAGATCCTTACTGTGTGGAATGGGAAGAAGAAGACTCATAAATTCTAGAAGGTAAACTAATATTGTTGTTTTTAAGAACATGTTTCAGTTCATCAATATCCTTCTTATAACAAGAATGTTCTTCATGTCCAATCCTCTTGCAATATGCACAAGTAGACTTCTCCTTATTAGATGAGTCCTATTTTGAAGAGGATTTGTTCTGTGCTTGATTTGTGTGTAGATTTTTCTTAGATTTCTTTTGTTTCTTGTCAAAAGAACCTGACTCTTTTTGTCCATTAGGCTGATTAGCCAACAAGGCCTGACTTTGTGAAGGCTTAATTATACCCATAGAAAGAAGCTTCTGTTGTTCACATAATAACATCTCAGAAAAAGATGCAAATGAAGGCATAGTGTAAGCAGCTCCCAGAGTTAGCCTGTGAGTGTGAAAGCTAGAAATGAAAGCAGCATATTCAGGACCAAGTTATAGATTAACTAAATGTCCTTTTTCTCAATACCACAAGATTTACATTGTGCTCTTAGATCATTAACCTTAGTTATATAATCCTGGATGTTGCCAAAGTTCTTAGGATCAAGGCTCATCAATTCATTATCAATCTGATAGCCTCTAACTTCATCTGTTTTACCATACAAAGATTTTAACTTTTCCCAAGCATCATGTGAGTTTATACATGCTTCAATCTGAAACAAGATATCAAGGGAAACAAGGCTATGAAGACATCCAAGAGTTTTTGTATGTTTAAGCATCCATGTTATCTTTTCCTTATCATCTGTGGGTTCAGTTACCTTTTGTTCAACATATGGAGTATACCCAAGTGGCATTAGGGCATTCCATGCATGTTGATGCCATGTTGCATAATTATAAGGTGTTAAAAATGGAGCCTTAGATTGATCCATTTGAAGGAAAAGAAGAGCACAAGTAACTAGATCAAAAAGCACACCAAGAGACCCCCCCTTTTTCACTCAATCAAGAAGCCCCCCTGAGCAAAATGATTTAGAACTTTATAAGTACTGCGGTTACAATGGCCACTAGTAATAGAATACTGAGTGGACTTGACTTCAATGCATTTTACAAACCCTCACAAAATGAGCATCTACTGAAATTACAATTTTGGTACAAACCTAAATGAAATTACAAGTACCATTGTGAAGTAAATGAAAAAAAATGCACTTTCAAATAAAGAATCACCTCGATCTGAGGTCGTATGCAAAAGTTATGCACTTTTGAAAGTCCCAAAATGAGAACTTCGCAAAGTCAAGTGTGAGAATCTGAGATTTCTAGAAAATCCGTGCACTAAAATTAGAAACCGTCTGCACCAGCATGTAGAGCATGAAAAATTAGCCAAAATATAAAAAAAAAAGATTACAAATTGGAGGTCGGGAGCCTGAGTTATGGCCTTTAGAAGTTGAATTGCAATTTCCAAAATGCCAACAGAGAGGGGGTCTGTTGTAGCTTTCTAATGTCGTTTCTACAAAATATATAAGCTGCATGCAAAAACTAACAGATACCCAGATGGTTTTTCGATGCTGCGAACAAAACCCAGAAGGCATTTTGTGCTGATGTACAAAAATGTAGCTCTAATGTAAAATAGACGCCTTTAGCAACAAAAAATGACCCCATCAACCAAAGAATGACATGCAAAGGCAAAATTAGCTACCTAAGACAAGAAATGGCATGATGTAACCTGCAATATTGGTCAAAACATAGAATATGCAAGTCAAATGTCAAATATGAGCTTCAAATCCTCATAAAAATTACTTCCGGTGTCCAATCTAAACAAAACAAAGGGCTATTCTGACTTTTCTGGTAGCTCTAAACTCAATGGTGAGCTCAAAAATACTCCAAGGATCTCCTGAAGCTACTTTCAATACAAAGCCACATACAAAACCCTCCCCAGAAATTGGTATTTCTATCAAATTTTTCTGATTCTCCAGGTCATCATCAGATGCAAGAGAAGAGCATACTCAACTTTCAAAAGCAACCATTATCTGAAATCCTATATCTTCTAAATGACTAATCAAAGGCATTCACTCGCTCTGATACCAAGTTAGATTTTGTTATGAAATCACAACCTAAAATCTAGAAAGCTAAAGGCAAGCACAAAAAGAAGATTGCAAAATAGATCATATCAGAATGGTTTGATTAGATTGCTCACACAATAGAATAGAATACCATAGAAATTACAAGCTAGGTAGTGAGTTTATATAGACTAGAGAGAGGGAGGAGGTGGCAACACCGACCAATGAGGAGCAACCATCTATTAGACTAAAGATAACAAAGTATCTTCCCAAGATAGCTAATAGATGCTCACATGTAGGAAGATGACACCTCATAACCCACTCACCTAATTAAACCCACTTTATTAACCTAAGCAAGCTTAATAATATGTATAGAAAAAACCTTATGAAAGGAATAAAAAACCTACACTAACAAAAACAAGCGAAGGGCTAGGCGATTGCAAGCCTACACAACCTACACAAAACTAGGCATAACTTCCTTGATATACAAGTTATTAATTAAAGATTTGAAATAATCATTTCCAATTATCTAAAGCTACATACAAAATTCTTAAATTTCATAAACACCACTTATTCATTTCTCTAAAACGCTACTATTCAAATGCAACCATTCCTTACCCAAAATGGGACAAGGGAACATTTGATTGAAGTATGACTTCCAATGTTTTACAATGAGATCACACCCACATTACTATTGAATTTCACATTTTCACAACATCCAACAAAAGGTATAACATGCTTAAAATATCATTTTCCACTGCTAGTTCAATTTAAGACTAAACATAAATAATAGTTTCATTCAAAATGAGGTTCAATTTCAACTCAATTCAATCATATTACAAGATTACAAAGTGGAGATCCAATCCCAAACATGGATGGATCAAACACCAATACAAAGATGGAAATAATATACAATTACAATCTTTCCGATCCTTCACAAAAATTTACTAATAACCATAATTTATAATTTTACAACAATATTGCAACTTCTTCAAAAATGACAAGATAAAATAATATGAAGCCCCCAAGAGCTACAAGATCCCCATGAAAAATCCATGATACTCTATCATGATTCCAACAAGAAATTCCAATGGTGATCAACACCACCCAACCATGTGGGACCCTAAGGCCCGCCCCTCTAAACTAAGAGACAACCTCCATGGTTATCATACACAAACATGACATACAAGATTGGACACATACAAAAACATTTCAGCCAAGGTTTTCTCATACACATGATGAACTACATGAGTCCAAACAACAAGGAAGATGAGGCAAGTTTTGGACAAGGAATGGCATTCCCTCAATTCTCTAAAACTAAGTTAGGACCAATTAGACCTATGGTCTCATATAGTAATCACTATAATGGTCACACTTGTCCAATGTGATACATCCTATTTCAGACACCCTTTCAATCATTGCATTATTGAGTTTAACTCATATGGTTTATTATTGTTTATGCAATACAACCTTTTCCAAGCATTATGTAATGCAAAACTTAATCTTGTGTTCATTATTGTTATATAATACAATCTATTTCAAGCATTATGTAATGCATAACTTAATCTTGTGTTCATAATTGTTATACAATACAACCTATTTCAAGCATTATGTAATGCATAACTTAATCTTGTGTTCATAATTGTTATACAATACAACCTATATTAGGCATTATGTAATGCATAACTTAATTATCTATTTTTCATTATTATAAAACACAACCTATTCTAGGAATTGTATTGTATAGCTAAAACCATCCTCTCCTAGCCCTAACCTCCTAATCATTCCTATCATACATTCTAAGGCCACTAAGTTATGTAATTATCCCTTAGAAGGAAGATAAGTAAATTTTAACACATGGCATGCATTCCAAGAAAATAACACATTAATTCTATGGCAAATCATGTTTCCACAAAATAATTTTAATTCAAAAGTTTCAAATTTTAAAAATAATAATGTAAGATTTTCTAAGTTTTCCCAAATATCTAGGGTCTACCATTAATGAATCCTTCAATTTTTCACAAAATTAAAATTTACAAAATCTTAAAATTCCAACTATACCCTCTTGTCCCAAATTCACCCAAAAATGCAAATACACAATCATATAAAAAATTTAGAAAAATTTGCAAGGGTTTGGGTACAAATTTCCTTTTTCAAAATTCTAAAATAAACTAAAATTGAAATCTATCTACTCTCAATGAAATTGGGTTCTAATCTACCACCCAAACAAAAGGAACAATCTTATGCACCAAGCAAACAACACTAATTCAGGCATCAAGATTTTATAACATTTTATTTGATTTTCTATTATTTGTAAATAAACTAACAAAAAAAATACCTCAATAAATGGTGACAAAAAAAAGAGTTGCAAGTTTATTCAATCCACAAGCAAACTGACAATCTCCACTGGTCACCAATCCAAGCTTTTTGCAATCAATCCTTCTCCTCTAATAGATGCTAGGGTTTAGAAATACTTTTCTCTTCTTTTGCGCTCTCTAAGTTTCTTTTCCAAGCAATATTCATAATGAAAATAATAAAGAAATTTTATAAT
The DNA here is from genome assembly GCA_027924645.1 of Cunninghamia lanceolata. Lineage (NCBI taxonomy): Eukaryota > Viridiplantae > Streptophyta > Pinopsida > Cupressales > Cupressaceae > Cunninghamia > Cunninghamia lanceolata. The sequence goes on along the minus strand of BSBN01000141.1, from coordinate 251,794 downwards.
ACAAGGAAACCTAAAAATAAAAACCTTTTCTTTTTTCCTTTTTTTTAACATTTCAAACCCAAACTAGATATTCCCAATATATCATTTTGACTTAGAAACACGATATTTTCCAAATAACTTTTAAATTTTCCAATACATTTTTTTTCCCTTTTCAAATAAAGAATCCCCAAAGCATATATTTAATTAAAAAATCCTAATTAATGCATTTTTACATATATCAAGCAAACTGCACAAATGAAGTTGATTAAGATCACCAAAGAGAACACATTTATAGGCCTATCACATAGGAGGTAAGATCACCAAAGAGAACACATTTATAGGCCTATCACATAGGAGGATCCATAATCATGATCAACTTGGATATTAGTTTTATGGATTTCGACATTACATGTCCTATTGCTCTATAATGAGTAGGACGAGTTTACGATATCAAACAAACCATGTATACCATCTCCAATTAACCACCATTGGGATTTTACCTACGCCTGCACACTCAAGTCAAACATTATGCATACTTGCCCAATACGTAACAATAACCAAAGTACAATAAAATCAACCAATCGACATATACAGTCCACATTTTAATCATAACATGCAATTATGACTTTATCATAACAATGCAATAATACATGTTTTAGCCATTTATTAAAGCAATAAAACAAAACCATATAGTTAACCCAACTAGCATATCATTTAAATGAAAATAATGAAGCTAAAAGAACTACGCAAGATTAATCTTAATCCAAAAACATATACATGTATATATCTAGAAATACAATACAAGTATCAAAATATTTGATACAAAAACTACATCACACAACAAAGGTTCAAATGCCTCTAGGCATTATAAAATGTGTGCCTTGTGTTATCACAAACCCATTTCCTACAACCTACTAATATGGTGTAGTCACGGTAGGAGGGTTCACATAATGAACTATCCGGACCGTGTAACAAGTAAACACAACAGAAACAACTTAAGAAATGGAACAAATGCAGATTCAGTCATTCAATATATCAAAGAATTCAAATACAATCTGGCCGGCAACAAGCGGGCTTACAACAAGGGCTCACAGGCCTGTTTTCAGACATGCGCAAGATAAAGCTTTGAAGCTCCTTTGCACAAACTAAACTATCGATCTCTAAATCATCAGAACTATTTTCCTAAGGATCTATTACATCTTTATATATCATTTCTGGACCAATAGGTTCCTCCGTGTCAGCCATAAGAGATCCAGAATCCCGATGAAGAGGTGTAATGTGTGTTCTTGGATAGGTTGGACCTATCGGCTTGAAAATCCTTCTCCAATGGATACAATGAAGTACGAACCTATGAGGAAGGTTGGCCACGTACCAAGGAACATTGTAGTGTGAATCACAAGGATCCACAAGTCGGCCAATGCTCCCAATCCTTCTCCTTTAGCTAATTACTCATGACTGTCAGAGAACTCTGCACTAAGAAAACAAAGGATCTTCTGATAGCGATAACTTTCTGGTAACTAATCCAAATGCTCTGAATTCTTGATATGATGTAGATGAATGAATGTAGATGCTAAGTTCAGATCTACAAGGTGTGAAATGCTGAAACCAGACCACAAGATGGAAACTGCTACTAACTGAACTGAACACTGAAATGCAAATGCAAATATTTTTGGTTGATGCAAGATTACTCTTGAACTAGGGATGCTTCTGCATCAGACATCCAGGGTTATTGAAAAAGTGAGTCCCTCACTTTGTTGGGGCTAGGGGAGAACCAAGACGGTCCACCTCAGCCTAAGAAATCCATTATGAATCTTCTTTCGGTCTACCTTTCCACTTCACAAGATATTCTCCGTATTGTCTTCCTCTAGTGCTATGTCCAACTCTGCTATGTAAAATGCCTTCAATTTGTTCTGGTGCTTGCTGTGGTAAATGCTTCTTCAAGTCTTCTTCCATGCTATCACTGAACTCTGCTTCATGATACTAATAAAGGTCTGTAATGTTGAAAATAGGTGAAATACCCAATGTCTCCGGTAATTCCACTTCATATGCATTTCCTGAATCAAATTTTCTAAGTGTCCTACAAGGTCCAAACTTCTTCATCTTCAACTTGTTATATGTCCCAACTGGAAATCTTTCTTTTCTCAAATACACTATTACTTCATCTCCTTCTTCAAATTCTTTGTGTCTTCTCTTCTCATCTACCTTCTCTTTGTACTTATTGTTCATGTTCTCCAAATGCTTCTTCACCTGATTATACACTATTTTCATATGATCTACAAATTCTTCTGCTTCTGCACTCCTCTTGTCTTCTGTACTGATATCTCTCAATTCTGCAACTCCTCTAGGATTCATTTTGGTCACAATCTCAAAAGGTGTTCTTCTGGTACTTCTGTTGACTAAATTATTGTATGCAAATTCTGCTTGTGAAAGAATCAAATCCTAATTTCAGGCTTTGTCTCCAACTAAACATCTCAACAAGTTTCCCAAACTCCTATTCACTACCTCTGTCTGTCCATCTGTCTATGGATGAAAAGCTGAATTGAACTTCAAATCTGTCTTCATCTTCTTCCAAAGTGTCTTCTAAAAGTAACCAACAAACTTTGTATCTTTGTCTGAAACTATACTCCTAGGTAATCCATGCAATCTCACAATCTCCTTGAAAAATAGGTCAGCTACATGCACTACATCAGTTGTCTTCTTACAAGGTATGAAATGAGCCATTTTTGAAAATCCGTCAACCACTACAAATATTGAATCATGTCCTCTCTGTGTCTTAGGTAATCCCATTACAAAATCCATGCTTATGTCTGCCCAAGGTCTCTCGGGTATTGTCAAAGGTTTATACAATCTAGTGTTCTAACTACTCCCTTTTGCAACTTGACAAACTCCACAACTCTGTAGAAATCTCTGAACTTCCTTATGTATCTAAGGCCAAAAGTAATTTTCACTTACCAAAACTGCAGGTACTGCACAAGGACTCAAGCTTTCTTTGATCAAACCTTTCCTCAACAACTCATGTATCTGTCTATTCAATTCTTCATTCTCTGTTGGTGTCATCCATTGTACTGCTTTGTTAGGCAAACTTGCTCTCGGTATAAGATCCATGTGATGACTGATACTCCTTATAGGTGGTAATCCTTCTGGTACATTATCTGATATGATGTCTTCATACTTTGTCAGCAACTCTCTTATCTCATCTGGTTTAGACTTTCTCAATATTTCAGGCTTCTTAGGAATCAAGGCATAACACATACTTTTCTATTTCAAACCATCCAAAAATTTCCTTCCATCTACCAAATAGATTCTAGCATTCCCACATACCACATTTTTAGGATCATCATCTAAAGGAATCAAAGTAATTCTTTTCCCATTTGCTGTTATAGTATATGTGTTCTTTCTCCCATCATGTATATCTTTTCTATCATATTGCCAAGGTCTACCCAACAAGATATGACAAACATCCATAGGCATAATATCACACAAGACTTCATCCTAATATGATCCAATATGAAATTTCACCAAACATTGTTCACTCACCAGTACCTTATGATCATCCTGAATCCATGCTATCTGATAGGGTTTAGGGTGTTTCAATCTTTCCAACTTCAGCGTAGTCACCATCTCCTCTGAAACTAGGTTATTTGAACTACCACTATCAATTACAACTTTACCTCTGGATTTGCATCTAGTTCTGAATAGACTTTTCCTCTGTGATGGTTCTTCATTTGTCTCTGTTTGAAATAGTGCTCTCCTCATCACCAATGATTCTCCTTTCTCTAGATTGCCAACTGAACAAGGTGATTCAATAGGTTCTTCTTCAACATAGGCTGCTCTCCCACTATTCTCTTTCTTCTTTCTTGTACTACCCTGATTACATTCAAATGCTCTATATCCTTCACCTCCACACTTGAAACAAGTACCTCTGAATGCCATCTTATCAAATCCTCTTCCTTCTCTTCTATATCCTTCATTTCAGTATGCACTAGGGTTTCCTCTCCGGTAAAAATTTCTATCATCTCTCCGATAAGCATTATTATCTGTATAATCCTTCCTCAACGGGCTATCAAACTTGTTCTGCTCCAGATAAGATCTATCTCCTCCAGAAAATGTCCTACCTCTCAGAAATTTACCTCCTTTGCTTCTCTGCCTCTGATCATGTCTCTTACTCAACTTCTCTTCAACTTTCAGTGCAAACTGGTATGCTTCTTCCAAAGATGTCATCGTTACTAAACTTAGTTCTTCTTGAATGTTCAATCTCAACCCATTGATGTATCTAGCTACTTTCTCCTTGCTTGCTTCACTATGTCTTGTCCTTATGATCATCTTATGAAATTCTTCAGTGTATTCTCTCACAGATTTCTCCTTTTGTCTCAGGTTCTACAATCTTTTCAATAGCTCCAACTCATAGTCAGCAGGTATGAACTGATTCTTCAACTTTGTCACCATCCAGTCCCACTTTGTAATCTTTTCTTTTCCTCTTCTATTTCTTTCCAACTAAACTTCTTTCCACCATATAGCAGCATGTCCTTTCAATTTGTCTTTGCAAATTTCACCTTCTCTAGATCTTCAATCTCCTCATATTCAAAGTATTCTTCCATATCATTTATCCAATCAATCAACTCTTCCGGATTCAAGTTACTAGTATAGTTCAGAACATCAATTCTAGTTCTCTTTCCAATTTTTGAAATAGCTCACAACATCTTTATCTGATCCGATTCCTCTTCTTCATCACCTCCTAGGGTTTCGCTAGTGTGTTCAACAGATTGAAATTCTTCCTCATCATCACTTTCAACATTAGGTCTTAGTGTCAATCCTCTTCGCCTATCTTCTTCAACAACATCCAAATGAATTCGCATTGTTCTCATCAATTCCATCATCTCATCCATTCTATTAGCCATTGTACCAACATGAGGAACTCTTCATGGCAGCATCTTCCTAGGATCAAGTGCAAACTACCTCAGGTTCAGCAATTGGGCTACAAGTGACAGCTGCCTCTCAATCGGTGATCAGTTGTACACCAGTAACCTACCTCGGATCGGTGATCTACTTACAACAAGATCTTACGGAATCCCCTTCGCCAATTCACTCCAAAGAATCAAACTTTCACTTTGATACCACTTGGTGCAGTCATGGTAGGAGGGTTCACAGAATGAACTATCCAGACCGTGCAGCAAGAGTAAACACAACAGAAACAACTTAAGAAATGGAACAAATGCAGATTCAATCATTCAATATATCAAAGAATTCAAATACAATCTAGCCGGCAACAAGCGGGCTTACAACAAGGGCTCATAGGCTTGTTTTTCAGACATGCGCAAGATAAAGCTTTGAAGCTCCTTCACACAAACTAAACTATCGATCTCTAAATCATCAGAACTGCTTTCCTAAGGATCTATTACATCTTTATATATCATTTCCAGACCAATAGGTTCCTCTGTGTCGGCCACAAGAGATCCAGAATCCTGATGAAGAGGTGTAACGTGTGTTCTTGGATAGGTCAGACCTATTAGCTTGAAAATCCTTCTCCAACAGATACAATGAAGTGCGGACCTATAAGGAAGGTTGGCCACGTACCGAGGAACATTGTAGAATGAATCACAAGGATCCGCAAGTCAGCCAATGCTCCCAATCCTTCTCCTTCAGCTAATTACTCATGACTGTCAGAGAACTCTGCACTGAGAAAACAAAGGATCTTCTGATAGCGATAACTTTCTGGTAACTAATCCAATCCAAAATAGTATTTGCATATCTCTTGATTCCTATAGTGAACAATACAAGCTCATACCTGTCAACAAGATGCTACAATAATTAATCCACCCTCAGCCTTTTGAGACATAAAAAGTGGTAGGCTCACCATCAATGACAACATTGGTAGCAAAACCATAGCAGTTGAGAGGCTCCTCATTAGAATGGATTAAGGTTTCATCCAAATCCCGAACAATTGTCTTCTTCAAAATTTTTATCTTCTAGGCCACCATGGGAGGCAAGATGAAGAGCCACCGCCCTACCCCCCCACCCCCCGAACCCTCTCTATTATTTACTAACTTTTGTTCTATCAATTTGTAGGTGAGATCTCTTCTATTGTAAAAAGATTCTACCTCCAATTTAGGCCATACTAAAAAATATATTACGAAATTGGCAGTTACTAAAGAAAGTTATATGAAATTTAAGTTAAGCAATGTAACACATTTTTTTATTGGTATAAAAAATTGGATGAATAAAATTTAGATAAAATTTTATGAGTTACCAAGAAAGTTCATCCTAAAGATAACCTATAAATCAAATAGAATTTATAAAATATTTTTTTCCACAATATTAAATTTAATAAAATACTATATTAGTATAGGTTATATAACTCAAGGATGAGACATTCTTTAATAAGAATGATACTTTTATTATTCATTTTATAGGATTCTAAATCTTCTTTTATATTCTTTATGATGTTGAGAGGTTTTTTACATATCTAACAAGAAATTTGAAAGTGTGACATATTGTTTGTTTCTAAATTTAAAATTTAGAGAAACAATTTCTAACTTGTATTTTATAGCAAGTAGGCTTATTTTTATAATTTGATTAGTGAATTTTGCAACTATCAACTTTTTTTATTATTTAAATAACTACACATAAATTTTGTACTTTGTGGAAAGTGTGTGAATATCATTTTAAATAGATTTGGGCAAAGGAATCAAACTTCAAATAATGTTTAGATTATATAAATGATTTGACAATTCCAATGATCAAAATATATTCATGGTGGAGGGTGGATATGCTAACATCATTCGGATTATTATCAAAACCACTGAATTAATTACATCAATTTAAATAGTATTTGATTAATAGATCAAACTTCAAACACTCTTTATATTATATAAATGATTTGGCAATTCCAATGATTAAACAAGATTCATGGTGGAGGTCGGATATGCCAACATCATTTGTATTATTATCAAAACCAATGAATTAACTACATCAATTTAAATAGTATTTGATTAATAGTGGTTAAAATTATTGGACTTCTAACTGGCGAAGATGATGGCCTATCGTATCTATTAAGTTATAAAATTCTAGAAGTATGGTGAAGGCCATGTTTAATTTCTAAATGACTTTGATGGAGTGAATTTGTTTAATTGTGATTGCTTAACCAAAAAAAAAAATTGTATAAGTGTACAATTACTTAACACATTATAATCAATTTAAAGATAGAGATGATAATATACATGAAACCTAATTATATCCATAAAAAAATTATTGGACCATCTTGAAGTTAAAGATTTCTAGATGTTTGTACATTTACAATAAAATCCATAGGGTGTGAAGATTCATCTATATCTATATATGTACAATGAAAATAAATGTTTTTGTTACGATATATCTAGAGCAATATCTAAGCAATAATGAAACTCTAGGATTTAGAGTTGAGGCTATAATTGATAATGCAATAAAAAAATGTAATTAATTTAGAAATTAAATAAATATATAAATGGTATTTAATTTTGAATTCGGTGTAGAATGTAATTGTTTCAAGTATCTCAAACTGTTTCATGAATGCAACAAATATGGAAATTAAATAAATGGATAAAGGGTACCTATTTCTAAATTTAATGTAAAATTTAATTGTTCCAGTAGTCTCAAATTGATTCTTAATTTATGAGAAAATGAAAGTTTGAGCCAAAATAACAAATTCATTATGTGACTGTTTGGTTCCTTTCCACGATTGAAGAAACATGGGCCCAAATTAAGAAATTCAAATGTAAAATTTTGAGGTTGAGAGTCATACACGCAGAAATGTCCTAAGTCAATTATGTATTTGAAAATATGACTTTGGGTGACAAATAGGTAGATGTGGAATCAAATCCAAATTTTAGGAATGAGTGATGGTAAATAATAAACTAAGATAAAGTTATTTTCCAACTTTCACATAAATATATAGCAACTTACACACTAATCAATATATAAAGAACAACATAATTATCATGAGTCCAAAACATTAAACAAAGCATATAAATATACAATTTTTGGCCAGCCATATATAAAATTTAAAGTCAAACCCCTAGGAAGGAAACAACTTAACAATGGACCTTAATGTTTATATAATGTTTACTTTTAGAATTAAAAAATGGGATTTCCTTGTCACTTTCCCATGGGTATTTAGGCTCGCCTAATGAGGAGTTTAGACTCACCTAATGGAGGTCAATCTACGTTATTGTTAGTTTATAATATGAATGGTACCTAATCTTTTACATATGTTGTTTTTTTTGTTTGTTTTTTTTAAATTATTGATCATAAGAATAGACCACGCGTTTATAAATTAATGATTCTATTTTTTAAAATCTAAGTGGAATTTCCTAGAAGATGGGAAAATCATGTCGGCATGGTGTCGTTTGAGAGCAAACATTATAAGATTTGAGCATAGTTTTTTAAAAGAATAATGTTAAAATTATAATTAAAAAATAGTTATGAAGGTTGAAGAAATAAAAGTATAAATTTAGACTAACTATAGTGTTTGTGAATTGATTTAAATGTAGCATCTAAATCTATTAATAAAAGACACTCCATTGTCTTATCCATTTCAACTTGCAGCAAGATGTTTAAAATGAAGAGATTTATTATTATTATTATTATTATTAAAATTGTTTCTGAAGTTTACGCTAAGATTGAAGGGAAGAACCCAAGACAAATATGTTACACATTTGAAATCAGCCACTATAAAAAGAAACTAAACTAAACTAGAGTCACTATAATAAGGAACTAAACTAGGGTGGCTTAATAATCCTATAATCATAACAACTAGATGTAGAATGGGAATTTTTTTAAATAAAGAATTAAACTAAGGTAGTTGTAGAATGAGAGTTACCCATTAATCAAACAAGAAATTACCCCTTTGTATGTATGTGTTGTATGTGCTTTATTGAGTCAAATTTTGTATATAAAGAGTCAAAATATGTATATAAACATTGGTATAGATCATTGCCATTACTTTTAAGGGGAAATGGAGCTAAATTTTTTAGACTAATGATTGTTAAGTTTTGTAAGGAAATAAATTTATTTTCATTTAAGAGATATTATAGGAATATAATTTAGGAGTGATAAATATATTGAAATTAATATTTTTTAAGAATAATGACTTTGTTATTTTTTATATGTTAAAAAGATAAAATTACACTATTCACAAAAAAGGGGTGGGTGGTAGCAGGCACACCCTTAAAGTCTAAGTGGGGCCAAGGCTAAATAATAAGATGAGAAAACAAAACAAAGTCTAATAGGGCCAAGCACAAACATCAACAAAGTCACTAAGAAACAAGAGAAACACTGCCAAGGTGATCACAGTCATCAAGTTTGCCCCATACATCAGCGGGGATGGAACCATCATCAATTGGTTCCCAACCAGTGAGAGCACCCTCTTCTTCTTGCTCTTCATCTCTAGATTTCTAAGCATGAATAAGAGAGATGCCCAGATCCAAGTAAGGAAGAAACTTGTTGGAATCTAACAAGCTAGGAGTACCACACCCATGTGAAGAGGCCAATGGCGACCAAGAAGGTTGAGACCATCTATGGGTAGCACTATCCCTAGCTCTTTTGGGAGGCTAAGAACCATGTGACTAGGATCCGTGATCCTTTCTAGCAGGTTGGATACATCCACATTTACGCCCACATGAAGGGGAGTGACCTTGGTGGGAGGCAAAGGGTGATTGTACTCTGGCAACCATACAAGGGGAACTACCCCAATGATCTAAAAACACTTGCAAATGAGAAAAAACAAAGTGCAACTTTGTTGGCTTGCACTTGAATCTCCATAAGCACATTAGAGCAAATCAAAGCTTTAGTGTAAAGAAAAAATGCTTATCAACTGCACAACTAGTGAAAATAGCATAATTTATATCTTTCTAAATGTTAAAAAGAACCTCCACCCTAAAAGCATATGAAATTTGGGTAAATTTGAAAGGGAGGCAGGGCCAACCTCCCAACAAAACCATATTCCATGAGAAGAGGATGGGATTGAAGGGCTTGAAGAAGTCATGAATCCAAGTCTAGGATTCCTAGGCTTTAATGCAAAACTAAAAGAGGTGCTAGAGAGTCTCAAGTTGGGAGGTTCAAGTTGTCCAATGAGAGATCTTGATAAAGAATGCACTAGGAAAAATGAGCCAACTTGGGTTCAAGAATATCTAACCAACTATTTTGGAATCTATGATGCCAAGTTGCCAAAGAGGACTAAAGCTACCAATGAAGATTTAACTAAGCTTGTAAGGAAGCTAAGGTAGCAAAACAACTTCCTACACTAATCTTGAGAGGAGGGTTATGCAAAACTTTTCATATCTCTACAACAGTTACTAAAATTCTATAGAAATAAAAAAAATACCAATCATACCACAACACACTAATTTATGTGGGGAAAACCCTTTCAGGAGAAAAACCCTACACTCCAAAAGTTGCCCAATATATTATCCAAAAATCTCAACAAGATTACAATATACTTCTAGATCAAGCTTTCATAGGAGTATCACCAACTAAATATCTGGAGGCAACTCAACATCTGTAAGACTCTTACACAAAACCTCCATTTCAAGCACCTAATATATAAGAAATACAATACATGAAACCGTCAAACGGTAATTACAAAATCATGAGCTAAAACCACCCAAAAGTGGCACCTAAATCCTTAGGTTTCCATTACCTCCAACTAAAGATGTCTTATGATGTGTCAAAACACACATCAACATGTGCAACTCCCCCTTACAACTCTTTTCTATGTCCAACACGTTTTTACATTTTCCAATACGGGAAGCCCAACTTTCGAAGGGCATAAATTTTGATTTGGGAGCCCGATTGGGCCCTTTTTAAAAATAAATTGAAGAGCTTGAAGAGATCTACACATCAAGCACCATAGATGATAGTTTAGACCACTCAAAAACTTTATTTTGGCCAAAAACCAACCCTATAGCCCAGTAATTGAGTTTTTATGTGTTTCTAACTGAAAAAACACACTTTTTGTAATTGCAAGGTTGAGACACATTTCCTAATAGAGCCACCATGGGGAGATGAGGCGTAAGCCATAAATACCCATTTTAGGGTCTGTAGTTGTGAAATGGTGTATCAAGATATCATTTCCAATCCATCCATCAGGGCTTAAAAGACTTGACCTAAAGTTTGTGAACCATGAGGGGAGGAATGACATCAATAACTATTTGGTATGTCTCTTGATCTTAGTTGGACAACCAAAATTTCAACTTATCTTTAGGCCAAGTCAAAAAATTATTGGTGCTTTGTTGAAGAGATTTGGTAGTGTTTTAATTCCTTTATTATAAAACCTCAAAGTACAAAACCAAGGGACCTTGGTTGGAGGTCAATCTTAACAAGAAAGGACTAGACACCACCAAATGGACTGCTAATTGTAGAATTCATTGCTATCCCTTAAAATCTAGGGCTTGATGGATTCCCAAGCCTTCTAGATGCTTTTGACAACAAAAATGCTGCCTTATATCTGAATGGGTTCCCTCATAGTGAGGAGAGCATGAAGTCTAATGTCTTTCTAAGTTGGACATCTAGAGGATACTCCAAATGAAATACAATGTTAAACGAGGACTTTCCATACATCCTCACATTTCAAGGCTTTAATGATCCATTTAGCATAAAGTGATAGGCCTTTTCGGTGAGTTGAGAGAAGGCCTAATTTCCTAGCATCATGAGGGAGACAACAATATTCCCAAGCCACATGGTGAAAGCCTTTGTTGCCTTCAAAAGAGGCCCAAAGAAAACCCCTGAGAAGTTTTTCAATTTTCAAGTAGGAAGCCTTAGAAGGGACCCATTAAGAGGAGTAATAAACATGATTATTAGCCAATATTTTTTAGCACACTTAAAATTTACCAGCCAAAGAGAGTGGTTTGGTAACCTAATACACCATTTTTTCTCAATTTTGGATATAACATCTTTCCATATGTGTTGATGGTGGTTTTAACACACAACAATGCAAGTGTGATTGCTGGTATCACACCTCTCTTGAAAAGACATCCTATCCAAGATAGGACTACCCCAAGGATGATACAGCTAGGTCTTAGCTTGCATGGAATAACTTTAGTGGAATGTCTAGCTGTCCCAACAAGGGGTCTTACACGAAATGCAGGGTTTATGGAAGATGGCCGCAATGTATATGTAGAAACCCTAGTGGTTCAGACTGTAAAGTCTAAAATTTTAGCAGATGATCAATGTGATGCTGCTCAAATCCTAAATCTACCAAACTTTATGTAAATAAAATGCAAAAGGAAAAGGAGAGGGAGAAGGGATAAGAGATCCTATAGACAATTGCAGAAATGATCAATAACTAGATAGACAGATTCCCAACAATAAACAAATCTCTGCTTAACCAGGAAGCCCACAATGCCACAGAGAATGTGCAATCTTCTAAGGAGATGTAATGATTTTCAAATTGTAGAGGGTTCATCAAACACCCAATCCTTGGCACAGCTCAATGAAATCATACAATTGAACTTATCTCATACACTATGCCCAGACTAACCATGCACAATGACATACAATCAGCAAGCCATTAATGGTATGGACATGAAATCTATCAAATATCTGAATAATTAATCACAAGTGCAACTGAATATCAACTAATTTCAGATTGACATGAACCATGAAGAGCAAAATAAGACAACACATAATCACAAATTCCCAGCAACCTGCAAAACTTGCTTTGTATTGACTGTATTTTGGCAAAGTCTCAACAATTCAGTATCTAATCTTACTTGCAAATGAGAGCAAAGGATGGCCCTTTTATAGACAAGGCACCATACCAAGTTTTTCAATGGATGGTGGAGATTAACTCAACATCGACGGTCTAGATTACATGGCATTTAATGAGATACATTAGTTTGTTACATTTTCAGATTTACCTTTGTCTTGTAGGAAGAAGACAAAATATAGCTTGCAAATACATTGAATCTGGACAAAATGGATACCCATTTGGTTGCACATGATGATAAGTCAATTTTCAAGGCCTAATAAAGCCAAAACAGAGTCACATGATGCTTGAAAACTTGAGCTGATGTAGATTCACGAGATTCCAAGTGCCGAATGGATCAAGAGGTGTATGTGGCACATTATTAGTGAAGATATATTCAACTCGATGCTTGCTGGACTAATTCTTGATGGCTGGACTACTGGAATAGTTGTACACATGTCTTGGTGATCCAGTCTATGGTCTTTTGAGTGGTATTTTTGGGAAAATATCAAAAATATAATTGTTTGGTATTTTCTATATCACAGTAAATTGCATTTTCAGAGGCCTTCGGAGCGTAATGGGGGCTTGAAACTTATCGGTTGCTTGGTATTAAACCTTAGGATCCAGGTAGGTTAAACTAGATAATCAATTTATCTTTCCAACGAGTCCAAGAAGTTTAAATTCTGATAGAATAGCTAGGAGTTATGACCCCCAGACTGGATCACTTAGACATTGGACTGGATCTGCAAGAACAACAGTGATTTGGCATGATCTTCTATGTCTTTCAGCTCCTAAGACTCATCTTTATCATCTTGGACATTATACTGACTTCCTTTTGCATGCGCAGCATCAATTTGGTTGATAGAATGTCGATTCTGCATCTCTGGATCAGCAGGGTACCTCTGTATGTTCATCCTTCCAAGATAGCTCCAGTTGGCTCCTTTGTGCTCTTAGACCTACAATAAACAATACCAAGCATCAATTTCATCATAAACAAGTCATTTTCCATCAATTTGGATCAAAACATGTCCATTTGCAGTCATGGATCAGTAAAAAACAACCCATTGTCAATGTTGCTTCCTTATAGACAACTTCATAAATCTAGTGATTTTTGCATAATTTTTTGCATTTTTTACCATTTTCAAGTACCCATTTGGCCAATATGATGATTAAGGAAGTTTTTGGGGTCAATAGAATCCATTTGCAGACTTTTATTTCATGTTTTTCTAGCCTTTTCTGTAAAAAGTAGGATTTTTGGGGGTCACAGACTTTTCATGTGCAGTAGCATTAATTATCGTAAAATGTGCCAAAAATCCTCACAAAATTGATAAAACATCCATTATGATGTGACAAATAGATGTGCATATCAAATTCACCAAGAAAATCCAAGTTGCACCTTGAAAAACTCAAATTTTGGGCCAAAATACCAAAAAGTACGGGTTTTGGGTTTTGGGTGTCACGGAGGTCAAATTTAGCGCAGGTCCGTGACATGCAATTCTAGCGCAAAATGGTTTTTTCACTGATTTGGGGTCCAACTGACCTTAGCACGGATTTTATGTCCGACCAACTAAAGTTAGTGAAGGCAGTTTTTAGTGCAGGTTCGTGAGGGCTATTTTTAGCGCAAAGTTTGTTGGCGGGGTTTTTCAAAGTGACCGACTTGTGCGAGTTTTAACACCGACCGACCTACTTGACTTAAGTCAGTGGAAGGCCATTTCAGCACAAGTCAGTAGGAGGTATTTTTAGTGCTAAGGTCGGTAGAAGGCATTTTTAGCACTTTTTGCAGTAGGAGGTGTTTTTAGCGCCAGATTTTGAATTGGCCAGGGTGAAAGTATAATTAAAAATATATTTAAGTATAAGTTTAGATATTTCTTATACTTTAAATATTTTTAAATATACTTTCAGGATGTTTGAGATAGGTTCCAGATCCATAAGATTTCATATGCAGATTCTAGAATTTTGAGGTTCTACCAGATTTCAAACTTAGCCAAATCAGGGCTTCGGGACCATGTTTCAGGGTGAAAGGATATGAACCCCTTAGTGAAATCTAGTGGAATTTGACATGATTTTGCAACCCTAAGATCTGGAAACTAGGAATTTCAACATAACACATCCTGCAGTAGCAATTTCAAGGCCAATATCCAGTGACAGGATTTTTGAGCAAAATGCCGTAACACCCAATTTCAATGCAGAAGGCAACAAATGGCAATCTTTTAAGCACAAGACCACTCAAGACACTTCCAAATCAATCATGCATAACATCAAATGACTCTAAACATGCAAAATACTCAAATCTGGAACAAATCCTGCACTCTAAGCACAAATTCACTATCTCATCATCATAAGGCAAAAAGGTTGAGACTTCAAGCCAAAGCAAAAGAGGGGATCTCCATTTGATAAAATGGGGCATGTGTGCAAGGCACAACAAATGGTGAATCTGCTGGAAAATGTTCCAGAGCATTTCTGAGATAAATTTAAGTTTTGAACCCAGAATCTTTGTGTTTCTCACACATTAGATGAGAAAGCATGATATCCTATCAAAGAATCAAAGACCACTAACCAGTGCAACCATCCATATCCTGAAAACCTGAGTGTGTGCAATTGCATTCATTCCCATCCCTTGGCAACCAAGTTCATCCAAGATCCTTCGCGATAAGCTATGAAGTTGGGATCATTTTACCACCAAGAGAATGCTCTAATGCTGAGATGTGATGAGCCTTAAGAGAAGCAAATAGTGATTTTTCAGCAATATTTATGATGCAATGATAGTTGATGCTAATAATCTTCTGATGATAGTCTTCATGTGAGAGTCTTCAAATGATAATCTTTATATTGATACTTTGTAGTGGGTCTGGTGTTGAAAAACACCTTTTATTTTTACCCAGTAGGCTAGCAGTACTTAGTACAGCCTACCACTCTCATCTGTATCGGCAAAGCTGGAGTTGGTGGTAAAATTGGGGATCTAAACTCTTCACTTAACATGTGATCACCCAGACATACTCAGCTACCTCAGGATTGTTTAAAGTGTGAGAGATATATGGTTAGAAAATATGGGTGCACCAACTAACAACTCCTTTCCAATGAACAGACATCATACTCCTTGGTATAACAGTGGAACCCGTAGGAAGACCTAAGCAGAAACCTTAGATTCTCAAAGAAATATTCCAAATTACTTACCCAACAAAGATGCACTTGCAGGTCTACACAACTGCCACCACATTCGAGAAATGGAGAATCCAAGCAAAGCAAGTGCAAAAGCGAAAAGCAAAGAAAACTACTCTAACCAAAGTAAATAGAAAACAGAAAGAACAATGAACAACTACCAACTACCAATAGCTAACAACTAAGGAAAAACTGAAAGCAGAAACTAAACTAAACAACAAGAAACTAACTAAAACCTAACTAGAAACAAGCACGACTAGGTACAAAGATTTTGGATAGTAGGTATTTACACTACCCCATGACTTATTTTTCAAGACATGCAGAAGTAACAAGGTGCAGGTTAGTGTCCTAAGTCTGGCAAATTCATCTTTGTACTCTGAAAAGTGAGGTATAGGCATGCTAGGTTCATGTTCAGAGTACCGATTATGTAGGATCAGCAATTGGGGCAGCTCATTAGGGCCATGGTTAATCTAGATGCAAGTTGTCTTACCCAAACCACCATAATCAAATTGATAACTGCTAAAACTAAGTGAGAAGAGGGAAGAGACAACCTGATTTGTAGTACCATCAGTCAAAGATGTAAGTTCATCACCTTGCTGCATTGTACCACTGACTTGTGCATCTTCAGGAGGTTTCAGCTTGTGGTTGGCCATATCCTGTTCATCAAATACCTCTAGAGCACTGAATGCTACAGCAACCTCCCAAGCAAATAGAAAGTCTGGGAAGCCTTCTTCAGAATGTGGATCATCTGGATGAAATCTGCATGAAGTGGCTAAAGCAAAATCTGACATATGCAGTGAATTCCCATGCAATAGCATATCCTTGCTCATTCTTGACACCAACTTGATGATCTGGTCAAGTGACTAAGATGAAAATGCTTCCAAGCTATCACTTTGCAAGAGAGTTTGATTTTTATTCTCAGATTGCAGATTTCTACTTTCATTTGTCATCAGTAGGTCAGCATAAACCCCGTGGAGCTCTTCCTTTATGCAAGTATGAATAGGATCAATCTGATGAACATATGATGTACTTGAATCCATTTCACCAAAATCAGTCATATGCTCCAAAGCAACTCCCTCTGCGATGATCATCAATCCTTGTATTTTAGTCGTTGGCTGATATGAAATTGAAAATTCATTGTCTGCAGTAGCAACATGGTCTCCTTTTTCCTCTATAGATAGATTCTTGATGTCAATGTTGCTTTGAAGTGGTGTACTATCCTAATTTTGTTCATCTAACTTAGCTAGAGACCCTTCTGTAACAATTATATCAACCTGATATGGCTGATCATGATGATTTACTGGGTTGATACAATCAAGAACTTGATCACTTTTCTCTGAATAATTTGATTGTAGCTCAGATATGTCAACTAAAATGATTTTCTGCATTGTTGTCCATGACTGTCCTTCATCTGAAGGACCGATTTTCACATGTTCTTGCACGCATCCGATCTGATCTAACTGCTGTTCCAACTCAAAATTATCATCCACATGCAAGGGACTACTGTTCTATACCTTTGTAGTAGCAAATTTAGTCTTAGGACCTGATGTCTATGAAACATTTGATTGCTAATCTGCATCTTCAACATGATTGTTCATCAAGTCTGATTTATCATCTACCTTGTCCACATTCTTCATAGCAAAAATCTGACCTTGTGTATTGCTCTATTATTGTCTTGTGACTGAAAATTAGATTTTTGCAATGCTGGGACAACATATTCTGTGACAGAATAGTCTGGATCCAGTGGGTGAAAACCAAGCTTTATCCAGGCAGGGACCTCATCTTCATTAGTTGGGTGACCTGCAGACCACATGCATTTCCTGCTCTCATCATCTTGACATGTATTTTGATGAACAACTTGAGGGACTTCAATTTCTCCAATGTGCAGATTGCCCTGTTGACCATGATCAATTCTGAATGGTGGATTTATAGCCTCTGCAGCCTCAACTCTTTGAGTGTTCTGAACTGAGACATGTTCACATGCATATGTATCCATCCATTTTGCAACTCCCTGCAAAGTCTTTCTCTAAATATGAATATGTCTGTTATGCCTATATCCCACTTCAGGCTTGTAAATCTCAAAGATAGGGAGCAATCCTTTTAAATACAGATCCAACCTTTAGAGGAAGGTCAAACAATCTATTTTGTCATGCAGCTCTCCGGGATGTACAATGCAGACCTGAGGTGAACTAAAATTAAGCAATGTAAATGGAGGATACTTCACTCTTATCTACCTATCTAACACTTCTTTGAAAAGTGGGATATCAACTTGGAAGTTGTCTTCATGATATGACAGCTGAGATGGTCCTCTGAAGAATGAAGGGATTTCATGATTGAAACCCTTATGTGTACCCATTGGATCAGAATTTTCTACACATTCATTTCATTTCAGCATGTGCAGTGAACCAGTAAAATGAAAACCTGCATAACATCTTTGTCCGACCCTCCTTCTAGCACTAATTCTATTGATGGTGGTTTTAGCACACAACATAGGTGTGATTGTTGGTATCACACCTCTCTTGAAAAGACATCCTATCCAAGATAGGACTGCCCCAAGGATAATACAGCTAGGTCTTAGCTTGCATGGAATAACTTTAGTGGAATGTCTAGCTGTCCCAACAAGGGGTCTTACACAAAATGCAGGGTTTATGGAAGATGGTAGTAATGTATATGCAAAAACCCTATTGGTTTAGAATGTAAAGTCTAAAATTTTAGTAGATGATCAATGTGATGCTGCTCAAATCCTAAATCTACCAAACTTTATGTAAATAAAATGCAAAAGGAAAAGGAGAGGGAGAAGGGATAACAGATCCTATAGATAATTGCAGAAATGATCAATAACTAGATAGATAGATTCCCAACAATAAACAAATCTCTGCTTAACCAGGCAACCCACAATGCCACAGAGAATATGCAATCTTCTAAGGAGATGTAATGATTTTCAAATTGTAGAGGGTTCATCAAACACCCAATCCTTGGCGCAGCTCAATGAAATCATACAATCAAACTTATCTCATAAACTATGCCCAGACTAACCATGCACAATGGCATACAATCAGTAAGCCATTAATGGTAAGGACATGAAATCCATCAAATATCTGAATAATTAATCACAAGTGCAATTGAATATCAACTAATTTCAGATTGACATGAACCATGAAGACCAAAATAAGACAACACATAATCACAAATTTCCAGCAACCTGCAAAACTTGCTTTGTATTGACTATATTTTGGCAAAGTCTCAGCAATTTAGTATCTAATCTTACTTGCAAATGAGAGCAAAGGATGGCCCTTTTATAGACAAGGCACCATGCTGAGTTTTTCAATGGACAGTGGAGATTAACTCAACATTGACGGTCCAGATTACATGGCATTTAATGAGATACATTAGTTTGTTACATTTTTGGATTTACCTTTGTCTTGTAGGAAGAAGACAAAATACAGCTTGCAAATACATTGAATCTGGACAAAATGGATACCCATTTGGTTGCACATGATGATAAGTCAATTTTCAAGGCCTAATAAAGCCAAAATAGAGTCACATGATGCTTGAAAACTTGAGCTGATGTAGATTCACGAGATTCCAAGTGCTGAATGGATCAAGAGGTGTATGTGGCACATTATTAGTGAAGATATATCCAACTGGATGCTTGCTGGACTGATTCTTGATTATTGGACTGCTGGAACAGCTGTATGCATGTCTTGGTGATCCATTCTATGGTCATTTGAGTGGTATTTTTGGGAAAATATCAAAAATATAATTTTTTGGTATCTTCTACATCGCATTAAATTGCATTTTTGGAGGCCTTCAGAGTGGAATGGGGGCTCGAAACTTCTTGGTTGCTTGGTGTTAAGCCTTAGGAGCCAGGTAGCTCAAACTAGATAATCAATTTATCTTTCCAACGAGTCCAAGAAGTTTAAATTCTGATAGAATAGCTAGGAGTTATGACCCCCGGACTAGATCACTTAGACATGGGACTGGATCTGCAGGAACAATAGTGATTTGGCATGATCTTCTATGTCTTTTAGCTCTTGAGACTCATCTTTATCATCTTGGACATTATACTAACTTCCTTTTGCATGTGCAGCAGCAATTTGGTTGATAGAATGTTGATTCTGCATCTCTGGATCAATAGGGTACCTCTGTATGTTCATCCTTCCAAGATGGCTCCAGTTGGTTCCTTTGTGCTTTTAGACCTACAATAAATAAGACAAAGCATCAATTTCATCATAAACAAGTCATTTTCCATCAATTTGGATCAAAACATGTCCATTTGTAGTCATGGATCAGTAAAAAATAGCCCATTGTCAATGTTGCTTCCTTATAGACAACTTCATAAATCTAGTGATTTTTGCATAATTTTTTGCATTTTTTACCTTTTTCAAGTACCCATTTGGCCAATATGATGATTAGAGAAGTTTTTTGGGTCAATAGAATCCATTTGCAGACTTTTATTTCATGTTTTTCTAGCCTTTTTTGCAAAAACTGAGATTTTTGGGGGTCACGGACTTTTCATGTGCAATAGCATTAATTGCCATAAAACATGCCAAAAATTCACACAAACTTGATAGAATGTCCATCATGATGTGACAAATAGATGTACAGATCAAATTTACCAAGAAAATCCAAGTTGTACCTTGAAAAACTTAATTTTTGGGCCAAAATACCAAAAAGCGCAGGTTTTGGGTGTCACGGACTAAAAGTCGGTGGAGGTCAAATTTAGCGTAGGTCCGTGAGGTGCAATTCTAGCACAAAATGGTTTTGGCACTGATTTGGGGTCCAACCGACCTTAGCGTTATTTTAGGTCTGACCGACTAAAATCAGTGATGGCAGTTTTCAGCGCAGGTCCATGAGGACTATTTTTAGCGCAAGGTTTGTTGGAGGGGTTTTTCAAAGTGACCGACCTATGCGAGTTTTAACACCGACCGACCTGCGTGACTTAAGTTGGTGGAAGGCCATTTTAGCGCAAGTCGGTAGGAGGCATTTTAGTGCTAAGGTCGGTAGAAGGCATTTTTAGCACTTTTTGAAGTAGGAAGTGTTTTTAGCGCCAGATTTTGAATTGGCCTGGGTGAAAGTATATTTACAAATATATTGGAATTTCTTATACTTTAAATATTTTTAAATATACTTTCAGGATGTTTGAGATAGGTTCCAGATCCATATGATTTCATATGCAGATTCTAGAATTTTGAGGTTCTACCAGATTTCAGACTTAGCCATTTTTTAGGGTTTTCAGGGTTTTAGACTTAGCCAAATTAGGGCTTCAGGACCATGTTTCAGGGTGAAAGCATATGAACCCCTTAATGAAATCTAGTGGAATTTGACATGATTTTGCAACTCTAAGACCTGGAAACTAGGAATTTCAACATAACACATCCTGCAGTAGTAATTTCAAGGCCAATATCCAGTGACATAGGATTTTTGAGCAAAATGTTGTAACACCCAATTTCAATGTAGAAGGCAACAAATGGCAATCGTTTAAGCACAAGACCACTCAAAACACTTCCAAATCAATCATGCATAACATCAAATGACTCCAAACATGCAAAATACTCAAATCTAGAACAAATCCTGCACTCTAAGCACAAATTCACTATCTCATCATCGTAAGGCAAAAAGGTTGAGACATCAAGCCAAAGCAAAAGAGGGGGTCTCCATTTGCCAAAATGGGGTGTGTGTGCAAGGCACAACAATATGGTAGTAGGAGAGGCTTGAAAACTAAAGGGAATGCCAATAAATATGAAAATATCCTCATGATCAATTCATTTCCACTCAAAGGAATCTAACCAACTAGGCCTATGAAGGAAATATTACCTGTAGCATTGAGTCTTTAGCCATTGAATACTTGAACCTAATGCCTTATAGAATATGTCAAGATAATAAAGAACCTCCTTACATTATCTTCATTCATAATTAAAGTAAGAAACAAGTCATTTGCAACGTGACCATTGATGATTTGGTTAGATGAATTGGGAAAAACAATGTTCTTGACTAGCTTTTGGGAGACCACATGGGTCAAGAGATAGTCAAAGCCCTCAGTAGCAAGCACAAAAAGTGATAAGGGGAAACCTTGGCATATAGACCAAAAGATCCCAAAAGAATTGGATTGTTGGTCATTAATGGTTATGCAAGTAGAGGCGTAGGCAAAGAGAATCTCAACCAAATGCACAAATCAAGGTCTAAAACCTATTGCCTAAAGCATAGAAACAATGAAAGACCATTCAATATGATCATAAGATTTGGAAAAATCAACTTTGAGAAACATTGCATGTTTCTAGGAGTGGCAAGTCCATTCCATCCCTTCCTAGATAACAATAATGTTGTCAAGGATGTATCGTTACTTAATGAAACTAGTTTGATCGAGGTAGACTAGCTAAGGCATAGGCTTTGGAAATGATTTTGTAGGAGATATTTAGCAAGGTGATGGGGCACCAATTGTAGATATCCTTTGGATCATCAATTTAGGTATGAACTTAATATTGCCCTTATTAGTTAAGTTCCATTGGGAAGTGCTATGGAATGCTTCCAAATAAACTTTGTGAAGATCTTCACCCACAATAATATCATAAAGATATTTTAAAAACTCACAAGGAATCCATCCAAGCCAAGAGCATTTTCATTTGACATAGTGAACATCACTTCACATAGGTCTTCCTTTGTGAGTAGATGATCATAGAGAATGTATTGAGATGTGGAAACTTGACAAAGCACCACATTCAGGCATTGTTGCAGAGATCTAGTCCTTTCATGAGTATAATCTTAGGTTGTAAAGACTTGCTCATAGTGTCAAACAAAGGCCTAGAGGATGTTAGGAAGCTCTATTAAAAGCTGCTAACCTTTCTTAAGTTTTTTAATGGATTGAGATGTATTATGAGCCTAAAGAGATTGGAAGAATTCTTTGGAGACCTTGTCTCCAATTTTAAGACATTGAAGTTGAGATTTGATTGGGGCACCTCATGCTAAATGAGAATCAACAACCTACTTTTGGTAGCAGAGTTTTGCAACTTAAAGTTGCACAATTGAATCAAAAGGTTGTGCCTTCAAAGTGTCAGTGGCTTGGTTGAGCTTTAAGGTGGTGGCCTTGTAGGAGTAGTGGTCGAAATGAGCAAGCTAGCATCCATAAATTCAAAGAAAATGAGATGTGCATTTGATAGCATCGTTCCACCAAGAAATGCAACCTATTGCGTGCATGGGATGTGGCTCAAAATTTTAGACATGTTGAATGTGTTCTAATGTGGTCTTGTGTGATAACAATAACATGTAAGAAAAAACTAAGTCCTCATGGCCTTAGGTTTGGCAAGTTTCCATCCAATGCAAAATTGTACCAGATGGTGGTCTAAAAGGAAAACATTTGAAAAAGGCTCAAATGGCAAGGAAAAATAGATGGAAAAGGAAAAGAAATGTAGCATGGGTCTATTGAGATTCTTATAGACTCTAACAAGACCACTTTGAATTTTTTCCACGTGCACCACATTGTATGATCATGGTAGCAGCTAAGATTGGGATCAAAAAGCCCCAATTTATTATGCATATAGTACCAAGCCTCTCTTTCACCAACTAGCCACATAATAAGTAAACCCCCCACACTTATCATAGGACATCTCTATCATATTAAAATCCCCACTCATAACCCAAGTGGTAAGGATTGAATTCACAATCCTTCTCTAAAGAGAAGATTTCTCAACATCATTGGAAGCATAAACATTAATAACAGCAAAGGAATGCTTATTAATGTTGAAAAGAACTCACAATGTTTGATTAGTGAGGTCACATCCCTAGTCAAATAAATGTTGATGCCACATAGGAGAGATAAAGGTGACAACACCACCCCAACCCATTTCATGATTTCTACACAAAAATGACTAGAAATCCAAATAAATGGCATGTAGTAAAAAGAAAAAAGATACAAATTTGAATTTCTTGCAAACAAAGAATTTCTACACATAGAAATATTTGTTGAGTGTCATGCATGGAGTACTTCCTTGGGAGGTCCGTGAAACCTTAAACATTCTAGGAAATAATATTCATGAGTGAGTGTCAAGGGTCATGTCCTCACTATCCAACTCATAAAGAGTTTAATATCTATTCTACAAAAGTTCATCCTCAAATTTATGAAGTTGCCTATCTAAATGAAAGACCACCATTTTTTTGGCACATATTCATCTTCTTACAACTATCCAAGTGGGTTGTGGGATCTTTGCTAGACCACCAAGAGTGGATAAATGCAACAGGTAGTGATACCAATTTGAGATGATAAAGTTGATGTTTCTATTGCCACTCTGGTAAATTTTAGCTTATTGGAGAAGTCATGTAGTATGCGCTAGAAAGCTAATGTAATGTTGATATTACTATATGATTATTTTTAATCTCTTTGATGTGTTCTAGAAGGCATTAATTCCACTCACTAGATGTTCTAAATGAATTGGGATTTTTCCTTAAATACAACACCTTAGTGTGCAATTTAATTATTTTGTGCTTCAAGTTGACTCATAATAGTCACCTGGAGGGAAAACAACTAGGCCCATATTAATTTTGAAATAAAGGGGCCATTTCCACAAGTGTGAAAGTGATCAAGATCACTCCTATAGTTGTGAATATGATGTGGGATAGGAAATGGATAATATAAGAATCAATTCTAGACCCTAGGTATAAGTGCAAATGGAAAAAAAACCAAGATCAAGTTATTTTCCAACTTTTGTGTGAAAATCATTATTTTTGCATACAAGTTACTGCATTAGGGAAAAATGTTTCAAATAGAATAAAAAATGAAGGGGAAAGTGAAAAGTATGCAACTTTCACCATTACATTTCCATGAACTACCGTGTGGATGCATGTCAAAGTACGAACACATACAACCAATAACAAAGTAAATAGTTAGATAATCATAAAAGGATACAAATATGGAAGTCAACATTGTTTTGGTACATGTTCCCTTCTAATGAGTGCCCCATTTGAAAACCTACAAGCACACGAGAAAACCAAATAAGTAGCATCAATAAAGGATTCAAAAGAGGCATAAACACAACTACTAACTATCTGCAAAAAATGATGCGACTTGTTCACAACTAGATATTGGATACACTACTAACATGGTATTGCATAATCAATTAGAGAATACACTTGACAGCTAGAAATTGTACTCAATAACTAGATATTACATTCAATAGATAAGATGGTATTGTACTTGACAAATGGATACTAAATAGGAGTAAGAGATATGCTCATGAAAGACAAGTAACACTAGGTAGAAAGATTCCCCCAATGTTACCTCTAATTAGAGTCATAGAGTAGTGAAAAAGAGCCATAAATGATTTACATTATCAAATGAAATGTCATGGTTGGGTTGGGACCCAATGGATGTAATAAAGGAAATCACTGTTTGTGGACACAAATTATATTACGCTTGTATCTTCTCTAAAGATTTTTGCATGATTTCCTTATATAAAGGTGATGTACACACTAGATCCCAAAGTGATATTTTAGATTATGTGTTTTTCAATTGGTGAATAATATCACATTCCCTCAATGCCTTGTGAGTAAGCATAGGTGCAAGAGGAAGATTGGGATTGGGAGGGATAAAATTGATTACTAGATTTAACCTTTTGACACTTAAACAATTTTTATGATTATAAAAGATACATGTTTAGGATGATTAGGTATATAATTCTATCCTTTGACCATATGTTAATAATGGTGACAACTTGTATGATAAATTTTTGAACTGAAGGCCTTGTGGAATTTAGGTTAAACTAGAGATGAATCAGGTATACCCTTAACAACTTTAAGTCCCATATAAGTAGAGATAATATCATCCATATGGATTGAAAATGAAGAGGATAGACATGGGGTAAAATATACATCAATAGGATCTCAAGAGAGGTCCGATCTCTCCTCAAGAACACTACAAAAAGAAAACTTTTTTATAAAATCACGTGCCAAATCCATGAAGGAATGATATAATAGGTAAGAGGAATCAAACCTTGATATAATGCCCTATCCCTCAAAGTAAGTCTAAACCTATCGACAAGGGATCATTATCTAAGTACTCATAATTAGAAAGCAAGAATGACTTGACATGTAATGAAGTGTCATTAGAGCTATCAAATTCATCTTGCAACAAGTCCTCACCAAGAGAACAAATGTCATCATGTAATGTGTGAAAGATAAAAATTAGGTTACCTTTATTGTTAAAGGGAGATTAATTTTATCTTGCAAATGTGTATTTATTAGACTAAAAATCATATTACTTTCCTCAAGCAAAGAAGTATATAAATGTAAAATTAAACTATGAATCTATTAATACATTTATGGTCTAGCTTCTGTAAAAAATAGAACTAGGTTAAGATAGAGATCATGCTTATAAAATGAAAATTTACTAGAGTATGAACGATAACAAATATCATGAAAATGGATTCAATAATTGGTTGAAGCTTGACTCTGGTACAAGAACTGGTTTTGATATAGAGATGGCAGTGCACCCACGAGGATGTCGGTATAGCCACATTCTAGTTTTTTGTGCTTAGAAAATAAAAATGACAATAGACTTGTGAATAGTTGCCTACAAAACAGAATGGACAAAATAAAATAGAGCACAAGATATATGTAGAGATAAATTGACTAAAAATAAAATAATTTAAAGGAAATTGAATAATAATAAGTAATCAAACACTATGTCATCAAGAGGGATTCTTCAGCTTTAGAGTGTCCAAAATGTTGAACGTATGTTTGAGACAAAGGGGGAAAGGAAGTAACTACATAGGAGACTGCCAAAATGGTCAAACCCATATTTGGCATTTCAACCTCCATGGGTAATCAAATAGATTTGTGTGTGTGCTTAGATTTGTGACTAGGATTAGAATAATAAAATGTGTGTTGCAACTAGCGAATCTCAACCATTTTTTTAGTGGCAAAACTTCACCCATTGGTAAATAGTTTGAATCAACCCATTTGATTTTGGTGACTATAATGAAACAATCAAGTGTCCAAATTGCCAAGAATTTAAGATTAATTAGTCCAATGGCTATTAAATTAACACCCTATTTTTTTATGAATTGTTTATATTGTAATATTTTTACCACAATAAACTATGCATTTTTATTGGGCAATTGCCTAGAATTTAAAAAGCACATTTCAATTGATCAACATATTCACCAATACCATTAAAAATTCACCTTGTATGGGGACCAAAATTGTTGTTACCATTATAGGGTAAGTGCAAGAAGATGAGTCCATTTTTTTGCCAAAAAGTGGAAATGTTTAAATTTCTGTTTTTCAAAATTTGTCATAATTGAAGTGAAAATTTGAAGCACTTGCACATAAAATATTAAAATGATGTAAAAATATGAAATGTAGAATTTATTTCTAGTTTTCAAATATGTAATTTTTTTTAATACCCAGATGATGAAAGTTGATTTTTTATTGGATGTACAAAAAGTAGTTTTTTTAAAAGTCCCTTATTTTTTGCCAAAGCATGCATGTGTACGACCAACATCATTTGACCTAAATGAAGGTATTTTTCTAATTCCTTTTGTGGAAAGATGCACAGGATGTTGAATTTTGGTTAGAATATTTTTTTGTAATTTTTTGATACATATTTTTTTATTAATTTTTTAATGGCCCTAATTAGTGCTTTTTAAAACCCCTTGTGTACGACCAACATAATTTGAGCTAAACTAATGAATTCACTAAAAAAAATTCATCGTGTAGAGAATGATGTCGAAATTGGTTAGAGATGATTTTTTTTCAAGAAACTTTCAAAATTAAAAGTTTTTAAAAAATAGTAACATATGTTATTTCAAGTTTATGAGTCTTTTTGTTTAAAAATAGTTAATAAATAGAAAATTATGTCCAATAGTACAAAAATTACATATTTGAAAACAAAACTTTTAGATCTACAATGGATTTTAATCTCATTAAAAGATTCTGGAAAAAAGTCGTCAGCCATAGTGGTGAAACTAGTTTTTTCTCTTGTTGTTTTCATGGTCTCCTAGTTGCAGGTCCAAGGCTAAGGCTTGGGTTTCCAAGCCTGAAACCAATGCAAATCCGCGGTTTTAAAATTTCAAATTATTAGAAATGGGTACCCATTTATAAATGGGGTACGACATATTTTTTGCAACATTCCTTTATACTAGTATGACTGATAGTAATGCATTCTATGATTTTTTATATGCAGGTGTCAATTTGAGCTCTCAACAAGACATATTTTATGCAATTTTTACAGGGATTCAATCATAAGGAGCATTTTCATATGGAATGAAGTAGAAGATGTATTTTTTAGAGAGATCAAACAAATAATTTCTTTTTAGAGAAATCAAACAAATATCATATTGAACAAAAGATCTACATCTACTTGTATTTCATAAATTTTAAGGAGGGATCCAACTCTAAGTATAATACAATATTATTTGTTGATTTTATCAACACATTTTAGTAATCATGGGATCAAATAAACGTCAACAAAAAAAGAAGAGGAAGGTTATGCCACTTGAAGAAAATGAAGCACACTGAGAGAAAGAGGCAAGATGACAGAGATAGGAGAGAGAAGATTCAAAAAATGAAGAATGATGTAGCATCCAGTTCAATGACTATTGAAGAGGAGAACATTGAAGAGACCAATATGGATGAAGTGAATGTAGAATATGCAAATGTGAAAGAGTTCAAGAATATGGAAAATGCAAATATAAGAACAAATCTAGGTATGTCTTCAAATCCCTTGAATGATAATGAGATTAATGATTTAAAGAATGCTGGATATAACATTATTGAGATAAATTCTTCTATTACAAACAAGGCAATAAAAATTGAAAATGAAAACCCTTGTATGAGTGAAAATGAATATATATATATATATATTGAAAGTAATGTTTTGAAGGATCTTCGTGGTAAGATATCTTGGAGACAAATTCAAATCCCATGCAAATAGATTGTATAAATTGTTTCTTAATAGAAAAACTTTTGGATTTCAATGTCAACTTGTATTACAATTGATGAGAATGTCAAAAATGAGAAAAGTAATGAAAAAATTAGGCATATTTGTAAAACCCAAAAAAGGTGGATAAATCAATGAAACACATTATGTCTAGTTTTTCTAATGCTATTGGTTCTATTGGAAAAACTAGTTGATCTAAGGATAAGAATGCAACACATTGAGCAATAACAACTATTTTAGTTAATAAATTAGTTGTGAGCAAAAGAATGATAAGAAAGACAAGTGGATATTTAAATGTGCATGCTAAAACTTTAAGAAGAGCTACAAAGAGAAGAGTAAGTATTGAAGATGATCCAATTAATCAATGTTGGACTTTTAGTGGTAGACTCCCAAGGTCTCACATGAAATTAAATAATGAAATTAGGTCTTTGATTGAAACTCTTTGGCATGATAATACAAGGGTTTCATCAAATGCTAGAGATGTTTTGAAATTAAGCATGGGGTCAAAAAATCATGATCCTCATCCAAAACATCTTTTAGACATGACTTAGATAGAATTATATAGAAAGTTTCTAGATGATTTAGTTATAGAAAATTTTAGCTAGCATAAGATAAACTATCATTTGAGAAATGTAAAACTTGGTATGTCAAGATTAATAAGCAACAAATCTCTTGTTGTTGTAAAACTCGTGTAATTTCATATTATTATGATGTTTTTCGATATATACTGTAATGCCCCGCCAAGGAACCCAGAGGATAACACAACTAAGCTTACAAAAAGGTTATATATATATATATATATTTTAAACGAAAGAAATAACAATAATCATATATTTATTCATAACATTTAAATTAAGCTTTATCCTCTAGGGTTCCATGGCTGCATTACTAACGAACTAAAATAAGACCTAACCAACATTATGAATTAACTAACAAACACAGTTCATTCTCAGTCTAATTGCATCAGATAAATAAACACATACAATTCTATATTATATCATCAGATAAGTAATCATCAAGATCCTGCATATAGGATTACAAGTACATATACAATTCCATTTACATGAGGGTACACCATTACATTGCTTACAATATCGCTTTCCTGATTACATTGAAGTACATACATCAAGATAACAGTACATGATTCAACTGATGTACAAAACTAGAATCTAAACATAAGTATCTGTCTCATCAAGCTAGAGCAAGGTCTAAAACCTTCCATACAAGGTACATCCTTCTCGCGCACGAACAACGACAAGGGAAACCAATGGAGATAAAAGCACAACCACCCAACCATGTGGAACCCTAAGGTCCACCCACCCCCCCCCCCATGCTAGGAGATAACAATAAGGTCCCAATAAGAAAACAATCAAGAAAGACAGTAGACTAACAGGTGCAAGGACTACACATGACTCAAATACATCACAAGCAACTTAAACATCACTTCCAGAGGCATTCACAAAACAAAGGGGAGAACACAACTAGAGAATGCTAGATTGTAGTGGGGATGAGTGTCATCGCATGGTCCTAGCATGGGTTACCCTAACAGTCTCTAGCTAGATGTCAGCCCCCATCCATGGGTTACCCTGACAGTCTCTCGCTAGGTGCTAACCCCCATCTATAATTACCTTGATAGTCTCTCACTAGATGCTGGCCCCATAGGGTGACACATATAGAACCAACATTCCTTTCGTGAGGACAAGGAAGTTAATTTTGCCAACCACGACCTTCTCATCTCATCCTTAGCCTGAACAAGCACTACAGGCATGAGTGAGGCATCCAATTATCTTGATTAGTGTGAAAACTATCCAACCCTCTAAATTTATTATTAAGTTATCACTGAATTAACAACTTCCAATGGGTTACCCTGACAAGCCACTTTAGGTGCCGACCCCACATTGAAAGCCACTCCCCCTTCATTGCATCTAGATTCTTAAAGCCCAAAACAAAACCCAAGCATGAACTATCACATTTCTCATCATGATACATTTATAACACAAAATATACATCATTTCATATTACACAGAGCAAGGCATTACCCATCTTGCATAGTTATCATAACCACATGAATAGGTACACTAAGCAAGGCATTATCCATCTTGCACAATCATCATAACCACATGAATAGGTACACTAAGCAAGGCATTATCTATCTTTCATAGTCATCATAACCACAGGAATCCATAAATAGAGTGGAGTCAACATATAACCAATACATATTCAACCATTAGCAAGATTACATAATCACAGGAGTCATACACATGACTACCCCTCTTGGCCTCTATAATCAACTTTCCCAAATGACACAAACACTTGACACACTAAACACTATGGTCTCACATCACATTCACTCTCAAATGCACATCATCACCTAATAGACCAATATAAGATCCTTTATCAATAATTTAAATACAACACCACAATTGCGACATATGACATAATGCACTAATTATGGGTCTTGAAGAATGTAACATTAATTGAATCATGATCAATCATCTAACAATCATAAAGTGAATCTTCCTCAACAATATAGAACTATCATATTCCAACCACTAGTAATAGTTACTTTTATGATCATAAGATATAAGAGTCCACGAGTAACAATATTTTAACTAATAATTCCCAAGACTTATGTTAATTTCATTTAATTAAAATGACTGTGAACAAACTACAAATAACCCTCAGGCATACAAATTATACACAACAATTATTTACACTATTTACACTGATGTAGATTTCAATAATAATCTAGACAATTGTAAATACTATTAAATATATTTGTATAAGCAAGGCTAAAATCCTATAATATTAGAATGCTATAAATATCTTACACTAGTTAGAATCACAAGATACAAAACCCGAAGCTACAATGAAAGAACCTTGTTCTAAGGTTAGCTTGAGAGGAAAGGAATACATAACAACAAAACATTCTTATAGATCTAACATCTTCATCAAATCTACCAAACTTTTAACCACATGCATATGATAGGATCAACACAAAATGAATTTGTTGAGAAGACTTAGAAGCTACCAACAATGCAAAATGTGAAAGCATAGACATAGCACACAGATTGATTGGTAGAATGATCCTAGGATATGCACAAAATGAATTTGTTGAAAAATCTCAGAGAAACCCAGTTCAAAAATATAGATTTATTGGTAACACAACTAACTGTTTTAACAGAGACGAAACGAGTGAGAGGTAGACAGTCACAAAATATTCATATCTCAAAAATGACAAACTGGGTATGGCTGATTTTTAGATATGATTTAGATATCCAAGCCATGCACCATATATAAAAAAATTAGAGAACCCCAGTTCATAAAAAATAAAGTTATGGCTAACGCAACAGACTGCTAAAACAGAGACAAAATAGGTGAGAGGTAGACAGTCACAAAATATTAATATCTCAAAAATGCCAAACTAGGTATAGCTAATTTTTGGATATGATTTAGACATCCAGGCTGTGCACCATATATAAAAAAAATATAGAGAAACCCAATTCGTAAAAATAAAGTTATGGCTAACGCAATAGACTGCTAAAACAGAGACGAAATGGGTGAGAGGTAGACAGTCACAAAATATTCATATCTCAAAAATGATAAACTAGGTGTTATCACCCAGATTTGCACCCTTGCTTTAGTTGTGAAACTTTAGCAATCTAGAGTAACGTGGGAATGATCTCGAAGTGTGGGACCTTGCGAAATGAGATCAGACCTCCGGAGAAGGCTAGCTGAGTTCCATATGGTTTGTATATTTGCGATTCTATGTTTGTATATACAATGCGATATGCAAAGAAAGGATGCTAGGAAGAAGATGCATTTTTCAGCGATGAGTCCCAGTTTCAATATGGCGGTGAATCAGGTGGTACCACGTGGTACGGATGGCGATGCATATACAAGGGCTATTGCACATACAAGGCATTTTTGGAGGGAATTTCAAGGCATATGCAAGTCAGTTTGAATATGTAAAGAGGAAAAAGGCGTGGTTGCACCAAGTAGAGATAAAGTGCAGTTGCCATTATATATACAATGGTGAGATACAGCGATATGCAGGCACAGATGCAAAGCGATATATACACACAGTTGACTGCAACTTTGACCGCCCGTATCTCCTCCATTTTAGTGAATTTCCACATGATTCAAAAAGCAAAAATGCTTGGTTTTGCCTCCTCTTTCATTTGGCGGGATTTTTCAGGGGTTTTGTCACTTTCAAAATTTGGATACAGATTTGTATGCTTGGTCAACTGGATGTTTCAGCGACCAGTTTGAGTGATGCAAACGCAGATATTTGTTGCATTTATCAAAGAGGGTCGATAATGCAGCAGCTTGCATTAAAGACTCAGAATATCTCCCCACTGCCATGTTTCAGATACTTCATATACCCATGGTTGAAGATAGACACGGAAGTTGCTCACATTCAATGCCCATATATCTTCTACCATATTAGGGGTGCAGATCGATGATGCGGCTACTTGCATTAAATACCAGAAACATCTTTCATCTACCCATGTTCAAGATATTTTCTCGCCATAACTCCTTGCAGTTGGGCATCCCTTCAAAGATATTATTTTTCTGTTACAGCTCATAGAGCATTTTTTTTGTAATCGACTTAGGTCATTTTTTTGAAATACTATATATACATAGGAATGAGATGTAAATAAGGTTGGAAATTTTTTGGCTTCCAAGCTTTCTGTTTTGAAACAGATCTTTCTGCTACTGTAACTGTGCCTTCTTACTAAATATATGCAAGTCATTTTACCTCTTTTACTCATTTTCTAAGTTTAGTGTGAACTTGCATATGGTTTTTTGTGAACATTCTGTTCCTCTCAACCTTCTTGTTTCTCACCTCTGCTAAAAAATCATTTGAATCTGTGCATGTCTACTTGTTGTATCTGGTTATTTTGTGCATTTTCTCAGTTTTATGAAAGTTTCTTTTAATTAGTCTGGTGCATCACCCTTACTTTTAGTTTTCTTGTTTTCATCTTTCATTCAAAGAAGCATTCCCTCTCCCTTTTCCTCTGAAGATTTAGTAATTCTTAGGTGATATCCAGTCAAGGAAGTTGACCTTCTTCGGAGGTCTATTCTCATTTCGCAAGGTCCCACACTTTGAGATCATTCCCATGTTACTCCAGATTGCTAAAGTTTCACAACTGAAGCAAGGGTGCAAAATTATTATCACCCAGATTTGCACCCTTGCTTCAGTTGTGAAACTTTAGCAATTTGGAGTAACATGGGAATGATCTCGAAGTGTGGGACCTTGCGAAATAAGATTAGACCTCCAGAGAAGGCCGGCTTCCTTGACTGGATATCACCTAAAAATTACTAAATCTTCAAAGGAAAAGGGAGAAGGAATGCTTCTTTGAATGAAAGATGAAAACATGAAAACTAAAAGTAAGGGTGATGCACCAAACTGATTAAAAGAAACTTTCATAAAACTGAGAAATTGCACAAACTAACTAGATACAACAAGTAGACATACACAGATTCAAATGATTTTTTTAGCAGAGGTGAGAAACAAGAAGGTTGAGAGGAACAGAATGTTCACAGACAACCATATGCAAGTTCACACTAAACTTAGAAAATCAATAAAAGAGGTAAAATGACTTGCATATATTCAGTAAGAAGGCATAGTTACAGTAGCAGAAAGCTCTGTTTGAAAACAAAAATCTTGGAAGCCAAACAATTTCTAACCTTATTTACATCTCACTCCTACGTATATATAGTATTTAAAAAAAAATGACCTAAGTCGGTTACAAAAAAAATGCTCTATGAGCTATAACAGAAAAATAATCTCTGAAGGGATGCCCAACTGCAAGGAGTTATGGCGAGAAAATATCCTAAACATGGGCAGATGAAAGATATTTCTGGTATTTAATGCAAGTAGCTTCATCATCGATTTGCACCCTTGAAACGACGGAAGATATATGAGCATTGAATGCGAGCAGCTTCCGTGTCTATCTTCAACCATGGGTATATGAAGTATCTGAAACAGGGCAGTGGGGAGATATTCTGAGTCTTTAATGCAAGCTGCTGCATTATTGACACTCTCTGATAAATGCAACAAATATATGTGTTTGCATCACTCAAACTGGTCACTGAAACGTCCAGTTGACCGAGCATACAAGTTTGGATCCAAAATTTGAAAGTGACAAAACCCTTGAAAAACCTCGCCAAATGAAAGAGGAGGCAAAAACAAGCATTTTTGCCTTTTGAATCATGTGGAAATTCGCTAAAATGGAGGAGATATGGGCAATCAAAGTTGCAGTCAACTGTGTGTATATATCGCTTTGCATCTGTGCCTGCATATTGCTGTATCTCACCATTGTATATACAATGGCAACTGCACTTTATCTCTACTTGGTGCAACCACGCCTTTTTCCTCTTTGCATATTCAAACTGACTTGCATATGCCTTGAAATTCCTCCAAAAATGCCTTGTATGTGCAACGGCCCCTGTATATGTTAGCAAGAGACACTATATGGATTCATGATTGTTGTCATTGATGGCAACAAAGTTCATCCCACACATCCGCAGGACATGGTATGTCTCTACCGGAAGTCAGAGTGAAGAATGTTGTGGTCCGGTAAACAAGAATAGAGCAGTTAGTAAGGTCCGACAGATAGGTCCGGATCTCTCAGCAGAAGTATCTCAGTGAAGTGTAGATTTGGGGAAGTCAAGAGGAGTATCTTGACTAATAGATTCCAAGGTTTGAGCCTCCGGTGTGAAAAGGATAAAGAGATATGAATGCTTGAGTGTCGGGTTCTCATGTGACAGTGTGAACAGAGGAAGAACTGACTGGCAGAACATCAGACATTATTCTGGATGTGTTACTGATGTTGGTAAAGGTTATGAAGGCATGAATTATGTTTGGCCGACATGATTAATGATTTCCACAAGTATATCCTTGGTCCACACTACTTGGTGTGCAAGGATTCAACCGACAAATCAGAGTTTGTGAAAAGATTGACTATTCCGGGTGCCAACTAGAAAGGTGATGAAATCACTTGTGTGGATATATATACATGATGGATTTAGTTGTGAGAGGTGTCGTGGTTGTTATTGATGTGCGAATAAAAGCAGAGTAGAGCAGAAGCAGTAAGGAAGGTCTGATATGTGAAAGGAAAGCAGCATAAGAGAAGAGGAAAGATGAAGTGCAGCAGATCAGTGTATTGAGCCTAACCGGAACTGAACTCTAGCATATGTGGATGCTACCAATCAGTTCAAGTATTATATAACACTCTTTTTGTAGACAGTGTGTCTCTTGTAGGCAGTGTGCCTTCTTGTGAGCAGTGTGCTCGGGCAGCGAGCCCTAATTGGCAAGTGCCATTTTGTATTTCCATTCTTCTAACAGAGAATACAATCTTGGGTTAATCACCCCGTGGTTTTCTCCCTTAACAGGGTTTCCACGTCAAAAATATTGTGTCATGTGTATTTTTATTTCATAGTTATGTTTGCTTATTTGGATTAATGCTGCATTGATTATTAATAAAGTTAAGAAGAAAGAAAATAGTAGGATAACTGATTCACCCCCCCTCTCAGTTATCAACAATTGGTATTAGAGCCAATTTCCTCCTAACAGAGTCTAACAGCTTGAGGAAGATCTGGGAATTCAAATGGATGTATATGGTTTAAGGGAACAACTCAAGACTGCCGTTGATGATCTTGAACAGTCAAACTCTGAAGTCAATGAATTAAAGGAAAGACTCAAACAGGCTGATGATTTCATGAGAGAACTAAAAGACAAATTAAGTCTCTCTATGAAAAAGAGAAAGGAGCTACTTCAGCAATTGGCAAGACAAAGTGAAGCAAATGATGCAAATGAAGAGCTGAATGAGAAAACCAAGTTATGTGAAAAGCTATCAAAAGAAATCATTATGGTAAGACATGAAATGGAATTAAGAGTTATAAAGTTTACCTAAGAGATTGAAGAGAAAAGAAAAACTGAAGATAATCTAAGACAATCTCTCAAGGAGAAATCAGAAGATTGTCACAAGATGGATAGAATCATCAGTCATCTTGAATCTGATCTTGAAGATGCTAAAGATAATGAAGAAAAACTTGAGGATCAAATTGTCTCTCAAAAGAGATCTTCAAACAACAAATGAGTATAAAGAGAAATTCAAGATAAGTTCTGCTCAACTTGAAGTTCTTCTTGGAAGTCAAAAGAGGGTAGATGACAAGTATGGTTTGGGTTATGAGAAAGGAGAAAGCTCTGGATCCGGTCAAAAGAATTTTGGATCAGAAAATCCAAGGAACGGGCCTAGAAGACCTCCGATAAGGCAGCCTAATGCTCAAAGATATCCATCCTTCAATGGATACTGCCACAACTGCAATAACTTTGGTCATAGAGCTAATCAGTGCAGAATGAGAATGAATCAGACTAATACATCCTTCTCCGGACAGTGCTTCAACTACAAAAGGTATGGTCATAAATCTCATGAATGCAGAAATATGCAAATGAACAATTCATTCAATGGTAGATGCTTTGCATGCAATAGAATGGGTCATATGGCTAATCAATGCAGATCAAGAGGATATCAATCAAATATGCAAAGAAATGTTGTTTGTCAAATTTGCAATAGATCCGATCACATTGCAAGATTCTATAGAAGCAAGATTCAGGACAAAAGAGGTCTGGTATATCATAATCAGAATCAAGATAAGAGAAAACAAAAAGTGAATGCAGATGAAGTTCAAAGTGAGATGAACAAGATTTGGGTGAAGAAAACTACAAAGAATGTAGAGGATGGATCCGCACCAGACTCTGGTGTTGATATTCCTTCCAGAAATTAAAAAGTGAGCTCTGGCTTAGGGGGAGACTCAAAGAAAACCTTGTTCCCCCAGCCAGTCAATTGGTGCCAGAACTGGCACAAGAAGAGTTGCGGATTGAAGGGTTCATAAGGGAAACATCCAAACAAACTTTGGTAAAGATTTGGGAGATCCGCATGTTGTTTAAAGATCAGGATTGATCCGGTTCTCCAAGTCATCCGGATAAGGCAAACTGAAATAACTTAGGTCGAGCATTTATTACAACCTGACATTAGGGTTTGCGGAGCAATATAAGGGTTTTCTCATTAATCACTTGTTCATTCTGCATTCAAGAAGAAATGAAAAGTGAAGCTCTGCAACAAAATTCCTCAAAGTTCATTGAAGATCATTTGCAGAAGCCAATTCATCCAGAAATCAATCCGGCCAACTCTGTGAAACTGAAAGGTGCAAAAGGTATTTTCCGTTCTCAATATCTCTCTGCAAATCTTTTGGAAGATGGATACTCTGAATATAGTAAAGATATCTGATAGGCCCCGACCTGAATTTAAGAAACATCCATACAAATCATTGGAGGTAGATCCCCTAGGAGCATTCTCTAGTGTTCTGCATGGCGTTTTGCACACAGAAGACATTAGGGTTTACATACATGCAAATATTGAAGAGTTTGGGGAATTCAGACTAAGAGACATCTATCACAAATAATTGATAGATGATGCTTTTGAGCTTAAACCAGAATATAAGGGCATCCAGGAGAAGCATTTTGATCAGTTCATTCTGCTTTGAAGAAGATGAATGGGTCCGATATGTATTGAGTAGAGTGCATGATAACTTCCTTTGGCTGAACAGACCTTGCAAGATCACAAAGGAGGCAATTAGGGCAGTAACTGGTTTATACTCCTCTGGAGGGATACCTGTCCTCAAATCTGTCAAAAACAACATTGTGACTGAGGCCACTGGATCAAAATTTGATAAAAGGGTAATGACCATTGAAGATATTACTGACCCAGATGTCAAGTTTGCATCTATGATAATAGGATACAAGATATATCACTCCAGTAGGGAG
This sequence comes from Cunninghamia lanceolata, assembly GCA_027924645.1. Lineage (NCBI taxonomy): Eukaryota > Viridiplantae > Streptophyta > Pinopsida > Cupressales > Cupressaceae > Cunninghamia > Cunninghamia lanceolata. Next base: position 213,172 of record BSBN01000141.1, on the reverse strand, counting down.
AATTCAGTATCTAGAACTGTAGTATATACTGCCTATGAGATGCTGAGAAAGAATGCAGAATATGATCTCTGTGAACTTCTTTTGAGCCAATTAATGGAAAACATCCAGAAGATCAAAAAGGACAAGAAGAACTCCTTTAAATATGGTGGACTAATACTATGTCTATTTTTCTACTTCATGAATGAGCTGCCTAGATCAAATGGATGGGTATGGCAAAATGACAAACCGGTAGCAATTCAAATTAGAGATTACTTGCATGAACTTGGGGATGCTAAGGCAAGGAATATAGCTCTATGGGGTTACTTCAAGCAATTTCAAAATACAATGCAAATCAGAGAAAGAATCCCCAAATCAGTAGTTGAGAAATACAAGGATACAATGTGCTTCATGGTAGACACTGATCAATGCCTAATGGAGGCAGTAGAGCCAAGGACAGTCTAGATCATGCCCATGGGGTATGAAGTTGATGAACAAATTATAGTGCTGCATGTTCAACACATGCTCAGTCAGCCAATGGACCTAAAAGCAGAAAGATTTGGAACCTTTGAAGAACTAAGTGTGAAAATTCATATAGAGCTAAGGCAGCCAGAGATCAAGAGGAAAGTGAGAAAAGAAGTAGAAGTTGTTGCCAAAGGCTTTGGGATCTCAAAGGAGGAACTTGATGCCAACAGGAAAAAGATGGAAAAGGCTGAGGAAGAGAAGAAAAAGGTAGAAAATAAAAGTAAGGAAAGTGCTCCGGTAGAATATTCCACCCGGACAAGATCATCAAAGAGATCAGCACCTGTCCCTGCTAAAAGCTCAAAACCAAAAGTCCAGGCATCTGGAAAAGGAGAAAAGAGAACAAAGAAAAAGGCAACAAGGTCCTATGTTAGCCTAAAGGATGATGAGGAAACTGAATCAGATGAGGAGATAAGGAAAGTGAAGAAGAAGAAGAAATCATCCGATGAACACTCTACCGGTCAAGGAGAAGAAGAGAAGGAAGAGGAATTTGTTGAAAAACCCACTCTATCCTTAGATGTTGTAGTGAAAGCAGTCACTATGGATGGGAACCTGTAACCCTTAATAGAATTCTATGATGAATATAATGAAGCAGATAAAAAGATTCTAGAGGAAGCCACAGTTCAGTTTTTGAACACTTACAACAAAGCTTTTATTGAAATTATCTCTCTAATTCCCAAAAGCTTAGAGAAAAGGCTTGAAATGAGGAAGAATAATGCTTGAGCAAAAGATCTCAAGATCCGGGAACAGGTCACCATTCAGCTCCTCCCTTCAATCACTCTGCAACAAATGAACATGATCTTTAAAGATTACAAGGATGAGTTCCGGAGCAAAGCTAGGATGAATCAGCTAATGCTCGGTGAAATCGACAAAGTGGCAAGAGAAACTGAAGTGATCCTCCGAAATGCTTTTAAGAAATTCAACATTCCAATCATAGAGGACTTGGGTACTGACCCCTCAACCACAAGTGTTGTAGAAGAGTCTACTGAGAAAATGACAGAAGAGGTAATGGACTCCGGTGCAGAAACAACTAAGGACTTGGAATCCTCTGCTCCGGAAGAAGTGGTCCATGAACAGACTAACATCTCTCCTCCGGATTCCCCTGCTGACTCCGGGTCAAAAGGAGAAGAAAGAGTAAAGGAGAAAGAAGTAGAGGTGAAGGGAAAAGAAGATGAGAGTACCAAGGTTGCAGAAGGAGAGAAGACCTCAACAGAGAAGACCACAACTGCTAGTGGTAAGAATGTAGAAGGAGAAAAAGCTCCAAAACTCTAGTCAACAGTGTTAGTACACATTTTGATTCTCTAGAGAAGTCAGCTGAAGAAAAGGTCTAGAAGGAGTTTTTGGATAAAAGATTCTCTGAAGTACAGGGTCTGATAACAAATGATAGGAGAGTTATGGATATTGGAATAAAGAGCTTGGAAAATGCTCTTAAGGATGGCAGAAATATGTACAAATTTTGCTTATCTTGGCCCACAGTGACCAAAGACATTGAGAGGAAAGTAAAAGAACAAGAGGATAAACTCCTAAGTCTGTCTCAAAGTTTTGATCCTCTCTCATCCTCCATAGTAAATCAAGAGTGTCAGTCTATTGCAATCACAAATGCAATAAAGAATTTTGAGAAGGAAAGGAAGAACATAATTAACCGGATGGGTGAACTTAGAAGGATCATTATCCCTAAGTTAAAGGCCATGCATGAGGCCATAAATGATGCTCACACTACTGCCCGGACCAATGATCTGATAGATCTTAAGAGGGAAAAAGCTTTTGCATTCCTGTTGAGTGGTCACATCTCAATTTTGGATAGGATGAAGCAGAGTTGGGCGACAGAAGTTGTACAGTTGAAGAATACTTTTGCAGACATACTTAAGTATATGTAAGTACAACTTGTATATATACTTATGCGGATATGTATAGATTGTTTTTGGAAATTTTGGTGTGCGGACCCTACCCTTTGCCATTGATGTCAAAGGGGGAGTGAGGAGTAGTGAAAAATGAGGAATCCAACTAAGGGGGAGTTCCGAAAAATGTATATAAAAATAGAGCATCAACCAAGGGGGAGCATAGTGTAAACACTTAGTCATTTTTCACTAAGTGTTGCCATCAATGCCAAAGGGGGAGATTGTTAGCAAGAGACACTATATAGATTCATGATTGTTGTCATTGATGGCAACAAAGTTCATCCCACACATCCGCAGGACATGGTATGTCTCTACCGGAAGTTAGAGTGAAGAATGTTGTGGACCGGTAAACAAGAATAGAGCAGTCAGTAAGGTCTGACAGATAGGTTTGAATCTCTTAGCAGAAGTATCTCAGTGAAGTGCAAATTTGGGGAAGTCAAGAGGAGTATCTTGACTGATAGATTCCAAGGTTTGAGCCTCTACTGTGAAAAGGATAAAGAGATGAATGCTTGAGTGTCGGGTTCTCATGTGACAGTGTGAACAGAGGAAGAACTGACTGGCAGAACATCAGACATTATTCCGGATGTGTTATTGATGTTGGTAAAGGTTATGAAGGCATGAATTATGTTTGGCCGACATGATTAATGATTTCCACAAGTATATCCTTGGTCCACACTACTTGGTGTGCAAGGATTCAGCCGACAGATCAGAGTTTGTGAAAAGATTGACTATTCCGGGTGCCGACTAGAAAGGTGATGAAATCACTTGTGCAGATATATATACATGATGGATTTAGTTGTGAGAGGTGTCGTGGTTGTTATTGATGTGTGAATAAAAGCAGAGCAGAGCAGAAGCAGTAAGGAAGGTCTGATATGTGAAAGGAAAGTAGCATAAGAGAAGAGGAAAGATGAAGTGTAGTAGATCAGTGTACTGAGCCTAACTGGAACTAAACTCCAGCATATGTGGATGCTACCAATCAGTTCAAGTATTGTATAACACTCGTTTTGTAGACAGTGTGTCTCTTGTAGGCAGTGTGCCTTCTTGTGAGCAGTGTGCTCAGGCAGTGAGCCCTAATTGGCAAGTGCCATTTTGTATTTCCATTCTTCTAACAGAGAATACAATCTTGGGTTAATCACCCCGTGGTTTTCTCCCTTAACAGGGTTTCCACGTCAAAAATATTGTGTCATGTGTATTTCCATTTCATAGTTATGTTTGCTTATTTGGATTAATGCTGCATTGATTATTAAGAAAGTTAAGAAGAAAGAAAATAGTAGGATAACTGATTCACCCCCCCTCTTAGTTATCAACAGTATATGCATCACCATTCGTACCATGTGGCACCACCTGATTCACCGCTGTAGTGAAGCTGGGACTTATCCCTGCAAAAGGCATCTTCTTCCTAGCATCCTTTCTTTGCATATCACATTGTATATACAAACATACAATCACAAATATACAAACCATATGGAACTCAAAAGACTATGAAGCAAATCTAAATTTGACATCGGGTCCAGCCTTTGTATCTTTTCTTTTGCATATTGGCACATACAAGCAAAACATACATACAAGTCGCGGACCCCAAAATGACTATCTGCTGTATTTGATTCCCTAGTCGGATCCGCCTTGTATGTTTTCCCATTGCATATTTCCCTTGTATACTGCACATACAATCACAGCATACATGCAAGTCACGGACTTGAAACCATTATGAAGTATATTGGAATCGCCATTGGGTCGGAGGCATGCATGTTCCTCTTTGTATATAACCACTGTATGTCGCATGTACAATGCGAACATACAAGCAAATTATACATACAAACTGTGGAATTATGCCCTTTATCAACTAGAATATATGCTAATTTCAGATCCAGCTTGTATATTAGGAATGCATATTTGATTGTATGTGCAAACATACAATCGCAAATATACAAGTGGTGGGCCCTAGCCTTGAATCACTTTCCCTTACATGTTGACTTTGCACATTTCCCCTTGTATATTCTGTCAATGTACAATTGAAAATGTACATTCATCCTTGTATGTGATCCATTTGTATATCACAAATACAATGTGAAATACAAACAACTGTAGCCGATGCATATTATCTTTGTATATCGGCCTTGTACATTCCTAATGTATGTCGGACATACATTCACCCTTGTATCTTTCGCTTGTATGCTGCCAATGCATTTTTTCCTTTGCATGTTCCTCTTGTATGTAGCAGTTGCATGTCTAAACATACAACACAAATATACATGCAAACCATCTCATACAAGCAGGGAATATCCTCGGAATCTGTGATAGATTCCGTAATGCATATACAAACTCGATATGCATTGCAAAAAGCATACAACCAATTTTTTACTATTTTTTGAAGGCCAACTGAGATTTTTGACCCGCCAATGTACATTTGAACCTGCATGTACATACAAATGGCCTTATATATACAAGGACACTTGCATGCAACTATTTTTTTTTGCATTTTTGAACTGCGAAGGCCAAATGACTTAGAAATTTTTTGGGTTTGGAAGAAGAAAGCCTGCAGATGTATAATTGAAACCCAAAACCTAGGTGGGCACCACCACATACATTGAAAAATGTATGTACAACTACCAAGTATAAAATTGAGATTTGTCTGCGATGGGAAGCTCTTGAAGACAAAGGGTTTCTGGGTTTTTTTGGGTTTTCTGCAAGGATTCTTCAAGCAAGATTTTTGGCATTTTTGGCAAATCATAGCATGAGTATTTGGAAGATTTAAGCTTTGTATGGACATTTTCCAAATGATTTTCAAGGAAAATACAAGGTGAACTATTTAACTCTGGACACAGGAAAATAGGTCAACATTTTGGTGACTTCTATGGGATGTTTACCTGCTAAACAATTAGACTAGTGGCCTTAAGCATCCATTTGGCTTAGAGTCATACAGAGACTAAAAATATATCTTGACAAACAATCGTGACTTTAGCAATTCAGCACAGCAGCAATGAAGAACATGGAAAGACCCAAAATAGAACCAAAAGCCTGAAAACAAAACTACTTAGGGAAAACAAAAAGGGATCTAAACTATTATGCAACAACACTTATTGAAAACATAGAAATCTAATCTACTACTTTTTACAAGGTAACTCATACCTCAAAACACTTCTTCAAGTGTATCCCATTGACTGGGATAGGCAAATTTTCTCCATCTATGCTTGATAACTTAAATTCATTGTGTTCTTTGCATTCAGTAATGACAAATGGGCCACCCCAGAAACTGTCAAACTTGGAGTGCTTTCCTAGTTTGCTTTTCAACTAATCCCATTTGAGCACCATATCACCTTCCCTAAAGATTCTAGGAGTGGCCTTCTGATCAAAATTTCTTTTGGTCTGAAGCTGATGATACTCCATAGTTTTCATCACCTTATCTCTAATTTCTTCAAGCTCCATAAGTTGAGCATATTTGATAGCCATGGGGTCCTTTTCTTCAAACATCTCCAGTTGATTCATGATCTCAAGTACTGGCAACTCCACAGATATAGGCAATCTTGTCTTCTTCTCGTAGACTAACATATATGGAGAGTTCCCAATAGACCTCTTGGGAGTTATTATGTCTGCCCATAAGGCATGTTTCAGATTAGTGTGCCAGGTCCTCTGGTTGTCCTCCATTGATCTTTTAATAATCCTTATGAGATTTTTATTTGTAGATTCAACCAAACCATTACCCTGTGGGTAATAATTTGAAGAAGTATTAAAAAAGATCCCACTCTTAATAGCCTAGTCAGTTATCTTTAATCCAACAAAGGCTAAAGCATTGTCTAAGATGATTGATTCATGCACTCCAAATCTGGATACCAAATCATGATAAAAATTCAAGACAACATTTTCATTGGATTCCCTCAGAGCCACTACTTCAGTCCACCTTGTGAAATAGTCTGTAGCTGTAAGTATCCACCTATGGCCTGCACTTGATGGTGGGTTAATGGGACCTATAAAATCAATACCCCATCTCATGAAGGGATGCTCTACTTGAATTGGCTGCACAGGTAAAGCTGGCAGCTTTGCTTTTCCTGCAAAAACGGCACATTTTACAGATTTTCTAGCCCATGCATGGGCATCCTTAAATAAGCTGGGCCAGTAATATCCAGCTCTCATTATTTTCCAAGCAGTAGTCTTTGGGGAAAAATGACCCCCTGTTGTTCCATCATGAAACTCATGCAGCAGCGTGTCAGTCTGATCATTATCAATGCATCTTAACAATACACCATTAAAGTCTTTTCTGAAAAGGATGCCATTTATTAAAACATATGGAATGGACTGTAGTCTAAATTACCTTCACTTGGTTCTATCTAGACCTGCTAGACATTTACCAGTTTGCAAAAATTGAGTCATGTTATTAACCCAACTTGTGCCCATAACTGTTGTATCATCTTGATGTGTATCCCCAATGGTCAGAAGCACCTCCTCTTCCTTCTCTATTTCATTCTCAGAACTGGTAGCAAGTTGTTCACTAAGTCCCCTGCCTTTGACGAGCTTGGTTATCTTGATATCTACATCATACTCCATGACTTTGGTGATCCAACCAGCCCTTTTCTCATTAACATATTTACTTAACAGGAACTCTTTCACACTAGAGTGAGCAACCATCAAATGTATCTTGTTATTAGAAACAAGATGCTGAAACTTCTTGAGGCTCCTTACCACTACAAGGACATATTTTTCAATGAAGCTATACCTTTGCTCATACTCCTCCAGCCCCTGACTAAAGAAAGCGATTGGTTGTTCGAAGCCGTCACCCTGCTGTTGTACCAGAATCACAGAGATTGTATCTAGACCACCATACGCATACAAGATAAAATCTTAGGAGAAATCAGGATTTACCAGAGTTGGCGTAGCTAACAATGCTTCTTTTATGGACTCAAAGCTGAGTTTGGCCTCTTTCATCCAACTGAAAACTTTATTTTTCTTTAGCATGGAGGTCAACGTCTTTAATAAATTTGTAATATTAGGTATGAATCTTCGCAGAAAATTAATTATGCCAATAAAACTTTGAAGTCCCTTCTTGTGGCTGGGTAAGGGTAGCTCCAGAATAGCCCTTACCCTTTCAGCATCAATGGTAATGCCCTCCTTTGACACAACGTGCCCTAAGAGTTTGCCCTCATGCACAACGAAAATGTATTTTTTGGGATTGAGAGATATCCCAAACTCTTTGCATCTCTCAAATACTTGTCTCAAATGGGATAAATGCTCAGATGTGTCCTTGGAAAAAATCGTTATGTCATCAAGGTACACCAGCACCAATTTATACAGCAAACCCTTAAAAGCCATGTCCATAGCTCTCTGAAAAGTTGAGCCAACATTTGACAGACCAAAGGGCATTCTCTTGTAGGCCATGGTGCCCCATTTGGTAGTAAAAGCAATTTTAAATTGATCTTCCTCCTTGACTAACACTTGATTATAACCAGAATATCCGTCAAGCAAGGAGAATCTTTCAGAACCAACCACTACTTGCAGAATTTGCTCCATTGAGGGCAGCGGGTAGTGGTCTTTTAGAGGGGCTCTATTGAGGTCTTTGAAGTCGACACACAGCCTGATCTCCCCATTCTTTTTTCTCACAGGAACAAGGTTGGAGACCCAAGAAGTATGCTTGATCGGGAAAATTATCTTTCCCTCGATCAACTTGGTTAATTCTTTAATCATTAGAGGCTCAAGCTTTGGATTTAAAGGTCTTTGCTTATGCCTCACAGGTTTTGTACCTGGTTCTAACTCTATGGTATGCTGGGCAATATGAGGGTCAAACCCCTTTAGGTCTGAATAATCCCAAGCAAACACATCTTCAAACTCTTGACAAAGAGCAATAAAATCTCTCCTATCCTCAGGCGAATAGATTTTACCTATTTTGAGAAGCTTACCCTTAAAAATTTCCAACTCCTCATAATGTTCCTCTTTTATCTGCATGCTGGTTTTGCTCTTCTTCAGCTGATCATCAGTGCCAAAAATAGATTCCAAAGTTACCAATCCCTTGGGCAGCTTGTTTGTTCTCAACTGAACAATTTGATCATTGCCATACTACTGTTTGAGTTTATCCTGATTCATCATGGAAAACTCATCCTCCTCTAACAGGAACCGTAGAATCTGCTCATCACTCTCAAAAACCTGCCAATGAATATTATTGTTAGGCATAGAGGGTCTATCAACTATTTTTACATGAGGCTATACCTTTTCTCTTTGAATATCATTGGGGATATCAAACTGAGCCCCAATTGCAGCTAACCTATCAGCATGGGAGTTCTAATTTCTTGGAATAGAGATAAGATTGAAACCATCAAACTCTTCAATCATGTCCCATACCCTATGCTTATAGAATTTCAAAACATCATTTTTTGTAACATGCAGCCCTCTCACCTGATTTACAATGAGTTAACTGTCACCATAGACCTGCAAACAACCAATTTTCTTCTTTCTTGCCCACTGCAAACCTTGAATCAACCCTTCATGTTCAGCAGTGTTATTTGTGCATGAAAAAGCAAAACGGAAAGCAAAATAATATCTTTCACCTTGTGGAGACACAAGCATTGCACCACCACCAGATCCATTCATGTTCTTAGAGCCATCAAAGTACATTTTCCATACTTCCTCTTGCTGCTCTATCTATTGTTCTGCATCCTCTACTAGATTTGGAATTGCTGTTTCAGGCTCATGGAGTATGTAAACCCCCATACCAGCTTCTTGAATGTGTGCCTCAAGATCGTCTACAACATTTTCTGAGGCCCGCTCTCTTAATAGCACTTCTGGTATACTCTCAGCTTGCAGTTCTTGAGCGGCAACCAGCTCAAGATCATCAGAAATAAAGTAATTTGCATTAACAACACTTGGAACATAAGGCTCTATTTGATGATTTGAAAGCAATTCAGATTTTAGGGTTAGTTTTGTGCCATATCTGGTCCTGAAAAACATGTAGGACTAGTCCAAGGATAAATATCCTCCTATCTTGGCTGTGAATTCTCTTGACAAACACATGGCAAAATAGGGAGTTAGATCAATGATGAACACCTCTTGGGAAATGGAAACATATGGGCAAGTGTGCAGAGTGAGACCTAGTTCTTTGATCACACCTACAATATTAATAGCTGTGCCATCTAACTGAAGTACACCCTTCTCAAGTTGCTGGTATTTCAACCCTAATTGGTCTGCAATCTATTTTGGCATCACGGAACTACTTGCACCACTATCCACCATACAGTTATGTACTAACTTGTCTCCAATTATCAAAGATACATAAAATGGGAGTGGTTTAGCACTTTTGTTTGGCTGTTTGCTGTTATCCTGGGATGAATTGGTAAGGACAACCCTAGTTGGGTCGAAAGTTGTATCATTGGACACTTTTAAATCAGATAAGGCAGATTGTAACATCCCTTTTTGGCCTGGGATGGCTAGGGAATCCCACATAGACATTGTCACATTCATCTTCTTCATATTTTCAATGATATTGAAAGGTGGAGTGACACTTACCTTTTGTTGTGACACTATAGCAACAATATCAGCCCATAAATGAAGCATTACCCTTGCTATTGCTGAAGTATTTCTTTGTAAAATATGGGGAATTTGGGATGTAGAAGCATCAGCAGGTCCTTTTCCTTTATTTGCTACTTGCTCAATCTCATAACCCCTCTTCTTGGCTCTTGTATTTGCTGCGATTGGAGTATTATCTCTATTCATGCCACAAAATTCACCCTCCTACCAGTTTATGAAGGCATAATCACTCTGAGGTTGATCTTGCTATTGCACAACCCTACATTAGGTGTATTTGGCTGTGAGACTGCAACATTCTACACCATTCTACACCATCATAGCCTGATTTATCACCCCATTCGAGCAGGCTACCTAATTGTGGGGTTGATTGCATGGAAAACACCATTCATACTCTGCAGCAAGGTTATTCTGTATAGGGACAAGGTCCCTTACTACATTAATAGCTGCCAGATTGTAAGGCTGAAAAGGCCTCTGGTTTACATTCTACTTGGGACCCTGATAATTGCCTTGATATGGAGGTCTATTAGCCTGATAAGGCTGATTTTGCCCTTAATAAAGTTGATTCTGCCCTTGACTGGGTTGTTGATAAGGCTGCCTGTTCTAAGACTGCTACTTTTTAATGTTTACCAACTCATTCCCAAAAGTTTGTAGGATGTTCTCTATTTTTTGTTGGCTATTTTTGATCTCTTTTAACTCTTGAGATGAGCTAGAAATAGCAGATTCAGAGTTGGCAACAATTGGCAACGCTGCAATAGTAGGCAAAGGGGAAAAATATGGAATTGGTAAGGGCATCGAGGCTTGAATCTTAGGGAAGATGGGCACTGGGGGTCTAGGAGCTATTTTACCAGCTTGAATCAGGCTATTCTCTGCTCTAATAGCTATTTCGTATGTGTTAGGTAGGCTTGTACCTCCCAATGATTGAATCATTACTGAAATATCACTATTTAGGGCTTTCAAAAAATATAGAAAAGCATATTCTAGTGGAGGCCTTACCATGGTAGGAATTCTATCCCATGTTTTCTAGAATCTGAAGTTGAAATCCATCATTTGCTCTTGGGGAGCTCTCTTTATTGTAGTCATCTGTTCAACCAATGATAGGTTATCTGATTTATCTTGAAATTGTTTGTTTAACTTATCGCCTAGATCATCCCAGGTTCCTATGGTCTGCACTGGTAAACTCCTAAACCATTGTAATGCTTTTCCTTTGAATGAGGCAGCCAATAGCTTGATGGCTATGTTTTCTTGGGTTACATGATGCACTCCACATAGAGAAGCTATGTCTCTAATGTGCTCGATGGGGGTAGTTTGATTCTCCCCTGTGAAATAGGGCAGACTCTTCAAAGCTACCATAGGTATGACATCATGCACTGTCAAATTCAATGGGCTGCCCCCATCAAAAGCCACAAATGGTTGATTTCTTGCCATTGGAACAGCTAGAGGTAAGTTTGCTTGAGTTGTTACAGTGGCTATAGATGCAACCAGTCTGAAACCTGGTGGAGTTGATTGTACTCTTTTAGAAATAGGAGTCCTTACCATAGCTCTACTCTATCTTCTAGGCAGAGACAATTGCAAGTAATCAAATGAACTTGAACTCTGAGTTTGAATCTTTCTCATAAAAATGTAACAACAGTATTGATCTGCTTGTCCTTCCTCAGTATGAGTCACAAAATGTGCAGGTTTTAACCTCTTACAGGTCTAAAAATTACTGGCTGCACATCAAAACTAGCAACAAAAGATATTATTTGATTGTTTCTCTAACTCTAGTGTCCCACCAGGCGTGCCAAAAATTGTTATCACCCAGATTTGCACCCTTGCTTCAGTTGTGAAACTTTAGCAATCTGGAGTAACATGGGAATGATCTCGAAGTGTGGGACCTTGCAAAATGAGATCAGACCTCCAGAGAAGGCCGGCTTCCTTGACTGGATATCACCTAAAAATTACTAAATCTTTAGAGGAAAAGGGAGAGGGAATGCTTCTTTGAATGAAAGATGAAAATAGGAAAACTAAAAGTAAGGGTGATGCACCAGACTGATTAAAAGAAACTTTCATAAAACTGCGAAAATGCACAAAATAACCAGCTACAACAAGTAGATATACACAGATTCAAATGATTTTTTAGCAGAGGTGAGAAACAAGAAGGTTGAGAGGAACAGAATGTTCACAGACAACCATATGCAAGTTCACACTAAACTTAGAAAATCAGTAAAAGAGGCAAAATGACTTGCATATATTCAGTAAGAAGGCACAGTTACAATAGCAAAAAGCTCTGTTTGAAAACAAAAATCTTGGAAGCCAAAAAATTTCCAACCTTATTTACATCTCACTCCTACGTATATATAGTATTTCAAAAAAATGACCTAAGTCGGTTACAAAAAAAATGCTCTATGAGCTGTAACAAAAAAATAATATCTCTGAAGGGACGCCCAACTGTAAGGAGTTATGGTGAGAAAATATCTTGAACATGGGTAGATGAAAGATATTTTTGGTATTTAATGCAAGTAGCTACATCATCGATCTGCACCCCTGAAACAACAGAAGATATATGGGCATTAAATGCGAGCAACTTCCGTGTCTATCTTCAACCATGGGTATATGAAGTATCTGAAACAGGGCGATGGGGAGATATTCTGAGTCTTTAATGCAAGCTGCTGCATTATCAACCCTCTCTAATAAATGCAACAAATATCTATGTTTACATCACTCAAACTGGTATATCAGTCAGATCCGCCTTGTATGTTTTCCCATTACATATTTCCCTTGTATACTGCACATACAATCACAACATACATGCAAGTCGCGGACTTGAAACCATTATGAAGTATATTGCAATTGCCATCAGGTCCGAGCCATGCATGTTCCTCTTTGTATATAACCACTGTATGTCGCATGTACAATGCGAACATACAAGCAAATTATACATACAAACTGTAGAATTTTGCCCTTTATCAACTAGAATATATGCTCATTTCAGATCCGGCTTGTATATTAGGAATGCATATTTGATTGTATGTGCAAACATACAATCGCAAATATACAAGTGGTGGGCCCCAACCTTGAATCACTTTCCCTTGCATGTTGATTTTGCACATTTCCCCTTGTATATTCTGCCGATGTACAATTGAAAATGTACATTCATCCTTGTATGTGATCCATTTGTATATCGCAAATACAATGCAAAATACAAACAACTGTAGCCAATGCATATTATCTTTGTATATTAGCCTTGTACATTCCCAATGTATGTCGGACATACATTCGCCCTTGTATCTTTCGCTTGTATGCCGCCAATGCATCTTTTCATTTGCATGTTCCTCTTGTATGTAGCTGTTGCATGTCTAAACATACAACACAAATATACATGCAAACCATCTCATACAAGCAGGGAATATCCTCAGAATCTGCAATAGATTCTGTAATGCATATACAAACTCGATATGCATTGCGAAAAGCATACAACCAATTTTTTACTATTTTTTGAAGGCCGACTGAGATTTTTGATCCGCCAATGTACATTTGAACTTGCATGTACATACAAATGGCCTTGTATATACAAAGACACTTGCATGCAACTATTTTTTTTTTGCATTTCTGAACTGCGAAGGCCAAATGACTTAGAAATTTTTTGGGTTTGGAAGAAGAAAGCTTGCAGATGTATAATTGAAACCCAAAACCTAGGTGGGCACCACCACATACATTAGCAAATGTACATTTGAACATACATTGAAAAATATATGTACAACTACCAAGTATAAAATTGATATTTGTCTGCGATGGGAAGCTCTTGAAGACAAATGGTTTCTGGGTTTTCTGCAAGGAGTCTTTAGGCAAGATTTTTGGAATTGTTGGCAAAGCATAGCATGAGTATTTGGAAGATTTAAGCTTTGTATGGACATTTTCCAAATGATTTTCAAGGAAAATACAAGGTGAACTATTTAACTTTGGACAGAGGAAAATAGATCAACACTAGGTATGGCTAATTTTTGGATATGAGTTAGATATGCAAGCCATGCACCATATATAAAAAAATTAGAGAAACCCATTTCGTGAAAATAAAGTTATGGCTAACACAATAGACTAGGTTCAAAAAAATGTAGAAGAGAATTCACAGAATATTTCACTAAATCTAATGCAACAATAAATTAGTTTCATATCTCAATCCATACGTAGAATATTGCTTCAATCACATCTTCATAAATTTCCCAGCTCACATCCATTTTTTCCCAAGTCTTTTCTTCTGGAAACTATGGTTTTTGGTGCCAAAAGAAAAATGAAAACTTCCTGAGAGAGAGAGATCCCCGAAACATAAAACATATTCTCTATTTGAAATGCACGCTCTCCCCAAATTATGTCTTCAGATTTCAAAATAAAGTTGAGCATGCATAACCATCCCCATAATTTGTTCTAGAAGATTCTCCATTATTACTTTCTTACAATTTGTTATTTTTAACCAAACAATAATTTCTCTCTGATTTTATTTATTTTAGAATTTGCTATTTATATAAGTTTTTATGACAACTCATAAATATTATAAATTTATTTTTATTGCCACTAACAAAACATTTACTTGTTTATAAAATATTTTCATTTTAATTTTATCAATTATATTCTCGTTTTAATAACACTTTATTTTCCTCATTATAATTATTATTATTTATTGACCTTAGATTACAATATAATATAATTTCCCATAACTTAAATTTACATAAAAGCATCTATATTTATTTATCAAAGTGCCCTCTTGACTTAATAATTTTATTGTAATAAAGCAATTAACCAAAACATTAATCAAACAATTCCAAACAAAATAATCCAAATGCCAAACAATACCTGACACAATGCATAATCGAAAGTATGACTACAATGACAATGACTGACCATTACACCCATACAGACAACACTGATTGCATGCAAAACTGGATACTCATCCTTTTCAAGGATGATGGCTAACTAGGGGACCAAATGTTATCTCCATTCAATAGTTTCCATTGGGTTTAAGGCACGCTCAGACTTGTCAATTTAGGTGGAGTCGATGCTTGGTACCTGCATCCTTCAGCAACCAAACATTCAAACAAATAGACATATATATAATCATATAGTCAAATACACCGTGAAAGGGAATTGCAACGTAGCAGGGTACTCACGCATGAGTAATGCGACACTATCCCTTTCACCATCACATCAAACATGTAATCACAACACACATAGCAATCAATTATTGAATGACTAAATAAGAACCATCATCAGATAATCGCATGATACACATAATAAGATTAATCCACACAAACATCACAACATAACATCCTATGATAGAAAATCAGTCGTATAAAAATCATTTCTAACATATGAAAATCATAGTAAGATCAACATCATAATTACCTGAATGTAAAACAATGTCAGAGCATATAAATTATCAGTGTCGCAACAAAGATTATCGATAAAACATATCAACTGTCATATGAAACCACACATGAGCATAATCAGGAATGTCATCAACATGAATGTAGCATCTACCAACATCATATAATGTACAACATCAACTAGCTAAGGGTTAGGGTTTTTGTTGATATTGTATTGTAGCATTTGTAGTGGTATTGAGTTGCAGGGATTACTGGTTGTAATCGGTTTGATTTACTGGATAATAATATTGGACTCTCTGTTTGGTGGATGTAACCCAAGTTTAGGTGAACCACGTTAAAACTTGTCTCTCGCTATTATTATTTCTGTGTATTTCCATTCCTCTATTTAATCTTTATTTGCATTTAATTGATATCTTCTGTCGGCTAACCCTAACAAGTGGTATCAGAGCGGGTTGTGTTTGATTATCGTCTACAGGAAGGTCTCACGGTTGAGTGGGAGCAATGGTGGCTGAGGATAAATTGAAGGTTGATAAATCTAATGGGTAGAACTATCAGTTATGGAAGATGCAAATGGAGGATTACCTCTATCAGAAGGATTTATGGATGCTATTGGAAGGAGTAGCCAAGAAACTGGCAATAATGACTGATGAGGATTGGAATCTTCTTGACAAAAAGGCACTGGGAACCATTCGGTTGTGCCTGGCACCATCGGTGGCATTCAATATAATGGAAGTGAAGACAACAAATGGTTTGATGAAAGCTTTGGCTAAATTGTATGAAAAACTCTCAGCCTCAAATAAGGTATTTCTCATGAAGCGTTTGTTTAATCTGAAAATGATTGAAGGTGGATCTGTGACATATTATTTAAATGAATTTAATACGATTACCAGTCAGTTGACTTCTGTAAATGTAAAATTTGATGAAGAAGTTAGAGCTCTCTTGATATTATGTTCTTTGCTTGAAAGCTGGAATAGTTTGGTAATGGTAGTTAGTAACTCTGTTTCTGGTTCAAATACCTTGAAATTTGATGATATTGTTGGTGTTATTCTAAGTGAGGAAATTCATAGGAAAAGCTCAGGTGGATCCACATCAGGCAGTGTTTTAAATGCAGAAAGTAGGGGTAGATCAAAGGAGAGAGGAAAAGGTTCTGGAGGTCATGGGAAGTCATGAGGAAAATCAAAAGACAAGAGATCTCAATCCAGAGGACAGAAGGATTGCTGGTACTATGGGAAACTAGGTCATCTGAAGAAAGATTACTGGTCTCGGAAGAATAAATGAGACAAACAAGAAGGCAATAAGGAGGCAAATGTCGTAAGCAATAAATCTAAAGATGATGCTTTGATTCTTTTCCTAGATAATGTTGATGATTCATGGGTTTTAGATTCAGGGACCTCATTTCATGTTACGCCCCATAGAAGTTATTTTCTTGATTATGTCCAAGGGGATTTTGGGCTAGTTTATTTGGGAGATAATGAACCTTTTCAGATTGTTGGAAAGGGAAGAATCAAGATTAAGTTGTAGAATGGGAATCATTGGCTACTACAAGAGGTAAGGCGCATTCCAAGGTTGAGTAGGAATTTAATTTTAACAGGGTAGTTAGCTGATGAAGGTTGCATTGTTACATTTACTGATAAAAATTGGAAGGTTTCAAAAGGTGCCTTAATAGTAGCAAAAGGTGTGAAAGTAGGCACCTTATATCTTTGTATAGGTCATATTGTTCCTTCTACTTTAGTTGTTGCAGAGAAAAAATAAACAGGTTTAGGAACAGTTGTTGCAGGTTCGTAGGAAGAGACTGAAAAAGTTGCTACAGGTTCTGAGACAACACTATGGCATAATAGACTTGGGAATATGAGTGAAAAAGGTATGAAGGTACTTCATTCTAAGAAAGTTTTACCATGTCTGAAATGTATTAATATGGATGGCAAACAAAAGAGAGTCAATTTTCTCAAGGATGGGAAGCAAAAGAAAGACGAAAAGTTGGAGCTTGTGCATACAGATGTATGGGGACTAGCTCAGGTATCTTCTCTCGGTGGCTCTCGATATTATGTTACATTCATAGATGATGCAACTAGGAAGGTTTGGATTTATTTCCTCTGGTAGAAATCTGATGTATTTGAAACATTTAAAAAATGGAGAAGCTTGGTTGAGAATGAGACAGGTAAAAGATTAAAATGTCTCAGATCTGATAATGGTGGTGAGTATTGCAGCAAAGAATTTGAGGATTATTGTTCTTTTAATGGAATTCATAGGCAGAAAATGGTTCTAGGGACTCCACAGGAAAATGGAGTGGCTGAACGCATGAATAGGACAATAATGGAGTGTGCAAGGACCATGAGATGGCATGTTGGGCTGCCTTTAAACATGTGGGCAGAGGCTATCAACACTGCTGTATATTTAATTAATAGAAGTCCTTCAGTTCCTTTGGGCTGTGGTATTCCAGAGGAAGCATGGACAGGTAAGAAGGTGAGTTAATCTTTTCTCAAAACCTTTGGATGTGAAGCATTTGCACATGTAGATTCTGAAAATAGAACCAAGCTGGATATAAAATCAAAAAAATATACTTTCGTTGGATATGGCATTGATGAATTTGGTTATAGGCTTTGAGATTTTGAAAATCAAACAATTGTGAGAAGTAGGGATGTTATATTCAATGAGAAGGTGTTTTACAAAGATCAGTTGTAGCAGCATGAGAAGAAAGTAAAGGATTATTTGGTGTTGGATGATACTCCAAATAGTGATGTTCCAGTAGTTCCTCATGCTCCACAACAACAACAAGAAATACCACAAACTCCAGTGAATGTTAGATGGTCAACAAGGCTAAGTAGACCTCCTGAAAGGTTTTCTCCCTATTTGTATTCTATTTTGTTAACAGATGTTGGTGAACCAGAAGGGTATGATGAAGCTATGCAGGTGGATACACAGGTTTAGTGGGAGCTTGCAATGAAAGAAGAAATGGACTCCTTGCTGAAAAATTAGACTTGGGAATTATGTAAGTTGCCTGCAAGTAAAAAGGCTTTACCTAACAAATGGGTTTATTGGCTGAAAGAGGAAGATGGAGGTAAGAAAAGATTTAAAGCTAAGTTAGTTGTAAAAGGATTTGCACAGAAAAAGGGCATTGATTTTGATGAGATTTTTTCTTCGGTTGTTAAGAAGACTTCTATTCGTACTATTTTAAGTATTGTGGCTACTGAAGATTTGCATTTGAAACAGCTAGATGTGAAAACTACCTTTCTCCATGGTGATTTGGAGGAGGAGATATACATGGAATAGCCCCAAGGATATGAGGTCAAAGGTAAGGAGAAACTGGTGTGCAGATTGAAGAAGAGTTTGTATGGCCTGAAACAAGCACCTCGGCAATGGTATTTGAAATTTGATAGTTTTATGGCTGAGCAAGGCTACAATCGGTGTAATTCTGACCATTGTGTTTATTTTAAGAGGTTGGATAATGAAAACTACATTATTTTATGTTTATATGTTGATGACATGCTTGTAGCAGTGTCTAACAGGGATTAGATAAGAGAGTTAAAACAACAGTTAGCACAGTCATTTGCTATGAAAGATTTGGGGGTAGTAAAACAAATCCTTGGTATGAAAATTTGTAGAGATAGGAAGAACAGAAAATTGACTCTATCTTAGGTTGATTATGTTGAAAACGTGTTGTAGAGATTCCATATGGAGAATGCAAAAGCTGTCAGCACACCTTTGCCCAGTCATTTGAAATTGACTAAGGAGATGTGTCCTAAGACACCAAAGGAGGAAGAAAAAATGTCCAAGGTACCATATGCTTTAGCTATGGGAAGTTTAATGTATGCCATAGTATGCACGAGATGAGATATTGCACATGTTGTAGGAGTCGTAAGAAGGTATATGAGTAATCCTAGATTGGAGCATTAGAAAGTGGTAAAATGGATTCTCAGATATCTGAGATGTACATCTAATACACATTTATGTTTTGGGGGCTTTAATACTAATTTAGCAGGTTATGTGGACTCAGATTTGGCAGGGGATATTGATACCAGGTGGAGTACTATAGGTTATGTCTTTACTATAGGTGGGACAACGGTGAGTTGGATCTCATGGTTGCAAAAGGTGGTTGCTTTATCTACCACAGAGGTAGAGTATGTAGCTGCAACAGAGGCAAGCAAGGAGATGTATGGCTGCAATCTTTCATGGAAGAATTGGGCAAACAACAGGTTAACAGTTATTTGTTTACAGATAGCCAGAGTGCCATACATCTTGCAAAGAATTTTTCCTTGCATTCAAAGACCAAACACATATAGTTGAGGTATCACTTCATTCGGTCAGTGTTAGATGATGGACAGTTAAGGATGGAAAAGATACATACAGATGAAAATCTAGCAGATATATTTACAAAGACAGTGATAAGGGAGAAGCTGAGCTCCTCTTCAGCTTCAGTTGGTCTTCAAGGCTGAAAACAAAATTAGAATAGCAGAGTCTAGGGTGCTTATTTCTAGTGGGAATTATAGGGTTAGCGGTGTTATGATCAGTCTCCAAGTGGGAGATGATATGGTGTGGAGTCTGATCAGTCTCCAAGTGGGAGATTGTTGTTATATAGAGCCTAATTAGACTTAGATGTTAAATTTACCCCACTTTTATCAGCATGGTTTCCCCCCAAATTACTATGGGGTCAAGGAGTAGTGCCCCTTGCAGGGGTTTGGGGGTAGCGCCCCCAAGATGGGGTCAAGGGGCAGCACCCCTTGCAGGGTCCATGGGCAACGCCCCTTGCGTGCTCCCTGTCGTGATACAAGGCGGGGTTGAGGGGCAGCACCCTCGTGGGGGCTCAGGGGCAACGCCCCCGAAACCTCACACAATTTTTTATTATTTTATAAAGGTGTCGGGAGTTATTTTTCTATTGGCTAACATAAAAAAACCCTATTTTGTAACTGACATAAGTCTTGATAAAAAAGGCTAAGGGTTAGGGTTTCTATTGATATTGTATTGTAGCATTTCTAGCAGTATTGAGTTGCAGGGATTACTGATTGTAATTGGTTTGATTTATTGGATAATAATATTGGACTCTCTATTTGGTGGATGTAGCCTGAGTTTGGGTGAACCACGTTAAAACTTGTCTCTCGCTGTTATTATTTCTGTGTATTTCCATTCCTCTGTTTAATCTTTATTTGCATTTAATTGATATCTTCTGCTAGCTAACCCTAACATCTACCAACATCATATAATGTACAACATCAATTGTCTAACATACCCTAAATATTCTTATTATTTTACCTTCATCTTCATGCTCCTTAGCCAGACCATCTGCACATCCAAGATGAGAATGGAGGGGCATTACATATACATTGTACTTTGCATACCAACCAAAATATGTAGGAATGTGATATTAATATGCCACCTACAACAATTAAGGAGTTTATAACAAGTTTACTTGTGAAACAACTGATGGGCAATTCTTTTTTTCAAAATCGTGTGTTTCTGGACAATGCAACCTTTCATTGTTAGGAGAATGCATGCATGAAAGTAGTTCACATGGTTTTGGACAACAATTAGTGGATGTGAAGAGGTTCAACAATGTTCAATATCCATTAAAGGATGGAAAAACTAGAAATCATTGTGAGTTAGTCATAGAATAAAGTAGTGTGCATACAGTCATCATAGAGTTCAAGAATAAGATTATGTATAAATATGTGAAACACTCTCAATATGCTCAGTGGCTTGATGAACAATTTCGCAGATGTAAGAACACATTTCCAATAGGAACTATACTTTCAGTGGTTGACTTTGCAGAAAACTATATACCCTTGCTCCAAAAGAGGAGTTTCAGTCTCAATATTATAACTCAATACAGGTTGCCATCTTTGTTTATATTGTATACAAACATGCAGTTGGTAGTACAAAAGATGACAGGAAAAATTTGAGGGAGTACCATTTCTATGTGAGTGATAACTGGTTACATTCATCAAAGTTTGTGTAGTATTGTTTCAAAGTATTTAATGATAATTTAAAAGAAAGAGAAATCCAGATGACACAACATCTCATATGGTCAGACAAATGTATAGGACAATTCAAAAATGCTTGAATGTTTTATTGGTTATGTAGGGCCCATAAAGAAAATAATATCCAACATATGTGGAGTTTCTTTGAAGCTAGACATGGTAAAGGAGAACATGATGGAGCTAGAGGATGTGTGAAAATGGCTCTTGCTAGGGAGCAACTAAAATTTGATGATGCAATAAAGTTTAAAGATGCACGTGCAATTGTGGATTGGTGTAATGCAAAATTGACTACAGGATCAAGTGAAAACTCTAAAGTTCAATGTTTTTTTGGTTGGTTGAAGAAGAAAACATTCCTTTGGTTGAAGAAGAATTCCTTATATGTGTTGAGGCAAAAAAGAAAATTTTTCATTTTTGGATGATTACCAAAAAAACAATTGCCTTTCGAGGATGATTACCAGAACCATGGCTAGAAAGAAGTCTTTTGAAGAAGAGAAGAAATAATTACTGGGTTTTGTCAAGCTACATGAAAACTTCTACCAATAAGAGCTGGATGTAGCTGAAACTTTGAAACATCTATAATTGAGTCTCTGGTTTGTTTGTCCTTTGCTTTTTTTTTTGTTGCTTGTTATCTATTGGGTCTTTTTTTTTGGGTTCCCTGTTGTGAGTATTTTGTTGTGGGTAGGTTGATCTTTCGTTATTAATTAGCATGTTGCAAAAGGTTTCAAGACCCCTTCAAAATGTGTTTTACCTCTTATCAAAAAAATTTAACATAACAAAGGAAGCTAGGCTAGTTATTTTTTCACTAGAAAGTGAGTATTCACAACAAGAATAGGAATAGTGCAACCCATCACAAGTAAATAAGGTGGATTTATTGACGGAATATAATTCATCTATAAATGTAGTGGATGCTTTTTTGGTAGTGGGACTATAAAGGAAGTATGGATGGTAAAGAATATCTTTGTGGCAAATGAGAATACTTCTTAGACCAATAGTTTTATAAAAGGTGGGTTTAACCTATTGTGCACACATATTATCAAATTTCTCATCTTATCAGAACCTAATAAGTCAATGATTCAAGAAGTGGACATTGTTTTGTCAACTTGAATCACTAGTGTTATCAAGTTGGATAAGATAAAAAATTTGAGACCATGTGTGCTCAAATAATAATGATTTATGAATAAAGTACTAGAATTTAGAAAGTGTTAATTTGTCCATGCCTTGATTAGGTAGAATACATTAAATGCTAGTGACTTACATCACGAGCATTAAATGTAATGTATTTCTATAAAACCACAAATGAGGGTGCACCAAAATTAGAAACATAATCATACAACCACCTCAAATACCTCATTTAGATTAACATCTTCAAGATAACAATTTACAAGTTGAGAGAAACCATGAAAAGGAACAAGCACCTTTTTCATCTTACATTTCTTCAAAGACACAACTGTGTCTTATAATAAAAGAGAGATGTGAGAACCTCCATTGAAGAACAATTGTCATTACTTTCAAAATGTATACACTTAACTCCTTTAAAATAAACACACAAAGTCCAATCATGGATGACATGTTTACACCAATCATAGTTGTAAATCTCAAAAAAATTCATAGCAATAGGCTGCATGACAATAATCTTATTAATTACATCTAGGCTCATATCAAGACAAGTCAATTCATGAGTATAAATTGAATTTAAAAACTTGCAAGAAAACTTGAGATGGCATAAACATGTCTAGGCTTTACACCAATTTCAACAAACCATAGAAAAGTAAATGAATTATTTCATAGAAAGTTTATAGAATATGAGAACACAATAGGTCCTCTGGGGTACCCATGAAAGGCTATTTTTTACCCATATTTGACTCAACCTTGAATTCCCACTAGTTGGTTTGGATGAAACACCAAGATTAAAGGGGCTTGGATTGAACCCCTAATGTTATCAATGAATGCCCATAGATTAGATCAGGATTTTCTACTAGTTGGATAACAACAATGCTAAATAGTTAGTGTATTATTCCTAATATAATCAACTTCTACCTTCTAGTGCACAACATCTACTTAGTCTTATGAACCGAATTATCTAAATATGTAAAAATCAACTAAAAAGTGAATTGCATCTTTTAAATAAAGGTTGGTTAAGTTACGAGAGAAAAGCAAAGCATTGGACAAACTACTTAATTGATTTTTTCCATGCTATATTCAAATCATTTGGATGTTGCAACTTTCAACTAAGTTATAGCATAATTTCATAGAATGGGAAGACAATCAGACACTTGGTGAGGACTTGAACATTCAAAAATAGATATATAGAGTGGTTTATTTGAAGAAGGAAAAATAATAGACTACAAGAATTAAAAGTTAGTGGTCAGTCTTATCTAGCCAACTTATTTTCACTTCAACATTTACTATTCTTCATAAATATTGGTCCAAACAAACCTTGAAATATCTAACTTAGATTTTGAAGACTCATTATAAATTTAATTAGGGTTAAAACTCTATTTTTGTTAAGTTTCCATGATTAAGGAGATCTATTTTGTCAAAATCACCCTAATGTTGTCAATGAAGGCTCATAAGTCAAATCAAGAATTTACAACAACTAGCTAATGGTAGTGCTAGAAAGTTGATGTATTATTCCTAATTTGATTGACTTATGCCTTCCAATGGAAAACCTCTACTAAGTCTTACACATTGCATTCTCTTAGTGTACAAGGAGGTCTCATTTTTGGTTTGTGGGCAAAAGTATTATAACAATTGGCCAATCCCATCTATAGTAGGGAAAACCCTTAAGTGGGTTCAATCAAAGGTGGTTTGATCAAACTAAGCCCTACAACACAACACCACATGTGTCCTAAATTGGTTTGATCAAAGATAGTATGTTCAAACCTATGTGATTTCAAGCATGATTAGTTTTGGAATTTTTCATTTTGGCCCAAAAGTAGGACTCACTTATGTACTTTCACCAAAAGAATAAACATTTTAGTAACTCTATGATAGTTAATTTCTTCTTAAACTTTGCATCAAATGTAACCTTAAGGAAAATGCAATCTTGGTGCAGTTAGTTAATTTTTTTAATGACTACATTTAAGATTAAAGTATATGCCTTGGTTTACTATATTTATGTGTTAGTGAAATGAGTGTAGAATAATCTCTCTCTAATCTAGGGCCTAGGGGTAAAGCCTAGTAGAAAATCAAATCAAAGAGATTCAATTAGGTTATATGTGTGGAAGTTTTATATTTTATGATAGGGATTAAGAATATGAAAAGAACAATTGAACAAGAAACATAGAAGATAATTAACAACCTTATTAGAATTGTAACAACAAATTTGTATTATATTAGTTGTGTACAAGATTTGTGGGAATAGATGTGTGGTGTCTATATTCTCATCTAACCATTATGGGTGTCTATCCCTAGAAAGAATGGATATGTACATTAATCTATAGAGAGGAAGGAATATGAAGCATCAATTGTGACATGACAATTCACATTCCCATTTCAACTATCATAACCACTCACAACAAGTCAAGCCATGCAATAACCTGTTGATTTTGAGTCATGACTTATAGTTTGGGATATATGTGCTAACTAGAATGAAGATCCTACTAATGAAATTGTAAAACAACTAAGAAACACCTAAGATTTGTAATATGCTCTACTGACCTAGATCCTCCTAGATCACTCTCTCTCTCTCCCTTCTCTTAATTTGTGTGCTTGAAAAATCTTATTTATTTATGAGTTGTAGTAAATTGAACATTCCTCCCTATTAAACCTCTCATGTGGTGAATGTTGAAATATTTTCCCCTTCCCATAGTCAAATAACCCATCTTTAAAAATGTTGAAAATCTTGTCAAATTGGTTAAATTCCTATAGTGTTCTTTAGGTCTAAGGTGTTTTCCTTGTAAAAATCCCCAAAATCCTAAGAAAGTCCCTTTTCAAAAAACCCAAAATTTCCAAAGTCTTTTGCCTTTATCGAAAAAATTTGAGTTTGGCAAACTTAAAGTTTGTTGATCGGCAGGTGTTTCAACTAACAAAATCACCAACAAAAGAAGAGAGAGACAATAAGAAGGTTTTTCTTCTAAGGCAAAGGCAGGGAGAAGGTTGCCTTTATTGGTAAATTTTGAGTTTGGTGAACTTGAAGTTCACCGATCGGCGGGTTTGCCAACTAAAGTGACAGGTGGGAAGGTCTTCTTCTAAGGCAAGAACGCAAGCCTTAGTTGGAAAATTTTGAGTTTGAAAAACTTAAAGTTTGTTGATCGGCAAAATTGTGGCTAAGAAGAAGTGAAGCGAGGCAAAAGAAAGACAAAGCAAAGGTTGCCTTAGTTGGCAAATTTTGAGTTTGGAAAACTTAAAGTTTGTTGATCAAAAAGTTCACTGATCGGTGAAATCACTGACTAAGGAAGAAAGAAAAAGAGAAGAAAGAGAGAAATGGCTAGGGCAAAGTTCACGAAAAAGAGATTTTGCCGACTAAAGGAGAAAGGTGACAAAGAAAGAAAGTTAGCAAAGTTTGTGATGGACAGGTTTTGATAAGGCAAAATAACAGTCAGAAGTAAAGTAAAGTGAAAATAAAATGAAAATATAAACTATGTAATATAATGTAATGCTTTAAAATATTTTAAAATGTTGTAAAAGCTTTATAGAAGAAATTTTGGCAAGCATTATATTTTGAAATGTCCATCTTCTCCAGTTGCCTTTATTGTAGGATCAAGTCAACCCCTAGCTAGAAGAAGTTGTTGTACATTTGTTGTGCAGGTGGATGAGTCAGATGCTGGTCTTCAATGCAGATATTTTTCTTCAGCTACTTCATCCTCTAGATATTTTCATATTTATTGTTGCAAATCAAATCAAGGTATTTTTTGCATTTATATTTTGCAAAACAGCTGTAAGTGGATATTCCTTGCAGGAATATCTTTTGACAGGCCCATGGGTGAATTTGTTGCAGTAGGTTCCCTAGACTAATGTGTTATCAATGTAAAATGCTATATACAACAAAAAGATCAATTTAAGGGTTGGATGCATAGACTTATTTTTCTTGTGCTCCACACAGGACCCTACCATGTTGTAATCTTGTCTTTTGATTAATATAGTACCGGTTATTTTACCTCGTCATGATATCTTTAGTACTATGTAATTCTGAAACTGATTTTGTATTGTGAATGTCTAGTTCCTTACAATTTAGTTTTATTCCTTACCTTTGTTAAGATTCTAGGATATGTGTGTGTTAATCAGTCTTTTGAAATCTTTTGTACATCTTAGTTTTGTGGGTGTTCTTCATTAAACTTGGTGTATCACATTTCACTTTTCAATTTTTTCCTTCTTCCCTTTTCCTAGTGGTGTTAGATTAGGTTTAATTTATAATTTTCTTTGAATATTATATTTAGAAAGAGGAACCAACCTTCTCTAGAGGTTTGATCTCATCTACAGGGTCACACACCTCAAGATCACTCCCATGTTTACTGGATTGTTGCAGCAAACAAGCTTCAACACAAGGTGCAAATCCAAGTGACAACAGTTTCCGGCACACCCAGTGGGACCATATTACTCTGAGTTAAGAGTTAAGCTGAGAAATTGGTGTTGTTCTCAGCATTCTATAGTTTGGTAGACAAGTTTCATGCACCTAGCAACTCTATAAGCTCCTAATTTTAGATCAATCCAACATTACATGCCTAGAGTATAGACTAGGACTTCTTCAAGAGGTAAGAATTGTTAATTTGTTGAACTACCTTTAGCTGCTTCAAGGAAAAGAACTAGGTTATCTAGGTCTCCTGTGAGAGGGAATAACAGTGTTATTCCATTGCATCCAAGATCTCAATTTACACCTCCCTCCGTTAGGTTTTGGCATTCAAGAAGAGGCTTGTATATACCTAGAATAAACTTGAATATCCTAAATATGGCTTTATAACCTTCAATGGAGGTAGCCTTTTAGCCCTAAATGCACATAATGACATACCTACCTTGGCCCTAAAGAGTATTCCATTCTTTATGGGTGAGGGTTCCACTACACCTGCTAAACATATTAAAGACATATCAAATGTATGTTTAGTTCACCATATTCAAGATGAAGATGTGGTTGTTAGAATCCTAGTTTCATCCTTCAAGGGAAGAGCTCTTCAATGGTTTAAGAGTTTACCCCTACTTCAATACATGATTGGGATGAGCTAGGAGAAGCAGTCTACAAGCAGTTTAGAGAGAGAGTAAATAATGTATGTCTGTTGGAACAGTTGACAACTATAAAGAGGGCTCCCAACGAGCTGATGGTTAATTTCAACTTCAAATTTCAAAGAACATGGGAATGAATTCTAGCTCTCCTTAGACCATCTCCACAAGGTGCTTTCTTGTATTTTCTAAGAGCTTTAAATTCTAATATAGTTGTTATAATGCAATCCATGGGTGCTCAGACTTTACTAGATGCATATGAGATAGCTTTGAGAGCTGAAAATTGTTTAATACAGGCTAGGAAAATTGCTCCCAGACCCCCTATACCTATTTTTCCAAAATTTACTTCACAAGTTGAACAACCCACTATTGCTCCCATCCTAGGACCTAAAGTCTCTACATCTGCTCTTCCACAAGAAGGAGATGACCTTAAAACCCTAATGGCCAACCTGACTAACAAGGTCAATACCACAGCAACCCAGACTGTCCCTAAACCTCATCAAAATTATAACTAGGGATAGTCCTCAAATTAGACTTGGGGGTAGGGTTATAATTCCAATAGAAACCAAAACTGGAATCAAGGTTAACAACCAAATAGATACCAAAAATAATAGCCATGTTCAGCCTTTACAAATGGTTAGACCCATTCAACAAATATCAGTTGTTAACCCAGTTAGAACCTTGGTTCCTATCTAAAACAATTTGACCCATGAGGTAGATTGCTATTATCCTTGCAATCAGCCTCATATTCAATCCACTTACGCATTTGGAGTGCAAGAATGAGCCCTAATGGTGCAAAATTTTCACACTCAATAAGCATCATTGGTGGAAGCAATCAACAACAACCCTGAGGTACCAAATGAGGTTGCTTTTGATTCCATTTTAATGCTTTGGACTCCTGAGGATTTTTGTACTATTAACCAACCCATGGATAGTGTGGTCATGCCTATAAATAGTGTTGCAAACAACACATGATCTAAGAAGAGGCAATTAGAAGATAACCCTATGCCTGTTGTATTACAAAAGGAACTTGTATCAAGTGCAAAAGGTGTTGGTGCTGCAAAATTAACTTAGAACAACATGCCTATCACTATGAATGAGGTTCCATCATGCCCAAAATTTCTCGAATAGGCCACAGAACAGTCAAAGAAAGGAACGTGGATCCCTTCCATGCACAAAATGGCAACATTTTCTCTAAACATTGTAGAGCAAATGAAAAAGACAAACCTAAATGTGTCCATGTGGGATGCACTATCAATTCCCTCTCAAAGGGATTTATTGTAAGGTGCTTTAAGACAATTCCCAGTAGTTGACTCAATAGTCTAGAAGGAAAAGGGCCCAATCAATCTTGTACAACTTAGTGAAGAACAGGTAGGTCCAACAAAGAAGCCATCCCCATTCTACTTATCTCTAATCATTGGAAAGTTCTCGGTGCATAACCGCATGATAGACTCTGGAGTCAGTATTATAGTCATGCCAAAAAAGATAGCAAATGCATTAGGCATTAAGTATACCCTAGTTTCATTGGGTGTGTTGTAGCTAGATGGTACCTCTACTAATACCGTTGGAGTGATCAAAGGACTGGATTTGACCTTGCATGCTTGCCCAAACCTGACTATTAGTCAGGACATCTCAATTATTGATCTTCCCCCTTTCTTCGTTATTTTATTGTCAAGAGACTTCACTTCTAAAGTGGGTGGCTACCTCTATTCTGATTGGTCTCACATGCTTCTAAGAACAAGATATGGTATAAGGTTCACCATTAGGGAAGAACGAGTTTCGAGTTATCATGTGGAGAGTTATGATCATAGCTTGGTGAACCATAATTGCATGATTTAGGGTGAGGAAGCGAGTGATTCAGGATCTCTTGAGCAAGTATCTTCACCCCTTCCAATCCCAGACCTTTTTCTTGACGAGTGGGTGAAAGAGCATTTTGATTTTGATCCCTATGACACCACTAAGATGACTGGGTTGGGCACCTACATGATTCATGAGGGAAATTCCTCTATCCCTTCTATACTAAAACAAGATGATGATTCTAATGGCCAATGGAAAATGTTCTTTGATGGTGCAAAGAGAAGAAATAGAGTTGGTGCAGGAGTATTACTGATCTCTTTGACTGGTAAGAAGCTGCATTTTGCTCACAGGCTGCATTTTTCTTGCACAAATAATGTTGCAGAGTATGAGGCATTGGTCCATGTCTTGTTACTAGTTGAAAAGAAGAAAATCAAACATCTAGAGATCTTTAGAGACACCAAATTAGTGGTCAACTAGGTTAGGGAGAGATGTACAATGAAAAGTCAGCTCCTAAGAGCTTACAGACACAGAGTTTGGGTTATGCTTGAGATTTTTGATGCTCTCAACCTACAGGTGATCCCAAGGAAATTAAATGTTGAGGCAGACCAATTAGAAATAATTGGTGCTCAGTTTTCTCCCCCCATAGACCTCTTTCAAGGCCCTAATCAACATGTCAAAATAGTGGTTAGACCCTTAGTCCCCAATAATGGTGTGAACTGGCAGGTTTTTAACAGCAATGAGCAGATTGTAAACTTCATACAAAATGAAGTTGAGTTCTCATCAAGTGTGCAGTCTAAACCACAAGAAGGGTATGGCGATTAGATTATGCAATTGAAAACTATTTTTAGTCATGATGATGAATTCAAGGGCGAGAAGAAGAACATCACATTCAAAAAGGAGGACTATCAAAATGTTGCAACTATCAAAGAGTTGGTGTAGGAGTATTACTGATCTCTCTGACTAGTAAGAAGATGCATTTTTCTCACAGGCTGCATTTTTCCTGCACAAATAATGTTGCAGAGTATGAGGTATTGGTTCATGGCTTGTTACTAGTTGAAAAGAATAAAATCAAACATCTAGAGATCTTCAGAGACACTAGATTAGTGGTCAACTAGGTCAGGGAGAGATGTGAAATGAAAATTCAGCTCCTAAGAGTTTACAAACACAGAGTTTGGGCTCTACTTGAGATTTTTGATGCTCTCAACCTACATGTGATCCCAAGGAAATCAAATGTTGAGGCAGACCAATTGGCAATAATTGATGCTCAGTTTTCTCCCCCCACAGACCTCTTTCAAGTCCCTAATCAACATGTCAAAATAGTGGTTAGACCCTTAGTCCCTAATAATGGTGCGAACTGACAGGTTTTTGACAACAATGAGTAGATTGTAAACTTCATACAAAATGAACCTGAGTTCTCATCAAGTGTGCAGTCTAAACCACAAGAAGGGTATGGTGATTAGATTATGCAACTGAAAACTATTTTTAGTCATGATGATGAATTCAAGGGCGAGAAGAACAACATCACATTAAAAAATGAGGACTATCAAAATGTGCTATCGCCCAAGACAAAGATTTATTACTGGGAAAGGTATGTCGTGATGATGAATAACAAAATATTATTCACCTTTCTCAAAAATACAGCAATGTTTTTGCATGGACTTATGAGGATTTGAAGGGTTTTGACCCAAATTTTGCCCAGCACGCCATAGACCTTGATCCAAACACCAAGCCTGTTCGTCAAAGACAATGGCCTGTAAACCCCAAAATTAATCCTTTGATGAGGAAGGAGATTGCAAAGCTCATTCAAGCTAGAATCATTTTCCCCATCAAGTATTCCACCTAGGTGGCCAATTTAGTGCCAGTGAGGAAGAAAAATGGTGAGATAACGTTGTGTGTAGACTTTTGTGATCTAAATCGAGCTTCCTTGAAAGACCATTACCTTCTACCATCCATAGACCAAATCTTGTAGACTCTAGCAGGGGCATAAAGATTCTCATTGCTTTATTGTTTTTCTAGTTATAACCAGATTTTTGTAAAGGAAGAGGACATATTCAAGACAACTTTCACCACTGAGTGGGGAACCATGGTGTATGCGAAAATGTCATTTGGGTGCTCTAATGTTGGCGCCACTTTTTAGAGGGCAATAGACATTGCATTTAAAAGCTTCATCAACAAATTCATTCTAATCTATTTGGATGATATTACAGTCTTCTCTAAGAAAGGAGAAAACCACATGGAGCATTTGGAGAGAGTTTTTGAGAGGTGCAAGGAGTTTGGGGTGCAATTGAACCCCAAAAAATATATTTTTGTTGTTTCTCAGGGAAAACTTCTAGGCCATTTGGTGTCCAAGGATGGGATCTCCATAGATCCAAAAATAACTTTATCTCTTCTTTCTCTTCCTCTACCTGCCCATAAAAATGCTCTACAGTCATTTCTGGGGTAGATTAATTTCATTAGGAAATTCATTCCTCACTGTGCTAGTTTGGTCAAACCATTGACCCTAATTCTAAAAAAGGATATTGTTTTTTGGTGGACAGAGGAGGGGAAGGAAGGATTTGAGAAAATAAAAGAGGAGATTGCTCAGGTACCTACCCTCATAAACCCTAACTATGAGAAAGACTTTGTCCTTTACACTCATGGAGTAGAGAACAACATTGCAGTTGTTTTGATGCAGTAAAATGACCAAGGTATGAAGCAACCACTTGCCTTTTTCAGTCAAACATTGAAATATTATGAGGTCAGGTACAGTCCCATGGACAAACAATTCTTTCCATTATGAGAGCATTAAAAAAATTTAGAAATATGTTGGCAAATAACCATATTAAAGTATTGGTTTCTCATCCTAGTGTGAGAGACTACATAATGGGAATAGAAATTAGTGAAAAGAGGATGAGTTGGGTTACAAGGATCCTGGAATATGATGCTACCATCAAAGCTACTAGGCTAATTAGAGGTAGAGGATTATGTGAACAACTAGCTCAAACTACAGTGGATGAGGCAAACTCATCCTATCTCTTGAATCAGGAAGAACCTATAACAAAACCAACATTCGTAAATTCTTGGACAATAGACATGGCTAGGTTTCTATCCATGGGTGAGTATCCTTATGGATTGGAAAGAACTAAGAGAAGACACTTTAGGTTGTAGTCCATCCCATATGCTCTGGTGGATGGAATTCTTTTTAAAAGGAATCTGGATGGAGTCTTGCTAAGATGCATTGAAAAGATCAAATTGACAGATTGTTGGAACTAGACAACTAAGAGGGGGGGTGAATCAGTTGTCCCTTAATAACTTTTTCTGCCTCTGACCTTCTTTATTATCTTACTATTAGATTAGTAATGCAAGCACTTAAACATGAATCAACAATATAAGAGCATAAACATAATCAACACATTTGACACCAAGATTTTGACGTGGAAACCTGGTTAAGGGAAAAACTATGGTGGGGGTTAACCCACGAAATGCGTACCCTATTAAAAGTACTTAGAAAAATAGAAGGCACATGCCTTTGGGTGTACTACCCAGAGCTCACTGCTCAAAAGAAGAGGCTCATTGCCTACAGAATTTATTTAGAAATATTTAACTGAGAATTAGCATCTATTTCATGCCTGATTCAGTTTCAATGAATGCTCAAGAACTTTCACTTTGCCTCAAACTCTTCTTCACACTTTACACTGCTCTTTCTCCTTTCCTTCTTTGCTCTGCTCCTGATCCTTCCTTCAGATTTTATCTATTTTTGCACAAGGATGATTTCGGTACTTCTTCAACAAGAATTTATATACTTCATCAACCTTGGAATGATCAACAAGGTTGGCTAAACTAGACATAGATCATCACACTGTCATCCAAATACAACTAAGATTTGAATCTACTTTTACAACCACTCCACACTTCAAAGAAATGTGTTTAAGGCATTTGCAACAGGCTAGGAACATCCAGTCGGCCAAGACTGAGAAGAACATTAACCTCAAGAGAAATTTTCAATCAACAAGCTCAAACTTTAATGCGGACCTCCAACATAGAAGCTACATGATCTAGAGACCTCCACAAGCACATTGGAATTACTAACAACATTCACTCTAAACCATATTATCAGAAACATTTCAATCTTCCTTCAGAACCTCAAGAACACACTCTGCCATGACTATCAGATTGGAAGGATACCTTGTGAACCTCCAAACCACAAACCACTGGAGTTGATGATACACACTGACTTCCCAAACATGCCTTCAGATCTGTAGATCATAATCTTATATTACCAGATCAATCTGGATCTTTTTCCTATCACTCTGTCTTTCCTAATTATTGTAGGAACCGGTTCTACTCAGATGGCCATAACTCCTTCAAATCTTCATGCGGACTTCTCAAATCTTGACTAGAGCAACCTCTAACAATTGTCTACATAGTCACATGATCTGCATGCATTGATTGTCATTAATTTTCTCAATATCCTCAACAATCTAGTCTTCTACATAGACAACAAAATAGGATACAGTTGACACTAATGGCAACAAGAATATGTTGACATCAATGACAACACCACTTAGGCACATATTTGGAACAATCTCCCCCTTTGTCATTGATGGAAACATGTGATGTGAAAAATTGAATCTAACCATCAAGACAAAAACTTCTCCCCCTTTCTCTTCTCACTTCTGCAACTACTTTCTTTATTGCTCCCCCTCACATCAGCAACTAGTTTTTCACATGACTTCTCTCCCCCTTTGACATCAATGGAAAGGGGCACATATTTGCTATCTTTTCTCCCTTTTTCCTTCAAATTGATTCCCAAAATTTGCATATTGACTACTCCCCCTTTGAGTAGTACCTCTTTAACATCAATCTGGATCACAAGATATGGATGTGAATCCCACCAGACTGATGCACCTTAATGCATCTTAGTTCTACTCAGGAGGGGTGATAACCCCTAACTTCTCTCTGAGATACTCAAAAGTATCCTTGGGAAGAGGTTTTGTGAAGATGTTTGCAATCTGATCTTTGGAAGGCACAAACTCCAACTTGACTTCATTCTCATTTACTTTCTCTCTTAAGAAATGAAACTTGATAGATATATGGTTTGTATTTGAATGCAATACCGGATTCTTTGAGATGTTTATTGCACTAGAATTATCACAGAAAATTGTGACTGGCTCCTCAAACACAATTTTGATGTCCTTCAACATTTGCTTCATCCACAAAACCTGAGTGCAATTATTTACTTCTAGTATGTACTCTGCTTCTGCAGTAGACAGAGATATTGCCTCTTACTTTTTGCTTATCCAAGAGACCAATCTTCTCCCCAAGAAGAATGCACCACCACTAGTACTTTTTCTGTCATCCACATCTCTTGCCCAATCAGCATCTGTATATGCATGAAGAGTGAAGTTATTGTCCTTTGGATACAACAGTCCATAATCAATTGTCCCCTTGAGATATCTAAAGATTCTTTTGACTACCATAACATGGGATTCTTTTGGATCAGCTTGAAATCTGGCAACAAGTCCAACTGCATTCATGATATCAAGTCTAGTTTGAGTTAGATAAAGGAGTCCTCCAATCATTGATCTATATCTTTTCTAATTTGCTTTGGGAGAGTCATCATCTTTTCTTAGCTTGCATCCAGTTACCATAGGTGTACCTACTAGCTTTGAGTCTTCCATTCCAAATTTCTTTAGCAATTCTTTTACATACTTGGATTGAGATATGAAGATACCTTTATCCGATTGAACAATTTGCAGACCTAGGAAGAAATTTAACTCACCAAACATTGACATCTCAAACTCACTTTTCATCTGATCAACAAATGCTTTACACATGCACTTATTTCCACCAAAAATGATATCATCAACAAAAACTTCAACAATTAGAATGTTCTCATGATCAATTTTGAAGTAGAGATTACTATCAGCAGTACCTTTGCTAAATCCTAGCTTAAGCAAATGCTTATCCAATCTGGCATACCAAGCTCTTAGAGCTTTCTTGAGTCCATATAAGGCTTTTCTCAATCTACAAACCATATCTCCCTAATCAGACAACTGAAATCCTTCTAGTTGCTCAATGTAGACTTCTTCCTCCAAATCTCCATTCAAAAATGCTGATTTCACATCCATTTGATATACTTTAAAGTGTTTAAAAGCAGCAAATGCAAGAAATAATCTAACTGCCTCTTTCCTTGCCACCAAAGAAAAAGTTTCTTCAAAATCAATTCCTTCCACTTGAGAGTAGCCTTTACATACCAATCTTTCCTTATTCCTTACTACCTCACCATCTTCATTTAGTTTATTTGGGAAGACCCATTTGGTTCCAATCACATTTTTGTCCTCAGGTCTAGGAACTAGATCCCATGTGTGATTCTTTTCAATTTGCATCAATTCCTCTTCCATTGCTTTAACCTAGTTTTCATCATTGTAAGCTTCACGTACAGATTAAGGTTCAATCCTTGAAATCAAACAAATCTCTTCTTGATCTTCATACATTTTTCTACTAGTTCGAACACCTTTACTCTTATCTCCTATGACCTGATCTTTAGGATGATTTAACCTTACATACCTGGGAGTTTTGGAGATGGTTAGAGCTTCTATTTCTTGAACTTGTTCCTCCTCATCTATGTTAACTTCTGGAGTTACCGGTTCAACCTAAATCTGAGTCTGAACTTGAACTTGCCTTCCTTGATTTTGACTTTCATCTTGATCATCTGAGTCATATCCAGAGTACCTGGAATGTCCTTCTTTGCTTTCATCAACTTTAACATTCTCACTTTCAACAATCTTCTTCAATTTTTATTGAAACACCGGTAGGCCTTGCTTTGAGTTGAGTATCCTAGAAATATTCCTTCATCACTTCTTGCCTCAAACTTACCTAAATCCTCATCTCTTTTGATATAACATTTACTACCAAAGACTCTGAAGTATCTCATGGTAGGAGGATGACCAAACCAAAGTTCATAAGGAGTCTTACCAGAATTTCCTTTGATCTACACCCAGTTAAGAGTGTAGACAACAATACTCACAACTTCTCTCCAATAAAACTGAGGAACATTTATTTCCATCATCATGGTTCAGGTAGCTTCTCGAATGATCTAGTTCTTTCTTTCCACAACTCCATTTTGCTAAGGAGTCCTAGGAGCAGATAACTGTCTTTTTATTCCATGCTTTTCATAGAAAGCCTCAAACTCGTTGGAGGTAAATTCTCCACCTCTATCAAATCTCAAACATTTTAATTTCTGACCAATCTCATTTGCAACCATCATCTTGAACACCTTAAACTTGTCAAGGGCTTCTAATTTTTCTTTTAGAAAAGTTACCCACATCATCTGGGAGTAATCATCAATTAACAACATAAAATATCTGTCTCCTTGCACACTCCTAATTCTAGTAGGACCACAGAGATCAGTATGTACCAGTTCCAATCTTTCACTTGAACCTTGTTCCTTACTCTTAAAAGAAATTTTGTTCTGCTTGCCCAATTGATATTCTCTACATATGTTATTAGGTTTCACAAGTCTTGGAAGATCTCTTACAGCATGAGTGGAACTTATTTTGACAATGTTGTCAAAATTCACATGACACGTCCTCCTATGCCATAGCCAACTTTGATATGTCTGAGCAATCAAACAAATTTTCCCATAACTACTTAAGTGAAAGATGTTACCTCTGGTTTGAGTACCTGATGCAATTTTAGTTCTGGAGCTTTCTAAGATTCTACATTTTCCATCCTTGAATCGAAGATCATAACCCTTGTCAACCAACTGTCTGACACTGAGAAGATAATGTTTTAGTCCTTCCACATACAGAACATCATTGGTGTTGTTCTTGCCATCAAAAGAGATGGATCCTCTGCCACAGATTCTACCAGCTGAGTTGTCTCCAAATTTTACAAGGCCTCCTTCATAGTCTTCAAAATTCACAAACTTACTCTTGTCACCAGTCATGTGATGAGAGCATCCACTATCAATCACCCATTCATCCCTTTCAATAACCTGAGTAGCCAAGGCACTTTCCACATTTTCATAGCTAGCAAATTCAGTAGACACTAGATCTTCTTGTTTGATAGCAATAAACACCCAATCATTTTCAGATGAGCCTCCATGATCAAATTCATCATCGGTTACCCCTTCTTCTCCATTTTCTTAGATAGTAACATTTCTTTTGACCTTTATACCTATTAGGGTTTGGTTTTGAAAACCTTTCCAGACATCTTGAGGCAAAATGACCAATCTTATTACAAGCAAAACATTTAAGTGGTAATTTTCCTTCATACTTACCGGATCCTATTGGCATTCTTCTGGAAATAAGAGCTTCAAGATCTGTTGTTTCTATTTCAACATCTTCAAGATCTTTTCTTGTCTTCATAACTATTTGATCTTGCAGAGGAGCTTTCACCCGGATCATATCTTTGTTTTTCATACACACTGGCCTTAAATGTAGATTTAGACTTGGGAAGAGAATCACCAAACTCACTTAATTCAAAAGCTGAAATCTTGCCAACTAGATGATCTCTTGTAACATCTGAGACTGTCCTGATCTCTTCTATAGCTGCAACCTTATGTTTGTAAGAATCCAGTAAAGATCTAAGTACTTTTGATACAATTTTTTATTCTTCCAAAGTTCCACCAGCACACCTGATGCCACACACAAGTTCATTTATCTTTTGCATGTAGATTGTGATGTTTTCATCTTTGCTCATCTTCATAGTTTCAAATTTTCCTCTCAGACTTTGAAGCTTTGCACATTTGACATATTTATCACCTTCATATAGAAACTCCAACTTTTTCTAGATTTCATAAGCAGTTTTTAGACCAAAGACATTTGTCATCTCTGAATCAATCAAGGCACTCAACAAGGCTTCTTTAGCTCGAAGATTATTTTCAACATCTTTGATTTGATCAGGAGTTGAAGGACCTTTCTCCAGAGGTTTATACTCAACACTCCATGCATTGCAAATGACACTCCATGTGATTTTTCCAAATAGAATAATTTGTTCCATCAAATCTTGGGCTATCCTTCTTGTAGGTTGACATCCTGGATCTCCTCAAGCAGTTAGGATTTTATGAGAGGATCTGACTCTGATACCAATTGTTGGAACTATACAACTGAGAGGGGGGTGAATCAGTTGTCCCTTAATAACTTTTTCTATCTTTGACCTTCTTTATTATCTTACTATCAGATTAGTAATGCAAGCACTTAAACATGAATCAACAACATAAGAGCAGAAACATAATCAACACATTTGACACCAAGATTTTGATGTGGAAACCTGGTTAAGGGAAAAACCACGGTGGCGGTTAACCCAAAAAATGTGTACCCTATTAAAAGTACTTAGAAAAATAGAAGGCACTGCCTAGAGCTCACTGCTCAAAAGAAGAGGCTCACTGCCTACAAAATTTATTTAAAAAGATTTAATTGAGAATTAGCATCTATTTCATGCCTGATTTAGTTTCAATGAATGCTTAAGAACTTTCGCTTTGCCTCAAACTCTTCTTCACACTTTACATTAATCTTGCTCCTTTCCTTCAGATTTTATCTATTTTTGTACAAGGATGATTTTGGTACTTCTTCAACAAGAATTTATATACTTCATCAACCTTGGAATGATCAACAAGGTCGGCTAAACTTGATGTGAATCATCACATTGTTGGCCAAATACAACTAAGATTTGAATCTGCTTCTACAACCACTCCACGCTTCATAGAAATGTGTTTAAGGCATCCGCAATAGGCTAGGAACATCCGGTCAGCCAAGACTAAGAAGAACATTAACCTCAAGAGGAAATTTTCAATCAACAAGCTCAAACTTTAATGCGGACCTCCAACATAGTAGCTACATGATCTAGAGGCCTCCACAAGCACATTGGAATCACCAACAACATTCACTCTAAACCATATTATCAGAAACATTTGAATCTTCCTTCAGAACCTCAAGAACACACTCTGCCATGACTATCAGACTGGAAGGATAGCTTGCGAACCTCCAAACGACAAACCACAAATCACTGGAGTTGATGATACACACTGACTTCTCAAACATGCCTTCAGATCCACAGATCATAATCTTATATTACCGGATCAATCCGGACCTCTTTCCTGTCACTCTGTCTTTCCTAATTATTGCAAGAACCAGTTCTACTCAGATGGCCATAACTCCTTCAAATCTTCATGCAGACTTCTCAAATCTTGACTGGAGCAACCTATGACAATCCTCTACATAATCACATAATCCACATGCATTGATTGTTATTAATTTTCTCAATATCGTCAACAATCCAGTCTTCTACATAGACAACAAAATAGGATACAGTTGACACTAATGGCAACAAGAATATGTTGACATTAATGACAACACCACTTAGGCACATATTTGCAACACAGATTTCTCAGTGAGTTTCATGTAGGCCTAGCTAGAGGTCACTTCTCTGTAAGAGCTACAATAATGAAGATAATGAGGGTAGGTTATTTTTGGCCCACATTGTTCAATGATGCCCATGTATGGGTAAGAAAATGCAAAGAGTGTGCTCTCTTTACTGGAAAGAAGAGGTTGGCAGCCCTTCCTCTTCACCCCATCCAAGAAAATCAACCTTTTTCATAGTGGGGCCTGGATTTCATTGGCATGATCAACCCTACATCTAGTGCTGGCCACAAGTGGGTTCTAATTGCAATAGACTACTTCACTAGGTGGGTTGAAGTTGTCCCACTCAAAGAGGCTACAAAATCAACAATCATGGATTTCTTGGAAGAAATCATGACAAGGTTTGGGTCTCCCCACACTATCATCTCTGATAATGCAAGAGATTTTACTAGTTTTAGGATCGCTGATTGGGCTTTGAAGTATAATGTGTTTTTGAAGACTTCTAACTATTACCCCAAGGTAATGGTTTAGCTAAATCTATGAACAAGACCCTGATTAGAATCTTGAAGAGAACCATGGAAATAAATCAAAGGCAATGGCATAATAAAATTAGATTGCCTCTTTGGGGTGATAGGATCACCTACAAAAGAGCCATTGGTAATTCTCCTTTTGTTCTTGTGTATGGAAAAGAGACTATGTTGTCCTTGTCTTTGGAGCTTCCTTCATTAGAGTTGGCCCAATAGTTGGAATTATAAGGTGAAGATGCTAGGTCTATAAGGATGGCTAAGTTAACTGAATTAGAAGAACTAAGATAGTCATCCATGGCTACATTAGAAGAACACCAAAAATAGACCAAGAAATACTTTGACAAGAAGGCCAAGGATCAAATTTTCATGAAAAGATATTTTGTTTTGAAATGGGATGCTGACAGAGCCAAGCCTGGAGGCCACACTAAGTTTGATGTAATTTGGAGTGGCCCATATATCATCACCCACTGCAAGCAAGCCAACACTTTCAATCTTTCAAAGTTGGAAGGTGAAGTTCTACCAATCTCAATGAATGGGATCCATCTCAAATCTTACTTCTAAGGTTGGTTGAGATTTTTGTATATACTATTTTGTTTTATTTATGTTTTAGTTTTCCTTTTCCCTAAGTGTTTTGCACATGCTGCACTCTCATTAGGAGAATGTAGGCCTCGCTTTCCTTTTGTTTAGTGTTGTTTTTGTTAAGGCAAGTTTTTCAGTTGTTCCCAACATATTGCAATCCCTTTTGACTCTATTCCTAATGAATGCTTAAGGCCACTAGACTCTTTTTGTTTAGCAGGAAAACATCCCCAAGAAGTTGCCAAAATATTGACTTATTTTCCACTTCGCAGAGTCAAATATCCTAGCTTCAAAAAATGTTGAAAACCTTGTCAAATTGGTTAAATGCCTATAGTGTTCTTTAGGTTTGAAGTGTTTTCCCTGTAAAAATCCTCAAAATCCTAAGAAAGTCCCTTTTCAAAAAACCCAAAATTTCCTAAGTCTTTTGCCTTAGTCTGTTACCTTTATCAACAAAATTTGAGTTTGGTGAACTTAAAGTTCACCAATTGGTAGGTTCACCGACTAGCAAAATCACCGACAAAAGAAGAGAGAAACAACAAGAAGGTTTTTCTTCTAAGGAAAAGGCAAGGAAAATGTTTCCTTTATTAGAAAATTTTGAGTTTGGAAAAACTTGAATTTCGTCGATCGGAAAAATCGCCGACTAAAGTGACAGGGGGTAAGGTCTTCTAAGGCAAGAAAGCAAGCCTTAGTCAGCAAATTTTGAGTTTGATAAACTTAAAGTTCACCGATCAGTAGGTTCACTGATCGATGAAATCGCCGACCGAGAAGAAGTGAAGCGAAGCAAAAGAAAGACAAAGCAAAGGTTGCCTTAGTAGGAAAATTTTTAGTTTGGAGAAATTAAAGTTTACCAATCGGCAAAATCACCGACTAAGGAAGAAAAAGAGAAGAAAGAGAGAATCAGCTAAGGCAAAGTTCGCGAAAAAGAGATTTTGTCGACTAAAGGAGAAAGGTGACAAAGAAAGAAAGGTAGCAAAGTTCGTGATGGATAGGTTTTGCCGATAAGGAAAAATAACAGTAAAAAATAAAGTGAAAATATAAAGCATGTAATTTAATGTAATGCTTTCAAATATTTTAAAGTAAGTTTAAAATATTTTAAAGTGTTGTAAAAGATTTATACAAGAAATTTTGGCAGGCGCTATATTTTAAAATGTCCATCTTCTCCAATCACCATTATTGCAAGATCAGGTTAACCCCTAGCTGGAAGAAGTTATTGTGCATTTGTTGTGTAGGTGGATGAGTCAGATGTTGGTCTTTAATGCAGATATTTTTCTTTAGCTACTTCATCCTCTAGATATTTTCATATTTATTGTTGCAGATTAGATCAAGATATTTTATGCATTTATGTTTTACAAAACAGATGTAAGTGGACATTCCTTGTAGGAATATCTTTTGACATGCCCATGGGCAAGTTTATTACAGTAGGTTCCCTAGACTAATGTGTTATCAATGTAAAATTCTATATATAGGAAAAAGATCAATGTAATGAGGGTTGGACACATAGACTTATTTTTCTTGTTCTCCAAATAGAACCCTGCCATGTTGTAATCTTTCCTTTTGATTAATATAGTGCTGGTTATTTTACCTCCTCATGATAACTTTAGCACTGTGTAATTCTAAAATTAATTTTGTATTATGAATGTTCAATTCCTTACAATTTAGTTTTATTCTTTACCTCTATTAAGATTTTAGGATCTGTGTGTGTTAATAAGTCTTTTGAAATCTTTTGTGCATATTAGTTTTGTGGGTGTTCTTCATTAAACTTGGTGTATCACCTTTCACTTTTCAGTTTTCTCCTTCTTCCCTTTTCCTAGTGGTGTTAGATTAGGTTTAATTTATCATTTTCTCTAAATTTTATATTTAGAAAGAGGAATGAGCCTTCTTTGAAGGTTTGATCTCATCTGTAGGGTCCCACACCTTGAGGTCACTCCCATGTTTCACTGGATTATTGCAACAAACAAGCTTCAAGATAGGGTGCAAATCCAAATGACAACAGTTAACAAATAGATCTTAGGAAATACTTATTATTTCATATAATCTCTATCCCTATCCTTCATAATCCAAAAGGAAATATGCTCATGTTGATGTTATTTATATCTTAAGGAAGATAAAATGAAAGGATAGTTTAGGCATGTTCATTGTGACATTAATTGAATACACAAGAAGAATTGGTTAAGTAGATGCATGATTTGGATACTTTGATTAATATCTTTGCTTAAAAGAGTACTTTAAATCATTGTTTAATGTTATCATCCAAATGCCTTTATATTGGTTTTATGTTGGGGATAGGCATGGCCTTTTCCCACCTGACTTAAGACCTTGGAGGAATGGTCATCATGAAGATGTTACTCCCTTATGGTGCTAAGAACATTATCACCTTATCATGTCCAAATTGCTTCTATCATTTGTGTACCACATGGGGATGTGCACCACCTAATCAATTACTCTTCCTCCATTCCCTTGTGCATTGTCAACATTTTCCCTTCTATGCATGTTTGGTGTTAGGTGGTGTTGCATGTGGTGATGACACCTATGTGTGTGTGTCACATTATTGTTGTGTAGTGCCTTTTAATTCCACAAGGATTTTTATTTTAAACAACTTGGTTTAGGTCTAGGAACCATTAAAAAATGGGCACATTCCCAGAGTCCATACTCTACATATAGTATAAGATTGTAACAAGACATCAATAGAGACATACTATATAATACTGCCAAGCTTACATATAACAGTCTACCCACCACCTCCAACTAGACAAACATAAAATAGTCGAAGCCACCACTACCCATCTGCCAAGCCTAGAAACAGAGTAACAAAAAAACCCAAACCTAGGGGCCAGGCAAATTACACAGGCCTGGACCCCCCAGCATTAACATAGTTACAATTTTTACATACCCCATTTTTCTTGGATTTAGAACTCTCATCCTCCTTGACTGCATCATCCTTAGAATTGTAGCACCCAAAAAATAAAGGGAGAGCCTCCTTTGGAAGAACCACCTATAATATTTTTAGCAATATTATTCGTAATCAGTTGTAGACAGATCTTCCTATGTTTGATTATGTGTAGGTGCTCTAGAAAAATATCAAAGTGTGTTTATGTCTGTTGAAAGACATTGCCAACATCATCATGAGGAAGAAAGGAACACGCCACCAATGAAAGCATGAACGTCAAAGACAAAGATTGAACAACAACAAAGGTGTTCCACCTCCCACATGAATACCTAAGGTTGAGAAGAAAATTCTCCATAGCAGAGCGAATTCCAACCCCAAGTAGCCATCCATCTTCTTGGAAAGTTCCCAAACTCGCCCCAACCATTGCCTTAACATTGAATCCTTAATCTCTTTATCAACAAAGGCCATGAAATCAACCACACCTTCATCTCTAGATACCCATCACTTTCACTACTTTGATGTCGTCAAGTCAACCTTCTTCTCCCTATCACTCCCATCTCCCACCATTATGCCCCCCAAATGCCTCTTGCTTGTAATAGATGTCGTGGCCAACAACACCCACCAAACAAATCTCCTCAAAATAAGACAATATCAACACAACAAATGACACTATCATAAGTACATCTATGTAGCTAAGAGTATACCTTGCATTAAAAACCCACATGAATTAAAGCATAAGACAGTTGTCCACACAACCTTACCTTTGTGTTTGACAAAGACAAACCCCTATACAACACAACCATTTTATCTCTTTCATGTGTACAGGTCGCATTGGGAGTTTCATACATCTGACGGACGACAGGAAGATAGAAGCAACAAATACAGTCACATATAGATTTCATCTACCATAAAGCCCTAGGACTAGGGTACTGAGCACCCTAGTCCTCCTAGA
The DNA here is from genome assembly GCA_027924645.1 of Cunninghamia lanceolata. NCBI lineage: Eukaryota > Viridiplantae > Streptophyta > Pinopsida > Cupressales > Cupressaceae > Cunninghamia > Cunninghamia lanceolata. Next base: position 168,703 of record BSBN01000141.1, on the reverse strand, counting down.
TCTGCTCTTTCTCCCAGTAGTAGTCTCTGATAGTTCTACTCCTTCCCGATCTACTCTTTGTTCCTGCACAGTTGGTTAGTAACATCTGTAAGTTGTTTATTTTGTCATTCAAGTCACTTAAAAACACTAGATCTAGTATCACTGATTCAATCTCTCCTCCTTAAAACAAAGGAATAGAGCCTCAAATAGCTTAGATCTCCCTTGTGGATAGCAGCCAAGCACCAAGTCTTCGAAGGCTTGTGTTCTAATGTTATGTTGAGAAGGATTGACCTAGGTTAAAACATTAATTAGTCTAGATCCCATTTTCCGCATAACATTTTGGTGAACCCGATGTGTCTTGCACCTTTGTAGCCTTCTTTCAGATCTGATCTGTTTGTTATTCCAGATCTCAATGATTAATGATTTAGCTATAAAGTAAGCTTCATTTTCTTCACTTATAGATCTTTATTGTTGTGGTTGCCAAAGCAATACATTTTGGTAAACCCGGAGCATCTTACATTTACAGTACAATCTTCTTTTTGTTGTGTTCGTCACTTCTTTTCAATAGCTTAGACAAATGATTTCATCATGGCATCTTCATGTTATTTCTCTTTGGAATCTTTGCATGCATACATTATAGATCTTGACAAATTTTCTAAATTCATTAATCTTCATCCATATCTCTTAGATCACATAGCATCCATGTATGATATTGAGATTTTTATATGTTCCATCTATGAGATCCTTTGTTGCATATCTAATTTTTCTAGCTTCATGACTCTTATCGGTGTATATCCTTCAATATTAGAACATTTTACTAAATTCATCTCCATGAATTGTCATGAGAATGATGATGGTGATAATTACTCTTCTATTTCTACTATAATCCATGATGATCCCATGGCTCATCCTATTGATCTTCCTCCTTTGGTTGCACGTTCAAGTTCATTGGGTATCACGAAGGATGTGAAGGTCGCTTGCCTTCCTCATTTGGTTGCATATCCTAGTTCCTTGGGTATCATGAAGGATGTGAGGACTTCTTGTCTTCCTCCTTTGGCTACATATCCAAGCTCCTTGGGTATCACAAAGGATGTGAGGCCTTCTTCTCTTCCTTCTTTGGTTTCATGTTTAAGTTCCTTGGGTATCATGAAGGATGTGAATACTTCTTCTCTTCCTCCTTTAGTTGCATATCCAAGCTCCTTGAGTATCACAAAGGATGTGAGGCCTTCTTCTCTTCCTCCTTTGGTTGCATGTTCAAGTTCCTTGGGTATCATGAAGGATGTGAAGATTTTATCTCTTCCTCCTTTGGTTGCATAGCCAATCTCCTTGGGTATCACAAAGGATGTGAGGCATTCTTCTCTTCCTCCTTTGGTTGCATGTTTAAGTTCTTTGGGTATCACGAAGGATGTGAAGACTTCTTTTCCTTCTCCTTTGGTTATGTGCTTAACTCCCTTGGATGTTATTCACAATACAATCATAGACATTTTTCTCTACATCGCCTTACCTAATCTCTATTCCGATGATCTTCATTGTAGCAATGAAACTTCCATGAAGGAAGAATCAAAGCTCACATCAGGTTCCACATGTATACATAATCTCAACAACCAAATAAACATAATTTATGTTTCTAGTTCCCCAAAAGAACTTGCAAAACCTAAAATTGTTGTGCATCTCCACCATGATGGCTCACAACCACAATCTACTCCTATTCCAAACTCACCTTGACCTCCTAGATACATTCTCAATTATGCAAAACAACTAACTCAAAACAACAAAATTGATCAAAATGTGTCACAACAACCCCATTACCATGCAATTACTCACACATGTAACAACAACAACAAAAATAAACATACACCAATTCTCACTTCTCTTTGCCCTCCTACTTACAAGAATTCTTCTAAAAATAAATCAAGAGGTACCTCCTCTAGGGGCTTGATGTTTCAGACCCTAGCTGATGTTCCTCCTCTATCTTCAACATTCACTAAAAGCAAATCATCACCTTAAAAAAATTTCTCTCTACTCCTCTTGACTAGGCACACTTTGCTAGGATAGTGAGATTTACCTCTATTTAGCTCACCTAGATCTTCATGCTTCTTTCACGCTTAACATTAATCACTCCAATTGTGATGCTACATTTCTCCCCTTCTGGTAGTGAGAAAAATTTTCATCCATTTATGGTGACCCTACTATAACTTTTATTTTCACTCATGCTTCATACTCTACCCTTGGAGATCTCTCTTCCCCTCCTTGTAATGTAGATTTCATTCATCACTTCACTAGTGTCATGGCAATTGTAGCTTTTTTGTATTCGCTCATTGCTATGCATGGTAATGCAATCTTGTTTCTTTCTAATAACATAATTCTCTCCTTCATGGTTGTTCTCACTCGTACTCTAGGGGGCAGTAGGACAACCTGATCAAGGGATAGGCATTCTTTCTAAGGATCTCCCCTTCCCTTCACTTTCCCTTCTTCTTTACCTTAAAACATTTATATATTATACATGCAAACATTTTAAGGGGCGGCATATATTCCCTATTCACTTGTGCATTCATACATGCTCTTGAGCTTCCGCCTATTGATGTGCCCCCTATGGTGGTGTTTCTCATAGTACCCCCTGAGGCATGGTTATCAATACACTCCCTGAAGCATTATTTTTTACACTCCCTAAGGCATTGTTTATTGTATTCTCCCTACGGAGTTGTTTATTTGTGATCCCTGAGGCACTACGTTCCCTAAGCCATTATTTATGCTCCTTGAGGCATTGGTAATAAATGGTCACCTAGCATAACAAAGATTGCTAGCCCATGATCCGTACAGTCTATGAGCCCCCTAGCATAATGAAACTTGCTATCTTGTGTGCTTCATATGACCTAAACTCATGGCCACCTAACATAACGTAGCTTGCTAGCCCATGATCCATGAGGGTATCTATGTTTACATGACCTCTAGTGATAGAGAAAGCTAGTGCCAGAGTCATGTACCCTTCTTTGTTCATATTGATTTCTCCCTTGAAGCAATTGATCGGCTCATTACATTCTTCTATAGATCCTTTTTAGAATTCCTCTATTTTTGGTTTTCTTTTGGGGATGACACAAGGTATTGAGACACCCTTTCAACCTAGGACTCTTTACTCTTTCACTTATGTGTTTGTTCACTTCATTCTTTTGCTTTCCATGTATACTCTATGCTCTATGTTTTCTTTGTGTACTCTATGTTTTCTTCGTGTAATTTATGTTTGCTTCATGTATTTTATGTTTGCTTCGTGTATTATATGTTTGCTTCATGTATTCTATGTATGTCTCATGTTTTCTAGGTATGCATTGTGTTTTCCATGAATACCTTGTGTATGCTCCATGTGTGTTTTATGTATGATCTATGATGTGTCTTGTGTATGTATAACCTCTCTACCTAGGTATTGTAGACTTGTAGAATCCTAAGCTTGGGGCTAGCGCAACTCTCAACTTAGCGACATTCTACGGCTTCAACATCTTGGCAAAGAGATTTTGTATTCTCCATACTTTAGTGAGTGTATGAGCATAAGATCATACCCACACTAAAGTGGGGGCTAAATGTCAAAAAATTGATACCTCTTACAATTTCATGCTGAGTTTGGCACTTGTGGTGGCTTGTATGATCATCTCTATTTACAATATGTAATTCACACTACTTTCATGAGATACAAAGCTTAATCATCTATCATCTAACATTTGGATAGCCCAAATCACCAAGACTACGGCGCCTAGTGCTTGGGTCCTGGCAATTTGGCCCAAACAACTTATGTTTGAATGTCGGCCTTATGACTGAAGTGATGCACCTTGTCGGCCTCAACTCTATTGGGTTTTCAAAAAATAATCAGGAATCATATATAAACAAGTCTTGAAAACACTTAACACCACTAATGCTTCTTCTAATAGCTCTCTTAAGGATTCTCTATGATATCTCTCTCTAACAAGCCCTCTATCTACAAGCTCTTTATTTCTACAGATTATTGTTGTGTACATTAACCCTTGTTACAGATTCTCAAGGAAGCTTCTTCCTTCATCAACACATTGTGGATGATTCATTCCGCGACATACATTCACCTAGGGTTTCATGCTCATGGTAACTCTTCATTTCATTTGATTACAACACTATTTGTTATATCTTTTTCCTCTTCTCACCAAGAGTACGCACTCTCTATCACACTTATTCTTATTTTTGTGGAAGTGGGAACACTTACACAAGGGTTTGACTGAGGCAAGCCCCTATATGGCACAACCATTTTCTCTCTTTCATGTGTACAAGTTGCATCAGGAGTTTCAAACATTTGACGGATGAAAAAAAATGGAAGTAGTAGATACAGTCACATGCAAATTTTGTCTACCCTAAAGCCCTAGGACCAAGGTGCCCAGCACCCTAGTCCTCACAAATTTGCTCTTGCTTTCGACAGTAGTCTCTAATAACTCTGCTCCTTCTTGATTTGCTCTCTATTCTTGCACAGTTGGTCTGTAACATATGTAAGCTATTCATTTTGTCATTTAAGTCACTTAAAAACCCTAGATCTAGTCTCATTGTGTCAATCTCTCCTCCTTACAATAAAGGAACAAAGCCTCAAACAGCTTGGCTCTCCCTTGTAGATGGCAGCCAAGCACCAAGTCTTCAAAGGCTTGTGTTTTAATGCTATGTGGAGAAGGATTGACCTAGGTTAAAACATTAATTAGTCTAGATCCCATTTTCCACATAACAGTTATTAAAGTACAAAAAATAATCCCATATACACCTCAATAAAATGGGATGGTTGAGCATATATTTATAAAACGCTTTTAAAAATGGCTCATTGCATGTTGTATTTTAAAATTTTGCATAACAAATTTTGGGGTTTGATTGTTTCTCATGTTGCATATATTATGAATAGAATGCCCTCTATAAATCCTACAAATGTAACCTTTCAAGAAGCTTGGAGTGGAAGAAAACCTCATATTGGGTATTTTAAAGCATTTGAGTGCATTGCTTGGGCACACATCCCTAATGAAAAGAGGAAAAAGTTTAGAATCTAAGATTATAAAGAATCAAAATCTTATAGGTTGTATGATTTGCAATAAAAGAAATCTTTATTAGTAGAAATGTAAAATTTAATGAATATTCATAGCTAGCAACCTTTCCTTCTCACTCTACAACAACAAAATCTTCCAACTTTTTTAGATATATTACAATACAATGGCAACTATAATGATTTTGATCAGTTGTGGGCTTTTAAGAGCTTGACAAATGAAGATAATAACATTAAAAATAAAACAACTAACAGTAGTGATCAACCCTTTTTTGTAGGCAATAATGAAGAAGAAGAAGACTTTTTAGTTAGACAAAAAACATTGAGCATTAGAAATATCTAGCATAAGGATCCAAAGTTCAATAAAGGAATGGAAGCGCACTTATGACCAAATATTAAATATTAATGATCCAGTTTCATATGAGCAAGCTAGAGGAAAAAAGAATGGGAGCAAACCATGAAAGTAGAATATGATGCATTATGTTCCTCCCAAAGGGTAAGAATATTATTAGCTACAAATGAGTTTATAAAATGAAATTTAAATCACATGGTGCTATAGAAAAATTCAAAGTTAGATTATTGTTTAGGGCTTCAATCAAAAAGAGGGCATCTATTATGAAGAAACATTTGATGTCATGATTAAAATGAATATAATTTTATTATTTCTTTGACTACTAGTCTTGGGTAGGATCTTAATCAAATGGATATAAAAAATGCTTTCTTGAATAGAGACCAACATGAAGAAATATACATGGATTAGCTACCCGATTTTGTGAAACAAAAATATCCTAACTTTCTTTATAGATCGAAAAAGTCACTTCATGGTCTTAAACAAGCATTAAGAGCATGGAATGAGAAGATTGATAGGTATTTTCAACTTCATGGTTTTCAAAAATGTAATTCAAATCTAAATCTCTATGCATAAAGAGAGTCCAAGGTGAGGTTATTCTTGTCATGGTTTACGTAGATGATTTACTAATTATTAGACCAAATATTAGGCTAATCAATTCTTTGAATTCATATCTTAAGAAGACATTTAATATGTGATTTGGGTAAGATAGATTATTTTCTTAGTTTGAAAGTTTGTAGGATACATGATGGGTTGTGTTGGTGCATGCACCTAGAGTTAAGGTTTCGAGCTAAAAATCCGCAGGCATTTTCAGAAAAAACCCAAAAAATTCTAAGTCCTTTGGCCTATGCAGTTGCTTGTATGTATCTTTGTATATGCATTGTTGTTTATATGTGCATTTGAATGTGCAAGCGTGAATGTACATTGGCGGGCCCGAAAAATAAGTCAAATCAGCTTCAAAAAGTGCAAAAATTGGTTGTATGCATCTTTGTATGCATATCAGGCTTGTATGTGCAATTCAGGGCATGAAAAGTGGATGTACATTGAGGTTTCCATCGCAGATTCCTGGTATATTCCGCGCATGTAAAGGATTAAATGTATATTTTGCATGTATGTTTGACATACAACGGGCATATACAATGAAATATACAAGGTAGATGTATAATGGCGATATGCAAAGGACACATGCAAAGACAATATGCAAAGGCAGACATACAAAGGTTTTATCGGCGAGACTTCACTCATCGGTGGCCCAATTCATGTTCCCGCCGATAGGCCAATGAAGATACAAAGGCGCTTGTATCTCATATACAAGTCGCACATGCAAGCAAGAGATACAAAGTCTCGGGCCCACCAGCTGTATGTCCATGATGTATGTTTACAAATACAAGGGTTAGACGCATGTTTGCAATGTACAAGTGTGGTTGTATATAGTTTTGCTTGTATGTTCACATTGTACATGCGTTATACAAAGCTGATATGCAAAGAGAAAACATACAACCCGGACGTGAAAGGAAAATGTGTTTTGGCGGATAAGTGGCTGGGGTTCGTGGGTTGTATATAGCGCATTGTATATGCATATACAATGTGAGATACAAAAGATGAGATACAAGTCAGATTTCAGAGGTTTTTCCAATCCAATTGACAAATGAGCTGGAATCCACGTATGTATATTGCATTTGTATATGCAATATACAAGGTATTATACAAGGGGAAGATACAAGGCGGGACCCGATGGAAATTTTAAAATGTTTTATAATGATTTGGGGTCTGCGCCTTGTATGTTGGTGATTGTATGTATATACAATCTCATATATGCAAAGATTTGAAGGCAAAAAAAGGCAGTTGTATGTATATGCATTTGCATATACAAGGATTTGAATATGCAAAGGGTGAAAAGGCAAAATGTATGTTCACTGCGAGAAGTCAGCGATGGAAAAAGGCTACCTGCATGGCACAATCTCATTGGCCTATGACTTGTCAGCATGATTTGAGGCCGCAGATCTCAGCAGGAGGAAAGGAATCGATGACCCTAATTTGAATGCCCGAGGAAGGAAGGAATTTATGTTCACTGCATCTTCTCCAGGTGGGAAGAAACTTCAGAGCACGCAGCTGCTACATTTCTAGAGGCAGCGGGTAGGTTGGCCATTAATGGCAAAATTTACAGAGATATGGTCAATGATGGATGGGCCAGCTACCATTTTTAATGAAAAATCTCCAGACGGCAGCACATCCCCCAATCTCACCTACTCATTCCTCTCCTTCTCTCAGCTGCATTGAATGTTTTAGGTGCCATTCTGATGGTGCATTATATCTGGCAGTAGTTTTGAAACGACCATGTACTTGATTGTTGAGTACATGTTCTTGGTTATATAGCGAACTATGTTACTCATTTTTGGGGGTTGTTGAAGACTTGGGCATTTTTTGGAGAAATAATGAAGAACAGAGCATTTCTTGGTTGTTCTATCTCTTTTTGTGAGTTTATGAGTTGCATTTGAATGCACCTTGCACATATGTTCAATTTAATTGTTGTTTTATATGAAAAATGCATTCTTTGCATGTGTTTAGCTATTTGTCTCCATTTGTTGCATGCATCCCTTCTTTTGAATCTGGTTGCTAAGGGTTACTAAGATTCTAGGATACAGATTTCTGTATCACATGCTTGATCTCTAACTTCCATTCAAGGAATGGATTAAACTATTTAAGGTTAAGTATTAAGAAGAATGTATGTCAGCTGGGATATGTGTAAGTAGAGGCAACCAAATACTCAGTCTTAGATGGTATTTGTAAGGAAAATACCAGTCCTAACCCCTTGAAACTTGAATGCTAGTGCAAATCATTCTTTTGTATATGTCTAGTTGACTCCTTGCCCTGAGATAGGCACTGGTTTGCCCTTGTGTAGTAGTTTTGATCCAAAACCTCCTGTCTTGCATCCAAAAATTAATACAAATCATTTCATACTTCCAACCTGTTAGTTTGTAGGAGTAGAAGTAGGACCCCTACATACTCTCATACCTAACTAGTCAGATATGTCCAAGCCAAAATTGTGATTTATCATGCAAATCTTGGTCCAAACATGAGAGTATTCTACCTATTGTTGTAAAGCTAAATCTTTTGTCATTGGGCGAGTCAAGGTTAAATCTTTAGCTGTAGGGATACCCCCCTTGGTGCGGCAGAACCAGAAGTGAAGGAGAGGAAGCTCACGCAACCCCCTGTATTTGTTGGCTGAATCTGCCTGTGCATAGGAACTGGCAAACCCTTTGCCAATTCGGAGAGAAAGACCCAACAGGTTGTTGATCTCACAATAAAAATATGCATTGGATCTCTTAGAAAAGTTTAAAATACTTTATTACAATCCTACTTATAGTTCCTTTCAATTTAGATTTAAGCTTACTAAATATTGTCCTTTGAAGAAGGTAGATGCCACATTATATAGGCAACTAGTTGGTAACTTAGTTTATTTAACACACATTAGAGGGTGAAAGCACAAACCTATGTCACTCTTTTGGGCAAGTCACTTTTTAAATTTCAAATAAGTGATTGGCCCAACCCTCATGGAGTGTGGATGTAGTGTCTATATGACAAATTGAGGGTTCATCCCAACCAGGGTTGATCAAACCCCCCTTCACTATGAAACCACAAATTTAATTTTTAATGTTTGTGGGGTTGGGCCAAAAGGAGCTCAACCTAACCTCTTTTGGCCTAACATGTCCATTAGTAGCCTATGTGGAAAGTTTTTGGCTCCAAATTCTTTTGTTTTCAAATTGAAGGCCAAATTTTTTTCTCATTACTTCTAATAATTTTTTACACATTTATATTGAGTTTTTTTGAAAAAAATGAAAATAACCTTTGGTAGGTCTTATTGTACATATTCTGAAAATGTAATTTTTATTATATTTTAATTCTATTTCTATCTTTTTAGATTTTGATAATAAGTGGGTCATCGTCCTGAAAGACAAGGTTTTTTCAATTGACCAAAAAATAGTAAAAATTTAAAAAAATCACTACACTAGAGAAGAGAGTCCCAGTCAAGCTGATAAATATTTTTTTAATAACAAGCACCAAAATTCTTGATGCCTCATAAAAATGCTCCATTTTGGGACATGCGACTTTAAACATTTCATAATGAACCCACTGGCTCAGTTATTGTTTTCTTACTAAAAACAACTAGTATTATTTGTAGATTAATAATAACAAGTACAATGGAAATGCCATAACCATCCAAATATTAGAATAGTTCAACCAAACTTACAAAACATTCTTTCTTATTTCAATCAATACAATAAATAAGAATATCTTTACTATGTTGGATGAATTTACAATTTTCCATAAAGGAATTAACATATCAATCTCTCAGTAACTATCTATTTACATCTCAATACATAGATGATTTACTTTGATATTCTATTAGATATCAGTCTGATTTAGGATAAGATAATAGTGTATTTGTTTAACTATGTTGGCACAAGATTTTGACAACTTGATCTGCATGAGGGAAAACATCACCAGAGTGATTATCTGCCCAACTGTGAAGCTTTTGCTTCCCTGATATTCCTCTAACTACAGAAACTTGACCCGTCATGAGAAAAGTAGATAAAGAGTATCCTTATGGAACCACTCCATCTAAGAACTAGTGATGTACATTTTACATACAATCTATTATACAACTATAGATTCCTTCTAACTGAGTATAACAATCTGACTGAAATGTAAATCTAAGACATAGTGATTCGACAATCCACGTAGTCAATACATTACTTTGGCCAAAGATTCATAAATAAAACATAATCTATATCAGATATATGTGTCAATCTATCACAAACACCTCTATCTCAATCTTTCCTTAAGAGATTCATATTTTCATCTGAATTGACCTCTAAGTCATTTTTCACTCTTGAAAATAATTATTCCATCCATCTAATAAGATAAATCTTCTATATGATCTAAGTATTCTCTGATAGAAATGCCTCATTGTTTCCAATTTTTGACTTACTTTAAACACTACTCCACATAATATTTGCAGGCTCAGTGATCATTTAAATATTATAGTCATTCAAGACTAGACAAACTATTCAAAACTATCTATTTATACGTAAGAAGGATTTTCCAATTCTTTTCTATTAATCATTTTTTCTAAACAGTCAATATAAAATATATACAACCCAATTGAGATATTCATAAGAACCATCAAGCTTTCAGCTTGAGATATGGCCAAGGGAAATACAACATAAACACATGTAAATCCTTTTACAAGAACATAAACCATTGTTGAATAGCTACATTCTACACATATAATTGTATATGTATACATTCATTTATGGATTTACAAATATATTGTAAATGCAAACAATTATATTGTCCACTATTTTCATTTACGAAATAGAGATCCAAATCAATAAAACCAAACAAGAAATAATCATATCATATAAAAGATAATACCAATTCTTGCAGTTGAATCCTCTTAGGATTGACAATTATACAAACTGAGAATGGTCATAAAAATATAGAGAGTAAACTAAGTTATACCAAACATTTTCTAGTTGTACCTCTCGGTAAATGACTACCACACAAACCTATTGTGGTCTTAGTTTAACAATAGGTAAACATAAATACAACAAAAACTGTAAGACTCCTTAAACCCTTCGGGTTTTAACTATAGTGATTGATGAAAGCCATAAATCATACCATATTCTAGTATTATCGAGCCCTTCACACGGTGCTCTATTATCAAAACACATGCTTGTACATACATAGTTATGTACAAACATACCTATGTATGTACGAGCATGTCTATTTCACAAGTTAACAATTTCAGTATCAACATGAAACTAATAGGGTTTTCATATACTATATCACTCTAGTATTAAATGAAACCCTACATGTATCCCAATACAAAGATAAGCCATAATAAAAGATAAATAGCATAGAATAGCTTCCCAAACTAATCTGTGAAGTTAAAACAAATGACAGACTGAATGGTGTTCTAGTTTTTAGGTTTAAACAAAAAGAACAATCATAACACCCTTACAACTATAAAAGAACTTTGAATTTACTCTGCGTACTTTTCCCTATAGAAATCTGAAAGGATAAACCCTATTGCATCACATAACTATCCTCATTTTAAAAAAGGAAATCTTTCTCCTAATCTTGCTTATGCTAGTAGAAGTATCAATAAAATGAGAACTATTATTTAATTGTATGCATTAAAACAGTAAAACATACCATTTGAACAAATAAATTCCAAGGAGAAATATAGAGCTCCCAAGCCACCAAAGCCGAAACCCCACTTTTTTTCTCGCATCTGCTCCACAATATTTTCCCTTATTTTAAGATCCATAAAGACCTCCTCAAAAACCAAATCATTTTCTTTCTTAACCCCCTAATCACCACCAATTCTAGCATTTCAAAATAGAGATGCAGTTTCATTTGTTTTCTTCAAGAGTCTTCCTTCTCTATCACTCCAATTCAAAGTTAATAACATTTAATCTCTTGTAGTACAATGGCAGTTGGAGTTGCCATCTCCAATGCATGAGCCACCACTCTCTTCAAACCTTAAATTTCACTCCACTACGTGGATTTTCATTCTTTAAAATGTCACGCAACTATCAAGTGAATAATATTTTCACTATTATTATTGATAGTGATATTGTTAATAATATCTATTATTAATATTATCAATGTCAATATTAATAATATTCTTACTAACAAAACATACATTCACAGATGATACTAACGTCCATTTTTATTATGCAATAATAATAGCGTTATTATCAACATTTATTGATTAATAATATTAACGTTTCTATTAACAAATTCTAGTGTTAATAGCGATGGCATTATTATTGATATCAATAGTTATAAAAATATTATACTTTTGACTAAACAATGTATCCATGCAAATATTATTTGCAACCATGAAAATATTTCACTCACACAACATCATAGAAAGACAAATTAATCTACTATGGTAAATATTTTACGATCATAAAGAATAAATCATAAATTGCATTCAATGTGAGTGTGTGAGTAATTCTCATAGGGTCATGGTTTTATAAGAATCTCATCCTTATCTACATTTCTCTCCCTGATGATACTCTCCCTCAATCTTAGGAGGGTACACTATACTCCCACATCCACCTCACAATAGACAAAATGTAGTTAGTCCAAATCTTGTATATTCAATTAGAATATAATAATCACTTACAATGAAAACCCATGAATAGATCATTATACAAGTATCATTTAGATATTAACATAACCAAAATGCATTCTCATGTTTGCAAAATATGTCATCACAAAATATTTAATTATGAATTCTAATCATGATAATCATAATTAATCATTTCCTCTGGCAGTCTTGTTTCATAAAATAGTGACATAGTAAAATAAAAGCTTGTTTTTTAATTGATCACAAAATGGGATATGACATATCCCCCCCCTTAAAATTCATCATCTCCAATGATTAACAAAGTTTTATTAAGTTTTCAACTTAAAGAGATAAAGTTTTCTTTTATTAGCATAAATCTATCTTAATCAAAAAGATGTGGAAATATTCTATGAAAGTCTTCATAGTCCTCCCAGGTGGCACTATCTTCTGCATGCCGGTCCCACTGAACCTTGCACTAAGTAATATCCTAGTTATGCAAGTGGATCTTGCAAACCTCAAGTACTCTAAGAGGCTCGATCGTGACCACCCCTGGATCCTGAACCTTAAGAGCATTCCAATCAAGTACATGATTAAATCCTGACACATACTTTTTAAGATAAGATACATGAAATGCATTATGCATTCTAGAAATAGCAAGTGGTAGAGCTAGTCAGTATGTTATTGGGTCGATTACTTCAAGTACTTCAAATGGTCCTGTTAGCACTCATTTTGACCTGGAGGTTGTTTTTTCATGTTTAGGGGGTTTCTTCATTTGAACCCTATATCTTCTTGCCCATTTTCCTAAGTGTTGGACCTCCTCGGCATTTTTCAGCTGCAGCATCATATTTTCTTCAAGGAGGAAGTCATCATCATCATGTTTGCTTCGATGGTGGTCAGCATCTCATGTTTTCTGTCGACTTGTTTTTCATCAGGATCATCATATTTCAATATCGGGTGATGTTTGGATATCATCCTGATCCTGCTGATGAGCTATAATGTGCCTTAATTTTCTTGCGGAGGGTGATTTTTCAAATATCCGGTGATCTTCCAATTATCACCCTGCCCTTTTATGATGATGATGTCACCCCGATCTTCCGAGGGGGTCATTTTCTAAGTTGTTCAATCCGGCCTATTTTTTCTTAAGGGTCGTCATCATCATGATCATATTTCCAGTTATCGCCGTGTTGCTTGCGAGGGCCATCATATTGTCTACCTGCATGATCTTTCGCTGGGGTGATATTTTAACATCGGGTGATCTTTGTTAAGATCATCCTGATGATGTTGCTGTAAAGTTCTAAGTGTGACCCGATTTTCATCGTGGTCATCATATTTTGGACGTCAGGATGATCTTAGTCAATATCATCCTGATGTTGTTGTATCACTTCATGTTCGTTGTTTTATCATCCTGATGATGCTGATATCAAGGAGATATCCGCCTGCCGGCTTCGTGCATTATCTAGTGGGGGGTGATCTTTTCAAATATCTGGCATATTCATATATCACCCCGATCTTATAGTGGAGCTACAGTGTAGCATGATATTTGTGCATCAGGATGATATTTCCAAATATCCAGTTATCTTCCGAATATCATCCTGATGTCGATATGATGATGATGTCATCTGGATATGAAGAGGCACGCAGTAGGCAGATATGCTGATGACATCAGCAGGATATGACGATGACGTCATCAGGATGTTCATCGGCCAGACTTTTGGTATCGGCTAAGCAGGAGGATCTTCCTCTGATGGATCAGGTTGTGCCGATGAAGGCGATTATCATGTAGGTTATATTGCGATATGATGCTGACGTCAGGGTGATATTTCAAGCGACAGGATATCATGTTGTTGGAGGATGATGATGAAGTCTTATACTAGTGTCGTCATGAGCAAAAGCACTGACATTATATATGCTCGTGGCCTAGTATATAAAGTGTTGAAAAGGTCGCCGCGGGGTGCATGTGGGATAATTGATATCCTGCATATTTGAAATATCATGACGATGAGGTATCTTGGCGGGAAATGGTTGCGATGCATAGTTTGATGTTTTTCCCAAGGCCACGGGTTGGCGCGCCATTAATGGCGAAGGTTGCAGAGGTATGGACGGATCTGGTACTCGATTGAAGGTGTACATCAACGGACAGTGGCGCAGGGCTCGAGGTTTCTTTCTGTCTCCTCCCCTACCTGCTGCATTCATGTTTGGGCGCCAATCTGGTAATGCGTTGAGCGCCATTTTTCTGATACTGTGTATCTGGTGGGATTTTTGGTCAACCATGTAATTAATTGCTGTGGTACACTACCTGGCTATTATAAGCAGGAAGTGTTACTCATTTTTGGTTGTTGAAAGTTGAAGATTTTTGGCTCTGTAATTCAAAACAAGCTGATCTGGTTGCTCTGTACAGCTAAACCTGTGAGTCTATGTATCTCTTGTTGTATGTTTTGGCACGAACCCACTGATTTCATGATTAATCTTATATGAGAAATGCTATCTTAGCATGTGTTTTGTTAATTCTATCTCCAGTATTGCATGTATTCTTCTTCTGAATCTGGATATTTGGGTAATGTTTAGATTCTAGAGCATAGAATTCCTATGTTGAATGTCTGATCTTTTAACTTCTGCTCAAGGGGTAGATTAAACTGTTTTCAGGTTGAACATTGGGAAGGGTATACTGCAGTAGGGATGCCATAAGTAGAGATAACTTAACACTCTATATTGGGAGATATCTGTAAGGCAGGTATCACATATATCCCCCTGAAATCCAGTTTTAGCTGTTCATGTTGATCATTCACAGGTGTATGTCTACTGACTCCAGGCCCTGGATAGGCACCAATCTTGCTTTGTGTTTGTGTTACAACCATGTCCAGCTTTGCATCCAAACTTAAAATCCAAATCAAAATCTAAAACAACCATTAGGACATTAGAATTAGTTTTAAGATCCTCAGTCCTCTGTCTACAACTGCAAATAGGCCCAAAGCTAGCCCCTTTGCTCTTATCTTTCAGTTTTGGTCTACTTACAGGAGGACTTATCTGCTTTCTGTCAGCATCCCAGCCTTTGTATGCATATCCTCATGGATGTTGAGTAGGGAATACCCCCCTAGGTTTTGCAGAGCCTGAAGAAGAAGAGGAGATAAAATACAGAGTCTATCTCCTACACTGTTGGCCCCTGGCCCAGAGATCCTGTTGATCACTGATGGCTACCTTGTAGGGAAATCTGGGAATAAGCATCCAGTCTGGGAAAAAGTCAACAGAAATTGGTGACTCCGCTGGGGAATTTGTGAAAGAACCCTGGTTTTCAAAAGAAAACAGTTCCTAGTAATAGGTGGCGACTCCGAAGTAATCTTCCAACCGGTCAAAGTAAAATTTATATGCAGGGGAGAAGATCCCAACACAATCCTTTATTTAAAGAGTTACCAGTAACAAGAAGAATGATGTACAGAAGAAAGGGAGCTGTCTCAGTTAGTCATGAGGGTTCCCCCAGAAAAGGTGATGATATGCAAGATAACCCTAGGCCATCAAGACAGCATGTGCCTTACTTTTCAAATGCAGAAGCTGATATTCAAGGTGCATATGAGAGGCAACAGGGTGGTAGCATGAGAATGAGGTCAGAGGTGTTCCAAGAACACCCATTTCTAGACCCTAGTGAAAGGTTTGAAGAGGCAGAGTCTCTGAGGGATGATGAAGATGATGACCAGAATGGTATGAGACCATCTACCTCCATGCCTAAGGATGAACAGTTAGCTGGAGAAATCAGAAATCTAAGAGCAGAACTAGAATATCTACAAGCCATGAAAATCAGAGATGATATGAAGCAGAAAGTGCAAGCCTTAAGAACTACCCAAAATGATTCAGTTCCTACCCTAGAGAATGCAAATGTGCAGAGACATCAGCAAAGAAATGAAGTGCAACATCAGCATAATGATGAGAGACAAAATGTGAATGATGCTAGGATACCACTGAACAATGTAAGAAACTAGAATGCAAACAGAAATGTTAATGTTAATCAGTTAAACAGACAGCCCATGCAGTTAGATAGATTCAGGCAGCTGGTGTTTGATGGTATTCCTGGGTATCCTAACCCCATTGATAAGCATCTGAGGCTGCAAGTGCCTAAATTTTCAGGAAACAACACTGTGTCAGGAGAAGATCATCTAAAAGCTTTTCAAAATGTCATGGATAACTTTGAGGTTGAACATGAGGATGTTTTCATGAAGTCATTCATGCAATCCTTAATAGATGAGGCAAGAGAATGGTACAAGAATCTGCCTGACCGGAGTATTTCATCATGGGATGATTTTAAAAGGATGTTCAAGGAGCAATATGGTGACAAAACTGACCCTAGCTTTTTTGTAAATGAGTTCACCAGTATCACTAAAGGGTCAAATGAGCAGGTTGCAGATTTTAATGCAAGATTTACTAAAGTGTTAAACAAATTGCCACATCACATGAGGCCAAATGAACCAATGTGCATAATATTGTATATCAATGCCTTTGATGCAAAAACTGGATATGGATTAAGAGATAAAGGTCCTGTTACTCTCAGGGATGCTTTCAGAATTGCAGTGAATATTGAAAACAATAGGAAAGCATCGGGCAAGACAAATAGAAGGGATGATATAAAAATTCTGCAGAATCCAAACAAGCCTCAGAACACTCAAGGTAATACATCTGCCCCTGAAGATAAGATAGACAAATTGGCAAATGTTGTTAAGGACCTAAGCTATAGATTAGCTAGAAGTGAAAAAGGGATGGGTCCTGATAGGCAAGTCTATCAAAGGCAGGAAAAGAGGCCATCATTGCATGATATGCCTTATAATACCAATTGGCATGATGGTAAGCCTATTTTCCCACGTAACCACACAAATCAGAGGGCTCAACATGTCAAAGAAACTCCTGATCCTCTAAAGAAAGCTATAAATATTGTTGATGATGCTCCATGGTGTATAATTTGTCAGATGCCACATTCACAGTCACAGTGTATGATTGCTCAATCCTTGTATGATAATGCTACATCTTGTAATGAATGCAATGAGCCACATTATGTGCAAGATGATGATGTTAATATGATGTCCATAGGCAATGGATACACTTTTTATGATGCTGATGAGAATACAGATCATCAAATTCAGGCCTGCCAACAGTTCCCATATGATGAAGATAATGAAGATAACTATGTGTATGCTCAGAACTCACACAATTTTCTGAGTAACTTACAACGACCTTCTGATGAGGAAATTAGAGCCTTCACAGCTGCAGCAATTGCTCAAGTCAAAAGCAACTACAATCTTAGAGGTAAAAATCAAGTAGGCAGCCCACATCAGCCAGAAGATATTTCTGCAGGTCAGCTAGTGCATGGTCATAAAGGAATTGAACCACAAAAAAGGCAGTGGGTAAATAATAAACAGAATTTTAGACATAGAACAGGTCATGAATCTCAAGGACCAGAAAACAGAATCCCTTAGGCTGAAGATCAAGGTAAAGGTTCCCAAGACAAGAATGATGATCAGGGAACTATGAAAGTAAGAGCTAAATCAGCTCAGGATAAAAACAAGATTGTGGAGCAAGCTACAACTGTTATACAAAATTATGCTCCATTTGATATAGCTCAGGTCCTCTCTCAGGTAAAAGTCTCTGTTCCACTTATGGAACTCATGAAAGTGGAAGAGATCAAGAATAGGACAATATCCCTAATTTCAGGGGTGCCCTTTCAAGCTAAACAAAACGTTCAGATCCAGGGTGAGAAACATGTCATGTGTAATGAAGAAGATGAGGCTCCTGAAGTCTATTTAGGAGTGACTATGACAAAGTGTCCTTCACAAGTGGAACCATTTTATGTTTCCCTGGTTATAAATGGAAAAATAATTAGAAATTGTATGCTTGACTCTGGAGCATCTACAAATGTCATGCCTTTGGCCATCATGCAACAAGCTGGATTGAAAATTGACAAGGCATGTGGAAAATGTTATGCTATGGCTGCCAGAGAGGTACCAATTATTGGAATCATGAAGGATGTAGATTTCAAACTGGCAGCATTTCCTGAAAAGAGATATAAAATGAATATAACAGTGGTTGACATCAAGCCACAGTATGGTATGTTGTTGTCAAGAAGATGGGCAGCACTAATTGGTGGAAGTATGCAGCTGGACCTGTCATATGCCATGATTCCAATGAATGGCAGGGATGTTAAGCTAATCAGAGAACAAAGATCATCAGAGACAGTGGAAGACCAAGAAGCAGAGGAACAGGTATGCTTTGTAGACACTGACTGTGATAACTTCAAGGTTGTCTCAGATGATACAGAAGATAAAGAAAAAAATGTCTGCATTGAAGAGCTGGATCAGCAAGGCTTATGGACCATGTTTTTTGATGGAGCTTGTGCAAAAGAAGGCTCTAGAGCTGGAGTTGTTTTCCTGTCTCCAACTGGTAAGCTCCTCAAATTCTCTTTCTTGCTGAGGTTTGATTGCACAAACAACATTGCAGAATATGAGGCTTTACTCTTAGGCCTAAATATTGCTCTCAAACATGGAATTAAAATGTTAAGAGTATTTGGGGATTCTGAGCTGATTGTATCCCAAATTAGAGATAAGTATGCTTCAAAAAATAAAAGATTGAAACAATACAAGCATGCTGTTTGGGATACCATTGAACTATTTGATGCATTTTCAATAGGCTGGGTAGAGAGGTCAAAGAATGTTATGGCTGATTTCTTAGCCAATGTTGCAATAAGGCCAGATGACATCACTCTGTCAGGTGTTACAAATGTAGAAGTTAAAATTAGGCCTGCAGTACCAGAAAATGTATGCAGTTGGCAAGTGTTTAATGATGATAGGGATTTGTTGAAATTTTTGCACTGCATAGATGAATATGAGAATCAAGAAATTGATTTCCAAGCTTTTGTAGAGACTATAGATGGAAAAGAAACTCTTGTGGGAAAAGAGATAATTCAATTGAAGACTAATAAAATCCCTAGAGGGTTGGTAGCTTTGGAAAGAGCTTTTGACAGTAGAGATAAATTGGTCACTAGGACATCTCCCACAAATAAGGAAGATTTAGAAGAGATAAATTTGGGGACATCTCAGGCCCCTCAGAAGGTATACATTGGTAAACAGCTCAAACTACACATTAGGAGTATGCTGATTGCATTACTGAAAAAGTATAAACATGTTTTTGCTTGGTCATATGAGGACCTAAAAGCCTATAGGGAAGATTTATTCCAGCATGAGATCCCATTGAAGCCTGGAGCTAAGCCATTTAGACAAAAGCAAAGACCTATTAATCCTACCTTAGCTCCCAAGATGCAAGAAGAACTCAAAAGGCTCAGGGAAGCTGGAATAATTGTGCCAATCAGGCATTCAACTTGGGTGTCTAACCTTGTCCCAGTCAGAAAAAAGAATGGTGATATTAGGCTTTGTGTTGACTTCAGGAACTTGAATGTATCCTCTTTAAAGGATAACTATCCACTGCCTAATATGGAAGCTATGTTGCAGAGAGTGACTGGTTGTGAACTCTTATCCATGATGGATGGATTTTCAGGCTATAATCAGGTGAAGGTAAAGGAATCAGAACAGTATAAGACCGCCTTCACCACTCCATGGGGAACTTATGTGTATGTTAGAATGCCCTTCGGACTAACCAATGCAGGTGCTACATTTCAAAGAGCGATGGATGTTGCTTTTGCAGGGTTGATTGATTCAATCCTGGCTGTATATCAGGATGACTTGACTGCTTACTCAAAGAAAGAAGAGCAGCATTGTTTGCATCTGGAGCAGATTTTCATAAGAGCACTAGAGTATGGTATTTCTTTAAATCCAAAGAAGTGTGCCTTTGGGGTAGTTGAAGGAAAGCTCCTGGGACATATTGTTTCCAAGGATGGGGTCAGGATAGATCCAGAGAGAGTGGCTGCTATTAACAGAATTCAAATGCCAAAAACTGTAAAAGGAGTTCAGTCCTTCTTTGGACAGATAAATTTTGTTAGGAGATTTGTTCCCAACTTTGTAGAAACCACAAGGAACATTTCCAAGATGATGAAGAAGGATGCAACTGTCCATTGGGAAAGTGAAGCAATAGAATCATTTCAGAGTATCAAAGAGGCAATCAAGATGGCCCCTGTTCTTAAATCTCCTGATTTTTCTAGGCCATTCCAAGTATTTTCATTTGCTTCCTTTCATACTATTGCTGCATGTTTGCTACAGAAAAACAAAGATGGTTTTGAATAGCCCATCGCCTTCTTCAGTATGTCCTTGCAGGCCTCTGAGTTGAAGTATGATATTATGGAAAAACAGGCATATGCACTAGTCAGAGCCATCAAAAGTTTCAGACCATACTTGGTAGGATCATATATAATTGCATATGTACCTCATGCAGCAGTCAAAGACATATTCACTCAGCAGGAGGTGACTGGAAGAAGGTGTAGATGGATAAACAAACTGCAAGAGTTTAACATAGACATACAAGTTACCAAGTTGATAAGAGGACAAGGATTAGCCAAGATGATGGCACAGTCAAACTTGGAAGCATGCCAAGTTAATGCAGTCCAAAATGAGGGTGTAAATGTATCAGGATCTAAATGGTACAAGGATATTATCTACTACTTGCAAAATCTGAATTGTCCTTCCCATTTCAGTGATAGTCAAAAGAGGACTTTAAAGTTACATGCAATCAGGTATGTTATTGTTCAAGGTGAGCTATACTGGAAAAACCCTGATGGTGTGCTGCTGAGATGTGTGGATGAGGATATGGCTAACAATGTTTTGATTGATATGCATAAAGGATTGTGTGGTGGACATTATACTGCCAAACAACAGCTCATAAAATTCTCAGAGCAGGATATTGGTGGCCCACTCTCTTTTCAGATGCACAAAAGTTAGTGAGGAAGTGTGACCCTTGCCAAAGATTTTCAGGAAAGCTGAAATATGATGGTGCTTTACCCCTCAGAACTGTAACTGTGGATGCTCCATTTCAGCAATGGGGAATTGACTTCATAGGGGAAATTGCAGACAAATCAAGTGGGGGACACAATTGGATTTTGGTGGCAACTGATTACTTTACCAAATGGATTGAGGCCATTCCAACTAAGAGAGCTACAAGTAAGGTGGTGACAGATTTCATGCTAGAAAATATTATCATCAGGTTTGGAGTACCATTCAAGATAGTCACTGATAATGCTATGTGCTTCAGATCAGGTGAATTTGTTGATTTTTGCAACAGGTATGGGATAAATCTATCATATACATCACCATATCACCCACAAGGGAATGGTCAAGCAGAATCAAGCAATAAAAGCATCATGAAAATTATCAAGAGGATACTGGACAAGAATAGGAGAGCTTGGGACTCAAAATTGAACTTAGCAATATGGGCTGATAGAGTGACAGTAAAAAGGGCTATTGGGATGTCACCTTTTGAGCTAGTATATGGTGCATCAGCCAGATTGCCCATAAACAATCTCCTACCAGTTTACAGATTCATTCAGGAAAATGATGAGGAGATTGAAGACTCCATGACAAAAAGAGTGAACCAGCTGGTTGCATTGGATGAAAACAGAAGGAAAGCCCACCAGATCAATCTCAAAAGACAACAAGATGTGAAATATCAGTTTGACAGGAGAGCTATAAAAAGGAAGTTTCAAGTCAATGATCTGGTGCTCATTTAGAATGCAAAAGGTCAAGAAAAGGGTAAACATGGTAAATTTGAACCCTTATGGATGGGCCCATATCAGATTTGCAGTACTCACGGGGAGGATTCTTATTTCCTCCAGGCCCTAGATGGTGAAGTTCTGGAATTGCCTGTGCATGGCCAATTCCTTAAGTTCTATTTTGCATAAATGACTTGTCGCTGTGCACATTTGTAAAAACATGTATGTAGTGTAAATGTCTTGTGCAGTTCGTGCTTTTTGGTTTTTTGCCTGGTCTGCCCGGAGATCTGGTTCTCGCTGCAGGTTTTCACCTGCACGTCCCCATTCGGAGCCAGTGTTAGCACTCATTTTGACCTGGAGGTTGTTTTTTCATGTTTAGGGGGTTTCTTCATTTGAACCCTATATCTTCTTGCCCATTTTCCTAAGTGTTGGACCTCCTCGGCATTTTTCAGCTGCAGCATCATATTTTCTTCGAGGAGGAAGTCATCATCATCATGTTTGCTTCGATGGTGGTCAGCATCTCATGTTTTCTGTCGACTTGTTTTTCATCAGGATCATCATATTTCAATATCGGGTGATGTTTGGATATCATCCTGATCCTGCTGATGAGCTACAATGTGCCTTAATTTTCTTGCGGAGGGTGATTTTTCAAATATCCGGTGATCTTCCAATTATCACCCTACCCTTTTATGATGATGATGTCACCCCGATCTTCCGAGGGCGTCATTTTCTAAGTTGTTCAACCCGGCCTATTTTTTCTTAAGGGTCGTCATCATCATGATCATATTTCCAGTTATCGCCGTGTTGCTTGCGAGGGTCATCATATTGTCTACCTGCATGATCTTTCGCTGGGGTGATATTTTAACATCAGGTGATCTTTGTTAAGATCATCCTGATGATGTTGCTGTAAAGTTCTAAGTGTGACCCGATTTTCATCGTGGTCATCATATTTTGGACGTCAGGATGATCTTAGTCAATATCATCCTGATGTTGTTGTATCACTTCATGTTCGTTGTTTTATCATCCTGATGATGCTGATATCAAGGAGATATCCGCCTGCCGGCTTCGTGCATTATCTAGTGGGGGGTGATCTTTTCAAATATCTGGCATATTCATATATCACCCCGATCTTATAGTGGAGCTACAGTGCAGCATGATATTTGTGCATCAGGATGATATTTCCAAATATCTGGTTATCTTCCGAATATCATCCTGATGTCGATATGATGATGACGTCATCTGGATATGAAGAGGCGCGCAGTAGGCAGATATGCTGATGACATCAGCAGGATATGACGATGACGTCATCAGGATGCTCATCGGCCAGACTTTTGGTATCGGCTAAGCAGGAGGATCTTCCTCCGATGGATCAGGTTGTGCCGATGAAGGCGATTATCATGCAGGTTATATTGCGATATGATGCTGACGTCAGGGTGATATTTCAAGCGACAGGATATCATGCTGTTGGAGGATGATGATGAAGTCTTATACTAGTGTCGTCAGGAGCAAAAGCACCGACATTATATATGCTCGTGGCCTAGTATATAAAGTGTTGAAAAGGTCGCTGTGGGGTGCATGTGGGATAATTGATATCCTGCATATTTGAAATATCATGACGATGAGGTATCTTGGCGGGAAATGGTTGTGATGCACAGTTTGATGTTTTTCCCAAGGCCGCGGGTTGGCGCGCCATTAATGGCGAAGGTTGCAGAGGTATGGACGGATCTGGTACCCGATTGAAGGTGTACATCAACGGACAGTGGCACAGGGCTCGAGGTTTCTTTCTGTCTCCTCCCCTACCTGCTGCATTCATGTTTGGGCGCCAATCTGGTAATGCGTTGAGCGCCATTTTTCTGATACTGTGTATCTGGCGGGATTTTTGGTCAACCATGTAATTAATTGCTGTGGTACACTACCTGGCTGTTATAAGCAGGAAGTGTTACTCATTTTTGGTTGTTGAAAGTTGAAGATTTTTGGCTCTGTAATTCAAAACAAGCTGATCTGGTTGCTCTGTATAGCTAAACCTGTGAGTCTATGTATCTCTTGTTGTATGTTTTGGCACGAACCCACTGATTTCATGATTAATCTTATATGAGAAATGCTATCTTAGCATGTGTTTTGTTAATTCTGTCTCCAGTATTGCATGTATTCTTCTTCTGAATCTGGATATTTGGGTAATGTTTAGATTCTAGAGCATAGAATTCCTATGTTGAATGTCTGATCTTTTAACTTCTGCTCAAGGGGTAGATTAAACTATTTTCAGGTTGAACATTGGGAAGGGTATACTGCAGTAGGGATGCCATAAGTAGAGATAACTTAACACTCTATATTGGGAGATATCTGTAAGGCAGGTATCACATATACCCCCCTGAAATCCAGTTTTAGCTATTCATGTTGATCATTCACAGGTGTATGTCTACTGACTCCAGGCCCTGGATAGGCACCAATCTTGCTTTGTGTTTGTGTTACAACCATGTCCAGCTTTGCATCCAAACTTAAAATCCAAATCAAAATCTAAAACAACCATTAGGACATTAGAATTAGTTTTAGGATCCTCAGTCCTCTGTCTACAACTGCAAATAAGCCCAAAGCTAGCCCCTTTGCTCTTATCTTTTAGTTTTGGTCTACTTACAGGAGGACTTATCTGCTTTCTGTCAGCATCCCAGCCTTTGTATGCATATCCTCATGGATGTTGAGTAGGGAATACCCCCCTAGGTTTTGCAGAGCCTAAAGAAGAAGAGGAGATAAAATACAGAGTCTATCTCCTACACTATTGGCCCCTGGCCCAGAGATCCTGTTGATCACTGATGGCTACCTTGTAGGGAAATCTGGGAATAAGCATCCAGTCTGGGAAAAAGTCAACAGGTCCCACATATCTAGGAGCTAATTTGGAAGAGTTGCCGAACTTAATCGAGCTCTTATGTGGTTTAACCCTTAACAGAACCTTGTCTCCTATAGAGAACTGTTGAGGAGTTCGATTTGCATCTGCACAACTTTTCTCTCTATCGTTTGCTTTCATTAATCTTTTACAGATCAGCTTGACTTGTTCTTCCATTTCTATAAGTATTTGTAGCCCAAGGCTAATCCTATCCTCTAGTTTGTCCCAACTTATAGGAGTTTGGCACTTTCTACCATATAATGCTTCAAATGGAGCCATCTTCAATGCAAAATGATATAAATTTTTTTAAGAAAATTCTACCAATGGAAGGTACTCCTACTTGTATTTCTGATCCATGCAATACATCCTTAAGAGATCTTCAAAAAATTGGTTCACTCTTTCTATTTGACCATCCATTTCTAGATGGTAAGGAGAACTAATGTTCAACTAAGTTCCTAGTGCTGAAAACAAAGTTTGCCAGAACCTTGACATCATTCATGCATCTTTATCTGAAATAATCTTCTTAGGAACTCCATGAAGTCTGAAGATTTATTGAACAAATCTTCTTGCCAAAATAGGTGCTCCATCAGTCAATTTTCTGGGAATGAAGTGGGCAACTTTGGTAAGCTTGTCCATTTTCACTAGTATGGAATCATATCAGTTCCTAGACATAGGCAAAACTTGGACAAAATCTATACTAATAATTTGCCACTTCCATTTGAGATTATCATACAGATACAACAACCTTTCTGGATGTTGATGCTCAGCTTTGACTTGCTGACATTCAAAGCATCTAGCTACAAGATTTGCAACATCCTGCTTTATTCCTTTCCAAAAATATAATGACTTTAAATCTGCCATTAATTTTGTTACACCAGGATGTCCTGAGTAGGGTGCTTAATGAGCTTCTCTCAACACTACAATTCTCAACTCATTCTTATCTAGCACATACATCTTGATGCAGGAGCATCTTGGGCTCCCAAAGTTATCCACATCAAAGTGTACATAAACAATTTTGTTTTCTATTTTTTTTGTTTGCAGGATGCATTGAAGTTCTTTTTGTGTCTCAATCTCACTATAAACCCCTAGCCCCATCGGTTGGTGTTAACTCCATCAACTTGCTAACTCCATTTTGGTAGGACGCAGTACTGAGTCCCATCGATAGACCGAAAGCTTATTGGCGGGAGGTGGTTATATTGTTGAGATAGAATCCCATGTCCCTCTGATATCCTGGTGGTCTGTCAAGACTCTTTTCGGTGTAACCTGTTGACTTCGGGGGGACTTGGAATGAAGTCTCCTCGATGAGCTGATGGTGTATGATGGTAGGGACCACTTGGTCATTTCGATGGGAGATGATATGTTGTCCCCTTGATACGGTGAAATCTTTGACCCCGCTGGCTCATATCTCTTGTGGTGGGTCCCAGGTAGACTCTAAGGGAGAGTAGTGATTGGATGAGTGTTGATCGATGGTGGATGGCTGGATGACGTGGTGAGAAATATAGTCATCGAAGAGACTTTAAGAATTTAGTGAGAGTGTAGTGGATGTCTCTTCGATGGTTTGAAATGTCAGTGACAGTTAAACTATATTGTGACCGTTTGTCTATGGAAGTTGAACCAAACCGTTTCCTATTGGAATGTAAACGAATGTTGTAAAAACATTAAACAGTCTGCTAGATCAGAATGTGGAAATCCACTCCAAGGAATAAGAAAATATAGATTATAGATTTGGAGATGGATGGAGGAGTCAATGGATAAAGAGAAATGGCACAACTAGGGAGAGAATCGATTGCCAGTAAGGAACAAAGAGAGGAAGAGAAATCTCAGTCTGGGAGAAGGGCTGGCGACTTGGAGCTGTGTATACCCAAGGGAAGTATGTGGAGAGGAGAAGACATTATGTAGATGAGAGAGATGAGAGGCCAACTAGAAGGCCCTATTTTACCATTTTTACAGTTTTAATGTATTTGAGAATGAATGAATGAAGAAGAATTTTCTTTTGCTTGTTGCAATCTTATTTTATTAGCAATAAATTTCTATTTGTGGTAAATTGTGTGAGTGGGGTTTAGAGGCAAAGGAACTTGTTCCTTTTGCACCACATCTTGTATTTACACCTCATCAATCCATCAGTCTCGAAATGATACCCTTCATATCTTGCATCCTATGGATTAATAGAAAGTGCCTTTCTAACTTGCTCATAAAACTCATCACTAGAAGAGTTTTCCAAAACATGTTCTCTAAAGGTTGACCGAATAGAGACCATTGCTACTATGTGTCTCCTATGACTAAGAGCATCAGAAATGCAATTATCTTTGTCAAACTCCATTATTAACCAATACATTAATGCAGAAAGGGCATGCACACTACTCAACAGACCAATAGATTCTATATCAAGCAACCTACTAGCTATATAATGTGTTAGATTTACATTATTAAACTAGGGAATCACACTCTTCTTGGATGATGCTTGTACTATGTGTATAGTTAAGGATTTCTAAGTTTTAAGCTAGAGGTTGTGTAAGGGAATAAACTAGCTAAAGGAAACACAATTCCAATTGCAAGGATTGAAAATACTCTAAGTAAGCAGGACTGGTAGGAAATAACTAAAGCTTATTCAACACAACTGTAATTGAATTGTCTTATGTAACTTCTAGATAAAAGAGCAGCTAACAGTTGGTTTGGTGATCACCTTGACTCAATAAGACTTAACAAAATAGATTATCAAAGTCTAACTAATTCTCATAACATAACTTATTACAACATGCATTAATCATACATATATAAACATACAATCATAAACTAAACATATAAACAAAGTGGAGAGATACATTACCTCAAGTGGTCTGCTTGAGTGACTGTGATGCCATGAAATCTAGCTAAATCATTGACCAAACTCAAAACATGTATTCCTTTATTGAATGCTAAAGAAAAAGGTACAACAATGAAAATATGATACTACAATCTTTGTCTAACTTGTATGTATCAAAATCTAATTTGTCCATAGACGATATGAGCATTGTCTATTTGAACAAAAATACTAAACAATAAATGCTATAACTATCCATTATCTAACAACGTAGGAAGAAGACTTTATTACAAAGCAAACTAGGAATAAGAAACTAAAATGTCATGAAGGTGGCATAGGTGGTACAGTCCTATTATAACTCTCTCTCTAGTATCCATGAAGAATAATCAAGACTAGAAACAAAACATAGAGCATGATCTAAGATTCCTTCATTATTTAATACTACATCATTTGTCAAAGGATAAATGTCACAGAGTGCAGAGTTATGGATGACTCATCCCAATCAATTCGGGGTCTTCTTCATTTGGCTGCAAGTACCTGTATCATCTACTATGGATATCGAGATCTCCTTCTGTTACAGGTTGTCTGGTGATCTTCATGACATGAAGTCACTTTCTTGTTGCATAAGGAGTTAGTACATCACATGGTATCTATACATCACTATCACTAAAATGAACATAAAGTACTAACATATTTCATGAGCAATCAATCATTCACACATAATTAATTAACAACTTATTATATACCCATCTTCATGCTTTCAATGTCTTAAGGATAATTATAGACATAATTAGTGTATATAGAAGTCTGGAAATGTCTTAGGAAATAGGCACATAAAGAAAGAAAAACAAGACAAAACATGGCCTCATCACACCCCCCAACTAATCATGTTGATGGTCCTCTAGTAACCAAGGTCTCAGATTGTACTGAAGAGCTCTCTCCCTATAATTTATAGGTTCTTCTACTCCTCTATCCTGTTTGAGATAGAAGCCCTTCTATTCTACCAACCTGTTCCACCTGGCTCAATTTGCTGCCTGATCCGTCCTCTGCCCCATCCACTATGGAATATGATAAAGAAGCAAGGTAGGATGGAATACTAATGGTAACCAGGTTATCCCATGTTCATTGGATGATCTTATATATTTGTGTGCCCTGTTGATTGATGCTGAGAGGTTAAATAGTGAATGAGGCTCTTTCCTTCGTAGTGCTGGTGTCAACTCTTTCCACCTACCCTATGAGAAACACAAAGCTTCCTTACCAATTCCTTCAGCCAATTCCATGAATTTCTTGTAATCCATGGTTCTACATTCCAGGAGTTTATTTTCTACCTCTTGATGTTCAATCAGGTCCACCCTTTCCTCCACTATCTTTTGGGGAGTTGGGGATTTTTCCCTGAGTTTGAGAGGAAGTGACTTCTCTCTCTCATTATACTACTACAGTAACTCTCCCATCCTATGCTCATTTTGAATGAATGAGGCTAGGGCCTTCAATTGCACATCCGTAATAACAACTAGGGGATTCCAGTGAGTGTCATATGGAATGGCAAGTTAATGTAGGTAGAATTCACATAGTTGGTTTTGTATTTTAGGGGTAGCTCTTTGGTAAGCTGTTAGAAATAAGGTAGGTGTAAAAAGGGAGACAAGGGCATCACTGTAAAGTTGGCTAAACTAAAAGCTCAGATACTGCTCTAGTAGATAGAGGGCATAAACCCTTGTCGATGGCTGACACCTCATCAATTGGATAGTCATGTCTACCATTCAATCTATTTTGAATTTCAATCTTTTTATTTCTATGTTTTTCACCTCTATCTCCTTGCTATGATTCTCCTCCAGTTCACCTTGTTCTTTTACTAATTTATCTATCTTATTCATAGTTGTAGGGTAACTGTAAATAAGGTGGGTGGAGCAGGTTCTTCATACTACTCTTCTGATTACACAGGGTCTAGATTCCTTCTATTGATTTCTATGATGGCCAATTGGGCCAAATGTTCTAGTCCCAACTCTTGTTTTTGGAAGACATGTAGCCGATCCTCCAACTTTTTAACCCATTCATTTTATCCTGTCTCTTTTTTGGATAATCCCTCAAATGCTTCTCCAATTTTGCAATTTTCTATAGGGCTAGATGTAATTCATCCTTCTCACCCTCTGTTGTGCCTTTAGAATCCAACAATAATTCTTCTTCCTGTGTTTCATCTTAAGAGACTGAGAAATATGGTTTTTCAGTTTTAGGGGGTGATTGATGCTTTTTCCTAGCTGTAAATAAATCTTCCTCCATAGACTCTGTATCAAACTCTAGAATAAGTGTGTAACCCACATTTTTTTGTTCCCTATCAATAAATAGATGCCCCCTTTCAGAGTCTGGATCAGTGTGTATATCAACCACATTCTTCTTTTCGTGTTCCCCTGAAAGTTCTTTCTCCTTTAGGTGGTTTGAGCGCCTACATGATTGATTAGGGACTCTTTGTTTCTTCTTGACTCTATTTGAAGAAGAGGATGATTTTATTTTCTTAGTGGGATTTGAAACAGAAGGGGTTTCATAGGCAATTTCAAGTGCTGCAGGCAGTGATCTAGAAGCTATAGGCTGCAATTTTTTTCTAACTTTTTCTTTGTGTGACTAGAAGTCTGTGAGGATGCATGTTCTAGCAAGGTAGTTGAAACTAGTGGGAATGTAGGTGTGGAAGAACTAGCAGGTTTTCCAATAGGATTATCAGAGTTTGGAGCTGGATGCTCCTCAGTAGTTGCATGGCAATGGGTAGGTGGAGCTTCTGGGTGAGAAGAGGTCATAGGTGCTTCCTCTTCTTCCCCTGTTTGTAAATTTTCTACTTGTGCCTCTTCTTCTCTCTCCAACTCAACCATCACAAGTCCCTCATTAACATGATTAATTTTAAGAAAACCTTCCCAAGAAATTTTAGGGTATTGAATAGATAAACTCCTCTTTACTAATAGCACAACCAAACCATGATGAGACAACGAAGACTAGCAATTTTTCCTTCTATATTTAGCAGACATCCTTTTTAACAAATTGAACAAACAATTTAGAACATTCACTACCCTTCCGTGATAGAGATGGCTCAAAAGTTTGAAATGCACAGTATAAAGCAAATATTATCTCCCATCACAAGTAAGATATTCAATAATATAGGTAGCAATAGAGGCCCGTAACCAGGGTAAAGAGAGTTGTTTGTTACCTTGAGATGTAGATTCCATCCTTTCACCTAGTTGTATGAACTCAACCCTTATAGTAATGTCATCGGCTCTTACAGGTAATTCTTCTCCAACTATCCATAGCCCTGTAACTTTAGCTATAGAAGCTACAGTCATGTCAACCTATAACCCTTTCACTGTAGCTTCCTCATTCTAGTATATTTCCACAAACTGCTGGGTAATGTCTTCATTATACTCTATTATCTTAAAAAAATATTCCGACCATCCTGCCTGTTGAAAAATAGGCATGCACTCCCCATAATCTAATAATGTTGAGTGGACAGTAGGCTCTCTCCTGGTCGGATCACCACCTATCATGATATCTCATGAAAACTCTCAATCCCCTATTCTATGTCCAATTCTACTCACCAGACCCTTATTACCAGTTTGTTTCTACCAATTGCTAGTCTGTTGGCTTGTATGTTATGTGGAAGATGGTCATAATTAAGAAGGAAGGGACTTAAGAAATTTGAATGTACGTAAAATAATTCAGTATCCCCCCAACTATAAGTTCATTTGTTCTCAAATGAGAAGATAGGCTAGTGGTACGGAAGAATGGGTTTAAGGCATGTTGAAGTGATATAATATGTAAAAATAATGATGTGTGAATTGTGAAAGTCATAAAATAAGAAGCAATAAATGTTAATTAAAGAAATAGCTAGATAAATAACTTTGAGGTGATGTCAAAATTAGAATTGTTGCATGGAAAAATGATGGTATGGCGAATGGAGTTGATTTGCTCGACGAACGTGCTGGAGTGAATCACAATGATGTCATAGTGAAGAGGTGTACTAATGGAATGTGCAGTGGTTGTGTGACACGTAGTAGGAAAGTATAGGCCAATGGAAGATGATGGCATGTGGAAGCTGTGAGAAAAGGTGTTGTAGGCAG
The DNA here is from genome assembly GCA_027924645.1 of Cunninghamia lanceolata. NCBI lineage: Eukaryota > Viridiplantae > Streptophyta > Pinopsida > Cupressales > Cupressaceae > Cunninghamia > Cunninghamia lanceolata. The sequence continues at coordinate 136,796 of BSBN01000141.1, read as the reverse complement.
TAGTGGCTACATGCACGTAATCAGAATGTGAAATGAACAGGTCCCATGTGCATTGGTTGTAGGTGCAGCTTATACAGGTCCCATGTGAATGACAACCCGTGGCTATAGGTATAGCAAAGATAGGTCCCATGGAACAACAAAGTGCCTTTGGCTACAAGTCCCTTCAGTGAAGTGGTTAGATGCCAAAGGAAAGCTCTAGTGCATAATGGTAACTAAATGGATGGAGCCTAAACTTATGATTGAATGATTTGGTGGGGAGGATCACCTTGTTTTATTGCTATGTGATGTGTGTGTTTTTTTTATATATTTTTATATTTTTATTTTTATTTTTTATGATATTATGATTTTATTTATGTACAAAGTGTGTAGAACTCAAACCTGTCGTGTAACTTCAGTCAAGATGGCAACTTGATCTGATGCTAGAACATTGTGATCAACTGTTACTTGGCTGGAGGCCTCACCTAAGGCAGGAGGTTGTTGAACTTCATTATCCATATTTGCCTTTAATTGCTGGAGTGCAGCTTTACTCAAAGGCTTCTTATACAATTTCAATTGATGTCCATTAACCATCAGTGAGAATCTAACTTGGTCAATCATGGTTAATTGGACTGCACCATTTGGGAAAACTTCCTTGATCTCATAAGGGCCTAGCCACCTAGTTTACAATTTACCCTTATGATCTTTATACCCGAATTCATAAAGGAGTACCCAATCACCTACCTGAAAGTCCTTTGTTTTGATATATTGATCATGTCATTTGAATCTTGGATTTTGTACTAATTCAGTGTGAAGAATTGCTTCCAACCTTAACTCCTCCAAGGCATTAAGCTGGTGCAACCTTTCCTTTTGAGTTGTTGACAGGTCCATCCCAAGTTGGACAGCGGTTCTTAGTGTTTTGTATTCAAACTCAATAGGAAGGACATCTTTCTTCCCATAAACTAGCTCATAAGGTGTGTACCCTAGAGTTGTCTTCCATGTAGTTCTATATGCCCAAACTACTTCAGAGAGTCTTGCTGCCCAATATTTCATGTGTAATGCAACTATCTTTGTCAATATTACCTCAAGCTCTCTATTGGTGACATCAACTTGACCATTTGACTGTGGATGATAGGGAGTAGACTTTTTATGTCTGATTTCATACTCTTGAATAAGGCTAGCAATTAGTGCATATGTAAAATGTGGTCCTTGATCTGTGACTATTTCCCTTGGGAAACCATACCCTATAAATATTTCCTCATAGAGGAATGTAGCAACCTTACTATCTCTGGCTATTGTCAAAGCTTTCACCTCTACCCATGTGTGAGATAATCAGTGCAAACAAGTATATATTCTTTGTGATTAGATGGTGGATCTATGGGTCCAATAAAATCAATGCCCTATTTGTCAAATGGTGTGACCACCAATTGTGGTTATAGAGGCTTTTCATCACTTCTCGTAGGTCTTCCCATCCTCTGATAGTGATCACATCTTCTTGTATAGAGAGTTGTCTCTTTATGTAAGGTTGGCCAATAATACCTAGTATTCAAGATTTTGACTATTGTCCTCTTAGCTACAAAGTGTCCACCATAGGGTTCATCATGACATGCTTTAAGAATATCATATACTTCATCCTTTCTAATACACCTTCTCATAATATGATCATTTCTTGTATAGAAGAGGTAACTAGCTACCTAAGAATAGGGAAAGTTTTTCTCTACTAGGTGGCATCTCTCTCTTGGTGAGAGGTGTGGAGGTGTTTTTCATGTGACTAGATAATTTGCTATATTTGTATACCAAGGAATTTGTATAGTCAGTGCAAATAAGTATTCGTCTAGAAAAGAATAATCAATGACTGGGTCCTTATTACAAGTAGGGAACCTGGAGAGGAAGTCAACAACAACATTGGCCTTCCCAGGCTTGTCCACAATGGTGATATCAAATTCCTAGAGGAGCAGTAACCATCAAACCAATCTGCCACTTACCACTAGTTTATTCATAAGGTATCTTATTGTTGCATGGTCAGTCTGAATGAAAATAGGATACCGAGTGATATAATGTCTGAACTTATTGATTGCATAAATAACAACTAACATCTCTTTCTTAGTGACAATATAGTTAAGTTCAACACCTTGGAGATTCTTGCTAATGTAGTAAATTGCATATTCCACACTCCTTTCTATCCTAACACAACTCCCATAGCAATGTCAAAATCATCTATATGTATATGGAAAGGTATTGCCCAATTAGGTCCTCTGAGTACAGGTGTCTTTGTTAATGACTCTTCGAGATTGTCAAAGGATGACTGACAATCAACTGTCCAATTAAATTATGCATCTTTAGAGAGTAAGACAAACAAAGGGGCAACAATTTTACTGAAGTCCTTTATAAATCTTCTATAATACCCTGCATGACCTAGAAAGCTTTTGACATCCTTCTATTTTTGAGGAATAGGTAATGTTGAAATGATTTCAATTTTGTGTGGATCAACTTGAATGCTTTCTTTGGACACAAAGTGACCAAGCACTACTCCTTCTTACATCATCATGAAACATTTTTCATGACTAAGAGACATGTTATGATCTTGACATATTTTTAGTACTTTTTCAAGGTTTTTCAAGGCCTCCTCATAAGACTCTCCATAAGTGGTGAAATCATCCATATATACTTCCATAGAGTCATGGGCAAGTTTAGAAAAGATGCTTATAATAGCTCTCTGAAATGTGGCGGGTGCATTATAGAGTCCAAATGGAAGGACAGAATAGGCATATGTCCCCCATGGGCATGTGAATGTGGTCTTATCCTAGTCCTCAGGGGCTATCTTGATTTGGTTATATCCATTGAATCCATCAAGAAAAGAAAATACTTATTCCCAGCCAAGGAGTCTAAGACCTGGTCATTGAAAGGAAGAGGGAAATGATCTTTCCTAGTGGCAGTATTTAATTCTATGTAGTCTACACAAACTTGCCACTTACCTCCTTTCTTTGGTACTATTACTAGTGGAGATACCATTAGCTATCTAATATTGGATATATGAATCCTGCATCTAACAATTTCTACAATTCATTCTTCACTATGTCTCTTATTGCAGGGTTCATCCTTCTTTGAGGCTACCTAACTGGTCTGCACCCTTCATTAATGTATATCCTATGCATGCAAAGGTTAGGGTCAATGCCCTTCATATCATGATAGTCCCATGCAAATGCTATCTTGTGGGTTTGCAACATTTTTATCAATTCAGTCTTCGGGACAAGTGTCAATTCACTGTTGATGTTAAGTGTTCTACCTTGTGTAATGTCAACTGGTGTTTCCATAGCCATTACAGAGGAAATATCCAATCCTAATAAGTTGAGACTACAACTATGAGGCAGCAACTGATGAAACATAGCGCTAGTGGAAGCATAGGCCAGAGTGTTGATTGTAGGCAGAATATTGTGCAAGGGGCAAGCCAAACATATTAGACATGGGTCTTGTTGTATGTCTATTCCATAATTATTTTGTATGACATTGGAAAGCACTTCATCTTCATCCTAGATAGCTAATAGTGGGTCTCGTTTAATTGTAATTAATGTCTGAAGAGAATATTGGTCAGTATCCCCTAGGTTCGGCTAGATAGTTTGCTCCATATCAGCAAAAGGTTAAGCAGGTGGATAAAGTACCAATTTTTTTGTTATATTCACATTGAAAATTATCATATTCCCTAATCAAAATCCTATGAAGGCATCTTCTATTACCAACCAGGGTCTCCTTAGGATGAGTAGATATCCTCCTAGGCTGGCCTTAGGCTAAAAGACCATAAAGTTTGCAGGATGTTCCCATGAATCCAATGTAATTACAAGATCTTCAATAACCCCTTCTGGATTGACAATGGACCTATCTGCCACTTGGAGTACCATGGGAGTAGGTCTGAGGTTATCTAACTAAAGGTTATTCATTGTTTCCTTTGTCATTACATTGATGGTTGCACCTTGGTCAATCAAGGTGTTTTTGATAAGGGTAGCATTGATGTTTACATCAACCACAGGGCTTCCAGGATCTACATATTTTGGAACAACCAAGTTACCTAACATGATATCAACAAGTTGTCCTATAACATGCACTATCTGAGGATCTTTTCTTTTTCTTTCTTGGTTTCTTAAGGCATAACTCCCTTATAGCCTTGGTATATATAGGTACATCCTTGATGGCTTGGATGAGGGGAATTTTAACACAGGAATTTTTTAGTTGCCCCATAAAATTAAAATTAGGCTCAGATGGAGTTGGTGGAAGGTGCATTTTTAATCTCTCTAGAAATGGAGGGCTCCTGGTGATGGTTTCTTCCTGCAAATAGATTTTCTTAGAAGTCTTTTACTGGTTATTTAGATGGTTTTCAGTGACAAAGGGTTGTTCCTCATCAGGAAGTTCTGTGATGAGTGGGGATGGAGGTCCAACAAGCATTTTTCCTTAGCACAGGTGCACATCACTAACTTCAACTGTATAGGTTGGGTATTGTATGGCCTCATTCGTATAGGCCTACTAAACAAGATTGTTGTTAGGGTTAGGTGTAGGTTGTGTTGTTAATTGAGCGACTCTCGATAAAATAGGAGTAGGCAATGCTGCATTTGGCATAAGGGCAAGTTGTTGAGGCAGGGCTTGATGTGGCTGTGGATAGTTCATATTTGGATTTTGCCAAGGTTGGTTCCCACACCACTATTGTGGCCATGGGTTTTGATTGGCCTACCATTGTGGATTATAATTTAAGGATTGGAATGGATGTTGTGGCCATACCCCCTGCTGCTGGGTCCAGCTAGGTAGCATGGTTGTGCATTGTTGTTGTGGCAAGTTATACCAAGGTGTATTGTTCCAATTATAAGGATTTGAAGTAGATGATGCAAATGGCATGGGATTGGTTAAGGGGTCCTAAGGCATATCTTGTCTTTGCTTCCATGGCCTTTGTTGTGCAATGTAGAACACTTCTTCATATTCTATAGCTCAAAAATTTGCTTTCTCATTCTTTCCCTAAGAAATACTAGCAATACCCTTGCATCAGCAATTGGCCTTCTTCTGTTGACAATGTGGACAATATTCACTCAAAGATGTATCTGATGCCTCTTGTTTCTTCTTTATGTGTAGAGTCTAGTTGTGTTGCCAGATGGCTTATGATATCCTCTTTCATGTTTGATAGGAGATTGTTGAGCTCTACTCTGGAGACTCCAGTGTATGATTTACTCAAAGTCAAGGTTCTAAAACCCCTATTTTTCTTCAAAGTAGAGCGTGAATAGTTTCGACAAATTTGACAAATTTCATCAAATCCGAGTTGAGAGATATCCCCTACTCTAATTAAATTAAGTGCATCCATAAATTCTTTAGTCACACCTCTTAGGAAGACCATTTTGAGTGACTTTAGAGAGAGCCTATTCTTCCTTGACTTCTTGAGGCAAAACTGAAATCTCTCAACATAGTCTTCCAAGGGCTCATCTTATTTTTGTGACATTCTAAAGATGTCATCCCCTTTCATATCTCTACCATGACAATAATCCTAATATTTTTGCAGAAACTTCTCCTTCATGGTGGCCCAAGTGGTTATTGAATTCTCACCCAGATCCATAAACCATCGTAATGCAACATCCTTAAGGGTGGCTAGGAAGAGCTTGAGTTTGTATGCATCTATAGTGTAATCATAACTCCTACATAGTACATCAAACTCAAAGAGAAATGTATCTGGGTCTTCAGTGATTAGCCCATGAAAGTTTGGTAGTGTTGAAGGAGGAATGTTTTTCAAGGTGTCAGCTCTCTCCTGCTTTGAAATAGGAAAGGCAAAGGTAATTGGTTCAGCTAGGTTTTCTACTGCTTCTTCTGCCATCATGCCTTGGTTCCAACTTGCAATATCCTCAAAATCCTCAATATTCTCCAAACTAAGGGATAATTTAAAGTGTTCTTCTTTTGTTGAATTGGTTGGAAGAAACCTCCCTCTATGGTCTCTTGGCCGCTGCTTACAATAATGTATAAGCTAATGGCTCTGTTCTTGCACCATGTTAGTGAATAGTTTGGAGATGGATTGAATATTTATGTGATCCTAAATTCTAAAAAACACTATATCCTAGTAAAGCAAGTACAAGCATAACTCAAAAAGAACTCAAAAACTCTAAACCTTAGCACCATCCCCAGCAATGGTGCCAAAAATGTCGAACTCCATTATTAAACAATACATTGATGTAGAAAGGGCGTGCACACTACTCAACTGACCAATAGATCCTATATCAAGCAACCTACTGGCTATACAATGTGTTACATTTACATTGTCAAACTAGGGTTCCAATCGTACTCTTCTTGGATGATGCTTGTACTATGTGTATAGTTAAGGATTTCTAAGTTTTAATCTAGAGGTTGTGTAAGGGAATAAACTAGCTAAAGGAAACACAATTCCAATTGCAAGGATTGATAATACTCTAAGTAAGCAGGACTGGTAGGAAATAACTAAAGCTTATTCAACACATCTGTAAATTGAATGGTCTTATGTAACTTCTAGAAAAAAGAGTAGCTAATAGTTCGTTTGATGATCACCTTGACTCAATAAGACTTAACAACACAGATTATCACAATCTAACTAATTCTCATAACATAGCTTAGTACAACATACATTAATCATACATATATAAGCCTACAATCATAAACTAAACATATAAACAAAGTGGAGAGACATAGTACCTTAAGTGGTCTACTTGAATGACTGTGATTCCATGAAATCTAGCTAAATCTTTATTGTATCTTTGTAATCATTGACTGAACTCAAAACATGTATTCCTTTATTGAATGATGAAGCAAAAGGTACAATGAAAATCTGATACTACAATCTCTGTCTAACATGTATGTAGCAAAATATAAGTTGTCCATAGACGAGATCAACATTGTCTATTTGAACAAAACTATTGAACAATAAATGCTATAAGTGTCCATTATCCAACAACATACGAAGAGGAATTTATTACAAAGCAAACTAGGAATAGGAAACTAAACTATCATGAAGGTGGAATAGGTGGTACAGTCCTACTATAACTTTCTAGTTTCCATGAAGAACAATCAAGACTAGAAACAGAACATAGAGCACGATCTAAGATTCCTTCATTATTTAAGACTACATCATCTTTCAAAGGATAATTGTCATAGTGTGGAGAGTTATGGATGACTCGTCCCAATCAATTTGGGGTCTTCTTCATAAATGGCTGTAGGTGCCTATATCATCTACTGTGGATATTAGCATCTCCTTCTACTGTGGGTTGTCCAATGATCTTCATGACATGAAACCATGTTCTTGTTGCATGAGGAGTTAGTACATCACATGGTATCTATACATCACTATCACTAAAATCAACATAAAGTACTAACATATTTCATGAGAAATCAACCATTCACACATAATTAATTAACAACATATTATATACCCATCTTCATGTTTTCAATGTCTTAAGGATAATTATAGACATGATTATTTATATAAAAGTCTAGAAATGTCTTAGGAAATAGGTACTTAAAGCAAGAAAAACAAGACAAAACATGGCCTCATCAATCTTTACCTTTAATAAAGTTTATGTCAAAGTCATAGTCTGACAAGAGCTCTAACCATCATCTTTGGCTTGAATTCAGATTAGGTTGCATGAAGATATACTTTAGTCCTTGGTTATCTGACTTAAGTTCAAAGCAATTACCCATCAAATAATGCTTCAAAACTTGTAAGGCATGCACAATCAATGTTAGCTCCAAATCATGCGATGCATAATTCAACTCATAAGGTCACAATTTCCTAAACTCATAGGCCACAACCTTCCATTCCTGCATATGTACACCTCCCAATCCTTCTCCTGATGCATCCATGACTACCACAAAGTGACCTTCTAAATCAGGAACTCTGAGGATTGGAGTGGTAGTTAACTTTTCCTTGAGAATACGGAAGGCTTCTTCACATTTCTCGGTCCATTCAAACCCATTTCCTTTCCATTGAAGAGTTGTGATGAGGTTAGCAATCTTTGAGAAATCCAGCACAAATTTCCTATAGCAACTTGCCAAACCCATGAATTTGTGTACTTCATGCACATTCCTAGGTGTCAGCCATTCCAAAATAGCCTTAATCTTTGCAAGGTCCACTAAAATTCCTTTAGCAGAGATAATGTGTCCCAAGTATTGTACCTCTTTCTGAAAGAAAGTACATTTTGACAACTTACCAAACAACTTATGTCCTCTTAACCTTTGAAGAACTATTCTCAAGTGTTGAATGTGTTCTTCCTCATTCTTTGAATATATCAAGATGTCATCCAAAAAGACTAGAATTAATTTACCCAAAAAATCTCTAAAGATGCTATTCATCAGGTTCATGAACACGGTAGAGGTATTAGTCAAACCAAAAGGTAAGACTATCAAATAGTAGTACCCATATCTTGTTCTAAAGGTTGTCTTATGGATGTCCTCATCCTTTACTCTTAACTAATGGTAACCTGCTCTCAGGTTGATCTTAGAGAAAATTGTTGCACTATGCATCTAATCAAAGAAATCATCTATGTGTGGCAGTGGATACTTATTCTTTACCGTTGCTTTGTTAAGCATATGATAATCTATGCACAAATACAAAGTACTACCCTTCTTCCTCACAAAGATTACCGGTGCCCCCGAGGCAATACACTTGGTCATATTAGCCCCTTTGACAATAGCTATTGAAGTTGGGCTTTCAATTCAGCCATCTCTATGGTCATCATACAAAAAGGTGCCTTGGAAACAGGTTCCAACCTAGGTATTATGTCAATGGAGAAATCAAAAGCTCTTTTGGGTGGTAACCCTAGCAACTCCTCAGGGAAAATATCTTGAAATTCATAGAGAAAAGGGTAATCGTGAATCATTGGTTCATGTGATTCTTCTAATGGATCAATTTTGACTGCAAACATCTGACATCCATTTCTCTTAGCTCTCTTGAGTTGCATTGCAGAAATTTGCCTAACCTGATTTCTCACTTGGCTCCCTAAATCCTTACTACATTTCCTAGATCATCTAGACATTCAACCATATTTTCATAGCAATTGACTTTAGCTTTGTAGAGCCAAAGCCAATTCATGCCTAGAATGACATCATATGACCCTAAAGGGGCTATGTAAAGATTTACTTTCGTTGTGAAGGAGGGTAAACTAACCTTAGCTTCAAATAGACATTGCTCTACTCGAGCTCTTGATTGATTAGCATATTCCATTGACTAGGGATTTTCCATATATCTAGCTCATCTTGGAATTTTGTTTAATAGTCTGGGTCATATAAATATTTCTGTTGCTGTAGTATCTATTAAAAAAGAAATTGAATTGTCAAAAAGAATACATGTTGTCTCAATGGGAGCAATTTGATACTTCACTTAGCAATTGTTGACAACAACATGTATCCTTTGTTGAAAAGTTGTCTTCTACAATGGAAGAGAATAATTCCAGTTATGATTCCCCTAACCTTTAGTTAGAAACCAATTGGTATAGTGATCTCCACCACATGTGAAACATCCACTTGGAGGTCCTTTCTTCTCAACAGGATGTTCACTCTTGTTTTCATTTCACCTCTTGAAGTTATTTCCTTTCTTTCAGTTTTGGTTCTCATCCTTGTTATTTCTTGATCTCTTCTCATTTGATTTAGGTTGGGCCTCTAATTTGGAATCCTAATTCTAGTTGATTTTCTTGAAAGTGTTCATAGTTTTAGACCAACCAAATATCTTCCTAGACTTGTTGCGAAAAGCTGACGAGGATTTCAATTTTTGCTCTTTTTTTATAGCCTTTTCAAAAACTTGATCCATGGTCGATGGCCCATGCACATCAACTTCTTCTCCAATTTATGCATTAAACCCCATGATGAATTTTTTGGATTCAAAAATGTTCATCTTTTGGGTATTGGGGAACATATTTCAAAAGCCTGGTAAACTTTTCCCAATATTATGTGACTGTCATCTAGGTCCTTTGTTAGAAACAACCAAGATCAACTAGTAAAACTGAGAATACTTTCACAAATAAAGATTGCACATAATAAGCCTAAAATGATATTGACAAAAGCTAATAAAAAGTGTACATAGTGCCTTGCTTAAATAAGAGAGAGGAGGAACAAAGGTTGAACTCAACCACTGACTAACCTCCAAAAGATGCAACACTTGTCTAACTCACATGACATGTGTGAAGGCAAAACGTGGCAAGTCAAAATGAAAGAGGTGTCTCACATAGCTAAGGACACATGTCAAAATGAGACAAACTCCTAAAATACTAACTTAAGCCTATGTGTGAATAGGTCAATCCTTCAAAGAGGTGATATCTAAACTAGTTAGATAATGACACTATTTACACTAACATCTTTGACGTAGATTTTGAAAATCAAATAACTTTTTGTCAAAGTACAATTGGGGTAGCCACCTTTGTCATAAAATGGCCAAAAATTCATCCCGAGTGAGACTTAATGAACTCAAACCTAATTCTATCTTTTTGTTCATCCACCACATGGATGCTTCTTTTGGAAGTTGAAAATCTCCCCATACTACTTTGGTAATTTTTGAGTAATTTTGAATCTCAAAATACTTCTCCGTATCATTGAGCCATGACTCGGTGCCATCTCCAAGCACAGTACCGTCAAATTTAGGTGAAGTGATCTTCTTCATGTCTCTCGATAATTCATTTGTGAGTTGTACTCTTGTTACATCTCTAGCCTTCTCTCCTCTTCTGGGTTTTCTTGGGTACCCGTAGATTCCTCATTTTCATTATGATCACTTTTCTCTTGATCCCTATTTCTACTATTCTCTTGATCCTATTCTTCAGAATCTTCTTGATTTTCATGATCTCATCCTGTAACTTCTTGTTTGAGAACTCCTAATCATTCCTTGGTTTCATTAATTGTAGCTAGGATCTAATCCAACTTTGCAATAGGATCATTTCTAGTTGGACCTGAGCCTCCTTGACTCCCTTCAAGATTGGTTCTCATTCTCACCATTTTGCACTTGGCAATTATGCTTTAATCGGTTTAATACTTAAGTGGCGCAGTCATGGATGGAGGGTTCAAAGAATTGAAATATCCAAACCATGCATCTAGAGTAAACACAATGGAAATAACACAAATATAGAATGCAATGGAAGATTCAAATGCTCAATATATCAGATAATCAAATGCTTATATGCTAGCAACATGTGGGCTACAATCAAAAGGTCGCACAGGCCTACTTTCCGGGTTACAATAGAAATGAAAGATATGTCATTGAAGTGTGTTCCCAAAAAGAATCTATCTTCTAAAACTACTTAATTAGAGAACTAACTTCTTAATGCATCTAAGAGATCTATATATATCATCTTCAAGCTCATAGAATTTTCCACGTCGGCCACAAGAGGTTACAAACTCCAATGTATGATGAAATGTGTAGAAACATGTAGGTCGGTCTACAACATATGGTATTTCTCCATAAATAAATGAAACTTGTGTGGACCTCAAGGAAGGTCTATCTAGTCCTTATGTGTCATGTATGATGTTCCATTAGGCTCTAGAAGTCACGGAAGTGCTCCGTAAACCTTTTGTTCTCAACTGATTGTCAAATGCTCTACTCTTTGAAAGCTGATGATCTTCTAATAGTGATAACTTTCTGTAGACAAATCTAAATCTCCTGAAATCTGAATATGACGTAGATGACATGGCATAGAGGATAAATCCTACTCTGTGAATGTTGATATGAAGATGTGAAAAAATGCAGTAGAAAATGTTGAACTGCAACTGAAATGAAAGAAACGAAAAGAATGTAAATATTTTTTTTGGTTGATGCAAGATTGCTCTGCAACTTGGGATGCTCCTACATCATTAAGATGGGGAAAGGACTACATTTTAATATGGGAAATCATACAAATTCTTAGGTTAAGAAAAGAAATTTAGTTTTCTAATACATGCTTGATATTTTTTAAAGAGGTTGAAAGCTTTTTCTTTTTATTTATATCTGGGCTTATATATGCCCTTATTTAATATTAATCCAAAAGGATTACAAGAAGTTTTTTTATTCATTTTCTAACAAAGGAATCCATTCCAGATCCTCGTATTTGTCAACTTTTACAATAATAGGTTTGGTGGGCGGATGTACTTGTAGGTACTCATCCATTGCCTCATGACTCAACACTAGCGCATTACGACTACACCCAAAAGGCATCTCATGAACCGCCGAAGGTTTCTTAAGTTCTCCTTTAACTTGAACAACTAGTTTATGATGATTATCTTTTTCCAGTTTGATCCAGTCCAAGGCGTCTACTAAAGTTTCAAAATCTGAGGGAACCACCTCATCTCCATAAGATGATGTTGCCTCAGGTTTAGTAATTTTGAACTTCAAAGACTTATTGATTCTATCTTTGTTCTTAGATTTTCCCATTTCTATGTTTATGAAAACATCATAAGTTAAATTACAAACACTAATTTGTTTTATCAACTTATTGTGAAGTAGGCACACATAGATCCTAGTGTTTGAACCTTTGCTCTGACATCGTGTGTAATAAACCCAATGGCTCAATTATTGTTTTCTTACTAAAAATAACTAGTATTTTTTTTTGTAGAGTAATAATAACAAGTATAATGGAAATACCATAACCATCTAAATATTAGAATAGTTCAACCAAACTTTTCTTGTTTCAATTAATACAATAAATAAGAACATCTTTACTATGCTGGATGAATTTACAATTTTCCATAAAGGAATTAACATATCAATCTCTCAGTAACTATCTATTTACATCTCAATAACTATACATTTACATCTCAATACATAGATGATTTACTAATTTTCTATTAGATATCAGTATGATTTACAATAAGATAATAATGTATTTGTTTAACTCTATTGGCACAATATTTCAACAACTTCATCTGCATGAGGGAGAGCATCATCAGAGTGATTATCAATACAACCATGAACCTTTCACTTCCTTGGTATTCCTCTAACTAGAGAAACTTGACCTGTCGTGAGAAAAGAAGATAAAGAGTATCCTTATGGAACCATGCCATCTGAGAACTAGCGATGTGCTTTTTACATAAATCTATTATAAAACTATAGATTCCTTCTAACTGAGTATAACAATTTGACTTAAATGTAAATCTAAGACAGTGATTCAACAATGCATGAAGTCAATGCATTACTTTGGCCAAAGACTCATAAATAAAACATAATCTATATCTAATATATGTGTTGATCTATCACAAATAGCTCTATCTTAATGTTTCCTTAAGAGATTCATATTTTCATCTAAACTGACCTCTAAGTCATTTTTCACTCTTGAAAATAATTATTCCATCCATCTAATAAGATAAAGTTTCTATATGATCTAAGTATTCTCTAACAGAAATGTCTCATTGTTTCATATTTTTGACTTACTTTAAACACTGCTCCAAATAATATTTGTAGGCTCTAGTGATCATTTAAATATTCTAATCATTCAAGACTACACAAACTATTCAAAACTATCTATTTATACTTAAGAAGGATTTTCCCATTCTTTTATGTTAATCGTTGTTTCTAAACAATCAGTATAAAAGGTATACAACCCAATTGAGATATTCATCAGAACCATCTATTGGCCAGAGACACTGCTTCGCATGACAAGTGTTGTCATTGATGGCAACTAAGACTATTCCACTCATCCGCATAACATAATATGCTCATACCGGAAGCCAGAATCAGAATTTATCTAAGTTCGGGTAGCTAGAAATAGAGCATGTGACAGGGTCCAGTATCTTGGTCTGGATCTCTCAGATGGCAAATCTAAGTATGTTGCAGATCTGAAGAAGTCATAAGGATTGTTAGGGTAATCTAAATCCAGAATATTATCCTGTGGTGACAAAGGGAGTAAAAGTTATGAGCATCTGAGTACCGGGTCATAATATGAAATAACAGTTCAGTAAAGAATAAAAAGACTTGTGTTAGATCCTTATGCAGATCTGATAGAAGTGTTTTGGTAAGTTGCGTATGGGATATAATGTTAGTGGCCGACATGAATGGTGACCTTCAAGTGTTATTTATGGTACACATCATCATTGACGCATGGATTTAGTTGACAAAACAGAGTACTTGTATTGTTAATTAAGTTCTTCATAAGGCCAACAGAAAAGTGATTGAATTTGGATATTGTATACGCCTAAAAATGACACAATTCAATCTAAATAAATATTCTTAATATTTATTCCCTCCGAATTCTTCTATCAATAAATAAATAAATAAATTTATTTATTTGATTCACATTCCTCTTAATTAATTAAATATCAAAATATTTAATTAATTCTTCTAAAGCCAAAATTAAATTAAATCAATTTATTTAATTAAATTCCCTAAATTCTTCTAATGTCTCACATAATTAAATAATCCTACATTATTTAATTAATCATAAATTCCTCTATCCTAAGTCCTAATTCCATAAATCCACCTCACCAATCCACCTCACCTTCTCCACCTCATCATGTTGCACATGTAATTAAATATTTCAAATATTTAATTACCTAATATTCTCTCACCCACATGTCCTATTTCTTCTCTAATCAAAATTAGTTAACTCATTAATCAAAATTGTTAACTAATCAATCAATTCTGTCAGCTCCTCAATCTATTCGGGTAACTGATCAATCAATTCTATCAATTCCTCAATCCATTCTATTAACTCTTCAATCAATTTTTGTTAACTACCCTGTTACATGATGGAAGTGGGACACTTGTCCTCTTTCTATTCGTTGCACGTTCCTCGACCATTCTCAACCATTGATCTTCTTATTTCTTCTCAACCGTTGATCCTGATTCTCTCAAGTCTATAAATGGAACCTTATTCTTCCATTCTAAGCATCCAGGCTATTCATATTGTTACTCTGCAGAAATTCACCAGTGCACCTTTGGCACCCCAATACAATTTGCTTGAGATCACCCAAAGCTTTGAAACTCCTCTTCACTGTATGTTTATCACCACAGCCATTCACTATCGACATTCTTGAAAACAGCAAAGGAGTGCACTCTCTGAGGGCCTACTTCATACAAACAAGGACGATCTTGATAGGCAACAATAGAAGTTTCGATTCAAGGAAGGTCTGCATTGTTTTATTCATTGCTTCATTTTATTCAATCTTCTTAGTTTCACTATTCTATTGAGTTATGGGTATTTGATGTTGTTTGTTGCATATTCATTGTTGAACCTATTTTACCCTAATAGATATATATATCCAATGGATTTGAGTGTTAAAGGTGTGTATGGGAATATGAAGAAAATGCGAAAAAGAGCAGAGAAAGGGTGCAAAAGAGAAGAAATCTAAGATCTGGATTATGGAAGAGCAGTAAAAAGGGTAGAACAAGATGAAGTGTATCAAGTCGGTATTTTGTGCTTAAATCAAAACTAAATCTTTGCATTGGTAGATGCTAACTATCAGTTCAAACACATTGTAAACTTCTTCCTATAGGCAGTAAGCCTTTCCTTGAGCAGTGAGATCTGGGCAGTGAGCCCAAATGCATGTTCATTCTCCATTGTAATACTTTTAACAAAGTATAATCTTTGTGGGTTAACCCCCACTGTGGTTTCTCCCTTAACCGGGTTTCCACATCAAAAATCTTGGTGTCAAATGTGTTATTTCTACTTCTGCTCATGTGTTGTTGATTCTTTCTTTTCATGATAACATTATTAATCTATTAATGAAGTAGTAAAAGGACTATTGTAAGTTTTAAAGTTTTAAGACAACTGATTCACCCCCCCTCTCAGTTGTCACCTCTAATTCCAACAATTGGTATCATAGCAAGGTTCCTTTGAAAAAGTTTAACAGCTTGAGGAAGATCTGGGAAGGCAGTAAAATGGATGAATATAACCTCCAAGGGCAACTTAATCTCACTCTAGAAGGTCTTGAGCAATCCAGAGTAGAAGTCCAAGAGCTGCAAGAGAACCTCAAAAATGCTGAAGACTTCATTGAGATCTTAAAAGAAAAATTGAGCAAATCCAATGGGAAGAGGAAGGAACAAACTCTTCAATTGGGAAATCATTATGAGAACAACAACAAGGATGAGGCTCTGAAAGAGAAGACAAAGGAATGTGAGAAGTTAGCCAAAGAGGTTGTTGTCCTAAAACATGAGATGGAATTCAGGGTGATGAGGCTTACCAAAGAAATTGAAGATAGAAAACTGAAGAAGACTTGAACCAAAATCTAAAAGAAAGAACTGAAGAATGCTATAGATTAGATGGAATCGATGGCCTCCTAGAGTCTAATCTACAATAAAGAAGAGACAATGAGAGAGAACTTGAAAGGCAAATTGTCATTCTCAGACATGACCTAGAAGTTACAAATGAATACAAGGAGAAGTTCAAGATAAGCTCAGGTAAACTTGAAGCACTACTTGAAGGACAGAAAAAGGTTGATGACAAGCATGGTCTTAGATATGAGAAAGGTGAAAGCTCTGGATCCGGACAAAGAAATTTTCAACCAAGGAATGGGAGAAATAGACCTAGAAGACCTCTAGTAAGACAACCTAATGCTCAAAGATATCCATCATTTAATGGAAATTATTTTAATTGCAATAAATTTGGTCATAGAGCTACTCAGTGCAGAAGCAGAGTATATCAAAATGGTTCATCCTTCTCCGGTCAATGCTTCAAGTGTAAGAAGTATGGTCATAGATCAACTGAATGCAGAAGTATGATAATGAATAACTCTAGAGAAAATGGTAACTCTTTCAATGGTTACTGCTTTACTTGCAATGGATATGGACACATGGCTAATCAATACGGATCAAGAGGAAATCAAGCATATAAGCAAAGAAATGTTATTTTCTTTAATTGGAATAGATCTGGTCATATTGCAAGATTCTGTAGAAGTAAGAATAATGAAAGAAGAGGTTCGGCAAATAGAAAACTGGATGAGCAGAGACAAGAAAAAGGCAAAAGAAAAATTGATGTGAATGAGATCCAAAATGAAATGAGAAAGACATGGGTTAAGAAAATAATTGAGAACAATAGTAATTAGTCCGCACCGGAATTTGGTGCTGATAATTCCTCTGGGAATTAAATTTGGAGCTGTAGCTCAGGGGGGCTGCATTGAAAATTAAATTCCCCCATCCAGCAAGTGGGTGCCTAGATCTGTCACAATGAGAGAAGATATTTTGAATTGTTTCAAAACTTTTGGAAGGATTTCTGGAAGAAAAGATATTGATTTGGAAATTTGCGGCGTGATTCATGAAGAACTGTTCAAGAAACTGAGTAACTGGATGAAGTTAGGGTAGAGCATTAATTATAAAGGCAAATTAGGTTTTGTAGAGCATAAAAAGGGTGTTTACTCCTCATTTGAAGCACTTTACACTCGAATAAAGCAAGAAGAATAGTGTCTGAGCTAAGATTACAAGGAATTGAAGTGCGACCAACAAATTTATCCGTCTACTCTAATCTCGTGAAAAAGGTATTTATTTGCGAAGCTTTGAACTTATAATCTTTTTTTAATGGCTACTCCTTTGGTCATTGACATTACTGAAAGGCCTCAACCCAAATTTAAGAAACATCCACACAAATCTATAGAAGTCAACCCATTAGGTGCATTTTCAAGTGTTATGTATGGTGTGCTGCATACTGAAGATATTAGGGTTTATATTCATGCGAACATAGATGAATTTGGGGAATCAAGGTATGTATATTTGTTTGAGAGTCATCTAAGGGATGAAAATCACGACTTTAAACCAGAGTACAAGGCACTACTTGATAAACATTTTATTCAGATTATGGGGTTTCCAACATTCGATGAAGATGAGTGGGTTCGGTATGTTTTGAGTCAGATGCATGATGAATTCATATGGTTGTTAAAACCATTTAAGATTACCAAGGATGTTATTAGAATTGTGACTGGCTTAAAATGTTGAAATCTGTGAAAAACCAAAGTAAAGTTTGACAAGAGGGCAATGATCATAAATGACATTATAGAACCAGATGTGAAGTTTGCTTCCATGGTGATTGGCTACAAGATTTATCACTCTAGCAGAGAGAATTCAGTCTTCAGAACTGCCATATATGCAACATATCAAATGTTGAAGAAGAATACAGATTATGACCTATGTGAGCTATTACAGAACTAGCTGATTGAAAACCTATACAAAATCAAGAAAGATAAGAAAAACACTTTTAAATATGGTACATTGGTTCTATGCTTATTTTTCTACTATATGAATGAAGTACTTGGAGTAAAGGGTGTTCACTGGACTAATGATGAGCTAGTTGCCATTCAAATCAGAGATCATCTTCACAGCATTGGTGATTATAAAGCTCAGAAAATTGCAATTTGGGGATACTTTAAAAAATTTTAGAGTATGATGTATTTAAGGGAAAGAATCCCTAAATCAATTGTTGAGAAGTACAAGAATGAAATATGTTTTATGGTTGACACTGATCAGTGCCTAATGGAAGTAGTGGAACCCAGAACTGTTTGGATCATGCCAATGGGGTATTAAGTAGATAGAAAAATCTTGAATATGTATGCTCAACATCTTCTAAGCAAACCAAAAGATACAACAGTTGAAAGATTTGGGACATATGGGGAGCTAAGTTTAAAACTGCATACTGAGCTAAAAGAACTTGAAAGCAACAGAAAAGTAAGAAAAGAAGTTGAGCAGTTGGCTGAGAATCTAGGTCTCACAAAGGAAGTCGTGAGGCAATTCTGGAAGAGAACTGAAAAGGATGAAGGAGAAGTAGGATAAGAAACAAGGAAGTGATCTGGTAGGATCCTCCTCCACATCAAGGACTACTAGAAGCTTTTTTGCTGCCCCTATTCCTCTTAAACTTGCCAATTCTGAAGTACCAGAAGACAAATCATCTGGAAAAGAAGGAAAAAGAGTGAAAACAAAGGCCACAAGAGCCTATAAGAGCACAAAAATTGATGAAGAAAGAATAGATTATGATGTTGAGGTAAAGGAGTTGAAAGCCTCTGGAACAAAGGCTGCCAAAGTGACTAAGGAGAAGCCCTTCGAAAGTAAAAAGATAAACAAAAGGTAGAAGACAGATACATATGTTGAGAAGCCCACAATCTCCATGGAAGATGTAATAAAATCAGTCACTTTGGATGGAAATTTGAAACTCATGACTGAATTTTATGATGAATACAATGACACAGATAAGAGGGTGTTGGAGGAAGCAATTGTTAGATATCTGAATATCTATAATAAGGCCCTGATTGAAATAACTTCTGAGACCCCTCCAAGTCTTGTAAACATTTTGAAGTTGAGGAAAGAAAATGCAAAAAGCAAGGATATGGAGCTTAGAAAGCATGTATTGATAAAACTATGCCCTCATATCACTGAAGGTCAAATGAGTATGATATTCAAAGAAGTGAAGGATGAATTCAGAAGAAAGAAGAGAATGAACAAACTAATGCTTGGAGAATTGGACCAAATAGTTAAAGAAACATAGGAAATACTTCTGAGTGCATTGAAGAGACACAATCTTCCATTTGTTGAGGAGGAGATTAATGATGAGATTGATTCATCAATCCCAAATATTGAAAAGATGGAAACTGACAAGCAGTAAACCAAGGTTGATGACTCCTATGTTCCTGAAGAGGAGAAAATAAACAAAGAAGATACAGAGATGGTAGATCAAATTGATGATTCAGGAGATACTCCATCTTCTCTTGATCAAACTAGAAAAGAAGATAATGTTGAGAATACTGCTGCTACACAAGATCCTCAGGAACAGATTGCAGATAGTGTGGTCAAAGGGAAGAATCTGATTGCAGATAACACAGAGAAAGTAAAGCAGTGGAAGAGAAAGAAGAATGAAAGGAAGATAAGACAGAAGAAGATGGTTCAAATATTGATGCATCTAAACAAATTAGTCCTGATACCAACATTGACAAATCTCAAGGAAAGGAAAGTGGTTTAGGAATTGTGACAAGAGACACTGCATATGTAGTAAAAGGTCTCTTGAGTAAAGAAATTCTTGAGTTTGATGAACTAGAGTTGTTTCAAGGACCGGTCAATCTAGATGCTCTCTCTCCGGTTCAAGTAATGAAGATAGCATCCTTCACACAAGCCAAGGCAAGAGAAAAGATGTTGAAATCTCACATTGAGGATGGTGATCTACTAGGCCTTGCAATCGGAGTATTAGAGAAGATAATGCCAACCCTCTAGAAGAATCCATCTGACTCTCCCTCCAATCATCTGAAGAATCTTGTAAATTTTGTAAGTACACATTTTGAGTCTTTTGAGAGGTCTGCAGAGACCAAAGACAAAAATGAATTTTTGGATAAAAAATCTAGTGAAATAAAGAGCCTAATAAGGAATGATAGGATGTTACTTGGTATCAATATAAAGAGTATCCAAAATGCTCTAAGTGATGGAGGTGATATATACAAATTTTATCTATCCTGGCCCAAAGTCAATAAGGATCTTGAGAAGAAGATAAAGGAGCAAGAACAAAAATTGTCAAATCTATCTCAAAATTTTGATCCTCTAACAGTTTCTCCTACAAGTCAGGAATGTCAAGTAATTAGATTGATTGATGAAATAAAGAAGCTTTTTAAAGAAAAAGGGAATATTGTGAAGAGAATGTGTGAGCTCCGGGGATTAATTGCCCCCAAGTTAGAAAAAATGTTTAATGCATTATCAGAAGCTCAAACTATAGTTCAGACAAGTGATCCTCTAGATCTAACAAAGGCAGAAGCATATGCATTTCTTCTGAGTAGACACATCTCAATTTTGGATGGTATGAAAAGAAGTTGGGCCTCTAAACTTGAGCAATTGAAAAATAGTTTTGCAAATATTCTCAAGTTCATGTAAATATAACTTAATGATTGGGTGTACATATGCGGCACTGTATTTTTGAGAATCTTGGCTTGCGGACCCCATCCTTTTCCATTGATGTCAAAGACGGAGTGAAAACAGTGAAAAATGAGGAATCCAGCAAAGGGGGAGCTCCAGAATCAGTGGAGAGCATAAGAGTATAGAGTAAAGGGGGAGTAACACTTAGTCATTTTTCACTAAGTATTGCCATCAATGCCAAAGGGGGAGATTGTTGGCAAGAGACACTACTTCGCATGACAAGTGTTGTCATTGATGGCAACTAAGACTATTCCACTCATTCGCATAACATAATGTGCTCATATCGGAAGTCAGAATCAGAATTTATCTAAGTTTGGGTAGCTAAAAATAGAGCATGTGATAGGGTCCGGTATCTTGGTCCGGATCTCTCTGATGAAAAATCTGAGTATACTGCAGATCTGAAGAAGTCAAGGATTTTCACAAAAATCTAAATCCATAATTTTATCCTCTGGTGACAAAGGGAGTAAAAGTTATGAGCACCTAAGTACCGGGTCATAATATGACAAAATAGTTCAGTAAAGAACATGACGACTTGTGTTAGATCCTTATGCGGATCTGATAGAAGTGTTTTGGTAAGTTGCATATGGGATATAATGTTAGTGGCCGACATGAATGGTGACCTTCAAGTGTTATTTCTGGTACGCATCATCATTGACGCATGGATTCAGCCAACAGAACATAGTACTTGTATTGTTAATTAAGTTCTTCATAAGGCCAACATAAAAGTGATTGAATTTGGATATATATATATATAGCTGATGGATCTAAGTGTTAAAGGTGTGTATGGGAATATGAAGAAAATGTGAAAAAGAGCAGAGAAAGGGTGCGAAAGAGAAGGAATCTAAGATCTGGATTATGGCAAAGCAGTAAAAAGGGTAGAACAAGATGCAATGTATCAAGTTGGTATTCTGTGCTTAAACTGGAACTGAATCTTTGCATTGGTAGATGCTAACTATCAATTCAAACACATTGTAAACTTCTTGTAGGCAGTGAACCTTTCCTTGAGCAGTGAGCTCGAATGCATGTGCATTCTCCATTGTAATACTTTTAACAGAGTATAATCTTTGTGGGTTAACCCCCACCATGATTTTTCCCCTAACCAGGTTTCCACGTCAAAAATATTGGTGTCAAATGTGTTATTTCTACTTCTGTTCATGTGTTGTTGATTCTTTCTTTTCATAATAACATTATTAATCTATTAATGAAGTAGTAAAAGGGAATTAACTGCTACAAGTTTTAAAGTTTTAAGACAACTGATTCACCCCCCCTCTCAGTTGTCACCTCTAATTCCAACACCATCAAGCTTTCAGCTTGAGATATGGCTGAGGGCAATATGACATAAACATATGTAAAATCCTTTACAAGAACATAAACCACTGATGAATAACTACATTCTACACATATCTGTATATGTATACATTCATTTATACATGTACATATATATTTGTAAATGCAAACAATTATATTGTCCACTATTTTCATTCTCAAAATAGAGATCCAAATCAATAAAACCAAACAAGAAATACTCATATCTCATAATAGATTATTCCAAATCTTCCAATCAAATCCCCTTAGGATCAATAGTTATACTGACCAAGAATAGTCATAAAAATACAGAGAGTAAACTAAGTTATACCAAACATTTTCCAGTCGAACCTCTCAGTAAGAGACTACCACACAAACCTATTGTGGTCTTAGTTTAACAGTAGGTAAACATAAATACAAGAAAAACTATAACATTTCTTAAACCATTCGGGTTTTAACTATAGTGATTGATGAAATCCATAAACCTGTTCAACACATAGATATACTAAGAGGGGGGCGAATCAATATTTATTACTTTTTAACTCAATTCTAATTCAAAAAACTTTACTGCATCAAACAAATTATGCAACCATAAACATGTTCACACATTCACACAAGAAACCATAACACTAGATTTCTGTGGAAACCCAAGATGGGAAAAAACACAGTGAGCAAACTGCTTGGATCTACTATCCAAATCCAGCCTCACAAACAAAAAGAGATTTACAATGAATTTTATGGGCACCAACCTAGAGGAAGGTCCAACTCCCTGATACAAAGTTTTATGGGCTCCAACCCAAAGGATTTTATGGGCTCCAGCCCAAAGGAAGCACCAACTCCCTAAAGTTCTACAACACTTACAAGATAAGGCATCAACCTCTATACTAAAACACTTGACTAATTTTGATGGTTCAAATACCTCCACAGCATCATCTCACTTAACTCTTTGACATTGACTTATGACTTCAACACCTCTGCTCAATCATCTTCACTATTTTCAAAGCACCTCTACAATACAACACAATACTACTTCTGATATGAATCATGCATTATAGCCTCCAAAGTCACTTCTCAATTTCTAGATCATTCACCTTTTCATACATGCTCTCACAGCCTCACACAACTTGAAATAATCTTCTATCCTTCATATATATCCTTTGCAAGTTTTCAAAATATCATCTTTGTTGGCCTAAATGTAACGTGTAATATGAAACGTGTAACGACCTTGCTTTTCAGCTCCCAAATCATCTGCAATAATGTAGGAGTGAAATCCCACTATACGGTTCATACCAAGAGGTCTACTGGACCCAATTTACCTTTGCACACATTTCTATGTTGGTGCATACTTCCAAACACATGGCACAATCACTTAAGTATACCATGTCAGCACTACAAACACTTATTCTTTCATACATTAGCTCTAGACCCAATGCAATACCAGAGAAGGAAAATAACAAGCAGTTCACATAATAAGCATTATATGACATTAAAAACCTTCGCATGCACTCCTCTTTCTATTTCATGCTTCACCTTGCTGGCACAAGCAGTCAAACTTCGATATTGGTATCCTTACACATTCTAGTCGCCCTATCTTGACATAGAACATTGAAAAGCACACTTGCGGTGACCAAAAACACTTGAAACCTGAACTGGGCATACATACTGATCATCTAAACTTATCTTTCAAATAGCAAAGCCAAACATCAAAGTGCGGTGAAATGTGGTGGCTTTATGTTCTATCTCTGATAACCTTACACTGCAACATGACTTGTTTTCACTCTTCTAGCTCTAGAAAACTCTACGGTAACTTTTGTGCTTCGAAACTTGGATCATGCATACATCTTATCTGTCTCTAGCTATCCTCCAAGTTGCAAGGTCATATCTTCAAGTGTGAAGA
This sequence comes from Cunninghamia lanceolata, assembly GCA_027924645.1. NCBI lineage: Eukaryota > Viridiplantae > Streptophyta > Pinopsida > Cupressales > Cupressaceae > Cunninghamia > Cunninghamia lanceolata. The sequence continues at coordinate 112,806 of BSBN01000141.1, read as the reverse complement.
AACGTGGAGCATTCTTATGTACCTTTGAGACTGCAACAACATTATATGACCACTATTTTCACTCTACTAACTCTAGCAAGCTTTACAGTAGTTCTTATGCTCTCAAATCTAAAACACACATACCTTATAGTTATTTATAGCTAACTTCCAATCTACAGGCTCATGTCTTCATCTATAGAGGAATGCAGTATATTTTCATGAACTTGTGACATCCTTCATAACTAGAAATTTACTTAGACAGTTTTCTTCAAACTTTTTACAACTTTCTTCACCAAGCGCCAACCATCATGACTCCATATAATCAAAATACAACACTTCAAGAACTTTGACAACTTACACCTATCCATGAACTTCACACGATAAGGTACAACTGTATCTTTCATCATCACTGTTCCTCTGATCATCACTCCTTTGACAACATATACAACATTATGCCTTCCACATCATAACACCTATGATCACTACTCCTTTGACATCAATGATTACCACTCTTTTGACATCAATGATAATATATGCAACAATCTCCCCCTTTGTCATTAATGGCAACACTAACCTGATATACAAATTTTTCTCCCCCTTTGACATCAAGGGCAAAGGGCTAGTGTTCGTTATTCGTACTAAAAAAACATACAAGGTCCCCCTATCTATACAATCCTCGTCATCCACTATAGTCTCTTATCGACCTGCTCCCCTTGAGTGGTAGCCACCATCAATCTAGGGATAATAAATACACCTTGAATTGCTCCCCCTAGACAAATGCATCATTTGTGCATCTAGTTAGGAGGGGCAACAACCCCTAACTTCTGCCTAAGATATTCAAATGTATCCTTAGAAAGTGCTTTTGTAAAGATGTTTGCAACCTATTCTTTTATAGGTACATATTCCAATTTTACTTCTTTATTTGCAACTTTTGTTGAACATACAAGGATACTAAGAGGGGGGTGAATCTGTATTTAAACAATTTTAACTTATCTAGAACAGATTAAAACTTAAGCATTACAACACCAACATAAGCATGAAAGATTAACACAATGTACATCAACACATAACACTAAATATACATGGAAAACCATAGAAGGGAAAAACCACGGTGAGGATTAACTCACAATATATGAAGCTCAAAAAAATAACTTTATTTTAGGGCTACAACCCAAGGAAGCTACTACTCCCTATAAAATTTGATTTAGGGTCACTCCCAAGGAAGGTACTACTCCCTGAAGACTTTATTTTAGGGTCAATCCCAAGGAAGATACTACTCCCTGAATACTTTGTTTTAGGGTCACTCCCAAGGAAGCTACTACTCCCTAAATTGAGAACACACTTACAAAAGATTACAGTATGACAGTCCTACTGTCTAAAAATTGACATTGAAACTCACACCTTTGACGATTGAAATTCTGCCTCTTCACACTTTCTTCTGATGATCAGATCAATTAGGCACACTCTACACTTGATTATTGTCACAAATATGTCTTCAAGATGAATCAAATTAGCATCTACAACTTCTTCTCTTTCTACTTTAGTCACACATCATAATGTATTCATTTTGCTCCTTACCTTACTTGTGAACCTTATCAATCACATTGCAATCACACTCTACCTCACTCAATTTGATTTACAATTCATACAAGATATTACATTGATTAGATTGCTTGTCGGCCATATACAACATGAAAAATACATTTACAAGTTGTCCATACAACACACATTATGAAATGTGTAGGGGACAAGTCCTAAACAAGACTACACGCTACACCAGTAGAAGACCCATGCCTTGCAGACATCAACACTTGCTTAATTAGGTCCAAAACATCCTTCACAACATCAAACAACAAGGAATTACATCTGCACACTCTGCTCATTTTGAAATAGGACAGCCTTAAGAAAAAACACATGAAACTTGAAGCATAACAACCACAATAACTTGAAAACTTTGTGTGGTATTGGAAACAAGAAAGATCTTCATGAAACTTTTCTAGATGAGGCTATAAGACTCATACAACATCTATAAACACTCCTTTACCTCTGCACATCAAAGATTTTCGTCGCACATCTTCAACATGAACTTTGAGAACATCCTGTCATCTAGAACACACTGCAACATACTGTCATTGAGAAATTGAGCTTGCAGAGCACCAAGAACCTTGTAAATACAAGGAAACATGTATTGCACATCCATTAACATGACTACAAAACTGCAAAGGAAACCATTCACTTCTGGAGGAATGAAGAGCATTCTAATAGGCCTTCAATACCAACTCACTCTGCCAAAACATATGTCGGTACTCTATCATGCATAACTTTCACAATAGAAGGACAAATGATCTGAAACTTTAGAATTATCACCTTTACTGCACCCTAAACATAGTTCTAGAACTACATAGCCATATTTGTAAATGTGAACAAACACAGAGCATTCCATTGTCCTACTAAGAACACCTTCAAATAAACAACACTGTCTTCAGTCTGTCAACAGTAAAACATTCTTCCAGTAATCCAATCTGCATCATGAAACTTGTAACATACATACATCAGGCCATTAGAAACATCTACTAACATCAGCAACACATCCAATCATCTTAGTGCTTCTAATCCCCATATTAATATGTTTTCATACTGTATCCAACCATGAACTGTCTTCTTGCTTCTGTGTTGGATAGGACATGACATCTGACCATGAACTGTATCTTCTTTGCACATGACATCCAACCATGAACACCATCACACCTCCATGATAGTGTTGACATCAATGGAAACCTAGTGATAGTGTTGACATTAATGACAACCCTAGGAAACATATGTGTAACAAATGTTTCTCTTAAAAAGTGATACTTGATGGATATGTGCTTGGTTCTAGAGTGCATCACTTGATTATTTGAAATATTGATGGCACTTGTATTGTCACATAGAGTAGGAATGGGCTCATCATACATTACCTTGATATCCTTCAATGTTTGCTTCATCCACAACACTTGAGTGCAATAGGATACTATAACTATATACTTTGCTTCTGCTATTGATAAAGAAACTGAATCCTATTTTTTACTAAGCCATGAGACCAATCTGTCTCCCAAAAAGAAATCTCTGCCATTGGTACTTCTCCTATCACCAATGTTACCAGCCCAATCTACATCAATGTATGTTGTCAAGGAGAAGTCATTACCTTTTTTATACCATAATCCATAATCCAAAGTGCTCTTCAAATATATGAAAATTCTTTTAACTACCTTCACATGTGTTTCTTTTGGATCAACTTGAAACCTTTCAACCATACAAACAACTTGCATAATGTCAGGCCTTGATCTTGTTAAGTACAGTAGGCCCCAATCATAGACCTATATAGGGTCTAATCAGCCTGTGGTGACTCATCATCTTTACTTCAATGACAACCCATTACTATAGGAGTACTCACTGGTTTGCAATCTTCCATACCAAATTTTTTCAACATCTCCTTGACATACTTTGCTTGTGAAATAAAGATACCTTCATCTGATTGAGTCATTTGAAGTCTAAGAAAGAATGAAAGTTCACCTAACATAGACATTTCAAATTCCTTCTACATCTCCTCTGTAAACTTCTTACGTATTTCATCATTTCCACCAAAGATAATATCATCAACATGTACTACTACTATTAATATGTGCTCATTCTCAAATTTGATATATAGATTACTATCTGCTATACCTTTCTTGAAACCTTGCTGGAGTAAATACTTATCCTATAATGCCTCGCCATGCAACCCTAGAGATAAGTTTAACTAAGCAATAAAGAGGGTGAATTTTTTTTTTAAATAGAAGTAATGATAAAAAAACATAACATGGTTTATAATCAACAAGTTAAACTAGCATCTCTAGGGATTACAAAGTTGCATTATTAAAATTATACAATAATCAACAACATACATAGTTTAATCGAATAAACCAACTAAATCAAACCAACATCTTTCATTACGACTTCCAAATACTTCAAGAAGTTTGCATTAAGATTACAAGTACAAAATAGTATATCTTACAAGAGGAATTACATAGTTTCATTGTTACAAAAGCTCTTTTTTTGAATACATCAAATTACATAATGAATTCCACTGATACATAGATCTAGATGCAAATAGTACAAATAACAGTCTTCAAATATAGGTGCAAACTGGAATCATGAGAGTTACATCTTCTTTACATGCGAGCCATGATGCCAGAAAACCAATGGAATAAAGCACAACCACTCGACCATGTGGAACCCTGAGGTCCACCCCCATGCTAGGAGATAACAATGAGGTCCCATGACAATAGACAGATAGGTAGACAGTAGTCTAAAAGGAACAAGGACTACACATGACTCCATTACAACATAGGTAACTAACACAAGTAACTCAATAACACTTCCAGAGGCAATCACATAACAAATGGAGAAAAAAATTAGGGAATGCTAGACTGTAGTAGGGATGAGTGTTATCGCATGGTCCTAACATGGGTTACTCTGACAGTCTCTAGCTAGACGTCGGCCCCCATGCTTGGGTTACCCTGACAGTCTCTCGCTAGGTGCCGACCCCCATCTATGGTTACCTTAACAGTCTCTTACTAGATGCCGGCCCCATAGGGTGACATATGTGGAACAAACATTCCTTTCGTGAGGACAAGGAAGTTGATCTTGCCAACCAGGCCTTCTCATCCCATCCTTAGCCTGAACGAGCACTACAAGCATGGGTGAGGAATCCAATTATCTTAATTAGTGTGAAAACTACCCAACACCTAGATTTATTAGGTTATCACTTGATTAGAAAACTCCCAAAGAGTTACCTTGGCTAGACACTTTGGGCACTGGCCCCAAATTGGAAGCCACTCCCCCTTCACTACATCTAGATTCTCACAACCCATACCATAAACTAAGCATGAACTATCACATTTGTCAAAATATACATCATTTCACATTGCACAAGCAAGGCATTTCTATCTTGCATGTTCATCATAATCACACGAATAAGTGCATTGAGCAAGGCGTTCTCCATCTTGCACATGTGTCATTCCAACAAGAATAATAAACCATATTTCAAGAATGCATTTCATTCAACTCACAGGATGCACACATAGCCAACCCCCTCATAATCACACCCTCCTAGGCCTTTGGAAACCACTTTCCCCAGACAACACAAACACATGACACCATTAAAACGTAATGGTCATACATCACATTCACTTTCCAAAGCACATCATAAACCAAGATCCTCCATCAATAATTCAATAACAAAACCACAAGTGCAATCATATGATCTGATACGCTAATAATGGTCTTAAAGAATGTAACATTATGCCAAGCATGATCAATCATCTAACAACATAAGGTAACTCTATCCCAACAATTAAAAACAATAATAACTTTCAAAGGGTTACCAATTATTTTATAACAAAAAATTTAGTCAAACAAGATACTAGCCATTATTAGACTAAACCTCTTTCTACACTGATGTGGATCTTATTAAAATTATAGACAAGTTTGTGATTTCTATTCAAAATAATTGTATAAGCAAAACATAAAAGATCATAAAGTAGATTAAAACTGATCATCCATTTAAATCTTTAGAAAATATATGAGTTAAATGCTAAACGTTTTATATCATATCAAACCTAACCTCCACTTACTCACCCAATTTCATAACTAAGTACAATCTTTAATTTAAATCATAAATAAGATTAGACTCCATTATATGACCACAAAGTTCCTTAAGGTGAAGAGAAAACAAGATATATATATATATATATATATATATATATATATATATATATATATATATATATATATATATATATATATATATATATATATATAAACTTGACATGTCTTACTAAATCTAAACTAAGTGTTATCTTCCACCAAAATATATCAAAATATATATATATAAACTTGACATGTCTTACTAAATCTAAACTAAGTGTTATCTTCCACCAAAATATATCAAAGATATCTAGACATATAACAATCATAAATTAAATTCATAGACTAACTCTATGCACACTACTTAAAATATCCTAATTCATACTAAAATTAAAGACTTAACTAAGCTCATCATACACACCCTATAACTAGATCTAAAATAACAATTCAATATTTATAATATGATAATTTACATCAATTTGACTAAGACAAATATATATTAAGAAGCCTTATTTATTATCCATATCGTACTCTCTTACAATAGATAAAACTACTAATATTCTTAAAATACAAGATAAAATCATATTCTTTCTATATTTACCATATAGAATCTTTCTATAAATACAAGATAAATACTTTATATATAACAAGATAATTTCTTTCTTTATTTACAAGGCAAACTCATATTTACCTTTAAATAAACAAGAAAAAAAAATCTTAGTTAATAATTCAAGAAGAATGATACATTCTAAAGGAATAAAAAGATTTAGTTTCTAAATGAAAGAGGATTCTAAACAAGTCTATTAAGATTTAGTTTCTAATTTACATATAAAAGAAAAATCATAAAAGAAGGCTAAGAAAAGAATGATCTATAAGTTAAATAAATTTGAATAATAATAATTTAAATTCAAAACTAATTTAAATCAATATTTAAAAAAATATCATAACAATCTGATATTTATATTATGACAAAGTATATTAACTTAACTAAAAAATTAAGTTATGAACTTTACAAATTTGTCAATCCTTCCTAAACACATATCAATTAAATATCATATAATTTAAGTAAATATTCTCTAATTATAAACTTGATTACATTCTAATAAATAAATATATTATTAAAAATGGTAAAATTGATGCAATACAAATTCTAACAGTCATGACATAAGTTAAAATAGAATCTTCCTAATATGATTTCAATTTATTAAACCTTGAAATGAGCTAATTCCTAATTATAAGACTTGCTAACTAAATTCTTTGGCAGAGGTTAAAATCCTATGTTTATGGGAAAATAAATTCATAAAATATTATACATTTTCTAGCCACAATGTCTGTGTTGCTTGCAAATCTCATTAAAAGAATTTGTTGAAGAATTAAAGGGTTTGATTTGGCACATGCCAACATCCTAACTTGCCTCAGAAGGAAGGAAAATATGATTGCGGAAGTTCAATGTTTAGGTTGAGAGAGTTGGATTTCATAGTGTTCTTCACAGAGTTGGTGTTACAGGAGGTTCAACCAGACACCAAAAGATAGACATCAGAATGCAACATTCGTGCCTTAGGTATGTGTCCCACAAAATGATTAGATAAAGCTTTTAGAGATTTAAAAAAAATTGTAATCAACTGTAAATGATTTAGGATATTGCGGTTTGTTTAACTAATTTCTTCAATGATGTGCGACCTCATGCAATCAGCATGGGAATTGTTTGATAGTGGGCCAAGAATGGTGTTGTAAAGCCAAATCCACACAAGTATCTTGCATGCATAAGCTGGAATGGGAGTTTGAATCAACTTTAGGCATAATAGGGATGAATTTTTATCAAATATTATAGTGTGGTTTGCAAAATGTGGAAGCATGAACACGACCAACACTAACTATTTAACACAATGCCTCAAAGAAGGGTGTAAATACAGTATCCACACTAATTGTTTAATAGAATGCCTCCAAGAAATGTGCAAAAACAACAATCAAGCAATTGTTTGACAGAAACCTTCAAAGAAGTGTGATTTCATGGAATGCCATTGAGGCCGCCATAAGAATGGAAATCAAAACATGAAGGATTTGAATTTCTTATATCAGGCCATTCAATATTTTTACACAAACTAGAGAAGATCAAGGTTGCATGTTGAAAATAATCAAACACAAGGTTTAAACATTTTGCAAGTTGAAAAATGATCACAGGCTTGAGGAAAAACATTCAAGTTTGACAAGCTTTGACGAGGTGCATAATACATTTACATAGAGCCAAGATGAAATAGGATTGAATCTAGTTTCCAAGGAAAAAGATCAACATACACAGCATGGTACATGACTATTACATCACTTGTTAATGAACAAGTAGTTATGTATGCAAAACATGCAAGCATAGACTTAACACGCAAACCGATAGATAGAATGTCTTATATAGAGCTACTTTGCATTTTTTTGTTGAATCCTATAAGTTATACTATTGCTGTTCAATTATGCAGGGCAAATTTTGGAGGATCAAAATGTTCAGATGAATGTCATGGATAAAGAAATACAGGAAGACCATAGATAGTAGGCGATAGGAAGACAAGTCAACTACCAGGCATGAAAATGACTGATTTGAGGAACAATACTCAAGCTAACAAGCATGCAACAATGATTAAAACCACAGAAGAGAGATAGATGTATTCCTACACAGAGACACAACAATCACAAATAACATTTATTCAATCATTCAAAAGACATACCTAAAATTTTGTCCTTGAACTTCAGAATTCTCTTCCCGTTGATTTTCTTTCTTCCCCCATTCTTCCTCTGCAAAAATCTCCCCAAAATTTCTAGAGAACCCCCTTCAAATATCCTCACTATCAAAAATAGTCAATGACAATAATTTCCCCATACTAATATTCCCGTTACTAAAACCCACTTTCTCAAAAATTAAATGCATTCAATAACCACCTCCAACCAGATTCTCCAATCTAAATAATTATTATTCACTTATCCAACAACTCACGAAATAATATTAATTCAAGAATATAAAATAATGTCTTAAATAATTACACAAAAGAATATTTATTCACTTAATATGATATTAAATATTTATAATTTATTTATTATTGTAGACACCTAAAATTGGACTGCTCTGCAAACCAATTTGCCATACCTCTGCACTCATCTACTCCCCAAATCTGCGTATCCCTGGTGATCAATTAATTCACCTAATTGATCCATTTAATCTTACAACCCTATCCTATCAATTAAATGAATATTCCTAATATTCATTTAGATGATTTATCCATTTTCCTAATCCCTGATTAATTAGATAAATTCTGATTATTTGATTAATCTAAACTTAAGTTAATTAAGAAAACACTTAATTAACCTTGTCTCCCACTCATCCACTAAACTAAATTTAAAATTCACTTGTCCCTTACTCTCATCCACTCACTAAATTTAATATTCACTTGTCCCCCACTCTCATCCACTCACTGGATTTAATATTTAGTTGTCCCCCACTCTCATCCACTAAACTGAATTTAATATTTAGTTGTCCCCCATTATCCTTCACTCTCCCCAAAGATGAATTATTTATTCATCCACTCCTCCACTCTTCCCAAAATGGGAATTTTTAATTCATCCACTAAGGAATAAAAGAATCACTTTTATTCCTAGCCCTTGATCTTGTCAGATGAATCCTGACCCTCCATCCTCATCTCCAAAATCCTATAAATTGACCCCTCTCTAAGCCATTAGGGAGACCACTTGAATGCATCAGAACCCTATCCAAATCTCTCCACAAATCTCCTAATCCTATCAAACCTCTGCCAAAATCTTGGCCCAATCCTATCCAATCCATCATCTAATCTCATCTACATTGTGTTGTGAGCATTTGAGCAATCCACATATACACACTAATCAGGGAAATATCTGAGGAGCTCTATTGGGTGCAAGCTCCTTCCCGCATGGATTTGTGAGGTCTTTATGAAGGTATAATCGTGTATTTATGCATTAGATTAGTTTTAATCTTCGGTTGATTTCATTGATTACAATTATTATTATTATTAGCTATTTTATTAATTTAATTTCTAACAAATACTTAATATACCTAAAAAAATTAATATTATTTATTTAACAAAATAGATTAATAATTTCTATTAAATGAAAAATAGACCACACTAATCTACTCAAGGACTACACACCAGTCATTTCCAACAACAACATACCAAAGAATAACAGAGACTCACAGTCATGCACCAATCAACCAAACTGATGAAACTCAGGACTGAGAACTCATCTTCATCGAGGATGATGTCAACTAAGGGACCTCATGTCATATCCATTCCACAACTTCCATTGGTATGAAGGCACACTCAGACCTACCAATTCAGGTGGAGTCAATGCTTGGTACCTGCAACCTGCAACAAACAAAAGTGTCAAATACAAACATATATATAATCATCCCAACAGGCACATAGTGACAGGGAATCGTAGCGTAGTAGGGTACTCATTATGAGTAATAATACACTGTCCCTTCACAAAACACATCACAATATCCACATCAAACAAGTTCATTAGTAACTAAACAACCAGATAACACATAGTCAGATAGTTGCATAAATCACATAGTAAAACCAATCTACATAATCAAGTAACCCATAACTGATCACAACATAAGCATAATGTACTAATTTTAAAGTATCAATAGTGTCATCATAGTAAAGATCAATGAGTATTATATCAGTGAGCCTACCATCAACATGTCTATCATACCCTAAGTATTTCGAGTATTTCATCTTCATCTTCATGCTCCTTGGCCCGACCTCCTGCACATCCAAGGTGAGAATGGAGGGGCACTACATCCTCCCCTCCTAAAACTTGACTTCCTCCTTGAAGTCACAGACTAGGGTGAAAACATAACATATTAGTATTGCAACTTTCTATTGCCTACATACGCATCCATATTAAGCAATTGTTCATAAAACAGGCACAATCATTCAATAAAGAAAAGAAGAACATCAATTCTTTACCTCTAAGGCGTATCATGTGATCTACTTATATCTAATCACACATATTTTAAGAATTTCATCCAATTTAGAGAATTGCATTCACATATAATCAAGGAAAAATTCATCTCATATCTTATTTCCACTATGTTTTCGACTATTTGCCAACATGCAAAGTACAATTCTCCGCGGAGTCCTCCCTTGAACATACTATTAGAGGTTTGAAATGAACACGATAGAAACAACACTTAACAGAAAATGGGGCCAACAGAAATAAACATTCAGAATAGCCACCATAGAGCTTTTAAAAATAAATACAAACCCAAGCTGGGAAATAATCAAATCCAACCTTAAGTCACATAGTGCCGGCAATTTCCAACAATAAATCAAGTACAAAGAAAAGAGTTTTGGTGACCATTCATGTCATATGAAAGTTCAAAGAAAGAAGATTCGCTATTAACCCCCTACAACACATGAAACAACCATCAAAACTTCCAAAACAACCAAATTACAAAACAAATTCACATCACGATGTGACTAATTTCAGCCACAAAAAGGGAGTATCCGCTACACAACACTCAAGGACACAAGGTCCAGAATGCGTTAGAGAACATACACCATACACATAGATAATTAAGTTACTACATTCTCATATCTAAGCATTGTTTATACAAAGTTTTAAGGCAACATAGTCACTACTTACTTACAAACAACTTCTATCTTTAATACAATACAATTTCCTTTTACTAAGCTATGAAAATATGCAATTACTTCCTTATGCAAGATTATATTTACATAGAACATGTATGATGTCACACACAAGAATAATTGATAACTATAATTGACTTACAGTATCACATTCATGATCTTATGGGTCCAACGCAAGCTCCAATTGATCCCTGCACATGGTTCTCACACAAGCATACAAAATGATAACTTTCATAAATCACAACAGATCTTCCACATGAGGTCATGACCAACTAGGAAATAGATATAGATTATCAAACAACCACGTAAAGATACCCCACACATGACAACATCACATAACCACATGACTCGCGCTGCATGGTGCCACCAAATGATTAAATCATTCCAATACTTAATTACATGCGCTAACAGTAACCATGCTTCTTTCTTATAATGCACTAGTGACCACAAGAGACACTCAAAGCCTCAACAAAACAACAAGCACTATCATTTAGGAAAGACATATTGTTAGATATAACATCACACTTCTAGAAAAGAAGGAGAAAGAACACATAGTAGACACATAAGTAAAACAAGGCATTAAGAATTTATTTCTTCAAGAGTCAAAGAACAAGTCTATAAACTTATCAACCTTCTAATGTCATACTAATGCACACAGGTGAAAGGTACCATTACCAACTCACCACAAAGAGAAAATCACTTAACCTAGAGCAACAACAACAATCGAGAGGTCTCAGTGTTGCAACCTAGGCTCTGATACCAAGTGTAATGCCCCACCATGCAACCCTAGAGATAAGTTTAACTAAGCAATAAAGAGGGTGAATTTTTTTTTTAAATAGAAGTAATGATAACAAAACATAACACAGTCTATAATCAACAAGTTAAACTAGCATCTCTAGGGATTACACAGCTACATTATTGAAATTATACAATAATCAACAACATACATAGTTTAATCAAATAAACCAAGTAAATCAAACCAGCATCTTTCATTATGACTTCCAAATACTTCAAGAAGTTTGCATTAAGATTACAAGTACAAAATAGTATATCTTACAAGAGGAATTACATAGTTTTATTGTTACAAAAGCTCTTTTTTTGAATACATCAAATTACATAATGAATTCCACTGATACATAGATCTAGATGCAAATAGTACAAATAATAGTCTTTAAATACAGGTACAAACTGGAATCATGAGAGTTAGATCTTCTTTACATGCGAGCCACGATGCCAGAAAACCAATGGAATAAAACACAACCACCTGACCATGTGGAACCTTGAGGTCCACCCCCCATGCTAGGAGATAACAATGAGGTCCCATGACAATAGACAGATAGCTAGATAGTAGTCTAAAAGGAACAAGGACTACACATGACTCCATTACAACATAGGTAACTAACACAAGTAACTCAACAACACTTCCAGAGGTAATCACATAATGAATGGAGAAAAACAATTAGGGAATGCTAGACTGTAGTAGAGATGAGTGTCATCACATGGTCCTAACATGGGTTACCCTGACAGTCTCTAGCTAGACGTTGGCCCCCATCCTTGGGTTACCCTAACAGTCTCTCTGGTGCAGGAGCACCTACCCGACAGCTGGCCTCCATGAGGCAGTTAGTTTGTTTTGAGTCTTGTTAATGTTTTCAAGAAGGTCTGATAAGACCAATGCATGTAATAAGGTCATGTTGACCATGCTTTACTATTTTTAGCTAGTTTGTTAAGACAGCTGTTATGCTGTAGGTCCGGTTGGATCTCCCAGCCACCTGGAGAGATTTCCCAGCCGCTTGGAGTCGGGTCAGTAGTACTCGCAAGAGGTCCTATATATGCATGAGGATCGGTTGGTCTTAGGGCAGAGATCAGGCATTGCATTGTAGAGGAGAGAATAGTGAGACAGAGTACTGTATTTGCATCTTTTGAAATCAATAAAGAGATCCTGTTGTGTTCATTTTCTGTTTGATCTCCATTGTGCGATCGATTTGCTGTTTTGGTGGTTACATGGATTCGCTGATCCATTCCACCGGTTGATTCGTTGAATCGGTGGAATGGCCATGTACAGTAGGGTAGGATTTAGTTTGCTTTTTCTGTTTGTTCATGTGCATGTTTGCAGGATCGCGATAGAGAGGTGTTGAGAACCCTAGCATGGGTATGTGCTAGGTCGTGCTGGTTGTTAGAGTTTGGAAGATCACCCTGAAAGTGGATCGGGTCATCCTAGGAGGTTCGGCGGATCAAAATTCGCTAAGGTTGGAAAATCCTTTGCAACGGCATCATCAGGATATTTCTGCGTATATCCTGCAGGTACTTCGGGCGTCATCCAAGTAAGTGGAGATGAGCATGATGCAGTCGGTTGCATAAGGTGAATGTGCATTAGGGTGATCATCATCAGGTGTTGCCGAGGAGGAGTGTATCGACATAAGGTAGAAGATCGGGTAGACAATTCCTTCGCGGGCCGAAAATGTTAAGTTTGGCCGACAGCAGGATATTGAAAGAACTGCATATGACGTCATCGTCATCAGGATATTCGTCATCAGGATATCGAGCAGCAGGATATTGAAGAAGCTGCATGTGACGTCATCGTCATCTGGATATTCGTCATCAGGATATCGGGGTGACGTAAGCATCGAAAGAAAGGTGCATAAGGTTGTCATCATCAGGATATATGGGAGGAACCGGATGTTCTATATCCTGTTGATGAACATGATGTTGAACATCATGATGATGAAGAAAGAGGTTGGCGGTAAGATGAACAGTGAATGTCAGGAGGATGTTTGTGCTTGCCGAATATGATGATGCTGACAGTATTAGTAAGAAATATGATGATGATGAAGGGTTGCGGACATCCATGCTGTATGTCAAGGTTTTAGTGTGGATGCCTCTGCATCATAGTGGTATCAGAGCTCAGAAAAAGGTCTGGGCTGTTGTGTGTTGGTTCTGTCACCGAAAGGGCAGAGGTAGAGGAGTGAGAGGTTGACAAAATGCCTCCGAAAGGTAGTGGTACTGCAAGGGAATTGCAGGAGATGAAGGAAAAACATGCCAGAGAGATGAGGAAGATGAAGGAGCTTGCTGAAGCACTTCAAGCCAGGCTTGTAGCCCTGGAAAAGAACAAAAAGAGGGAAGTGGAAGACAGTGAGTCTGAAGAAGATGAAGATGCTGTTGAAGAGTATGAAGAGGTAGCTGAAGATCTGGATGCTGAAGACCAGAAATTTGCAAAACTGTTAAAGGCAGTGCAGAGTGATAAACCTAAGGTAAAGGTTGATGTTTCCAAGTATAATGGAAGTTTGAATGAAGATGAGTTACTGGATTGGATTGCTGCACTTGATAATCACTTTGAATGTGAAGATGTTGCTGAGGATCAGAAGGTAAAGATTGCAAAGACCAAGTTAGGAGGTCATGCTTTGGTTTGGTGGGATTATGTACAATCCGAGAGGAGGAAACAAGGAAAGTCAAAGATCACTTCATGGGATAAAATGGTAGCAAGGATAAAAGGTAAATTCTTGCCTAGGGATTATGAAATTCATATGTTTAAGAAGCTGCAATTTTTAAGGCAGAAGGAAATGGATGTGAAGGCATATACTGAGGAGTTTTATAAATTGAGTATGAGATCTGGTCATCATGAGAATGAGGTAGAGAAGGTGGCTAGGTACTTGGCTGGTTTAAGATTGAACATACAGGATGAGTTAGTTTTAGCTAACCCTAAGAGTGTGGAGGATTGTTACCAAATGGCAATCAGGATTGAAGAAAAGATGAATAGGACACAAGATAAGTCCATGAGAGGAAGAGGCAGCAATATGAGGGGAAGAGGATTAGCCCCTACAACAAGGCAAACCAATGAGGGTCAAGAAGACACTGGTAAAGGACAGGGACAGTCTGATTTCAGAGGTGGATGGAAAGGTAATAGAGGCAGATTTGGAGGTGGTAGAGGTTCTACTACATTTTCAGGCAAATGTTACACCTGTGGTGAGTTTGGTCATCCATTTTTCAAATGTCCAGAAAGCAAAGGTTCATCATCCAGAAATGATAGAACAAATGACAAGAGAGTACAACTTGTGCAAGAAGAGAAAGTAGAGCAAAGTGTGCAGAGTTCAAACACTTATCAAGGAGATAGAGTTCCTGACAATTATGCATATCCTGAGGATGGAGAAGCATTGATGCTAAGGAGAATTAGTTTGCAGGCATCAAAGGACATGATGCAAAGGAGAGCTCTTTTCAAGACCACATGCAAGAGCAAAGGTAAAGTATGTAAGGTTGTCATTGATACTAGTTCAACAGACAACATGGTATCTCAGGAAATGGTGGATAAACTAAATTTGGAAAGGATTCCACATCAACACCCTTACAAGGCATCTTGGGTGAGTGATAGTCAATCACTTTTTGTCTCTGAATAGGCATATGTGGATTTTCAGATTGGAGCATATCATGATAGAGTTTTGTGTGACATTTTGCCCATGGAATGTTATCACCTACTGTTGGGTAGACCATGGCAATTTGATAGAAGGGTACTGTATGATGGGTATGCTAATACCTACACCATCAAGAAAGATGGGAAGACTATTATGTTGATGCCATTACAGGAAGATGCTGCAGTACAGGGGGCAGCCAAAATCATTTTAGTGGGAAAGAAGGAATTTGTGCAGATGCCTATAGGAGCAGGCATAAAGGCAGTTGAGGACACTGCAGGGAAAGAAGTTGTTAAGGACAACAGGTTGAAGAAAGTTTCAGTTGTGACTAACAGAGGTCAGCAGCAGGTGCAGAAACAGGTTTGCAAACAGCAACCAGTTGAGAGGAATGACAAGGATGTTGTCATAGTTGGGACTATTGTCTTGTTGATAACTGAGAGGGGGGGGGTGAATCAGTTATCCTAATTATTTCTTCTTATTGAACTTTCCTTTTAATTGATGCAGCATAAAATCAAACACAAAACATTAACCATGAAATAAGAAACACATGACACAGTATTTTTGACGTGGAAACCCTGTTAAGGGAGAAAACCACGGGGTGATTAACCCAAGAATTATTCTCTGTTAGAAGAATAGGAAATTACAAAAATGGCACTTGCCAATTAGGGCTCACTGCCCGAGCACACTGCTCACAAGAGGCCCACTGCCTACAAGAAGACACACTGTCTACAAAGTGATGAGAATCACAGTCTTGAACTGATTGGGAGCATCTGCATATGCTGGAGTTCAGTTCCGGTTAGGCTCAGTACACTGATCTGCTGCACTTCATCTTTTCTCTGTTCTTTATTCTGCTATCTTTCACATACCGGATCCTTTTTGCTACCTCTGCTCTTTCTCTGGACTTATTCGCATATCTCTCTACACACACACCACACTTCACAACTAAATCCATCCTCTATATATATCCGCACAAGTAATTTCATCACCTTTCTAGTCGGCATCCGGAACAGTCTAGTTTCTTACAAACTCTCATTCTGTCGGCTGAATCCTTCCTCACCAAGCAATGCGGATCAAGCATATACTTGTAGATATCATTAATCATGTCGGCCAAACATGATTCATGCCTTCACAACCTCTGTCATCAACAGTAACACATCCGGAAAGCAGTCTGATACTCTGCCAGTCAGTTCTTCCTCTGTTTTCACTGTCTCTCAGAAATTCGGTACTCAACCATTCATATCTTTTTCCTTGTCCATCACCGGAGGCTAAATCCTTGGAATATACCACTCAAGGTAGTCCTCTTAACTTCCCCAAATCCGCACTGCACCAAGACACTTCCTCTGAGAGGTCCGGACCAATCTGTCGGACCTTGCCACATGCTCTGTTCTTCTTCACCGGACCACAACATTCTTTATTCTGACTTTCGGTAGAGGTATATTATGACTTGCGGATATGTGGGATGACCTTTGTTGCCATCAATGACAACAACCATGAATCCATATAGTGTCTCTTGCCAACAATCTCCCCCTTTGGCATTGATGGCAACACTTAGTGAAAAATGACTAAGTGTTTTCACTATGCTCCCCCTTTGCTGATGTTCTGTCTTTATATACAATTTCCGGAACTCCCCCTTAGTTGGATTCCTCATTTTTCACTGCTCCTCACTCCCCCTTTGACATCAATGGCAAAGGGTAGGGTCCGCACACCAAAATTTTCAAAAATTTTCTATATATAGCCGCATATTTACATACTCACATGTACTGAAGAATGTCTGCAAAGGATGTCTGCAATTGGATCATTTCTGTAGCCCAACTTTGCTTCATTCTATCCAAAATTGAAGTGTGACCACTTAGCAAAAATGCAAACGCTTCTGCCCGCTTGAGATCTGTCGGATCTTTTGTTTGGGCGGTGGTCTGAGCATCACTGATGGCCTCATGCATGGTTTCCAACTTAGGGATTATAATCCTTCTAAGTTCTCCCATCCGGTTGGTGATGTTCTTCCTTTCCTTCTCAAGATTCTTTATTTCGTTCAAGACTGCAATAGTCTGACATTCTTGATTTATTATAGAGGAAGAGAGAGGATCAAAACTTTGAGATAAGCTTTGTAGCTTATCCTGTTCCTCTTTTATTTTCTTGTCAAATGCTGCTGTTGCCTTTGACCAGGATATACAAAATTTATAGATATCACCGCCATCCTTAAGAGCATTCTCTAAGCTCCTTATTCCAATGCTTACAATCTTCCTATCCTTAGAGATTAATTCTAATATTTCTAAAAATCTCTTATCCAAAAATTCCTTCCAGACCTTTTCTTCAGCTGATTTTTCTAAAGAATCAAAATGTGTATCAACACTGCTGACTAAGGTTTTTAGATTACCGGAAGTGGAGGCTGTCGGATCTATCTGGATTGATGGCATGATCTTTACAAGTATTCCGGAAGCAGCCTCTATCAACTCACAGTCTTCCATATGAGACTTCAGGAGCTTTTCATTTGCCTTGGCATTTGCAAATGAAGCTATCTTCATTGTTTGTACCGGAGAGAGAGAGTCAAAATCAAATGGACCTTTTAGAAGCTCTGGTTCATCAATCTCTAGAGTTTCTTTACTCAAAAATTGTTGAACAGTTTGTGCAGTGTCTCTTGCCGGAGACAGATGTTTCTTTTCTTCTGCAGTCTTAGAACTGTCAACCTCTTTGTCTTTCACCACTGCTTCCTTCTCCTGTAGTTGCTCTTCTTCTTTGGATCCGGAGACTGTAGGGGAAACCGGAGGAGAGATGCTAACTTGTTCATGGGCCACTTCTTCTTGAGCAGAGGGTCCCAAGTCCTCACTTGTCTGTTCAGGGCTCACTTCTTCCGGAACAGAAGATTCCAAATCAGCAGCTATTTCTGCACCTAAGTCCTCTACAACAGGAAGATTGAACCTTTTGAAGGCCTTCCGGAGGATCTCTTCTGTTTCTTGGGCCACTTTGTCAGTCTCACCAAGCATGAGTTGATTCATCCTGGCTTTGCTTCTGAACTCATCTTTGCAGTCCTTGAAGATAATGTTCATTGTCTTGGGATCAATTTGAGGATATAGCTGAATAGCTATCTGCTCCCGGATCTCAAGATCTTTAGCATGAGCATTATTCTTTCTTACTTCCATTTCCTTCTCTAGGCTTTTAGGAATGAGAGATATAATCTCAATGAAAGCCTTGTTGTATATGTTCAGATATTTAACTGTGGCTTCCTGCAGAGTCTTTTGGTCAGCCTCACTGAAGTCATCATAGGATTCAGTCATTGGTTGAAGGTTTCCATCCACCGTGACCGACTTGATTATGCTCTCTAGTGACAGAGTGGGCTTTTCAACAGATACCTCTGCTATTTCATCCTTGTCTTGGCCTGTGGAGGGCTTACCGGATCCTTTCTTCTTCTATTTCTTTACTTCTCTTACTCCCTCATCTGATTCTGTTTCCTCTTCATCCTTTTGGCTTCCATAAGCCCTTGAGGCTTTTGTCTTGGATCTCTTTCCGGATGCCTGAACTTCCGGTTTTGAACTTTTGGTTGAGGGAGGTGCAGATCTCTTTGTTGATCTGGTCCGGGTGGGAGCTCCAACCGGAGCACTTTCTTTGCTTTTCTCTTCTTCCTCGGCCTTCCTCCTCTTTTCCCGGCTGGCATCAAGTGCCTCCTTTGAGATACCTAGGCCTTGAGCAATGTGCTCTACTTCTTTTCTTACCTTTCTTTTAATCTCAGGTTCCCTGAGTTCTACATGTATTTTTACACTCAGCTCCTCAAAGGTTCCAAACCTTTCTGCCTTAGGATCTTTGGGCTGACTTAGCATGTGTTGAACATGCAGCTCCACTATCTGTTCATCAACTTCATATCCCATGGGCATGATCCAGACAGTCCTTGGCTCTACTGCCTCCATTAGGCACTGATCAGTGTCAACCATAAAGCACACTGAGTCCTTGTATTTCTCAATGAGAGACTGGGGAATTCTCTCTCTTGCTTGCATCATGCTCTGAAAGTTTTTGAAGTATCCCCATAGAGCTGAATTTCTCGCTTTTGCATCCCCAAGTCCATGTAAGTAGTCTCTTATCTGGACTGCAACAGGTTTGTCATTCTGCCATACCCATCCACTTGTTCCGGGTAGCTCATTCATGAAGTAGAAGAATAGACATACAATCAGAGTACCATACTTAAAGGAATTCTTCTTATCCTTCTTGATTTTCTGTATATTTTCCATTAATTGGCTTAGCAGTAGTTCGCAGAGATCATACTCTGCATTCTTTCTTAGCATCTCATAGGCAGTGTATACTGCAGTTCCGGATACAGAATTCTCCCTGCTGGAGTGGTAGATCTTGTATCCTATTATCATTGATGCATATTTGATATCCGGATCGGAGATGTCTTCAATGGTCATTGCCCTTTTGTCAAATTTTGATCCGGTGGCCTCAGTTACAATGTTGTTCTTGACAGATTTGAGGATAGGTACTCCTCTGGAAGAGTATAGGCCAGTTACTGCTCTAATTGCCTCTTTTGTGATCTTGCAGGGTCTATCTAGCCATAGAAAGTTGTCATGCATCCTGCTCAGTACATACCGGACCCATTCATCCTCTTCAAAACAGGGGAAATGAATAAATTGCTCAAATTGTTTCTTCTGAATATCCTTATACTCTGGTTTAAGCTCAAAAGCATTGTCAATCAGCTGCTTGTGATAGAGGTCTCTTAATTTGAATTCCCCAAATTCCTCAATGTTTGCATGTATGTAAACCCTAATGTCTTCGGTGTGTAAAACTCCGTGAGGAACACTAGAGAAGGCTCCTAGTGGGTCTACCTCCAATGATTTGTAGGGATGTTTCTTGAATGAGGGGCGAGGTCTATCAGAGATCTTAACTATGTTTGGAGTAGCCATTCTTCAAAGATTTGCAGTGAGGTAATGAAAAACGGAGAATACCTTATGCGCCTTCGGTTTGCACGGAGTGGTTGGATTGATTTCTTTATCCAATAGCTTCGGCAGGAGATCCTTGGTGTGCTTGAAGAACCTTGTTGCAGAGCTCCACTTTTCGCTTCTTCTCGAGTGCAGAATGAGCAAATGACCTTTGAGAAATCCCTTAAATTGCTCCGCGAACCCTAATACCTGTCTGCAATAAATGCTTCACCTACATCATTCCGATTTGCCTTGTCTGGATAGCTTGGAGTATCCCGGATTAGTCCTGATCTGTGGATATCATTCGGATCTTTCAATCATGAATAAATCGAGGTAGCATATTACAAGATCATCTCAAACACTCTGTCCAATCCGCAGAACAAGATAGTGCATTTCCGGATCTTTCCGGACCTTTTTGTAATCCTTTATCATACCGGAGCATCTCCCTGAACAGGTCTTATTTGATCGATCATAGCTTCTTCATAACTCCATGCGGACCTCTGAAAACTTGACTGAAGTATCTCAAGACTCATATCTACAAACCCTTTGATCCGCATCTTGTGCCACATCCGGCACCACTTGTTTGGCTGGGGGAACAAGATTTTCTTTGAGTCTCCCCCTGAGCCTGAGCTCACTTTTAATTTCTGGAAGAAATATCAGCACCAGAGTCTGGTGCGGATCCAACCTCTACATTCTCTGAACTTTTCTTCACCCAAATCTTGCTCATCTGATTCCTAACCTCATCCGCATTCATCTTTTGTTTACCCTTGTCTTGATTCTGATTATACACCGGACCTTTTTTGTCCTGATTCTTGTTTCTGCAGACTTTAGCATTATGACCGGACCTATTGCAGATTTGGCAAATAACATTTCTTTGCATATTTGACTGATATCCTCTTGATCTGCATTGATTAGCCATATGACCTATTCTATTGCATGTGAAGCATCTACCTTTGAATGATTTGTTTACTTGCATAATTCTGCATTCATGGGATTTGTGTCCATACCTTTTGCAGTTGAAGCACTGTCCGGAGAAGGATGAATTATTCTGATTTATTCTCATTCTGCACTGATTAGCTTTGTGACCAAAGTGGTTGCAGTTGTGGCAGTATCCATTGAAGGATGGATATCTTTGAGCATTTGGCTGTCTTACTGGAGGTCTTCTAGGCCTGCTCCTTGGATTTTCTGATCCAAGATTCTTCTGACCAGATCCGGAGCTTTCTCCTTTCTCATATCCCAAGCCATACTTGTCATCTGTCCTCTTTTGACTTCCAAGAAGAACTTCAAGTTGAGCAGAACTTATATTGAATTTCTCTTTATATTCATTTGCTGTTTGAAGGTCTCTTTTGAGAGAGGCAATTTGATCCTCAAGTTTTCCTTCATTATCTTTGGCATCTTCAAGATCAGATTCAAGGTGTCTGATAATCCTGTCCATCTGGTGGCATTCTTCTGATTTTTCTTTAAGAGATTGTCTTAGATTGTCTTCAGCCTTTCTTTTTTCTTCAATCTCTTGAGTAAACTTTATAGTTCCTGATTCCATTTCATGTCTTAACATAATGACTTCTTTTGATAATTTTTCACATAACTTGGTTTGCTCAGTCAATTCCTCATTTGTATTGCTTTCTTCACTTTATCTTGCCAACTGTTGAAGCAGCTCCTTTCTCTTTTTCATAGAGAGACTTAATTTGTCTTTTAATTCTCTCATGAATTCATCAGCCTGTTTGAGTCTTTCCTTTAATTCACTGACTTCAGAATTTGACTGTTCAAGATCCTCAAGGGCAGTCTTGAGTTGCTCCCTTAAACCATATGCATCCATTTGAAATCCCAGATCTTCCTCAAGCTGTTAGGCTCTGTTAGGAGGAACTTAGCTCTGATACCAATTGTTGATAACTGAGAGGGGGGGGGTGAATCAGTTATCCTAATTATTTCTTCTTATTGAACTTTCCTTTTAATTGATGCAGCATAAAATCAAACACAAAACATTAACCATGAAATAAGAAACACATGACACAGTATTTTTGACGTGGAAACCCTGTTAAGGGAGAAAACCACGGGGTGATTAACCCAAGAATTATTCTCTGTTAGAAGAATAGGAAATTACAAAAATGGCACTTGCCAATTAGGGCTCACTGCCCGAGCACACTGCTCACAAGAGGCCCACTGCCTACAAGAAGACACACTGTCTACAAAGTGATGAGAATCACAGTCTTGAACTGATTGGAAGCATCTGCATATGCTGGAGTTCAGTTCCGGTTAGGCTCAGTACACTGATCTGCTGCACTTCATCTTTTCTCTGTTCTTTATTCTGCTATCTTTCACATACCGGATCCTTTTTGCTACCTCTGCTCTTTCTCTGGACTTATTCGCATATCTCTCTACACACACACCACACTTCACAACTAAATCCATCCTCTATATATATCCGCACAAGTAATTTCATCACCTTTCTAGTCGGCATCCAGAACAGTCTAGTTTCTTACAAACTCTCATTCTGTCGGCTGAATCCTTCCTCACCAAGCAATGCGGATCAAGCATATACTTGTAGATATCATTAATCATGTCGGCCAAACATGATTCATGCCTTCACAACCTCTGTCATCAACAGTAACACATCCGGAAAGCAGTCTGATACTCTGCCAGTCAGTTCTTCCTCTGTTTTCACTGTCTCTCAGAAATCCGGTACTCAACCATTCATATCTTTTTCCTTGTCCATCACCGGAGGCTAAATCCTTGGAATATACCACTCAAGGTAGTCCTCTTAACTTCCCCAAATCCGCACTGCACCAAGACACTTCCTCTGAGAGGTCCGGACCAATCTGTCGGACCTTGCCACATGCTCTGTTCTTCTTCACCGGACCACAACATTCTTTATTCTGACTTCCGGTAGAGGTATATTATGACTTGCGGATATGTGGGATGACCTTTGTTGCCATCAATGACAACAACCATGAATCCATATAGTGTCTCTTGCCAACATGTCTGTCCTATAAAAGTTGAAAGGAAGACAGGATTGAACATTACAGAAGTTCAAGAGGTAGTTTAGACAGAGGTTCTGGTTAGACAACCTGACAAACACAAGGTATGTGAGAGAAGGGCCTACATTAACAGGCATGAGGATTTACTTGCAAGAAGGCAAGTTATAGTTCAGAAGTATTGGAGTAGCCAAGAGCCAGCAGAGGATAAAGCTGGAACAGGTCAGAACACTGACATGGCAAAGTGTAAAGGTGGAGGACTTCCACATCTAAACTCATGGGACATGAGTTCTTTTCTGTTGGGGAGTATGGTGCAAGAGCACCTACCTGACAGCTGGCCTCCATGAGGCAGTTAGTTTGTTTTGAGTCTTGTTAATGTTTTCAAGAAGGTCTGATAAGACCAATGCATGTAATAAGGTCATGTTGACCATGCTTTACTATTTTTAGCTAGTTTGTTAAGACAGCTGTTATGCTGTAGGTCCGGTTGGATCTCCCAGCCGCCTGGAGAGATTTCCCAGCCGCTTGGAGTCAGGTCAGTAGTACTCGCAAGAGGTCCTATATATGCATGAGGATCAGATGGTCTTAGAGCAGAGATTAGGCATTGCATTGTAGAGGAGAGAATAGTGAGACAGAGTACTGTATTTGCATCTTTTGAAATCAATAAAGAGATCCTGTTGTGTTCATTTTCTGTTTGATCTCCATTGTGCGATCGATTTGTTGTTTTGGTGGTTACATGGATTCACTGATCCATTCCACCGGTTGATTCGTCGAATCGGTGGAATGGCCATGTACAGTAGGGTAGGATTTAGTTTGCTTTTTCTGTTTGTTCATGTGCATGTTTGCAGGATCGCGATAGAGAGGTGTTGAGAACCCTAGCATGGGTATGTGCTAGGTCGTGCTGGTTGTTAGAGTTTGGAAGATCACCCTGAAAGTGGATCGGGTCATCCCAGGAGGTTCGGCGGATCAAAATTCGCTAAGGTTGGAAAATCCTTCGCAACGGCATCATCAGGATATTTCTGCGTATATCCTGCAGGTACTTCGGGCGTCATCCGAGTAAGTGGAGATGAGCATGATGCAGTCGGTTGCATAAGGTGAATGTGCATTGGGGTGATCATCATCAGGTGTTGCCGAGGAGGAGCGTATCGGCATAAGGTAGAAGATTGGGTTGACAATTCCTTCGCGGGCCGAAAATGTTAAGTTTGGCCGACAACAGGATATTGAAGGAACTGCATATGACGTCATCGTCATCAGGATATTCGTCATTAGGATATCGGGCAGCAGGATATTGAAGGAGCTGCATGTGATGTCATCGTCATCAGGATAATCGTCATCAGGATATCGGGGTGACGTAAGCATCGAAAGAAAGGTGCATAAGGTTGTCATCATCAGGATATATGGGAGGAACCAGATGTTCTATATCCTGTTGATGAACATGATGTTGAACATCATGATGATGAAGAAAGAGGTTGGCGGTAAGATGAACAGTGAACGTCAGGAGGATGTTTGCGCTTGCCGAATATGATGATGCTAACAGTATTAGTAAGAAATATGATGATGATGAAGGGTTGCAGACATCCATGCTATATGTCAAGGTTTTAGTGTGGATGCCTCTGCATCACTCTCACTAGGCATCGACCCCCATCTATGGTTACCTTGACAGTCTCTTACTAGACGTCAGCCCCATAAAGTCCTGAGGACAAGGAAGTTGATCTTTCCAACCAGGCCTTCTCATCCCATCCTTAGCCTGAACAAGCACTACTGGCATGGGTGAGGAATCCAATTATCTTAATTAGTGTGAAAACTACCCAACACCTAGATTTATTAGGTTATCACTTGATTACAAAAATCCCAATGGGTTACTTTGGCTAGCCACTTTGGGCACCGGCCCCACATTAGAAGCCACTCCCCCTTCACTACATCTAGATTCTCACAACCCATACCATAAACCAAGCATGAACTATCACATTCTTCAAAATATACATCATATCACATTACACAAGCAAGGCATTTCCATCTTGCATGCTCATAATGATCACACAAATAAGTACACTAAGCAAGGCATTCTCCATCTTGCACATGTGTCATTCCAACATGAATAATAAACCATATTTCAAGAATGCATTTCATTCAACTCACAAGATGCACACATAGCCAACCCCCACATAATCACAACCTCCTAGGCCTCTAGAAGCCACTTTCCCCAAATAACACAAACACATGACACCATTAAAATGCAATGGTCATACATCACATTCACTTTCCAAAGCACATCATAAACCAAGATCCTCCATCAATAATTCAATAACAAAACCACAAGTGCAATCATATGATCTGATACGCTAATAATGGTCTTAAAGAACATAACATTATGCCAAGCATGATAATCATGTAACAACATAAGGTAACTCTATCCCAACAATTCAAAACAATAATAACTTGAAGGGTTACCAATTATTCTATAACAGAAAATTCAGTCAAACAAGATACTACCCATTATTAGACTAAACCTCTTTCTACACTAATGTGGATCTTATTAAAATTATAGACAACTTTGTGATTTCTATTCAAAATAATTGTATAAACAAAACATAAAGGATCATAAAGTAGATTAAAACTGATCATCCATTTAAATCTTTAGAAAGTATGTGAGTTAATGCTAAATGTTTTATATCATATCAAACCTAACCTCCAACACAATCTTTAATTTAAATCATAAATAAGATTAGACTCCATTATATGACCACAAAGTTCCTTAAGGTGAAGAGAAAGCAATATATATATACCTGACAAGTCTTACTAAATCTAAACTAAATGTTATCTTCCACATAAATATATCAAAGATATATAGACATATAACAATAATAAATTAAATTCATAGACTAACTCTATGCACACTACTTAAAATATCCTAATTCATACTAAAATTAAAGACTTAACTAAGGTCATCATACACACCTATATATATATATATATATATATATATATATATATATATATATATATATATATATATATATATACTTGACAAGTCTTACTAAATCTAAACTAAATGTTATCTTCCACCAAAATATATCAAAGATATCTAGACATATAACAATCATAAATTAAATTTAAAGACTAACTCTATGCACACTACTTCAAATATCCTAATTCATACTAAAATTAAAGACTTAACTAAGGTCATCATACACACCTATAACTAGATCTAAAATAACAATTCAATATTTATAATATGATAATTTACATCAATTTGACTAAGACAAATATATATTAAGAAGCCTTATTTATTATCCATATCCTACTCTCTTACAATAGATAGAACTACTAATATTCTTAAATATACAAGATAAAATCATATTCTTTCTATATTTACCATATAGAATCTTTCTATAAATACAAGATAAATACTTTATATATAACAAGATAATTTCTTTCTTTATTTACAAGGCAAACTCATATTTACCTTTAAATAAACAAGAAAAAAAATCTTATTTAATAATTCAAGAAGAATGATACATTCTAAAGGAATAAAATGATTTAGTTTCTAAATAAAAGAGGATTCTAAACAAGTCTATTAAGATTTAGTTTCTAATTTACATATAAAAGAAAAATCACAAAAGAAGGCTAAGAAAAGAATGCTCTATAAGTTAAATAAATTTGAATAATAATAATTTAAATTTAAAACTAATTTAAATCAATATTTAAAATAATATCATAACAATCTAATATTTTTATTATGACAAAGTATATTAACTTAACTAAATAATTAAGTTATGAACTTTACAAATTTAACAATCTTTCCTAGACACATATCAATTAAATATCATATAATTTAAGTAAATATTCTCTAATTATAAACTTGATTACATTCTAATAAATAAATATATTATTAAAAATGGTAAAATTGATGCAATACAAATTCTAATAGTTATGACATGAGTTAAAATAGAATCTTCCTAATATGATTTCAATTTCTTAAACCTTGAAATGAGCTAATTCCTAATTACAAGACTTGCTAACTAAATTCTCTGGCAGAGGTTAAAATCCTATGTTTATGGAAAAATAAATTCATTAAATCTTATTCATTCTCCAACTACAATGTCTATGTTGCTTGCATATCTCATTAAAAGAATTTGTTGAGGAATTAAAGGGTTTGATTCGGCACACGCCAGCATCCTAACTTGCCTCAAAAGGAAGGAAAATATGATTACAGAAGTTTAATGTTTAATGTTTACAGGTTCAGAGAGGTGGATTTTATAGTGTTCTCCACAGAGTTAGTGTTATAGGAGGTTCAACCAAATACCAAAAGATAGACATCAGAATGCAACATTCGTGCCTTAGGTATGTGTCGCACAAAATGATTAGATAAAGCTTTTAGAGATTAAAAAAAATTTGCAATCAACTGTGAACGATTTAGGATATTGCAGTTTGTTTAACTAATTTCTTCAATGATGTGTGGCCTCATGCAATCAGCATGGGAATTGTTTGACAGTGCACCAAGAATGGTGTTTTAAAGCTAAATCCACACACAAGTATCTTGCATGCATAAGCTGGAATGGGAGTTTGAATCAACTTTAGGCATAATAGGGATGAATTTTTATCAGATATTGTAGTGTTGTTTGCAAAATGTAGAAGCATGAACACAACCAACACTAACTATTTAACACAATGCCTCAAAGAAGGGTGTAAATATAGTATCCACGCTAACTGTTTGATAGAATGCCTCCAAGAAATGTGCAGAAACAACAATCAAGCAATTGTTTGACAGAAACCTTCAAAGAAGTGTGATTTCATGGAATGCCATTGAGGCCGCCATAAGAATGGAAATCAAAACATGAAGGATTTGAATTTCTTATATCAAGCCATTCAATAGTTTTACACAGACTGGAGAAGATCAAGGTTGCAGGTTGAAAATAATCAAACACAAGGTTTAAACATTTTGCAGGTTGAAAAATGATCACAGGCTTGAGGAAAAACATTCAAGTTCAACAAGCTTCGATGAGGTGCATAATACATTTACACAGAGCCAAGATGAAATAGGATTGAATCTAGTTTCCAAGGAAAAAGATCAACATACACAGCATGGTACATGACTATTACATCACTTGTTAATGAACAAGTAGTTATGTATGCAAAACATGCAAGCATAGACTTAACATGCAAACTGATAGATAGAATGTCTTATAGAGAGCTACTTTGCATTTTTTTGTCGAATCCTATAAGTTATACTATTGTTGTTCAATTATGCAGGGCAAATTTTGGAGGATCAAAATGTTTAGATGAATGCCACGGATAAAGAAATACAGGAAGACCACAGATAGTAGGCGACAAGAAGATAGGTCAACTACCAGGCATGAAAATGACTGATTTGAGGAACAATACTCAAGCTAACATGCACGCAAAGATGATTAAAACCACAGAAGAGAGATAGAGGTATTCCTATACAAAGGCACAACAATCACAAATAACATTTATTCAATCATTCAAAAGACATACCTGGAATTTTGTCCTTGAGTTTTAGAATTCTCTTCCCGTTGATTTTGTTTCTTCCCCCATTCTTCCTCTGCAAAACTCTCCCCAAAATTTCCAAAGAACCCCCTTCAAATATCCCCACTATCAAAAATAGTCAATGACAATAATTTCCCCATACTAATATGCTCGTTACTGAAACCCACTTTCTCAAAAATTAAATGCATTCAATAACCACCTCCAACCAGATTCTCCAATCTGAATAATTATTATTCACTTATCCAACAACTCACCAAATAAAATTAATTCAAGAATATAAAATAATGTCTTAAATAATTACACAAAAGAATATTTATTCACTTAATATGATATTAAATATTTATAATTTATTTATTATTATTATTAGCTATTTTATTAATTTAATTTCTAACAAATACTTAATATACCTAAAAAAATTAATATTATTTATTTAACAAAATAGATTAATAATTTCTATTAAATGAATAATAGACCACACTAATCTAATCAAGTACTACACACTAGTCATTTCCAACAACAACATACCAAAGAATAACAGAGACTCACAGGCATACACCAATCAACCAAACTGACGAAACTTGGGACTGAGAACTCATTCTCATCAAGGATGATGTCAACTAAGGGACCTCATGTCATCTCCATTCCACAAATTCCATTGGTATGAAGGCACGCTCAAACCTGCCAATTCAAGTGGAGTTGATGCCTGGTACCTACAACCTGCAACAAACAAAAGTGTTGAATACAAACATATATATAAGCATCCAAACAGGCACATAGTGACAGGGAATCACAGCATAGTAGGGCACTCATTATGAGTAATACTACACTGTCCCTTCACAAAACACATCACAATATCCACATCAAACAAGTTCATTAGTAACTAAACAACTAGATAACACATAGTCGGATAGTCATATAAATCACGTAGTAAAACTAATCTACATAATCAATTAACCCATAACTAATCACAACATAAGAATAATGTACTAATTATAAAGTATCAACAATGTCATCATAGTAAACATCAATGAGTATCATAACAGTGAGCTTACCATCAACATGTCTATCATACCCTAAGTATTTCAAGTATTTTACCTTTATTTTCATGCTCCTTAGCTCGACCACCTGCACATCCAAGGTGAGAATGGAGGGGCACTACATATCCAACCTTGCATACCAAGCCCTAGGGTCATGTTTGAGACCATATAGAGCCTTCTTAAGTCTGCATACCATATTTTGATCTTCCGATAGCTAGAATCCTTCAGGATACTCTATGTAAACTTCTTCTTCTAAGTCACCATTCAAGAAAGTAGATTTGACATCCATTTGATATACTTTGAAGTCCTTGTGAACTACAAATGCAAGAAACATCCTGATTGCTTTCATTCTTGCCACAGGAGCAAATGTCTCCTCAAAGTCAATTCCTTCCACTTGTGAATGACCCTTGCAGACCAACCTTGCTTTGTTTCTAACCACTTCTCCATCTTCATTCAATTTATTTCTAAACACCCATTTTGTGCCTATCACATTTTTATCCGTGGGTCTTGGCACCAATTCCCAAGTCTAATTTTTCTCTATCTAATTGAGTTCTTCTTCATTTGCTTAGATCCATCCTTCATCCTTGCTAGCATCAACAAAAGTTTTAGGTTCTATCTTAAACAACAAAGAGAAGTTTACCTATTCGTTTGCCCTTGCAAATCTTCATCTAGTCTGTATTCCTTCATTCTTGTCTCCAATTATCTGATCTTCTAAGTGCTTCTTTTGAACATACTTAGCAGAAGTCTTGGTGGCCTTCTCTTGTGTTTCTTCCTTTTCTTCAACTTCTTCCTGTTCTTCTATGCAAGCAGATTCATCTGAACAATAGTCTTCTTTCTCTTGTGTGAATGGATGTGACTCTTCATCAACCCTAACATTTGAACTCTCAACTATCTTCCTCAGTCTTTTATTGTAGCATCTGTAAGCTTTGCTTCTAGTTGAGTACCCAAGAAAAATTCCTTCATCATATCTTGAGTCAAGCTTTCCCAAAATTTCTTCATCTCTTCTGATATAGCATTTGCTTCCAAAAATTCTGAAATACTTGATAGAAGCAGGTCTTCCTTTCCATAGCTCATATGGTGTCTTAGTATTATTCGCTCTTAGTTGACCTCTATTAAAGATATAGATAGCAATATGGACTGCTTCTTTCCAATATACATCAGCCAACTTGGTTTATTTCAACTTTGTTCTTGCCATCTCCTAGACTATTCTATTCTTCCTTTCCACTACATTTTTCTGAGGAGTTCTTGTAGTAGATAGATGCCTCCTTATTCCATGTTCTTCACAGTATTCATCAAACTCATTTCATGTGAATTCACCACCTCTATCAAACCTTAAGCACTTGATTCTATAACTTATTTCATTTTCAACCATAGACTTGAAAATTTTAAACCTACTAAAAGCTTCCAATTTCTCTTTAAAAAATGTAACCCATGTCATCCTAGAGTAATCATCAATAAGCAACATAAAATACCTCACCTTGGAGACTCCTTGTTTTGGTAGGACCACACAAATCAATATGAATCAATTCCAATGGCTTTGTAGAAGAATACTCCTTGGTTTTCAACCTTGGCCTTATCTACTTCCCAATCTGACATTCTTTACACAGGGTGCTTGTAGGCTTGGTAATCTTTGGCATGTCTCTTACTGTTTGTATGGAGATGATTTTCACAAGATTGTCAAAATTGATGTGTCCCATCTTTTTGTGCTACAACCATCATTCATTTGTCTATCCTAGAAGACAATTTCTTCCATTAACACCATTGAGGTTGTACAAGTTGTTTTTGTTAGATCTAGGGCACACAACTAAGAGGGGGGGTGAATCAATTGTACAAAAACTTGCTTCCACTTCAAACACTTGATTCTTCTTTGTTAGTTAATAGCATATCAGTTAACCATTCATGAAAGCATAATGCATAAATACAGGAGCAGATAAACATCAACACATTGAACACCAAGATTTTGACGTGGAAAATCCGGTTAAGGGAAAAACCACGGGGTGATTAACCCAAGGATTATTCTTTGTTAGAAGAATAAGAAAAAATGAATGGCACATGCCAATTAGGGCTCACTGCCCAAGCACACTGCTCACAAAGAGGCACACTTCCTACAAGAGACACACTATCTACAAAGTGATAAGAATCACAAACTTGAACTGGAGATTGACATCTTTACCATGTCTGGATCAGTTCCATTTAAGCCCGAGATACTTCTGCTCTGCCCTTCCCTCTTTCGCTATGCCACACTCATCCGCTCCAAACACACTTTGAAATGAACTCACAAACCTTTATTTATACAAGGCATCGACTTAGGAACAATCATCTAAGTCAACAATCATCCACAAGAACATTTGCAAGTCGGCAATCATCTATAAGAACATTCACAAGATGAATAACTCATCCGGTCGGCCAGTCTGAACAAGAATATCTTCAATTCTGGGCTCTAACACTGATGCAGATCGACAACACAACCTCAACATGATCCAAGAACCTTCACAGGCTTGCCTAAGTGACCAGGTACATCCGCACTTCCTCTACTTACTGGAATCTCTTCTCCTCTTCATCTGAAACTTCAAGAACACAGTCTGTCGCAACTGTCAAACTGAAACAAGTTCTTCCAGACCTCCAAACTTTGTACAAACCAAGATGACACATCACAAGGACATCCCAAACACTCCTTCTAATCCACAGAGTCTGGCAATGCACCTCCGGATCTCACCGGACCTTTTTGTAACACTCTGTCCCTCCGGAGCATCTCCCGGAACCGGTTCTACTTGACCAATCACAACTTTTTCATATCTTCATGTGGACCTCTGAAATCTTAATTGGATCATCTAAAGACTCATATCTACAAACCCTTTAATCCGTATCCTCTGATCCTCAACCTTTTGAGTACATTTGCCTTCTTCTCATCACTGTTCTTCACTGTTCCTGATTGAGACTAATTTTCTCAATATCCTCAGTACACAGCTCATCCAATCCTTCTTACCAATGCAATATGAGTATGTTGACATCGATGACAACACTAGTTAACCTCATACTTGCAACAATCTCCCCCTTTGTCATTGATGGCAACATATGATGTGAAAAACCATTAAGACAAGAACTTCTCTTTTTTGTCACAGCTCCCCCTATCAGCAACAACTCTTTACATGTCTTATCTTCCTTTACTACTCCCCCTTTGATCATCAACCACTTGTTTTTCACATGTCTTCTCTCCCCCTTTGACATCAATGGCAAAGGGCTCATACTTGCACTTGTAACACATCAGAATCATACCAGCTGCTCCCCCTTAGTAGCAACTCCCCATCATCAATCCGGATCACAAGATATGACTGTGATATCCACCGAATTGATGCACATCAGTGCATCCTAGTTCATCACCGGAGGGGCCATGACCCCTAACTTCTCCCTGAGATACTCAAAAGAGTCTTTGGGAAGAGGTTTAGTAAAAATATCTGCAAGCTGATCCTTGGAGGGCACATACTCCAATCTGACTTCACCCTTGTTCACTTGTTCTCTCAACAAGTGAAATTTGATAGATATATGCTTGGTCTTAGAATGCAATACAGGATTCTTAGAAATATTTATTGCACTTGAATTATCACAGAAAATTGTGATGGGCTCCTCATATTCTACTTTCATGTCTCTTAACATCTGCTTCATCCATAGGATTTGAGTGCAACTGCCTGCTGCTGCAATATATTCTACTTCAGTTCTAGATAGAGATATTGCCTCTTGTTTCTTGCTTAGCCAAGAAACCAATCTCTTTCCCAAGAAGAATGCTCCACCACTGGTGCTCTTCCAATCATCCACATCTCCTACCCAATCTACATCTGTATATGCATGAAGAGAGAAATCCTGATCTCTAGGATACCATGGGCCATACTCAATTGTCCCCTTTAGATATCTAAAAATCCTCTTGATTGCCATAACATGAGATTCTCTAGGGTTAGCCTAAAATCTTGCCACAAGACCAACAACCTACATTATATATGGTCTAGTCTGAGTGAGATACAATAATCCTCCAATCATTGATCTATACTTGGTCTGATCTGTCTTAGGAGAGTCATCATCTTTGCTCAACTTACATCCGGTTGCCATAGGAGTGTTCATTGGCTTTGAATCTTCCATTCCAAATTTCCTCAACAATTCTTTCACATATTTGGTCTGAAAGATAAAGATACCTTTCTTTGTCTGAGTAATTTGCATACCGAAGAAGAAATTTATTTCAGCAAGCATTGACATTTCAAACTCACTTTTCATTTGATTTGCAAAGGTTTTACACAAACTATCTCTTCCTCCAAAAATGATATCATCAACAAATACTTCAACAATCAAGATGTTTTCATTATCTATTTGGAAATATAGATTACTGTCAGCAATACCTTTGTTGAAACCAATCTACACAAAATGCTTATCCAACCTTTCATACCATGCTCTTGGGGCTTGCTTCAATCTATACAGTGCTTTCTTCAACTTGTAGACCATATCATCATGGTCAGACAATTGAAATCCATCTGGTTGTTCAATGTATACTTCTTCTTCCAAATCACCATTTAGGAAGGCAGATTTGACATCCATCTGATATACCTTGAAGTCTTTGAAGGCAGCATATGCAAAAAATAATCTGATTGCTTCAATTCTTGCTACCGGAGCAAAGGTTTCTTCAAAATCAATTCCTTCTATTTGAGAGTAGCCTTTGCAGACCAATCTGGCTTTGTTTCTGATTACTTCACCAATCTCATTTAGTTTGTTCCAGAAGACCCATTTGGTTCCAATCACATTCTTGTTTCTAGGTCTGTGAACAAGATCCCAAGTGTGATTTTTCTCAATTTGCATCAACTCTTCCTCCATTGCTTTGGTCCAGTTTTCATCATTGCAAGCTTCATTTATTGTCTTAGGTTCAATCTTTGAAATCAGACAGTATTCATTTGAATTTTGAGCAATTCTCCTCCTTGTTTGTACCCCTTTGCTTTTGTCACCTATGATCTGATCTTCAGAGTGACTTAGAGTTACATACCTTGGAACTTTGGGAGTCTCTTGCACTGCAGTTTCTTGATCAGGTTCATTCAGACAAACCTCTTCTTCTTGATTTACCGAATCAGTCTGAATCTAACTTTTAGGAAGGGATTGAGTTTCTTGAACCAAAACACCATCCTGATCATATTCATCATATTCATAAAACCTTGAGGGCTTCTCAATTCCTTCATCAACCTTCACATTTGTACTTTCTATCATCTTTCTCAGTCTCTTATTGTAACATCGGTATGCTTTGCTTTGAGTGGAGTAATCAAAGAAAATTCCTTCATCACTTCTAGCATCAAACTTTCCTAGATCTTCATCTCTTTTGATGTAACACTTGCTACCAAATACTCTGAAATATCTCACAGTAGGAGTTATACCAAACTAAAGTTCATAACGAGTCTTACCGGTATTGCTTCTGATTTGAACTCGGTTGAGAGTGTAGACTGCAGTGCTGACAGCTTCTCTCCAAAATATCTGAGGAACATTTGCTTCCATCATCACTATCCTGGAAGCTTCCTGGATGGTCCAGTTCTTTCTCTCAACTACTCCATTCTACTGTGGAGTCCTAGGAGCAGACAATTGTCTCTTTATGCCATGCTTCTCACAAAAGTCTATGAATTCACCGAATGTGAATTCACCACCTCTATCAGACCTTAGACACTTTAGTTTCAATCTGGTTTGATTCTCTACCATAGTCTTGAAGATTTTGAACTTCTCAAAGGCTTCTGATTTCTTTTTCAGAAAGGTAACCCACATCATCCAGGAATAATCATCAATTAGTAACATGAAATATCTATCACCTTGCATACTCTTGATTCTTGACGGACCACATAGATCAGTATGAACTAATTCCAATAATCCGGTAGAGGACTGATCTTTGCTTTTGAAGGAGACTCTGCTCTGTTTACTATTGTGTGGTTACACAACACGCCCCATTTTGACTTGACAAAACAGGGACCCAACTTGTTGGCTTGTGTTTTATGCTTTCTGGCAGTATGGTAAAAATAAGTCATGTAGATCATCATGCATTGAAAAGGCTGGATAAGTGATCATCATGAGGTCAATTCATCAAATGTCATATTTTATTCCTGAAACCTCATATTTGGAAATAACATTAAATTCCATGCAGGTTTGTCTTTTACATCACCCTGATATTCGCCAAGATGTGAAAGTTATGAGTGGTCAACGTTTGAGTCAAACCTGATATTCTCAGGGGGGAGGATCATATTTCATAAACATCAGTCACATTATAAAATGTCACCTCGATATAGTATATCACCCTATAAAATCATGCGGTTTGAATATCCGGATGTCAATTTTAGGTGATAGTAACCTCTACCCGTCAATAGCCTTATGCATTTCGCGAGGATCATATCTTTCAAAGTAACCCGATATTTCATAATATCCTCCTACTGTGAAATATCCCCCTAAGCCAATATCCTGATGATGTCATCCAAGTCTGATAAATGAATAAACAAGCATGACGATGACATCATCATCACATTTACCTCTCGACAGGATATTTCATAAACATGATCCGGTTCCCATAACATGACAATGACATCATGATGCCTTCCCGATACACTGAGTGAATATCAGGATGATGTCATCCTGATATTTCAAAAAAGAGACATGTAAGTTTGTCCAATCATCATCATCTTTGATACATCACTCGATATATCTAGATATCCTCCTGATGTGCTAAACGTAACCACAGGGTGCGTTCGTCACATGATGTTGGCGTGATAGTTTTTCCTCTCAAGGAGGATGATCATATTAGACTCAACCTGATATTTTTGAATATCATCCTGTCTTGCGAATATCACCCCACTCCCGTTGCTACCATTAACATTTAATGCGCGCAGACATAGTAGGTAGTTCCCGTTGACCACGAAACCTAATGAAACACCAGGAGAGATCCTGCGTTTTCATGCGGATAATCAATGAGTGAAATCCAATTTGTCAGGGTTGCCCTAATTTTAACATCAGTGCATCATTAAAAGGATGAATTCACCATCATTTCAAAGTTACCTTGCAATAAAATTATTTTTACACAGCACTAGCTTCCATATCCTCATATAGGCAATCGTTGCATGAATTGAGCTGACAGGCAGAGGGAAGTGCGTGATTATCAGCTAAATTAAAGAGCATTGTCAGAAAGTCCACTGGTATAAGAGGAAGTTTGCATATCCAGGTAAGTAAATGAAACCCTCATCCTGTTGTTTCTGTAATAGTCAGGTATGAGTGGTTAATCTCAAGTTCTGGTTTATGCACCCATATGATTAAGTAATGATAAACATATACAGTAGGCATGGTGATTAGTAAAGTTAATTATAATAGGCATGCATGTGTATACCCATTGTAAGACAAGATTTTATTAATTGTAGGCACCCATGGCAGACAAAAGGTTAGTGAAGTGTCAAGCAAAATTTGAAAGGCCTATGTTCTCCTCCCAGAGAGGCGTCATGTTTAAGTACGGCGCAATTACGGATACCCATCAGGGGAGTACCAATTTGGAAGCATGGTCAGCCAGGTTGAATTATGAGAATAACAAGAGTCCTGTGCTAGATGCAGTTTTTGTTTCTAGGATGTGGAATGCCGCAGGTTTTCCATACTCCATGGAATCTCCAGAACTGGTTATCGTGTGTGCCAGGAACTATAATCCAGAAACCAGGCAGGTGATGAAACATGGGAGGATATATGCTGACCTATCCATCAAGGGTCTTTCCAAGACATTGGGATTGCCATTAGGCAGCAAGGTAAAAACTATGGACCTGAAGAAGTCAGAGAAAGAATATGAAAACAATAACAAATCAGCCAGGAAGAATGTGTATCAATGGAGGGCTGAAAATAGTACATATCCTGCAGTAGCCAAACTTCCTGTGCATCTATTAAAATATGATTTTGCTGATGAATATTAGTATATGATTGCACTACTGAACAAAGTAACAGGCCAGCCTGATGCTGGTAGTTTTAGAGACTAGATGTATGGTATAATAATGATGTGTTTATATTCAGATATCAAGCCACTGTAGGGCCAGCTAATAAGTGATGCTCTGCATGAGCAGCTGATGAAACTCAGAGGTTCAAATTGTGCTTTCTATATGACATCATACATCATTTACTCCTGTGCTTATAAAGGCACATTTGATGCACTAGTTACAGATGGGAAAGTCACAGGAACAGTCAATGCTATGCATATCTGGGATCATCATCCCCAGCTGCAAAGAGCCAATTACCTCCAAGACTACAAACTGGTCAATGATGCATTCTCTATGCATCTAGTGAGGACCATGGAGGAAGACAGAACAAAGAGATTGAGCATGGAGGCTCAAGAGATAATCTACAGGCATGGAGCCTGGTATATCCAGTTTGCCACCTTTTCCTACATAAGGATTGAGGGTTTTGAAGGAAGTCCCCTCATGCTGCCGAGGTATCCCACTGATGCAGTAATACTGATGGAGTTCATTAGGCAGAGCTCCACAATAATAAAAGCATACAAGGATGCAAAGAAGCTGCAGCCAATCTTGTTTCTAGTCACCATTGGCTGTTACATGTGCCCTGATTCTGAGAACATAAAGAAGGTGATGGTCACCCTGAATAAAATGAAACTGCAGCCTTTTCCACTGATAAGACCATATGATCCTTACTGGAGGATGCATAAAATAATAGGAAAGCCTATTCATCAGAGGCACCTAGAAGACTTCTGGGTTGACTGTGAAGATGAAGCAGAAGCAAGAAGAAGAAGATATCAAAGCCTGACTTTGAATCAAATAAGAACCTTTGATTGCATTCCCATTCCCCAACAATTAAAGAAAGATGATGGTAGGATAATTGCAGATGAATATGAATAGAAGAAGATATATAATGATACCATCTTTGCACCTGACCTCACCATACAAGAGCATATAT
Organism: Cunninghamia lanceolata; assembly: GCA_027924645.1. NCBI lineage: Eukaryota > Viridiplantae > Streptophyta > Pinopsida > Cupressales > Cupressaceae > Cunninghamia > Cunninghamia lanceolata. The sequence continues at coordinate 73,727 of BSBN01000141.1, read as the reverse complement.
CCTTGGACCCCTTCATAGCCAGGACCATACAGCTGACCCAAGCCTCGGTTGATGAACAGATAGGGGCATTGAAGAAGAAGGGTGTTGCCATTATGGTGGACAACAAGAAGAAGGGGCAGGATATTCTCGATGGGGAGTATGATGAATTCTTGAATGAGAAGAGCAAGTCTAAGGGAGATAGACTCCCTCCACCACAACAATAGAGGAAAAGACCCCCAAGGGGCAAGAAAGTAGCTAATGAACCCAAAGGGGTTATTATTGAAAGGGCAGTATTTGTAGCTGAGGAGGCAGCAGCATCAGGATCAACATCCCCTCCAAAGACAAAGAAAGGAAAGGCCAAGAAGAGTAAGACAACCGAGGCTGGAATTACTGAGACCCTAGAAGAGGGTCAATCCTCAAGGAAACATGATGAAGAGGATATCGTCATGGAGGAAGAGCCTGAAGAAGAAGAGGCTCCTTTGATAATAAAGAGAAAAAGAAGAGCTCCACAAGTGGTGGCATCTACCCCACTTAAGAAACTGAGAACCTCCATGCGGGGTGAAATAAAACAACCCCCTACATTGTTACAAGGGGCAGGTAGTGAAGTGCCTAGGGAACTTTAGCATAATGTTCCACTTCCTACCATCGTCAAGTTCAAAACTAAACTTGCAGAGGAACAAATGAAAAAAACATCTCAGACACAAGCAAAAGGTCATATCTCACTAGACGAGACAATAAATTTGTCTGATGATGAGGTTGTGAAGGAGGTATCTTCACAAAAGATGGAAACCCTTGCTGTAGGTACACAAATGACCCTTCATAAGACTCCAACAGTTCAAATGATACTGGAGGAGATGAAGCAATTGGAAACAGAAAAAGAGAAGAGCCCAGAGCAGGTAGCCCAAGAAATGGGGCTAGATACATTGATTGCAGAGGTGACAAATCCTGCAGTGATAGACATAACAGATAAACAGGATGCAAGTCCTAAACATCCAGCAGGATCACCTGACAAAGGGCAACCTACAGAAGAAGTGAAGATGGCAGAATCAGAGGGTCATGCTTCAGGAGTCAGCCAACCAAGTGCACAGGATGTATCAGCAGAACCTGTTGTAGTGGAGGTTTAATCAAAGAAGGCTGATGAAAAAGATGTGGTAGAAGATCCTGCTGCCAAGGTTCAAGAAATAAGCACAAGTGCAGAACAAATTGTGATTACAGCACCAGCACCTAAAGAGACTTCTCAATTATCCATTGCTGAGAATGTTCTTCAGCAGGAGGAAAAGCCAAAGGAGGATGAAGTAATGACAGAAAAGGATCATGATCATCATGATCAGCATGTGGACATAGCACAAGATCCTCCACCTCAAGAAGATGCTCCTCCAGAGAAAGAAGTTCCTCAGTAGGAGGACGTGCCACAGGATCAACATCAAAGTGAGCATCATGAAGAAGAATTAAGAAAATCACCTTCTCCACCACATCTGCTGACAGAAACAGGAGACACGGGTGAACATCATGATGATGCAGAAAAACATGATCAGGTACCTCCGTGGTTGGAGAAAGAGGTAAATATAGAAGAAGAATTTGAAATTCAAGAATTTGATGTCTCCACCCTACTTTCTGAAAATATAATGAAACCTAAGAGGAAGGCCAGAATGACTTTGGTCATCAAAAGAGATCCAACAACTGGGAGGAGGACCGCACAGATTGCAGTACCCACTGTGGAGAAAGAAAAAGCTAAAATTGCCTTAAATGAGTTCCAGATTAGCACAGTGGACTTAGGATTTGCCAATGAAGACCAAGAAGGTCAAGAGGGCAAGGATATTATTGATTCTTTAATTCAAAAGGTGAAAAGAGAGAAGGAGAAAAATAAGCAACACAAAGAGCACATTGCTCAGTTGCATGCCTACATAGGAAGGCTAACCAATACTGAAGATACTTCAACTGAACATGCAGTCCCATTGACTGCTATTTCTCAAGAGGAAGTGAATAAATTAGACCTCATGAAACATGAGGCATCTGTACTTAGGAGATGGATGTCATCCACATTGGGTGATGCAGAGGAAGTAGTAAAGGCCTCTTTAAAGAGGTGGAATACTCTCAGCGACTCGAGGACCAAGGTAGACAAATTACAAATGCAGACAAGAAAAAGGTCTTACCAACTGGAAAGAGTATTAAGTATCCTGGGAGAAATAAGGAGAATAAATCCTCAGCTGCTCATCAATAAACAGGTACTAAATAGTAATAGTAATACTACCTTGTTAGTTGACATATGGTATAAAGACATTCAATTTGAATGTGGAGTACCCAGAGATGCAATAATAAACTGAGGGATATCAGCATGAAGTTGCATGATTTAATGTCTGTTGAGGCAGAAATATTGGAAACATTAGAAGGAAAAGTGGAAGGGAAAGTTGAAAATCAAGATGAGGAGTTTGCCATCAATGCTTTACATAGCAACTTCCAATCAATAGCAGATGATCCACTTGTTCACTTGACAGAAGAAGCCATAGATAAAATGATGAGAATCAAAGTCAAGATAGAGAAGTACAATGAGACGCTGCAAGACAGGAAGAGCAAGTTGGATAGTAGCAAGCACAAATACAAGGCACACAAGCATGCCATGATCAAAGCAAAGACTCAAGATGGCGGGGAAATAGATAAAATTGTGCAATTATATGAGCAGGTCCGGAGCACCATGCAACCTCATATGCGGGTTCATCATCATCATGATGATGAAAGTTCAGGAAGTGATGCACCTACTGATGAAGAGCATGAATCTGATAAAGTAAGTGATGATGCATCATAGAATGAATATCAGCATCAGTTACTTAGTGAAAATAGGTTTTTTAGATAGTTTCCAGCTGGCAACTTGTGCCATTTTGTAAAGGTTGACATAGTCAAAGGAAATATTGACCGTAGATGCGCATAGATGAATCAGGATCGCTGATCTTTTTGTAATAGATTCCTCACCTTATTCTATAAAAGGTGCAGGAATGCTTCATTTTGAACATTCGAAAATTAATTGAAATTTGTCTGTTGAAATATTCAGGGCTCATTTCAAAGCTTTTTGTATACATTTATATCTTTGCATACTTAGTGAATGAGAAGATTGTTTTGGTTACAATTCATAGTAAATCTTGAGTAATCAGTGTGTGAATTCTAGATTTATGTGGTGACTTGCTGCATCCTTTGGAGTGCATGTCTACTTACATACATTGTTTTCATACAATTCCTTTGAAGTTAGCACCTACTGTATCTAACTGTGGAATGTCCTAGTGAACATATCATTTGGTTTTCTTCTCCTCATGACTATCTGATATACATGTGGTTCAATAGCTGAAGATTCATCTTTCATTTGAAGCATTTCTTTCAATTTCTTTAAATTTCAAAGCATTTCACTGTCATAATTGCAAATAACTGAACATCTAAAGCAAACAATACAAATATGTGGACATCTAGTAGATAAATGGAAATATTTAGCATATTTGAAGCTAAAGCATGCATTACTGATAAATATCATGCAAATATTTGAGTATAATTGTATCATTGAATCAAATAACTATGTAAAATGACCTCTCTGTGAAGAATCTTTGCAGAAATAACGTCATGATGATGAACTTCATGTAAGGCCCCAAAATGGAAATAGCAACACACATCAACCTCTGAGTAACGTTAGAAGATTAAGATCTAATCACTGGAGACTTGGGATCATGAATTCTCTGAATTCATCGTATCTTTCAAGATGAATAAAGGTTAATGTGTACTTTTATTCTATGCTTGTTTATGACTAACATCATGACCAACATAAATTAGCGCTAGAAGGAGGGCCTTTATCTGAAAGAACATGCTCGTCATCATTATTTTCAGGATTGATGATGCAGAGAGTAAGGTAACCCCAGTGCATTCACAAATTTCAAATATCGCTCAACTATTTACTGTAACAGGCTTGTAAATGTTCATTCTTTGTAAAGTTCCTGAAATTAGTCATAAATATTGCAAGCTTTACAGTAGATCATCATGAATTCACAAATATCAGCCAATGATAAGTAAATCCGTTCAAGCTTTGAAGAGTTTTGGCCTTAGAAACTTTATATCCTATGGTAAGAGTCATTATACTTCTAATATCCTGTCATATTTACAGTATCTTTGCAAATATTTCGTAAATATTCAGTCTGATCAGTCATCCGACCGTAAATATTGTCTCAACTGGTGAAATTCATTCAATATTTTTGATCATTCGGTTAGTTTCAGCCAATTTGCCTCAAAATTGAGAAATCCTAGCTCACAGGATAAATACCAGGTCTAGATCTAGTGGAATCTTTGAAGAATTGCCTGTTAGAGGTTTCAGACCTAGAACTGTAGACATTCATCATACTCCTGGGTCTAGTGCATTAGGAGCTTCACCAGAACCTCCTCCTGTAACTCCTGTTGGTTTGCAAGTACCTTCTAGGATATCTGTGGCACCTCCTGTTCAACCTCAACCCTAGGTCCAACCTCAGCCAGCTGTACCACTGGCTCAACCTCCTCCGTTCACAATGTCTTTCTTTGCAGCAGAATCACCTTTAACCTTCAATGCATATCATGAATTGCCAAAAAATCTAGACAAACTTTGTCCAAAATATCATCCTTATCAGGATGCTGATTATCATGTCAGGACATTTAAAGAAGCTTGTTACAGAGCCAGAATAGAACATGAAGATGTTGTATGCAGATTATTTCCTTTTTCCTTAGGGGAAGAGGCTTATAATTGGTTTATTAGTCTTGGTCAAGCCTCTGTTGGTTCATGGGTTGTCCTAGAGAAAGCCTTTCTTGATAGGTTCAAGGTCCCTATTGATCCATCTATGAATTACCACATGTTTGCTACAATCAAAAGATTTGAGAATGAACCTATTGCCAATTTCAATGCTAGGTTCCAGAAAATGCTATCCAAGTTAGTTGCTCCTTATGTAGTAGCAGATGCTTCTGCTAGGAGTATCTATTATTCAGCCCTGGATCCATTGACTTCCATGTTTATCAGGAGAACACATCTTGAGATCACTACCTTGACAGGAGCCTTTCAAGAAGCTATCAAAGTAAATCAGCAGCTAGTCCCAACTCCTACTCCAAATATTGCATTCCCTACATTGCCTGGCATGTATCTAGTGTATCCTCCACAACATCCTGCATCATATCCTGCACAATACCCTAATGGTGCAATGATACCTCCAGCAGTCATGCCTGCACCTTTGCAGGTGCCTCCATTAAGTATCATGCCACCTCCTAATGGGAATGGCCAAATGTCACAATATCCTGCACAAATTCAGACACTTTAGGGTGCTGATTTGTCTAGCAATAACCATGGATCCTCTTTCTTCAAGCCTCAAAGTGATAATGTAGTAGCCAAAGCTCAAGAAGAGAAGGAGGAAATTAAAGAAATTTCTGCCCAACTGAGAAAACTCACCACAGAAGTGACACATTTGAGAAATCAAAGTCTCTATTCCCAGTCAAATCAGAACAGAAACTACTCCAATGATAGACCAAATTATCCAGACAGAGGATACAATAACAACAGTAATTTCAATAATAGTGGTGGAAATAATAATAATCCTCAGAGACAGCCTAGAGTATGGAATTCCAGGCCAAATAATGGTTCATTACCATCACCCTTAGATAATCAGCCATCTGGTGAAGCTAAACAGACTACTAGAGTCAATCTTGCTGAAGCAGCCCTCACAAACTGGTGTAGGATTCACAACACAAATGCTCATGCAGAGTTAGACTGTCCACAATTTCAAATTGCTGCCAGCATTTTTCAAATAGAAGTGTCTAATACAGCAGGACATCCACCTCAGGTAGAAGGTAATGAAATAGTTCCTTGTGGATATGATTCAGCACTAGTGCTAGAAAGTTATACTAATCATCAAAATTATTCTCATGCATATGAAGAATCTACTTTAGCTTTTGAGTCAAATTATGTCTTCCCTTTTGAAGATGAGAATGAGCCTTCTATTGAACATGAGGAGGTGTATGCCTACCAACAGCAATATCCTGGTAAACATAACTATAACTTGAGAAGTAGCTCGAACAGACCTACTGGTCCACTGACGTCATCTCTACCTCCAAATAATTTCAATACGCCTCCTGATCCCAAAGCTAGCAATAATCCTGGGTTCCCCAAGGTAAATGCCCAATATCTGTCACCACAGAATATAGCATCAAAGGTTGTTAGCTTGCCTCATGAGTCTAATAAACTTGTTACATACTTGGTAGATGAGATGAAAAAGATAAAGATCAGCCTGTCTTTATCAAAGTTATTGAAAACTCCTGCAATCAAAAAAGCATTCATGAAGTCACTAGATGATCCTACTCCTAAAGAGGACATTCCTTCTCCAGGTCATCTTAGCAATACAGATCATGTTGCTAGAGATGATAATATTAAGCCTAAAATGCCAGCTACTGTCCAAGCTGCAGAAACATCACATATGACATTATACAGAGATAAGAGTGAGTCACTACCTTTCCTCCTTACTATAAGAATGTTTGGAAAGAATTTACACAACTGTTTGGTAGATTCAGGTGCATCTACAAATGTGATGCCCTTGTCCATATGCAACACCTTAGGGCTGCATCCTGCTAAATCCTTGAAAAAGGTGACCCAGCTAGATAAAACAGAAGTGAGTGTAGTAGGAGAACTGACTCATATACACATGCAGCTAGCATCTGATCCCAGGATCCAATATTACATTGATATCTAGGTAGTTGACATACCTGATACATATGGGATGCTACTTAGCAGGGACTGGTCAAGGACTTTGAATGGATATATGTCCACTGACTTCAGTCACATGTGGTTACCTTGGAAAGGTATACCAAACCAGATAAGAATAGATGTTGAACCCAGAATAAAGCACATGATAACCGAGTACAATAAAACGAATGAGATCATGTATGTTGACATTGAGCCTGGAGTTTATGCCATTAGACCACAGACTATCAGGATAGAAGAGATCCTGATGCTTGATTTTCATCATCATCATCAGAAGGGTGTGCCAGTTGTAGAAACCGATAGTAATTTTGAGAACGAAAATGAAATAGATCGCTTCAGAGACTTTGAGATGCATCTGTCCAAATAGGTAAAGCATTGTCAATTGTTAAATATACCTGCTAATGATATTTTGATTGATGGATGGTGCAGATTACACAACGAAGTGCATTCAGAAAAGACTTGCGAAACATGCTTAGACATGATGATGCTAGAGCAGACATGCAGTGAGGCATCATCATCATATTCTGAGGTAAGTTCTACATCTGGTGATGATGATGACACTGATTCTTTTTTGTCTTCTACAGGAACCACGGAAAAGGTGATAGATCATGATGAAGGTCACGAACAAAGAATAGAAGAAATTATGGTGTACAATCAGATGAATGTTAGCAAAAAAGAAAAGATCACCCCAGGGAGTGATTGTCTGATGGAGTTAGACTATGAATTGTCTGAGGAAGACAAAGGCAGTAACCTGACCAGATTTGAGGAGTTCTTGTCTGGAGAAATTAAGAAAATGATAAGACAAAAGAAACATCCACAAGATGCACTAACTGAAGGGTGGTGTAGGCTGCATGAGGCACCTCATTTGGAAACTGCTTGTTTGTTGTGCCTGCACATTTTGAAGAAACATACAGAGCTTGATCCAAAAGATCATCCTCCTGATGATGGAAAACAAGAAGAAAAATCAACTTCTCAGAAGGAAGAAAAGATGGAGTCTGAGAAAGTTGACAGTCCTAAGTTAAAATGGATATCAGGTGGAGTAGCTGCCAGAGCTGCAAAGAAAAATAAAGGTCCAGCTAAACCTCATGCTGAAGATAAGTCTTGGATCCTTAGATTTGATGGATCCAAATCCAAGCAAGGAGCCGGAGTAGGGATTGATCTTATTGATCCATTAGGAAAATCCTACTTAGCTACATACAGATTACAGTTCCCCTGCACTAATAATGTGGTAGAATATGAAGCTCTGATTCATGCGATATTGTTTGCTCTCAAAAAGAAAGTGAAAATTCTTCATGTCTTTGGAGACTCAGAATTAGTTGTCAGACAAGTAAGAGGAATCTACTCTTGCAATTATAAGAAATTGTCAAATTATAGACACAGAGTGTGGGATTTGATTGAAGACTTTGATGCATTTAACATCACCCATGTTCCTAGAGAACAGAATCACAAGGTAGATGCACTTGCCCAGGCTGCCAATACATTGGAGCCACTATCTATATCAGGTCTGAAGAGATTTTCAGTAGAACTGGTATCTGTACCATCAGTACTTGATAATGTTACCAATCTTCAGGTCTTTGATGATGACCAGCATATTCTTGATTTCATCTCCAACAGGGATGTATTTGATGCTCAGATTATAGATGAGAATAGTATGGAAGATCATGTCTGGGAAGAAGATGAAATATTAGAGTTGCCTAGCAACAAAATTCCTAAAGGCATGATTGAATTAGAAAGAGCCTTTGATTTGGATAATATGCTGAAGCAGAAGGATCTTCCCAAAGCTGATGGAGGTCAATATTCACAAGTGAATATCAGATGAGATGATGACAAGAAAAATGTCTTGATATGTAAGGTTTGCACACCAGAAGAGTTAGAAGGAATAACTCAGGCCCTTAAGGATTACATCCATGTAATTGCATGGACTTATGATGAGCTGAAGACATATGACACATCTGTCATAACTCATACTATACCCTCAAGCCAGACGCTAAACCTTTCAGACAGAAGCAAAGGCTAGTCAATGCTTTGCTTGAACCAATAATATTTGAAGAAGTCAAGAAATTGTTGAATGCCAGGATAATCTTTCCTGTGAGGCACTCCACTTGGGCGGCAAATCTAGTGCCAGTTAGGAAGAAGAATGGAGACATCAGGCTATGTGTAGATTTCAGGAATCTGAACAGAGCATCAGAAAAGGACAATTATCCTTTACCCTCATTAGATGAAGTTCTGCAAATTGTAAATGGAGCCAAAATGATGTCCTTCCTGGATGGCTTTTCAGGATACAACCAAGTGATGGTTGATAAAATTGACAGATTGAAAATTGCCTTCACCACCAAGTGGGGGATATTTGCATATAGACGTATGCCATTTGGACTTATAAATGCTGGAGCAACATTCCAACGAGCAATGGACATAGCCTTCAGAGGCTTAATAGGAAAATGTATAGTCATCTACATGGATGACTTGACAGTATTCTCCAAAGAAAGGGGAAATCATGTAGCAGATCTCAGAAATGTGCTGAAGAAATGTGAAGACTATGGAATATCATTGAACCCCAAAAAATGCATATTTGGGGTGACAACAGGAAAGTTACTAGGCCACTTGATCACAGAAGATGGAATCATCATTGATCCTGACAGGGTGGAGTCTATCATGAAAATACAACTTCCTGGAAGCAAGAAAGAACTTAAGTCTTACTTTGGTAAGATTAACTTTGTAAGAAAATTCATCACTGGTTTTGCAGAAATAGTTAGACCATTAAATGCTATGCTGAAAAAAGATGCCAAATTTGAGTGGACAGCAGAAGCTAAAGCTGCTTTTGAGGACATAAAGAAAGCCATATCAGATGCTCCTGTACTCATCAGTCCAGATTACACAAAGGATTTCTACATCTATTCATTTGCTTCAGAACATACCTCTGCAGCAGTGTTAACTCAAAGGAATGAAGAAAAAGAAGAGAAACCAATAGCCTTCATGAGCTATCCTTTCAAGGATGCTGAACTAAGATATGTGGATGTTGAAAGACAAGCACTTGCATTAGTCAGGGCAGTAAATAAATTCAAGCATTATATACTGAGAAGCAAGGTGATTGCAGCAGTGCCTGATGCAGCAATGAAGATGCTACTCATGCAGAGTGAGCCTGGTGAGAAAAGAGCTAAGTGGATTACTGTATTACAAGAGTACGACATGGAAATTACACCAATGAAGTTGGTAAGAGGATAGGCTTTAAGCCAAATGATATCTGAAATTGACCCAAACATCACAAGTCAGCTGTATGTCATCAATGACAAGAATAATAGAGAATGGTATTCAGATATCAGGCACATCCTGATTATTGGAAGATGTCCTTTGAGATTGCAAGCTTCACAGAGAAGAGCCTTGAAGATAAGGTCACAAAAGTATATGATGAAGGGAGGAACTCTATTCAAGAAAAATTATGAAGGAATATACCTAAGATGCTTAGAAAAGCCAGAAGCAAATAAAGTCCTATCAGAGTTACATGACAAGTTCGGAATAGCACATGGATCAGCCTTGGCCATGACACATGCAATCCTCAGAGCAGGATATTAGTGGCCCACAATTTTTAAAGATACAACTGATCATGTTAAATGTTGTCATGTATGTCAGGTTATTGCCAACAGAGAGAAATATGCTGCACAACCCTTGCAGCTAGTGATGGAAGAGTGCCCATTTGCACAATGGGGCATGGACTTTATAGGACCAATCAATCCTCCATCCTCCTCAGGCCATAGGTATGTCTTAACAATTACTAACTATTGCACCAGATGGATTGAGGCTGTCAGCAGCAAGACTTGTACTGCAGATGATGTCATTAAATTTCTGGAGAGCAACATTGTCACCAGGTATGGAACTCCTTATGCTTTCATAAGTGATAATGGTTCTGCCTTCACTTCAACTAAATTGTCAAGTTGGGATTTTGATCATGGGATCATACTTAAGTTTTCATCCAACTACTATCCCCAAGGGAATGGATTAGCAGAATCCACCAACAAGAACTTACTGAATATCATAAGAAAACTAATAGAGAAGAACCCTAGGGAATGGAACTCATTTATGAAATATGCCTTATGGGTAGACAGAACTAGAATGAAAACTGCATTAGGAAACTCACCTTTCCAATTGGTGTATGGGGTGGATCCTATCCTTCCTGTAAACTTAAAAATTCCTACTCTGCAGTTTGCCCAAGAATACTTAGGCATTGATAATAGACAAGAAGTCAGGTTGCTTCAGCTGATGCAGCTGGAAGAGAAAAGGAGTCAAGCAATTGACCAGTTTGCAAAACATCAGGCTGTTATCAAATGTTGGTTTGACAAGAGAGCCAAAGTTAAAGCCTTCAGGATATCTGATTTAGTCCTAATGTGGGATAAAGCCCATGAGAGAAAAGGTGACCATAGCAAATTTGACAGATTATGGATAGGTCCCTTTCAAATTTCTGAGATACTAGGAGACAGCACTTATAGGCTTAAGAACCTGACAGGTGAGGATGTCCCATTGCCAGTCAATGGACAATTCCTCAAACATTACTTCCAGGCCTGAGTGACTTCATGACAGTCATGTGTATCATATTGTACATTTGTATAGTTGTCTGTGCAATTTGTTTTGTTTTTGTTTGTTTTGTTTTGTTTGTTGAGACCTTGTTTTGGTTAGTCAAGATGATGCACCTTATTACCAAAAGAGATAACTAAATTGTTAAGATTAAAGTGATGAGGTTAGATTTAGACATAGGTTGTAATTCAGCCTGAGAAGTATTCATGATCAGGTCTGTGATATCCTTTCATCAGGGTGCATTTTCTTGTTCAGAGTGAATCAATCACAATGAAACACCTAACAGCCTTGGGTTTGTGGAACACACAAGTATAAGTGTTAAGTGAAAAATCTAAAGAGACTCCCTTGCTACCAATACAATCTCCAACCTAAAGCTGCAAGTGACTATACCTTGTACAAATGAGCTGACATGATGATATCAGATACAAATTTTAACGAAAAATTCAGAAAAGGGATAAACTTAGGCCATCTAAGTAACTCTACCAGGGCTATAGACGCCTGCTGGCAGTGGGGCTCTACTTAGGGAGATTGTATAGATAACCTTGCCAGGGCTATAGATGCCTGCTGGCAGCAAGGCTCTATCCAGGTTGGCTATGAGGGATGATCTCCAACTATGTAGTTCAACACCAGTTACTTATGTTTTCAACTTGCTTTCAAGATGAGGATAATTAATCATCTGCACACACGTGATCCTTTGTTAGCATTGTTACCATGATGAAATTTTATTATTCAGAAGATCATGATGCTTATGCTCAGGAACAATTAGAATACTATGGATGAGTGTGATCACATCACTTGAATCATTAGAATTTGTTTGTTTTCTTTGGTGGCAAGTTGTTGTGTGGTTACACAACACGCCCCATTTTGACTTGACAAAACAGGGACCCAACTTGTTGGCTTGTGTTTTATGCTTTCTGGCGGTATGGTAAAAATAAGTCATGCAGATCATCATGCATTGAAAAGACTAGATAAGTGATCATCATGAGGTCAGTTCATCAAATGTCATATTTTATTCCTGAAACCTCATATTTGGAAAGAACATTAAATTCCATGCAGGTTTGTCTTTTACATCACCCTAATATTCGCCAGGATGTGAAAGTTATGAGTGGTCAACGTTTGAGTCAAACGTGATATTCTCAGGGGGGAGGATCATATTTTGTAAACATCAGTCACATTATAAAAGGTCACCCCGATATAGTATATCACCCTATAAAATTATGCGGTATGAATATCCAGATGTCAATTTTAGGTGATAGTAACCTCTACCCGTCAATAGCCTTATGCATTTCGCGAGGATAATATCTTTCAAAGTAACCCAATATTTCATAATATCCTCCTGCTGTGAAATATCCCCCTAAGCCAATATCCTAATGACATCATCCAAGTCTGATAAATGAAGAAACAAGCATGACGATGACATCATCATCACATTTACCTCTCGGCAGGATATTTCATAAACATGATCCGGTTCCCATAACATGACAATGACGTCATGATGCCTTCCCGATACACTGAGTGAATATCAGGATGATGTCATCCTGATATTTTGAAAAAGAGACATGTAAGTTTGTTCGATCATCATCATCTTTGATACATCACCTGATATATCTAGATATCCTCCTGATGTGCTAAACGTAACCACAGGGTGCGTTCATCACATGATGTTGCCGCGATAGTTTTTCCTCTCAAGGAGGATGATCATATTAGACTCGACCTGATATTTTTGAATATCATCCTATCTTGCAAATATCACCCCACTCCCGTTGCCGCCATTAACATTTAATGCGCGCAGACATAGTAGGTAGTTCCTGCTGACCACGAAACCCGATGAAACACCTGGCGAGATCCTACATTTTCGTGCGGATAGTCAATGAGTGAAATCCAATTTGTCAGGGTTGCCCTAATTTTAACCTAAGTGAATCGTTAAAAGGATGAATTCACCATCATTTCAAAGTTACCTTGCGATAAAATTGTTTTTACAGAGCACTAGCTTCCATATCCTCATATAGGCGATAGTTGCACGAATTGAGCTCACAGACAGAGGGAAGTGCGTGATTATCAGCTGAATTAAAGAGCGTTGTCAGAAAGTCCACTAGTATAAGAGGAAGTTTGCATATCCAGGTAAGTAAATGAAACCCTCATCCTGTTGTTTCTGTAATAGTTAGGTATGAGTGGTTAATCTCAAGTTCTGGGTTATGCACCCATATGATTAAGTAATGATAAACATATACAGTAGGCATGGTGATTAGTAAAGTTAATTATAATAGGCATGCATGTGTATACCCATTGTAAGACAAGATTTTGTTAATTACAGGCACCCATGGCAAACAAAAGGTTAGTGAAGTGTCAAGCAGAATTCGAAAGGCCTATGTTCTCCTCCCAGAGAGGCGTCCTATTTAAGTATGGCGCAATTACGGATACCCATCAGGGGAGTACCAATTTGGAAACATGGTCAGCTAGGTTGAATGATGAAATAACAAGAGTCCTGTGCTAGATGCAATTTTTGTTTCCGAGATGTGGAATGCCGCAGGTTTTCCATACTCCATGGAATCTCCAGAACTGGTTATCGAGTGTGCCAGGAACTATAATCCAGAAACCAGGTAGGTGATGAAACATGGGAGGATATATGCTAACCTATCCATCAAGGGTCTTTCCAAGACATTGGGATTGCCATTAGGCAGCAAGGTAAAAAGTGTGGACCTGAAGAAGTCAAAGAAATAATATGAAAACAATAAGAAATCAGCCAAGAAGAATATGTATCAACGGAGGGCTGAAAACAGTACATATCCTGCGTAGCCAAACTTCCTGTGCATCTATTCATATATGATTTTGCTGATGAATATCAGTATATGATTGCACTATTGAACAGAGTAACAGGCCAGCCTGATGCTGGTAGTTTTAGAGACTAGATGTATGGTATAATAATGATGTGTTTATATTCAGATATCAAGCCACTGTAGGGCCAGCTAATAAGTGATGCTCTGCATGAGCAGCTGATGAACCTCGGAGCTTCAAATTGTGCTTTCTATATGACATCATACATCGTCTACTCCTGTGCTTATAAAGGCACATTTGATGCACTGGTTATAGATGGGAAAGTCACAGGAATAGTCAATGCTGTGCATATCTGGGATCATCATCCCCAGCTACAAAGAGCCAATTACCTCTAAGACTACAAACTGGTCAATGATGCATTCTCTATGCATTTGGTGAGGACCATGGGGGAAGACAGAACAAAGAGATTGAGCATGGAGGCTCAAGAGATAATTTACAGGCATGGAGCCTGGTATATCCAGTTTGCCACCTTTTCCTACATAAGGATTGAGGGTTTTGAAGGAAGTCCCCTCATGCTGCCGAGGTATCCCACTAATGCAGTAATACTGATGGAGTTCATTAGGCAGAGCTCCACAATAATAAAAGCATACAAGGATGCAAAGAAGTAGCCGCCAATCTTGTTTCCAGTCACCATTGGCTGTTACATGTGCCCTGATTCTGAGAACATAAAGAAGGTGATGGTCACCCTGAATAAAATGAAACTGCAGCCTTTTCCACTGATAAGACCATATGATCCTTACGGCAGGATGCAGAAAATAATAGGAAATCCTATTCATCGGAGGCACCTAGAAGACTTCTGGGCTGACTGTGAAGATGAAGCAGAAGCAAGAAGAAGAAGATATCAAAGCCTGACTTTGAATCAAATAAGAACCTTTGATTGCATTCCCATTCCCCAACAATTAAAGAAAGATGATGGCAGGATAATTGCAGATGAATATGAACAGAAGAAGATATATAATGATACCATCTCTGCACCTGACCTCACCATACAGGAGGATATATCCTTGGACCCCTCCATAGCTAGGACCATACAACTGACCCAAGCATGGGTTGATGAACAGATAGGGGCATTGAAGAAGAAGGGTGTTGCCATTACGATGGACAACAAGAAGAAGGGGCAGGATATTCTCGATGGGGAGTATGATGACTTCTTGAATGAGAAGAGAAAGTCAAAGGGAGATAGACTCCCTCCACCACAACAACAGAGCAAAAGACCCCCAAGGGGCAAGAAAGTAGCTAATGAACCCAAAGGGGTTATTATTGAAAGGGTAGTATTTGTAGCTGAGGAGGCAGCAGCATCAGGATCAGGATCTAGATCAGGATCAACATCCCCTCCAAAGACAAAGAAAGGAAAGGCCAAGAAGAGTAAGACAACAGAGGCTGGAATTACTGAGACCCTAGAAGAGGGTCAATCCTAAAGGAAACATGATGAAGAGGATATCCTCATGGAGCAAGAGCCTGAAGAAGAAGAGGCTCCTTTGATAATAAAGAGAAAAAGAAGAGCTCCACAGGTGGTGGCGTCTACCCCACCTAAGAAACTGAGAACCTCCATGAGGGGTGAAATAAAACAACCCCCTACATTGTTACAAGGGGTAGGTAGTGAAGTGCCTAGGGAACTTCAGCATAATGTTCCACTTCCTACCATCGTCAAGTTCAAAACTAAAATTGCAAAGGAACAAATGAAAGAAACATCTCAGACACAAGCAGAAGGTCATATCTCGCTAGACGAGACAATAAATTTGTCTGATGATGAGGTTGTGAAGGAGGTATCTTCACAAAAGATGGAAACCCTTGCTACAGGTACACAAATGACCCATCATAAGACTCCAACAGCTCAAACGATACTGGAGGAGATCAAGCAAGTGGAAACAGAAAAAGAGAAGAGCCCAAAGCAGGTAGCCCAAGAAATGGGGCTAGATACATTGATTGCAGAGGCGACAAATCCTGTAGTGATAGACATAATAGATAAACAGGATGCAAGTCCTAAACATCCAGCAGGATCACCTGACAAAGAGCAACCTACAGAAGAAGTGAAGATGGCATAATCAGAGGGTCATGCTTCAGGAGTCAGCCAACCAAGTGCACAGGATATATCAATAGAACCTGTTGTAGTGGAGGTTTAATCAAAGAAGGCTGATGAAAAAGATGTGGTAGAAGATCCTGCTACCAAGGTTCAAGAAATAAGCACAAGTACAGAACAAATTGTGATTACAGCACCAACACCTAAGGAGACTTCTCAATTATCCATTACTGTGAATGTTCTTCAGCAGGAGGAAAAGCCAAAGGAGGATGAAGTAATGACAGAAAAGGATCATGATCATCATGATCAGCATGTGGACGTAGCACAAGATCCTCCACCTCAAGAAGATGCTCCTCCAGAGAAAGAAGTTCCTCAGCAGGAGGATGTGCCACAGGATCAACGTCAAAGTGAGCATCATGAAGAAGAATTAAGAAAATCACCTTCTCCACCACATCTGCTGACAGAAACAGGAGACATGGGTGAACATCATGATGATGCAGAAAAACATGATCAAGTACCTCCGTGGTTGGAGAAAGAGGTAAATATAGAAGAAGAATTTGAAATTCAAGAATTTGATGTCTCCACCCTATTTTCTAAAAATATAATGAAACCTAAGAGGAAGGCCAGAATGACTTTGGCTATCAAAAGAGATCCAACAACTGGGAGGAGGACCGCACAGATTGCAGTACCCACTGTGGAGAAAGAAAAAGGTAAAATTACCTTAAATGAGTTCCAGATTAGCACAGTGGACTTAGGATTTGCCAATGAAGACCAAGAAGGTCAAGAGGCAAGGATATTATTGATTCTTTAATTCAAAAGGTGAAAAGAGAGAAGGAGAAAAATAAGCAACACAAAGAGCACATTGCTCAGTTGCATGCCTACATAGGAAGGCTAACCAATACTGAAGATACTTCAACTGAACATGCAGTCCCATTGACTGCTATTTCTCAAGAGGAAGTGAATAAATTAGACCTCATGAAGCATGAGGCATCTGTACTCAGGAGATGGATGTCATCCACATTGGGTGATGCAGAGGAAGTAGTAAAGGCCTCTTTAAAGAGGTGGAATACTCTCAGTGACTCCAGGACCAAGGTAGACAAATTACAGATGCAGACAGGAAAAAGGTCTTACCAACTGGAAAGAGTATTAAGTATCCTGGGAGAAATAAGGAGAATGAATCCTCAGCTGCTCATCAATAAACAAATACTAAATAGTAATACTGCCTTGTTAGTTGACATATGGTATAAAGACATTCAATTTGAATGTGGAGTACTCAGAAGATGCAATAATAAACTGAGGGATATCAGCATGAAGTTGCATGATTTAATGTCTGTTGAGGCAGAAATATTGGAAACATTAGAAGGAAAAGTGGAAGGGAAAGTTGAAAATCAAGATGAGGAGTTTGCCATCAACACTTTACATAGCAACTTCCAATCAATAGCAAATGATCCACTTGTTCACTTGACAGAAGAAGCCATAGATAAAATGATGAGAATCAAATTCAAGATAGAGAAGTATAATGAGATGCTGCAAGACAGGAAGAGCAAGCTGGACAGTAGCAAGCACAAATACGAGGCACACAAGCATGCCATGATCAAAGCAAAGACTCAAGATGGCGGGGAAATAGATAAAATTGTGCAATTATATGAGCAGGTCTAGAGCACCATGCAACCTCATATGCGGGTTCATCATCATCATCATGATGAAAGTTTAGGAAGTGATGCACCTGCTGATGAAGAGCATGAATCTGATAAAGTAAGTGATGATGCATCATAGAATGAATATCAACATTAGTTACTTAGTGAAAATAGGTTTTTTAGATAGTTGCCAGCTGGCAACTTGTGCCATTTTGTAAAGGTTGACGTAGTCAAAGGAAATATTGACCGTAGATGCACATAGATGAATCAGGATCGCTGATCTTTTTGTAACAGATTCCTCACCTTATTCTATAAAAGGTGCAGGAATGCTTCATTTTGAACATTCAAAACTTAATTGAAATTTGTCTGCTGAAATATTTAGGGCTCATTTCAAAGCTTTTTGTATACATTTATGTCTTTGCATACTTAGTGAATGAGAAGACTATTTTGGTTACAATTCATAGTAAATCTTGAGTAACCAGTGTGTGAATTATGGATTTATGTGGTGATTTGCTGCGTCCTTTGGAGTGCATGTCTACTTACATACATTGTTTTCATACAATTCCTTTGAAGTTAGCACCTACTGTATCTAGCTGTGGAATGTCCTGGTGAACATATGGTTTGGTTTTCTTCTCCTCATGACTGTATTTGATATACATGTGGTTCAATAGCTGAAGATTCATCTTTCATTTGAAGCATTTCTTTCAATTTCTTTAAATTTCAAAGCATTTCACTGTCATAATTGCAAATAACTGAACATCTAAAGCAAACAATACAAATATGTGGACATCTTGTAGATAAATGGAAATATTTAGCATATTTGAAGCTAAAGCATGCATTACTGATAAATATCATGCAAATATTTGAGTATAATTGTATCATTGAATCAAATAACTGTGTAAAATGACCTCTCTGTGAAGAATCTTTGCAGAAATAACGTCATGATGATGAACTTCATGTAAGGCCCCAAAATGGAAACAGCAACACACATCAACCTCTGAGTAACACCAGAAGATTAAGATCTAATCACCGGAGACTTGGGATCATGAATACTCTGAATTCATCGTATCTTTCAAGATGAATAAAGGTTAATGTGTACTTTTATTTTATGCTTGTTTATGACTAACATCATGACCAACATTTACCTAGCTGACATTCTTTGCACAAACTATTTGTAGGTTTCACCAATTTTCGAAGATCTCTTACAGCCTGAATATTACTTATCTTGATGATGTTATCAAAATTTACATGACACATCCTTATATGCCATAACCAACTCTGATCAACTTGAACAAATAGACAACTTTTATCTGAACCAACTAGATGGAAGATATTACCTTTTGTTTGAGTACCGGATGCAATCTCAGTTCCAGAACTTTCAAAGATCTTGCATCTTCCATTCTTGAACCGGAGATCATAACCTTTGTCTACTAACTGTCCAACACTGAGAAGATTGTGCTTCAATCCTTCAACATACAGTACATTACCAGTTTTGCTCTTTCCATCAAAAGAAATAGTTCCCCTACCTCTGATTCTACCTGCAGAATTGTCACCAAACTTTACCATTCCTCCTTCATACCTTTCCAAATCTAAGAACTTGTTCTTGTCACCTGTCATGTGGTGAGAGTATCCACTGTCAATAACCCAATCATCCTTTTCTTCAACTTGGGCAGCCAAAGCTCTTTCTACAACCTTATGATTGACAGATTCAGAAGATATTGGTTCTTCTTCCTTGATGGCAATAAACACCCATTCATTTCTGGATTTGTCTCCTATCTCTGATTCATCATCTATTACTCCTTCATTATCAGCTTCTTCATGAACATAATAATAGTTCTTTTGGAACCTTTGTCTATTAGAGTTTGACCTTGCAGATCTTTCTGGACATCTTGAAGTAAAATGACCAATCTTATTGCAGTTGAAGCACTTAAAAGGTAACTTTCCTTCATACTTACCGAATCCTCTTGGCAATCTCTTTGCAATGAGGGCTTCAAGATGAACTGTTTCTACTTCTTCCTCTTCCATGTCTTTCCTTGCTTGATCATACCATGACAGCTTTCTTGAAGAGTTTTCTCCCGGATCAAATCTTTGTTTGCTTTTCACATAGGCACTGGCTTTGAATGCAGATTCAGTCTTGGGGGGATCATCTCCAAACTCGGTCATTTCAAATGCAGCTAGTTTGCCAGCCAATTGTTCTCTTGTGACAGTTGCATGGGCTCTGAATTCATCAATGGCAGCAACCTTGATCTTGTAGGTAGCAGGAAGGGATCTGAGAATTTTGCAAACAATCTCATTTTCATCCAGAACTCCACCAGCATTCCTGATTCCACACACCAGCTCATTTACTCTTGGCATAAAAGTAGTGATATTTTCATCATCTCTCATCTTCAATCTTTCAAATTTTCCTTTGAGACTTTGCAACCTTGCACTCTTAACAAACTCATCTCCTTCATGCAGAAGTTCTAGTTTAACCCAGATCTCATAGGCAGTTGGTAGATCAATAACATTTGAGAGTTCTGAGTCAGTCAATGCGCTTAGAAGAGCCTCTTTGGTCCGTAGATTGTTTTCAGCATCTGTGATTTCATTTAGTGTTGTCGGACCACCCTGTGGAGGAACATATGCTTTTGTGACCATGGACAAGTATGCTTTTCCCATACACTCCAAGTGACATTTCATGCAGCCTTTCCAGAGAGAGAAGTTTGTTCCATCAAACTTTGGACTGTCCTTCTTGTATGACGACATCCTGGATCTCCTCAAGCAATTAAGCTTCTTTCAGAGGAACTTGGCTCTGATACCAATTGTTAGATCTAGGGCACACAACTGAGAGGGGGGGTGAATCAGTTGTACAAAAACTTGCTTCTACTTCAAACACTTGATTCTTCTTTGTTAGTTAATAACATATCAGTTAACCATTCATGAAAGCATAATGCATAAACACAAGAGCAGATAAACATCAACACATTAAACACCAAGATTTTGATGTGGAAAACCTGGTTAAGGGAAAAACCACGGGGTGATTAACCCAAGGATTATTCTCTATTAGAAGAATAAGAAAAAATGAATGGCACATGCCAATTAGGGCTCACTGCCCGAGCACACTGCTCACAAAGAGGCACACTGCCTATAAGAGACACACTGTCTACAAAGTGATAAGAATCACAAAATGGAACTGGAGATTGACATCTTTACCATGTCTGGATCAATTCCATTTAAGCCCGAGATACTTCTGCTCTGCCCTTTGCTCTTTCGCTATGCCACACTCATCCGCTCCACACACACTTTGAAATGAACTCACAAACCTTTATTTATACAAGGCATCGACTTAGGAACAATCATCTAAGTCGGCAATCATCCACAAGAACATTCGCAAGTCGGCAATCATCTATAAGAACATTCACAAGATGAATAACTCATCTGGTCGGCCAATCTGAACAAGAATATCTTCATCTGGAAGAATATCTTCAATTCCAGGCTCTAACACTGATGCGGATCGACAACACAACCTCAACATGATCCAAGAACCTTCACAGGCTTGCCTGAGTGACCAGGTACATCCGCACTTCCTCTGCTTACTAGAATCTCTTCTCCTCTTCATCCAAAACTTCAAGAACACAGTCTGTTGCAACTGTCAAACTGAAACAGGTTCTTCTGGACCTCCAAACTTTGTACAAACCGAGATGACACATCACAAGGACATCCCAAACACTCCTTCCAATCCGCAGAGTCTGACAATGCACCTCCAGATCTCACCGGACCTTTTTGTAACACTCTGTCCCTCCGGAGCATCTCCCAGAACCGGTTCTACTTGACCGATCACAACTTTTTCATATCTTCATGAGGACCTCTGTAATCTTAACTAGATCATCTAAAGACTCATATCTACAAACCCTTTAATCCGCATCCTCTGATCCTCAACCTTTTGAGTACATTTGCCTTCTTCTCATCACTGTTCTTCACTGTTCCTGATTGAGACTAATTTTCTCAATATCCTCAGTACACAGCTCATCCAATCCTTCTTACCAATGCAATATGAGTATGTTGACATTAATGACAACACTAGTTAACCTCATACTTGCAATAGTTTTATGTCCTAGAGCCCTCTGCCACCAGTTTACCAGTATTCTCTCTTCTAATTTCACATCCTTGTGCATGAAATATGAGGTTGTATCCTTTGTTGCACATTTGACTTACACTGAGATCTTGATTGTGCTTGAAACCTTCTACATATAGAACATCTTTTGTTTTAGATCTTCCATCAATACTTATGGTGTCCTTTCCACAATTTTTCGCAGATGTATTATCACCAAACTTAACTGATCCACCATTCCACTTTACAAGATTGATGAATTTGCTCTTATCACCTATCATCTGGATTGAAAATCCACTATCTATTACCTAGGGGTTTGTTTGCCCTTGGGCATGAAATGTTGTTTGGACAATCATTGAATTTTCAACCTCATTGGAAGTGTCACCCTCCTTGTCTTGCTCATTAATGTCTGCCATCTGAGATTCTGATTTTTCTAATCCACTTCTGCAATATCTTACTATGTGTCTAAAATTGTTGTATATATGACATATCACATTAACATCTACTAGTGAAGCAAGAGGATTCCTACTTACAAACTTTCTTCTATTCATTTTAGACTTGCATTCCATCGCCTTATGACCATATTTATTCTAGATAAAACAATAACCAAAAAAGGCATGATTGAACCTGTTTATGAAGATCTACCTTGCATGGAAGGGTCTTTCATATCTTCTTCCTTGAGACCTGACTAGAATGAGATCTACTTCTTCAGTGTCATCCAGAATTCCAAGCCTTTTTCCAAAGTAGATATTTTTGTCCAGTTGATCATATACTTTCTCCAATTCTTTTTTGAGTGAAAAGATTTCTTCCTCAAGTTTTGAGCATTCACTTGTCTTGGCTTCAATTTGGGTTTTTTGTTATTTCTTCTCTTTTCTTACACATTCCAAGTCTTCAAGAGTAGAAATAAGTTCACCTTCAAAATCAACTTCACATTCTTCTTCATCAATAGTCTTGTCAGAAATGTCAGAGACTTCCATAGCCATTAATAAGGATTATTATCTTTCATCATCTGATGAGTAGTGATCTACTTCTTCTGAAGAGTTGTAGTCTTCTTTGGAAAGGAGATTCCTTTTGAATTTGTTCTTTTTGAAACCCTTGCTTCTATTTTCACTCCAAAGGGACATTTAGATGCATAATGATCAATCTTTCCACATTTAAAACATTTGAAAGGTAGCTTACCTTTATACTTGTCTAAACCCTTCTTTATCTTTCTTACAAAGTTTTCTTCTTCTTCCTTAGACTCACTGTGTGGACTAGATGTTCCTTCTTTCTTTGTAGCTTTGAAAGCATCTTCCCTTTTGGATGTATCTTTGACTTCATTTCTCATATCATAGGTAGTGAGGAACCAAAATAAATCTGTAACGCCCCGCCAAGGAATCCAAAGGATAACATAATTAAGCTTACAAAAAGGACAATTTTTTTTTTTAAATGAAAGAAATAAGAACAATCATATATTTATTCATAACATTTAAATTAAGTTTTATCCTCTAGGGTTCCATGACTACATTACTAACAAACTAAAACAAGATCTAAACAACATTATGAATTAACTAACAACCATAGTTCATTCTAAATCTGATTGCATCAAATAAACACATACATTTCCATATTATATCATCAGCTAAGTAATCATCAAGATCCTACATATAGGATTACAAGTACATATACAATTCCCTTTACATGAGGGTACACCAATACATTGCTTACAATATTGCTTTCCTGATTACATTGGAGTACATACATCAAGATAACAGTACATGATTCAACTGATATACAAAACTAGAATATGAACATAAGTATCTGTCTCCTCAAGCTAGAGCAAGGTCTGAAATCTACCATACAAGGTACATCCTTCTCGCGCACGAACAACAAGGGAAACCAATGGAGATAAAAGAACAACTACCCGACCATGTGGAACCTTAAGGTCCACCCCCCTGCTAGGAGATAACAATAAGGTCCCACAACATGAAACAATTAAGAAGATAGGAACACAACACAAAAGGCTACATTCCTCCAACATACAAGTACACATGACATTCACAACAGAGTCACCACTTCCTCCAACAGTCAAAAAGACAATAGACTAACAGGTGCAAGGACTACTCATGACTCCAAAACAACACCAGTCAATAAGGACATCACAAGTAACTAAAACATCACTTCCAGAGGCATTCACAAAGCAAAGGGGAGAACACAACTAGAGAATGCTAGACTGCAGTAGGGATGAGTGTCATCGCATGGTCCTAGCATGGGTTACCTTGAAAGTCTCTAACTAGACGACGGCCCCCATCCATGGGTTACCCTGACAATCTTTTGCTAAGCGCCGCCCCCATCTATGGTTACCCTGACAGTCTCTCACTAGATGCCGGCCCCACAAGGTGACACATGTGGAACCAACATTCCTTTCATGAGGACAAGTAAGTTGATTTTGCCAACCACAGCCTTGTCATCTCATCCTTAGCCTAAACGAGCACTACAGGCATGAGTGAGGCATCCAATTATCTTGATTAGTGTGAAAACCACCGAACCCTCTAAATTTATTATTAAGTTATCACTGGATTAACAACTTCCAATGGGTTACCCTAACAAAGCCACTTTGGGCATTGGCCCCACATTGAAAGCCACTGCCCCTTCACTGCATCTAGATTCTCAAAGCCCAAAACAAAACCCAAGCATGAACTATCACATTTCTCATCATGATACATTTACAACACAAAATATACATCATTTCATATTACACAGAGCAAGGCATTACCCATTTTGCATAGTTATCATAACCACATGAATAGGTACACTGAGCAAAGCATTATCCATCTTGCACAGTCATCATAACCACAGGAATAGGTACACTGAACAAGGCATTATCCATCTTGCATAGTCATCATAACCACATGAATAGGTACACTGAGCAAGGCATTATCCATCTTGCACAATCATCATATCCACATGAATCCATAAATAGAGGGGAGTCAACATATAACCAATACATATTCAACCATTAGCAAAATTACATAATCACATGAGTCATACACATGACTATCTCTCTTGGCCTCTGGAATCAACCTTCCCAAATGACAAAAACACTTGACACACTAAACACTATGGTCTCACATCACATTCACTCTCAAATGTACATCATAAACTAAGATCATTCCTCAATATTTCAATTACAATACCACAAATGCAACATATAATATAATGCACTAAATTATAGGTCTTAAAGAATGTAACATTAATCCAACCATGATCAATCATCTACCAAACACAAAGTGAGTCTATCTCTATAATGCAGAACAATAATATTCTAACTACTGTGATCATATGATATAAGAGTTCACGAGCAACAATATTTTAACTAATAATTCTCAAGACTTATGTTAATTTCATTTAATTAAAATGATTGCGAACAAACTACAAATAACTCTAAGGCATACAAATTAAACACAACAATTATTTACATTGATGTAGATTTCATTAATAATCTAGACAATTTTGTAAATACTATTAAATATAACTATATAAGCAAGACTAAAAGCCTATAATATTAGAATGATATAAATATCTTACACTAGTTAGAATCACAAGATACAAAACATGAAGCTACAATGAAAGATCCTTGTTTTAAGATTAGCTTGAGAGGAAAGGAAAATAGAACAACAAAACATTCTTATAGATCTAACATCTTCATCAAATCTACCGAACTTTTAACCACATGCATATGATAGGATCAACACAAAATGAATTTGTTGAGAAGACTTAGAAGCTACCAACAATGCAAAATGTGAAAGCATAGACAGAGCACACAGACTGATTGGTAGAATGCCTCAAAGAGAGTCATATGATGGAAAACAATGATCCTAGGACAAACTGAGTATGGCTGATTTTTGGATATGATTTAGATATCCAAGCTATGCACCATATATAAAAAAATTAGAGAACCCCAATTCATAAAAAATAAAGTTATGGCTAACGCAACAGACTGCTAAAACAGAGATGAAATGGGTGAGAGGTAGACAATCACAAAATATTCATATCTCCAAAATGATAAACTGGGTATGGCTGATTTTTGGATATCATTTAGATATCCAGGTCGTACACAATATATAAACGAATTAGAGAGACCCAACTCGTAAAAATAAAGTTATGGTTAATGTAATAGACTGCTAAAACAGAAACGAAATGGGTGAGAGGTAGATAGTCACAAAATATTCATATCTCAAAAATGACAAACTATGTATGGCTGATTTTTGGATATGATTTAGATATCCAAGTCATACACTATGTATAAAAGAATTAGAGAAACCTAGTTTGTAAAAATAAAGTTATGGCTAATGCAACAGACTGCTAAAACAGAGACAAAATGGGTGAGAGGTAGACAGTCACAAAATATTCATATCTCAAAAATGACAAACTGGGTATGGCTGATTTTTGGATAGAATTTATATATCTAGGCCATGCACCATATATAAAGGAATTAGAGAAACCCAGTTTGTAAACATAAAGTTATGGCTAATGCAATAGACTACTAAAACAGAGATGAAATAGGTGAGAGGTAGACAGTCACAAAATATTTATATCTCAAAAATAACAAACTGGGTATGGCTGATTTTCAGATATGATTTAGATATCCAAGCTGTGCACCATATATAAAAAAACTAGAGAAACCTAGTTCGTAAAAATAAAGTTATGGCTAACGCAAGAGACTAGGTTCAGAAAATGTAGAAGAGAATTCACAGAATATTTTACTAAATCTAATGCAACAATAAATCAGATTCATATCTCAGTCCATACCTAGAATATTACTTCTATCACATCTTCACAAAATTCCTAGCTTGCATCCATTTTCCCCCAAGTCTTTTCTTCTGGAAACTATGGTTTATGGTGCCAAAAGAAAAAAGAAAACTTCCTGAGAGAGAGATATCCCCAAAACATAAAACATATTCTCCATTTGAAATGCACACTCCCCCCAAATTATGTCTTGAGATTTCAAAATAAAGTTGAGCATACATAACCACCCCCATAATTTCTTCCAGAAGATTCTCCTTTATTACTTTCTTAGAATTTGCTATTTTTAACCAAACAATAATTTCTCTCTGATTTTATTTATTTTAGAATTTGCCATTTATTTCATTTACAACCCAACAAAAATAGTTTCTTTCTACTTTTCTAAAATTAGTCTCTTACACAAAAAAAACAATTATTTCTAAGATTCCCTCTTGAGGTGCGTAACTGCCACTTCTTCCAAGTGGCCAAAATAGAAAATAATTACTCAAGGCAGTAATAATAAAGAAAGAGAATCTTTTTCAGACATAATAATACATATTTCCACACAACTATAATTTACATAAAAGCATCTATATTTATTTATCAAAGTGCCCTCTTGACTTAATAATTTTATTGTAATGAAGCAATTAACCAAAACATTAATCAAACAATTCCAAAACAAATAACTCAAATGCCAAACAATACCTGACACAATGCACGATTGAAAGCATGACCACAATGACAATGACTAACCATTATGCCCATACAGACAACACTGACTGGGTACAAAACTGGATACTCATCCTTTTCAAGGATGATGGCTAATTAGGGGACCACATGTTATCTCTGTTCAACAGTTTCCATTGGGTTTAAGGCATGCTCAGACCTGTCAATTTAGGTGGATTCGATGCCTGGTAGTTGCATCCTATAGCAACCAAACAATCGAACAAATATATATATATATATAATCGTATAGTCAAATACACCGTGAAAGGGAATTGTAGCGTGGAAGGATACTCACGCATGAGTAATGTGACACTATCCCTTTCACCATCACATCAAACATGTAATCACAACACACATAGCAATCAGTTACTGAATGACTAAATAAGAACCATCATCAAATAATCGCATGATACACATAATAAGATTAATCCACATAAACATCACAACATAACATCATATGATATAGAATCAGTCGTATAAAAATCAATTCTAACATATGACAATCATAGTAAGATCAACATCATAATCACCTAAATGTAAAACAATGTCAGAGCATATAAATTATTAGTGTCGCAATAAAGATTATCGATAAAATATACTAATTGTCATATGAAACCACACATGAGCATAATCAAGAATGTCATCAACATTAATGTAGCATCTACCAACATCATATAATGTACAACATCAACTGTTTAACATACCCTAAATATTCCTATTATTTTACCTTCATCTTCATGCTCCTTAGCTAGACCATCTGCACATCCAAGATGAGAATGGAGGGGCATTACAAGATCATCCATGGTAAATGTGTTCAGATCTTGGGCTTCTTCAATAGTAGAAATTTTTGAATCAAATATGTGAGGGAGAGATCTCAAAACTTTCTTCACAACCACTGACTCATTCAATTCTTTTCCTAGCCATCTAATTCCATTAACAACTTCATCCACTCAGAGTACATAGTCAACAATGCTTTCCTTGTAACGCCCTGCCAAGGAACCCAAAGGATAACACAACTAAGCATGCAAAAAGGTCAAAATAATACATGCAAGCCAAACAATGAAGGAGGCTGCAAACAATATAAAATTCAAATTATTTGAAGGATATGCTCAAATGCTAGAAAGATCACAAAGGTAACAATATTGGCTATCTTGAGAGCATCCTAAACTCTGTCATCAAAGAGTTAATTAACGCTAGAGTTGATTGTGTAGATGAGTTAACCGAGTGCAAGAGGGATACATGCTCAAGAGTAATACATCAACAATGCTAAAACTCTATAGGTTAGATATGGTAGGTGTGGTGAGGTTCACAAGGTAAAAAGAACTTGCTTGGGAGGTAAAGGCGATCAAATGAAAAAATCTAGATTCGAGACATTTACTAAATGTTGTGGAAGAGGAGGAAAATAACCATTACTCAGCCACCATGATGAAAAGTTATTATATACTTAGCTTGCAAAATATTTGTTAGATTTATTAAGTATCTTCAAGTATGAACCTACTGTTTTGAAAAGGAACAATTATATCATATAAAAGAAATGGACAAATTTCCTGTGGAGATTATTGGCAAAGCTGGATGAATAATCAAAAGAAAATGTAACAAGCGCTAGGCATATGGGTCGAATGCCCCAAGGAGTATGCGCCATAAATAATGATTACAATACAAATTTATTAAAACAAATTTGGAAACTATCAAGTAAATGCGAACCAATAGGTGAAAATCTATATTTGAAAACCTATGCAGGCACCTAACAAGGTATACGACCTCAAGGAATACTTTGACCAAGAATCACTGATAAATGTTTCCATGAGGTGTTAATTCACAGAATGCAATGATGCAGGTTATAATTTAAATGAACAAGAAACCTTTAAGAAGATGCAACTAGAGGTGCAAAGGCAACATCCGTGACCTAAGATTTTATTGATTATGAATTCAGGAAAACTTACAGATTTATGCACTAGAAGATGATGAGTGAAACCTTGATCTTGCCTAACATCCTTCTCCTCACCTTGCTATGAAACCTAGAAGCTCAGATTCCAATAAGCTATAGACTCCCCCTCACCTTCATGCTACTACCCCTCAGAGGTTCTCCCTAAATCCACTCTTATCCAGGCTCCCCAAATCCCAAAGAGCATCCCACAATTAAACGCTTAGAAGAATAAAATAGCAAATGCAATAAATTTTCTTCCTGTTACTAACCACCAAGTCCCACAAGCCAATTAATTCATTTACAACCAGGCTAGACAATAATTATTTTTATCTTATTAATTTGGTATTTACTATATATGAGTTTTATGACAACTCATAAATATTATCCATTTTTATTGCCACTTAACACAACATTAATTATATTAATTTATTTATTTAACAAAAATGCTTTCATAACTAATAATATTATTTTAATGCAACACTTCAAATTGGATAAACCCAACTTACAAAATGATACTTGACCTCCATGCAAGACCACAAGACATGACTCCAAAATGATGACAACAATGGGGACAAACAGTCCAATTGACGGTAACGACTGGATGCGATACTGGATACTCATCCTCTTCGAGGATGTTGACTGAGTAGGGAACCTTATGCTAACTCCGATCAACAATTCCATTGGTTAAGGCACACTCAGACCTGTTAATTCAAGTGGAGTTGATGCCTGGTACCTGCAGCCTGTAGCAAACAACAAGGTTGAACATGTATACATGTAAACATGCAGTCATACACACAGTGAATGGAAGTTGCAGTGTAGCAAGGTACTCACGTATGAGTAATGAGACATTGTTCCATTCACATAAACACATCAACAAGTAACCTCATAATGCATAATCAGATAACACATAAAACTCAAAATTAATTAATCCACAACATCTAGTATGTCCATAAAACTGTTAAAACATAAAACGCCAGTAATTAAAGCATCATCAAATGTCATCATAGTAATAGGTCTATCATCAACTAACATCATAACAGTGAGTCTACCATCAACATGTCTAACATACCCTAAGTATTCTAATTATTTTACCTTCATCTTCATGCTCCTTAGTCCGACCATCTGCAAATCTAAGGTGAGAATGGAGGGGCACTACATCCCTCTTCTTTCATTCTCAGATTCTCAAACTATCCTTTGTAGGTTTGTAATTTTGCTTGTTTTACTCTATCATTTCCTTCATAGAGATTTTTGAGTTTATCCCATATATCCTTGGTTGTCTTGCACTGAATTACCTTGACAAATTCTTAGTTACCACTTAAGATAACATTCTTAGCTTTAGCATTGTTTTCATGAGCCTTCTTCTCAGTCAAATCTATAAGAGGATGAGTAGGATCAATATAAATATCCATTGCAGCTCTCCAAACATCATATCCTCTAGAGGAAAGATAGGCTTACATCCTTACACTCCAGAAGGCATAGTTAATTCCATCAAATAGAAGTGCTTTGTTAGAAGAGGACCCTTCCTAAGCCAGGTGTTCTAATCCAAGATCTACCTTCAGCTATTAGGCTACACCAAGGAACCTTTCTTTGATACCAATTGTTGAACACACAGATATACTGAGAGGGGGGTGAATCAGTATTTATTACTTTTTAACTCAATTCTACTTCAACAAACTTTACTGTATCAAATAGATTATGCAACCATAAACATGCTCACACATTCACACAAGAGACCATAACACCAGATTTACATGGAAAAAAACCACGGTGAGCAAGTTGCTTGGATCTATTGTCAAAATCCATCCTCACAAATAAAAAGAGATATAGAATGAATTTTATGGGCACCAACCCAAAGGAAGCTCCAACTCCCTAATACAAAGTTTTATGGGCTCCAACCCAAAGGAAGCACCAACTCCCTAATACAAAGTTTTAAGGGCTCCAACCCAAAGGACGCACCAACTCCCTTTAAAGTGCTACAACACTTACAAGATAATGCACCAACCTCTATACCAAAATACTTGATTGATTCTGATGGTTCAAATACCTCCACAGCATCATCTCACTTAAATATTTGACATTGACTTATGACTTCAACACCTCTACTCAATCATCTTTGCTATCTTCAAAACACCTTTGCAACACAACACAATACTACCTCTGATATGAATCGTGCATTATAGCCTCTAGAGTTACTTCTTAATTTCAAGATCATTCACCTTTCCGCACATGCTTTCACACCCTCACACAACTTGAAACAATCTTCTATCCTTCATATATATCCTTTGCAATTCTTCAAAACATCATCTGTGTCAACCTAAATGTAATGTGTAATATGAAACGTGTAACAGTCTTGCTTGTCAGCTCCCAAATCATTTGTGGTAATGTAGGAGTGAAATCCCACTATGTGGTTCATACCAAGAGGTCTATTGGACCCAATTTACCTTTGCACACATTTCTATGTTGGCACATACTTCCAAACACATGGTGCAATCACTCAAGTATACCATGTCGGCACTGCAAACACTTATCCTTTCATACATTAGCTCTAGACCCAATGCAGTGCCGGAGAAGCAAAATAACAACAAGAGCTTCACACAATAAGCACTATATGACCTAAAAAACCCTCTCATGCATTCCTCTTTCTATTTCATGCTTTAGCTTGCTGGTGCAAGTAGTCAAAATTTGATGTCGGTATCCTTACACAGTTTAGTCACCCTATATTGACATGGAGCATTGAAAAGCACACTTGTAGTGACCAAAAACAATTGAAACTTGAACTAAGCATGCATACTAATTATCTAAACTTATATTTCAAACAACAAAGCCAAACATCAAAGTGCGGTGAAATGTGGTGGCTTTATGTTCTATCTCTGATAACCTTACACTGCAATATGACTTGTTTTCACTCTGCTAGCTCTGAAAAAAAATTGTGATAACTTTTGTGCTCTGAAACTTGAATCATGCATACCTCTTATCTGTCTCTAGTTGTCCTCCAATCTGCAAGGTCATATCTTCAAGTGCAGAGAAATGTGGAGCATTATTCTGGACCTTTGGGACTGCAACAACACTGTATCACCATGTCTTCACTCTGCTAACTCTGGAAAGCTTTGTGGTAGTTCTTATGCTCTCAAATCTGAATCACACATACCTTATAGCTATTTCTAGCTAACTTCCAATCCATAGGCTCATGTCCTCATCTGTGGAGGAATGCAGTACATTTTCTTGAACCTGTGACACCCTTCATAACTAGAAATTTACTTAGACAGTTTTCTTCATACTGTTTGCAACTTTCTTCACCAAGCGTCAACCATCATGACTCCATATCATCAAAAGACAACACTTCAAGCACTCTGAAAACTTACACCTATCCATGAACTTCAGAAGATAAGGTGCAACTATATCTTTCATCATCACTGCTCCTCTGATCATCACTCCTTTGACAACATATACAATAATATGCTTTCCACATCACAACACCTCTAATCACTACTCCTTTGACAACATATACAATAGTATGCTTTCCACATCACAACACCTCTAATCACTACTCCTTTGACATCAATGATTACCACTCTTTTGACATCAATGACAACATATGCACCAAAATCATACCATATTCTAGTATTATTGAGCCCTTCACAAGGTGCTCTATTATCAAAACACATGTTTTTTATTATTATCGAGCCATTCACAAGGTTCTTTGTCATCAAAACACATGCATGTACATACATAGTTATGTATAAACATACCTATGTATGTACGAGCATGTCTATTTCACAAGTTAATAGTTTCAGTATCGACATGAAACTAACAGGGTTTTCATAAACTATATTACTCTGGTATTAAATGAAACCCTACATATATCCCAATATAGAGATAAGCCATAATGAAAGTTAACTAGTATAGAATAGCTTCCCAAACTAATATGTGAAGTTAAAACAAATGACAGGTCGAATGGTCTTCTAGTTTTTAGGTTTAAGCAAAAAGAACAATCATAACACCCTTACAACTGTAAAAGAACTTTGAATTTACTTTGCATACTTTTCCCTATAGAGATCTGAAAGGATAAACCCTATTACATCACAGAACTATCCTCATTTTAACAAAGGAAATATTTCTCCTAATCTTGCTCATGCTAGCAGAAGTATCAAGAAAATGCGAACTATTATTTAATATCTATATTTTAGTAGTCTACGTCAGTTCAAAAATTGAAACATATATATCGATTCCAAGTCACTTCAAGCTAAAAAGTTGGAAGTTGTTGCTCTTTTCCTTTATAAAAGGTTGACACAACTTTGTGCTTTCATCCTAGACTAGACATATGTTTTGCAATCAATTTAGTGTCTAGATTCATGCAAGGTTCCAAAGAAAGTCATGGCTCATAGCCAAAAGAATTTTACAATATATTTTCATAGTCATAGCAATTCACTTTGGCATTCATTTTGCCTATAAATAGCAGGTTTCTTTGATAGGTTATACAAATTCAAATTGGGTTAGTAATATAGATGACATAAAATTTATTGGTGTTATGTTTTTTCACCCTGGTTCAAACTCTTAACATGGAACAATAAAAACAAACAACTACATTTTTATCTTCATATGAAGCAAAATACAAAGCAACAAAAAAAGTAGGTTCAAAAACTCTTATTTAAACTTGGTCATGAATATTCTAAAAAAAAAATTTAAAATAATCAAAGCCATATCAATTTCAAACAATTTAATTTTCCATACTAAAACAAAATCTATAAAAATTCTATGTTTATTACATTTTAAATCTTATTCAAAATTAAATTATCAAAATACAATTGTCCTAATGATGAACAACTAATATATTTACCAAAAGTATCACAAAAGCCAAAATTTTAATGATGAAGTGGACATTGAAGTAGACATGTGAACATGCAATGGATGAGGACTAAATTTATATTATAAAATATTCGACAATTCAATGTTGGGGATAAGGATTATCTACACAACGTTAATAAAAAAATGTTTCTCAAATGGTAGGACAAAACGTGCCACATTTTAGTAACCTCTTTTAGGTATATTAGGCGCAAGAATAAAACATTCATGACTTTTTATGGGGACATTTTTGAAACTTTAAATTTATATTATTCTTTATTCATTTCTAACATTGCAATGAACTTGAAAGAGGATCGTATTTTATATTAGTAATTGAATTGTTAAAAGGTGTAGTGGGTTTATTAAAAGGGAATATGGATATGTGTAAAATTAAAAGTATTTTGATGTATTGAGAAAAATGTTTTCTTCGTATAAATTGAGATAATTCTAATTACTAAATAATATTTTCTAGTATGTAACAATTTTTTTAATATTTTTTGGACTTAAAAGTTTATAGAGAAAATTCTATTGACTAATTACAAGTTTTGAAAGGAAAAAAATTAAAAATTAAAAACATATTAAAATAATAATCTAAGTTTAAAAATTTATTTTGTTGATATTTTGTGATTATTAGGAGAATCAATAAGCTTGTTTTACTTTGAAAATTGAAGGTGAAAGTTAAGTTATAAAATTATCCTATAAAATTTAAATTGTATTGGATTTGTGTTGTATATTTTGCATGTTTTGTACTTTTTATATACTTTACATTGGTTCACAATTAGTGGGGCTCAAGGCAATGTCTTGATTTAGGGGTTTGGAGGGCCAATGGCTTCATGATGTGAGGGTTCTGAAGCAGTAGCCTATATAAAAAATTGGGTTCTTTTTTAGAACTTCTTTTTCCAATCCATAGTTCTATACCTAGTGTGTTGTAATAATGCTTAGTTGTATCTTATACTGATGTACCTATAAATGATCACATATATGTTAGAGTCAAGCACAAATACAAAATATTTTATT
This sequence comes from Cunninghamia lanceolata, assembly GCA_027924645.1. Classification (NCBI taxonomy): domain Eukaryota; kingdom Viridiplantae; phylum Streptophyta; class Pinopsida; order Cupressales; family Cupressaceae; genus Cunninghamia; species Cunninghamia lanceolata. The sequence goes on along the minus strand of BSBN01000141.1, from coordinate 38,585 downwards.
GTATTGTGAATTGTTGAGTTACTACAGTGAGTATAATTTTTCTTGGGTTTTTTACCAAGAGGATTCTTTAAGATAAATAATCATGTTATATTGTGAATGTGACATTGTTTTATTTCTATTGCATTTAAGATTCTCTTCACGTTATTTTTCTTGTATTGATTTGTTAGTATTATTTCTCTTCAAAGTGACCAAATCTATGCTAAGTCGTCTCTCTAATCAATAGATCTATGCATTGATGATCCTCATAATGAAGAAGAGTCCATAAAGAGCCTTGAATTTTTCTCAAGGAATAATAAAACCAATAGATGGATCTCATATTACATTGGATGTACCTAATTATGAAGTCTTCTTTTAATTCTAGTTTACTGTTGCAGCATATGTAAATATGATGTCTAGAAATATAATAACCATGTGCAATGTTGACAAGAGCACACCCATAATTAGCCCAATAAAATTCTCGAATTCAATAAGAATTTAATGTGTTTCAAAGGAATAATACACCAATCTTCAATTTAAAAAATACTCAAATTTATGATACATTGTTATTGATAATGAATCTACTAATTCCATCTGTATGTAGGTTTTAAAGATCTCATTCATGATAATCCTATATATATCTCTTCTCCACATGTGTGGCCCAAGGATTTGAATTTGAAATTCACCTATGGTTTTCGAATAAGATTTGTGTGACTATAGTTTCTTAAAAATGTATTTAAAAGTGTACAAAGGTATATCATAGATAAATAGTGGCAACCTCATTATTTAAACTGGTATATTATGAATCATATATATAACTGATGAGCATATTTTCAAACTGTAAATTAAAAGAGACGTGATAATTAAATTATTACAAATATTTATAGTTAAAATTAAGAGAAAATTTAAAATCAAGTGTCAAATTTGAATTTTGTGTGGGACAGTGATTGAGAGAAAGTAAACTTGCAAGTCTAAAGGTAGTCTCGCCGTCTTTTTGTATTGATGAAAGCTCTTGGAGATAACTGACCATAATTAAAGGGACCACAAATAAGAGACCTCATCCTCACTCAAACACAACATTCAATATTCAAACTCAAGCAACACTTTAATATTTTTTTCACCTTTATATTTAAAAAAGCCACACAACACTTGATACCCAAACTCATAACTTTACTACTAAACCATACACTCATATATATCCAACCATCTTAAAGTTGACAAACTTCTACATTTTCTTGATTTACATCCCATTCCATGGTGTAAAGAGCAATATTTATGTATTTAGGAGGGCCCACTTTTTGTTTTAATTGAAGAAGGGACCTTTGCATGGTTTATCCTTTTACTTGGTGGTTAATAATTAAATTAAAATATTGGGGATGTTATTACCTTGTAACAAGACAAAAGAAGATGTTCATAAGCATTGTGAAAGTAAGAAAATAACGCATGGGTGGATATTAGTGCTTCTTTCCAAGGAAATTCCCCTCGTCGTTTTGTTTAGGTTGTTTGGATTCCATTTCATTCGTTAAGAAATGGGATAAACACAACACGTCACAGAAATGATGACCAAACTAACCTTTCCATCCCATTTATCACCTTTTTTAACTCTCTTTTCTTCAAGTGAAGGCCAATGATCTTTGATGTAATATGTTTTGTTTTATTAAGTTCTTGTTTCTAATATTTCTTTTATGGTATGGATTTGAGCTCGGTAGTGATTGTATTTATAGCAAAATAAATGGTAGTTTATTATGTTGATAAATGTTTTTTTGGTGAGAAATATAAGATAAAATACATACATCGATGGTAGGGATTAAAAGGACTATCATCAAACAAATCTTGACCATACATTTTGCACTAAATACATGATTGTGGCATAGAACCTTGTCATGTTGCAATAAATCCTTATTTGTGATATATAGAAAAGATCTTGATGGAGATTTATTACATTTTCTAAGAAAATCCATATTTGTGATATATGGAAATAAATCTATATTTGTTATATGTAGAAAAGATCTTTGACCTTACATTTATTACATTTTCTAAAATAATCTTATTTAAATAGCCATAAATGATGGGGAAGCTTACATTTATTTATGTATTCAATTTGAATTTCTTTAGATGGAGATAACAACTCTATTTAGCCTTCACATAAATAAACACATTTCATTTAGATAATTTATTGCATTTTGTCATCATTAGACAAATATGTTAATTAATTGTAATTGTTACTTTTTTGTATTGATCAATGCTAAGTTATAGGATAAAATGTAGTTGAACAAACTGCATAAAATAAAAATACATTACAATCCAAAAACAAACCAATATAAATATACAAAGTTACACATCACAAAACAAAACAGAGGACATAAATAGCCAAACTGTTAGAAATGAAGGTGCAAACCACACAACGGAAATTTGATTCAAACCTTATTAACGTTCTCTAAATAATGTAGAATCAATGGAGATTGCAACAGAAATAAAACCCACTACACAGAAATAACATGCATTAAGAACTGAACACATAACACAATATGTAACATGGAGAAAACTCTTTTGAGTAAAAAACTCCACCAAGAAAAGAGGCTCCAAGTTGTATTATCTTCAAATATGAGATTACAATACATGCACTTCCTCTTCTTCTTCAGTCTTCAATCCAGCAGCGCCTATTACTCTCAACTCTACTAAAAACATAGTACAAATATCCTTATAAAAGGGGTTTGCCTTCTAGGGCAAGAAAACCAACATAATATCGACTATCAAATCTGTGACCTAATGACGAACATGGATGATCCCCCCAGACCCCTCGCAAGGGGGAATCCCCCATGCAACCCCCCGTTGCAGACGAATTAGCATCGATGACCAAATATAAACATGTCGTTGAAACAAGATCGCTGCTAGTGAAACCTTTCATCCCTTATGGGTGATTTACAAACAATAATAGGAATAAATTACGTAGGATTTACAAGGTTCATGGCACCTTAATCCTAACACAAACAAGCCTCATGACAGAGGTTTAAAACAAGGCAACACATCGGTTGAACCACCTATAATATACCAAATGAAACATGTAAAGAGGATCTACAAATATCCATCAATACATGAGAGCAAACACATAATCTAAACCACGGTATCATAGAATAACATGTTACATATGGCATGCTAGAAAACAAACAAAAGTCCTTGCTATAATCAACCAACACATCAAAGCAAAAGCAATAATCCAACAAAAGCTCATCCCACTCCATGGTCCCTAAGCAAACCCTACCAAAAACACATAACACCATAACATCCAATACCATAATAATATACTAAGGCAGAACTAAAAGGAATAGAGCCACCACTGAAATCATAAGTAGATCTGAACCAAACAATTAGCAAAGTACTCAAGCTCTTACAAAGTTCCTATGTCCATAGAGTGAAAAATGATCATTGAAAATCACAATGTGTGACTAGTCATAATTGTACTGAATAAAATAGTAAAGCATCTTGATGAACTGCAAGAGTTGTTGAAAAAACAACCACCATGTCATAAAGAGAATAGAAAGAACCATTGTGTCTTGAAGAGAATAGAAAGAGACTAATCATAGGAAGTCTCGAGGACTAAAACCGTTAGATGACACAAAGTTGAATAGAATATTAACAATATATTGTTAACACCTTCCAAACACGATCATCCCCTAAAGTGAAACAAACATTGGAATTTCCTTGAACACAATATATGCTCTTTATGAAGCTAAACAACTTGAAAATTTAATTTTATCAAGTTGGAGGTTGATCTTCAAATTCCTTTTGGAAATACCCTTAAGCTTAGAACACAAAGAGACAATTTAGAACAAGATGTCAAAGTAAAACTTTAACATTTCTAATTCCTGATGAGCATTAGAACTCACAAACACTACTAAACATCTAATTTTCCATATATGAAGCAAAATAGCCCATCTCACAGTATCGGCCACAACATTATTATGAAGACCATTACCCAAAACAACTTCTTTCCAATTCATATAATCACCAACTATAGTAGGTAAATGTCTAAAAATAGCATTTCTCTTCTCTTTAGTCTACAATAATCCCAGAAAATATGTTTCAAGCTTTCATTATGCTAACAAAAAGGACATTTAACTAGCTGAACCATCGAACATCTCAATCTATCCCCCACCAGTAGTTTGTAATGTAAGATTTTTCAAGCCAAAATCTAAGCATCAATATCAACTTTAGGTCTCCAAATTTGAGCACTCAATTTGACCCAAGCTTTTTCATGAAATTCTTATCTCCACTTTTGGTTAAACCTTGGATTCACTAACATGGGTGAGAGGAGGCATAAATAAATAATCTTTAATTGAAAACAGAAGAACAAATGCTTGGAAATCCAAAGCCATTCTTTAAAGAAATTTAAATTGAATAAGCATACATAATTTCATAATTAAGTCCATAGGAACCAGAATTTTCACAAAAATTAGAAACTACTAAAACTTGTTATTTAGTCTAAAGGGATTTTTAGAAGCTTGCCAAGTGGCCCAGTCTAATATAGCAAAGTCCCAAATGTCTCCAAAATGTTGAACCCCCTTTTTAAACAAATAATAGGCATACCTAAAAAATTGATAGCAAGAGGTTTCCCTTGATATTAAACAAGCCTATTCCACCAAATGGAAAATGTAGCAAAACTAAAGTGATGTTTCAAGGAATAACCTTTTTAATTCAAGAACTGATAAACTTGTTTCCATGCCCTCCAAATGGATTGTAAAGGAAATGATGCTTTAATTTGAAATAAGGGCGTGAGAAGGCTTTTATTGAGCCACCTAATAGCCTATCATTTCCCTTTGACGAAAGCAAGATTAATTTAGTGACACACAAGAATTTTCCATGGTTCCTCTCCCAAAATAGCTTTGATTATCCATTTAGAAAATAAGCAAATCCCTTGTGTCTTAGGGTCTAAAATACCCAACCCTCCTTTATACTTTGATTGTATATAATGTAACCAAGAAGTAGCTTTGAAGCCAACTTTATCATCCCAATTAGTCCACAAGAATAAACCTTTATATCTAAGAAATTTCATCATAGCCTTTATTAAAGGCTAAGAGATTTCAGTCTAAAAGCTAACTATAGTTAGAATAAACCTTATTGGGGATACAATCTCTGACTATATTTTCCAACATTAATTGGATATCATGCCAAAGAAGATCCTCTCTAAAAAGTTTCTCATAGAAGTTATGAAACAACAACTTTATTTAAGTCGGATCCGTATGTAAAGAGCCAACTTCATCCAAAATTAATCCAATATTCAACCTTCTTATGTTTATAGTTTAAATAGTTGAAAAAGGATTTGGAACCTCTATTACCCTCATTAATCCAATGAAGTCTAGCTCTGATTTTAGCTCCTTGTCCCCTATAAATGTCAAGTTTATGTAGTTGGGCCTTAGTAACAGCAATAGCAGCTTGAATGTTAGAATTATTTGGGTCTGAATTGAGTAGTTTTCTAGCATGTTCTGGCTTCCTTTGAAGAGAATTTTCCTTACATTTTCATTACCAAGCCATTCTTCTACCAAAAGAGTGTAATAAATCAACACACTCTGAGATTGCATAACACCACTAGTCCCTAAATGATTCCCCTTCTTTAGGTTTGGGGATATAATTCCAAATGCCAACCAATGTAGCTATGCAAGAAGGATTTTTTAGGTGGGAAGTATTGGGTTCATAGGGAAGTAGAGAATAAGATTAATACTTTTCTAAAGCAGAGATAGAGCAAAAAATAGGATAATGGTCTGAAAGGGTAGTAGAATAGTTTACTTAAACACAACAGCTAGTGGGGTCCTAGATTAACTGTAGGTTACGAGATAGGTAGAACCTATCCAACCTTCTTAATTTCCTATCACCCCAAAATCTATACTTCAACCAAGTGAACCAATTATTAGCATGGCTAGAATACTTATCATGGATAGGATCTACCACACCTAGAGTTTGCGACAATATAGCCAATTATCAAATTCTTCATTCTCAATTTAAAATGATTAGACCAAATTTGATCTTTATAATGTTTCACCATATTAAAATCACCACCTACAATCCAATAACCATTAAGAAGTGATTTAGACATCCAATCCCAAAGAGAAATCCAATCTTTTGCATTGTTAGGTGCATAAACAAAACAAAATCCAATAGGTTGTCTATTGATAAATTCCAAGGCCCAAACATAGTTGTGAGAAGGGTCCTCCCCTTTATCAATAACATGTTTATAAATCCAAGAAGAAAAATTAATAACAACCCCTCTTTACCGTTTCTATGAGATGTATGCAGAAAAGTAGCATCTTTCCATATGTTAAACAGAGACACATTGAGCCGAGTGCCCTTAAGCTTGACTTCTTGAATGAATAAAATATCAAGTTTTCATTTCAAAATTGCCTCTTTAACTCTATATTTATGATGATGGAGAGTTATCCCTCTTACATTCCAAGAAAGAATCTTGTAATTTATGATGAAGAGGAATTAAGAAAATCTTCCTCTTGTGGTAGCACATCAAAATAGATAGCCAAGGTAACAAGTTGATCAGAAGGTCTCTTTTCTATCGAAGCTAGAGAAGCAGACCTTAATATTTGTTTTACAAATGGAGGATGAGACATAGAAACTTGAACATGAGATCCCAAATAAAAACAAGAAGAATGAGGTACCAGTTTGGAGTGAGGACATGGAGACTAGTACTGTGATGACCTATGACCACTTGGAGATCCAGATGGACTAAAAGGTTATGTTATCTTCCTTACCATTCTCCAACCATCTAACATCACTATATCCTTATAGGATGGGGCAATATTATAGGAAAAATTGTAATGATTTGTTCGATCCTAGTTAGTAGAAGAAGAATTATCAAGTCCCTTAGGTTGAGAGGAGGCCCTAGGCATAGCACAATACCGAGGGATAGTTGACATGGACTGTGAGCTAGGAAGAGATAAAATGAGTGGCTGAACAAACCTATTTCTCTTGGCAGGAAGTCTCTTATATGATGGCCTTCCTTTCAACAAAAAACATTAGGTTTATTCAAATATACTATTGGTTGATTGAAATCGAACCCAAGACCAATCAGTTTGATACTCTCTAGCAACAAATTGTTTAAATCCACTTCCACACGGACTCTAGGGTGTACTCTTAAACTAGAGAACTTATTTGTATTATTCTTGCACCAAATAACTCTTCTAAGCTATGATACAATATCCTTCAAGAATGGTATGAAGGTCGGGTTTAAAATGGAATTTCTATCCATATTGGGTAATGAGATCGAGAAGGACCCTCAAGATAAAAGTCAAGGGTCCATGCTTGAAGGTAATAGACCTAGCCACAAATCACCCATGTTCCATATTGTAACACTACTTGAGCATACTTAGATGACTTGAACATACAAGACACATATCCTTTACCTAACCCTCTCAAATTCAATCTCCCAACCCCTTCTTTCCCAGTTTAATTTAGCCCATTTGTAAAAATCTATTTCTATTGGTATTCCTCTTTAAAAGAATAAAATAATAGTGTGTATATATTCTAAAGTTGTACCTGCTTCCTCACTCGATTCGTCCTTCATGTGGTCACCTTCAACATTTCTCATTCTTTCGGTCACTATAGATCTATTTGCACTACCATCTCAATGGGTTTCTGATGAGGGGGTCAATCCTAGAACACACAATAAACACATATTGCACATATAAAATAGGAATTTTTTTTATTAAACTGAACAACACATTATATTACAGAAACTAGAATCAAATCAGAGGATGAATCCTCAACAGGCTACAACACGTTACAGCTTCCTGCCTTTAAATTCTAGAACCTTTTGCTTTCTGTATCTTCAAATCGGCTAAGGTTTCTATTTTCCCTCATTTTCCTAACTAACCACTTTCCCCCCTTTCTCTCTTTCCCAAAAGATTCTAAAAAATGTCATAAATAGTCATTTTTGGTGCCTTCCAACCAAAATTTTGAAATTTGTAACTCCCTCCAAAAATAGGTCAACTTCTGGCAGCCATAACTTTTGATCTAGGTGTCTAATTAATGAACTTTTTGATGTGTTGGAAATATCGTGAAGTGCTCTACGCCCTTAAAATCCGCTCTATTGATTCTACCCATTTTGGGGTCGTACGGGGCCTCTAAGTGCCTCATATTTAACTTTGAAACTTTTGGGGGTGGTTTTTTAAGAAATGGAAACTTTAATATCTTTTAACCCACAAGTGATCTCTAGCCAATTCCTTCACCAAAGGTTATATTTTTAATTCTAAAGCTTTGAGTAAACTTTCACTTCCATACATGCTCAAATGCAAACTTTCTAAAAATAGCAGTTTGTTATTTTTAGTAGGTTGGAAAAATTGAAGGTTCTACATCATTATTCAAGAAATTGGGTATCCAAAAATACCAATATTGAAAAGAACAAAAAATAAAATCATCATTTTTTGGGTGATGTAAAATTGCCCTTACACCACTGGATGTTCCTGAATCAGACACCTAGGGTAATTTCAGAAGTGACCTTGTCACATCTCAGGAGTTCGAGGAAAACCCAAAGGGTCAACCTCTGCCTTAGACAACCAGGAAAAATCTTTGACAGGCCTTCCTTTCCACTTAACTAGATATTCTTTATATTGCCTATTTCAGGTACTTCTTCCCACATGGCTATCTAGGATTTTTTCTATCTCCTCCTTTGAAGTAGATGCCAAAATACTGCACTGTTCTTCTGTTGGTCCATCCTCAATGCCACCTTCATGATACTCTATTAAATCAGTAATGTTGAACATAGGGGAAATGTTGATTCCACTAGGTAGCTCTACCTCATATGCATTCCCTGAATCATGCTTCTTCAGGATCTTGCATGGTTCAAATTTCTTCATCTTCAACTTATTATATGTCCCCATTGGAATCATTTCTTTTCTTAGGTGAACCATGACTTCATCACCAACCTTGAATTCCTTAAAATTTTGCTTTTGATCTACCTTAGCCTTGTACTGAGAATTTATTTTATTAATGTGTTGTCATACCTCTTCATGCAAGCACTTTAGGTGCTATGTAAAGTCTTCAGCCTCAACACTACTCTTCTTTCCTCGATCTATCTTTCTTAGCTCAAAAGCATTTCTCATACTACTCCCATATACAATTTCGAATGGGGATTTACTAGTACTCCTATTAATAGAATTGTTATATGCAAACCTTGTGGTAATATCAAATCCCATCCCCTAGGCTTATCTCCTACTAAGCATCTCAGCAGGTTGCCCAAACTTCAATTCACTACCTCTGTCTGTCCATCAATCTATGGATGATGTGCATAACTAAACTTCAACTCAGTCTTCAACTTCTTCCATAAGGTCCTCTAGAAATACACAACAAACTTGGTATCTCTATCTGAAACTATATTCCTTGGTAGACCATGTAGTCTAACCACCTCTTTGAAAAAATAACTCTGCAATGTGAAAAACATCACTGGTTTTCTAACACGGAATGAAATGTGCCATCTTTAAAAATATGTCAACCTCCACAAATATTGAATCATGTCCTCTCTGTGTCCTTGGTAAACCAAGAACAAAGTCCATGTTGACATCCTCCCATGGCCCCTCTAGTACAAGTAATGGCTGATATAGCCCAGTATTTTGACTTGCTCCTTTGGCCATATGGCATACTCTACAACTTTACACAAATTTCTTCACATCCTAGTGCAACTGTGGCCAATAATAGTTCTCACTAATAAGAGAAATGGTCTTATCTTGACCAAAGTGTCTAGCCAACCCTCCTCTATGCTTCTCCTTAATCAGGTTCTCTCTCATGGAACTCCTCGGAATATACAACAGGCTTCCTCTGAACAACATACCATCTTGGATTATGTAATCCAACCATCTCGTCCTATCTAGGGTAACATGCTCCAAACAAGATTTCTAGGCCTCTGCAAAGTCTGGATCTTCAGGGTACAAATTATTGAGTTCATTGAACCCAACAACCTCTATCTTCATCTTTGTCAACAAATTTTGCCTTTTGCTTAAGGCATCTGCAACTCTGTTGGACTTCCCACTCCTATGCTTCAAAATAAAAGCATAGCTTTGCAAAAACTAAACCCATTTTAGGTGCCTCTAATTTAACTTTCCTTGACTATTAAGATACTACAAAGCCTAATGATTAGTATATGCAAACTCTTACGACAACAAATAATGTCTCAATTTCTTCAAAACCTAAACTATAGCATAAAACTCTTGATCATAAATAGAATACTTTTTCTTGGCATTATTAATCTTCTCACTGAAATAGGCAATGGACTTACCTTCTTGACTCAAAATAGATCCTATAGCACTACCACTAGCATCACAATCTACTTGAAATACTTTATTAAAATATGGAAGTGCCAAAACAGGTTGCTCTGTGACTTCTTGCTTCAATGTATCAAAATTCTTGGCTGCTTGTGTAGTCCTTTTAAATTCCTTTCTATCCCCTCTCATTGTCTTAGTTAGGGGTGCACAAATGCTACTAAAATTCCTGATAAATTTTCTATAAAAACTTGCCAAACCATGAAAAGATCATACCTCTGTAACACACCTTGAGTTAGGCCATTCAATGATAGACCTCACCTTCTTTGGATTGATTTTAACATCCTCAATTGAGATAACAAATCTCAGGTACACCAACTTCTTCACGAAACTACATTTCTTCAAATTAATTAGCAACTTTTCTTCCCTCATCTTCTCAAAAAAAAAATTGAGCACATGCATCAGGTGCTCCTCCAAAGTCTTATTGAAAATCAAAATATCATCTAAATAAATAATGATAAATTTACCCAAAAACTCTTTTAGTACCTTGTTCATGAGCTGCATAAATGTGCTTGGTGCATTAGTTAGCCCAAATGGCATGACTAACAATTTATATAGGCCCTCCTTAGTCTTTAAGGTTGTCTTCCATTCATCTCCTTCTCTGATTCGGATCTGGTGATATCCACTCTTTAGAACAATCTTTGTAAAGTACTTGGTTTCTCTCAAGCAATCCATAATATCATCTATAGTGCCCCCTTGTCGTTGGCTTGTGATAGCAGTGGTTCTACATTGCTCTCTGTCAATCAGAGATAGTTGTTAGTCGTTCACTACATTGATTCAGTTCTGAGATAGTTGTTTAGTAGGTTATGATTTATGTTTATTTTGATGAACTATGTTTGACTGATATAATTAGACAGGTATTATGAGTTTATGATGGCACTACTATTATTCCAGTTGTGATGCGAATTAATATCATCATGTGTTATTTAATTGTGGTATTTAAATTCAGATAAAAGTTATTATGATATTGTTTCAAGAGCGGAGACGGTGTAGTACTACTTGCTTCGAGTACCCTACTGCGTCACGATTCTCTGGCTCTCTGTGTGTAGACATATATGAACTTGATCGTATACAATCAACTATTTGAATGCAGGCTGCAGGTACTGAACCTCAACTCCACTTGATATAGCAGGTTTGAGCGGGTTCTTACACCAATGGGTATTAGTGATGGGAGATAACGAGAGGTCTATTCCACTAGGCCGGTCCTTGTCTTCTGTTGTGGTCTCGAGTCATGTTGTGTCGCTTGGTCCTTGCCTTGTAGGTTGGTAATCTCGTGCTTAGTCGAGTTGTGTAAATTAATTCTCATGCGAAGTTAGATATTACTTTATTGATTTATTATTAAAATAATAATGCCTCTAGTAAGTTTATTGGATAATAATTGCTTTGCTTAGAACTTGGTGGGACACCTTGGTTAAATTTTATAATAGTCTAGAATTAATTATCTGCTTTGCAAGAGTAATTGTTTCTTGAGAGTAATTGGTTCTTGAGTTGTGGTTACCAGTAATTAGTATTGTGTTTGGTTAAGAATAAATTTTGATATGCGAAATTAATGCCTTGAGTTGTCAAATTTGATATTGGAAGATTTGGAATCTCTTGATATAGTAAATTGTTGAATTTCTCGGAAGAGTGGGTTGTTTGGGTAACGGATGCATGTCTACATCTATTTCATGAGTTGAATCATTCTTGTTGGGGAGAGGAATTGGAAAGAAAAGAACGAGGAGTTGGTTGCAGGAATTGGGAAAATTTTGAGGAAGGACTGAATCTGGGTATGTGATGTGTCTCTCTCTGTGAAAATTGCAGCTTGTAAGTTAAGTTTTTTTTATTACAGCATGATCTATGTGTGATCTAGCTTGTCCTGTTTATGAAACTTGCATGTATCTTGGAATTTATTTGTCCATGTGTGCCCTATGTGGTTGAATGCTGCTCCAACCCCTGTAGATCCCCCCAAGATGGATTCTTTTGGTTGAACCTTTGTTTTAATCCCTCTGAAAGCTTGTGGCCACCATCTGTAAGTCTGTATTGTGATCTTAATCCTGTGCAATATATGATTCTTTGGTAAGCTTTCATCTTATCCCATTGATTCTTGCAATTTATCCCACATGTGTATCTCCCTGGTAAAAGTACATTGCTCAGTGAGAAGTGAATTGGCCTTTTCATATACCTTCCTTGCAACCTGTTAGTGCTTGCAACCAATTAGTTGGTCCTCCTATTATTCATATTCCTTTTTATCTTGGATTCCTTGCCTTTCTCTCTGTAACCCTGATGAAAATTTGGTATCTCCAGCACTACCTAGCAAACAAGAATGTACCCTGCAATCATGTCTAGGTTTTCAATCAAATCTTGTGAAGTTTTGTTCATCATCTCCTTCATATCTGCATTAAAGAAGAATTTCTTGTTTTAATCCAACCTGTAGATAATGTCAGGTTCCTTCTTGCCCCTTATTAGTGGAATCTTGCATCGAATCCTTTCTCCATACAAAGTCTAATGCACTCCTTCACCTCTGATCTGTATTCAAATACCCTACCTCTGCAACAAAGATTAAATTCATCATTGTAGGTCTATTTGGTAAAAACTTGTTAAGGATTGCTTATGTATTGTAGATGATAATTCTTGCCTCAACCCATTCTGGAAAGTTCCTTAAAGATGTTAACACCATTCATGGTTGTTGACCATATGAGAAAGTTTCCAAATGATAGTTTTTGTCTTCTGTTTGTTACCAACCTATTTTAGAGGATCATTAACATTGAGTTAGGCCCTTTCGGCAACAACGACCAAATTAGAGGTAAATTTCTGCTCAAATTTGCATCATACCTAGTTTGCTTTTGTCATTTAATTCTGCATGTGTTATCCATTTGCATTTGTCGCTAATTTTATCTCATTTCTTAGTTTGCTAGCAGTAGGTCTTTGAATCCTGATGTATCTGTGGTGTCATGGTTATCTTAGAAGGTTTAGTAAGATGTTCAATTCCATCCTTATATCTACCAATTCGACCACAAGCTTAGTGGCGGGTAACTAGAATTAGTCTGCATCATCATCATTGGATTGAATCATTTTTTTCCCACTGCTATCACCGGAGCATAGAGTCCAGTCGACAGTCTCAATGATGTAATTGTTGGTCACTTTTACTGTGTTTATTGGTCAAACCGCGAGCTATGTAAAGCGTCGAGTTCCTTGTTTATAAGAGATTTACCTTATATCTCTAGTCACTTGCTGTCGACCACCACAGCAATATCCTAGTCACTGTTATATCCCTTAAGTCTCAGTTTAGTCTTTTTGGTCGCTAATGTTGACCCTCCTATCATCATAAGTTTAGGGTCTAGATGAGGTCTATTACTTGTAGAATGTAAGTCATAGTGGTTTGTATAGAATCTTGTTAGTAGGTTCGATGGGTGTGTCTTTCGAACAAGTATAGATGTTTTCACTTTCCTTATTTATGCTTAATTAGTAATTCGCTATGGTATCTTGTTAGTTAGAGATTCAATGTTTAAATTTGATGTGGTAATAAGTAGTTTGGTTGGGATTTGAAAATGCTATTAGTGATTATGATATAACTGAATCCTTGATGCCTATAGAAGTTTTATTTGGATTTGTGGTTAGTAATGATAAGTGTTCTAATTAAGTTTTTTATCATAGCCTAGTGATCTTGTAAATGGTAGTTGTTGGCTTAGGATGGTATCGTAGCATGTCTTTAAGAGTGCTTGATTTGTGATTGTTTTGTTTTAGTAGGAACTTTTGAATAGGAAAAATATCTTCCCTTATAGAATCTACTATGTGGCAACATGATAGATGTGATCCTTGTGTATCGGTAAGTACCTACGCTTTGTGTTGCATCTCATAAGCAGTTTATTGTCAGGGATTCCGTTCTTATTGCCTTTAAGGATCATCATGAGTTCAATCATTATCCTTATAATTAAACTTCATGTTTGTATTTCATATGATCGGTCTTGAAAATGTATATCTATCCTTTTATATATTCACTTATAATCTTGAGGAATACGTATTTTTTTATGAATCTTTCTTGGGTAATTAAAGTTATCCTAGCATAGTACCCTACCCGCTTCTTGTGAATTCTTGTATTAAATCTTAGAGACCCTATTGTACCAACTCTAGTAGCATAGTGTTTTTTATTAGTGAACAATATAGGAATAAATTCCTAGTTCAAAATTTAATTATTTGATCTTCATCATGACTTAATGTTAGATGACAATTTACGTCCTTAAGAAAAGATATTGGTACTTTTAGTTGTTTAAATAGAAGTTGTGGTAGTAAATGATGGACGATAGTTTTATAGTAGGAATATTTATATATTTGTTTCGAGTCTATTTGAAATAGTTTTAATTAAATGTTAGATGAAGGAGTTATGCTTGGGAAAGAGGTATATTTGTTTTGAAGGTGTTTTCTTCTTTGACAATAGTAAGTCATACTCATAGGAATATATTTATAGTTATTGTATTAAGATTTCAGTTGGTTTAATGTCGATGGAAGATTATGCTTTTTGTGAATAATTACTTATAGATGTTTTATTAGAAATGGCAAGTGATAGATAGTAAGTTGAACTATTTAGGTTTATAATGCTTGAAAATTGTAATATGTTAGTTAGCAGGCTATTCTTAAAAGAAGTTATAGTTATAAGTGTTGCTTTTGCATTTGGTAGTTATTAAAAGTTGAAATAGGAAAAATGTATTTTCTTATGGTTGTGGTTAATAAGAATTAAATGTGTATGTGTAGTTGTTCATAAGGAATTCATAGTTGGTAAGAAGTTCATGCTTATAGGTAACAATTTATATTATTTAGATGTTTTCTTTATTAAATTATAGATAGTAAACATGTTGATGAAAAGATATGTTATATAGTAAAGATGTTCTTGGAAATTATAGTTGGTTAAAATTGACGGAGTTTTATGCTCTTGGAAAAAAAACAAATGATTATATTTTTAGCTTGATTGTAATGGTAGTTAATAAATTATTAGATAGGAATCTACGGTTGGAGTTGTTAGGAATTAGAATATTCCTTCAAAGAAAGTGAAGATCCCTTCTGTATTTCCATGTTTTAAGTTATGAATTATTGAATTCCTCTTGCTCGTCTTTCCTCCTTGTCGTATCTTTATGCTTGTATTGGATCCTTATGTTACTTTGGGATGGAGTTTGGTCTATGATTTGATTAATCCTGATGTGGGATCCTTGAGGGGGTCATGTGTACTTGGTGTTAAGACATGAAGCATTATTCTTGTCGGATAATGGTCACCTTATCATTTTCCTTACTCCAGAGGTGTAGTTCTTGGTTTTGGATTAAAATTATGGCAAGTCAATGTGTTGGGTTCTCTGGATTTTCATGTCTTGTAATAAATGGGGGATGGTCTCTTGGATATTGTACTTGGTTCTTGATGGTATTGCTTCATTTTTTGAAGAGATTATAAGGATTTATTGTTGTGGCCTAGTGAATGGCATAAGTTATGGCTTGGATCTGATTGGTGACTTTTACCTGCATGTTGTGGTATGTATGTTTGACTAGAGAATGCTAAGGGAGTGGCTTTCATGGTGGGGCCGGTGCCTAGTGAGAGGTCGCCTGGGTAACCCCATGGAAGTTGTAAGCATGTGGAAAACTTAATAACTTAATCAAGAGGGTTGGGATATCAGAACACTTAACAAGATAAGTAAGAGACCTCACCCATGCCTTGAGTGCTCTCACAGGCTAAGGATGGGATGAGAAGGCCTAGTTGGCAAGGCCGACCTCCTTGTCTCCATGAGAGGACCTGTTGGCTCTGCATGTGTCACCCTATAGGGCCGGTGCCTAGAGAGAGGCTGCCAGGGTAACGATAGATGGGGGCCGGCTTCTGGTGATGGATAGCCTGGGTAACCCATGCTAGGACCATGCGATGACACTCTCCTTATGCAGTTCAGTTGTTTCTTCTTAGTTGTGCCTCTGGAGTGATGTCTTGTCTCTGCAGTTTTGTTGATATAGTCAGTTGTGTCAAGTCAGTTGTCATTCTTTTGTTTCTAGATGTTGTTTCTTGGCTTAGTGGAATCCTCGTCATTATCTCCTAGCTCAGAGGGGTGAACCTCAGGGTTCCACATGGTTGGGAGGCAGAGCTATCCATTGGTCATTTTGGAGATGCGGTTCGTGTTCTGTACAGAGGTGTTCTAGGGCCAGATTGCTTTCTACCTTATGTGATGTTATATACCATCATATGTATTCTTTTTAAACTAACACGATCAACCTTGTAATCTTGCATTGTAATTTTGTAAATGAACTATCTTGCTTATGTTAAAGTTGTTCTTAAAGTAGCAGTAAAATGTTTATCACTTGTGTGGTTTTTACTTGTTATTCTCTAATGCAATTGTGTTTCCCTAGAGGAGTTAGAAGTGCATCTTTAATTTTGTTGCATATTATGTTATCCTTGGTTACTATTATTGCATTTACTTGCTTCAAAAAAAAAATTATTCCTGGAATTTTGTTTTTGTTAGCCTAACTCTCTAGGGTTGCATGACGGGGCATTACATCATCCATCCTTGGCAATGGAAATTTGTACATGATTATAATTCTATTGATGGCTCAGGAATCTGTATACATGAACTCGACTCTCCATCTCTCTTCAGTGCTAGTACTATAAGTACCACACATGGACTTAGGCTCTCCCCTATTAGTCCTTTCCTCAATAGCTTGTGAACTTGTTTGTTTAGCTATTCATTCTCTATACGAGTAATTCTATGGGCTACCTTATTCAGCAAATTGGCTCCTGGTATCAAATCCATTTGGTGACTTATCTTCCCGACCAGTGGTAACCCTTCTAATACATTTTCAGAGACAATATCCTGAAATTCTTCCAACAGGTATGAGACTTATGTTGGTACATTTTCACATTTCTCCTGGTTGTTCTTAGGAATCAATGCAAAGCAATGACGCTCATACTTCATACCATCCAAAAATTTCCTACCATCTACCAAGCAAATTCTAGCAATACTACATACCTTTTCTTCCACCTCCTTCAAGGGCTTCAACTTATAATGAACTCCATCCTTTGTCAAGGAATAGGTGTTTGCATGGCCATCATGGATGACACACCTATCATATTTCTATAGCCTTCCCAGTAGCATATGACATGCATCCATTGGTATGATGTCACACAACACCCCATCATGGTAGTCTCCAATCTTGAACTTGACTAAACACTACTTATTGACCAAAGCTCTATGAAACTTTTACAATTATGCAATCCAATATGGATGTGGATGTCTTCTCCTTGTCAACTTCAACTTGTTAACCATCTCCTCTGAGACAAGATTATTAGTGTTTCCATTGTAAATAATATTATCACAACACTTACCTTCACACTTGCACCTTGTGCAAAATAAAATATTCCTATGATTTGGTTCTTTATCCTCATTTAACAAGGATCTTCTGACAACTAGGGTTTCTCCCCTTTTAGCATCTTTAGAATGCTCAGACTGTGCATCTTCATCTACATGTGCAACTCGTGCATTACCTTCAAGTCTTCTATTTGTCCTCCCATATGTTGGGGACACTCATAGGCGTGATGTCCTTCTTCTCCACATTGGAAACAAGATCCTATGAAATCTCCTCTTCTAGGTCCTTGCATAGGTCTTCCTTTTCCTCTTCCTCTTTGCTCACCATTATTTTAGTCAGGAGAATGGTAGGCATTATCTCCTTTCTGATTTTGACTAGTGCATGCTTCTTCACTTTTCATTTGACCTTCATTTTGGCCTTCATAGGATCTTCCACCAGTCCTGCCTCCATGACCTCTTCCTCTTTTCTTTTTTTTTGAATCTTTTATTCAAATTCTCTTCCACCTTCAGGGCAAACTGTTATGCATATTCTATGGTGGTCTTTCTCACTAGGCTCAACTCCTCTTGAATACTTGGCCTCAACCCATTAATATAATGAGATACCTTCTCCTTGTTGGCCTTTACATGGCTTGTTCTGCTAATAATCTTATAAAAATCTTATGTATACTCCTTAACAAACTTGTTACCTTACTTCAATCCTTGCATCTTCTTCAACAACTCCAACTCATAGTCCACAGGATGAACCGCTTCTTTAGTTTTTCCACTATCTGATCCCATCTGGTAATCTTTCCTTTTCCTCTTATATTTCTCTCTAACTGGACCTCCTTCCACCAAATACTGGCATAGACCTTCAACTTTTTTTCTACAAACTTGACCCATGCTAGATCCTCCACATCTTCATACTCAAAATATTCCTCAATATTGTTTATCTAATCAATAAGCTCTTTGGGATTCAGGTCCCTAGAATAGGTAGAAACTTCAATTCTAGGCCTCTTCCAAATCTTTGAAATGGCCCTCAACCTAACTTGCACAGGATCTCCTGCAACATCTTGTTCTTCCTCAGATAGCTCTTCTTCTTCAGCTTCATCTTTGCTTTCTTCTCTTATTCTTAGCTCAAACCCTCTTCGCAACTCCTCTTGCAATGCATCAATTTTCCTTTGCAGGGTGCTAAACCCATCTTATATCAAAGTACTTCTCCCACCATGGTTTCTTCATGAAGGCATTTTGATCTCTACAACAAACCCATAACAACATGTCCTAGTGCAAATTGCCTCACGGTTGGTGATCTATCTACAAACTCAGAAACCCTTGCTCAGATACCACTTGATGAGGGGGTCAATCCCATAACACAAAATAAACATAGATTACACATAAAAATAAGGAATGTTCATTTATTCAACTAAACAACACATTACATTATAGAAATTGGAATCAAATCAGAGGATGAATCCTCAACAGGTTGCAACACATTACAACTTCTTGCCTCTGAATTCTAGAACCTTCTACTTTTTGTAGCTTCAAATCAGCTAGGGTTTCTATTTTCCCTCCTTTTCTTGACTCACCACTTTCCCCCCTTCTCTCCTTCCCAAAGGATTTTGAAAAATGGTCATAAATAACCCTTTTTGGTACTTTCCAACCAAATTTTTGAAATTTGTAACTCCCTCCAAAAATAGGTCAACTTTCGAGAGCCATAGCTTTTGATCCAGGTGTCGGATTGACGAACTGTTTGATGTGTTAGAAATCTTGTTAAGTGCTCTATGCCCTTAGAACACACTCTACCAATTCCACCCATTTTCAAGGTTGTACAGGGCCTCTAAGTGCCTCATATTTGACTTTGAAACTTTTTCTGGGGTTTTTAAATAAAATATCTTTCAACCCACAAGTGATCTTTGGCCAATTCCTTCACCAAAGGTTATATTTTTCAATTCCAAAGCTTTGAGTAAATTTTCTCTTCCATACATGCTCAAATGCAAACTTTATAAAAATAGCAATTTTCTATTTTTAGTAGGTTGGAAAAACTGAAGGTTCTACATCATTATTGAAGCATCTGGGTATCCAAAAATACCAAAATTGAAAAGAAAATAAAACAAAATCATCATTTTTTGGGTGATGCAAGATTTCCCTAACACCACTAGATACTCATGCATCAATTTCTCCATTAACTTGAATCCCTTTACCATTATCCTTTATGTTAGTCTCAGGCAGTTTGCAACTAGATTGATGGGGTGCATCCATTAACATTGGTGCAGTTTCTATCTCTCTTGTTTGAATTTAATTTGAGACAACTTCTATATTATCTCCTCTTATCTTCTATGCTTCTAACTTAATATGCTTATATTCACACTAGTTATAGAAAAAATCCTTGTGCCTAGGGTTTCAAAATGTTCTTGTAAGTTTTTTCACTCATTCACTTTGTTATCACTCTCAATCAATAGATGATGTCAAAACATACTAATGTTTTTTATAATATAAGTCAGCAAAAACTAGGGACCAAACCCTTACAAAAGAAGCCCAAAAAGTAACAGTAAAGGCTCACAAACAAAAGGAGCCACCAAAAACAACTACATCATTAACAGTCGATTAACAGTAGAGAGTGAAAAGTAGCAGATAGACAATAGATAAACAGAAAGAAAATAAACAAAGTTAGGGAGAAACATCCTCCTAGCCTTTAGACAGAAATTCATAGATTTTATCAAACTCTTGGATTTTCTCTTCATCCGCACCATGGGCAAGGGTATCCTGTTCTTGCAGCAAAATTAAATTAAGCATAGCCGATCGATAAAGCATGTTGTTTATGAAACATCCAATGGAGCAAACCTTCTGTTGACACTCATTTTGACCAGGGGCTGAATTGTCATGATCAGGAGGTTTCTTCATTTGAAGCCTTTATCTTCTTGCCCATTTTTTCTAAGTGTTGGACCTCCTCAGCATTTTTCAATTACAGCATCATGTTTTCCTGAGGAGGAGGTCATCATCATCATCTTGTCTTCGATGGTCTGCATCATCATGTTCTTCGTCGACTGGGTTTTTCATCGTCATCATCATATTCAGTCATCAGGTGATGTTTGGTTTTTATCATGATGATGCTGCCGAGCTACAGTGCGCCCTGATCTGCTTGCGAGGGTGATGTTTCAAAGTCTCCGGTGATCTTCCATTTATCACCTTGCGCGAGCATGATGATGATGTTGCTCATTCTTTGAATTGATCGACCTAACTTGTTTTTTCCTAAGGGTCGTGTTCATCATCATTATATTTCCAATTATCATCCTGTTGCTTGTGGAGGTCATCATGTTTTTTGCCTTCATGATATTTCGCCGGGGTGATATTTTTATCATCGGGTGATCTTGGTTAACATCATCCTGATGATGTTGTTGAAGAGTTGTAATTGCGACCCGATATTCACTAAGGTCATCATATTTTGGGGAACGTCAGGATGATCTTAGTCAATATCATCCTGATGATGTTGTATCACTTCTTGCTCTTTGTTTCTCATCCTGATGATGCTGACGTCATCCGTATATCAGGGTGATATTCTTCTTTCTGCCTATCTGCATCATGATATTTGCGAAGGAGGGGGTGATATTTTCATATCACCCGGATATATGTTTGTTCGAACATCATGATGATGTTGAGGAGATATCCGCCTGCTAGTTTCGCGTGTTATCTATTGAGGGTGATCTTTTCAAGCAGCATCATCATATTCAGTTTTTGCCCCGATCTTACAGAGGAGCTACAGTGCAACCTGATATTTGAACATCATCAGGATATTTCCAAATATCCGGTTGTCTTCCGAATATCATGATGATGTAAATATGATGATGACGTCATCAAGGTCCGCGGGGGTCATATCTCTAACACTGATCATCTTGAAGAGACCTCCTGATATTTGCAAACATGATGATGACGTCATCCGGATGTGAGGAGGTGCGCAGTAGGCGGATATGATGATGACGTCAGCAGGATATGATGATGACGTCATCAGGATGTTCATCGGCCAGACTTTTGTTATAAGCTCAGCAGGAGGATGTTCCTCCGAAGGATCAGGTTGTGCCGATTATCATGAAGGTTATATTTCAAATATCATGATGACGTCAGGGTGATATTTCGAACAACAGGATATCATGCTGCTGGAGGATGATGATGATGAAGTCTTATACTAGTGTCGTCAGGAGCAAAAGTACCGACATGATATATGCTCATGACCTAGTATATAAAGTGCAAAGGAAGTTGCTGCGGGGTGCATGTGGGATAATGTGATCCTGCATATTCGAAATATCATGATGATGAGTCTCGGCGGGAAATGGTTGCGACTGCAGATTTGATGATTTTCCCGAGGCCGCGGGTTGGTGTGCCATTAATGGCGATTGTTGCAGAGGTATGGGCGATGGCGTGGGTCGATCTTGTACCCGACTGGAGGTGTACATCAGCGGGCAGTGGCACAGGGCTCGAGATATCTTCCTGTTTCCTCCCCTACCTGCTGCATTCAAGTTTGGGCGCCAATCCGGTTGTGTTTGAGCGCCATTTTCATGATACTGTGTATCTGGCGAAATTTTGGTCAACAATGTAATTAATTGCTGAGCACCTACCTGGCTGTTATAAGCAGGTTGTGTTGTTCATTTGTGGTTGTTGAAAGTTGATGATTCTGGCTCTGTAATGCATGACAGGCTGATCTGGTTGCTCTGTACAGCTTACCTGTGAGTTTATGTATCTCCTGTTGTTTGTTTTTGGCATGAACCCACTGATTTCATGATTAAATTTATATGAGAAATGCTGTTTGGCATGTGTTGTGTTAATTCTGTCTCCAGTATTGCATGTATTCTTCTTCTAAATCTGGATGTTTAGTAATGTTTAGATTCTAGAGCATAGAATTCCTATGTTGACTGTCTGATCTTTTAACTTCTACTCAAGGGGTAGATTAAACTGTTTTCAGGTTGAACATTGGGAAGGGTATACTGCAGTAGGGATACCATAAGTAGAGATAACCTAACACTTTGTATTGGGAGATGCTTGTAAGGCAGGTATCACATATATCCCCTTGAAATCCAGTTTTAGTTGTTTATGCTGATCATTCACAGGTGTATGTCTATTGACTCCAGGCCCTGGATAGGCACCAATCATGCTTTGTTTTGTGTTATAACCATACCCAGCTTTGCATCCACACTTAAACTCCAAAGCAAAATCTAAAACCAACATTAGGACATTAGAGTTAGTTTTAGGAACCTCAGTCCTCTGTCTACAACTACAAATAGGCCCAAAGCTAGCCCCTTTGCCCTTATCTTTCAGTTTTGGTCTACATACAGGAGGACTCATCTGCTTTCTGTCAACATCCCAGCCTTGTATGCATATCCTCATGGATGTTGAGTAGGGAATACCCCCCTAGGTCTTGCAGAGCCTGAAGAAGAAGAGGAGATAAAATATAGAGTCTATCTCCTACACTGTTGACCCCCTGGCCCAGAGCTCCTGTTGATCACTGATGGCTACCTTGTAGGGATATCTGGGAATAAGCATCCAGTCTGGGAAAAAGTCAACAGAAATTGGCGACTCTGCTGGGGAATGAGAAGTAAAAGTGCTATCTAATCATCTCCAGTGATATATATGTGACCCATCTGAGTCAGCAACAGAAGAAAACTCCGCTGGGGAATCTTGTGGAAGAACCCTGGTTTTCAGAAGAAAACAGTTCCTAGCAATAGGTGGCGACTCCGAAGTAATCTCCCAACCGGTCAAAAGTAAATTTGTATGCAGGGGAGAAGATCCCAACAAAATCCTCTATTTGAAGAGTTACCATTAACAAAAAGAATGATGTATAGAAGAAAGGGAACTGTCTCAGCTAGTCATGAGAGCTCCCCCAGAAAAAGTGATGAGATACAAGATAACCCTAGGCCATCAGGACAGCATGCTCCTTATTTTTCAAGTGCAGAAGCTGATATCCAAGGCGCATATGAGAGGCAACAGGGTGGTAGTATGAGAATGAGGTCAGAGGTGTTCCAAGAACGCCCTTTTCTAGACCCAAGTGAGAGGTTTGAAGAGGCAGAGTCCCTAAGGGATGATGAAGATGATGACCCAAATGGTATGAGACCATCTACCTCCAGACCTAAGGATGAACAACTAGCTGAAGAAATCAAAAGCCTAAGAGCAGAACTAGAATACTTACAAGCCATGAAAATCAGAGATGATATACAGCAGAAAGTGCAAGCCTTGAGAACTGCCCAAAATAATTCAGTTCCTACCTTAGAAAATGCAAATATGCAAAGACATCAGCAAAGATATGAAGTGCATCATCAGCATCATGATGACAGACAAAATGTGAATGATGCTAGGATACCACTAAACAATGCAGGAAACTAAAATGCAAATAGAAATGTTAATGTTAATCAGCCAAACAGACAGCCTATGCAGCTAGATAGATTCAGGCAGCTGGTGTTTGATGGTATTCCTGGGTATCCTAACCCCATTGACAAGCATCTGAGGCTGCAAGTGCCTAAGTTTCCAGGAAACAATACAGTGTCAGGAGAAGATCATCTAAAGGCCTTCCAAAATGTCATGGACAATTTTGAGGTTGAGCATGAGGATGTTTTCATGAAGTTATTCATGCAATCCTTAATAGATGAGGCAAGAGAATGGTACAGGAATCTGCCTGACCGGAGCATATCATCATGGGATGATTTTAAGAGGATATTCAAGGAGCAATATGGTGATAAAACTGACCCTAGCTTCTTTGTAAATGAGTTCACCAGTATCACCAAAGGGTCAAATGAACAGGTTGCAGACTTTAATGCAAGATTTACTAAAGTGTTGAACAAACTGCCACATCATATGAGGCCAAATGAACCAATGTGCATAATTTTGTACATCAATGCCTTTGATGCAAAGACTGCATATGGACTGAGAGATAAAGGTCCTGCCACTCTCAGGGATGCTTTCAGGATTGCAGTAAATATTGAAAACAATAGGAAAGCATCAGGCAAGACAAATAGAAGGGATGATGTAAAAATTCTGCAGAATCCAAATAAGCCTCAGAACACTCAAGGTAGTACATCTGCTCCTGAAGATAAGATAGACAAACTGGCAAATGTTGTTAAGGACCTGAGCTATAGATTAGCTAGAAGTGAAAAAGGGATGGGTCCTGATAGGCAAGTCTATCAAAGACAGGAAAAGAGGCCATCATTACATGATATGCCTTATAACACCAATTGGCATGATGGTAAGCCTGTATATCCACGTAACAACACAAGTCAGAGGGCTCAACATGCCAAGGAAACTCCTGATCCCCTGAAGAAAACTATAAATATTGCTGATGATGCTCCGTGGTGTATAATCTGTCAGATGCCACATTCACAATCACAGTGTATGATTGCCTAATCTTTGTATGATAATGCTACATCTTGTAATGAGTGCAATGAGCCACATCATGTGCAGGATGATGATGTTAACATGATGTCCATAGGTAATGGATATACTCTTTATGATGCTGATGACAGTGCAGATCATCAGGTTCAGGTCTGCCAACAGTCCCCATATGATGAAGATCATGAGGATAATTATGTGTATGCTCAGAACTCACACAATTTTCTGAGTAACCTACAACGACCTTCTGATGAGGAAATCAGAGCCTTCACAGCTGCAGCAGTTGCTCAGGTCAAGAGCAACTACAATCTCAGAGGTAAACATCAGGTTGGCAGCCCACATCAGCTAGAGGATATTTCTGCAGGTCAGCTGATGCATGGTCATAAAGGAACTGAACCACAAAAGAGGCAGTGGGTAAATAATAAACAGAACTTTAGATACAGAGCAGGTCCTGAATCTCAAGGACCAGAAAATAAAACCCCTCAGGCTGAAGATCAAAGTAGAGGTTCCCAAGACAGGAATGATGATCAGGGAACTATGAGAATGAAAGCTAAGTCAGCTCAGGATAAAAGCAAGATTGTGGAGCAAGCTACAACTGCTGTACAAAACTGTGCTCCATTTGATATAGCCCAGATCCTCTCTCAGGTAAAGGTCTCTGTTCCACTTATGGAACTCATGAAAGTGGAAGAGATCAAGAATAGAACAA
Source organism: Cunninghamia lanceolata (assembly GCA_027924645.1). Taxonomy (NCBI): domain Eukaryota; kingdom Viridiplantae; phylum Streptophyta; class Pinopsida; order Cupressales; family Cupressaceae; genus Cunninghamia; species Cunninghamia lanceolata. The sequence goes on along the minus strand of BSBN01000141.1, from coordinate 12,939 downwards.
TATCCCTAATCTCAGGGGTACCTTTTCAAGATAAGCAAAATGACCAGACCCAGGGTGAGAAACAGGTCATGTGCAATGAAGAAGATGAGACTCCTGAAGTCTATTTAGGAATGACCATGACAAAGTGTCCTTCACAGGTGGAACCATTTTATGTTTCCCTGGTTATAAATGGTAAAATAATTAGAAATTGTATGCTTGACTCTGGAGCATCCACAAATGTCATGCCTTTGGCTATCATGCAACAAACAGGATTAAAAATTGACAAGGCATGTGGAAAATGCTATGCAATGGATGCCAGAGAGGTACCAGTTATTGGAATCATGAAGGATGTGGATTTCAAACTGGCAGCATTTCCTGAAAAGAAATATAAGATGAATATAACAGTGGTTGACATCAAGCCACAGTATGGTATGCTGTTGTCAAGAAGATGGGCAGCAGTAATTGGTGGAAGTATGCAGCTGGACCTGTCATATGCCATGATTCCAATGAATGGCAGGGATGTCAAGCTAATTAGAGAGCAAAGATCATCAGAGACAGTGGAAGACCAAGAAGCAAATGAACAGGTATGCTTTGTGGACACTGACTGTGATAACTTCAGGGTTGTCTCAGATGATGCAGAAGATGAAAAGAAAAATGTCTGCACTGAAGAGCTGGATCAGCAAGGGTTATGGACCATGTTTTTTGATGGAGCTTGTGCAAAAGAAGGCTCTGGAGCTGGAGTTGTTTTCCTGTCTCCAACTGGTAAGCTCCTCAAATCCTCTTTCTTGCTGAGGTTTGATTGCACAAATAATATTGCAGAATATGAGGCTTTACTTTTAGGCCTGAATATTGCTCTCAAACATGGAATTAAAATGTTAAGAGTATTTGGAGACTCTGAGCTGATTGTATCCCAAATCAGAAATAAGTATGCTGCAAAGAATAAAAGACTGAAACAATACAAGCATGCTGTTTGGGATACTATTGAGTTATTTGATGCATTTTCAATTGGCTGGGTAGAAAGGTCAAAAAATGTTATGGCTGATTTCTTAGCCAATGTAGCAATAAGGCCAGATGACATCACTCTGTCAGGTGTCACAGATGTAGAAGTTAAAATTAGGCCTGCCATACCAGAAAACATATGCAGTTGGCAAGTTTTTAATGATGATAGGGATTTGCTGAAATTTTTGCACTGCATAGATGAGTATGAGAACCAGCAGATTGATTTCCAAGCTTTTGTAGAAATTGTAGATGGAAAAGAGACTCTTGTAGGGAAGGAGATCATCCAGTTGAAGACCAACAAGATCCCTAGAGGGTTAGTGGCTTTGGAAAGAGCCTTTGACAGTAGAGACAAAATGGTCACAAAGACATCCCCCGCAAATAAGGAGGATTTAGAAGAAATAAATTTGGGGACATCTCAAGCTCCTCAGAAGGTATATATTGGCAAACAGCTCAAACCACACATAAGAAGTATGCTGATTGCATTGCTAAAAAGGTATAAACATGTTTTTGCTTGGTCATATGAGGACCTAAAAGCTTATAGAGAAGACTTATTCCAGCATGAGATCCCACTGAAGCCTGAAGCTAAGCCATTTAGACAGAGGCAAAGGCCTATAAATCCTACCTTAGCTCCCAAGATGCAGGAAGAACTCAAAAGGCTCAGGGATGCTGGAATAATTGTGCCCATCAGACACTCAACTTGGGTGTCTAACCTTGTCCCAGTCAGGAAAAAGAATGGTGATATTAGGCTTTGTGTGGATTTCAGGAACTTGAATGTATCCTCTTTGAAGGATAACTATCCATTGCCTAATATGGAAACTATGTTGCAGAGAGTAACTGGTTGTGAACTCCTATCCATGATGGATGGATTTTCAGGATATAATCAGGTAAAGGTAAAAGAATCAGAACAGTATAAGACTGCCTTTACCACTCCATGGAGAACATATGTGTATGTTAGAATGCCATTTGGACTAACAAATGCAGGTGCTACATTTCAGAGAGCAATGGATGTTGCTTTTGCAGGGCTGATTGATTCAATCCTGGCAGTATATCAGGATGACCTGACTGCCTACTCAAAGAAGGAAGAGCAGCACTGTTTGCATCTGGAGCAGATTTTTATAAGAGCACTAGAATATGGTATTTCTCTAAACCCAAAGAAGTGTGCCTTTGGAGTAGTTGAAGGAAAGCTTCTGGGACATATTGTTTCCAAGGATGGAGTCAGGATAGATCCAGACAGAGTGGCAGCCATTGACAGGATCCAAATGCCAAAAACTGTGAAAGGAGTTCAGTCCTTCTTTGGACAGGTAAACTTTGTCAGAAGATTTGTTCCCAACTTTGCAGAGATCACAAGGAACATTTCCAAGATGATGAAGAAGGATGCAACTGTCAACTGGGAAAGGGAAGCAACAGAGTCATTTCAGAATATCAAAGAGGCAATAAAGATGGCCCCTGTTCTTAAATCTCCTGATTTTTCTAGGCCATTCCAGGTGTTCTCATTTGCTTCCTTTCATACTGTAGCTGCATGTTTGTTACAGAAAAATGAAGAGGGTTTTGAACAGCCCATTGCTTTCTTCAGTATGTCCCTGCAGGCCTCTGAGTTGAAATATGACATTATGGAGAAGCAGGCATATGCACTTGTTAGAGCCATTAAAAGTTTCAGACCATACTTGGTAGGATCACATATAATTGCATATGTACCTCATGCTGCAGTCAAAGACATATTCACTCAGCAGGAGGTGACTGGAAGAAGGTGCAGATGGATAAACAAACTGCAGGAATTCAACATAGATATACAAGTTACTAAATTGATAAGAGGACAAGGACTAGCCAAGATGATGGCACAGTCAAACTTGGAAGCATGCCAAGTTAATGCAGTCCAAGATGAGAATGTAAGTGCATCAAGATCTGAATGGTACAAGGATATTGTCTATTATTTGCAAAATCTGAATTGTCCCTCCCATTTCAGTGACAATCAAAAGAGGACTCTGAAGCTACATGCAATCAGGTATGTCATTGTTCAAGGTGAGTTGTACTGGAAGAATCCTGATGGTGTGCTGCTGAGATGTGTGGATAAGAATATGGCTAACTATATTTTGATTGACATGCATAAAGGACCGTGTGGTGGCCATTATACTGCCCAAACAACAGCTCATAAAATTCTCAGGGCAGGATATTGGTGGCCCACTCTCTTTTCAGATGCACAGAGGTTAGTAAGAAAATGTGACCCTTGCCAGAGATTCTCAGGAAAGCTAAAATATCATGGTGCTTTACCCCTCAGAGCTGCACCTGTGGATGCTCCATTCCAACAATGGGGAATTGATTTTATAGGGGAAATTGCAGACAAATCAAGTGGGGGACACAGTTGGATTTTGGTGGCAACTGACTACTTTACCAAATGGATTGAGGCCATTCCAACTAAAAGAGCTACAAGTAAGGTGGTGACAGACTTCATACTAGAGAACATCATCATCAGGTTTGGAGTACCATCTAAAATAATCACTGATAATGCTATGTGCTTCAGATCAGGTGAGTTTGTTGACTTTTGCAACAGGTATGGGATAAGCCTGTCATATACATCACCATATCACCCACAAGGAAATGGTCAAGCAGAGTCAAGCAATAGGAGCATCATGAAAATTGTCAAGAGGATACTGGACAAGAACAAGAGAGCTTGGGACTCAAAGTTGAATTTAGCAGTATGGGCTGACAGAGTGACTATGAAAAGGGCTATTGGGAAGTCACCTTTTGAGCTGGTATATGGTACATCAGCTAGACTGCCCATAAACAATCTCCTACCAGTTTACAGATTCATTCAAGAGTATGATGAGGACATTGAAGACCCCATGACAGAAAGGGTGAATCAGCTGGTTGCTTTGGATGAAGACAGGAGGAGAGCCCACCAGATCAATCTCAAAAGACAACAGGATGTGAAATATCAGTTTGACAGGAGAGCTACAAAAAGGAAGTTTCAAGTAAATGATCTGGTGCTCATTTGGAATGCTAAAGATCAGGAAAAGGGTAAACATGGCAAATTTCAGCCCTTATGGATGGGCCCATATCAGGTTTGCAATACTCATGGGGAGGATTCTTATTTCCTCCAGGCCCTAGATGGTGAAATTCTGGAATTGCCTGTGCATGGCCAATTCCTCAAGTTCTATTTTACATGAATATCTGGTTGCTGTGCACATTTGTAAAATATGTATGTAGTGTAAATGCCTTGTACAGCTCGCGTTTTTTGGTTTTTTTTGTCAGGTCTGCCCGGAGATCTGGTTCTCGCTGCAGGTTTTCACCTGCACGTCCCCATTCGGAGCCACTGTTGACACTCATTTTGACCAGGGGCTGAATTGTCATGATCAGGAGGTTTCTTCATTTGAAGCCTTTATCTTCTTGCCCATTTTTTCTAAGTGTTGGACCTCCTCAGCATTTTTCAATTACAGCATCATGTTTTCCTGAGGAGGAGGTCATCATCATCATCTTGTCTTCGATGGTCTGCATCATCATGTTCTTCGTCGACTGGGTTTTTCATCGTCATCATCATATTCAGTCATCAGGTGATGTTTGGTTTTTATCATGATGATGCTGCCGAGCTACAGTGCGCCCTGATCTGCTTGCGAGGGTGATGTTTCAAAGTCTCCGGTGATCTTCCATTTATCACCTTGCGCGAGCATGATGATGATGTTGCTCATTCTTTGAATTGATCGACCTAACTTGTTTTTTCCTAAGGGTCGTGTTCATCATCATTATATTTCCAATTATCATCCTGTTGCTTGTGGAGGTCATCATGTTTTTTGCCTTCATGATATTTCGCCGGGGTGATATTTTTATCATCGGGTGATCTTGGTTAACATCATCCTGATGATGTTGTTGAAGAGTTGTAATTGCGACCCGATATTCACTAAGGTCATCATATTTTGGGGAACGTCAGGATGATCTTAGTCAATATCATCCTGATGATGTTGTATCACTTCTTGCTCTTTGTTTCTCATCCTGATGATGCTGACGTCATCCGTATATCAGGGTGATATTCTTCTTTCTGCCTATCTGCATCATGATATTTGCGAAGGAGGGGGTGATATTTTCATATCACCCGGATATATGTTTGTTCGAACATCATGATGATGTTGAGGAGATATCCGCCTGCTAGTTTCGCGTGTTATCTATTGAGGGTGATCTTTTCAAGCAGCATCATCATATTCAGTTTTCGCCCCGATCTTACAGAGGAGCTACAGTGCAACCTGATATTTGAACATCATCAGGATATTTCCAAATATCCGGTTGTCTTCCGAATATCATGATGATGTAAATATGATGATGACGTCATCAAGGTCCGCGGGGGTCATATCTCTAACACTGATCATCTTGAAGAGACCTCCTGATATTTGCAAACATGATGATGACGTCATCCGGATGTGAGGAGGTGCGCAGTAGGCGGATATGATGATGACGTCAGCAGGATATGATGATGACGTCATCAGGATGTTCATCGGCCAGACTTTTGTTATAAGCTCAGCAGGAGGATGTTCCTTCGAAGGATCAGGTTGTGCCGATTATCATGAAGGTTATATTTCAAATATCATGATGACGTCAGGGTGATATTTCGAACAACAGGATATCATGCTGCTGGAGGATGATGATGATGAAGTCTTATACTAGTGTCGTCAGGAGCAAAAGTACCGACATGATATATGCTCATGACCTAGTATATAAAGTGCAAAGGAAGTTGCTGCGGGGTGCATGTGGGATAATGTGATCCTGCATATTCGAAATATCATGATGATGAGTCTCGGCGGGAAATGGTTGCGACTGCAGATTTGATGATTTTCCTGAGGCCGCGGGTTGGTGTGCCATTAATGGCGATTGTTGCAGAGGTATGGGCGATGGCGTGGGTCGATCTTGTACCCGACTGGAGGTGTACATCAGCGGGCAGTGGCACAGGGCTCGAGATATCTTCCTGTTTCCTCCCCTACCTGCTGCATTCAAGTTTGGGCGCCAATCCGGTTGTGTTTGAGCGCCATTTTCATGATACTGTGTATCTGGCAAAATTTTGGTCAACAATGTAATTAATTGCTGAGCACCTACCTGGCTGTTATAAGCAGGTTGTGTTGTTCATTTGTGGTTGTTGAAAGTTGATGATTCTGGCTCTGTAATGCATGACAGGCTGATCTGGTTGCTCTGTACAGCTTACCTGTGAGTTTATGTATCTCCTGTTGTTTGTTTTTGGCATGAACCCACTGATTTCATGATTAAATTTATATGAGAAATGCTGTTTGGCATGTGTTGTGTTAATTCTGTCTCCAGTATTGCATGTATTCTTCTTCTGAATCTGGATGTTTAGTAATGTTTAGATTCTAGAGCATAGAATTCCTATGTTGACTGTCTGATCTTTTAACTTCTACTCAAGGGGTAGATTAAACTGTTTTCAGGTTGAACATTGGGAAGGGTATACTGCAGTAGGGATACCATAAGTAGAGATAACCTAACACTTTGTATTGGGAGATGCTTGTAAGGCAGGTATCACATATATCCCCTTGAAATCCAGTTTTAGTTGTTTATGCTGATCATTCACAGGTGTATGTCTATTGACTCCAGGCCCTGGATAGGCACCAATCATGCTTTGTTTTGTGTTATAACCATACCCAGCTTTGCATCCACACTTAAACTCCAAAGCAAAATCTAAAACCAACATTAGGACATTAGAGTTAGTTTTAGGAACCTCAGTCCTCTGTCTACAACTGCAAATAGGCCCAAAGCTAGCCCCTTTGCCCTTATCTTTCAGTTTTGGTCTACATACAGGAGGACTCATCTGCTTTCTGTCAACATCCCAGCCTTGTATGCATATCCTCATGGATGTTGAGTAGGGAATACCCCCCTAGGTCTTGCAGAGCCTGAAGAAGAAGAGGAGATAAAATATAGAGTCTATCTCCTACACTGTTGACCCCCTGGCCCAGAGCTCCTGTTGATCACTGATGGCTACCTTGTAGGGATATCTGGGAATAAGCATCCAGTCTGGGAAAAAGTCAACACCTTCTACTCCAGGGAATCCACACGGCCTTTGAGAACACTAATTTCATTCTCCTACATGTCACCTTCCTCCTTGGCATCCTCTTCAACCTCCTCAACAATCATTCCATCCCCAACTTGAGCATGATCAACATGACCAAAATCCCCTCCATCAGTATCCTCGACTTGCGTCTCCTTTTCCTCCATCCCTTCAGTCTCCTCCGAGATCTCCTAAACCTCGATGTCTTCATCTTTAGACTTCTCACCCTCTTGAGTAGATGAATCTGAGTCACTTTCAGAGTAATCAATCAATTTAGCCAGAGGGGTAGGTTTGCCTGCAATTTTGCCAGACCTTCTAACACCCGAAGAGTGACACTCATTCTTAGCTTTGGCTGTCATTTTATTTTTAGATTTTTTCTGTGGTCCCTCACTGTCACTATTTTTTATTTTTATGGGTTCCCATTTTGTCCTCTAGTTCGGTGACCTCCACAATAGACACCACCTCCTTGAATTTTCTTTTCTTCACTTTCATACTACCTTTGGAAGTAGGAGGATGACTGTCTTTCACAGTATTTTCCTCCAGGGAGTCAGAAACGAACACACCTTTTAGTTTCTGGGTGATAGGGGGTAGATTGACAGGGTTTCTCATAAGAGGTAGTAGCAATGGAGGGACTATCCACATGTATTTCAACAATGGTGGTTTGAATAGGTTTTGGCGGTTCCAAGGCGAGATGAAACTTATACAGGCAATTGATAAGACCTTGGTGAAGGGGAACAGGCTGTTTAGAGGGTTTCTTCTCATACTTAGCTTTCACATGATGAACAGAGTGTTCCAAAGAAGACATCAGAAAAAAAGGGAAACTAATAAGAGCATTACGTCTAAAATGGTTAAGAAGGGGAAGATGGTAATTATAGAACTTCGTATAGCATCCCTCCAATGTGAAATTTTTCATAAGCAGGTAGTACATCTCATCCCAGGGCTCTGGGAGCTTGGCATGATCAAACCCTCCTTGATAAGGAACTAGTTCCTCTCCCTCACCTAGAAAAAGCTTCTGATTTTGGTGGTCAACAACCTTAGCCTTCCTGTTCAATTTCATGCCTTTGGTGGAAAGGCCAGGAGCCATAGTGATGACTTCCTCTAAAATTTCAAACCCAATCTTGCCAATTTTTACTCTGCGATTATCCCACAAAAGGGCACACTGCACAGAAAGGTTTTCATCATGCCCACTAAGGCGCTTGAGGAAAGGACTAATGCCTCCTTCCTTACAATAGCACCACACTACTGTATTATCCTTGAATTCACTGCAAGAGATGGGTTCAATCCAAATTCTATCTCCTCCCATGATCACCTTTCCTTCAAATCCACACAGCAGGAGAGAAAAACCCTTAGGAAAATCACAACGGCTTTCATTTTCTTCAAAATGCCATTGTCAAGAATTAAATTCGCTGGCGTTAAGAAAAATGATAGTGAAATAAATGAGGAAATTATTCGGCGTCCTTAAGCCATCATTACTTAGATACACCTCCACATTCACCAATTACTGTGAGTCCTTCCCATGCTTCAAAATAACGCATTTACGATTTCTATCAACATCAAACATCTACCTTAGCTTATTGTGGGAGATCAATAGTGCCAAAATGGCATTAGTCAGAAAAGTACACTGCATCATAATTACCATGTACTTAAGCAACCACCTCAACTTGCCACAAGAGATCGGTAGCACCCGATTGGCATCCACACTATAAGATGACATCATTAAGAATTCATATCTTTTTGAATTAACGCCCCTATAGCAAGGGGGATATTATTGTATTGGCGCCAACATCTCTAATTTTCAAACTGCTGACCATGATTGGCAAAAGCATCAGCGACTTCATTCCCCTCTCTATAAATGTGAGAGAAATCCACCCTAGTAATACTCTAAATAAGAATTTGGATATCAGTAACAATATCCTTAAGATGCCACCCACACACTGAAACCTTAGTAACAACATCAATTATGATTTTAGAATATCCCTCTATATGTAAATTCTGAATACCCAAAGTGATTGCCAGTTTAACACCCCATAAAAAAGATGAGGCCTCAGCAAAATTATTACTTTGGAGACCTAATCCTCTAGCACAGGCAGCAACAAGCTCCCCTCTGTCATTCCTGATAACCCCACCTCCACTAGCCTTACCATTAGATTTTAAAGCCCCATCAAAATTTAGTTTAAGCCAACTAGACTTCAAGGGGGTCCACCTAGTATTTAACCTCAGTAGTTGCTCAGAGTTGTCAAAGGTAGGGATTTGATTAAGTAACCCCCAATTAGCAACTATACTTTCCTCTTGCTGGGTGAGAGGTTTGTCATCAGTTTTGACATGAGAATTGGTAACACTTTCAGTAAGGATCTTAGAGAGAGACTGATAAACTTGAGAACAATATTTGACATCCTCTCTAAAAATTATGTTATTCCTTTCCTTCCACAAGGTCCAACCAATAAAGGGAAGGGATTGGTTCCATAGCTCCACTAACCAAGGGTGTGAGAATGGAGGAATCCAGTTAGCAATGACTTCCTTAATATATTTATTGCAAACCCATTGCAGCCCAAAGTTTAGAAGCACTCTACTCCATATTTCTCTGGCAAATTCACAATGCAGAATCAAATGAGGAACATTTTCCTCTTCCTTGAGGCACATGACACATCTATTAACCATATAAAATCCCCTTTTTTGAAGATTGTCTTGAGTTAAAATCTTATTAAGAACCACTCTCCACCAGAACACATTAACTTTAGGAATAAATTTATGGTTTTAGACTTTCCTCCAAAGCTCGTCTTTGTATTCATCTTTAATCAGCAGATAGTAAGCAGATTTGATAGAGAAGAGACCTCATTTATCTGCAGTCCAAAGTAATTCATCAGATCTAGGGAAGAGGGGAATTCTAGCTCTCAACAACTAGTGTTGAATAGAATTCATTCGAGGGAGAAGCTTAGGTCGATTGTTACAGCACTCAAGCAAGTTTTTCCACTGTCTAATTCCTTGACCTTGTTGGATATAATGAGAAACTTTGGTACCAAAATAATGTTTGGCAATACCAGCAATAACATTATTACCCTCTTTAGCAGAAAGAGCCTTGTCAGCCACCCAAGAATCCTCCCAAAAGTTTATGAGATTACCATCCCCCAGTTTCCACTTTAGCCCCTTTTTTATTAAGCTTCTAGATTTGATCATTTTGTTCCAAATCACAGACCCCTATGGGAGACCCTCCTGATATAGGAAGTCATAATTATCAGCACCCTGTAAATACTTAGCTTTCATAATTTCCTACCATTCTTTATTACTATTGATAAGATTCCAATTGATTTTGGACAAAAGGGCTTTATTCATATTTTGGATAGCTCTAATATTCAAACCACCATGAGTTTTGGGGAGGCAGACCTTCTCCCAATTGACCAAGGACATTCTCTTCTTATCTTCCACACCTGTCCATAAGAAAGTTCTTTGGATCTACTCTAGTTTGTCAGTTATATACTTGGGCATTTTAATAGAGAGAGAAAGTAAGTAGGAATACCTTGGAGAGAGGCTCGGAGAAGTTGCAACTTTCTAGCACTACTCAGAAGCTTACCTTTCCAGCCAACCAATTTATTTTGAGTTCTTTCCAGGATACTATTCCAAAAACCTGGAGTAACTTCCTTAATAGTTAAAGGGAGACCAAGGTAGACTGAAGGAAGATTAGTAGCAGCACATCCAAGGATGTTAATAATTTTTCTTTGAATGTCTCCCAGAGTGTTGAAGAAATAAACATTGCTTTTATGGAAGTTGATGTGTTGACCAGAAGCCTTTGCATAATCATTGAGGACATTTCTCCAACTACAAGCTTCCAAAACTGAGTAGATGCCAAAAAGGATGGTATCATCCACAAACTGCTAAACAGACATAGGTAGGAGAGAAGAAGATGGTTTTATCCCCACAATTTCTTTTGAAAGGATCTTTGATTGAACATACCTCCCAAGAGCCTTAGCTAGTATGATAAAGAGATAGGGGGATAGGGGATCACCCGACCTAATGCCTCTAGTGGGAGAGAAGAAACCTCTAGGAGTCCCATTGACAAGCACCGAGAACTTAGCAGTGGTTACAACTTCCCGGATGAGGAGGGACACTTTTTCATTGAAACCAAACTTCTGAATAACTTTGAAAAGAAACTGCCAGGAAACTCTATCATATGCTTTAGATATATCATTTTTCAGCACCATACCTAGGATCCTACTTTTCGCCATTGAGTGGATAGTTTCATGAGTGGCTATAACAACATCCAATATCTGTCTTGTAGGAACAAAGCCTTTTTAGAAGAAGAAATGATTTTATCCAGCAGGGGTTGGAATATATAGACAAGAAGCTTGGTACATAACTTATAAACAGCATTGCACAGACTTATTGGTCTGAAATCAGCAAGTAACTCAGGGTTAGGCTTCTTAGGGACCAAAACAATAAAGGTATTGTTAACCTATTTTAGGAGTTTCCCCATTCTAAAGAAGTCTCTGACAACAGTTGTAACATCATAGCCCATGATGTCCCAGAATTCTTGGAGGAATATAGGAGGGAAACCATCAGGACCGAGGGCTTTGAAGGGCCCCATAGAGAATAAAACTCCCCGAACTTCATCCTTAGAAATAAGTTTTAGGATTTCAACATTATCCTCCTTTGTAATCAAAGAAGGAATATTATTGAGGAGTTGGTCCATTATTAGCATTAACAGCTTGTTTCGATAACAAGTTCTAAAAGAAACTAGCCACTTGATTACCAATCTCATTATCATCAGTGATTACACTACATCTTCCTCACACAATTTAGAAATAGTATTAGATTTTCCATGTTTCATAGCTGAGAGGTGGAAGAAAGCAGTATTACGATCTCCTTCCTTGAGCCACTAAACTCTAGACTTCTATTTCTAGAAAAGTTCCTCTCTGTTCATAAGATTCTTCCAATCTATAAGTAAGTTGTTTTCTGATTGAGTAGTATCCTTGGAAGAGTCCCCTTGGGCTATTCTAGTTTGAATATCAGCCAATTTTCCAGAGATGATCTTCTTCTAGGGAAATACATTCCCAAAACTATACTTATTCCATCCACGAACATCTTTTTTAATGTGCAAGAGCTTCTTAACCAATCTAAACATAGGGGTGCCTTGGACCGGGGAGGTGCCACCATCTACCAAAAGACTTCTAAAATCCTGGTGTTTAATCCACATTGCTTCAAATCTAAAAGGGAAAGGTCCTCGTTTTTTCTGTTCAACCCAATTAAGGAGAATAGGATTATGATCAGAAACAGTCCTAGGGATGGCTGAAAGACTCAAGTTGAGATTGTTATTCCAGTTATTGGAAATGAGGAATCTATCTAGTTTAACTTGGATCAATTGATCACACCTTCTTCTATTGGTCGAGGTAAAATTTTGATTCCGCAGCTCAATATCCAGGTGCCCAAAAGTATTGGTAAAATTAGCTAAATCAAGCATACTATCAGAATAGTCAATGATGCCCCCAGACTTCTTAGAGGGGTATAAAGGAGTATTGAAATCACCTGCCAGCATCCAATGGGAATTAGGGGTAGAGGAGAGATGAACAGACAAATCCATCCACAGAGTTTTTCATAAAACCCTAGTGTTCAGGGCATAAATATTGACCAACATCCAATGGAAAGAAGGCAAAGAAAAATTAATCATGAGATAATGTTTATTAAAGAAGGTAAGCATACCTCCAATCCTGGCTTTATTCCACATCATAACAATCCCCCCTGAAGCACCAACAACAGGACTAATACAAAGTAGCATTAGGCAAGATCCTATCAACGACCATTTTGAAGCTTTCTTCTGACATTTTAACTTCCTGAAGTAAGAGAATATCAATTTTATGATCTAAAATATAGTTCTTACTTCAAATTGCTTTGAAGGGCTGTTAAGACCCCTCATGTTTTCCAATGACAAAAAA